>JAPVLO010000014.1:7884476-9209345 GCA_027257055.1 Cephalopachus bancanus
TTCATTTTGTTAGCCATTTTCAGTGTTACATGCCAGAGTTTGCAGCATTCTTTTCTTTCTTTCTCTCTCTCTTTTTTTTTTAAGAGATAGAGTCTCAGTCTGTTGCCCAGGTTGGAGTGTAGTGGTGCATTCATAGTTCACTGCAGCCTCAATTTCCTTGGCTCAAGTGATCTTCACTATAGACATGTGCTACCATATAGCTAATTTTTAAATAGATAGGGTCTCAGTATGTTGCCCAGGCTGGTCCCGAACTCTTGATCTCAAGTGATTCTCCTGCCCCAGCCTCCCAAATTGCTGGGATTTACATGTGTGAGCCCTTGTGCCTAGCCAGCACCATTTAAAAAAAAATCCCCTTGACTTCACTGCTTTTTTTTTAGGATGGTATTTTCTTGCCTTAATAAACTTGTTTCTGCCACTTTATTTTTTTGCTCTCACTCTTTAAAATTCCAGTGAAAATTAATACAGTCTATGATTAGGAATTCTTGAAAAAGTTCTTAGGTTGGCTAAGGGTGCTTTCTAACTTTTCCTTGACCTTAAAATATTATGGAATATTTGGGGCATTAAAAATGAGAACAGTATATTGAACACCCACATGTTCACCATACAGCTTAAGAGAGAGAATATGACGGATTCAATTGAAGTCTGAATGTCCCTTCTTATTCCCATTTCTTTCCTTTACCTGCAAGAAGTAACCTGATTATTCTGTATGTTTTAAAACTTTTATAAATAGAACCATACTTAACATATTCATCTTTCTTTACCTTGCTTTTTTTTTTTTTTTTTGCTTAACATTTTGTTAGTGAGATTTATTTGTGGTGAGACAAATGGCTCTAATTCATTTGTTTATGTTGCTATGTGTGGAATTATGTGACTAGATCACAGATCATCTGCTCTCCTGCTGGTGGGTATCCATATTGAAAGTTTTCCTATTGGGTGCAGGAGCCCTACATCTGGGAACCACTGTTATCTCTGTATCACTATTGGAAACAATACAGTCAATGACTTTTATGTAGGTTCTCCTTGTACATATGTACAATTGCTTCTTCAAGTATCACATCTAAGAATGGAGTTGCTGGACCATAGAGATTGCGTCTCACACTGTATTAGATATTGCCAAATTGCTCTTCTAGGGGATTGTACCATATTAAAATCTGAGAGTTCCAATTACTTCAAATCTATGTCAGCACTTGAAATTGTAAGACTAATTTTTACCAACAGGATCAATTTGAAATGCTATGACCTTGTTTTAGTTTCTACTTATTGACTATCAGAAGTTGAACATAGTTTATGGACGACTCTAGTTTCCTTTTTTATCCTTTGCCTGGTCTTTTTCTTCTGATTATTCGTCTTTTTCTAGTTGATTTGTAGGAATTGCTTTATATATTCTGATACTGGACTTTAGTTTATATACCTTGTAAATGTGTCCTGGTCTGTGTTCACTCCATATTTTCTGATAATTTATCATAAGTGTTAAAACATACATCTACACACAAAGTCTTCTCTTTGTCTTAAATACAGAAGCAAAATTACCTTTATAGACCCACACTCTAGCACCAACTCCCTGTTAGCTCAGTGGTCTTACTGAGAGCATGTATATGAGTCTGAGGTGTGTGTAGCTCCCGGCCAAGTCTGAGGTCTGGTTTGTATTTGTATACTGGCTCTGGAGGAGTCCTCTGGGACTGTTTGCACTAATCTAATATTCTCTTTTGGTTTTAAGCATCTATAGAATGTATTTTTAGAACCTACTATAATTATGGATATAATTGTTCATTGAGTCAAGTTCTTCTCGGGCAAAATTTGTTTGTAGTTTATCCCTGTTTTTCCACATGACCTAGAATTGCAGTAGGTGTTCAAGAGAATTTCTTGATTAAAGGAGCCTAGACAACCTTTCCTTCCAGACTCTGCAAGGTCAATTTGTTTTCCATTCATTTCCCAATATTTGAGTGCCTGTGGAGGACAGTAATAGATGCATGCCTGTAATTCCGGCTACTTGGAAGGCTAAGGCGGAAGGATCACTGGAGCACAGCAGGTCGAGGCTGCAGTGGCCAGGAGCGTGCCACTGCACTCCAGTCTGGGCAACAGAGTGAGGCTCCAACTCAAAAATAAAATAAAATAAATAAAATAAAATAAGTGCAATTATTAACATTCTGTGAGGTTAGTTATTTTTAAGTGGCTTCTATTGATCTGACAGTTGCACTGTAAAATGTTTATATTCGTCCTCTTGTCAAAGTTTTGTGACATTTACATTTTCTTCCTTGTTACACATGCATCTCCCTCCTAGCACTGTGCAAGACTTGGTGATATGTATTGTAAGCTGTGCCTGTTTTACTTGACTGCTCCAGTGTAATTTGATAGCAGAGAAGTGTGCCATCCTGGGTCATAAGAGGGGGTACCCCCCAAAAAACCTCAATTAGCTTTTGGAGGGCTGGCCCCTTGTAGTACAGGCTTCTCCTGCTAGGCAAGTGTTCTAGGAGCCCATTGGCATCAGTGTACCAGCTAGCATTGTTGTGAGGGACTGCATTTGGCTTCAGTCAATTTTTTGGGACATTCTTTCAGCACACCTGCCCACACCACACTGAGTATTCAGTAGGTTTTAAACAAAAACAGCATGACCCCTATGCCCCACCTTTCCTATTCACCTGATTTTACCCCAAGCAACATTTTTTTTTGTTTGTTTCCCTGGAGGAAAAAAGTCCTCAAAGGCAAACATTTTGCTAATGTGGAAGAGGTGAAACAAAAAACAGCAGAAGAACTAAAAGGCATCAAAATTGATGAGTTCAAAACTGTTTTGAGGAGTGAAAAAAGCATCTCGATAGGTGTATTGCATTAAATGGGGAGAGTACTTTGAAGCTGACTGAAGTTTAAACATGTAAGAATAAGTACATAATTTTTTATAAATAAATTCAAGGGTTTTTTGGGTCCCCCTTGTACGTTCTTTGATTTTGTGTTCTCTCTCACCATTGATAAAAATGGCAGGCAAATACATCTATGTTTTCCTTATATTTCCTTCTTTTGTTACGAAATTTCACATGTTGTTTTTGCTTAACCAGGGCTATCAATATCAAAACACACACACACACACACACACACACACACACACACACACACACACTCACTCACTCTCTCTCTTTCTGATAAATAGCTTTTCTAATTTAAAAAAAAGCCTCTAGTAATATCAGATTGTATTTTCATATGCAATTCATGTTTTAATAGTAACTTCATTTTCTTTTGCACTTTGCAAACATAGCATCTATAATTGCTTTTCTCATCATTGTTTTCATTTCTGTATTTAGTTTAGTTAAAACCTAAATTAGATGATGCTAACTGCCAATTTTAAAAATAAATTTTATTTGTGAATTTCATTTATTTAAATTGGTATGTTATAAGTTGTACAGAAGATAAACATTGGTTTTTTATTACTTGACAAAGTTGCCATGTATCTTTGGCTTTTAACTTGAATAAATATTTGACTGGTCACTGTTGTATGCGTGGTAAATGTAGGTAATGTCCCAAGCTACTTTTTAATCTCATCTATTTCCAGTAGGTGGTGCCCATTCCTTTAGGAATTCTGAGACTTTGCTCAAGGAAGTTGTCAGTTTTGTCACTGATGGATTAAAGATAAAAGAAGCAAATTCAGGCCAAAGCAGTATGAAAAACTTGTGAACTTTTCTTATGTCATGTAACCATGAGACCTTGTGGTAGAGATATTTATGATTAATAATGTATTATGTTACCAAGGAATCAGTAATTTTATTATACAGTTCATTCATATAAAATGTATATAAATACTGATTGTAGATGGTGTTAGATGATGGGAATGTGATGGTAAAAACAGGTCTGGTGGTCTCAAGTCACATGACTCTTAGAATCAGTACTTAAATCACATGAATAAGTGTAAAGTTACAAATGAGATATGACAGATTTTTGGTGCCTGAAGTATAACAATAGGCAGAGAAGGGAGTGTCTGCTCAGATCTTGGGGAAGTTTTGTTGAAGAAGTGACCACTGAGCTAGTTAAATAAGATTTGAAGTTGCTTAAGAGTTAACCAGGTATGAGTGGTTTGAAGGAGACATTTCGCAAAGATAAAGTTGGTGGCGGGGTGGGAGGCTATTTATCTGTATCTCAGTTAGTCACAACTGAAAATGAACCTTTTTAGTCCTGGAGACTTGTGTTCTTCAGTTCTACTTTGTTGATAATTTCCTTTTTTCAGCTCTCTTTTGTCTTTCTATAAGTTTTTTTTTTTTTTAGGTGGATATTAGTCTTTCTGGATTAGTAGTCTAATCTTTTTTCTTCTGTTTTTACTCTCTAAGAGATGTCTTCAACTTTTACTTTCTTTTTATGTATTTATTTTGAATCAGAGTCTCACTCTGTTGCCCATGCTGGAGTGCAGTGGCATGCTTATGGCCACTGCAACCTCGACCTGTTGGGCTCAAGTGATCCTTCTGCCTCAGCCTTCCAAGTAGCTGAAGCCACCGGCATGCGCCACCAAGCCCTGCTAATTTTTTCATTTATTGTAGAGATGAGGTCTCACCAAGTTGCCCAGGCTGGTCTCAAATCCCTGGACTCAGGGAATCCTCTTACCTCTGCTCTATTTAATTTTTTTTAAAAAATTGCTGAAAATATTTGAATTCCAATGAATTTAGGAGGGATGTCTCTGTATCTTTTTCATGACATCCTACTCTTATTCCATGGATACACTACAGAATTTTTCTAAGGATAGTTAAAACAAGCAAACAAAACAAAATCCCCTTATTTATTGATCACATTCTATGTTTCATGAGCTTTTCAAAGTTCTAAGTGCCTTGTTTAGCACTTCAGCAACCCAAAGAAATAGTTTGTAATCTTTACCTTTACTGTAAAGATTAGAAGAATAAGGCACTGCTTTGATTAGTTGGTTATACAACCAATACAACTCAAGTTCTATGCTTCTAACATCATGCTGCTCTGCTTGTTGACGGGTACTCAGAAAACTGGCGTTGGTTTTATTTTAAATTCTCATCATTTTGTTCACAGTCCTTGTTTACTCTGGGACTTATTTCCCTCTTTGCTTGCTTGTTGTTTATTCTCTTGGAGGCTTTCCTTAAATGTCTGCTAATTCTCTGCTTATATTTAATAGTGAGGTGTTAAAAATCTGATTGGAAGATCTATCTGTATGCCAGGGCAGGCCTGATGGCTGGTGGTTTCTCTTTAGAATAGTAGTTTTCAGAAAGTAGTACTGTGAAATAAAAAAATAAAACCTTAAAAAAAATTATTCCACATCTTCAGAACAGCATACACCTTTCAGATTTCATGCTATATTGCTATTTTGTAGGTTAAAAAATAAAAGAATAATGGTTTTCAACTAAGGGATGATTCTTCACCCCAAACCCAGTCATTTGGGAATATCTGGAGACATTTTTGATTGTCTTGGCTTGAGGGAGGACTACTGGCACCTGGGGTGGGGGGTGCGGGGAGAGAGCCTAGGGATGCTACTAAACATCCTATGCTCCATAGGACAGCCTCCCACAACAAAAATTATTTAAGCCAAAATGCCAGTAGTGCCAAGGTTGAAAAACCCTGCTTTAGAGGGAAAGGGTGTAAAATCAGCTACTATTGAAGTGGGAAGAGATATTTGCAAATTCCAGAATGTAGAGGCTTTTTTCTCTGTAGCTTTTCAGTTTTTTTATCTAATAAACTTGGGGACTGCTCCCTGGGTTTTCGGTGGCTGGCTACATGGCGTTCTGGGTTGGCCAAGGGGGAAGAGCTCTTCTCAATATTCAGGTGTCAGCAACTGCTATGTATGGCATCCCCGAGCCCTGTGTGCGACAATGTTCTCTGGGCCATATTGTCTCTTTTCGACACAGTCTCCCACTTTGCTTTAGTTCTATGTTGTGGCTTGCTTTTTCTAGATATTTGTGGAACCCTATAGTCTTCTAATCATCTCATTTCTGTTATTTTTAATACAATAAAAATCATCTTGGTGCAACTTAGGATGGAGACAAGAGCCATCTCTGTTATTAATCACTAAACTTTGTAACCATAATTTTTAGTGACATTCCTGTAATCCATTAGTTGCTTATACTGTAATTTATTTAGTCATTTTCTTAAAGTTGGACAGAGCAAATTTTCCTTATAAATTTTTGGGTTACTTTAGCTTTTTTCACTTGGAGCCTACCAGCAACTCAATCACATTTTTTATGAAATAGTAAAAAACGAATCACTTCATATTAAATAGTATAGTGTTATAATCTGTTGTTTTATTGTAATGATATTTGGCTTATAATGGAATTGTGGATGTTGAAGAACTTATTTATGACAAAGAAATCAACATTTTATATCTTATATTTTTCTAATGTGTGGTACATGTGAAACAGTCTCCAACATGCATTGGGGATTCAGTGATACAGTAGTAATTTGTTTGACGTCTTCTACCTGGTGTTTTTCTATTTGAGCGATGGGTCTTGTTTTCTTTCTCCCACATAGTAATACGTAATTTGTTGTCCAGTCTGTTGTTTGAAGATGATGTGGAAGGATGCACTTGCGATTCCTGAAAACCACTTGTCAACTAATTCATCAGAAGCTTGACAAATTTCAAATGAGATGTAGGTTTTTTCACTTTTTTTTGGATGTTCAGTACAGGATATAGGAATTAATAACATATATTTCTAGTCTCCAGAACAATAATTTCCTCCTTCATTTAAAAAATTTTCACAAAAAACAATATGTAGAAGCATATTGATTTGCACAATGCACACTGTTTATATTTACAGTATGATTTAGAACCATTTCAGGTTTTTTGACTGATATAATATTTCACTACATAATGCCCTGTGGTAGCTTTTATTCCTCATGATTCCAAGTGCTGGGAATCATGAGGAATAAAGAAGTGATGATAAATAAGTGATGATCCTTTTGTCCTTCCACACAAGAAGCATAAGATTATTTTTTCTATATGCTATTATTTTTTCATGAAAAACTTGGCATTTTGACTTGTGCTGGTATTCCCTTTCAGTTGACTTTGTACCAGTAAGATGACATTTCACCTTTAGTAACTCTTCTGGTAGGACAATATGAGTGTAATATCTGGCAATAAACGTGGTATCCTGCTGCATTGGGAACTTTTCCAACAACTTTTATATAAATGTAATGGAATTTTGGTGCTTACTGGAAGTTCAGGTCAAATGATGTTTTCGGATGTTATGCTGCCATAGTAGGTAAGTTTTGAAAAAAGATACCCTGTTTTTGAATCAGCTAAATCATAAATGTGTATACCCCATTTGGTAGGCTTATTTGGATTGGATGTTATAAATGATAATCGTCCTTTAATTTTTGACTTAGTACAGATAGATGTATTTGATCTGTGCTGCTCAATGCTTCAATATGATCTGACTTCAACTTCGAAAGTCTCTTTCTTTTAAGGTTACAGTAACTTGCTTAGCTATCTTTTCAAGTTATGCCATATGATACAAAGGGTATACACACAGCTACCTTTCTTATACAAACGCTGTTAAAGAAGTGTCCCCGGCACCACTGTGAAAGCATTTTATACAGTCTCTTTCTACATAATGCCAGCTGATTTTTAAAAATGTGTATGTCAGTATATATTCTATCTCTTTATTTGCTTTTTCATGCAATTCGAATGGAAAACTTCAAGGAAACATACATTTTTGAAAAATTTGTGCTTACGTAAGCTTGTCCTGTATAATCATCAACAATCTCTTTATGTCCCCTGGGAGAGGACATCCAAGTGGTTTGCTAGATTTACAATGTCCCCTCAGAGGGGACATCTGAGTGCAAAAGATACAACTTATGTAGGAGCAATTGGATAAATGCTCAAACTTTCCTATCAAAACTTAATGAATTTTCAGAATATTGTCTTGGTGCCTTCACATCTGCCAAAGTAAATCTGTAATAATTTTTTAAGTATCATTATGAATTCAGAGATTTTTGTATATCTGATGGGTTTCAGCCCACTGCACTTATTATTCTTTTGGATGTTCAAATAATCCCTTAACATTGACTCCTGTTCTTTGTTGTGTTTTGTTTTGAGACAACTCCATTAGGCTTTGATTGCTTCTTTGTGATTTGGTCTGACAAGGTATATGAGGCTTATTTTGCACATTTCCTGCCTGTGTGTTTTAAGGTAGATTTCTGGAATTCATGCTTTCTCCATGTTAGATACTGGCTATTGATTCCTAACAGAACCAATAGAAATTCCTTTACTCTGCTCTTCCCAGCTTCTAGTTTAAAGTACTATTTTTAAAACTTCCAGTTAATATTAGTAAGGTAATCAGTGAGCTTGTCTATTTTCCATATATTCTCACCCTTCTCGTTCTAATTTTTGATAGTTATGTTTGACCTACACTGCCAGATTTTAGAAGAGTTGGATTTTAGCTTTTACTTTTTGTCCCACCATTTAATTTTAGCTAAATACAGTATATTGGCTGGGAGCCACCAGTCCTTATCCAGAAACTTCTCTAATTGTTTCAGAAATTCATTCTCTAGTAGCTTTCTCATTAATATTTGAGGATAAGTTCATCTGAAATTAAAATCCTGGGCTAACAGTTTCTTTTTTTGAATATCTTAAGTATCTTACTCTTTCTTTCAACTTCTAGCATAAAGTGTTCCTGAGTCTGCTGTCAATATGACATTTTTTTCCTTTATAGGTGTTTCTGTCTTGGTATTCATGCATTTTTTTTTTAATTTTCAGGTCCTTAAAAAATACTTTTCAGTGTTGACTGTTTGGTATTTGTTTTCCCAGGCATTCAGTGTGTTCTTTTAATCACGTATGTTCATATACTTTTATTTCATGGTAATTTAAAAAATTTCTCAGAACCCCAAAATATACTCCTTCATTCCCCATCTCTGTTGTTCCCTTACTTCTCGCTTTCCTTTTTAAGGGTAGATTACTAGTCTGACTTTAAACTTTATGGATAATTTTGCTTGTTCTTGGAAGTTTATTTAAATGGAACTACACAGGATGTACTTGTCTCTCTCTTCTTTTGCTTAAATTATGTTTGTATGATTCATTTATGTTGTGATTAGATTAATTCATTTTTGTTGCTGAGGAATATTCTATTCTTCAAAGATAGCACAGTTCATCTATTCAACTGTTGATGAATGTTTTGACCATTTTTGATATTGACTATTGTGGATAATGCTTTAGCAAATCGTCTATACAGGGTTATATTGTATGTATGTACCCATTTCTGCTGATTATATGCTAAGGAATGGAAGTGTTGGGAAATGGGGTTTCCATTCAACTATTTGTATGTGTATTTCTGTAAGATGTGTAATTAAGAACACAGTTTCTGGGTGTCTTAGTCTACTTTGTGTTACTATAAAGGAATACCTGGGACTGGGTAATTTATAAAGAAAAGAGGTTAATTTTGGTTCACTATACAAGAAGCGTGGAGCCAGCTCTGCTTCTGGTGAGTCCTCAGGCTGCTTCCACTCATGGTGTAAGGTGAATGGGAGTCAGTGTGTGCAGACCACATGACAAGAAAGAAAGTCGGCGAGCTGGAGGAGGTGCCAAGCTTGTTTTAATAACCAGTTCTCGAAGAAAGGCAAAAAGTTGGTATCAAGCCATTCATGAGGGATCTACCCCCATGACCGAAACACCTCCCACCAGACCTTACTTCTGACATTCGGGATCACGTTTCAACATGAGACTTGTGTATCCAGTTACACATAGCACTGGCTAATAGGGCATTTCTTCAAAGTGTTTGTTTCAGTCTATATTTCCACATGACAGTTGTTTCTGTTTCACGCACATTCTTGCTAACCCTTGATATAGTAGGGTTTGTTTTTGAACCCACTTCAGGGATCTGTAGTGCTATTTCATTGGTTTTACATTCAGATCCCCAGATGCCTAATAAGGTTGAGCACTTTTTCATATGTGTATTGGCCATTTGGATATTCTTTTTCATGAAGTACTTGTTCATGTCTTCTACCCAGTTTTAAGTTGTCTTAATTTGTAGGAATTCCTTATAAGTGCTCTATCATTGTTGGTTATGAATCTGACCCTTTGTTGGTTACGTATATTACAAATATATTCTACCACTCTGTGACATTTCCTTTTAAATGAGGTCTTGATGAGCAAGAAGTTCCTAATTGTAACATAGTAGTATAGTTTATTAACCTTTTCCTTTATGATTAGTGCTTTTTGTGTCTTGTTTAGGAAAACTTTGTGTACCTCAAGATTCTGAAGACATTTTCCTGCCTTAAGCTGTAGAAGCTTTATTGTTTTACCTTTTCCATGTAGATCTACAGTCTATCTCGAATAGATTTTTGTTTGTGGTGTGAGGTAAGAATCAACATTTTTTCCTACATGGATATTCAGTTGATCCAGAACCATTTAAGGAAAGGTCAACTTTTTTCCACAGCTCTGTAGTCCCAACTTCCTCATTAACCTTGTGTCTGTATGGATGGGTCTGCTTCTGGACTGCCTGTTCTTTTTTTGTTGACTTGTCTTTTTGTCAGCACCAGTGTTATATTTGCAGAAATAAATGTTGGGGTTTTAATTGTTATTATATTGGATTAATAGTTCGATGTAGGTAAAATAGACATTTTTACAATACTGAGTCTTGTAATTATAGGTATAGTATATATTTCTATTTATTTAGGTTTTTAATTTCTTCCAGTAATACTTTATAATTCTTTTATAAATCTTGCAATATCTTATTAGGGTTTTTCCTAGTTATTGAGAAAATTATTTTTTAATTGTTTGCTACTGGTACATAGAATTGCATTATTTTGTTGCAGTTTGGTGTTCTTGTATCCCGCAATTTGCTAATTCACTTGGAACTTTTATTACTTTATCTGTGAATACTTTTGTTTGCTAATAATGATGATTTAATTTCTTCCACTACAGTTCTTATTCTATCTATAGAATGGGGTTTTCACTCAACTGTTTGTATATCTACCTACCTATGTACCTACCTACCTACCTACCTTTCTTTGCATTGTTGTTCAACCTAGGACCTCTAGTACATTGTTGACTGGGTATTATCTTTATGAGTCTCTTTGCTCCTTTCCCATGAATTCTGTTCATCTTTTTTCACTGTTGCTCACCTGTAGAATCTGAACCTTCTCTCTTCTGTACTCCAGTGTTCCTGCCCTATTCTCCCTGGTCCTCCTTTCTCAGAACTTCCCCTGTTTAGAGGCTTTGCCTATAAAAAATAAGCTTCTGCCGCCTTCTTACCTCCCCTGGCTTATATTGTATTTTTAAAAATTAATAAAAATGTTTATTTCATCTCAACAAAACCTATGGGGTACAGGCAATTCATAGTGTGGAAATCATGATATTGATACGATTGTTGAAAACACTAAAGAAGTCAGTCTATATGAAGTACCTAGGAGAGTCTGACTGTAGTAAGCACTCAGTATTTGCTGTTTTTTTTTTTTTTTTTTTTTTTTGAGTTGGAGTCTCACTCGGTCGCCCAGACTGGAGTGCAGTGGCCGCTCCCGGCCACCGCAGCCTCGACCTGCTGGACTCCGGCGATCCTTCCACCTCAGCCTTCCAAGTAGCCGGAATTACAGGCGAGCGCTACCACGCCCGGCGGATTTTTTTGATTTATTGTAGAGATGAGGTCTCGCTGCCCAGGCGGGTCTCGAACCCGCGGGCTCAGGCAATCCACTCACCTCAGCCTCCCAAAGGCGCGGGATTACAGGCTGAGCCACCGAGCCCGGCTAGTATTTGCTGTTTTTATAACCATTATAAAATGTCATATTCTTTCATTCAACAAAATAAATAACTGTTTGAATAAATAGTATTCAAGTTGGTAGTGATTGAAAGAAAAATTTAAAGATTAAGACTTATTTACTGCTAGTCTGACTCATTTTTGAGGTAAACGTGTGGATATTTGAGGTGCAATCAGTAGTATAATTGGTATAATTTCTTTAGCTCAGAGTATTGAGTTCCTTAATGTTTTATTAGATTTATTCTTCTTCTTTGGAACTTCTTTAGAACTTGTTTAAAGACATTACTTCTTCTTAGCTAGAAAACCATCTTTCTTTCCCATTCATGGGCAAACGGGGAACATTCGTTGTACCCACTCAGTCTGAGTTGGTATAGTAGAATCTTGATATCTTCATGGTAGCTGCTTTGGCAGGAGTAGAAATACAATTCATGTATGTCTAGGGCCAAACAAGTGTCTAGAATGAGCTAAGACTTTGACTCTGCCACGTGAAGCTGTTTAACGTTCCTGTATAAATCAACAGTGGGAGAGGATTAAAAAGTTTCTGACTCCTTTTGAGGTTTGTTTGTACAGTTTCAACAGTACCTCTTTCTAAACAACAAATTTTACCTAGTGATTTATTTATTTCTACTGAATTTTAAAAATCTATGGTATGTTGAGGTCCTACCTTGCGTTTTGTTCAAATATACTCTTGAAATTTATAGGACAATTGGATTTGGTGTCTTGCAACTTTATGAAAACGTGTTGCCAAAGTCTGTGACGTCATCCACTCTGCAGGCTAGTGAAAATGCATTGCATCATCTCAGAATTGGCAGTTTGTGAGATCTGCAGATGCTCTTGTGTTGCTGGGATAGGGATGACTGCTGCTTTGGCAGAAGTACCAAGTGCACCCAGGGAAACGACCAAGGATCTAGGGAATGGTGGAGCTCTGAAGTGGAAAGATGCATGAAGCCAAGAGGCCAGGCACCCTCCCTTTCTTCCCTTTTTCATGTGAACCTCTCTTTGGAACACAGCATGAGCAAGTGAAGATATAACAAAGCTATAGGCAGTCTTCTATATAAAAAGACTATACAGAGAATGACTAGAGCTACAGAAGTGCATTGCAAGCATTTGATGTCATAACCCAGATTCATACAGATGATGTACCTGTGTTACCAGCAATTTGTTTATCAAGGATTCCACAAAATACTAGCTTCATCTGCCAAGTTTAAAATATGGGATGCTTCAAAAGTTTGGGCCCAAGCATGAACTTTTAACAACATACCTGTTAAAGAGATTCAGTATATGTGTAAGAAGACCCAACTAAATTATAGTGTCTCTTTTCTGTGAGTTTAACATGCTTTTACTTTTTAAACTCTCTGGGCTCAATTGAAATGCCACTGGCCCCAATTTGGCCTCTTGCACATATTGCCAGCAAGCCTAGCTAGCAATTTTTCTTCAGCTATTAAAAGAAACTAGACTTTTCCCACACCATAGAATTCTGAGGTGAAAAATAAAAAAAGGAAGGAGAGGTGGCATAAAAAATATTTTTCCTTACTTTCTTGCTTCTGGTTTTTATTAATTTCTGTTTTCTTTTGCTCACAGAACATCTGTTTTTTTTTTTCTTTTCTGAGACAATGGGTTAAAAAGAAAGGTAACATAACTGTAATTAGTTGCTTACCATCGGTTCATCCATTATGCTCTAAACTTTAAGAAACTAGGGACAGAGTTTGCCTTGTATCCTTGATGCTGATAGGGCGCATTCCTTAATACCTAGTAAACACATGTTAATTTGTATTTTTGTACAGGGAGCAACATTTTCAGAATTTTTATCATTTAATTTACCTTTTGGAGTCATTGTGGAATGAAGTCGTATGAATCAAATGTTTGCTATCTCAGAGCATATAGGTTATTATTATATAACTACTATGTACTCATGTGAGTAGACACCTTTCTAAACCTGTTACCTGAATCCAAAATTAAAAGGGAGAAACTGAATCAAGATGAAAAGGATATTGTTGCAAAGATGAGTTGAAAATGAACATTGAAAGAGCACTGGGAATGAACAGCCAGATTTGATGGAAAATTGGAACTTTAAAAAATGTAATTGTCAAAATAAAAAACTCAGTGGATTTAATGGTTTAAATTGCAAATTAGATGCAGCTGAAGAAAATTAGTGACTTTGAAAGTATAGTATATCTGAAGGAAATAGCAAGAAAGCAGACAGATATAATAATATATGTATAATAATATAATGTAAACAATGTATAATAGCAAAGAGTGATAGAGAATATGAAAGACATACTCAAGCATTCTGAAAGTTAGAGTGAGAAAGTCTAACATATGCTGTATTGGAGAAACAGAAAGCACTGACAGAGAAAATACAGGAGTGTTTTTTAGAACTGAAGAACAATCATGACCCCACAGATTCAGGAAGCATAACATACCTCAAACAGAACTTTTATATATATATTTATATATGTTCACATACTTACGTATTTATATAAATAAAGACAGAACTAGTATATCGTGAGCACCACATTTGGCCACAATTGCATGAGAGTTGGTAGGGAAGTGATTGATTTAAAGTGCTCGAAAGTCCATGTAGTGTTTGTGAGGGGGGAGAAGAGAGTGTTTGACTTTAGATGTTAAGTTAAATATGCATGGGAAAATTCAAGTTGATTCTTTAGTTAATAGAGTACATAAGTTTCAGACCATTAGGAGATGGAAAAAGGAAGAAAAACAAGAGAAAGAGAAAAACGACACTAAAAATAAGGCAGTCAATGTAAAAAGTAATGACAAAAAAAGGAAAAAAGTTACAGTACAGTACAAAATTATCCAAACTTTTGAGCTAAAAAAAAACTTAGATTGTTTAAAAAAAAAATTTAATTATGTAGGAGAAAACATAATGAGTTAAACTTTCTGCTTAAGAAGTTTTCAAAGAACAGAATAACCACCACTCCCCCTCACCCCCACAAGTATAAGAATATAGAGAGTATAAGTAGGAGGCGGTATCAGTGAAATATAAAATAGTCATATGGAAAGTTAATTTTTAGATCTTTTAAGATTTGCCACACTGTTATCCAGAGGTTGTATTAGTTTATACTGCCACCAAGAGTATAGAAGTGTTCCACCTCCCCCCCTCACCCCACATCCTCTCCAGCATCTGTTGGTTTTTGAGTTATTGATGATGGCCATCTTGACTAGAGTTAAGTGGTATCTCAAGTGGTTATAATTTGCATTTCTTTGATGACTAGTGAGACTGAGCATTTTTTCATGTATCTATTGGCTGCTTATATGTCTTTTGAGAAGTGTCTATTCATATATTTTGCCTACTTTTTAATAGAGCTGTTTGTTTTTTTTTCTTTTTGGAACATTTTAGTTCCTTGTAAATCCTAGATGTTAGGCCTTTGTCAGATATACAGTTGGCAAATACTTTTTCCCATTCTGTGGGCTGTCTACTGCTCTCTTGATGGTTTCTTTTGCTTTGCAGAAACTTTTCATTTTGATGAGGTCTCACTTGTCTATCTACTCTCTTATGGCATGAGCTTTTTGGGCTTTGATCAGGAATTGGTTACCTGTTCCAATTTCCATAAGGTTGTCTCCTGCATTTTCTAAGACTTTTACAGTTTGAGGTTTTGTGTTTAGGTCTTTGATCCATTTAGAGTAGATTTTTGTGTATAGTGATAGGTAGGGGTCTTGTTTCAATTTTCTGCATGTGGTCAGCCAGTTTCCCCAGCACCATTTATGGAATAGTCTCTTCTCTCCCCAGTGGTTGCTTGTGGAGGCTTTGCTGAAGATGAGTTGGTTGAGAGACTGAGGTTTTGCTTCCAGAATCTCTATCCTGTTCCATTAGTCTATATGTCTGTTCCTGTACCAATACCAGACTGTTTTGATTATTGAAGCCTTATAATACAATTTAAAGTCTGGAAGTATGATACCTCCTGCTTTGTTTCTTTTGCTGAGGATTTGTTTTGGCTGTTCGTGGTTTTTTATGTTTCCATATGAATTTCTGTATTGTCGTTTCCAGGTCTGAAAAGAATGATGTTGATAATTTAATGAGTATTGTGTTGAATCTGTAGATTGTCTTTGGTAGGATGGGAATCTTAACGATGTTGATTCTTCCAATGCGTGAACATGGAATATTTTTTGTTTTTTTTATCAGTATTTTTTATTATGGTTTTGTGGGGTACAGTTAAGGGTTAGGTATAAAAATAGGTTTCATTCAGGCACCCTGTTGATAAGAGGTGTTTCCCCATCCCCAGACATATATTTGCTACCATTAATCCCACCTCCCTCCCCCATAGTTTACCACTACTGTCAGTCATTTTCTTATACTATTACATTGGATGTTAGAGGTCCATTATATGAGTGAGAACATGTGATACTTGGATCTTTGTTTCTGTGAGAAATCACTCAGTATTATAGACTCTAGTTCCATCCAGGTTGCTGCGAAATTCATGATTTTGTTCCTTTTTATGGCTGCATAGTATTCCATTGTGTATATGTAACACATTTTTTTAATCCAGTCCTCTTTTGATGGGCAGCACGGTTGCTTCCAGGTTCTTGCTATTGTGAACAATGCTGAGATAAACATACGTGTGCAGGTATCTTTTTTATAGAGTGATTTGAGTTCTTCAGGATATATTCCCAGTAAGGGGATTGTGGGGTCATATGGGAGGTTGATATTTAGAGCTTTTAGGAATCGCCACACTGCTTTCCACAGAGGTTGCACTAGTTTGCACTCCCACCAACAGTGTAGAAGTGTTCCCTTTTCACCACACCCTCTCCAGCAGCTGTTATTTTTTGAGTTGTTGATAATTGCCATTCTGACTGGAGTTAGGTGGTATCTCAGTGTGGTTTTGATTTGCATCTCCCTGATGATTAGTGAGGTTGAACATTTCTTCATGTGTTTGTTGGCTGCTCGGATTCCTCTTTTGTTCATATCTTTTGCCCATTTGATAATGGGGTTGTTTGTTTTTTTCTTTTCTGCACATTTTAGTTACTTGTAGATCCAGGATGTTAAGTCTTTGTCAGACCTGGTGTTGGCAAATACTTTTTCCCAGTCTATAGGCTGTCTCCTTGCTCTCTTGATGGTTTCTTTGGCCTTGCAGAAGCTTGTCAGTTTAATAAGGTCCCTCTTGTCTGTCTTCTCTCTTATGACCTGTGGGTTTCGGGTTTTGTTCAGGAATTGGATGCCAGTTCCGATTTCCATTAGGGTATTTCCTTCATTTTCCAAGGTTCTTATGGTTTTAGGTTTTACATTTAGGTCTCTGATCCATTTGGAGTTAACCTTTGTGCATGGGGATAGATAGGGGTCCTGTTTCAATCTTCTGTATGTGGTCAGCCAGTTTTCCTGGCACCATTTACTGAACAGGTTCTCCTCTCCCCAGTGGTAGGTGGTGGAGGCCTTGTTGAAAATGAGTTGGTTGAGAAATTGAGGTTTTGCTTCTGGAATCTCAATTCTATTCCATTGGTCTATATGCCTGTTCCTATACCAATACAAAGCTGTTTTGATGATTGTAGCTTTATAGTAATGTTTGAAGTTTGGTAATATGATACCACCTGCTTTGTTTTTTTTTGCTGAGGATTGTTCTGGCTATTCTTGGACGTTTGTGTTTCCATATGAATTCCTGTGTTGTCTTTTCTAGATCTGAGAAGAATGTTGCTGGTAATTTGATGGGTATTGCATTGAAATTGTAGATTGCCTTAGGTAAGATGGACATCTTCACAATGTTGATTCTTCTAATCCATGAGCATGGGATATTTTTCCACTTGTTTGTGTCATCTTTGATTTCTTTGAGCAGTGTTTTGTAATTTTCATTGTAAATGTCTTTCACGTTTCTGGTTAGGAAGATGCCAAGGTATTTCATTTTTTTGTGGCTATTGTGAATGGAATTGTGTTTTTTATTTGGGTTTCTGTTTGTTTATTATTGGTGTAGAGAAATGCGATTGTCTTTTGTACATTTATTTTGTATCCTGAGACTTTGCCAAAGGTCTTTATCAGTGTAAGGAGGTTTTTGACAGATTCTCTTGGGTTTTCAAGGTACACAATCATATCATCTGCAAAGAGAGATAACTTGACTTCCTCTTTTCCTATTTGGATACCCCTGATTGCCTCCTCTTCTCTGATTGCTCGAGCCAGGACTTCCAATACTATGTTGAACAGGAGGGGTGAGAGTGGGCATCCTTGTCTTGTTCCAGTTTTCAGGGGAAATGATTCCAACTTTTTGTCCATTTAGGAGTATGCTGGCTGCGGGTTTCTTGTAGATGGCTTTTACTATTTTGAGGTATGTTCCCCGTATGCCTAGATATTCAAGGGTTTTTATCAAGAAGGGGTGCTGGATTTTATCAAAAAAGCTATTTCTGCATCTAATGATATAATCATGTAGTTTTTGTTTTGACATCTGTTGATGTATTTAATTACATTTATGGTTTTTCGAATGTTGAACCAGCGTTGCATCCCAGGGATGAAGCCTACTTGGTCATGATGGATGATTTTTGAGATGTATTGCTGAATTCGGTTTTCTAGGATCTTGTTGAGAATTTTAGCATCTATGTTCATCATAGATATTGGCCTGTGGTTCTCTTTCTGTGTTGGATCTTTACCTGGCTTGGGTATCAATGTGATGTTGGCTTCGTAAAATGATTTGGGGAGAGTTCCATCTTTTTCAATCACCTGGAATACCTTCAGTAGGATTGTTATCAGCTCCTCCTTAAATGTCTTGTAGAATTCTGCTGGAAAGCCATCTGGACCAGGGCTTTTTTTTGTAGGAAGTTTTCTTATTATGTAGTCAATTTCCTTGATTGTTATTGGTCTATTTAGGGTTTCAATTTCTTCTTGTTCCAATCTAGGTAGGTTGTGTGATGTCAGAAAGTCCTCCATTTCCTTAAGGTTTTCAAGTTTGTTTCCATACGAGTGTACATAGTATTCTCTAATGATCTTTTGTATTTCTTCAGGGTCAGATGTGACTTCATCTTTTGTGTTTCTAATTGTACTTATTTGATTTTTTTCTCGTTTTTTCTTGGTCAGTCTAGCGAGGGGACCATCGATCTTGTTTATCCTTTCGAAGAACCAGCTTTTTGTTTCATTGATTTTTTTTTTGTATTATCTTTTTGTCTTCTATGTCCTGGATTTGGGCTTTTATTTTGGTGATCTGGATTCTTCTGTGGAAATTAGGGTTTTTGTGGTCTTGCTTTTCCAGCTTTTTTAGGTGGCTTGTTAGGTTGTTAATTTGTGATCCTTCCATTTTCTTCATGTGCTTGTAGGGATATGAATTCCCTCTTACTACAGCTTTCAAGGTGTCCCAGAGATTTTGCTAAGATGTTTCTTTATTTTCATTTGTTTCCAGGTATCTTTTAATCTCTGTTTTGTTTTCATCATTGACCCAAGAGTTGTTTAGCATCATGCTGTTTAGTGTCCATGTCTTTGTGGGTTTTGGGGGGACTTTGTTGGTGTCAATGTTTATTTTTATTCCACTGTGATCCGAGATGGTCCATGGTAGATTTTCGGTCCTTTTAAATTTGCTTATGCTTGATTTATGGCCAATTACGTGGTCGATCTTAGAATACATTCCATGCGGTGATGAGTAGAATGTATATTCTGTGGTCTTTGGATGGAGTGTGCCATAGGTATCAATTAAGTCCATTTGGTCCAAAGTCACATTGAGGTTCCGGATCTCCTTGCTGATTTTTTGTCCTGATGATCTGTCTAGGGTTGTGGGTGGTGTATTAAAGTCCCCAGTTATGATGGTGTTAGAGTCAATATCTTTCTTTAGTTTTCCTAGAAGTTGCTTTATAAAAGTTGGCGCACCTATGTTGGGTGCACGTATGCTTAGGATAGATATTTCTTGTTGATGGATTGAGCCTTTTATCATTATGTAGTGGCCTTCTGTATCTTTTTTGATTTTTAATAGCTTGAAGGGTATCTTGTCTGAAATTAAGATCGCTACTCCTCCTTTCTTTTGTATTCCGTTTGCCTGAAAGTTTGTTTCCCATCCTCTTACTTTAAGTCTGTGGGTGTCCTTTCTAGTGAGGTGAGTCTCTTGAAGGCAATAGATTGTTGCCTGATGAAATTTTATCCATTTTGCCATTCTATATCCTTTTAGTGGTGCATTTAGTCCATTCACATTTAGGCTAATAATTGAAATGCAAGAGTTGATCCCTGTCCTAAGGTTCTTACAGAGTTATTCCTGTTTGTTTGTTGTCTTTCTTTGGGTTCTGGAGTTGGCTCATGTGTGTTTTTAATCTTTTGCCTGTACTCTTGTGAAGAATGTTGTTGTTCTTTTTTCTTTTTCTTCTGTGTTCAGTACTTTCCTAAGTGTTTCTTGTAGAGGTGGTCTGGTGGCAGCGTAGGTTCTTAGGGATTGGATATCTGGAAAAGATTTCAATTCTCCCTCACTAATGAAGTTTAGTTTGGCTGGGTAGGTTACTCTTGGTTGAAATTGTTTCTCTTAGAACTTTGAAGATAGGGCTCCAGGCTCTCCTAGCCTGAAGGGTATCTGTGGATAAATCTGCTGCTATTCTAGTTTGTCTTCCCTGGTAGGTAGTGACTTTTTTCTCTTGCTGCCTTTAGGATTTTTTCTTTTATAGCTACTTTGTTTAGGCGAATTATTATGTGTCTGGGAGTTGGTCTTCTCATTTGTTGTCTTGCAGGGGTTCTCTGAATCTCTCGTGTTTGAATTTTTTCATCATTGATGAGATGAGGAAAGTTTTCTTGAGTGATTTCATGAAATGTTTTTTCCAATGTGGCTTCTGTTTCTCTCTCTGCCTCAGGAAGCCCAATTACTCTTAGGTTTGGTCACTTGAAGTGATCATTCATCTCTTGCAGGTTTTGTTCTGTCTTTTTGAGCGTGTTTTCTATGCTTTTGACAGTTTGGCTTAATTCTGTGTTTTGATCTTCGAGTTCTGAGATTCTTTCTTCTGCTTGGCTAATTCTGCTTTCCATGCTTATTAGTCTGTTATTCATTTCCATCACAGTATTCTTTACTGCTGTTATTTCTGACATCAGCTCCTTCCTATTTTCCTCGTCTCTCCTCAATTTTTAAAATTCTCTCCATTAATGTCTTGATGTCTGGGTTTGTTGCATGTGACCAGTCATTCTGGGGGCTCTTCATTGTTTGTGTTCCAGAGTCTGTTTTCTCAGAGGTCTGTGTGAGACCTATATTCTTCTTTTGGTTTTTCTTCATTTGTGCGATTTTTCCCCCTCCCTACTTTTTCCTTCCCTCCACATCACCGTCTTCTTTAATTCTGTTATTCCGGGGTAAAGGGCTTGGTTTTACTTCTGTTTGTTCAATCTCCTATTCTTTATGTATGTCCTCTTACTTTGTTCAATTCTGGAGCTGCATTGTAGGTTGGGGTGGTCCTTTTTGCAGTTTTGAGATTTACTTAAAGGGGGAGCTGTGATTCAAAATTTATCTGCAGTCCTGGTATGCGCTGACACGTGTGTGGATAATCTGGACCCACTTCCCACTGCCTTGGAATCTGTCATGCAGTGGCGCTGTAGGTTTACTCCATGAAATAAAATGTGGTTAGCAAAGGGAAGAGAATGGAGCAGACAGTGGGTTGAAGAGGGGGGTGGAGAGATAGAGGAGTAAGGGGGGAAACAAATGTGTGCCAACAAATGGAGAGAAGACCTAGACTGAAACAGATAGAAACAATAGACCACAGCTACTGACGAACCAACTCCCATACAAAAAAATAAAAAACATATAGAGATGCTAACATACAAGCTAACAAGCCACCTCAGTGTGCTGTTCCTCTATACAAAGATATAGTTTACAGAGAGAAGAAAGAGAAGAAAAGGAAGAGGAAAAAAAAAGGAACAATACAGTAGGAATAGAATTAAGTCATTAAACTAACAGAATCAGTGAAGCACACTCTGAGACTTTTCCTTTAATTCCAATGTCCTTTCAGTTCTGATTTCTAGCTTTCTTTTCAAGCAGGTAAATTAGTTTGCAGTTAGGGTCAGTTGCCCCTGGTCTGATGTGAAGGACGGTTCAGATCACTCTCTGTTCACCACTCTGGCCTACGTCTTTTTCAAGCTTGTTTCTCCCATTTCGGTGTTGTTACCTTGAATCACCAGCAGGTGGTGGTGTCTCAGCTGCTCGCCCCAGAGGGGGTGGGGCTGGATAGGAACCGGCAGAGACTGGAGATGGTGCCTCCCTCAGGGCACAGGCAGGAGACTCACGGCAGGCAGGATGGCTCGGTCGCAGGAGAGGTGGCAGCGATCCCAGCAGATCTTCCCTGAAGGGGCTTCAAGGACTGAAGTTGTGGATCGCCTCCGGCCTGTGTGGTGCGATGTGCTATCAGCGGTGGTGGTGGCGGCGGCGGCGTCTGCGCTGCAGTGGCTATCCAGTCCGCTGCGATGCCCCAGTGGTGGCAACGGCCGAGCTCCGTATGAAGAGCAGGCTGTGATTTTGGGGTCCGCAGCCCCCGGGGCGAGAGCCAGAGACCCACTGCAGTTCTCCTTTGCAGAGGGTTTCACAGATCAGGTTGCCCTGTCGCCATCTTGCCGGAAGTCCCAGAATATCTTTTCATTCGTTTGTGTCATCTTTGATTTCTTTTAGCAGTGTTTTGTAGTTTTTGTTGTAAAAGTCTTTCACCTCTCTGATTAGGAAGATGCTGAGATATTTCTTTTTTTGTGGCTATTGTGAATAGAATTATGCTTTCTATTTGATTCTCTTCCTGCTTGTTGTTGGAGTAGGAACTCAAATCATTCTACAAAATATATATATATACACCTGCACATGCATGTTTATTGCAGCATTTTTCACAGTAGCAAAAACATGGAACCAACTATGCTGCCAATCAAAAGTGGATTGGCTAAAAAAAGTGGTATGCATACAAAATGGAATATTACTCAACCATAAAGAAGAACAAAATTATGGACTTCATAGCAACTTGGATGGATTTAGAGTCTATCATATTCAGTGTTCCATCACAAAAACAGAGAATTGAGTACCACGTTTTCACTCATGAGCAGACCCTGAACACTTATCATAATACTGTAAGAAAGGTATTAGCAGTAATGAGAAACTGTTGGGGGGGGTGCAGGGAGCACACACAACAAGGGTGCCTGATCTCAAACCAGGTGAAGTGCGGACCAAAGGGAGGCCCAAACTTTGCCTGTATGATGACTACTTGTATGCCTAATCCTGAACTGTACCCCACATCTTTAAAATTAAGTTCAGTAAAAAAAACAAAGAGGATCAGTGAAGCCAAAAGCTGGTTCTATACCAGACAATATCAATGTGAGTAAGGAAAATTACAGACCAATCTCAGCTTGTGAACATAGAAGTAAGAATGTTAGCAAAGGGAAAACCAGCAGCAAAGCTACAGGTAATATGCTATAATTGAACTGACTATAAAATTAGGGACAAATCTGTAAGTGCTAATAAATATTTCATTATTTTGATAGATGTAGAAAAGGCAAAGTTGATAAAACTTAACCCTCCTTTTTGAATTAAAAAAAGAAAAAAAAACACTCTTAGGAAATAGAGTGGGAGGAGGTGGAAACATACAAATGTGTACTAAAATCGATAGTAGTTATTATTTAGTGAGGAAAAATTAAAAGAATTCTTTAAAAAATTCAGAACAAATAAAAAATAGTTTCTATCACCACTTAAAAAAATAATTTTGTAACAGAGAGCCTAATCAACATGGTAAGATAAGGAAGAGTGAGGATAAGGATTGGAAAGGAAGAAGGAAAGCTGTTATTCACAGGTGATATGGTTGTCTTTGTGTGGAAAACCCACAAGGAATCTGCAGACAAGTCAGTAAGGTGGTCCCCACCGGGTGCTGACTATAGGTGCTACTTACCCAAGTCAGTTGTGTTTCTAGTCCTCAGCAACCAACAGAAAATGAAATAAAAACCTCTTTTTTAAAACCCAACTTACTATAGAAGCAGAAACTGTAAGTTACTTAGGTATAAATGTGGTAAAAAATGTTCAAGACTCATACACAGGAGATGATGTGACTTGACTGAGACCAGGTAAATGGGAGTGATGCCTTGTCCAAGGGTAGGAAGACTCAGTATTATTAAGATGCCACTTCCCTAATGTATTTCCAGCAAAGAGTCTACCTGGAGATGACGTAACCTGATAGTGTAGGGAATGATTTTTCCTACAGATACCAAAATTTATCACAAAGTCTCAGTGATGAAGATGGCATGGTATTGGCACAGGAGTAGACGTGGAACAAAGAAATGGAAGAGTTTCCTAATCAGACACCTGCCTGCAAGTCTATGGAACTGGGGCAGCACAGTGGAAAAGAAAGATGCTAAAAAAATAGTTTTTTGTGGGTTTTTTTTTTTTTTTGCAAAAAGGAATGGATTTGGACCCCTGTCTCATGTCATAAATGAAAATCAATTTTAGGTGAGTTATAAAGCTAAATGTGAAAAACAGACCTTGAAAACTCTTAGGAGGTGAGATGAAAGAACATCTTTCTAGCTATAATAAAAAATAGTGTGAAAAATTTGCTACATTAAAGCCAAAAGCTTCATTTTGCCAAAGTATCCCTTAAATAAGTGAAAAGAAAGTCATAATTTGAAAGAAGTTAATTATAATACATATAATTGATAGAAGTTTCAATCCCTGAAAGTAGGAAAAAAAAAAAAAAAAAAACTACAATGAAGTGAAAAACAATTCAAGCTGGGCTCAGTGGCTCAGCCTGTAATCCCGCGCCTTTGGGAGGCTGAGGTGAGTGGATTGCCTGAGCCTGCGGGTTCGAGACCCGCCTGGGCAGGCGAGACCTCATCTCTACAATAAATCAAAAAATTAGCCAGGCGTGGTAGCGCGTGCCTGTAATTCCAGCTACTCGGAAGGCTGAGGCGGAAGGATTGCCGGAGCCCAGCAGGTCAAGGCTGCGGTGGCTGGGAGCGGCCACTGCACTCCAGTCTGGGTGACAGAGTGAGACTCCAACTCAAAAAAAAAGAAAGAAAGAAAAACAATTCAAGAGAAAATGGATAAAAAACATCAGAAATATGTACGTCTAGAAGACATAAAAAATATGATCTCGTCAGTAAAGATGAGGTACATATTAGTGCCACAATGTGCTAGCTTCTCATTTAGACCCCTTGATTGGCAAATTTGAAAAAACTGCTAATACCAAGTATTCCCAAGTATTGGTAATTATGTGGAACAACTTTTATAGTTCGGTGGTGGGCTGCAAATAGATAACACAATTTAAAAAAATAATTTGATGTCAACCAATCAAATTAAAAATAATCATGCCCCTTGACCCAGCATTTTTTCTCATAAGAATATACCTTAGGGAGTCAGTGACATACATGTACTAGGTAACTTATTCAATAATGTTTTTAGCAGCAGAATTCTCAATAGCAGAAAAACTAGAATAATTCAGATGTCCATTGATAAGAAAATGGATACATAATGTGTGGTTTTTCTGCAGAATAAAGTATTAGGCAGCAATAAAGAATAAGTGATCTATAGGACATGAATCAAAGTGGGTAATCTTCAAAACTTGATGTTGATGGATGGAAAACAATTTGATACTATTTTTATAAAACTCAGAGATAAACAAAACCGAACAATGTATTGTTGAAACATTCACACAAGAGTTACAGATACAGTTTTTTTTTTTAATGAAAATATATTTTAAAAATCTAAGTAATAGTTACCCCTTGAAGGTGGACACAGTTTCAGAAAGGAGGGAGGAACACAGTGGTAGACACAAGATATTTGTTCTATACTAGTGCATGGTTTGATGGTAAGTTCCTAGATGTTTTCCACAAATGTTGTACTAGTTTATACTTGCACCAACAGTGCAGAAATGTTCCCTTTACCCTGCATCCTCTCTAGCACCTGTTGATTTTGTTATTGACGGTGGCCATCCTGACTGATGTTAGGTGGTATCTCAGTGTGGTTTTAATTTCCATTTCTTTGATGACTAGTTAGGCTGAGCATTTTTTTCATGTATCTGTTGGCTGCTTGTTTGTTTTATTTTGAGAAGTATCTATTCATATCTTTTGCCCACTTGGTAATGGGACTGTTGAGTTCCTTGTAGATCCTAGATGCTAGGCCTTTGTCAGATATACAGTTGGCCAATATTTTTTCCCAGACTGTGGACTGTCTCCCTATTCTCTTGATGGTTTCTTCTGCTTTGCGGAAGCTTGTCAGTTTGATGAGATCCCACTTGTCTATCTTATCTCTTGTGTCATGGACACTTGGGGTTTTGATCAGGAATTGGTTGCCAGTTCCAATTTCCGTAAGATTGTCTCCTGCATTTTCTAAGGTTTTTATAGTTTGAGGTTTTACATTTAGGTCTTTGATCCATTTAGAGTTGATTTTTGTGTATGGTAATAGGTAGGGGTCTTGTTTTGATCTTCTGCCTGTGGTCAGCCAGTTTTCCCAGCACCATTTATGGAACAAGTTCTCCTCTCCCCAGTAATTGATGGTGGAGGCTTTGTCGAAGGTGAGTTGGTTGAAAAATTGAGGTTTTGCTGCCGGAATCTCTGTCCTGTTCCATTGGTCTAAAATGCCTTGTACCAATATGAGGCTGTATGAAAAAGATACCTTCATACACATATTTATTGCAGCATTATTTACAGTAGCAAAAAACATGGACTCAACCATGCTGCCCATTGAAAGAGGACTGGATAAAAAAATGTGGTACATATACACGATGGAATATTACACAGCCATAAGGAAAGGCAAAGTTATGAACTTTGCAGCAACTTGGATGGACTTAGAGTCTATAATACTGAGTGATCTATCATAGAAACAAAGAACTGAGTACCACATGTTCTCACTCATAAGTGGACCTTGAACAATTATTATATTACTGTAAGAAAGGGATTGGCAGTAGTTGGAAACTGCTGGGGCTGAGGTGGGATTGGCTATAGTTGGAAACTGCTGGGAGCAGGGGCGGGACTAGCAGTAGGGAAAAACTGCCAGAAGTGGGGAAGCACATCTCATCAACAAGGGTACCTGCATAATGAACCTAACCCTGAATTGTACCCTACATCTTCAAAATAAAAAAAGTTCCTAGATGTGCCTAATAAATTATAATTTATTAATATGCAAAGTGTTTATGTGTGTATATAAATACTATATGTCCTTTTATGTATCAAATAATATATTTGTAAGATAAGGAATTAAATAATAGAAAAAAATTATCTCTGACTAGATTCTATGATATTGTAAAGGATGTTATGTAGTTAAGGTACAATAGGATTCAAATTTAATTTGTTAGTTTGCCTGAAAGATAAGTATCTTTATGACCATGTGGGAAACTAAATTCCAAGTTTTGCTTTTATTCTCATTGGTCTGACAGGAGTCAGTGCTTATTAAGATGATTTTTGGAAGATGTCATGCCCATGTACTTCCATGGTTGATGTGATGAATTGATCGTGGCTGCCTTTAAAATATTTGAGGCCAGTGTCACCTGGTCCATACAGAAGAGAATGAGTCTCCTTTTTAACGTCATTTACTGGGATCATTTCTTCCGATTACTTTTTTTTTTTGTTTGATCTCCTTTGATTTTCCTCATTTATGTGGTGATTCTTGGATTACAAATATGAGGATTTAGCTGGGCAGGTAGAGGGCACTGGTTTTGTGAAGTTTTCCCTCTAAGTGTGGCAAGTGGTGGCTTTCTGGGGCCCCAAAGAGACCATTTAACCTTTGAATCCAGTTCATTTAGTCAAGGCAGTTAGTAGGGACAGGAGGAACTTTTAAAATCTAGGGACAAATGTTGCCGTTTATTACATGAGCAGTTCTTGAGCCTCTTTACCTTGTGCCCTCAGTCACGTTCCTTTTGAAACTGTGACAAATTACTACACATTTGGTGACTTAAAAGAACACAAATTTATTCTCATATAGGGTAGAAGTCTTACTTAGGGCTGATATGGCGGCTGACACCTGTAATTCTAGCACTTTGGGAGGCCAAGGCAGTAAGATTGCTTGAGCCTAGGAGTTCGAGACCAACTTGAACAACATAGTGAGACTTTGTCTCTACAAAAAAATTAAAAGAAAAATTAGCCAGGTGTGGTGGCTATACATGGAACCTATTCGAGGCTGAAGTGGAAGGATGGCTTGTACCTCAGAAGTTGAGGCTGCAGTGAACTATGACTACAGCACTGCACTCCAGCATGGGCAACGCAGCAAGATCCTGTCTCTAAAGGGGAAAAAAAAAGAAGTCTCATGGGCTGAGATCAAGGTGTTGACAGAGCTTCGTTCTCTGGATTCTCTCCAGAGAATCTATGGCCTTTCACACCTTCCAGGGCTGTCCCACTTCTTGACTTGACCCTGTATCACACTGCGTTATTCCCTCTCTGCTTCCATTGTCAAGTGACCTTTCGTGTCTTACCTTCCTGTGCCAGGAGTCTTCTTATATGGAACCCCGTGATTATATTGGGCCCACCTGGATAAGCCAGGATCATTTTCTCACCTCAATGTCTTTATTTTAAAGCAAATATCTTTATGTTAAAGGGACATATGCCTAGTCCCTTTCCCATGTAAGGTAGTATGTTCCCAGGTTCAGGGTTGGATGCAGACATCTTTGGGGGCCATATTCAGCTACCACATACCCTGTTCTTGTTCCTGCAGCTGGGAACAACAGGATGTCTGTGTTCATTTGGAGCCATGAGCGTTAGTAGGAAGAACCATCACCAGAGAGAGGCCCAAGGGAATTTGAAAACACCATTACTGTGTTGAGCCATCATTAACCACCCTCCACCCCTCAGCTTTTGAGTGGAAGCCTGTAGTTGTCTGGTGCTTCCTGACTTCTCTGCCAACCTGCATTGGGAGCCTCTGTTGTGGCACTCCACGTAAGTACCAAGTTCTCACCAAGTAAATCTGAGAGTGAGTAGTTAGCTCTATAGTGTGTGAGGAGGTTCTTGTTCAGTTCTGGAATGCCTTCCCTTTGTCTCTTGGTAAGTATCATTGAAGTGCTCTTCGCTAGAACTCTGAGACCCAGCAGAGCTCCCCTGCCCCTCTCCCTCATCTATTAGGCGTCCATGGGCTTCTCCCTTAGCCCTGCTTCCCTTCTCAACCTGTGTACGGTACGTTCTCCCTGGGTGATTTCATTCTCTGCAGTTTATTTCTGTTACTGTTTATCATTCCCTGACTCTTAAGATCTTTATCTTCAATTTTGATCTTCTAAAAGCCAAAACTATGTAACCAACTGCCTGTCCTACTTCTCCACTTGGATGTCTCAGTGGGCTTCATACTGAACTTGTCTAAACCTTGAATTAATGATCATCCCCTCTAAATTTGATCTTTAGAATTCTATATTCCAGCAAAAGGCAACATCGTTCCTCTGGTTTTTAGAGAAATGTAGGACTCATCCTAGACACTTCCTTCTCCCACTACAAGCAATCAAACTCCAAGTACTTTCTATTCCACCTGGTTTATTTACTTGACATATGTTTGAGTATATACTAAGTTTCTTGTACTATCTAGGCCCTAGGCATATAGGGGTGACATGACAAACCAGAAGTCTCTTTTCTCACAGAGCTTATATTAAAGAAGTAAAAAATAAATAAACAAGACAGTTTGTATGGTGATAAGTACTGTGAAAGCAGTAGGACAGGGTGATGTGAGAAACAGCAAGATAGGATCTCTGAAGAGGTGATATTTTAATTGCGACATAATGGCAAGGAGTCAGCAATAAAGATCTGGAGATAGAGTGTTCTAGTACAGAGTACCTAAGTTGGGAATGACTCCGGTAGATCTAAGACAGAGCAAAAGCCCAACATGGCTAGAGAGTAGTGACAGGAGGGAGTGTTAGAGTGTGTTCAGACAGGAAAGAGGAGCTGGGTCCTGTGGGGCATGGGAGGTGAAGTGTGGTATCAGGATTCATGCCTTCCCTAACCCCTCACCACCCTCAATAGGTCAGTGTCCTATCCCTGGAACCTGTGAATAGGTCATCTTACATGGCAAAAGGGACTCTGCAGGTGTGGTTACATTAAGGATCTTGAGATGGGAAGTGATCCCAGAGTATCCAGGTGGGCCCACTGTCAGCCCAAGTTCCTTGTAACAGGGAAGCAGGAGGGCCATTGTCAGGAAGGAGATGGAAGGACGGATATCAGACAGAGTGGGGGTGGATGTGCATGCATATGCCAGACAGAAGTCACAGTCGTTTGTAACTTAATCTCAGATGGGACATTCCATCACTTTTCCTATATTTATTACAATCAGTTCACTAAGTTCCAGTGACACACAGGGGAAAAGATCACATGAGAGAGTGAAAACTGAGAGGGAGGATCTTTGGGAGCCAACTCAGAGGCCGCCTACTACACACTTAGAAGATTATTGTTGAGTAATAAATTAACTCCAGTCTTTTTCTGAGACTCTGCTTCTCTGGACTTGGGGTGCTTTGATCTTGTGGTCACCACATTTGTCTACTTTTCTGAACAGGCCCTCTTTACCTGTGAGGATAGAATATGATGACTTGGATAGGCTTTTCCCAGTATTTTATCTTCATATTTTCTTGAAATGTTTCAGACTTTCCTGAACTTTGGGTGGCATTTATCTCTGTTATTACTATGAATTTAAAAAAATTGCATTCTATGTTATTTGGTCATTTCAATGGAATTCTGAGAAGGAAAGGTAATACATTTGTGGGCTAATTTCACATAATGTGTTCAAGGTAGCTCTTCAAGTCTTTTTTAGTGGAATTGTTGCTATTTATATGTGTAAAATATGAATGTGATGGAAAACTGTTCTTTTGCGCCTTCGGAGAGTTATCTTTGCATCCCTGAAGTCCAAAGCTTCATTTAGGTTTTAATATTAAATAATGTGTTGTTTTACTTGATCTGAGAGGAGATTTCAGCTTGATTTCAGAATAGTAGTTTTTTTTTTTTTTTTTTTTTGAGTTGGAGTCTCACTCTGTCGCCCAGACTGGAGAGCGGCCACTGCAGCCTCGACCTGCTGGGCTCCGGCCATCCTTCTGCCTCAGCCTTCCAAGTAGCCGGAATTACAGGCATGCGCTACCACACCCGGCTGAATTTTTGATTTTTATTGTAGAGATGAGGTCTCGCCGCCCAGATGGGTCTCGAACCCGTGGGCTCAGGCAATCTGCTCACCTCAGCCTCCCAAAGGCGCGGGATTACAGGCTGAGCCACCGAGCCCGGCAGAATAGTAGATTTTGATAGGCTCAACCCTGAAGGTTGAATTCAGTTGCTTCATGAAATGTGACTTGGATTTCTGGTGTCTAACCTATATATCAATAATAATGTATAAACCTTCTGGCCTTTGAAAATAATCAGATTTCATATACCTTTTGGTATGAGCCATAAGATAGTTTTAAATCTAGCACAGACATAAAAAATTTTATAATTTCCTTTGTAAATAGGTTTTAATGTATATTCATGTGATTCTAAGAACTTAGAATCTATTAGAATTTCCTATTGAGTGAAAAGCTTGGAAAATAATTTTCTTAGGAAATTGAGATTTCATTTTTATTAGAAATAAATTGCAAGTATTTAAACTTACACTTAGAACTTAGAGCCTTTAGTTTTGTGGTGGTAGAGAAAAACTTGTTTTGTAATAAGATTAAAATGAATAGTTTTGGTCTTTCTTCTGTCCACCTGGGGACCATCTTCCTATATACAAAATCATTACAATTTTTTGTTTCTTACTGACCAAGAGGCATATTTGATTATTTGTGTCTGCAAAGCTTCATGTATAATAGCAGCTTTCATCTTCTATTAAAGAAATGAATTCACAGTGAAAAATGTTTTTCAAGGGAAGAGAAACATTTTAAGCAACTCTGCCAAGAGTAAGAGGGGAATAGTAGCTGTGTATTATATAAAACCTGGGAGGCAGGGAATGCCATTTTTTGGATATGCTACAATATATATTTGAGTGCATTAAAATATCCCAACTGTGATGGTAGCAGTGCAAGCAAATTACATTTTGTGTCATTACACAAATGAGAAAAATAGAATAGCATTTTAGAATATAAAAGTATATTTTAAAGCAAAAATAAAGAGTTGAAAAACATAAATGTGTGAAAGAAAAGACAATTTTGAAATGGTACAATAAACAAAAGAAACTGATAATAGCAGCCCTGGGCTGATGCCAAAGGTTCTTGGTCTGGGACCCTGTTGTAAATTGCTGGGGTTTAAATATACTAATAGTGGCAGTGATCAGCCAGGGTGAAAAGCATCAAAGGCAGAACTTTGGGGGAAAAATGTGAATAAGTGATTGAGCAAACTTAAGTTCCATGAAATGCTAAAACCTGTTCTGTGTGTCTAAGTGAATTCCTTTTTAAAACAGTTTTTAATTTTATTTATATTTTATTTTAAAGATGTGTGGTACAATTCACGATTAGGTATACAAGTGGACATCATACAGGTAAAGTTTGGGCCTCCCTTTGTCCCCACTTTGCCTGATTTGAGATCAGGTACCCTTATTGATATTGTGGCCTCCCCATCCCTGCAGTGTCCCACTACTGCCAATCCCTACCTGAGCATTTACTACAATACTTTAAGTGAATTCTTTAAAAGTATACTAGTCTTCCTTTAAAGCTTCTTTTTACCACTTTGCAAGCCTAAAAATCGGTTTTATAGAATAGTGACACCTAGTTTTGAGAGTAAGACATATCACAAGCCTGGACCAGTGGTTTCAGGTAAACTGCCAGATTCTAAAGAAAGTATGTGCAAGGTAGCAAGTATTAGTATTCCTATACTACAGTCTTGTAATTCACAATGAGTTGCGCAGCCACGAAGAAATGTTAAGTTTCCTTTTATTTGTTATATTCATGTATTCAGATTTTCTATGTAGCAGTGGTTTTCAAGGTGTAGTCTGTGAACCCGGGTGTGTGGAGGGGGACATTTACGAGTTTCTGTTTTCATGAGACTGCTTTTTTCACTGAGTTGGCATCTGCACTGATGGTACAAGCACTAATGGATAAAACTGCCAGTGCTGTCACACAAAACAAGGCCGTGACACCTAACAGAACTAGTTGGTGAGTCGTTATGTTCTTCACCATCAGGCACTCACAGTAAAAAGCAATTAATTGTATTAAATTTTAACCTTTGAGTAGATAACTTTTTGCTGTCGAGTCTTTTATATATATAAAAAAGGGAAGTACTCAGAAAGCACTTGACTGCAAACCAAAGTTCTGGTTGTCCTAAGGACAACCCGTTGTGGGGTTGTGTGATTTGTGAATTAAACTAGCTGCTGTTTTCATAGGATACTATTAGAGACTGTGTCTATTCAGATTGAATGGTGTTGAAAGACTTTTTTCAAATGGTTGAGGGTTACCTGTTGTTTCAAAGAAACAACAGACTGTATTGTTGCCAATGATAAAATTCCAGTTTTTGAGCAAGTATTAGAATCTTGAGCCGGGCTCGGTGGCTCAGCCTGTATTCCCGCGCCTTTGGGAGGCTGAGGTGAGTGAATTGCCTGAGCCCGCGGGTTCGAGACCCGCCTGGGCAGCGAGACCTCATCTCTACAATAAATCAAAAAATCAGCCGGGCGTGGTAGCGCGCGCGCCTGTAGTTCCAGCTACTCGGAAGGCTGAGGTGGAAGGATCGCAGGAGCCCAGCAGGTCGAGGCTGCGGTGGCCGGGAGCGGCCACTGTACTCCAGTCTGGGCGACCGAGTGAGACTCCAACTCAAAAAAAAAAAAAAAAAAAAAGAATCTTAAGAAACCTGAATCTGTCAGATGAAGTTGCTAGCTAGAAGGCTTTTTAATGAAATTATTGGTGATATTAACATGTGTTTTGTTGTTGTTGTTTACCATGAAACATGTAAACATGTGGCATATTTGCGTAACTGAGTGAAGAGGTATTTTCCAGATGACCAATGCATGATGTTATAAAATCATGCCCTGGTAAGAGGCATGGAGAGTGCAAGACAGAACAATGATAGTGATGGAATGGCATGTGGAAAGCCCATGGCTGTAGGGTCCACACTGCATCTCATGTCTAAGAAACTGCCAACAGAGTTTTGGTGTAATATCAACGAATATCTCCAATGAGCAAAAAAAAGCTACTAAAATATTCCTGTCTCTTCTAACTACAAGTCTGTGGGAGACCTGATTTTATTCATATACTCCAACCCCAGGAACCTATCCCAACAGATAGAATGTAGAAGCAAATAGGAGAATTCCACTGTTTTTTTTGAAACCAGAAATGAAAGGTGCTTGCAAATGTATAAGGCAATACCACTCTTCAAAAATTTTCATTTTAGTAGACATATTTATTTTTCATAAGACATGTTATTTTAACATATTATTATTATTATTTTCTTTTTTTATTAATCAATATTGTTTATTCTGATATGTGGGGTACAGTTAAGGGTTAGGTATACACATATGCTTTGTTCAGGGACCCTTGTTAATAAGAGGTGTCTCCCCGTCCCCAGACAGATATTTACTACCGTTAATCCCATCTCCCTTCCCTCCCCCCACCATAGTTTCCCACTACCACTGTCAGACATTTTCTTATAGTATTACATTGGATGTTCAAGGTCCACTATATGAGTAAGAATATGTGTACTCAGATCTTTGTTTCTGTGACAGGTCACTCAGTATTATAGACTCTAGTTCCATCCAGGTTGCTGCGAAATTCAAGATTTTATTCTTTTTTATGGCTGTGTAGTATTCCATTGTGTATATGTAACACATTTTTAAAATCCAGTCTTCTTTTGATGGACAGCATGGTTGCTTCCAGGTTCTTGCTATTGTGAACAATGCTGCAATAAACATACGTGTGCAGGTATCTTTTCTATAGAGTGCTTTGAGTTCTTCAGGGTATATTCCCATTTGGGGGATTGCAGGGACATATGGGAGGTCAATATTTGGAGCTTTTAGGAATCGCCATACTGTTTTCCACAGAGGTTGCACTAGTTTGCACTCCGACCAACAGTGGAGAAGTGTTCTCTTTTTGCCACACCCTCTCCAGGAACTGTTATTTTTTGAGTTTTTGATAATGGCCATTCTGACTGGAGTTAGGTGGTATCTCAGTGTGGTTTTGATTTGCATCTCCCTGGTGATTAGTGAGGTTGAACATTTCTTCATGTGTCTGTTGGCTGCTCAGATGTCTTCCTTTGAGAAGTGTCTGTTCATATCTTTTGCCCATTTTATAATGGGGTTGTTTGTTTTTTTTCTTTTCAGCACGTTTGAGTTCCTGTAGATCCAAGATGTTAAGCCTTTGTCAGACCTGGAGTTGGCAAATACTTTTCCCCAGTCTGTAGGCTGTCTCCCAGCTCTCTTGATGGTTTCTTTGGCTTTGCAGAAGCTTGTCAGTTTAATGAGGTCCCACTTGTCTATCTTTTCTCTTATGGCCTGTGGGTTTCGGCTTTTGTTCAGGAATTGGATGCCAGTTCCAATTTCCATGAGGGTATGTCTTTCATTTTCTAAGGTCCTTATGGTTTGAGGTTTTACATTTAGGTCTCTGATCCATTTAGAATTAATATTTTTGTATGGGGATAGATAGGGGTCCTGTTTCAATCTTCTGCGTGTGGTCAGCCAGTTTTCCCGGCACCATTTACTGAATAGGTTCTCCTCTCCCCAGTGGTAGGTGGTGGAGGCTTTGTCAAAGATGAGTTAGTTGAGAAATTGAGGTTTTGCTTCTGGAATTTCAATTCTATTCCATTGATCTATATGCCTGTTCCTGTACCAATACCAAGCTGTTTTGATTATCGTAGCTTTACAGTAATGTTTGAAGTCTGGTGATATGATACCGCCTGCTTTGTTTTTTTTTTTGCTGAGGATTGTTCTGGCTATTCTTGGTCATTTGTGTTTCCATATGAATTCCTGTGTTGTTTTTTTCTAGGTCTGAGCAGAATGTTGCTGGTAATTTGATGGGTATTGCATTAAATCTGTAGATTACCTTAGGTAGGATGGACGTCTTCACAATGTTGATTCTTCCAATCCATGAGCATGGGATATTTTTCCACTTGTTTGTGTCATCTTTGATTTCTTTGAGCAGTGTTTTGTAGTTTTCATTGTAAAGATCTTTCACATTTCTGGTTAGGAAGATGCCAAGGTATTGCATTTTTTTTGTGTGGCTATTGTGAATGGAATTGGGGTTTTTATTTGAGTTTCTGTTTGTTTATTATAGGTGTAAAGAAATGCAATTGTCTTTTGCACATTTATTTTATATCCTGAGACTTTGCCAAAGGCCTTTATCAGTGTAAGGAGGTTTTTGACTGATTCTCCTGGGTTTTAAAGGTACACGATCATGTCATCTGCAAAGAGAGATAGCTTGACTTCCTCTTTTCCATTTGGATACCCCTGATAGCCTTCTCTTCTCTGATTGCTCTGGCCAGGACTTTCAATACTATGTTGAACAGGAGGGGTGAGAGTGGGCATCCTTGTCTAGTTCCAGTTTTCAGGGGAAATGGTTCCAGTTTTTGTCCATTTAGGAGTATGCTGGCTGTGGGTTTCTCGTAGATGGCTTTTACTATTTTGAGGTATGTTCCCCGTATGCCTAGATGTTCGAGGATTTTTATCAAGAAGGGGTGCTGGATTTTATCAAAAGCTTTTTCTGCATCTAATGATATAATCATGTGGTTTTTGTTTTGACATTTGTTGATGTATTTAATTACATTTGTGGTTTTACAAATGTTGAATCAGTCTTGCATCCCAGGAATGAAGCTTACTTGGATATGATGGATGATTTTTGAGATGTGTTGTTGGATCTACTTCACTAGACTCTTGTTGAGAATTTTAGCATCTATGTTCATCAAAGATATTGGCCTGTAGTTCTCTTTCTTTGTTGGGTCTTTACCTAGCTTGGGTATCAATGTGCTGTTAGTTTCGTAAAATGATTTGGGGAGAGTTCCATCGTTCTGAATCACCTGGAATACCTTCAGTAGGATTGGTATCAGCTCCTCCTTAACTGTCTTGTAGAATCTGCTGGAAAGCCATCTGGTCCAGGGCTTTTTTTTTGTAGGTAGTTTTCTTATTACATAGTCAATTTCCTTGATTGTTATTGTTCTATTTAGGGTCTCAATTTCTTCTTATTTCAACCTATGCAGGTTGTATGATGACAGAAAGTCCTCCATTTCTGAAAGGTTTTCAAGTTTGTTTCCATACAAGTGTTCATAGTAGTCTCTAATGATCTTTTGTATTTCTTCAGGATCAGATGTGACTTCATCTTTTGTGTTTCTGATTGTGTTTATTTGGGCTTTTTCTCTCTTTTTATTGGTCATTCTAGCTAGGGGACCATCAGTCTTGTTTATCCTTTTGAAGAACGAGCTTTTTGTTTCATTGATTTCTTTGTATTATCTTTTTGTCTTCTATGTCCTGGATTGGGGCTTTTATTTTGGTGATCTGAATTCTTCTGCTGAAATTAGGGTTTGGTAGTCTTGCTTTTCCAGCTTCCTTAGGTGGCTTGTTAGGCTGTTAATTTGTGGTCCTTCCATTTTCTTCATGTGCGTTTGTAGGGATATAAATTCTCCTCTTACTACAGTTTTCATGGCGTCCCAGAGATTTTGGTAAGATGTTTCTTCATTTTTATTTGTTTCCAGGTATCTTTTAATCTCTTTTTGATTTCATCATTAACCCAGGAGTTGTTTAGCATCATGCTGTTTAGTGTCCATGTCTTTGTGGGTTTTGGGGGGACCTTGTTGGTGTTAATGTTTATTTTTATTCCACTGTGGTCCAAGAAGGTGCATGGTAAAATTTCAGTCCTTTTAAATTTGCTTATGCTTGATTTATGGCCAAGTATGTGGTCGATCTTAGAGTACGTTCCAGGCAGTGATGAGTAGAATGTGTATTCTGTGGTCTTTGGATGGAGGGTTCTGTAGGTATCAATTAAGTTTATTTGATCAAGAGTCACATTGAGGTTTCGAATCTCATTGCTGATTTTGTTTGTCCTGATGGTCTGTCTAGGGTTGTGAGTGGGGTATTAAAGTCCCCAGCTATGATGGTATTGGAGTCGATGTCTTTTTTTAGTTTACCTAGGAGCTGCTTTATGAAAGTCAGTGCTCCTATGTTCGGTGCATATATGTTTAGGATGGATATTTCTTGTTGATGGACTGAACCTTTTATGATTATGTAGTGGCCTTCTGTATCTTTTTAAATTTTTGATAGCTTAAAGGGTATTTTGTCTGAGATTAAGATTGCGACTCTTCCTTTCTTTTGTGTTCCATTCACCTGAAAATTTGTTTCCCATCCTCTTACTTTGAGTCTGTGGGTGTCCTTTCTAGTGAGGTGAGTCTCTTGAAGGCAATAGATTGTTGCCTGGTGGTATTTTATCCATTTTGCCATTCTATGTCTTTTCAGTGGTGCATTTAGTCTGTTCACATTCAGACTAATTATTGAAATGTGAGAGTTGATCCCTATCATAATGTTCTTACTGAGTTGTTGTTCTTCCTGTTTGTGTGTTGTCTTTCTTTTGGTTTTAGAGTTGGCTCATGTGTGTTTTTAATCTTTTGCCTGTACTCTTGTGAAGAACGTTGTTGTTCCTTTTTCCTTTTCCTCTATGTTCAATATTTTCTTAAGTGTTTCTTGTAGAAGTGGTCTGGTGGCAGTGTAGGTTCTTAGGGATTGGATATCTGGGAAAGATTTCAATTCTCCCTCACTGATGAAGCTTAGCTTGGCTGGGTAGGTTATTCTTGGTTGAAATTGTTTATCTTTTAGAACTTTGAAGATAGGGCTCCAAGCTCTCCTATCTTGGAGGGTTTCTGTAGATAAATCTGCTGCTATTCAAATTGGTCTTCCCTGGAAGGTAGTCTGACCTTTTTCTCTTGCAGCCTTTAGTATTTTTTCTTTTATATCTACTTTGTTTAGGCGAATTATTATGTGTCTGGGAGTTGGTCTTCTCATTTGTTGTCTTGCAGGGGATCTTTGAATCTCTTGTGTTTGAATTTTTTCATCATTGATGAGATGAGGGAAGTTTTCTTGAGTGATTTCATGAAATGTTTATTCCAGGGTGGCCTCTGTTTCTCTCTCTGCCTCAGGAAGGCCAATTACTTTTAGGTTTGGCCTCTTGAAGTGATCATTCATCTCTTGAATGTTTTGTTCTTTTTGAGCTTCTTTTCTATGCTTTTGACAGTTTGGGTTAGTTTTGTGTTTGGTCTTCGAGACCTGAGATTCTTTCTTCTGCTAATTCTGCTTTCCATGCTTATTAGTTTGTTATTTATTTCCATCACAGTATTCTTTACTGCTGTTATTTCTGACATCAGCTCTTTCCTATTTTCCTCTTGTCTCTCCTCAATTTTTTAAATTCTCTCTATTAATATCTTGATGTCTGGGTTTGTTGCATGTGAGTAGTCATTCTGGGGGCTCTTCATTGTTTGCATTCCGGAGTTTGTTTTCTCTGTGTCTGAACTCCCAGGGGTCTGTGTGAGACCTGTATTTTTCTTTTGGTTTTTCTTCATTTGTGTGGTTTTTTCCCTCCCTACTTTTTCTTCCCCTCCATGTCACCGTCTTCTTTAATTCTGTTATTCAGGGGTAGAGGGATTGCTTTTACTTCTGTTTGTTTAATCTCCTATTCTTCATATGTATATCCTCTTACTTTGTTCAATTCTGGAGTTGCACTGTAGGTTGGGGTGGTTTATTTGCAGTTTTGAGATTTTCTTAAGGGGGGAGCTATGATTCGAAATCTATCTGCAGGTCCTGGTATCCGCCGACAAGTGTATGGATAATATGAGACCCACTTCCCACTGCCTTGGAATCTGTCCATGCAGTGGGGCTGTAGGTGTACTACCTTGAATCGCCATCAGGTGGTGCTATCTCAGCTACTCGCCCCAGAGGGGGTGGAATCGGACAGGAGCCCAGCAGAGGCTGGAGATGGAAGCCTGCGTCAGGGCACATGGGAGGAGACCCACAGCCGGCAGGACGTCAAGGTGGTAGCAGAGGTGGCGCAATCCCCGCAAACCTTGCCTGTAGGGGCTTCAAGGTCTGAAGTCGTGGATCACCTCAGGCACGGGTGGCATGATTCGCTATGGCCACCACGGAGGCTGCGGCAGTGCCGGCAGCTGTTGTGTCTGGGGCTGCAGTGGCTGTCCAGACTGCCGTGATGCCCCAGCAGTGGCGACAGCTGAGCTCCGTATGAAGAGCAGGCTGCCTTCGTTGGGATCTGCAGCCCCCGGGGAGAGAGCCAGAGACCCTCTGCATACTCCTTTGCAGATGGTCTCATAGACCAGGCTGCCCCGTCACCATCTTGCTGGAAGTCCACATACTATTATTTTTAATGAATTAATAATTTAAAACAAATTTTAGTTTTAATATCAGTACCACAAATATCAATAGATAGAACACATGTAAGAACTCTTTGGGGGTACTCAGTGAATTTTAAGAGTGTAAAGGAATTCTGAAACCAAAAAAGTTTGAGAACTGTTGGTCTACATTGTTATAGCCAATAAATTGAACAACTCAGTTCAAATAGAAGGAAGTTTTAATTTTCTCCAATTACTGCAACAAAATGTGTTAGATTGAAATTGACTTTTCTATCTCTTTATATAATTTATGGCAAAGTCTATAGCTTCCAAGACATTTTCAGTTATTGAAAGACCACTTTACTACTCCTTTGGATCATATCTGATTTAAACCTCACCTCTTCCCTTTCCCAGTGCCAACCAGGGGTAGGGGTGTTGACTTGGGGATGGAACATAATGTGTTCTTCTTTTATCCTTCTTCTCCCAGAACCTCCTGGGAGATGGAGTAGTATACTTCTGAAGGAAGATCCAGTTCCTCCAGTGTGTTGGGGGCTAGGAGACAAAAAGTCAAAAGAGACAATCTTACTTAACTGGCCACATTATAGCTTCTTCTCAGGCCAATGCTGGCTTACTCTTAGTGGTAAAGTGCCCAGATGTTACACCTCTCCTGGGGGGCACAGCTGGCACAACCCAAAACCATCTATGGTGCTGTTGGCTGGAATGGCCTCCAGTGGGGTTTGTGTGACCCTGAGGAAGCTTATGCATCACTTGTAGACTAGGCAGCATGCCCACACTTCTATTTCTTTATTTTGCTTTCCCCCTTGGTTACAGAGGCATAGAAGGCAAATCAGCTAGTCTGCTGCCCAAATGTAGGAACTGTAGAATGTCTTCCTAGTCTTCTCAGTCTTATCTGCATGTCCATTCTCCGTGAAGGTTTCTCTTAGAGACTTCCCTAGGCTGTAGACTCCCCCTCCTATCTCCTAGTCTCCTCTCTTTTTATTTAAATAAGCCCATTTTCTTTCTTTAGTCTTATATATATGTATGTATATACGAAGTTTATATACACAAACACATATGCTTTCTGGGAAATGGCAGGTAGGAGATGGCTGATGGTTACATTTCAGCCAGCTCTTAAGCTCTAGAGAGATGTCTATTTCCAGCTGTGGAAAATTTCCTTTAGATTGTGGGACTTAACACTTTTCCTCAACTTTGGGCACCAGTCATCAGTTTTGGGACAGGAGGAAAGTAGTTACATTTACTACCCTCTTACACTGTGATCCTAGGATGTTGCCAGCTGTGCAGGCTTGCATGATTCATATATTCATTTGTCATTAATAACTAATAATTATAACTTCTGAACATCTATTTTATGTGAGGTATTGAGCTATGAGCAAGGGATATGATGGTGAACTCTAGGGACATTGTCCTTAATCTATATATTTCATTACCAATGGAGGTGGGAATGGCCATCAGCAAATAAATGCAATAAATCTATAAATAGAAAGTCTAATGAGTGTAATGAGAAAAGAAATAGAGAGCTATCAGAACTGATAATGGAGGAGAACTTGTTTTGATGGGATAGGACCATTGGGAAAGGCTCTGTATAAGTGACATTTGAGCTCATACCCAAAACTAAGTTGAGCACTCCTGAGATTCAGGGACAGAGAGGATGCCTTGAGGTCGTACGACCCTTGGGGGTTGGGATTTAACGTTAAGGTCCCTGTGGTTGGAATGTGTGTAAGAGTGCCTGGAGATGGAATCCTGCAGGGTCTAAGTCATGGAGGACCCCAGAATCAGCGTGAATTTCCAGTTGCATTGGCAGGCATGCCCTTAATCTTGAGTGTAGTGGCAACCATTGAAGATCTTCAGTAAGGAAGTGACAACCAACCTATATGTGCGCGGTTTTTCTACCATGAATGAAGTCTGATTCCTGACCAGTATTCATTTTCCATGCAGTCCACATCCCCTAACCAGATCCCATTTTATCTCAAAATTATGTATTTCCTCATTCATTTCCATAGAATTTGAGATTGGGCACAAAGGGTCTCTGAATTCCCAGATGATGGACAGATGATAACTGACAACAGTGATAGCCTCTATGATTGAGATGATTCTGATGGTCACTCTTTTTTCGAAGATTCTTTCAATCTAGCTGTTACATTATATTTTGTTTTCATTCTGTCTTCTCACCAATGATAGTACTTTCATCTTTGTGAATAAAGTAACTAGGGAAATGGTTGCTAAAGGACAGGTCCTTTTTGCACATGTTACTAAAACACATAGATCTAGATTTTTCATCACATGCCTCATTCTTCCTGGAAATCTTGTGATTTTCTCAGCTTGGTCTTGCACCATCTCCATCATTGGCAGGCATTGCCACTTGCTGTGGCCATAGTAAGTGTCTGCCTTTCCTGTGTTTATCTAGCTTTTTTTAACACTGCTGCCACTGCCTTCATCTAGGTCCTCCTCTCCTCTTTGTGTTTGAAGAAATGTCAAGGGCAATGGCATTTCCTTGAGTGTCCCTCAGAAATATGTATTCTCTTCTTGAACATAGGTGGTACCAATTTTCCTTTGATTTCTATCTTGAAGTTTTGATTGTATATTATTACATATATGCAACGTGATGTAATCAAAGGGAATGAACATCTCTTCCTAGGACTACCAATGGAGGGTAGAGGGGTCATCAGGATGTAAACTACCATTTACTGGGCATTTTCTATTTTCCAGGGTTAGCATGAAACTCTTTTAATGGTGACTATTTCTTACATAACCCTATGTGGTAGGCGCTGTTATTATCCTGTCCTAAATGTGAAAAACTAACATTTAGAAAGTTGAGTTAAACTCAGGTATTTTTGACTCAAGGTTTTCAGTAAATTATGTAGTGAGTTCATCTTTTGTGTGTGTGTGTGTGTTGGAGTCTTACTCTGTCACTTAGCCTCGACCTGCTGGGCCCCGGTGATCTTTCCACCTCAGCCTTCCAAGTAGCTGGAACTACAGGCACATGCTACCATGCCCGGATAATCTTTGATTTATTGTAGAGAAGAGGTCTCGCCAAGTTGCCCAGGCAGGTCTGGAACCCATGGGCTCAGGCAATCCACTCACCTCGGCCTCCCAAAGCACTGGGATTACAGGCTGAGCCACCAAACCTGGCTGCGAGTTCATCTTTTAAACCTATGAAAATATTATAGATTCCTCATGTTGAGTTTTTTTTTTTTTTTTTTTTTTTGTCCTTATCCTTTCCCTAATGTGGATAGCAGTAAGATCCTTAACACCTGGTGGGCCTAGATGCTTATCTTAGGGGCAGCAGGGAAACAGCAGCTGGAAGAATACAATAGGCATGGGGACAGAGGCCACAGTGATGGCAGCTGAAGAAGACAGAAACTGCCTGTGTGTATCAGGTCTGCAAAAAAAGGGAAGCCTGAGGAACCTACAAAGCAGCCTACACTGGGCAGTGATCGGTTCTTTTGGAATTACCTTCAGAGCAACATCCTCTTAAACAGTTTCCTTCTAGCCTAACTTGCCACCTCCTCCACCCCCACTTGTACAATGAAGATGGAGTGAAGCACAAAAAGTCTTTTAGTCATTAATGGCTTTTTATTATTATTTTTTTTTACTGGATAAAGTTCAAGCCTTTTGGCATGAATCACCCATCTGCATTTTGGATTATGTTCCTAGAAAAATACATGTAAACAATTTCGAGGAGGTCATGAATCAGCCAAGAGCCACCTATGGACTCTCTTGGCCATAGACCCTAGATTTGTCACTGCTGAAGACAACTTGTTTTTTGTTACGTTTTATTTTAAAGCTGTAATTACAGTGTTAATGTTTGTTAAAAGGTAATCCACAAACAAATATACAGCATAATTGACTGCTACTTGTATGTAGAAATCTGTACGAGCTCCATGACATCATTTGTAATAACATCCACTACCACTCTGATAAAAAGATTAACAGTAGTCAATATCTGTCTTGGGGGGGCACACCTCATCAACAAGGGTACCTGCACAATACATTCTTGTATACCTAACCCTTAACTATACCCCACAATTTTAAAATAAAAAAATATGTATTAAAAAAAATAAAGTTGAACACTTCCCAATTTTCAATGATTATTGTGATACATATTTTTTAAATGGCAGGTCTGATCATTGAAATATGAGGGGAATGAAAGATGAATGTACAAATATTGGGTTGTTTCAAAATGGGACAGATTATCTATTTCTGGATTGGAGAATTCATATTCTTTTTTTTTTCCCCTCAAATTGCTAAAATTTTCCAAGGAAATCTTTATTGCCCTGGCTACTTTCTCTAGAATATTGTTCTGGGAACGAGGGGAATCTGATCTGTGGAGAATGTTCCGAGAAGTGACTTCAAATAAAAATATTACATTTTCAACCAAAATGAAATGTTGATGGCTTGTTGCTTTTTTATAAATTAATTTAAGCCTAAAATCTGGTTTTGGTGCTTATATTTTACAAGACATTATAGCCATGTCCCTTAGAAAATTATCCATCTGTGTAGAGTTGTTGCAAATACCTTGGCCTGAGTTGAAGGCAAAGAGCCAGTTGCTCCTAGTGGTTTCCTATGGGGGGAGACTTGTTTATTTTCTTCTGACTGCGTAGGTTAAGCAAAGGTACAACTCCAAGCTTTTAGGCTTTGTAAGACACATACATACAACATCTACTTTTTCTAGTGCTACTTTGTTAATCAGTGGGATAATACGAAAAATTCCTACTAACTCTCTAGGGAAATGACAAAGAAGCTAATCTGTCTCTTCCTGGGATTAGATAGGAACAAAAGAGAATCTATTTTAATAATTTGTAGCCACAGACTAGTTGATCTGTAAGCTTGCAATTTGAGATTTTTATCTACCAAATCTAGGAGTACTGCACTGTGAATTAGCAAAATAGCAGGTGATATTTCAAGGTCACCCATCAGAAACAAATAAAACATATTTCTGATCGGATTTTCTTTCTTTCTTTCTTTCTTTTTTTTGAGTTGGAGTCTCACTCTGATGCCCAGACTGGAGTGCAGTGGCCGCTTCCGGCCACCGCAGCCTCGACCCGCTGGGCTCCAGTGATCCTTCCACCTCAGCCTTCCAAGTAGCCGGAATTACAGGCATGCGCTACCACACCCGGCTGATTTTTTGATTTATTGTAGAGATGAGGTCTTGCCTGCCCAGGCGGGTCTCGAACCCTCAGGTTCAGGCAATCCACTCACCTCAGCCTCCCAAAGGCGCGAGATTACAGGCTGAGCCACCGAGCCCGGCAGGATTTTCTTTTTTAATACTCCATATGTCACCATCCCTCATGTTTTAAATAAAGGAGGTAAATAGGCATGTGCCATGCTAATTCTAGATTGGGTACTATTAACCAACATACTAGAGATTCAAACTACTGAGCAATTATTTTTAATACCTTTTCATACTCAGAAGCCAGGAAAAGGATTACAGCTTTGTTTATTTTATATAATTCAGATAGCCATGGTGGAGTTTTTCAGTTTAAATATCTCCACACATCATTGAGATGTTTAAAACAAATGATTACATTGGGACTACTTTATTTATAGTTTCATTATTGAGGCTTTAAAAAAAAAAAGCTCTGTGGTATGTAAGTAAGACTAGATTATTGGCACCAGATTTCCTTGCTAAAATTAAACATTTAGTTTCAGGAGATATTTAAATGAAGGTAAATATAGCTTTATAAGAACTGGTTCTGTACAAGGAGGGACCCCCCAAAACCCAGAATTCATATGTAAAAAATTGTATATTTATTCTTACATGCTTAAATTTCAATCACCTTCAAAGTTCTCTCTGTTTGATGTGGTGCGCCTATCACAGTGCTTTTTCCACTGCTCAGAACAGTTTTTGAACTTGTCATTTTTTATGTCTTTTAGTGCTTCTGCTGTTTTTTGTTTCACCTCTTCCACACTGACAAAACGTTTCCCTTTGAGGACATTTTTCATCCAGGGAAACAAAAAAAGTTGCTCAGGGTGAGATTGGGTGAATAGGGAGGGTGGGGCATGGGGGTCATGATGTTTTGGATCAAAAGCTGCTGAACACTCAGCACAGTGTGGGTTGTTATGGTGGAAGAACCAGTTACCTGTTTGCCACTTGGAATGTTTCTTCCGCAAATCATGATGCACCCTTACAAAACTTCCAGATAAAAACTTTGGTTGGCCGTTTGATCTGAGGAACAAATTCTGAGTGTACTACAAGGAACCTGCCCTCTAAAAGATGATTCTGGGGTTTTTTGGGTCCTCCCTCATATAGAAAATATTTTTACTTTAACTGTCTTTTCCTGATTACAGATATAATTCTGCAAAACAAACCATTGTGGACATAGATATATATATACACTGTTTAATAGAGCATAATGTTACAGATTTTGAAATGTCCTTTTTTTGTTAGTAGTGCACTGAAAATATTTTAGCCTATCAGTGCTTTTAGGATTTTACTTTTGAAAAACTATATATCTTTCTATCATATGAAATTAACTTAACCAGAGTCTACCCTTCTCTCTAGAATTCTTTATCCCTAACTTATTTTCTTCCTCATCTTTTTTTCTTCTTCCTCCTCTTCTTGTTATTCAGGGAAGATAAATAAAGTATACCTTTATTACATGGTTGAATCTACAAAGGGAAATGTTTCATTAAAATAAGTGAGATTTTGTCTGGGCACAACAGTAATCCCAACAGTTTGGGAGGCGGAGGCAGGGGGATCAACATAGTAAGACCTTGGTCTTTCAAAAAAAAAATTTAAATTTAACCAGAAGTGGTGGCATGTACCTGTAGTCCCAGCTACTCAGGAGGTTGAGGCAGAGGGATCATTAGAGCCAAAAGTTTGAGACCATCCTGGGCAACTTAGCAAGACTCCTTCTCTACAAAAAAAATTAGCCACATGTGGTAAAGCATACCTGTAGCCCAGCTACTGAGGCGAGTGGATCACTTGGGCCCAGGAGTTTGAGGCTGCAGTAAACTATGATCATGTCACTGTACTCCAACCTGGTTGTCATAGTGAGACCCTGTCTCTAAGGAAAATAAAATAATGAGATTTCACAGGTTGACTATACTTGATATAGTCAAGTCAGTTATTAGATGTCAGTTTTTTGTTTGTTTGTTTGTTTTTTGAGTCAGAGTTTCATTGTTACCCAGGCTGGAGTATAGTGGCATGCTCATGGCCACCGCAGCCTTGACCCACTGGGCTCACGCAGTCCAAGTAACTGGAACTACAGGCGCATGCCACCACACGCGGTTAGATAATGCCAGTTTCCTTACTGATGACAAAGCCATGTCTTTGGTTATATATTTGTCTATCGGATTCCAAAATGTTCCCATTCAGGGAAATTTGCCATAGTGTATCAGAGTGAATTTTCCTGGGATATAAAAGGAAATTATAGAGTGTATAATAAAAATATATGACATGTTTTCCAAGATGAAAGGTACTAGCCACATGTGGGTATTTAAATTTAAATTAACTAAAGTTAAATAAAACAAAAATTGCAGTTCCTCAAGTACACTAGCCACAGTTCAAGTTCTCAGAAGCCATACATGGCTAGAGGTTAACCATGTTGGATAAGCAGCTATAGAATATTTTTAACACCACAGACAGTTCAATTGAATAGCCTTGGGGTGAAGTCTATATGTATTATCTGCTTATTAGATTAGAATTTTTAAATCATGTGTTTTTTTTTTCTTCTCTGGGTATCATAAATACAACAAATTTCTGTCATTATTTTTGGAAACAGTGAAAAGCTCAAAATTAGCATCATTTTCAACTTTCCTACCTTAAGGAAGTTGGTGAAGAATGCAGATGAGATATTAGCTGAGAGGAAAAGTGGGTGGTGAGGAACTCTCAACACCAAGCCAGATGACTTGAACTTGAAATTGCAGCTCTGCCCCTTCACGCTCTATAGGAATGTGGCGAGGTGTTCAACTCTTATGTGACTGTTTATCTGTAAAATGAGATGATCATGCTGCCTACCTCATCATGTTCTTGAGAGGGTTAAATAATTAAAATATTAAACTTGCTAAATACTGTGTTACTAGCATTACTGATACCAATTAGGTAGGTAAGACAGGCACATGGTCAGTGCTTGATAAGTAGGAGCCTCCATATTTATTATAGCAGGGAAGCAGGCATTCGGACAAGTGATTGCAATGAAGTTAGATGAGTTTTATGATAGGGTGAGTTCAGCATTCTGTGGTAGTATATGTTGAAGTGAGCTAATTCTTGAAAATTATTTCAACAAAATGAATTTAGCGCTAAGTATGGTTGCTCTTTGTTTTAAAGTATACTTTTATAGTTTCTCAAACCAAGTCTTACTCTTGTTATAGCTTGTAGTCTTTAAAATTTGTTTATTACCCTGATGTGAGAAATATTTAAAGGTTCCAAGATATTAAGTAAAAATGTTGCCCTGATCATTCTGGTAATATCATAAGTATCACAATTCTTTCTTTGATGCTTTACATTTTACACCATGTTACCAAAAAGGTAATATAATCCTGTCTTAGCAATAGCATCTGGCTAATCAAAATAAAATCTGTCTTCCAGACTTTTACAAGCGAGTTTGGTTAGCTTTGAGTATAATTAAAGAGTGTATTACTTGATACCTATTAGAAACAGGAAATTGTGAGGTGCAACTGTTTTTCATATATAGTGGGGGAAAATTTTTCTTACTATAAATAAGAAGAGGCTAATGTGAGTTTTCAAGTATAAAATGTTAAAAGAACACCTACATAAGAGCTGAATCAATTGAACTTAGGTTCTGAGAGCTATGCATTTGTCAAAGTATCATTTGTTTCTTAACTTCATAATACTGTTTTTTCGTGAACTTGGTTTGCCTTACGTGGCAGTAAAGTAGATTCTTGCCTTTGTGTTTCTTGAGACATGATTATGGGAAATGAAGGACCAAATTTTGATTTATTAATATAATTGTTTTAAAATATGAAAAATGATCTTCTTTGAGCTAAATAAACTATAGGAAATGTCTCTAGTTATGAAACATCCCTTTGTTTCTTGGAACTTTGATTTTGTGGGAGAAGTTGGCAATTTGAAAAAATAAACGAACCATGGAAGGAGCAGTGTGCTTGGTAAGGTCTTCTTGGATTGAGTGCCTAGGTACATGCAGTGCCAGCTTCTTCACTCTCAACAGCTATTACATGCCATCCTGTCAGAGCGTGGTTGCCGGTTTATTGCTTTGCTTTAATCATAATTTATGTTTTTAGCAGGAATATAAACTACAGCTGATAATTGAAGTATTGAAACATTAGGTTTTAGAGATTATAGATTTTAGAAGACTAACCTGTTCTGTGGGAAGAAACAATGGTTTCATTTTTAATATGGGTTCTATTTGATGAAGGTTTTTTTTTTTTTTCATTTGACTCCATATTATAAAACCTGGACCATAGTAACAGATGAATTAGGCACACGTGTGTCCACTGTGGGTTTTTATAAACATATAACTTCAGAATGTTCAGGCAACCAGATTCTCTTTTCAATTATAAAAATATTTAACTGCCTAAGATTGCTAACAAGTGAGTTTGTATTCATTTGATTTTCTTCCAGATCCATGAGAAGCTACACTACTATGAGAAGCAGGGCCCGGTGCCCATCCTGCATGGCGCAGTAACCTTGGCTGATGATGTAAGTATGCCCTTCTGAGCTGGCTGGGACGTGTCTGCCACAGACCTGGCCCAGGCAGCACTCATCCTGGTGCAGACAGATGTGTGTGATCCTACGAGTGAAAACCAGAAGTTGCAAATGTTTCCAAAAGTCCTGTCATCACTGAGCTTATGCTGATATTATGTTGATTTTCATTCACTTTCCTGTTCTAAAAATGTTGCATGCTACCCTCTTGTTCTGCTTTGGTAATGATGTAATAGAAATTTTCGGCTTTAAACTCTATGAAGAGAGAGGAGCTGTCAGCTGTTAGTGTACTGAGAAAGTAACAGACAAGAAGAATGCATTGGAGAAATAAAGACAGATGAGATAACTATATTGCTGACAGTACTAAAAAATGACAGATACAAGTATAGGAATGAGACATATGAAATACATAAAAAGACAGGATTGTTTTAAAAATGGATTATAAAGTATGGTAATGATTTATGAATATTAGACCTTTCCAAATTACCTTCATAACCAAAAAATAAATTTTAGAAGCAGTTGGCATTGATGGAGTAGTTAATTTCCTGTAGCTATAATTTTATTTTAAACTTGGAGGAAGGGAACTAGCTTGCTGATTCTTACTGTTAACTTTCAGACTCGGATGAATTGAGAGCACACCTGGATAAACTATAAAGGACACTAAGCTAGGAGAGAAATACAGTTAGTGTGAAGGCTGGTTTTAGTGATATCTTGTACTTCAGTTGTTGCTTTTACATTTTTTCTTTATTATGATAAAACAAGTTATTATTCAGGATAGTAATATATTAGGGCCATAATATAATAAAAGAAAATTGACCATGTACAGAAATTGATTTTTCTTGATATACTTTATATTCTAATTTAGATAATAAAGCATATGTAATAAGTAACCAAGTTGTGTGCTGTTTGTTTAGTCTCCAAATACTTTTCCCTTTTGTTTTCATCTATGAAGATTACAAGTGTGTTTCTATATATATATAATTTTTGAAACACAAGTGAATAAAGATGTAGGTGTAATTCCACAAGTAAGTTGCAGTTTTAAAACATTTACTGTTCAGGCTTCTGGGAAAACTAATATAGATGAGGCCCAATCATATTGTAACAATATTGCTTTATAAAAAATTAGAGACTACTCTGTAAATCTGATAAACCATAGTATTTTATAATTCTTCAGAGCAATGTATTTACATGTTAAATATATTGTTATATATTAAGTGACTAAAGAGTGTCAAGTGCCTTTTATGTCTTTTTATAAGTTAAAAATTTTGTAGAAATGTTGCCTTGAAAAAGTAAAAGCAATTTTTGAAATGTCACTAGTGAATGTGTTCGTTTTCTCTGATTTTATTTTTTTTGTGTAATTTACATTATGCCTTTTTTTTTTTTTTTAAGAGAAAAGTCCTTTCCTAAAAACAAGAACAATTATTTTTAGCTTGGTAGAAACAATAGAGACAAATGGACATTTCATGCAGTGTTTTCAGAAGGGGTTTTAAATAAATTTACATTTATATATTTTAAATTATATGCTACATATTTCATAATTCTAATCTTTTTTCCTATATGAGTCTTGCTTTTCTTTGTATGAAAATTATGTGAGCCTTCTGATAACCTGAAATTGAATCAAAATTTTGATAGGAATATCTCTTTATGTCTCAAGAATGTCTCAAAGTTCCAACGTTTCCTTTTGATAGAACAACAAATGGGAATTTTTGATCATTTCAGTAGCCTGCAGTCAGCATTGTTGGTACCACAATTGTCAACCTATTATAGATCATTTTATGATTGACTTGGTTTACATTGAACAGACTTCTTAGTCGGTATAGGTAAACATAATAAAAGTTTCAGACCATTTGCTCTATTAGGGGAATTCTAGTTCTTTTACTCCATCTGTAAACAGCACAGCTACTGTGGGTTTTTGGAAACCCCATGGGTCTTTGGAAACCCTGTGGATTTCACCACCTCATTCAGAAGCTCTTTTTTTTTTGGAGTGGGGGTACAGTGTCAAAGCTTGATCCAGTTGGTTTTACAAGTGGTCCTTTGTCTACATGCAAAAGACCATTCACATGCATGAAGTGTTGGGATTTGCCCTCATTGCAGTAAATCAGAAGGTGATTTGACTGATAGGATTACTTGATTCATACTCAGCCAAGAGCCAAGGCTTGGGTCTGGGCTACTTTGGGCCCAGAAAGAAGACCAGTGATTGATGGTCTGTTTTCTTTTATGCTGACCTCTCCTTAAACACAGGGAAGTAATAGCCCTGAGCAAGACAGAGATTCTCAGTTGTTACACATGGAACCTTGCAATGCGCTTACTAAATGTTCTTTATGTCAATATGATCTCCCTTGCAGCTGGCTGAAGAGCTTCAGAACAAACCATTAAGCAGCGAGATCAGAGAGCTGTTGAAACTGCTGTCAAAACCCAATGTGAAGGTGAGGACATGTTACATGTTAATAATAAATACCTTCAAACAGGGTCAGTTTCTGAGCCTTCTGATGTATTTTGTTTCAAACATCAATTTTCAAGTAAATGTGTTTTCAGATAATATACTGTATTTTAGTATCCTAAATTCTACTAATAAGAAATTATTAAGCTTTTGATTAGAATGTGGTGACAAACAACAAAATACTTTAATTGAGAAGCTTAGAATTTAAGTTGGCAAATAAAATGTGGCTTCAAGTTCATTTTCCTTTTAAATGAAGTGAAGAATATTCCATACAGAACCTAAGTGATTTTGTTTAGGTTCATTTTACTTGGCCAGTTAATTATATCCCAATATATTTGACAAATATACCTATTGTTCTGTAGTATCATTTCAGCATTCTTCTTTCTCTTGTCCCTTTCTCCTCTCCATTTCCTTTTCCTCCACCAAATGATATTTCAAGTAATATACATTTTACAAAGCAGAGCAGTTTTTCAGTATAAAATACCAGTAAAATATTGGTAAACAGACTTCAGTTCTCCCTTTTTCATTTTCTCCTAAGTTTATCATTTATTTTTCATCCAAATGTGATTAGCCTACAGAAGGCATTTAAAATTTTCTTGCTGTTATTCTAAGGCCATTGATATACTAAACCCTGTACTGTATACATTTTGGACTTTATACTATTGCAATTGTGTGTAAAATACTGTTCTGTGAGTAAAAATTACATATGGATTACATAATTGTGTAATTAAAGTGATCGGTTCTCTTATGATTACTGGTATGCATATATAGAGTGTTGAATGAAAACTTCTGCCTAGATGCAACAACTAGTGTCTACCTTGTTTGAGAAAGATCTTTGAAACTGTGGTATAGTGGTTTGAAGTTTATATTAAAAAAAGAAAGTTAGTATTAAATAAAAGATGAAATAAAGTATGCACAGACTATAATTTCTAATCTCTGTAAGTAAATATAAGTTCATGGATATATTGGTGTAAAGGATAAATGGTTAGTAATATGAGATTAGTAATATGATTAGTAATATGAGAGTAATTGATTTGTTAGTGGTTCAGTAGGTTAATTAAATTTTGGTTCTAAAAGAACAAGGATAAGATTAAAGCAGAAAAGTTGCTTGATGTTATGGACAAAGTGTGTGCAAAAGTTAAGAAAAGGAGATTCTTGACAGAGAGTACTTTGAAGATTTCTTCATTTGGTCTTAGACTACACAGGAAAAGTTGCAGTCAACCAGGGGCAGAGTGAGAAGCTCATTAAACTTTTTTTTGAGATGATTATTTTGGTTTGAGAATATTAGAAATTAAAGAAAAACGTTTCAGACAAAATTTATTTTGGTATTCTATTCAAGAGAGTTTAAAATGGCATAGCTGATAATGAAAACATGACATTATAAAGGTTCATTTGATAAAATTTTTTTTTGAGTTGGAGTCTCACTCTGTCGCCCAGACTGGAGTGCAGTGGCCGCTCCCGGCCACCGCAGCCTCGACCTGCTAGGCTCCGGTGATCCTTCCGCCTCAGCCTTCCAAGTAGCTGGAATTACAGGCAGGCGCTACCATAGCCCAGCTGATTTTTTGATTTATTGTAGAGATGAGGTCTCACTGCCCAGGCGGGTCTCGAACCCGCGGGCTCAGGCAATCCACTCACCCCAGCTTCCCAAAGGCGCGGGATTACAGGCTGAGCCACCGAGCCCGGCTAAAATTTTATAATTGGATTGTTAAGTTTTGTGTGGAAAACATTTTAGATGGATAATTTTGTTTATTTTTTGTGTATATTGAGCCATGTGCCTAAAGAGTGGGTAAGGAATCAGCATGAAAGATAAGCACATATAGAAAATATGTAAGATTCCAGGGACATGATGTTGCGACTGGTAATGGCAATTTGTAGTTAGGGATGAAAATATCTTTCTTCCCTGTTTGACCTAACATTTAACATTGCTTTCTTTGAAGTCATTTATATTAACTACTATCGCTTTGAATCTCACTTCTATAGATAATTACTTTAGGAAGTTCAGGTGCCAAATAAAGTCTAGACTAGTTTGGAATATAGTCAATTAATCCTTTTTGTCCTGGGAATAAAATAAAATATTTGCTTTCCCTCCCCCCTTTAATCAGAAGCAAGGTACAGTGGAATATGAATATAAGGTTGGTTGAACCAACAGTTAAAATGTGAAAAATGTTTTTCTGGTGTGTTAATTTGAATATTGTTTTTAATTTTTAGTGGATTAGGGAAATTACTTTTTAAATATTGCTATTTCATTTTAAATATTTACCTAGTACTAAAAGAAACCAGAGATTTATTTCCAAAGTAATATAGCTTTCTTTACAACCAAATATGCCCCACTATGGGAAGATAATACACATATTCCAGAACTACCAACTATTTTTTGAAAAGTTTTGTAACTTTCTTTGGTAATTTGTAAGTGTCACTAGAGACAAATCTTCATTCATTCATTCATTCATTCTTAGATATTTATTCAATGCCTAGTGTATGCCAGGCCCTTTTGGATACATATTATAGAAAATATATGGAGATTAGTGAAGGTGATAAGAGAAATGGTGTATTAAAAAAGGGAACACATGGAAATAATGTGGAACACATACGAATGGTGCTAAATCCAAATTTGGAAGGGTGTGTTGAAGAAAACTTTACAGAGGAAGTGGCATATCAGTTGAGACCTGAAGGTTGAATTTTAGGTCACAGAGTAGTCAGAAGAGTGGGAGATGGATCTTGAGTAGGAAGTGAAAAATAAATATTTTTGTTAAAGGGGATGGTATGTGAAGTCCCATAAAGAAAACACTTACGTTTGAGAATGAGAAGATCCAAAATAAGCTTAGTATGGCTGAGCAGTAGTTGTGAGAGAAGAAGAGACAGGAGTTTGGAGCTGGACAGTTAGAACCTTTTGAGCAGAATTTGTCTAGGAGAGTCAGTTTATGTCTGAGTTCCAGCATTATTATTAATATCCTTTCTTTCACTTTCAGTTTTCTCCCTATTGAGATGGTAACATATATGGCCACCCTAATTGTGAGTTTATGAAAACCTTTGTATTTCATTCAGACTGGAGAGCCATTGAAATGATTTGAAGAGGGGGTGATACAATCACTCAATATGTTATCTGCAAGGCAGGTTTTTGAGGTAGAGGATAGTGTTGGGGGAGGAATGAAATACTGACTGGAGTAAGGTCAGTTGGGAGCCAATGGAAATATCTGAGGTGGAGCATGGTTGTGACCCTAATGAAGGAAGTAGGAGATGGGCGGAAGGAAGTCTGGAGGATGGGCATTTTGAGGGATAACTTTGAGACATGGTATTGGGATTAACTGGTTATTTGGGGGAAAATAAGAAAAATTCTTATTAGAATGAATTCTAAATAGATTAAAGATTTAGTTGTAAAAAAAATTGAACCATAAGCATAGTCTTAAATATAGAAAAGAGTATTGGAAGACAATTCAATAGTTATATGATCATGGAATAAGAGAAGTAAGTATTCAGAACCACAGAGACAGACACCCAGAAATACACACACATAAAAGAAAAAAATTTTTATCCAAAAATGAGATAATATATGCATGATTTAGGATATTTGTCTCTAATAAGATGTAATAACTTAATTCTCTCACTTTAAGTTTACATCTTACAAAGTAGCTTGGAAAAGACTTAAAAATAAACAAATATTCTTTTTTTGAGATATGTAATTGTATTTTTACTTTTTTTTGAGTTGTAGTTTAGCAAGCTTACAGTGAGTACTGTTTGAACAATGATTTTATTTGACTTAACAAATTATGAGTAATATAATAATATAAAATTATTATTCTATGTTTCTCCTTAGTTATTTTCACTTAAATCTTACTTACATTTTCTAAGAACATTCAGAAATATGTATTTTTATGTAGTAAAATATGGTACTCTTTGTGACTTCTGTAAACTTAGAAAGGACTGCCCTTCCTCATTATAACTTTACAAAAGTTGTCTTCTGTATTTTTTTTTTTTTTTGGCTTTCTAAATATTTTGTTTTTAAAATTTTGAAATCCTAATCTGTATGAAAATTTGGTGTATTGTATAAGGTATGGTTCTAATTTTGTTTTTTCTTATTTCTTCACAGTTTGAAGTATCTTTATTACTTACCTGAATCTGTTTTCAACTCTTGCTTTGATTGCTTTTAATCTAGTTATCACATCCATTTCATTTTTTACTTTTTTAAAAGTTGTAAGATGTGGGTTACAATTCAGGATTAGGTATATAGGTGGTCATCATACAGGTAAAGTTTGGGCTTCCCTTTGGTCTCCACTTTGCCTGGTTTGAGATCAGGTACCCTTATTGATGTTGTGTTATCACCACCCCACACTCACACAAACCCTGGCAGTATCCTGCTACTGCCAATCCCTTTCTTACATTATTATGGCAAATGTTCAAGGTCCACTTGTGAGTGAGAATATTTGGTACTCTGTTCTTTGTTTTTCTTTGTTTCTGTGATAGATCACTGAGTATGATAGACTCTAAATCCGTCCACGTTGCTGCGAAGTCCATATGTTTGTCCTTCTTTATGGCTGCCCTTCTTTATGTTCTTTATGGCTGCCCTTCTTTATGTCCTTTGTGTATATGTACCACATTTAAAAGAAAAATTCAGTCCAGTTTCGATGAGCAGCATAGTTAGTTCTATGTTTTTGCCATTATGAGTAGTGCTGCAATAAACATGCATGTGCAGGTATCTTTTTTGTAGAATGATTTGTGTTCCTCTGGGTATATTCCCAGAAGGGTGACTGCTGAATCATACGAAAGATCAATTTTTAGGTCTTTTAGGAACTTATTCACAGAGGTTGTGTACTAGCTTACACTCCCACCAACAGTATAGAAGTTTTCCTTTTTCTCTGCATCCTCGCCAGCACCTGTTGTTTGTTTTATTAATGATGGCCATTCTTACTGAGGTTAGGTGGTATCTCAGTGTGATTTTGATTAGTATTTCTCTGATGATTAGTGAAGCTGAGCACTTTTTCGTGTGCATTGCATTGTTTTCTTAATTATAGCATGATACCTGCTCAGGCCAAATTCCCATCATTATTTTGGAAGAATAAATTTGGAATCCTCTCTTTCTGTTATTAAAAAATTTCACTGGAATGCAGTTGAATTTTTCAATCTGAGAACATAAACATTTATTCATTTATTTAGGGCTAATTGTTTTTTATATAAATCTGGAATGTTTTGTGCCAAGTGTGTTTTCAGGCTTGTGTGTGTGGGGGGAGAGCAAGAGAAAGAGAATGAGTGCATTTATGTACACACGTACACATATGTATAAATTGATTTTTCACCATATATACTGTTATTTTTATCAAGTGTTTTCTAATTCTTATATTGTTGCTATATAATAAAGGTGTTGATTTTTAAAATATCTTATACTGCCTTATCAAATTTTCTCATTTATTTTAATTTTCAACTGATTCTCCTTTCTTTGCCATGCATGGTCATGTCACTGACAAGAATATTTTATCTCTTCCTTTTTAATATTCATAGATCTTCCCCCCACCTTATTACCTTGATATGACTTGTAGAAAAAGTGTTCAAAACTTGTGATAATAAAGGATATGCTTCATTTTTCTGTTCTTCAATGGGGATACTTTCATGTTTCCTGTTAAATAATTGGCTGTTGGTTTCTGATATAATACTCTATGTAAAAGGTTTTGTTCTAGCCTTTTTTTAATAAATCAGGAATGTGTTAAATTTTGTGTAAGGCCTTTCCTGTTATTTATTTAAGCGATCATAGACTATTTTTTAAATTATTACTGTAAATACTAATATACATAGATTTATATTGGTGAAACATTTCATTTCTTGGAATTAAACCTTCTTTTTGGTAAAGTGGGGTTTATATATGTGATGCTATAATACACCACTTTTTAAAAAAAATTTCATCCTGAGGCTAAAGTTGTGCTGTCATCTTTTTATACTTTTTGATTAGGTTTTGCATTTGGGTCGTTATACCTTTGAAAAAGAAATTGAAAGTTTTTTTCATGCTCAGGCAATATTCTTGCTTCCTCCTCCCAAAGTGCTGGGATTATAGGCGTGAGCCACTGCGCCTGACCTGTTCTCTTATTTAATTCATATCTAGAGTTCTGTCCCATTTCTAATGCGATTAATATACATATTTTGTTTTCTCTTTATTTTAGTTTTTGGCTCTGCATACCAAAATTGACTATCTAATCTCTCAAACTGGTACTTTATTTATCAATTTTACTTTCCTGATTTTTCTTTTATTTTTAAGTCTGTCTTTGATTTCTATAGGATTATTTTTTCTCATTAGCTTCTTCAGTTGAATACTTACCTATTTATTTCACCATTGTTTGATTACAAAAGCATTTAAGGGTAGTGACTTTCTTTTAAATTTGGTCAACTTCCACAGACCATGATTGTTCAGTCATATTGACATCGACTTTAATTTCTTGATAGTCTATAGTGAATTGTGATAACTTCATTTTCCTGACTTAATTAAATTTGCTGGTTTGTTTGGATTTTGTTTTTTATATTTGCAGACATTAATTTCTATAACAGTTTGCTTTGTATTGATCATAGAATACTACCTGTTAACCTTCTATGTAAAATTGGTTTAAAGTGTTTTCGTTTGCTAGTTTGGTCAGTTTTAAACAATGTACTATATTTATATGAAAATAATAGTTTCTTGCTTATATGTGGTCCTCAGCAAGTTTATATACAAAGTTAAATATAGGAAGTGACTATTCTAGAAATAAGATAATTATAATAACTAAAAATACCAATGATAATAAGTATTTATTATAGAGCTGGCTTTGCCACACATTTATGTGTATTATTTCTTTAATCTTGTAGTATTTCCTTATGAAACCATATAAAGTAGGTAGTAGTATTAGCTCTCTGTTAAAGATTAGGAAAACTAAAGCTTAAAAATGTGCATCCCAAAACAAAACTGAATATAACAACTTTGTATATGTATGTTTCAGGGGTTTTCCCTGTTTGGTACCCAATAAATAATGCAAATATATCTTTCTTATTGATGCACAGGATCCTCTTGCTTATCTCTGTCTCTAGCACTCAACTCTGTGCTTGCAACATCAGGGTTCCCAGTACAGGAAGGTCCCCTATATATGAACCTTCAAGTTGAGAACTTTCAAAGATGTAAATGTTTGTTTGCATGTTCAATCATGTAAGTTAGTTCACGTGTCTGGTGTACAGTGTCACATGTGTGCATCCTCTACAAGTGGTTGTGCTTTTATGTTTTTTGATATATAGTACTATATAGAGTACAGTAGTACAGTATCTTTATTTTAAGCCCAGGATGTCCGGAAGCAAGCATAAAAGCAGCTGATTGTGTTAGTTGGGTACCTAAGCTAACTTTGTTGGACTTACAAGCAAATTGGACTTACAAACATGCTCTTGGAATGGTACCTGTTTGTATGTAGGGGATTTCCTGTAAATTGAGTTCAATGTAAATTAATAAGTGTTTGACACTCTTATTTTATTATAACTTTTTGGTCTCATAAGATAATTTTGTACTTTTATATGCCTTTCTAACATTTCTTTCATGTTCTTTAATTCATAATAATATAAAATTTTAATTTTGTTCATTTCACTCTTTGGGAATCTCTTGCTTCAGCAGAGCTTCAGTGCTTTTCCTGTATAACCTATTTTCCTCAAGTCTTTAATAGTTAGGAAATGATTTGTCATTCTGTAACAGTAGTCTCACTTGAGAACGTTCAAAGATGGGAACATTACACTCAACATAAATTTATCAGTCAGTTGCTGTATAAAAAATTAAATTATTCTTATTAGTCAATAATTTCTAAAAAATCCAGTCCAGGAAATCAATGAAATATTAAAAAAAACAACAGATGGAGAGAAAAGTGAGATGATGAGTAGCTGAAGGCCTAAGTAGATATAATAGAATATGAATATTTCCTGTGATGAAATAGGCAAAAGCATTAATATTGGTGGCATTTAGGGACATCGGGATGTTGTTCTATATGGAGATATTGTTTCTAGAGGAGGCAAAGACAGTCATTAATACATCAGAACCACTCTTAAGTATCAGATTTCCACAGTAAAGGCAAAATAACCTATATGAGTCATCATTCTCATCATAACCTATATATCATTCTCATCATAACCTATAACGTAACCTATTTACGTTGATAAAACAGTGAAGTGATGTCATCTCTAGTAAGTGGTAATATAATTTAAGAAGTCAGGAAAAATTTGGTAGATTTTAAAAAATGCAGTAAAATAGGATGATTTGTTGTGACTTTTCAGCTTCCAAACATCCACTTAGCCGAAATTACTCATTGCCTGAGCATGCAGGATGAAAGAGGGTTCAATAAGCATGCTAAAGGAAAAAGTTAACTTTCCTTCTGGAAGGATAAATCAATGTTACTCATCCTTATGAGCGGGACACTTAATTCTGGGAACCTGACAGATACTTAGAATATAGAGTTAACTCCAGGGGGTCCAAGGCAGTGAGAGCTTGTGATCCTGTTGAGTTACAAGGCCTAGTGTTCAATTTCCTGCAGATTCTTCTGAGCAACAGGTAAACCCATCAGTTGTGATTGGTGGTTGTGGCATATGGAAACACAATTTCATTTAAGTATTGCCTTTTGAAAGGAAAAATCTGTATATTGGAGAATAAAATCAACTCAGCTAAAACAGGATAATGAAATATAAAATTACTTTTATTTGTCCAAAGTAAAAAATGTTACTAACCAACAATTTTTGTAAAACAAAGCTATTACAAATGATGAACTTGATACCTATCTAATTATTTCGAAATCTAGACATAAGAATAAATGAGTATACATTAAAGGGAAAATATATAGCTGAGTTCTTAATATTATTGACTTATTTAAAAATATTTTCATCAGCTATCTTTATTGTTTACTATCTTTATGTACAAAGATAGTTACCATAGATACCCAGATAGTAGACATTTCTGGTGGTCTTCATTCCTCTGGATAGGCCCATATTCCCATCTGCTGTCAATTTCTTCCTGTCTGAAAGACTTTCTATAGCATTTCTTGCAGTGCACGTCTGCTGGTGATCAGTTCTTTCAGTTTTGTATGTTTTAAAAGCCATCAATAGCTCTTTGTTTCTAACAGATGTTTCATTGTGTATACAGTTATAGGTTGACAGTATTTTTCTTCGAGTATTTTAAAGATATTGCTCTGTTGTCTTATGGCTCATATTGTTTCTGATGAGAGGTGTGCTGTCATTTTTTGTCTTTTAAAAAGTATTTAATGTGCTTTTTTTCTTTTGGATGATTTTGAGATTTTCTTACTGGTTTTAAGAAATTTGCTATTCTGTTTTTTGTGCTCGGGTAATATTTTTTTTGTGCTTCTTGAACATGTGGGCTTACATATTTTTAAATCAAGTTTATAATATTTTCTGCCATATTTCTTCAGAGTTTTTTCAGTAACCTCCCCCTTTCTTTGGAGATGCCAACTACGTGTATGTTGCTCCACACTCACTGTTGTTCTGTTCATAATTTTCATTATACTTTCTCTTTGTGTTTTACTTTGGATAGTTTATATTGCTTTGTATACACATTTACCTTTTCTTTTGCAGTGTCTGATCTGTGTTATCTCATTCAGTGTACTTTTTCCATTTCATACATTGTATTTTTTATCTCTATAAGTTTGATTTGAATCTTTTTAATATATTCTATATCTCATTTTCATTCTCCTAGCTTTCTTGAGCATTTGGAATATAGTTATAATAATAACTTTTGATTTTCTTGTTTACTATCTATGTAATTTGGGGTTTTGGTTTTATCTAATGCCATCATCTGTGTAATTTCAGGGTTTGGTTCTGTTGCCTTTTTTTCCCCCTTGTCATTAATAGTATATTTTACTTTCTTTGTGTTTAGTTTTGTATTGACTGCCACTCATTGTGAGTTTTACCTTGTTTCATGTTCTTTCGTTTCTATAGATAATATTTTAGAACTTTGTTTTGTTACACAGATAAGTTGCTTCTAAACATTTTGATCCTTCAAAGTCTTATTTTTAACTTTTGTTAGACCATAGCAGCATTTAATTTGTGTTTATTTTTCCCTCTGTTGAGACAGTACCCATCTCATAACTCTCCTCATTGCCTTATGAATCATGAGGTTTTCCCTTCTCTCTGGTAAGAACAGAAACTATTCCTGCCCTGTCCAAGTTTCAGAGATTGTTCCCTATAATGTAGGGTTTCTCAGTCTTGGAACTATTGACATTTTGGGGCTAGATAATTGTTTTTTGGGGCAGTACAGGGGACTCTTGTGTATGTTTTCAGAAGTTTAGGAGCACCCCTGGCCTCCGAGCACATCATGGCAGTGCCATGCTCCAAATTACAGCAGCCAAAAATGTCTCCAAACAATGCAAATGGCTCCATGGTAGTAAAGTTGCACACAGTTAAGAACCAAGGCTCTAATCTTTTCTGGTAGTTTTTTCCATGGCTAAGGATTTTGTTCAGGACTCAAGGGGAACCTATTACAGATCTTCAGAGTTCCGAATCTGATGCTCTCTCTTGTTCCATAGTATTTCCCTGAGAACTTTAGCCACTTGACCTCCCTAGATTCCCAGTTGTGTTTTCTCAACTCAAGGACACCACTGGGTTTTGGGTTTCTTCTCCCCATCCTAGCCCGGAAACTCTAGGCTAGCTGTAAGCTGGGGCCATCCCAGGACTCATGTTGTTTGTTTCCTTGTCTCTCCATGAGTATCATCCTTTATTGCCTGATATCCAGTGTCTTTGAAAACTCATGTTTTGTTATCTTTTGTTATTAAGTTTCTTCAGGTAGACTCTTGTTAACTTCATTTTGGCTCTCATCTTTATTTTTGAAAGGTACTTTTCCAGGGTATTTTAGCTATCTTCTAGTTTCCATTGCTGCTGAATATATGTGCATCAAAAGGTATACTGATCAGTTAGCTATTAATCAATGTTTTACTTCCTTTCTAATGGTCTATCTTTTTCTGTCTGGATGTTTTTAAAATCTCCTCTTTGCCTTTGCCATTTTGCAGTTTCACTATGATGTATCTAAGCACGGGTTTTTGGTTTTTTTTTTTTGAGTTGGAGTCTCACTCTGTCACCCAGACTGGAGTGCAGTGGCCGCTCCCGGCCACCGCAGCCTCGACCTGCTGGGCTCCGGCGATCCTTCTGCCTCAGCCTTCCAAGTAGCTGGAATTACAGGCATGCTCTACGATGCCCAGCTGATTTTTTATTTATTGTAGAGATGAGGTCCCACTGCCCAGGCGGTCTCGAACCCATGGGCTCAGGCAATCCACTCACCTCAGCCTCCCAAAGGCGCGGAATTACAGGCTGAGCCACCGAGCCCGGCTTAGCACAGGTTTTTTATTTTTAATTTTTCCTGCTTCTTAAAGGATATGTTCTGAATCTTTACTTCAGACTCTGTCTCTCATCAGTTCTCAAAAATTTGTAGCCATCATTCCTTCAGATATTTTATCATTTTGATGCTGTTTATTCTTTCTCTTTAAAATTTTTATTGGATATAAAAGCACCAACCATAAAGGAAAAGTACATTAATTGAGCTAATTAAAATTAGGACTCTTTATCGGTTAAAAAGCATCAATAACAAAGTAAAGGGCAAGCTAGAAAATGGGAGATTATGTTTGTAGCACATCTAACTAACAAAAGCTTGAACCCACTATATTATAAAGAATTCTTACATATCAATAAGGAAAACACAGATGCAATAGAGAAGTGTTCAAGGATCTTGAAGAAGCATCTCACAAAAGAAGAGAAATGGCTGGGCACGGTGGCTCAAGCCTGTAATCTCAGCACTTTGGGAGGCCAAAGTGAGGAGAATGCCTGAGCCCACGGGTTCGAGAACAGCCTGGGCAACTTGGCAAGACCTCATCTCTACAGTAAATCAAAAAATTAGCCAGGCATGGTAGCACTCGCCTGTAGTTCCAGCTACTTGGAAGGCTGAGGCGGAAGGATCACCTGAGCCCAGCAGGTCAATGCTGGAGTGACTGTGAGCGTGCCACTGTACTCCAGCCTGGACAATGGAGTGAGACTCCAATTCAAAAAAAAAAAAAGAAGAGACATATGTTCAATAAACATGAAAGGGTCTCAGTCTCAGTAGTTATAAGAAAAATGAAAATTTCAGCCACAGAAGGTATCACTACACACTTAGAATGGCCAAATTTAAACTAATACCATAAAATGTTGGGGAACTTGTGATGCAACTAGAACTCACATGTATTGTTGGGATTATAATAAAAAAGGTCTACTAATGTTGACTATACTTATAACCTATGACTCACATATTCTACTCCTAAATATACTTAGAACTGAATATATGTGCATCAAAAGGGACGCAGTATTTCTGGCAGCCAAGAACTGAAAAGACATAATGGGTAAAGAAGCTGTGAAATATTCATATGTTATAATACTATATAGCAATGAAAGATGAATGACTATTACCATGAGTAACAGACTGGATAAATCTCACTAACTTAATGTTAGAGAAAAATGAATACACATGTATAATCCTATTTATATAATTTTCAAATCAAGGCAAGACTGTCACCTCTGGTAGGGAATAGAAGGCATAATGACTAGGAAGGGGCATACATGGTGATTACTGAGGTTCCATTAATGGTGTATTTCTTGTTTGAGGGGATGCTTATGTGGGCATATTCGTTTTTGAAAATTCATCATCCTGTACACTTATTATAATTTATACTTTTTGTATATATGTTATAGTTGATTAAACAGTGTAATTAAAAATAGATACCATGTTTGCCATTTTAGAGCTGGTGTTTCAGTAGCTAGCAAATATTAAAAATAAAAATGCATATATGATTATAGATTGTGAACATGTATGAAGACAAAGAACAAGGTGCTATGAGATTGAGTAGCCGAGGGATCTACTTTTATATTGAAAGATTTTTTCCAGGCCTCTTTGAGAAAGAATTAAGTGGAGTGAGGAGGAGAGTGGTGTAAGGTTGGGGTAGTATACAAGACTTATAGGATAAGCTGAGAAGTTTGCTGTTTGTCCCAAGATCATTGAACAGCTTTAGAAGAATTAGTAAGTCTTAAAAATAATCACTTTGGCTATACTGTGAATCATGGATTTGAAATTGGACCAAAGGTGAAACAACTGGATGATTTAAAGCCTGTTACAATGCTCCAGGAAAAATATGATGGCATTTGTGATCTGGACCAGGGTCTGTCAACTTTTCAACTTTTTATGTAAATTGTGTCTGTTCTACCTACTCAACTTTGCCATTGTAGCATGATAACAGTCATAGAGAATGCATAAATTAACAAGCATGACTGTGTTTCAGTAAGACTTTTTTTTTTTTTTAATAAAAGCAGGTGTCATAGTTTGCCACTCTCTAATCTAGACCAAAGAGAAGAAAAAAATTTAGTCTAGTTTGGAAGTAGATTTAATAGGATACTGATTGGATGTTGGGAATGTAGGTGAGAGGAGAAATTTCAAAGATGATCTGTAGGCTTTTGGTTTGAGTAATTTATGGATAGTGGTATTGCTGATTAGAGATCAAATTCATTAAAAGTCTAATACCCACTCATTTAAAATAGTGAATCATTCAATGTTTTTCTTATTTTTGGTCTATAGATACTTTTTGTTCTTTTATACACATTTTAGTCACCTACTACACAAAAAATTAAAGTGAGAAAAAGACAAAATAATCAATTGCATTGATCAGTTGTATGTTTTCTGCTATTAGGAGAAAAAGTATTAGAAAAGAAAAAATAAGAGATTATTCTCAGACTCTAGTAGGTCATTGACATTGTACTTCTAACCTCATTTTCTCCCTTCCTCCCAAAAGTAATACCTCCTCCACCCCTGCCCCCAACTGTTGCCTTTCTGAGAATAAGCCAGAGAGTATACAGATGAGAGGAGACTTTATGCTGATCTTGCCACACATTAGTGATTTCGGGGATGAGGTGGTGGCCTGGTAGAGCCACCATCTGCTCTTCCACAGGTGCTGCTTCCCATGCCCTATGTGTAAAAGGCAGCTTTCCACGTAGTTGCCTTCTTATCATTACTATGTCAAATCCATAACATTGTTTTGATTTTCTTTAGGGTTGCTGTGTTTGGAATTTTATGTTTAATTATCACTAATCATCAGGGAGATGCAAATCAAAACCACACTGAGATACCACCTAACTCCAGTCAGAATGGCAATTATCAACAACTCAAAAAATAACAGCTGCTGGAGAGGGCGTGGCAAAAAGGGAACACTTCTACACTGTTGGTGGGAGTGTAAACTAGTGCAACCTCTGTGGAAAGCAGTGTGGTGATTCCTAAATGCTCTAAATATCAACCTCCCATATGACCCCACAATCCCCCTACTGGGAATATATCCTGAATAACTCAAATCACTCTATAAAAAAGATACCTGCACACGTATGTTTATCCCAGCATTGTTCACAATAGGAAGAACCTGGAAGCAACCATGCTGCCCATCAAAAGAGGACTGGATTAAAAAAATGTGGTACATATACATGATGGAATACTACGCAGCCATAAAAAGGAACAAAATCATGAATTTCGCAGCAACCTGGATGGAACTAGAGTCTATAATACTGAGTGACCTCTCACAGAAACAAAGATCCGAGTATCACATGTTCTCACTCATATAATGGACCTTTAACATCCATTGTAATAGTATAAGAAAATGACTGACAGTAGTGGGAAACTATGGGGGGAGGTGGGATTAATGGTAGCAAATATCTGTCTGGGGACGGGGAAACACCTCTTATCAACAGGGTGCCTGAATGAAACCTATTGTATACCTAACCCTTAATTGTATCCCACAAAACCATAATAAAAAATACTGATTATTGAAAAAAAAATTTTTTCACTAACCTTTGACTTTTATAGGCTTTGCTGTCTGTGCATGATACTGTGGCTCAGAAGAATTATGACCCTGTATTGCCTCCTATGCCAGATGATATTGACGATGAGGAGGACTCTGTAAAAATAATTCGTCTGGTCAAAAATAGAGAACCACTGGTGAGTTTTGATCTACGTTTTATGCTCAGATACAAGTAGATATCAGTATAAAAACAAATCTGACAGCCATGTGCTATTTATTCCTCTCTTTAAAATATGCTTCCTCTATGTCCTAAAACTTTTAAATAAATGAAACATTCATGTCTAAGGAACATGATTTAGAAACATGAAAATAAAGCCAAATAAAATGACAGGTATTCTCTTGGTTATAAATAGCAATGATTTTGAAACTGTGATCTATTGATATTTATAAAAGAAAACATACCATGCACCAAATGTGACTGATTTGATAGTAATTGATACAACTAAAAAAATTTGTCTTTGGCTATTCTAGGTAGCTGATTAATTTCTAAAATAATGAGAAATTAATCAGATGTCTAATATTTCAAAATACAAATGTAATCATTTGTTTTAGCACCAGAATTTGCACAATATTGAACTACTTCAAGGGGTCTGTGGTAGGTAGGTGTGATGTCCTAATCCTCAGAACCTATGCATATGTTACCTTACATGGCAAAAAAGACTTTTCGAGTTTAAGTCAAGGATTATTATCCTGGATTATTATCTGGTGAGCTTGGTGTAATCACAAGGGTCCTTATAATATGACAGAGAGAGGCAGGCAGGGAAGAGTCAAGGAAGGAGATGGGATGCTAGAGGCAGAAGGCTGGAATGCTGGGCAACAAGCCGAGAACGCGGGCAGTCTCTAGAACCTCCCCTGCAGGCTCCAGAAGGAATGTGACCCTGCTTGCACCTTGATTTTTAGCCCTGTAAGTCACAGTTTGGCTTTTTGACCTCCAGAACTATAAGATAGTACATTTGTATTATTTCAAGACTGAATTTGTGGTCATTTGTTACATTAGCAACAGGGAACTAATGCAAGGCCTATTCATATTTTTCATGTAAGCACATTCCAAAAGAAAAACAATTAAATTTCATAATCTAGCAGTTTATTTTAAATGTGCTATGCTCATCTATTCTGATTACATTTTCGTGTTTTTAAAGCAAACAGCAGTTGATAATATAGTAATTGCTGAGCACTATGTTAAGTACTTTATATATATTTAATCCTGATACTTGGTATCACGTTTCTGTTTTTACAGACCAGAAAACTGATACAGAAGTACAGGAGTTTACCCAATTATCACAGCCAATGAGTGGTAGAACTAAGATCCTAGCTCTTTATCTGAAGATACTTGTTTTTTATCCACCATAATGTGTCTTTATATTTTTCCCTATTTGGTGGTTTTTATCTTCTTTTTGATGGTTTTAAGGGCAGCTTTGGTATATTGATCAATGCATTGAACACTCTTATTCAGAAGAATATATAGATAAGTTTACATGTTGTATAAGGAAAGTTATTGAGTCTCCAAGGCTCACCCAGCGATATCCTAGAGCTTCCAGTATTTCTGGATTTAATTGTTTGATTTTAGATTATAACATTCATGCTTTTCATCATGGTTTAATTACATAATGGTAACCTGAATATCTCTTGTTTTTTGTTATAGATGTGACATATTTAGTAAGAATAGGTAGTACTCATGTTGCATTAGGAGAAAGCTATCTCAAGGCCAGTTATCATAAAATTACTAATTCTTGGTGGATTCTGTGCATATATCATTAGGGATTTTTTTATTTTGTATTGATGAATTCAACTTCTGAGAGAGGTGACTGTTCATACTGAGAAATTCAGTAATTCATTAGTAGCAATTTCTTTGGTCAGTCATAGTTCTCCCAGGGAAGTAGTGTTTGGTGTGTTGGTTTGGTAAGCTGACATTTAAACAGTCACCAGCAACACCTAAGTCCATGCCTCCTCACCATGTAAGATCTCCAAAATGTTTATGAAAGAAGTCAGGCATTTACTTCATTGAGATTTCTCAAAAGTTTTTGTTAAATCTGCTGTAAATTAGTTTAAATTTAAAAAGCATTGAATGAACTATATAAAATAGCCTAATGGTGTGTTATCATGGTTTGTTACTGAATATATTATACCCTTTTGCAATAAGCATGTAACAACGGAAATAATTAGACCTAAATTTGAGGTGATCATTCTTCATTTACTAGTGCTATTTTCTTATAATTTTTATAATATAGTGTATTTAAGATGAGAGTCAGATTAGAATAATGGTAGGAGCTGCATGTGAGTTAGATTTACTAGGATCAGGCAAATCTTTCAATGTAGAGGGTAAGTCAAGCATACTGGAGTAGGACTTTATTTAGGTGGCCAAAAGTGTTATGCATTCAATGAACAAGATTAGAAGGAAACACGGAGGGATAAAAATGATGAATTTCTGTGTGGTTATACTGAACCTGTGGGCTCTGTAGGTATCAGGAAGAGGCTGGAAATTTAGGAAAGGGAACCAAGTAAACTTCTTAAAAGATTGGTTCAATTGTAAGCTATAAACACGAAGGTGTTTTCCGTATTTGTAGCATTTGTATATTCAGGGGCTATTATAAGCAAGTCTCAAGATTGTTCAGTTTCTTATTAGTGTATCATAGTATAATTTTCCAATGTACTTAATAGCATTGTCCTCTTTACCTCTCCCAAATCTGGGTTTTTAAAAAATGCTAGTTCTATTTTATTTTATCAATAATTCTATAGTGTGGTCGCATGAATACTGAGCTTGCATTGGATGACTTAAGTGGGAGTTGGGACTCTGTCACTTCTTTGCTCTATATCCTGCAGCAGCAAGTCACTCAGCATCCAGCCTCAGGTTCCTTATCAGAAAATTAGGAAACTACCTCTCTGTGAGTGATCTGAATATCAGCTGAGATGTACTGTATTGAAATGCTCTTTAAGTTCTGAAGCATTGTATAAATGTTGCATCTGGTGGCAAAGGTGGCAGCTAGATGACATGTGCTCAAGGAGAGAATGGGGAGAACCAGCAGTGAGCCCAGATCATGTAAGCATCTGATAATGGAAAGGGAAAAGGGCAATAGTTTGAGGGGCAGGATTGGTCAAAAATGAAATTCTATTAGGTGGTGAGTGGATTTTGAGCCCAGGTTCTCAGTATTTCTTATAGGAGCTGTCCTCTTGCTTCTTTGAGAACATGGTTCTCAAAATTTGGTTATTAGAAGAATGACCTGAGATGCTTACTTAAAATGCAGATTTCTGGGCTGTATCTTAAGGGATCTCTATCAAGTGTTTTTGGTGGGGCCTGGGAATCTCAAATTTGAAAAGTCTCAGATGCTCTTTGAAAGTGTTTGGTAGGCTTGCACCTTTAAAACACTTATTTCAAATGCTCAACCTGAAATTCACTATGCCATCCACTTTAAAGATACCTTGCAATATTGGCAGCTTATAAGAAATACAATTTTTATTTAAAGAGATCACTAGTTTACAGAATTAACATTTAATGGAAATCTAAACAGAGTTTTAACTTCTCGATCTAACCTGAAACTCTGTGTATCTTTTGGTCAAAAACCACATAGAATAAATTTAAAGTAATTATACAGGAAAATATGTGTATTTTTAAATATTAAATTCAATTTTAATTCATTTTGCATTTGCAGATTATGTGGTAAGACTGTCAGCCTTTGTACAGTATTGCATATAATATGTTCTGTTACTGAGATTCAATGTAATTTTCATGCAGATACATTACACTGGGAGTAGATCAAGCAACTTTGTTAATAGGGGCTTGGAAAGCAGTGCATTGAGATAGAAGTCTTCAAGAATAAAAGATTCAAGATTAAGAATAAGTCAAGTGGTGGTATCGTGTAGAAAGTGAGAGATTGTTCCTTAGTCTGTAATTTACCCTCCAAGGACAGCAGACTCAGCAGATAGCAAGCATTTTCTATCAGATATATAAATATCTATATATATAACAAAACCCGTAGGTGGTGGAGTGCCTTTCTTTATATATACATTCCAGAAATGATTTCATACTGCCCATGAGTTTAAGGAACCCAGGGACTCCCAGGGCTATTTATCTTCCAGACTTTTCTTTTGATCTTTAAATGTGTGTATCCGTCTATCTATTTCTCCAACTCTATTCTACCCTTGTCTTTCCCTTTTTCAGTTGATGGTGATTCCATCTTTTTAGTTGCTCGGTCAAAAACCATAGAGTCCATCTTTGATTCCTTTTTTGTGTGTCCTGTAGCCAATCCATTGGGAAATCCTTGTGACTCTCACAAACACCTTTTCATCACCTCTGCTCCTACTGACCAGCTCCAAGCCGTCATCATCCTTCCCCTGGATTATTGTACAGGTTAAACATCCCATGTCTGAAAATATTAAATTCAGCATGCTCTAAAGTCCAAAACTTTTTGAGTGCTGATGTGACACTCAAAGGAAATGTTCACTGGAGACTTTCAGATTTATGGATTTGGGATGCTGGACTGATAAGAATGCAAATATTCCCTAATCTGAAAAAAATTAAAATCTGAAACACTTTTGGTTTGAGCATTTCAGATAAGGGGCACTCAACCTTTAATAACCTCCTGTTTGTTTCATTGCTTTAGCCCTTGCCATCCCTCCAGATTGCATCCTTCCTGCTGTTCACAGTCCTGCCTGTTCTCACTTTTTCATTCAGAGGAAGGTCCAGCATCCTCACAGTGACCATGCAGCACCGTAGGAGTTGCCTCCCTGCTGCCTTCAATCACCTCTCCTCCTGTCACTTCTTTTCTACTGTGCTTCAGCCACACTGGTTGCCTTGCTTTTTTTTTGAATGTTCCATTCGCAGACTCCCAGCACCTTGTTGCTAGCTGTGTCTTCTCTTCTTTCCCACTGGCTCACTCCTTCACCTATTTCCAGTCTTCCTTTACTCAGGTGTCATCTTCCCAATGATACCCATGTCTTCACATTGTCTTTCCTCCACCTGCCCTGGCATCCTGATACTTCTTTCCCTTCCCTACCCCTACCCCCAGTATTTATTACCATCTAACATACTGTAGAGTATATCTAACTATTCCACCTCTTGTTTAGTGTCTGTCTCCCCATTAGGATGTAAGCTTTATGAGGGGGCAGAAAGTTTCATTTGTTTTTGTTTTCACTAATGTACTACAAGCCCTTAGAATGGTGCGTGGCACATAATAAGTTCCCAATAAGCATTTGTCTACTTCATTGAATCACAGAATAAGTCAAAGGGACTACCATTAAGCATAACAAATAGGATGATCCTGTACTGAAAAACAGTACAATTCGTAGTGGAGAGAGATTTGTACCACCTGTACAAATTCTGTATGACTCTTACAAATCATTCCCATATGTTGTGTCTGAAGCAATATTCTCTCTCACAGTTTTGAGGATAATGGGCTCAGCTGGGAGGCTCTCACTTAGAGTTCCTCATGAGTACAGTCTATTGGTGGTTGAGACTGGGGTCAACTGGGGCTCCTTCATTCATACAACTGATGCCTGGGTTGGAGCTGGAAAGTTGGGGCTTGGTCAAACATGTCTTTCTTTTTCTAAGGGGCATCGCTACTTGCTAACTTGGGCTCATAGCATTGCAGTGGTCATGATTTCTTATATAGTAGTCAGATTCCCATAGAGTAAGAGTTCCAGGAGGTCTGGTTGGCAGCTACAGGTTTTCTCATAACCTTGGAAGCCTCAAAACCATTTTCACCACTTAATGTGGGACTGTGACGTCCACATACAAGGAGGGAAGAACTTGATAATCTCCCTCTTAGAGTCAAACTACCACAAGGGTAATAACTCATGAACAAATGAACTTATGAACAAAAGATTACAGGAAGATATATGGTGAGCAGTATTGCATGATAATGTAGAATAGTGTCTCTGGTCAGATTACCTTTGACGAGTCCTGACCATACCACATACTAGTTTTCTGGTCTTTGACAAATTATGACCATTTAGAATTCAATTTCTCACCTCTGAAATATGGCTAAATAAATTTAAATAAGATTACTAAACTCTTGCCATTAGGTGTACCTTGATGGAAAAATTTGAAACATGTTGTTCAAGAAAATGAAATTGGTCTAATCAAATTGACTCTTTGACCTTGAGAAAATTCATAGGTGATGAAAAATGTCACAAAATAATCCTTTCTCTTAATTATTTGATTTGTACAATTGTTAGATATATCTAATAGGTATCATAACTAAAGTATATGTTTTATAAATGGATTCTTACTTTGTTTACATGTTTATTCTTTAATGATATAAATGTGCTTATTGACAAACTTGAGAACAATTCCAGTTCTTTGGGATGTATTCTGCCACCAAAGTATACCTTTTTAGCAGTATTATACAATGTTGGATGGCATTACTAAATCTGTGCCAGTTTGCTGGAAGGAAAGTAATGAAAACCCTTTCAAAGTAACCATTTGTGCCTGTTGTTCTTACAAAGCCTCTGTTAATTTACTTCTGAGTATCTGTAAGTGAAGAATTCTTGGCTTCTTTTTAGATTGTTTCCTATTCTTTTGCCAAAACATTAATTCTATTTGTACTAGGTACAATTCTAGTTCATTAAAACCATGGAGTAGCAGATCTTTCTTCCAATCATTTAGGCAACAAATATAACTCATTATACTTGTTGCCTTAGGCAACAAATATAACTCATTTCTGTGTTTTATTTTTTTTCTTTGTATCAATGGCCAAATTTCTTTACTATGATAGTGAAATAGAAGGAATGCTGAACTAAAAATCAAATAAATGATCTGGGTTTTGGTTTTCAAACTTTTTTTTTTAAATTTTTTTTTTTATAATTAAATCAGTATTTTTTATTATCGTTTTGTGGGGTACAGTTAAGGATTAGGTGTACAATTACGTTTCATTCAGGCACCCTGTTGATAAGAGGTGTTTTCCCAGTCCCAGATAGATATTAGCTACTGTTAATCCCATCCCCCTCCCCCCCATAATTTCCCAGTACCATCAGTCATTTTCTTATAGTATTACATTGGATGTTCAAGGTCCATTATATGAGTGAGAACATGTGATATTCTGATCTTTGTTTCTGTGAGAGGTCACTCAGTATTATAGACTCTAGTTCCATCCAGGTTGCTGTGAAATTCATGATTTTGTTCTTTTTCTTGGCTGCGTAGTATTCCATCGTGTATATGTGCCACATTTTTTTAAACATACGTGTGCAGGTATCTTTTTTATAGAGTGATTTGTGTTCTTCAGGGTATATTTCCAGTAGGGGGATTGCAGGGTCATACGGAAGGTCAATTTTTAGAGCTTTCAGGAATCGCCACACTGCTTTCCACAGAGGTTGCACTAGCTTACACTCCCACCAACAGTGTAGAAGTGTTCCCTTTTCACCACACCCTCTCCAGCAGCTGTTATTTTTTGAGTTGTTGATAATTGCCATTCTGACTGGAGTTAGGTGGTATCTCAGTGTGGTTTTGATTTGCATCTCCCTTTGGTGATCTTTTGTCTATGCATGAAGTATAAGTATTTCACATTCCTAATGGTATATGATACAGATAAAATGAAATGAGGACATGCTATTAAAGGGTAAAAAACAAACAACATTCAAATCAAGGTATTCTTGTAATGGAAAGAAGGTATTTTAACTTTCCACATTTTTGAAAAATTTAAAGATTTCAAAAATTTTTAGATGTGCTGAAATCCTTGGATGATATATAGATAGAATTTCCTGTATCTAATAACAAGTCTTTACAAGACAAATGGCATGATATCTAGTCTTCTTTTCTCATTTATTTTATTTTATTTTATTTTTTTGGTAGTTGTTGTTTTCTCTTTATTTCCACCTCCCCTTTCCTAATACCTGGCACACATATTTACCCACAATTTTTTTTTTTTCTTTAAAAGGGAGCTACCATTAAGAAAGATGAGCAGACCGGGGCAATTGTTGTGGCTAGGATTATGAGGGGAGGAGCTGCAGATAGAAGTGGTGAGTGTAAATGTTACCTGAATACTGACGAATCATGTTGTGTTTTGTGAGTAGCACTTCCAATATATAAGAAGATAATAATCTTTTGATGTCATACAGTAAAATAAGTAATAATATATTTTTTGAAATGTGGGAATCTATTTAAATAAATGATAGGTAAATCTCACTCTATGCTCTTAGTGTCCACAGGTATCCAAAGTTATATTAAAATTGGTTTCAGTGTTTCTGATTTGAAAATCACTACTAAGAGCATGCAACTCTTGTGATAAATAAAAGTCATTTTATATTATATCAGTAATGTGCATTTCTAGACAAAGATCAAGGTGCTGTTATCATTTCTTTGCCAGCATGATTATGCTGTAGTCAAGAGGTATAGAATCTAAAACCTGAGAAGTATGAAGATCTTCTTTCCAATCCTTAAATGTAGTACGGGAACTACCAAGCTTTAATTATGGAAACAGTGGCAAATATACAGTTTGTTTTGTGGGTAACATGATAATTTACTTAATTTTATTTTCCTCAGGTCTTATTCACGTTGGTGATGAACTTAGGGAAGTGAATGGGGTACCAGTAGAGGATAAAAGGCCTGAGGAAATAATACAGATTTTGGTAAGCTGTAAATTTATTTTAAAGTTGCAGTAAAAATTAAAAATGGATCACTATATTTCAGGCTTTTCATACTTGGTTTGAAATATAAAGGATTTAGACTTAGCGGTCCAGGGTTTGAATTCCAGCTCCATCATGTAATCCTTATGTGTCCTTGAAAAATACTTGAATCTGTTTTGTGCGTCAGTGTTTTCATTTACAAAATGAGAATAAATAGAATATCTATCTGGAGTGCTTTGAGGGTTAAATGAGGTGTAGTACATAAAAAGAGTTTAGTATACAACCTGTCCCAAGTCTATGCTTAGTAGATGCTTAGTAGATGGCATCCACACCATCAGTGATGCAGTTATCTTTCTCCCGTTGACATAGCCAGCTATAGACTACAAATTATAGGTGTACACATTAGTTAAACTAATTTAGGTGCCTTATGAAATCTGCAATTTGAATGAAATTATTTTAGACCTTGACAATATTAATTGTAAAGTTTAGTTGTAAAGTTACAATAAAGGGAGACTACACCTTTTATGTATGAAACCCTACTTTAAGCCTACAACAATTAAAAGAGATTTGAGTGTCTCAAAACAGATCTCTCTATATATTATATGAAAATTTAGTGTATGATTAAGGTGGCATTTAAATCAAGAAGGAATAGAACTGTTTAATAAATAGAATTGGATTAATTGATAGTTCAGTTAAAAGAATAAGTCAGTCTCTATTTTGCACCACAAACAAAAAAAATTCCCAATAAATTAAATATTTAAGTGCAAAAATTACAAAAATTGCACAATAAAATGCAATATACAATTTTATAATTACAGAGTAGGGACAGACTTTTTAACCTTGTTATGAAATTTAAATAGAAAAATAACTTTTGTGTCTACTAGAATCAAAAATCTTCTTTATGGAAAAAAAGATGCCCTAGATAAACCTAAAAGATGAATGAGATTGTAGAAAAAATATTTTCAACATTTATGATAAGAGAGTAGTATTTCAAAATATATAGAAATATCATAAAAATCTGTAATAATACAGTAAAATAAGCAATGGATATGCACAAACATTTTACAAAAAATAACATAATATCTGAAAAACAATGAATTGCTTGGGGTTGCAAAAACCTTATGATTCTTAGGGCTCGCCAGAGTATAGAAGAATAGATTTGTTTATATAATTTGGAGATGGGCTAAATTAGTAGAACTTTTTGAGATGTCCATTTGAAATGATCAGAATTTTGAATGTGCATACCCTTTAATCAAGAAATTCAATTATTGGAAATTAATCCTAAGGAAATAATTTGATAAATGGGTATAAACAATATTTTTTTAAAAGTTTGGAAACTTGCAAGAAGGTTGCATTGATCAAGTAATCATTCATTTACTCAATGGAGTACTGTAAATTAATCACAATGAGTGATAGACCATATGGCTTAGTAATAATAGTCATAATAATAATTGCTAACATTGATTGAGCCCTTAATAAATGACACTGTTCTGAGGGCCTTACATACATTTAAAAACCACTCAAAAACTAGAAAAATGGAGGAATTACAGAGAAGTCTTTTGCTTTCTCTTTACCTATGCTCAGTATTACAGTATATGAATTCTTAATAGCATTTGTGAATTACTTTTATAATAAGCAATAATGATACGGCCAGTTCAAAATAAATCAACCCTTTATTTAATCTCTCAAAACCCCATTGTACAGAAGTTACTGTGTTGTTCCGGATCTCCCTCCTTACACTTGCTAGAGCTGACTGTATGCACCATTTCCCAACTTAGCTTTCAGGACTTCATGCAGGCAAATTGAAATTGATTATGGTAGAACTATTTATACCATGGAAATTGTAAATGGTACACATCAGGGCCTTTTAAAAAAAAAAAGTTCAATCTTGGTTTACCAGCACATTACTGATGGTGAACCTCAGGGATATCTATCTTCCCTCCTCCCTCCCTCCCTCCCTCCTTCCTCCTTTTATGGTGCTTTTATGGAGCTTACAATGTAGCAGGAATAACAGATAATAAGAAATAATTGCATAAATAATTAAAGATGAAAATGGTAAATGCTAAAAAAGAGAGAGAAAGTGTTCCAGAATGACTTGAGGGTATGTTTAAAGTCAGACCTGCCCTTGTCTGAGATAGTCAGCAAAGATTGATTAGTGGTGGTGTTTCTTGATTTAATTAAATTAGAATAGACAGTCTTGTCATCTCTTAATCTACTACATGTGGTATTTTACTCACTAATTAGAATACAGTAGATATGAATATTCTTCACTGTTTTTTTCTGAGGAGTACTGCCATTAATTGAATAATATATTTAGAACTGCACTGCTGACAATATAGGTGTTTTGTCCCCCAAAACATGGATGCTGATGTTAAATGTAATAGCCTGAACCGTGTACATTATCTGTTCTAGCTATTGAATACTGTGGTTATTTATGGTACTGTGCATATTTTGTGTATCTATTTTGAAGTAACCTGCCATGGATGGGAACATAGTTATTGACACCTTAAAAGTACACAGGAAGTAAAAGCGAATTTGGGGTTAATGTTTTTTTAAACTTTTTTGACAAGGTTTAGAACTTTCTCACATTGCAGGAATTTCTGCAAAAATAGTTTCCTCAATTTGTTCTATCTGAGGTAGAAACTCCAAGCTTGTAAAATTTCAGATGCATTTAGCTTTCTACCAATTTAACTATTTTTTCTAGGCTCTGGTTTCTTATAACTCTTTCTTTCATCTGATACCAGGCTCAGTCTCAGGGAGCAATTACATTTAAGATTATACCCGGCATCAAAGAGGAGACACCATCTAAAGAAGGCAAGGTAATCATTACTTAAAAATATATATTGTGTGTATGAGGAAGAAGCAGTATTTTTTAATCTACTATATATCTATTTTTGTCACAAATTTATTTTAATATTCAAGTTTTAAATTATTATTTTGTGAACCTGAGTTAGGAGAATGTAGGCCATTTCACATTTATTTTTCATCTTTATTCATCTTAAATAAAACTTTTCTTCCAGATGTTTATCAAAGCCCTCTTTGACTATGATCCTAATGAGGATAAGGCAATTCCGTGTAAGGAAGCTGGGCTTGCTTTCAAAAAGGGAGATATTCTTCAGATTATGAGCCAAGATGACGCAACATGGTGGCAAGCAAAACATGAGGGTGATGCCAACCCTAGAGCAGGCCTGATTCCTTCAAAGCATTTCCAGGAAAGGTGAGCTACTGGTATACAAGAATGGCTTTTCTTCAGCTGACCTTTTGTTCTCTGCAAAATATCACTCCTGCATAATTGTGATAAATAACCTATGAAACTTTGTCTTAGAATTTTTTATCCCTTGGGTTTGGATTTCTGTTTTGTCTAACTAAGTATGAATAGTGACCAAAAATAATATGACAGTACCAGGTCATTTTAGATTTTTGTTATGAAGCAAACGGAAAGCAGCACATTAATATTTTGAAATCATGTTGATGTGAAAGGTGGAATAAAAGGCCAGCCATTTTGGAGGGAGGGGAGACAGTTTACAAAGATGTGAAAGTAGACAATTTATTTCTTAATTTGACTAGATCACATTTTGTTCATTTTCTCCCAACTGTTAAGTTTTTTTCTTAAGCCTTTTAAATATTTTGGTGTTATTCTAGTCTTGGGCCTGTGCTAAAAATTGATAGGCATGTGGACTTTCTTTCCCTTAGGAGATTGGCTCTGAGACGACCAGAAATATTGATTCAGCCCCTGAAAGTTTCCAGCAGGAAATCATGTAAGTTTATTAATAAGAACACAGAGTAACCAAATCCTGCTGTTTATTTTTGACTATTAAAGCAGGTACTCATTGCAGAACAAGGGCTTATATTACCTTGCAGTGGCTTTTGGATCATCATTTCTCGGGAACCGAACAAATAAGAAGTTTATGTCAGAACATTAATTTGAATCTTTTGAAGAAATGAGTAGCTGGGGTTGTTAATAATAAACTCATGACTCCCTCTTAAAGAAATACTTGCTACTGTTTTCTTTGATTTCCAAATTTAGGTATTTTATTAAATGTAACTTAAAATACAACTCTCTTAATTCTCCAAAGCCAGGTGGTTTGGGTAAGATATCTTTTGGTAAAGATTGGGGGGATGGAGGGGAGTCTACCACTTTCTTGGACATAAAAGTACTTGTGCTTAAGACCAGTTGTTCTTGTTCTTAATTCCTTTCTTCTCCACAAATCTTAATACCTCTGACCTTTAACCTACCCATTTGGAGTTATCTCCAGAATAGATTAAAAGAAAATGAGAGTTCGAAAAAGGATGGTGTATGACTATTGGAGAACAGTGTAGATTAAGTGTACTTTTTTCTTTCAGTCTAACCTTCTCTCAGCTTTTCTTTACCTTCTACCTCTTGCCCCCCTCAAGTCCCCATCCCATAAATTTTCTATTTCTCCTTCCCTAAATGTTTCATGGTTCTAAGTATTTTAAGAGGAAAAAATCCAGCCCTTTGTTTTCAGCATAGAAATTGTACATTAAATAGCAAAATGAGCAAATAAGTGGCCCTGGAATTTTACACCAACATCTGTTTTCAGTATTGTTGCATTTTTCACATCTTCTGTTATTTCTGTCAGATTGTGGAAGCATATATCCCAGGAATCACATTAGAAAAGAGCCAAACTGTAGTCGAGTATAAATCTCACAAACAGGCAGATACTTAAAGTGGAGTGCTGATTCAAAAGCCTGCTTGTTCTTGCTGCATAAGTCTGGGCACAAGGAAAAAATGCTTGTGATAGAATGCCACATGTCTTATGACATTGAAAAGCTTAGAGCTTAACGAGAACACTGCTTTGTTTTGAAATGTGGTGACTTTTCACTGACCAACACATCCCGCTGAAGGGAACTTGGAGGTCTCTGCCTGACTTGCTCTTTAAGGGATTTTTAAATTGGGGCTCACATGTATCTAGAAGATTTGATGTATGTGGGTTGAAATATGAGAGTGAGATAGATGTGATTACTTAAAAGTGAGATAGGTGTGATTATACTTGAACCTGAATCTGTACTGAAATTTGTTTGAGTTGTAGGCAATGTAGAAATGTACAGTTTGCTGCAAATATAAATTTGCATTTATGGTAATTTTTCTGATACATGTGTATGTGATTTTTAAAATAACTATATGAAAAAGATTTTTTTTTCAATAGCTCTTCCAAACTGGTTTCTGTATGGATGTGGGTGAATATGAAGGGGGGTGGGTCGTGTGTGTGTGTGTGTGTGTGTGTGTGTGTGTGTGTGTGTGTGTGTGTAGAAGCATTAATTGTTGTGAGTCATTTTGCCTATTTGCATAATTTCTTTTTATGTTGATACTTCAATATTTATTAGTTCTGAGGAATACTTATTTAAAAAATTTTTTTTTTACCTAGCCTCAGGTATTCCTTTAAGAAATATTTATTCCAAGATTTTTTTTTTTCCAACCTCCTGGACTCAGGTGATCTTTCCACCTCAACCTTCCGAGTCACATGCCTCCACACTCAGCTAATTTTTTTTTTTTTGTGAGAAGAGGTCTTGCTGGATAGTTCAGGCTGGTCTCAAACTCCTGGGCTCAAGCAATCCTCTCACTTCAGCTTCCCAAAATGCTAGGATTATAAGCATGAGCCACCACCACATCCTGTTCCAGTATTTATCTTTACTGACATACCCTCATTTTAACAATTTTTTTTTTTTCTGGCTTTTGAATACCATTTAGAGATACTTATCCTCTTTCTTTCTTCCTTTCTTTTCTCTTACCTATTCTTTTTTTAAAAACTAGACATTGATTCACTGAGAGATGTATTATTTGTTTATATATATATGTACATATATGTGTTATGTTGTTTATTTTCAAATAAATCTGGTCAAGATTACCCTAATTAAATCATTAGTGTATAGTAAATATGGTCTTGTTCAGAGAGACAACATATTTTTGTGGAAGTTAAATACAAAGCTAGTGTCTTTATTCTTGAAGAATTGAAATTCTGCTTGACATTTCCTTGAATTTTGTTTCATAAACTTAAAAACTATGCAGAAATAATTGTATTGATTCTGAACATTTTAAATGGTATTTAAAAGCACTTTAACTTATGTTTTGGTAATGAGTTTTATATATATATATATATATATATATATATATATATATATATATATATATATATCACTAAATCTTGTAAAAACCATCTCACTACTTTCTGGATTTCAATATTTGTTACTTAGATTTTTGAAATAGCAAGTTCCAGTTATCATTTTACATGTACTAAATCAGAGAAAAATGGTATGAAGAAAAACAGCAAGTTGATAGAAAACCTTTTGTTTTTATGACTTTGAATATTAATTACTAGGCTAAGTTTTAGGAAAATTTCTGACTATATAAAATTTCTAAAATAAGAATAATTCTATCATGTTGGTATTTGTAAATGTATTAAAAATATATGGTGTTAGAATTTTTTCCACTAAACTTTATAAGTAATGTTTATTGTTTTCACACAAAAGGTTAATTCAGAAAAATATAGTTTTCTTATGTTGTTACATTAAGCTCATATGTCTAAAACCTTGTCAAACATTTTCTTAATATTGATGGGGTTTTGTATAAACAGAAACACAAGATTTTAAAAAATACCTAAAGTATTTTTTCTCTAATAGTTACTAATACTATTTGGAAGATGCCAAAGTTTAGAGTCTATATAGAAAGAGATATAGATGAACTAACCTATGAATTTCACGTCATAGATGATTAAAGGGATTGCAACATGTACTGCTCACTTTTATCTCAGTGATTTGTGTTCTTGCACATCTGAAGATGTTGCTTCTGAGGCACTGTCATGGCAGATGCTTCTAGTCTTTTCATTCATAGGGTTCTGAGCCAGGTTATCTCATGTTTTGCCCTGGGGACTCAATGCCATGCAGATAAGAGTGGATTAACTCTTAGGGGCAGATTTTAGGAGAGATTGCAGGGAGGAGTGAAGGGAGATTTAGGAAAGTGGTTTCTAGTATGGGTATTTAACTTTGCCATGTGAATTATATCACACCAATACAGGAGATACAGTTTCTTTTTTTGTCAAGAGTATTGTGTATGTCCCTCTCAGGGTGACATCCAGTGCAGTGGAATGGGACAGTAACTGCTTCCTGCTGTGCAGGGCTCATCGTGTGCTCCCTGAGAGCCTGTCCCTTCTCTGATGACAGTACAGTTTTCTCTTTGAGACCCTCTTGGCCTCCGCTCCATGACTTTTCAGATTTTCCTCTTCTTGCTCTTAATGTGCTGAAGATAGCAGAGAGTGGACTTCCAATGGCACTGGGGAGAGGAACCTGCCCTCACCAGGTGCTTCTGGCAGGAGAAACTCACCTGGGATGTTGAAGCTGCGGGAGGGGTGTGTGAGTGGGTGTGTGAGTGGGTCTGGGAGATGATGCCAAGCTGACAGGAAACTTGGAAGAAACATCATGTCCCATTGCCTTTTTCCTGACAATTTCTAGCCTGAGATTTGAATAATTAAAGCATGATTTTCTTGTGATATCATAGCATTGAATTAAAAACCCAAACTTGAGCCAGACTGTGTGGGGCCAAATACTGGTTTTGCCACATACAAGTATGTTGTATTTTTTTCTTTCTAATTTGCTGTTGAGGTTTCTGGAGAGTGGCTATAAACCCTAGCCCTGCACTGACAGGGCTGCAAGGGAGGTGGTTGTGGCTGTCTACAGTATGCCTTATACCTTTCTTGGGGTACTTCTTTATCCTGGCAGTACGTCTAATATCTAAGTGTCCACCTGTAGCTAACTGTCCCTCTCACAAGGACTTGTTTATACTGAGACACCTTTGTGGCTCTTGTCTGACCTGTGCCCACTTTATTCCTACCAAGATAACCACTCCCTAGGAAGCCCTGATCTGGAAAGAGGTAGATTCAATTGTGTCAGGCAGGTGAGACACAGAGGAGGCAACTCAACGAAATACATGAAATAACAAGGTGGTGTATTACTTACAGGTTGGGAGAGACGAGGGGAGCATGCCTCACAGAGCCAACAGAAAGAGGGGAGCCATCTGGGACATACAAGCTCAGCCAGGGGGTGGGGAGCGAGGTGGGGAAACCTGTGGGCCAAAGCCTTTATTGGGGTCCAGGGCATTATCCAAGCAGGTTTCCTGCAGGGAATTCTTCTAATTCATGGGTCTAGAACAGGCAGGCACCAGCTCTGTGACTGAGAGGTGGTCACTGCAGCATAACTGTGTAGTCCATGTGGGGTATGAGGTTCAGTGGGGCAAACAAGCAGCCTGTATGTAGCTATACTATAGGGAGGTGGTCACCAGCAGGCAGTAATATATGGCAGATATCTGATCACTCACCTTGAAGAACTGGGAGGAAGCAGAGAGGTGGAAGCTATGTCAAGGGTGACTAATCCCCGTTTCTAGTATGACAGAGTTAAAAGTAGATTCACAATGAATGACAAAGCAACATAAAACTATTAGAATTCATCACAGAATTTTTTCCCATCTGTGGAATGGGGATAATAGTACTGGCCTCATAGAGCTAATTAAATTAATTAATAAGAATTAAATAAGTTTGTGCATTTAATGTGCATAGAACAGTGTCTTCCACCTGGTAATAATCATGCAATTGTTCCAGCTGTCTTCTGAGATCAACTTTTTATATATCTTCTCTGTTTTGTTCTAACTTGCTAAGTATAAGGTAATCTCTTCCTTCCATTTCCTACCAGATGGCCATTAAGCGTGATATTTGCTACTCAGTATATGTGTGTATTTTATCATGCAAAAAAATATTATTTGCTTCCTACTTCAGAATTGTGTGGAGAAAGTCTTTTGTAAATATATGCAGCATATTCATGACCTTTTATTAGGCTATTAAATATATATATGAATATACTAATTATAGATATTCTTTTTGTGAATTGTCATTAGTGTTTTAATTTTTTGTTTGTTTTTGTGTCATGGAATTTATCATCCAAGTTTCATGGCACCAAGTCATTAATCAAGGGTGCAATATTCAGTCTATTCTATTGTTCCTATTAAAAATAGACTATTTAACAATCTACTGAGATTTCACTGATTTCATCAGTCTTCTTTCATGCTGGATGTTTGGCTTGGATAATCTATATTGCATAGTTTATTCTTTATTTCTAACTGTTTTAGATACATGTGACATTTCAGAGTTTCTAAGACGTGTGCATAAATCCACAGCTCAGGTGACTCAACACAAGCATGAGTTACAGAGATTTGCTTGTTGTGTTTGCTCCTACTGGTCAAGTAGCACCCACAGTTTGAAGACCCATAACTATTTGAAAAGTAAAAAACAATAGTATACACTTACCCAGAAGTTTTCTCTGGCCACCATTCTATAGATTGGAGAGATAAGCAAGCTGAGGGCTGCTGTGATCACAGTTTACTCTATAAGGTCATGTAGAGAAATGTGTTTCACCTTGGAACACGGTTAGATTTTCCTTCTATTATGTTGCCAATACTATTCCAATTCTTAACTCAAACTGACTCTTCTAAGTTATACTTTTAAATTGCTATTCTATTTGTCATTTAGAAATTGTTCAGGATGACTTTTTAAAATGCCTTTCATCAAATATAATATAGACAGGAAGAAAACGAAAGGTTCTACTACCTGACTCATTTCATATGCATAGTAAGTTGATAGTTGTCAGGATATTGTTAAATCTACATGATATTTAGACATTTTAAGGACATTTCTTTTTTTTTTCCTTCTATTTTCTGAATTATTGATGATGGCCATTCTGACTGGAGTAACATTTCTTATTTATAAAATCATTTTTTTTTCACAATTTTTGTCATGAAATTTCTTCAAAGTATTGAACAAATTGATTTACAAACAAAACTGTTCTATGAAAATAAATGAAATCCCTTTATTGAAGGTATTAAAAAATGCTGATTTTTTTCTGATTATTTTTCCTATTGGTTATTTAGTAGGCTATATGTGTCCTGTGCTTTGACGATTTAAGTGTATGTATTATTTTTAGAATAAGACTGCAGTGTAGTCTAAAATGTAGTTTTTCATCAATTCTATTTATTTGCTGACTTATAATTTTGAAATATTTAAAATACATTTGTGTTTTCTTTTGGCATTTCTAAGATGAGGAAACAGTTGAGTGTGGTAGGTGGATTTTTTTTTCTTGGATGAAATATCTTCTACTTTAATTGTATTTTCTGCCCATTTAATCATTTTCCTTCTCATTTTTCTTTGTGCTTCTCAGAGGAAATTAAAGGTACATGTATAAAAGTTTCCCTGCGTAGTCTAGTCATTTTATTTAGTGCACATATGTATAGGATTAGATTGAATATAGCAAGCAGTTTATAAGTATTAGACATCCAAACTTCTATCTTGACATTACAGTATCAAAAATTGTGGTTGGACTTTGTTTTAGGAAGAAATGTACTTTTTTTTTTTGCTTCATGTAGTAGAAATATAGTATGTAATCTGAAATAATATGCTTTTATCTGTCAGTAGTAAGTAGCCTCAAATAAAGGTGAATGAAGAAAACAATGTTATTCAAATTTATTGGCAGACTTATTTTGATTGTAAGGATGAAGGGATAACCTTCTCAACTATTTGATTTCTGTGCAGTTTGTGCTATTATTTCCAGAAGAAAGAGACCTAAAATAATAAGTACTGCACTACTTATATGAAGTGTTTAAGATGTGTATAACCCAGTATTCATTTAATTCCCAGAAATAACTAGCACATTGCTTACTTTAAACATATTTTTATATTTTCTTTTTCAAAAACAAAACAAAATAAAAATAGCAGTATTATTCCTTCCACGCATGAAATCTCTTATTATAAGTCGAAAAGGTATTTTAAAATTTTAACCTTTCTGTCTAATCCAGTGAGCCAAAATAAGTGCTATATTTTACCTGTTATCAAAGAGCCTGATTTACAAAAATAAGTTTACTTTGGGGGATCAAGCAGCATGATTTTCTTAACTGCAAAAGTATAAACCTCTCAGATAAGTTTTATAATTTTCACAGAGCTGCATCAAGGAATCTCTGGAAAGGGGTGAAAAAACAAAACAACCAAAACCTCGCATGGTGTTCAAAATTTTACTTTAAACTTAAATATAAAACAAGATGTTTTATGTTTAAGATGGCATTGTGAGGGCTGTCTATGCTGTGCTTTACATAATTGTTTTAAGTAATGTGTTTTTGCATCTGTGGCTGGGCTTCTAACTGTTCTGCTTTATTTCTTGGCTTTTGTTCTGTATGCTTTTACACTCCATCCAGAAGATGCTGGCCTTGCTGGTAACATCAGTGGAACCTATATAGGTGAGCACTTGGTCATGGAAGAGGATTTCTTTCTTTTTGTTGCTTTCTTCAAACTTATTACCTGGTTGGATCTTAAGTGAGCATCTTTGCCTTAGCACGCCCTGAGATTCATGGGGTGGCATGAAACCTTTATCTTAAACAGGCTCAATGGGCTGGACACAAAGGATTACTTAGTATGCTTTGATTATGATTTTCAAGAAACTTTTCAGATGCTGTACCTTTGTAAACCATTACCTACTTCCAGAATGAAAAGGCATCCTATTGGTACCAAGTAATTTTATTTAATTAACAGTATCTGGATGTGTATAAGTTACCTGGCTAATGGTGAATTATTTAAACCTAAATAATTTTTGTTTTCCATTTAAATTTCTGATTATGTTTTATTTTGATTTATTATTCCCATAACCGTCCTAAATAACCATTGACTAAACAGCCCCAAATACCGTTTAGCCTTACAATTAATTTTTTAAACTATACTGGAAGGAAAAATTTCCAGTTTGGAGATGCCAGAGAATGTTAGAAACAAAAACAAAATTATCTGGAAATTGTTAAAATCATCAAAATTATATTCACGTACATTTCACTTCCTACACTTCCCACCCTTGCCATGTGTAGGTGTCCTTACACATTCTCTGCGTGTAGTGGGGAGAGGAAATGGTGTAGAAACACACGTTTAGAGGTCAACTGCTTCCTCCTCCTTATTTTAAAATCAGCATTTATATACATGATGATAATATCCCCTGGCTACTGGAGAAATGTGCCAGATACTATATTCAGTACTGAATATATATTATCTTTAATACTGTGAGGTTGGTGGTATTGTATTTATTTTGTGAAAAGGAAAGTTTTCACAGAGAGTTTGTAGTATTCGCCTAAGGATCTAAGATAGTAAATGCTGCATCCTGGATTCATATCCACATCTATGTAGTTATAACACTGTACTCTATTTTTTATATTTGCTGCCATTTGAGTTTTCATTTTACAAAACAAACCAAAAAACTCTTTGCAGAAATATGGAGAATTTCAGTTTCTAGACTAGAGAAAATCTGGGTAAAAATTGGATGATGAGAGAGATTTTTAAATGTCATTAATTCTTTACTCATTTTGGAACAATACCGAGTGATACCTCATATACCGATTGACATCTCCCCTTATATTGATGGAAACCTTAGTGATTTAGAACAGCTGGTATTTCTTCTCTTGATTCTGTGGTCAGCAGCCTGGTTTTTTAGCATGGTGTGTCTATGCAGTCATGTGTCTTGGCCAGGATCTGGTTGGTCTGGGAGGACTCAGGTAGTTGAGCTTGTTTCTGTTTTATGTGGTCTTTCATTTTCTACGAAGCTAGCCCATGTGGTGGTCACAGGGTCCCAGCAAGGGGAAGCAATCTTCAGTGTGTACATGCTTTTGGAGCCTCTGCTGGTCAGCATACCATCTCTTGATACCTCATTGGCCAAAACAAGCCTCATGGTCTAGCCAGGGTCAATGTGAGGGACTACCTGAGAGCTTGGATACAGGGTAGGGTGAAGAGATAGACAGACTACTGCATGATTCTGCTTCAGAAAGAGTGGCACCTCCTTCCTCTGACTTTGAGGGCTTATAGTCAGTTAAACCAGTGGTCCCCAACCTGTTTTGTTTTTTTTTTGAAAGCAGGACTTACTGAGGGGACAGAAAAGCTCCCACAGTGGGAGGGGACCCGAAGGAGTTGTCCCCCCAACCTTTTTGATATCAGGGACTGGTTTTGTGGAAGACAATTTTTCCACAGACTGGAGGTGGGGGAGGGGACATGGTTTCGGGATGATTCAAGTACATAATATTTATTGTGCACTTTATTTCTATTATTATTGCATTACATTATAATATATAATAAAATAATTATACAACTCTCCATTTAAAAAAAGAGGCTCAAGTGGAAGTGGTAAATAAAATAATGGGCGGGCCGTGTGTAGGCTAAAAAAAGTGTTAGATTCTGACTTAAAGCCTGCTACCAGATGCAGCTGTGCAATTAAAGTACATCAACTCACTTGCCACTCACTGATAGGGTTTTGATACCAGTCTGCAAGCAAAAATTTATTATGGTTTCTGTGCAGTCAAACCTCACTGCTCATGTTAATCTGTATTTGCAGCCACTCCCCAGCACAAGCATCACAGCCTCAGCTCCACCTCAAATCATCAGGCATTAGATTCTCATAAGGAGCATGCAACCTAGATCCCTCACATATACAGTTTGCAATAGGGTTCGCGCGCTTATAAGAATTTAATGCTGCTGCTGATCTGACAGAAGGCAGGCAAGTGATGGGGAGTGGCTGTAAATACAGATTAAGCTTCTCTCACTCACCTGCTGCTCACCTTCTGTGCAGCCAAGTTCCTAATGGGCTGGACCAGTAATGGTCCGGGGGTTGGGGATCCCTGAGTTAGATGATGAGGGGATACACAGCCAGTGGACGACAATGTGGAAATCACTGTCTAATGAGTGTCATACATAATGCTGCAATTCATATGAGGAGATGATGCCTCATCCTGAGGCAATCAGGGGCCCGGTCCTATAAGAGATGGCATTAGAGATGGTGCCAAGGGATAGGTGGAATTCAGGTAGCAGCAGGGATAAAGGTAGAAGCAACAGCATAGAAAGAAATGAATTTTGCAGAGCACTGGGCATATTTAAGTTGGGTGAGATGTAGATGCTAGAATTGGAAATTTAATTTGGTGCTTGATAATATGAGATCATAACTGTCAGGTTAGGTAATTACACATTGATTAAAGTTTTGCCTGATTTTTATACTCCATGTTTTTCTTTGTATAAAATTTCATCCAGGAATGAAATATGGGTTTTTAATCTCTCTTCTAGAATTTAGAAATTTTATAAAATGAATATTAAATCAGTAGATATAAGTTCAAGTACAAAAGTGAAGGAGTGATCAGTATGGTGGGTTTCTTTAGAGAGCTTGAGGAAAATGAGTTCTGCTAAAACACAGAACTCAAGTTGAATCTGGCAACTTGGAGTCACTGATAATATCAGAAAAACAGTTTTTCTTGGAGTGAAAGATTGTAAGATGTCAAGGAATAACTGAGTTGAAAGAGAAAGAAAGGTAGCAATTGAGTTCAAAGTAGCTTTTAATCATTGAGGGCAAAGTATTTTAGTGGGAGAGGATAATATAATCATTTTTGTAGACAGAGATGATGAAACCAATGGTATAGGAGTGAATGTCTGAGATAGGAAGCATTTAGTAGCAATAAGCCCAAATAAGACTAGATTTAAATGAAAGAATTGAGCCTTAGTAGCTAAAATTAACCTTGCAGATATCCCATGACCTAGAAAAAAATGCTTTTTTTGAGAAGGCAAGCCGGGCTCAGTGGCTCAGCCTGTAATCCCGTGCCTTTGGGAGGCTGAGGTGAGTGGATTGCCTGAGCCCGCGGGTTCGAGACCCGCCTGGGCAACTTGGCAAGACCTCATCTCTACAATAAATCAAAAAATTAGCCAGGCGTGGTAGCGCGCGCCTGTAGTTCCACCTACTCAGAAGGCTGAGGCGGAAGGATTGCTGGAGCCCAGCAGGCGAGGCTGCAGTAGCTGGGAGTGGCCACTGCACTCCAGTCTGAGCGGCAGAGTGAGACTCCAACTCAAAAAAAAAAAAAAAAAAGAAAGAAAGAAAAAGAAAAGGCAGAGGACTTTGTGCTTCCCAAGAAGCCATTTTACATCACCCAATTACAGATGAAAAGAGGGGGCCATCTAAGTATAATGGGAATATCATTAATCATATAATAATTCACATCAAACTGGTGACTCACAGACACACTGCAGGATGTGTTTGGACAAAGATATATGTTTTTGTTAGACCCCAAAATTGAGAACTTTCGTATAAAAATGTCTGGCTCCTTTGGCAAAACAAAAGGTATGACCAAACTAGACCTTCATTTCTTGATGTTAACAATTAACTGAAGCTGTTACAACTGACTCTTTAAGTGGAGAGTTTAAGAGCTCTCCAGTTCTACATAGTTCCCACCACTCCTCATTACCTTGCTGATTTTGAGACAGGATATCAGTTCACATTATCCTAACAGGTGTACTGTACTGGAGCTTGTGTGAGAATAGTGAAGCATTTCTTTGTATCCATATTCTTACCTATGGGGAAGTAAAAGTAACCCAAGAGTATTTCAAGAAGAATGGACAACATGTTTCTTCAAGGGTTGATTTTTGTGCAAAGTCTATGACTGTTAGCAAAAGAAAATTTAAGATTTTTCTCCCTACTTGGCTTTGGTAGACTTTTGAATGTACAAACTTTGGCAGTAGAGCAGCAGTCCCCAACCTTTTTGGCATCAGGGACCAGTTTTGTGGAAGACAGTTTTTCCGTGGATGGGAAGGATCGTCAAGCATTAGATTTTCATACAGAGTGCCCAACCTAGATCCCGTGCATGTGCAGTTCAAGAGTTCCTGCCCCTATGAGACTCTAATAATGCCTCTACTGATCTGACAGGGGGTGGAGCCCCGCTTGCCTGCCACTCATCTCCTGCTGTAAGGCCTGGTTCCTAACAGGCCACTGACCAGTACCAGCTCGCAGCCCGAGGGTTTGGCAAATCCTGCTGTTGAACTCATGACCTTCGAAACAATAGTTTCTTTTCCGTACTTTACTGTGGCAAAGGGACAGACATGGCCAGTGTGTATTAATATATGTTAAACATAACAGCTTCCTGGTATAAGTACTTGTTCTGACACATGTGCAAAAGACCACCAAAAGATTTGTGCACCTAGAAGTACCTTAAGATACCACTGAGATAAGGGATCTAGGAAGATAACTGAGAAGAGAGGCATATAATAAAAAGACTTGGTTTAAAAAAGGATTATGTCCTTCCACAGTGATACATAAACGAATAGTGTTTCTGATAAATGTTTCTTTTTTTAAGGAAAAGCTTCAACTAATGACCAGAAATTTAGTGTTGGTTCTTTTTTAGAATAAATAAATTCAATCACAGTCTCTCATTTTAAAAAACATATTAAAGAGTTTGTTACAAATAGATTGAGTAAATAGACTAGCTTATGAAATTCTGGTTTTCCCCAAAGCCAATTCTCAAAATGCCTACAGATCTTATGTGTTTTTAAAATGAGTGTCATAAGCAACATACCAATGGCAAAATTGTTTTATGGTAAAAGTGTATATTAAAATGTGCTGTGACTTTCTTGGTAGTCTTATTCTACCACCCCCCCCACCCCCGCTTAAATAACCACATATTTGTTCATTTTTCCTGTCAGGTTCCTTATCAGTCTCCTGTTAATGTGATGAACCTTTTCTATTTTAGGAATATTAACCCTCCTTTCTCTGTTGCCCACATTTTCTTCTGATCTTTGGGTTGTGCTTTACCTTTTACTATGACAGATTTCGTAGCATATTGGTATTTCACTTTTTATACGGCCAAATGGCTGAATAATTTTCTTGGAAGAAAAACTTTTCTGAGTTTTCTTCCATATTTCCCACACCAAAATTATTAAAATCATATAAAATTTATATTTTTAGCAAAGTAATATATGCGGTTAAACCATATAAAATTGCTGTTTTGTTGGTTAAAAAACAATAGAATGTCAGTTGTTTCATATGGCTTCACTTAATAAGATTGCAATCTGGCGACCAAAAGTGAGGCCCTTTTTCTCTTTCTCATGTCTTCCTCGAAGAGACAACTGCTTTAACTCTGGTTGGGAATTTCTTCTGCTACTTAAAGAACATAACTTTCTTATAACACTGTTTCTGAATTTAAAAGAAAATATTTCTTGAGTGCTTGTTATGTGCTAGATGCTGTTCTGGGGCACTGAATTTGAACAGATATCAAAGCAAACATCCTCCCTTCCTAGTACCTCCATGTAGGAAGGAGGAGTAAAGACAGCTAACAAGTGATACAATCCTTAGATGGTAATAAGTTCTAAGGAGAAAAGTAAACCTGATCTCAAACCAGACAAAGAAGGTCCAAAGGGAGACCCAAACTTTACCTGTACGATGACCACTTGTATACCTAATTCTGACTTGTACCCCACATCTTTAAAATAAAATTAAAAAAAAAAAAACAAGAAAAGTAAGGGAGGAATGGGAGGATGAGGAAACTGGTACATGGCCTTTCAAATTAAATGAGATGGCCAAAGAAAGCCACTCTGTTGAGGTCATGTTTGAATGAAGACCTGAAGAGAGGCTTCCTGAGGAATGAGTATTCCAGACAGTAGTATGACATGTGCAGGATGCCAGATGCATCTGGGGTGAGTCAGGAGACTAGGGTGCCAGAGCAGTGAACAAGGAGAGGAAGAGGAGCTAACGTCAACAAAATGGTCATGGCGAGGAGGAGTATGTGAAAAGGAGGAATGTTTAGTGAGGCAGTAATATGACCCGACTTATATTTGTAAGGGACAGGCAGGCTGATTTGTGGGGAAAAAAAAAAAAAAGATGTAAAGGAGCAAGCACAGAAACAGGGAGCTACTGCAGTAATTCAGGCAAGGAGCAATTGTGGCCGGAGCCAGGGTGTTATCTGCTGTGGTAGTCAGAAGACAGAAGACATCTGATTCTGGGCACATTTTGAAGGTGGAACTGACAACATGTTTTAGCAAATTGGAGAATCAAGGATGAGTGTACAGTTTTTAGACTTACTAACTGCAAGAATGGAGTTCCTATTGACTGAGATGGGAAAGTCTATGTGGAGTGGGTTGGGTGAGGGAAGATCAGGGGTTCCATTTGGGACATACTGAGTTGAAAATATTCAAGCAGAGTGCGGGAGTTGTCACATTCGAGCTAGAGCGTATTTGAAGCAGGAGCTGAGTGAGATCACCAGGGGAAAGAGTGGAGATACAGGCCAGAGAAGAACCCAAAGTCAAGTAGGAGGAAAAGTAAAGTTTTAAGAAAGGAGGGATCAACCATGACAATGCTGCTGAGAGGTCAGAGAAGATGAGGAATGGGAAGTGACCATGGACTTAGCAATGTGGAGGTGATTGGTGACACCTTCATGAGCAGTTTTGGCAGCTTGGTTGGGCTGAAAAGCATTAGACAAAGTATCATTATACTTTCATGGGATCTTCCTCGGCCTGTCAAAGGGCATCTCAGGACAGTCCACTGGTAGAATTCCTTGTGTATAAGGGGACATCAGTCTTTGTTCTGGGGAAACCTTTGACTGATTGGGTGAGGCCCACCCAGATGATGCAGAAGGCAGTCTACCAGTCTACTTCACTCAAAGTCCACCAATTTAAGTATTATTCTCAACTACAAAACAGAAATATCCAGAGTACTGTTTGGTCAAATATCTGGGCACCATGGCTCAGCCAAGTTGACACATAAAATTAATCCATTCTCCTATACTTTAAGTACTCGTGTATCTGTATCTATCTTTAAATATATCAGTTTTTAAATATCTATGGTAATTGTGCATTCAGGAAAATTACTCTCTTTAGAGGTTTGATTTGTCTTCCACATCAAATGTTTCTCTCACTAAAAGTAATCTAAATGGCACAAGCCTACAAAATGGAATGTATTTATAACATTTTAGTTACTTACCACATGTCATACACAGGATCATGGTATTTTGTTGATACATCAGATTCCAACAGGTATCAGTGGTTTCCCAGATACATTGCAGTGCCACTGGTTTTAATAAGCACCCTTGTATACAAGCTGGGTTTGTATATATCCTTGGCACATGGCATGTTTATCTGGTTCAGGACAGCTCTGGAAAACAGCCAGGGGAGTTCCTAGAAATGTGACCTTCCCATCAGGGTTTTCCAAGAATTACTTAGAAGAATTTGAGTCCCTGGCTTGTTTTAGGATCTTACCTTTGCCTATCACCCACTTCCATGCCTTATATCTTCTTGAATCCACAGAAGGAGAAGTAAAAACAGAAGTGATCTACTGTACAGACAGAATATCCTTGGACTGAAAATTATGAAACTGTCTGTGAGCCACTTGTAGAGTTATAATCACTATTGATCTAACTAAAGCCAATAGCTCAATGAAAACATTTGATTATTTTCACTTTATTTGAAGTGCATAAAATCAAGCACAAAACAGCATATATAACTAGCCCTTAACCTGATGACAGGTTACATTTTTGAAAAATATATTGCATATCAAAATGATCTAAGTTGATGCTTTTAAAAGAAGTGACACATGACACTCCAAGATTTGACTGTCATATTTTAAATCATATTAAATAAGCTATCACTGTTACGAGAAAGTACACTGTGCGGTATAATTCTTACTGATGTGTAACATACCTCATTTCTTAGGAGCCAGCATATTTATCAGTAAGAGGAGTTTGACCATTATTATGGGAAGGAAGAGAAAAACTTAGTGACTGAGCAATGTAAGTTAGGTGAAGTTTTCATACATTAAAAAAATAATGTAATAATAACATGAAGGTAAATTGGTAGTGTACTGTAAATATGATTTGCAGGAAAGTATACCTTCTAAAGTTGAATCGCTATAATCAAGAGCTGCCTGTATAGAAAGATTGTCAAACCATATATTAATATACCTACATATGTATATATGAATTATTAGGAGGTATTCATTTCCTCCTGTAAGCTTTTGAAGATATTGTTTAGCTTTGGTGAGTGGTGTGGAAGTGCATGTGTTTTTGCTCCTCCAAAACAGTGTGTTGCCTTCCAAAATGTAGTTGCTGCTCGATGGTTGAACAGCCAGCTTTAGAGAGTCTCCTTTTTCCTACTGCAGTACAAAATAATCCATATGAAGAGAAATTTTTTAAATGTTGGTAAGAATTACAGAAAGTTTTCCTCTGGTTAGTTCATTATAGAAAACTTCTTCTAATCAATTCACAAAGCACTGCCTATCATGAATCTCTTTTCTAACATATTTTTTTGCAAATGGTTTCCTGAAAAATCAATTTTTTTTCCCCACTTTTGCCCTTGCTCTGGAATACTTCATGCATTCTTTTAAAACAAGATCAGTTTTGGGACTTATGTAAGTTAAGACTGTTCTTTCTATTTAACTAAAGGGTTTACCATAAAGTTAAATAAAAACGAAACTCTCTATTTGCTGTTTTTTCTTTTAAATGTGATTTACCCTTCTCTGCTTCTATGCGTTTTTTTCCCTAATCCTCTTTTGTATTTCTCCCCCATTCTCCAGTGTTGAAGCACTATTGATCCTCAACAAGTTACACTGACTGTTTTATAAATCTGGTAAATTCCCATTTGGTCCAATACTCAGTCATTTTATTAACGAATATCATGTAGGTTAAGTACAGCTATGTCTAAATATACTGCTTTAGTATTTTCCCAAAACATAAAATATATGCAAAGAGAGTATTTAAAAGTATTCTTTCAGGTTCGTTCTTGAACATGAAAGAATGCTGTATAATCTCAACATTATACAGCATGTTGAGTCTGGAATACTACTTGGAAATATTTTTTTTTCTGACAGAAAGAAATCGTTCCTGCATGGAGAATTTTAGATTGCAAGGACTCAACTTAAAAAGAACATTAAAATTTCACAACCAGTTTTTCCCTGTGTTCAGAACTATATCATATATGCAATTTTATGGGTGCATACTGTATTTTGAAAATGTAAATAAGAACTCTTTTTTATTAGCTGGTTGGCAAAAAATTAAATTCTTATGTGATTTCTCCTTTTTTTGATGGTGATAATGTGCTGTGTTTTATTTATTTATTTTTTTTGAGTTGGAGTCTCACTCTGTCACCCAGACTGAAGTGCAGTGGCTGCTTCCGGCCACCGCAACCTCGACCTGCTGGGCTCCGACGATCCTTCTGCCTCAGCCTTCCAAGTAGCCGGAATTACAGGCATGCGCTACCATGCCCGCCTGATTTTTTTATTTATTGTAGAGATGAGGTCTCGCTGCCCAGGCGGGTCTTGAACCCGCGGGCTCAGGCAATTCACTCACCTCAGCCTCCCAAAGGCGCGGGATTACAGGCTGAGCCACCGAGCCCGGCTTAATGTGCTGTGTTTTAAAAATAAATTGTCAGTGGTATTAGGAAAACTTCTAAAGACCTAAGTAATTTTTTTCTTGGGAAGTTGCAGATTGGTATCTTATATTAACTTCCATGGTTTCATTAGGCACTTTGAGTTTCTATATGTATTTTTAGCTTGAGATGAAACTGAAAGATTCAGGAGTAATTATGACTTTTGAACATTTCTTTACATTTTACTGAGAGCAACTTTGAACCTGTAACATTACAGAGATGAATTTTCTATTCATGTGTTCAAAAGCCTTTTCCCTCTTTATATACAAAATTAGCATATGTATGATTGGCTAATATAATCCATGATAAATGTTCATATTTCTCTGGTGATTTTTTTGACATTGTTTAATACGATGAAGATAGAAGCTGACTAACCTGTTCTCTTCAGATCTCAACAACTTTTATAGTTTTGTATTGGCATTTTTCAATTTAAACCTTCTTCCAAGAATTTCACTTATCACTAAGGTGTTCTTAATTATCCTCCATTGTCCTTGAGATAATTTTATGATTGGCATATTATGAAAGTATCATTTCAATAATAATTTTTAAATTAAGATTATGTTTCTACATAGTTTTTACATGTCTGTTATGATTTGCATTATTATATCAGCATTGGCATTGTATTCAAAGAGTTTATTTTAGTAGAATTATTCAATGTTTTGTTGTCAGGAACTTAACGTTGTATAGTAATCTCCAGCTACTTAGTTTTTATTAATGTCTACATTTAAAAAAAAATCTTTAAAAGTTCACTTATAGTAAAATTTTCTCTTCTTTGTAACTAAGGTGCCTATTAGTTAGATATTTGTTTGGTTAAATTAATCTGATTTTTAAGATGCAAGAAATAACTTTCATACAATGTTTTTGGCCATTCTTCCAATTAAAAAAAAATAAAATCCACATTTTATTATATCTGTGGTGAGAAAAAATTTAAATATTTATTTTTATCTTCTTTTGAGAAATTGAGCAGCTTTCTTTACTATGTTTGCTTCAAACAAATGTATTTCATAAAACATTAGGAACTTTATTCAGAGTGGCTTCTTTTCTGTTATGATTCAAGGAAATTTCACTAAGAATTATTTTCACATGCTACAAACAGTATAAAATTTAAACATATTAACAGTTTATTTAAACATTAGAAGTACATAATATCTGATGTTATTAGACCAGGTTAGATATGTAAAAGAAAAGTAATGAAAAATTGAGACTGTCCTGTTTGAAAAATTGGAGGTGGTAACATAATAAGATTTATTTACTTTAAGTTACCAGAAAGCCAAGTCCCACCTACTCCTCATTTGCGTGTGTGATTTCTAGGGCTATTTGTGTTAGTGGTGAGTCACCTTGACTCTGAGGGTCTTTGTGTTAATGGGTATGTGTGCTCATAAAATGATCATGCATTTTATAAAATGCCATCTTATAGGTGAAAATGTTATGAAAAAATGAGATCCTTAAAATTCCTTACATTATAAATTTACATTGCAGTTATTTATTTGTGGGAGCCAAAGAATATGATAATTTATGGCTTAAAAAAAATTTCTTATCAATTTTATTAGTTTAGTTGTAAGTTTTAAAACTCTAAGTACTTTTCTTGTTTCATTGTCACATACTTAGGTGAGGTAGCTGGTTTTCTGTCTTGATCCTTGATCTTTAGTTCTTATACTATATTCTTATTTTTGATAGTTTGCCATTGATTTTGCTTTGTTGCTTGCTAACTATTGTAACTGTACAAACTTGGTCTACTGCTATAATCACTTAAAAATATGGAAGAATTAGAACCCTCGTCTGAGACAGAATCAAAATATATTTTGTATTATTGTTGATATAACCACACAGATACATCTGTCAATGCTAGATTTCATTTGTTTGGTTGTTCACGTATTAAGAACTCTGTGTTTTGGTTTTGTTTTTTTCCAAATTATAAAATTATATAACATTATACAAAGTTTGTAAAATAGAACAAATAATTCCCCTGTCCTCTCTACATGACTCAACCATTGTCTTTTTAAATACATTTTCTTCTGTATTTCTGTATTCGTGCCAATTTTTGTGTTAGTAAAAAAGTAAAACTCATAGTGTAAGTATGATTATTGTATCCTGTCTGGTTTTTCCATTTATTATATCAAATGTATTTCTTTAGTGCTATATAGTTTTGCATTGATCATTTTGATGGTTTCAACCCCATTTCTTTGAGAAGTTGTTTTATAATTTAATCAATCATTTCCATACTTCTTCATATCTTGGTCACTTCCAAGTTTTTTACTGTAAAAAAAATCACTAATGTTTGAAATTATAAAATAGATAGGTATAGTATTTATCTATAATGTAAAACTTATTTTAATAACAAATGAATCTTAATTTATTCTTATAGGCATTAAGATTAATGCTCTTTTAATGAATAGTGTTATACAAATGCAATGTAGGAAATCACTTTGAAAGTGACCAAATCATAACTGCCCAAGTTTAATTTTTTAATTAAAGGAAACATTAAAATTAATCAGATTGATTAGAATTCTTGCACAAAATCTTACTTTCTAGTCATGGTCTTACGTTGTGAAAACACTTTAAGTTAATTCCCCTAGCATTTGGGAGCTTCTTGAGGCCAGTGATACTGTCATTTATATTTTTATATCTTACACATCACCTCAAATACAGAAAGGTATAAAAATGTATTTACTTATTTGAGAAATGTCTTCTATCAAGAAAAAAATTTTTATTTTTAATCCCTAAGTTGACCTGCTACTTCTCTTTGCTAATTTGTTTCCATTAAATTATTTCATAATGTAACAGAAAGCTCATTATTTTTTCTATTATTCATATATGTGTGCAGAGTAATATTTCAAGCTTTCTTCTTAACTTCCTTTCATCATGTGATACTTGAACCAAAGCATTGGCAATCACCTTTATTACACTCAAAGGTCTACTTAAATAATGAGTTGTTATGCCTACCTTAGGGTTGCTTTAAGAATTTAAAAATTAATCCACATAAAGTACTTCAAGTAGTGCCTGTCGTCTAATAAGTGCTCAATGAATATCAACTACTATCACCACCTATACTGTGGTTTTGATATTGATATTATAAAAAAGAGAATGAGTTAAACCCAGACCAAGAATCACTTTTTTCTGCCATGACAGTAATTTCCAATCTGGTACTTAAAGCAATGAGATAATTGTTCAGTAAGTATTTCTGGGCCCATTGGTTAATTATTTAGGATAGTATAAAGTTACAGCCACACTTCACAAGCTTGATCTCATGACTACATCTGAGTAATTCCAGATGGGATAAAAAAAAAAGTTAAGTGTAAAGCCATGCAACCCATTTTTTAACTTAAAAAACTAGGTGAATATTTATCAGAACTAAGGAAAGTCATAAAAACAGTGGAAGAAATTACAAAGGAAAGAAATTTACAGGTTCAAACATATATGTGTTTTACATTTATTTTAATTTTGTAGAGATAGGATCTTACTGTATTGTCCAAGCTGTTCTCAAATGGCCCTCCTGCCATGGCCTTTCAAAGTGCTGGGATTACAAGCATGAGCCACTGCGCCTAGCTTTCAATTTATTTATACAAAACTTAAAAGAAAAGTTAAGCCTTTAAGTTCTTGCCTTAAGTCTTTGCAACAAATGGGGCAAAGGGCTCATGACCTTATTAAAAGATCCTAATCTAAAAGTGATCAGGGCAGCCCCTTCGGGACACCTCCCACTGTGGGAGCTTTTCTGTACTCTCAATAAATCCTGCTTTCTCAAAAAAAAAAAAAAAAAAAAGTGATCAAAATGTATTAACCAACAGTTTACAGAAGAAATAAGAAATGCAAATGTGTAATAAACATGAAAAAAGGATTCAATTCCTGACAGTTAAAACAGCATTGATATACAGTTTTCACTTGTCAAATCAGTAAAGATTTTAAAGAAGTAATTAGAAGTCCTTTTGTGGGAGAATGGTGCAATGGGCAATCGTGCACACTGCTGGTGGAAATAGACATTGTTAACCCTGAGAAGCAGTTGGACAGGATCTAGCTAGTTTCCATCAATTTGTCCTGATGAAATCATCAGTGACATGGAATCAAGGTATGAACTGAGATGTTGATTGCAGTCTTATTAAAATAGGAGCAAATAATAAGCAACTTAAATCTCTCCCTTTTTAACTAATATATATTTTTTTACTTTAAACAAAGCTGTAAATTATCTGATAAATTAACAAGTTGTCATAAATTATTTGTGCTGGAAAATCTTAGATGAGCGTTTCTGTGATTAGGGGCTGGCTGCAGCTGCAGTCTCACTGTGAAGCCTCTTTCCTGTTGTAGTAAAGTAAACGCACCATTCCTTTCAAAAGCACAAATCTCCAGCAGCTGTGGGTAAGCTCCCTGGACAAAGCCTGTCCATAAAAATGCTGAGCCAATTATAAATTATGAAAATGTGAAATATAAGGAAAAATATATTTTGTGTAAAACTGTTCCCTTACCCTAAACTCCTTGTTAATGTTCCTTTTTCCTTCTTTTTAAAAGCCAGCTCCTGCTAAGACTCTTGCACTGAAAATGAACTGAAATCAAATAGGTTCACATTTATCTAAAAGAATCCCCCACTAACTTTTGGTTTAAGGTCACATTTTTTGGTCTTTTAACACAAGAACCTAGTAAGATCTGAAAGTTATTAACTCCTTTTTTCTGACGTAGAGTTTGCTTTCCTCTAAGCTTAGACTTAAGGTGTGCTAACCCATAACTCATTATTTTGCTGAAATGTGAAAATTGCAATCTCTGCACTGCCTGGAAAGGCATGCTAAGTGTACCATCACTGACGACTGTGGATTTCATACCTTTGTTATATCCTTTGTTCTGGCTATTTTATTGGTTGCTCTAGGCTAGGATATGCATATATATGTATGTGTATCTGTATAAGATGTATGTATATGTAAACATGGAGCATTTATATATATGTGTGGATTATGGGAGTAAGTAAAAAGTAAGACCCATGGAAGGTAAGATGCTCTTTAAATTTAAATATGGTGTCAAATAACATACATCCCTAGAAAGAATAGTTAATAGATACTAAACCTTTCTGTTGTATTTAAAATGCCTTACTACTTAACAAGATATGCTAGGCATTTACTACTTAATAAAATCCATTGCCACTTAACAAGATACAATAGGCAATTAAAATATTTAACATATTTAAATCTGGCATTAATTTTAATACTTTGTCTCTTTTATAACATTAACCAGTTTAAAATGTATTGATGAGCCTCTTAATTTACTTTTCCCCTTTTTTACTAGACTCTGCTGTGGGATTACAGGGATTACACATTCCTGCCTTCCAGGTTCATTTGTTTTAATTCTTTAAAGACTGGATCTTGCTGTGTTGCCTAGGCTGGAATGTAGTGGTGTGATCCTAGCTCGCTGCAATCTCGAACTCCTGGCCTCAAGCAGTCTTCCCTTGTAGCTTGGACTATAGGTGCATGCCACCACTCACGGCTAAGTTTTTAAATTTTTTTGTAGTATGTTGCCCAAGCTGATCTTGAACTACTGTCCCCAAGTGAATCTCTTGCCTCGTCCTCCTGAGTTAAGGTTCTTTTAATTACTGGAAGCATAACCAAGCATGAATCTATAGTTAACATGTATAAGCATTTACCATATAACAGGGACCAGGCCAAATGCCTCATGTGAGTTATTTAATCCTGAAACCTGACTGCCTTTTCTCTTTTGTTTTGTAAAATGTAAAATGATGATACTGGTCCTGGTACTGGAGCTTCATAACCTGTGTGAATTCCATTTATTGGTAGTCAATACTGGAACTTCTGAGAATGAATGCAATGCATGACAGTGACATCTGTGCCTGGTGGGAAGCAGGCCCGGAAGACCTCCCAAGTTCCTTCCAACTCAAAGGCCTCCTCATGTGCAGTGTTTTGTCCTTTGGTCTGCCACATACAATTTTAACTCTCATGAGAATACCAAATATGTTATGCTTTCTTCGTTGAAATATACATTAAGAAGATGAAACGAAAATGATAGTAAGAGTTTTTGTTGCTGCTCTTTTAAATTACTTCAATTCAGTAAACTTTTATCAAGCACCTATTCTGGAGTAAGCCTTGTGCAACTGGTATCACCAAACCATTCTATTGAATGTGGTCCCATCTCTGACATCCATGCAACCTCACTTGAGAAACCTGAATACTTCTCTGTTATTCCTACTATCTCATTATTCATTATACTTTCATTATTGAAAGTAAAAAACTCAGGAAATTGTAAAAACTCAACAAGGTAAACACACTTAAATTCAAGATTTAGCTGTGATTCTCTGGCCAGAAATTTTTTTTTCGGGTTTTCACTTTTGGACTTCAATTGTCTTGGATAAGGCATTTATGTCCTCTTTATACCTCTTCCTGTGCTGTGGGATTACAGGGGATACACATTCCTGCCTTCCAGGTTCTTTTGTTTTTATTCTTTAAAGACTGGGTCTTGTTGTGTTGCCCAGGCTGAAATGTAGTGGTGTGATCATAGCTCACTGCAATCTCGAATTCCTGGCCTCAAGCGGTCTTCCTGTGTAGCTTGTACTATAGGTGCAAGTGTATAGGGACTTGAGGGAAACACTTCCTCCATACAAGGAATAATTGTAAAGGAATTGATAGTTCTATCTGCTTACTCTGTCATTGCCTTTCATGAGGCAAGAGCCATGGGAACCTGAAATCAGAGCACAAAGAAATGTAAGCATTCTAGCTTTCCTTGCTGGAATAGCTAATGCATCATTTTGGTATGATATACTGTCAACCAGAAGCCCTGTTGTACTGGACCCTTGTCTGGGCCAGCACTTACTGTTATAGAGTGGGAGTGGGAGTGGACTGGGATGGCTAAATTCTTCCAGTTAGGAAGAAACGTGCCAGAGCATGGGGCTGGTTGTGAAAATCTTGGCCACTCTGGTGTGGTGCAAAGACTGCCACAGAAGCAACATTTTTTTCCTAGGTTCTCGTGAATCTTTCTCAGTAACCTAGAAAACAGAAGGAACAAAGAATAACACACAACTTTTCCTCTGGCCCTTTCCATAGAAGTCTGAATTCTCTTTGAACTTGTGCTATTAGAATTCATACCTCTTTTCCTCATCTGAGTACCTGGAGGACCCATTTCCCCTTTTGCTTCCCTCAAATCTCTCCTCTTTTAATGAGACATCAAAGGGTTTCATTACTTGTCCTGTTTGTGACTCCTCTTTACCTTTGTGAAGGTTCTATTTTATTAAACTCCGAATCCATAAGATGAATCATATAACTCACATTGAGTCATTAATAATTATTTTAAAATATTTTGATTTTAACTCCTATTCATTTCTCAGACTCAAGGATAATAATTATTCCCTTCCTTTATACTATCATCCCTTGGTATCCACGAGGGATTGGTTCCAGGACCCCCTAAGTTACCAAAATTCATGATGCTCAAGTCCCAGATATAAAACAGTGTGGTACTTGCATATAACCTACCACATCCTCCTGTATACCTTAAGTCGTCTCTGGATACTTGTAATACCTAATGCAATGTAAAAGCTATGTAAGTAGTTTTGAGACTGCATTGTGCAGGAAATAATGACAAAGAAAACAGTCTGTACATGTTCAGTACAGATGCAATGTTTTCTTTCAAATATTTTCAGTCCACAGTTGGCTGAATCTCTGAGGCAGAACCCCTGGATTTGGAGGGTCAATTGTATTCCCTAAAAGCTACACAACTACTTATTACATTTTTGCATTTTGTTAAAAAATACTTGTTTTTTTAAAAAGTTCTCTACTTATCAAATTTGATCAATATTCTTATCAAAGGGAATGTATTTTCATACCTCTAAAATATACTTGCATTTTGTGTTGTACTATGGAGTTGATACAGAATGTATATAATGTTTTCATAAGCAGCCTGTTTTCTTTCCTCTGAAAGCCTGGATTTTGAAAATGCAAAACTTGTTTAGGTAGAGAATTGATTGCAATTACACTGACTTCTTGAATGGTATGTATGATATTCATCATTGTTCTAGAAAGGAAATAAAACCAGAACAATGCAGGAGTATACACTGCAAGCAGAATGAAGTTGACTGAAAAGGAACTTTGGCCTAAACTTTTTAAGCCTATGTGTAAGTGATAACAGTGAGATGAAGAGGGCTCTTAAGCACACATAAAACCTATTTAACTATTTAAAAATTATTTTAGTAAAACATCATCTGACACAATTGAGACTGTGACACTCAATTCTTAACTTCATATGCTTCAAATTATAAAAGCATAAAATTTTCATCAGAGAAAAAGAATGAGGCTTGATTATTTACTCCAACACCCTGGAGTCCAAAGTTAAGTGATTTGTTTAGGACCGACAGATTATTGACTGAGCCCGGTTCTATCAGCTTGATACATGCTGAGCATAGTTAACACTATACTCTCCCTAATTTAGTTTCTCTTTATTTAACAATAGACGCTGTCTGTGGCACAGGTATGTTTATAGGTTTTTCTTAGAATATTATATAAAATGTGTTAATATTTATGAATGAGAGTTTGCCATTTATATTTAAAATGCTTTGATAGTGTTTATAACTTTTTCATATCAAATGTGTTCACCAATTAGTTCATGATAAATTATTATGATTTCTAACTTATTTTGCTTTATTACAGTTGTTTTTACTCAATTATTTCTAAAAAGAGCTCTTTATGATTTAGAATCAAATGCAATTTATGTTGTTATATAACTGTATCAATAAATATTAGTTAATTCTATTATAAATTGCTGTTTTAATGAAATTGTGTTGTATCTGTTTTTTCTCTTACTAAATACACATACAACAATATTATGGTGAATAAAATCCAACCCCACTTTGAGGGGTTTTTTATTTTTGTTTTTTGTGATTTTCTTTCTTTATTCTTATTGCTAAAAATATATTTATTTTAATATTTGCAGCTGGTTTTAGAAGAAGTTTTCGTCTCAGTAGAAAAGATAAGAAAACAAATAAATCCATGTATGAATGCAAGAAAAGTGATCAGTATGATACGGCCGATGTACCCACATATGAAGAAGTAACTCCATATCGGCGGCAAACTAATGAGAAATATAGACTTGTTGTCTTGGTTGGTAAGTGTTTATTTTTGTGTGTAAGTCTGAGGAAACAGGTGAAGTCATGAAAATTTAACTCCAAAGCACATCATTCTTGAAGTTTTCAAGCTAAAAACCCCTTCATTTTGAACACTTTTTGCTTGGTCTCTGAAATGAAAACTTTTGTCTTTCAAGACGTCGGTGAAGAATGTACTGTCATTTTAGTGTAGTCTGTGTAGGAGATGGCGTGGCAAACACCACTGTAATATATTAATATTAAGCCTACCAAGGCAACTAAATAATAGAAATGAACATTTTGGAACACAGTGCAAATTCGTTTTGCATCATTTTGAGGCAGCAGCATGGTATAAGCTTCATTTTAAGGCATTTAGACCTTCCGCAAAATAAACTATTACAGAAGAGATAATGAATATTTCAGTCTAGAAGATCAGTTAGCACAATGGCTTTAAAGTCGTTAATAAACGTACATGGGTCTTTCCACAAACATTGGTTGTTTTGACCCCCATGAGCATTGCAGCAACTGTCTTGTGCAGACTTCACAAACATGAGGGTGTAGGGGTATTCTCAGAACTGATTGTGGAGTTCTTTTCCACAGTGCTGTATGCAGGTGTTTGCCACCTCTCCCTGCAAGTCCCTTAGGGAAGGTATAGATGAGAAGAAGGACACTGAGGGGGAACACCACAGCTGTTGATCTGTTCTGGGTGCAGGACCCCCCAAGCAGGTCTCTGTCGATCTGTTTCTGGGTTATAGCATAAGGGGAACTCCATCCTTGCATTACTAAGGCCAAAAGACTCTTTACTTCTCCTTGATTCCTCACATTTGCTGACCCTGGAGTGCCAGTAGTGACTATACTAGAGCTTTAATACTGTCTCACAGGCTCTGTGTTACCCCAGCCCACCCTTGTTGTGTTTCTTTAGCAATGTAGGGAGAGGTATTTAAGCTCCCAAGATTGAAGCCAATGACTTGAGGAAATTTTGGAATAAAGGAGCATGGTACCTTTTGTTAATCATTCCTATGTAAATTCGAAGTGACAGTTATGGGGGTGAGAATCAGTGGAAAAGCTGAGACCACCGCCTTAGTAGGGTGGAGTCGTTTGAGGTCTGTCCCAGGCTGTTTATTCACACAGATGGCAGTGACTCCAGGAAACGATGCGCCCTCCCATGGACAGGCATTGGAAGTAGCCATCAGCATCACTAGGTGTTAGCATTGCTTGTGTTACTTAGAAACACACTGTCTCACAAGTCCCCGAGGCTCTTACTTATTTCTGTTTTTCAAATTTGATCATTTCTATTGGTTGAATTCCAAGATCCCGCACTCTTTACTTTATTCTTTTGCAGTTTCTTCCATCTAGTGAGTTATTTCTTTCAGATATTGTGTTTTTTCAATTGTGAGATTACCAATTAACTCCTTTTTATTGTCTATGTTTATCTCCTAAGGACTTTGTTTTTCCATCAATTCCGAGTATGTTTACCTTTTCCTCATGAAGCTTAGTTAAGACAGATGTTTTACTGTTTTGAATACTTACAACATCAGAGTTGTCTTGGGGTTGATGTCTGTTGGTTGTGCTTTTACTTGAGAATTGGTCACCCTTATCTTGTTCTTTGTATGTTGCTTAATTTTGTTCTGTATCCTGGGCATTTTGAACTTTACATTGTGTGGATTGGAAATGTTATTGTATTTCTCTGGAAAATGTTAAATTTTCTAACTGGTCATCAGTCTCGTTAGGTTCAGTCTGCATGACTCCGTTTAGTTTCTGGTCTTTTCTGCGGTGCTTGGGTCTGTTCCATGCCTGTGATGCTTGGGTCATTCAGGGACATATGCATTGGTTTAAATTCTAGTTCATTTTGCAAAGCCTTTGCTATGCTGCTCTGGGTTCTTAACACTTATTCATAGCTTAGGGGTAGCCAAAACTTTGGTGGAGTCCTTCCTACTTTGGCCACTGTACCAATGTACAGCTCTGAAATGGGGACTTGGTCTCTGTTTTAGACCATTGTATGTTGCTATAAATAATACCTGAGACTGAATAATTAATTTATATATTTGAAAAAACCATATTTGGTGCATAGTTCTGCTGGTTGGTAGATTGGGCACCTGGTGAGGGCCTCAGGCTGCTTCCACTCATGGTGGAAGGTGAAGGGAATCTCACATGTGCAGGGGTCATATGATGAGAGGAAGCAAGGGGGAGGCAATGCTAGACTTTCTTGGGAACTAATAGATGGAAAACTCCCTTACCTCTTCCCAGCCCCTCGTTAATCTATTCATGAAGGATCTTCCCCCATGACCAAAACACCCCCACTTCCAACATTGGGATCACATTTCACTTGAGGTTTAGAGAGACAAGTGTCCAAACTGTAGCAAGAGGGAAAAAGAAAATGGCAAACTTTATCATCTTTGCGGCCACCGCTCCAGATCTGACTCCCTGCCACGCTCTGCCTGTTTCTGTTTGCTTTCCAGAGTCCTCAGATTGTTCCTTTGTACACTGTCTAGGTCCTTTTGTTGTATTTGGGGGGAAATAGGCACTGCTGAGCCTTTTCCACCACTGAGGAGCTGAAGTTCCCAAATCTTTATCTCACCTCTTGGCTTCTGTTTCTGGGTGTGCCTTAATCAGCCGTCTCAAGACTGAGTCATGTAACCTAGCTCTCATGTCTCCTTGTCAGTATTTCAAAGGCTTATCAGGACAGAGGATAATCACAGCATCATTGCAGCTACCTTTTGAGTTAAAATAGTGCTCCGAAAAACACATCACAACATTCCATTGTCAGCTAAAAGTCATAGAATGACCTGAGGTATTTTTGGATTCTGCTCCATGTGAATGCTAGTTGTCTAGATCCACGATTATTGAACTAAGACTCACCTGGCAGAAATCTTCAGGAACAGATTAATTTAATTGTATGCACTTCAGCTGTCCTATTTGCCCTTTGCCCTTTGATCTTTGAAAGGCATTCAAATACCTTTGATTCAGCATCCAAATTTTGAACTGAATGTGTACTCTGTTTGTGGGCCAGCTTCCTCACTTTTCTAGTGGACAAATCTCCTCCCTTTTCTCACTATATTTGTGCATTCCCAGCAGGATCCTAAAGACTTTTATTCTATTTATTTATTTATTTATTTATTGGTGTCCTGTGATGTCAGTCTAATTGCAGTGGCTGCACTTTCTCTGTCTCTTGCTTGTCTCCTTAAGTTTGAGTCCTGGTTCTCAGAGGACATTTCCCATTTGTCCCCAACAGGAGTGTTACCCTCAAGGTATTCCTAGACCAGAGATACTAGGAGCTGATGCTACCATGTGGGGCAATCAGAGGGCACTCATACTTCTTTTGCTATGTGCTTCTCCACAACTGGTCTTTCTCCATTCTTTGGAGTTTTCAGGTTTCGAGTAAGTAATTGGTTGCATTACTTCAGTGACCACTTTTGCTATTTAGGTTTTGATGCTATAGCATCTAACTATTGTATTTCATTGCCTTCTTCTGTTCTCACCTCCTTTCCAACTGTCCCAAATAAGTTTTTAAATTGTACTTTGTTTCACAAGTGGGTCCTGTCCTTTCTCTGTGCTGTGTAATAACAATAGCTAAGGGATATATGTGTGTTATTTCCTTCAGTCCTCATCATGACTACATGGTAAATACTTTTATTATCCCCTTTACAGATGAAGATTCTGTAGTATGGAGACAAGCAAGTGACTTGTCCAAGATTCTGCAGCTACTATATTGCAGAGCTGACTCAGACCCATGCAGATGGACACCAGAATCTGCTTTCGAATCTCACTGTGGCTTCCAGTCTTAAAATTAGGGCTGTGCTTATACTCTGTGCTAGATCCACGTGTCTTATTTTTCTCTTTTTCTTTTTGACTTAAGGTCTACCCATTCCTTTTTCTGACAACTCCTTGCTTTGTGAAAGTTTAGATCTGAGTCTACTAAGAGCATCGAATGTTGACCTAAATCCTACCCGCCTCCACGCCTTGAGTCAGGTGTTTCCACCCCAGGCCATGTCAGCAGGCTTGCTAGGCTGGCCTCACTCTTCCCTACATGGTGATGACACACGCTGTCTGGGCAGTAATGAAGCATCATTACTGTTTCACTGCCATGCTTCTTAAAATTGCAAGTAACTTCCTAATGTATTCTGCACTGACTTTCCTTCTCTTTCCCTCTGAAACCTGTTCACATTTTCTGCAACTCACCTAGGAGTTACCAGAGGAGGTTCTGTGTTTGATCCCAGTTACCAGAAGAGGTTCTGTGCTTGATCCTACAATCAGCTATCTTCAGAGTTCAGAAATTGCCTAAATTAATAGTTTTTTGGCTGCCATAGACAGAAACAGTCTTGGAGAAGAATATAAAGATGGTGGAGCCATTCCCTTCCCTCTGACCTCCAGACCTGATCCAGGGCTTCTCAAACTCTAACACACATCCCAGTCACCTGGGATCTTGTTAAGAGGTGACTTTTGATTTGGTACTCAGGGGCGAGGCAAGAGAGTCGTCTGCATTTCCAACAAGGTCCGAGGCAAAGCTGTTGCGGGTAGCTTGACTAATTAGGGGAGTGCCTTTTGCTCTTCACCCATTGCTACTAGTCACAATGCAGATGTCAGAAGGTACTGGCTTTGTGCACACAGAGAGAAGCCTTGTTGCTGTTTGAAGGGCTCAGTTGCCGTTACTGTCTTTGGCTGGTGGCTGGGAACTGGCTGCAATTTATTTTGATTTTATACTTTTCTCAGCAGTACATTTTGGTTTTATGCTTTCTCGTGGATGTGTTTTAGTGATGATTTCAACATTTTGGTTTTGTCTTAATCTGTTTGCTGTTCAGGATTTGCTCAGCAATATTTTAGATTTGATTTATTGTAATCAACTGATTTATTGTTAGCATTATCTTTAAGCTTGTAATTCTTCTAGGATAGTTTAACTGTATTTGAAACTTTTTAGCTTCTAATACTTTATTTCCCTACTTTGGAGCAATTGCTGGTATAATGCAGTATTTCTTAAATCTGTAACAATTGCATTATAACAAAACAGACTCTATGGAAAATATTCGTATTATTCAAAAAGAATAAGTCATGTTTGATTACATATTATACTCAAGCAAATAGTCTATATCTCTTTATGAAAATAAAGGAAATAATGTAAACATCTTACATTAATGTGAACACCTTAGCGATGTTTCTGCTAAAGGAAGGCTATATAAGAATGCCTGTGCAGGTAGTGGCTTGGAAAAGTCAACCTTCTGGTGTCACCAACTGAACTTTCCATCTCCATCTGCACCATGGCCTCTGTGAGCTTGACATTCTACAGTGGAATCTGGTGACGGCCAGGGTTGTTTTATGTAACTATCCTTCAGAAGAGTTTCCTGTTACTGGCTTTCTTCTCAGAATTCCTTGCTCAGAAAACTTTTCTGCTTGTGTATGACACATTAGAAGTACTGGAAGGTTAAAGTCTACTACCTGGAGAGATAGCCATTTCTTTATGTTCTGTGAGGCAGGATAGTATAGAAGGTGAGAAATAGGCCCTGCCGAGGCGGACTGCCTTCCCATCCTGTGATGCCCTTCGGTAGTCATGTGACACCTGCACAATTTGAGTATTCTCTGAGCTTCAGCCTCTCCATCTGAAAAATGGAGATAATAATAATGCCTGCTTTCTACGTTTGTTTTGAGAATTAAGTGAAATAATCTTTGCAAAGACTTAGACCAATTCCTGTCACCTAGTAAGGTTTTACTAAGAAGTAGTTCTTGCCAGGTATGGTGGCTTGTGCCTATAGTGTCAGCTACTCAGGAGACTGAGGTGGGATGGTTGCTTGAGCCCAAGAGTTTAAGGCTAGCCTGGGCAACATAGTAAGATCCCATCTTAAAAAAAAAAAGTTGTTCTTCTATTTTAACTATAAATACTAACAAGATAAACATGAACTATTCAAATTAGGCTTCTGCTAGTTTTGAATGTCAGTGTTCAAAACCCTTACAAATTATATTATTTAACAGTTTACCATCTAAAAGAGCAGTGGACACAAATTTTGGAAACTCCAGATTATTCTTGAATTAGTTACTTACTTGTCATGATTATTTTTAAAAAGTATGCATAGGACATTATTTCTTTGATTGCTACAATGTGTACAGGCAGATAGAATGTGTATGGTTCACATGATCCTCCTCAAGCCTAATTTGTTTTTACCCAGTATCTTCAAAGTTGTTGGGAAAAAATGGTATTTGCCTTGAAACTGTTTGATAACTAGTGTTGAGAAGATATAAAGTATTATTTTTTTCTGTATTGTTATCATAATACTACATGATTTTTATTCTTGGATTTAATTTTCAAGAAATTAGTAATAGACCGAGTTGTTACCATGACAAAAATACAGCAATGGGGGACTTTGAGCCTTGATCAGAAACGCTTACTTTTCTTTTCATTTTTGAAAATGTATTCTTTAAGTCCCATTTTAGCCACTAAAACATCTCAGTGACAGTTCTGTTAAATTTCCTTCTGTATTTAAAAGTATTTTCTTAAAAGTATGTTAAGTTTGAATGTCAGGCATTTAGTACATTTTTCTACATGACAAGTTTTATCTTTAGTGAAATTTAAATTTTTAAAATATAAAGTAATAAAATCAAATAATGTGGGGTGGGGTGGGGGTGGAGGAGCGAGCAGGAAGAGCATTTTGGTATTTAAAAGCCCCTAAAACACTTTTTGTGTTTGGCTTAAACCAAAACAGAGCAGCATTTCATCTTGTGGATATTTCGACAGTTGGTGACTTGTTCTGTCTGGCCAGGCAGCATAAGAGGAAACTAATAATAACTCTTTTGCTATATTTCACATTTCTAACCTGAACATTTAGTACTATTCTGCCTTCCTTTGTACTGAATCTTATATGCTGTGTAAAGACTGCTTGTGGAGGTAGTTTTAATAAGTAGACATTTATAAGACTGAGATTTTTTTTCTCCATAAAACTGTGGCACAACACAAAGCCTCCCACATAAAGCAGAGGGAAAGTAAGTACTCAAAACCAAATGTGAATATTAATATGTTTATTAGAATTCTCATAGTTTTTGTTGAGCTTTGTTTAAAGGCTTATAGGAATTAGAGTCTGCTCTGGAGGATTTTATATAAATAACTATAAAACCAAAAGTCATAGTCAAAGTTACGAGTGTATGGGATTTGAAATTATAACCCTTATATGTAAAAGGTAAATGTGATCTTTCTTAGAATCACATTTGACTTTTCATGTACTTAGTAAATCTTAAATATTTATTTTCAAGCTTAATTTCTGGGCATAAATCACAATTCTGTTTATTCAGCTATTTTTTGTGGGGTATTGACTGTGTCAGGCACCATTCTGATCACACAGACATTTTTGCCCTCATGCTGTTTATGTTCTAATGGGAGAAGATAAACCAAAAACATTCATAATAAATTTATAATAATGGCATTTACATGATTGTTAGAGGGTGATAATACTATACAAGAAAGTAAAAGTAGAGCAGGATAAGGAGAATGGAGAGTTGGGGATAAGGAGAGACTGGATTTTGAGTTGGGGGATCAGGATAGTCTCATATCAAGGTCATTCTGAGTAAGGAAGTCCCCATGTCCCCTTCTGCTTAGTCTAGCAAGACCCAAGGATAGTTTCATTTTGACCTTTTGATTTTATTGCATTCTTGTCATAGCTCTGAGATAGAAATGAGATGAGCATTTAAGTCAGTCTACATAGATCCAGGGTAAATAGCTGCTTTGGAAAAAATGATGCTCTTTCAACAAACTTCCCACTCCTTTCTCCTTTCTTTCCTCTCTTCCCTCCTTCCTCTTTCCCTCCTTCTCTCCCTCCCTGCCTTTCTCTCTCCCTTCCCTTTCTTCCTTCCTCTCTTCCTTTTGATATTTACGTAAAAATCTATGTTTATTAATAATACTTTTCTCCTACTATGAAAGCAACAGAAAAAAAAAGGAAATCTGAACCATATCAGAGCTGGTTATGAACTGTTAAGTTGCTATACTTTTTATATGGTTTCATTCCAAGAGAACTTTAGATTTATAGACAGATTTGTCATTCTTAAACATAAAAATCCAGCCACCCAGTAATATGATCATTCAAAGATTGTGGGTCAACTATAATAGCATAGTTGTTTTGATTTTATGCCTAGAACAACAAAACAGTTGTGCTACAATATGCTAAGTAGACTTTTTATGATGTGTCTGATCCGAGGGAGGCCTAGAGATTTCATTTGACACATTTTGCAATAAATCAAATGAATGAATATGTTTTTTTAGGTAACAAAAGCAGTTTGGATATTTATAGTAGATTCCAGTAATTCTGACATTTTTCTCTGGATCATAAGAGAAACAAGCTGGCCAGTACCATAAAAATTTTGAGGTGACTGTGGAGGAATGTTCATGTGAAGTAGGCTGGTACCTGGGAGGTGAGCACGTAGTCAAAACTATATCCATTCAGCCCCTTCCACATGATGTGCCATGTTTATGTTTGTGTCAAGATGTGCAAAAATCAGGAACAAAAGTGAATAGTCCTTGTTCAGAGGAACAAATGTCTCTTCAATATATAATTTAATATTAGACATAAGTTCTAATAAGAAAGGGTTTCATCATGAATGCATTATGACTGTTACATGAATACATAATGTGTTAAAGCTAATTGAGTTAATCTCCATCCTCTTCTTTTTTTGTGAAGTTTCCTTTTGTGAAGTAACATATTTTGGACAGTGTCATCTTCAGCACGACTGTCTTTCCATGTATAAGGTATCTTCCTTATTTAAATTTTTAATTCAGTTTGATACTCACCGACCTTAAGAAAAACTACACCTAAATTCTATGCTGGAATTTACAAAGAAAACTTATTTTATGATCTTTCTTGTAGACTACATGAGTGTTGTTTAAAAAAAATGTACCACATTTTATTGATTTCAGCAAGATTATTTTCATACCAGTAATACATTGTTGTTTTAATAAATATTTTCATTTGTGCACTAACAAATAAGTCATTAGTCAAAGCTTTGAAATACAGTGCTCTAGAGCATGGCCATTAACTGTTCTTTTCAGCGTGATAATGTCATACTAATATTTTAAAGCATTGATGTTGTGGCCTCAAAACTTTTTCCACCCACTTTGCTTTTTTGTTGTTGTTGTTTTTTTCCTGAGATGAGGGCTCCCTATGTTGCCCAGGTGGATCTTGAACTTGTGGGCTCAGGCCATCCTACCACATAGCCTTTCCTGAGTAGCTGGGATTACTGGTTCAAACTACCATGCCCAGCCTTTTGTTGTTGTGTTTTAGTGGTATATATCTGTTTCAGATTCTTAAAGTAGATCTTTTGGGGAGATCATGTTTGTAGGTTGAAAAATGTTTATGCATCACCTATTAATTTTGTAAGTATATTGTGATGATGTTCTAATAAAAATATATTTTTTGTTTCCTATACATTGACATTTGTTACAAATTATAAACACTTAAACATATTTGCAAAATAAAAAGAAAATCTAAAGCAGAACAATGACAACACTCAATCATAATTATGTGGCTAATAAGGCAATAATGTCAACCATCTTAAAGGTCATTTGGGGAAAAGGTGTCATATTATTTCTATATTCTCCTTCTAAGTAAATGAAAACTGGGAATTTGCATATCGATTTTTTTTAACTTTTTAAGATAAAAATAAAGGAATCTTTGCAAGTAGTTAACAGTAACTATTTTCTTAAATGTAAATTTTAAATAGAAATTTTGCTAACATTTTATTGATATTTTAAATGGTCTACTTTTTTGTGAAAATGAATGAACCTTTTTATAAAACCAAACAGTACATTTGCCTACTTTCAACAGGAGTTACTAATTTAATGAATAAAAAATAATTTTAAGTGGCATGCCTTTCTGATTATCTTAATTATTAATTATCCATTTGGCACATTTATCCCCCCCAGGAACTTCAGCTAATAGGGTTTGATGCACATGGCTTTATTGTTCCTTTCCAACATGGTTTTGTAAATTCTTGTGAATTGGCTTTTACTGACTTACACCATCTTTGTGTTTGATTTCCCTTTGTCCTGAATCAATAATCCTAACAGACATGTCCCATGTGTTGCCTAGGCCTGGGGTGCACATTATTTTAGTTCAGTTTAATTTAGATTTCTCAGAGGTTCTGCATAGAATGAGCACTGAGATTGTTAGATTTTACTTCTGTCCCTTTTTATAGCCAGAGCTTCTGCCTGTTCCATGAGCGCAAAGTCGTCTCAGTCTGAAGTGTGAGACCATTTGGATGGGGTGAAAGCGACCACGGAGTGCCAGATGACAGCCATAAGTAAACAGCAGAGCAAGTTATCCGAGTTCATGTTTTATCAGCATTCTTTTGATAAGATCGTAGGTAGAGTGGAAAGAATGCAGACTTTTGAATCAGACAGATGGACTTGTGGACACTAGCTAAGCCACATTCCAGATGTGTGACCTTTGGAAAATTACCTAATCTTTCACTGTCTCAGTGTTCTCATCTGTAAAATGAGAATAATGATGCCTTTTTTGCAGGGATGTTTTGAGGGTTTTAGTGAGGGTGTATGTAAACCATGTAACACGTAAATAGACCTCATCTTGCCACTGCTGTTATCATCATCATCGTCATCCCACAACCCACTTTCTGTGATTTAAAGATGTGTTGTCTAGACTCTCTTCATTGCTTCACTCTATCATCTGTGAGCACAACTGAAAACAAAGTACACGGTAACCTGTTTATATATACATGCATATAAATGTAATTCATCAGTTGTAAAAATGAATATATTTAAGGGGAAAATGAATCCATCCTATTGCAGAGGCACATGAATGAACCTAGCTCAGTGTGCATCCCTAAACTGCCTGCAGTGTAAGTAGATTCAGTGTTCTGAATACAAACCAGTCAACTAAAAAATGTATGCCTAAGTGTAGAGGGAAGATACAGGACAGGAACGTGGATCTGAGTTGTGACCTTTTAAAGTCAGAGTGTGGATGGCAGAACTGATCCAAGGCCCCAGCAGGGAAGATGCTATTTGTAGGCCTGCCGAGCTATTTTATACTAGAATGATCAAAATTATGTCTCTATTTTAACCTTTTCGGGAGGACGTGTCAAACCTTTGAAGATGACAGCCTGAAATAACCTAATTTAAGGAAAAAATTTCAAACAAAATTATTTGTCACTGAACATTCTTGGCATACTCTGTGAGTGTATACTTCATGGGTGTACGGTGAAGTCACTTGCATGAGCGTTAGATGATAAAGCCATCACATAGGTCCAAAATCAAATTAGTCAAAAATTCAAAGGTATCATGTTGGAGATGGTATATTGTTTCCCACCAATTCAAATACACCTAGTTTTTTCTCTAGAGTTAAAAATAAATCACTGGTTTTTTGACTTGGGTAGTAGCTGAGATTTTTTAAAAAGAAAGAAATGCTAGACTCTGAATTAGCCAAGTATCCACACTATAGGAAGCACTGTAGAGCTGAGACTTCCCCTAAAGAAATGGTAAATTCACATTTCTTCTTTTAGTTCTAGGTGCCTTGAGAGTCTGGGCAAGCCGGAACCCTCAATGTTTCATTATTTTATTTGCTTGGGGTGTGTGTGTGTGTGTGTGTGTGTGTGTGTGTGTGTGTGTGTGTGTGTGTGTGTGTGTGTGTGTGTAATTGGGTTTGCTTCATTTGTACATAGAAGATCACTCCATTGTAGTACCATTGTTTTACTTGGGGTTTTAAAATTTTATTTTAAAGGGTATGTTTTAGAACTATGCTAAATTTTTTTTAAGAGTTTCCTTTTTATTGTTGTTTACAATAAAAACAAACAAATAGCTATGCTCTCAGCAGAACAATTTGTTTTAAAAAAATCACAGAAATTTATTAACAGCATTTCAAAGTAAGGCTTTTGAAATATTTTTTGTACTTTTAAAGTAGATAAAATACAAAAGCCCTTACATGGTGCCTAGCATATTGTAGATAGTCAATAAATGCTTATCCCACTCCATCTCTCTCTTGGAGATCTTGTCTGTTCCTCCAGTCTCAGGTCTTAACCTCGATGTGAGCTGTTCACTGTGGAACCCTAGTCCTGTCCTCTCTATTACAGTGAGGCTCTTATTTGCATTTAGGAAACAAGATTTTCTTCCCTTAAACTCACTGTATCTAGAGTGAGTTCGTCACCTTCCTCTCTGCTTCTCTCAACATAAAGACTCAAGTTCACATGTAAGCTCCAGCAATCTTCATTAGTGAACTTGAGTGCTCTATGTAATCATCTTATCCAGATGTTCTAAGGGCAAATGTTTTTTAACTTCCAGTCCATTGTTTCATGCAACAAATAGTTTAACCTCATAATAACTTAATTACTGAGTATAATTTGAATATATAAGTCTAATGAGTGCCTCCAACTTGTCAGCTGGAGAAACAAATGGTGAACAAAGTAGAGGACATCCCTGGTTTTAGAGCTCATGATCTGTTAGAGGATCAAGATAAGTAAATGGGTAGTTACAGCATAGTTTAATAAGCCTTTTGAAGTGGGAATTCAGGAAATAGGAGCTTGGGACGTAACTGGAATTTAAAGCATCAAGGAAGATTTCCTTTAAGGTGTATCTAAGCCAAATTCTAAACTACAAGCAAGAGTTAGCCAAGTGAAGAGAGGACAGGAAAGTCCATGGAAGAGCAAGCAGCATGTGACAAGGACCCGACACACCGAGGCCCTGCCAAATTTCAGGAACAGGAGAAAGTTCATGTAGTGGAGGGGACAGTGTGTACAAGGAAGAAAAGGCAAGAAGTAAGACTAGAGACATACATGCAGCTCACAGCTTGCCATCCACATAAACCTGCAGAGCATTGCATTTGGTTCTCTGTGCAGTGGAAGGAGTGTGGCTGTGCTGCTGAGAAGCTGCAGAACCCACTTTGGGGTGTGGAAATGCAGTGAGGTCCTGTGTGGGTTTTTTGCACTCTGTAGCTCAGGTGTGGGTGTGGAGAGGGGTGTGGGACTGATCTTAGATGGGAGGTTTCTTTGGCAAGTGTGATAAAAGGACCATGCCTGAGAGAGGTGAAGATATTAGCAAAATTGTGGGAGGCATAATGGCCTATGGACATGAAGATACAAAAGGCTGTTGGATTAAGGGCTGGAGAAGAGCTTAGGGTTAAGGGAAATGTGGGGGTTTTCTTGTTATTCTTGTCCTTTTAAGGTGGGAAAGTTTTATTAGTTTTAAGTACCAATGGAAAGGTGCTGGAAGCAAGAGAGGTGAAGATTCAGAGGAGGGAGTCTTCAAGAGTAGGTGTGAGTGCTCGACTGGAGGACAGGATAAATGCATCCATTTGTGGGCAGGACTGTGGAGACATTTCCATGTGTGGCCTCTGTTTTCTCTGAAGTAGTTGAGGTCTTCTATGAGCTTGAGGTGGTGATGATAACACTAGAGGTTTTATATATTTATTCAGCAGATGTTTACTGAGGACCTACTTTGTGGGCATGGTAAACAACATAATCTGGTAACCAACAAATACAACACCTGCCCTTATGGCAACTCTGGTGAGAGAGATAGGCTAGTAAGCAGTGTTTGGGTCACTTGTTCAATTAGGATTTTTAAGTATTACGAATGGAATGTACAGGATACTCTGAGAACATAAAAATAGGAACCATGGGCTAAAGGATCAGGAGAGGCTTTCTTGAAGAAGCGCCATTTGAGATGAGCTCTGAAAATGCATTGGAATTACCTAGTGCTTCAGGAAAACTGAACATACTGCCAGGCAGGAGAGTGAGGCAGGAGTCAGATCATACAGAGCCTTGAAGGCCATGTGGAGATTTTAATATTTTTTAGAAGACCCACTGGAAGCTACATATCCAGAAATGTCAAGAACAGCTTCTTAAAAGACACCTCTGGCTGCTGGGTAATAATGGATTAAAGTGGCAGACCAGATGTGAGGCAGCTGTTAGGCTATTCCAAGGTAGGAGGCAAAAGTGGGATATTGTGAATTATGGTGGCAGCAGTAGCAATGGAAAATCATAGATCTGTGACCTTTCTATGGAACAAAGATCTGACCTGCATCTCACAGGACTTCTAAATGTTGTGCCAGACATTTGTGGGCTGACTAGATGATGCAACCTGTGGTGGGGACACTGAAGCATTGTCCCATCCTATAGGGAAATATTTTTGCAGTACTCTTATAGGTAAGCCCAGGTCACTTGTGTCATTTTCTTCACTTTGATAGTCTTGGCATGTTATTCTTATTTCTGTTAAGGTTGTTTCCCTCTTTCATTATCATATTCAGGAAAGTCTGGTCTGAGATTTCAGTCTAAGTACCAGGCCTATTTCCATGTTTACCTGTACCTCTGAGCTCTCTAGCACAGAACAGCTCCTGATCTTTTAAATCCAAACATGTATAAGTAGGCACAAACATCTGACTTGGTTAGGTTTTCTACTCTGGTCCTGCCAAGCATTTATATGTTGAAATGCATATTGTTTTATTATAAATTACTTTTCTATCTTTCATATGTTGCAGTTAGGGCAATGTATTAATTTGGAGAGGGAAATTATATGTGCTATCAAGATACATTAGCAATGAATTCCATTTCAAGATAAAAATGGAATATTATGGAGCATGCTATAAAAGGGAGAGTCGCGAGCCACTGTCTTAAAGAACATGGGAAAGCTGCCAGCTAATGAGAACTTGACAGCCGTGTGGGGGAAGGTAGAAGGTGGTGGTGAATGACCCCATGGGATGGGTATTTTTATACAAAGCTGTGGGACCTACATAGCTTTAGAGCAAGGACAGCAGGGTCCCCCACCTCCTCCTCCTTTATCTTGGCTCACCCTTTAACCTTCACCCGGATGTTCACCCTACTCCTCTCTCTCCACTGGTGGTAGTCTTCACTGTCTGGCATAAAACCCTATTCTTTTCAGAGCCTTCTGTAACTACACAAGCTAAAAATGAACAACAAAGTACCTGGATTCTGTGCAAGGCTCTGTACATGAGTTTCTTGTTCATTCCACCCCAGGAAGGGAGCTTGAGCACTTTTAGGATTAGAATGAAATCTAATTCAGCTCATGACTTTAACTTGACCATTGTCACCAGACAAAGGTGTGATGGATGGGAACAGGTGGGACTTTAACTCAGGGCATTACCCATGTTACAGAACCATTGGTTAATGCACTCTGACAGCAGTGTTGGGAGGAGCTTTCAGAGAGCCATTTGGGGCATGTGCTCTTCTCACTTTTGATTTCAGACTGATATTTGTGATCACCCTTTATTTTTTGTTTTTCTGGGCCCTGTCTCTTAATTAACCAGTTAGCTTTCTTTAAGAGCAGAGTTCGTTTAGCATCTTCTGTTGTGTACAGTATTTACTGAGTCCCTTGCTCATTATAGGTGTTCAGTGTGTATGACCTAAATGTGTGAGGTCGTTGCAAGATTTCAAATGTTTAAGCACTAACTGAAAATATATTGTGTAGGAGAGTTTACATTTACATCTCAACAAATGTAAATGTGGCTGATGGTTCTGCAAATTTAAAATACATAACTGAATTTGCAGCCAAATAAAGTCAGGGTGAAGGATTTTCTTTAAGGAAGGGTTTAAAACTTTGAAAATTGATATTATCACTATCTAGACTGTACAATCCAACTTTCTGAGGTGCACATATTTTTTAGGCTCTTATGGGTACCATTACTTGGTAATACAAGGAATTGTTGAGAATGTTTCATTTAAAAAATATTTAGTACATAAATACTAATTGTATTGAGAGAAAGTTTAGGATTTAGATTTTTAAAGTAAAGCAGCAATGAAAGAAACCCTAGCTTTTTCTTATGTACAGCTTAGCCAGAAATCTCTTTACATGGGATACAAAGTTAGATCCGTGTTCTCAGTTAGTCTTAAGGATTCGTGTCAATTACAGAAATGTCTATATAGTGTTTTATTTGCTAATGAAGTTCTGTGATCCTGTTTTTCAGGTCCTGTGGGAGTAGGGCTAAATGAACTGAAGCGAAAGCTGCTGATCAGCGACACCCAGCACTATGGTGTGACAGTGCCCCGTGAGTTCTGCCCTATTCAGTGTTCTTACAACTACACTAATAATGTTGCTAAATGCTTACTGGACATACATGGTACCAACTACTGTTCTGAGCATTCACCCATCCAGACCTCCTAGCCACCCCAAAAGTATATAGTGTCATACACATGTTACAGAGAAGGAAACCAAAGTACAAGAAGTTAAGGGATTTTCCCTAGATTATACAGATTATTGGCAGAATACTTGTTAATCACAGCTTCCTTACTCTTAGATTTTTATGGTGAAGTTTAATACGCATATGACATCAAATTATTATTTACAAATTTTTTTGTAAATAATAGTCTAACTATTCTATTTCCTAAAATAAGTACTAATGTTTTCCAGAGTTTTTCACCAGGTTTAAGATTAGAAGGATCAAACTTTCAAACTACAAGAAGCTGGAGACTTCTTATAATACAAACCTTTCTTAATTACTTTTTATATGTAGTAATTGGTAGATAGTGTTAAATGGGCTTTTCATGACCCTGTCGTCCAAGTATGGTAGGCTTCTTTTCACTATGCAGAATTAGATCTATTTTTATAAAAGTGGTTTTCATAGGAATTTTTACAAATAAAATGTGATGCTTGAAACATTATGATCTGCAGAATGAATGCCATTTGACTACTTAATACGTTGATGTTAGAGAGCTTTCTAAAAGGCTAAATTGAAATGTTGGCTTTTTCATGTGGTTTTAGAACAGTTAAAAAAAAAATCATTTGTATATTGCCCTTAGCAATGTTCTTTAGTTTTGGAAGATTTTCAACTTTATTTTAAAATTATAGTTTTCTTTTACCTCAAGTTACTTCTTGTTACTACATTTTTCCAATCTATTGTTTGTAATTATTTTCAGCCATAAGTTATAGGACTGCTGGTTTCCACCAACAGAGATGAAAGTAAAGGAAAATATAGAGTTAGACAGGTTTTTTTCCTTCAATTATTAACTTCTCTTACAAAAGCAGAATTGCAATATATAGATAATTAGAAAATTTTGCAAAACAATTATTAAGCTTATAGGTGACCAATTAGGGAAGAAACCTAGAAGATGCAAAAATAGATTACAAAGGAAAAAATTTATTAATTGCCTACTATATATTCATCTCCTTTGTTTGTCTTAATTTATGTAACCCTCCCAATAACAGTATAAGATGCATGATATTATCTCCACTTCACAGGGAAGGAAACAGGAGTAGAAAGGATATTTTGACTTCAGTTCCAAAGATCATAGTTGCATTTGAATTGTAAACTAAGTTTTATGATGTCACTTCTCATGTTCTTCCTTCTATTAATATTAACAATCCTTTCAAATTACAGACTCTTTTTGAATTTATAAATTTATTATTCTGTTTTTTTGGGTCCCCCTCATATAGATAGATATGTATATACACTCTACACATACAGTCTCTCATACTTGCTAGTTAAGGCAGTTTGGTAACATGAAAAGAGTCCAAACTAGAAAGTAAAATTGACCTAGGATTACACTTCAACTCTGTCACTACTTGTGTCATCTCAGAAAAATTGATTAACCTTTCTTTGTTAACCTACTCATCCCTAAAAGGATTAATATGATCTGCATCATATGGTTGCCTGGGAAAAATCAGACAATATATACAAAGGATACCTGGGAGATGGATATATACAAAATAAATGCTTTTTTGAATTATTCTTTTTTTATTTTTTTAACTTTTTTATTTCAGTAGCTTTAGGGGCAAACTGCAGACTCTTTATTTTAGCCCAGGTAGTAGTAAAAACTTGTTTCTTTTGACAACAATAAATATCCATAGAGCAATTTATCAAACATAACTATGATAGTTTTAATATTACTGACAGATCTTGGGTAAGGCACTGGGGTCTCAGTTTATCCAGATCTTAAAATATATTTGTTTCTGAAGTTGCTGTAGAAGTTGACAGTATCCAAAAAGTTTCCAGGCAGGCACTCTCTTAAAGAAATTCTCAAAGTAGTTATTTTCCACTCTGATTCACTTTTAAATAGGTGTTAATATCAACAGATCCTCATATAGTAGTGTTTTTCAGGCTTTCCTGACACTAAGAATCTCTTGGGGTTTTACAAAAAGATATGCACAAGATTTGTATTTATAGCAAGCATCCCAGGCAATTCATAATATCAGATATGTTTGGAAAATACGGCCACTGCACTAGTTCAGGGTGATTTAACTAATTAAACAAGAATATACTTGAAGAGCAACTTTCGAATTTCAGATAGTTTTGCTTTGAAAAAATACTTTGGGTGGAGTCTTGAATATTGGAAAAAAATTATTGCCTTCATTACTACCAGTATTCTGTTTGATGATTAATTCTATAATTCTTTTATAAAATATATATTAAATATCCTCCAGAATGAGTGAAATGAAAAAGATATGGAGCAATGGAACTCTTGCACATTGCTGATGAGAGTGTAAATTAATGCAACTGTTTTGGAAGCTTAAGAAGTAGTATCTCCTAAAGCTGAGCAAACACATGCCCTGTGACCCAGCAATTCCTCTCCTGGTATACACCCAGTGGAAATGCATACATATGTTCACCAAAAGGCACATACTCAGATATTCTTAGAAACATTATTTATAAGAGCTCAAAGCTGGAAACCACCCAAATGCCCATTATTTGAATAAGTAGAATGGAGAAGTCAAGGATGGTGTGTTCACACAATGGAATTCTGTAATGAAGTGAGAATGAACCATCTATGACTATATGCAGCAGTAAGAATTAATCTCACTAACAGGTTGAACAAATGGAGGCAGACAACAGAGAATAATGCAGTATGACTTCATTTTTATAATTACAATAAAGGCAACATGACATAAGCTGTTAGAAATCTCAAGGAGACGAGGTAGAAAAGGGAACCCAAGAGGTGATTCTGGAATGCTAGAAATATTCTGTTTCTTGGTAGAGTGCTGGTTACCCAGACTTGTTCTAGCTGTGAAAATTCAAGTTGTATGCCCTTATGTGTGTATATATGAGTTATATATGAACTTTTCTGTCAGTGTATCATAATCAGATTTTTAAATGTCGAAAAGAAATAGTGATTTAGTTCATTGTAGTTTGCTAACATCAATTTGCTGCTTTTGCTAATGTGCTAGAGTTATATAAATATTACCAGAGGAGGCTAAGTGGTGGTTACCTGCGACCTCTCTGTACTGTTTTTGTAACTACTTGTGAATCTGTAATCACCTCAATTAAAAATATGTATAAGTTTAAAGGGATGTTAAGTCAGGTAAATACTATTAATCTTGGACTAAAATGGCTGAACAAGTTATATGAAATCTTTTAAAAATTATCCATGTAACCACTGTTCAAAGTTGCATTTAAAGAATGTGGTGGCTGAAACCCCTGTTTCTGCCTATTTGCTTCTCTGTTGGTGAAAAATTTCATCCTTAATAAACAGCATCAACATTGTTTTAAGACTATAGACTATCATCAACAAATGTAAATAACTATTAATATAACCAGTTTTTCAAAAGCATCTCCTGTGCAGTAAATTTTAAAGGTAGTTAATAAAAGCTGTTATAGAAGATTTCAAATATTTGATGGATTCAGAAATCTGTATAATCTAGAATTCAGGCAGTCTTGTCATCCATACCTGTTAATCACTTTCTAGGATTTCTCACAAAGACATATATCAGTTTTTGTGTTTTCATGGGTTTCAAAGTACCTATGTTCTAGGACGCTTCTTTATCCACAGGAAAACTCACTTGAGTTAAAAAAATATATATTATAAACTAGGGTATCCATTTTTTAAAAAATGTTCGTTTGTATCTCACCATGTCAGTTATTCTGGGATTTTGAAGGGGCAGGGGAAGAGAGTAAAATGTGTTTTCTAGTCGTTTGATGTTGTCTTAACCTGTAAACATAGTTGGTGCTTAGGCAGTGAGCTGTAGTGAGTTGGTGAACTGCATTGTAGTTAATATGTACATCTGTCCCTATGAATCCCCTTCACGTGAGAATTTCTGATCTCTTATTTGGGATTCCTCATTGTGAATGAGTTTATGAGATTCTTGTGACATCTCATTACAGTTAGATACTGAAATTCCTCATCACTAAAATAACATTAGACCTCACTAATTCAGGTTGATCATGATAAGCAAAAAATTTGGTTGTGGATGTGTTGCCTTTTACATGCATTTGAGAGTGTCATAAATGTCTTGTTCAATTACCACTTGATGTGGTTCTAAAAATATTCTTAGCCCTGAGGCGGGACTCCACATGTCCGGGTAGTGACCCTCAAGTGTGAGTTGCAGATTTTCAGTCAAAGTGTTCTGCCATTATAATTATTATAGAATACAGATAAAGTCTTCTGTGTTCATGAGAAACAAATTAATGCACAGAAAATTCTCCCTTTTGATTTCCAAAAGGGGAGAAGTACTTTTTTTTTAAAGCCTGCCGTTTCCTAAAGCAATAGCAACAGCAAACAGCAAAGACAAAACTGATCAAGTATTAAATGAGTATTAACCCTAAACTCCAAAGCGGGCAACATATTAATTTTAAGACCTTTCATATTCTTTTATATGAATTATGTTATATATACACTGTAGGGTATTTTCTACCATAAAATGTATTTATTTATTCTTCTTTTTGATGATTGAATAAAATTTGTCAGTACTTCATGCTGTTCCTGTAAAGCGTGTGACATTTCAAAAAAGAATAGCACTACCTCTTGGTGTCCCACCCATGGTGCAAGTATGAAAAATTGTTTCAGTAGATCTGAGCATTGTATTAAAGTATGCTTGCTAAATAAATAAGGGGGAATTAAAATTTTGGATATGGTTTACATTAGTTGGGTTTTATAAATACATTACATATGTATCAAGTTACTTTTTTCCCTACTTCCCACATTCTTTATAAAATTGAGCTATAATTGGAATAAATAAACTGCACATATTTAAAATGTATAATTAGATCAGTTTTAACATATGAATGCTCACATGAAACCATCACCACAGTCAATATAATGAACATTTCTGTCTCCTCAAAAATTCCTTTGTGCCCTTGGTGATTTATCCCTCTACCCCCTTACCAGGAAACCACTGATCTATCTACATTACCTCACTACAGATTAGCTGGAATCATGTAGTACTTAATATAAACAGAAATATACAGTATGTACTTATTTTTTACTTTGCTTGACTTTTTCCCAAAAAACTCAGCACAGTGAGTTTGAATCTCTCCCATATTGTCTCAGATCAATAATTCATTCCTTTTCATTGATGGCATTTTATTGTATGGAAATACTGCAATTTGTCTATCTGTTTACCTATTGATGGATATTTAGGGCCTTCTCCCTTTCCCCCACCCCCATTTGTAGCTACTACAAATAAAGCTATTATGAAGTTTATGTACAAGTTTTTTGATGGACATAGGATTTTGTTTCTCTTGGGCAAATAAGTAGAAATGAGATGGCTTGGTCAGATGGTTTAATGTTTTAAGAAACTATCAAACTGTTTTCCAAAGTGGTTTTACTATCTTACAACCCACTGGTAGAACATGTGAGATCCAGGCCCCACATCCTTGCTGACACTTGGGACAGTCAATCTTTGAAACTTTTGTCAAGGTACTAAGGGTACAGTGATATCTTGTACTTCATTTTGCATTTAAATAATGACCAAGGATGGACTCAGCCATTAGCATGCCTTCTTTGGTGAAGTATCTGTTTAAATCTTTTGCTCATTTTTAAAAAGTAGGTTGTTTGTCTCATTACTGAGTTTTGAGAGTTCTTTACACTCCCTTGAATATGTGTCCTTTATCTGATAAATGTTTACAAATATTTTCTTCCAACCTGTGGCTTGCTTTTTCATTTTCTTGGTGTCTTTCTAAAGGCAAGAGTTTTAAATTTTGATGAAGTCTAATGTATCCAAATAAGACATCAATTAAATTTATGTTTTAAGTTTAAACTTACATGTGAGAATAACTACACAATTTTTTAGGAAAAGATAGACTTATATTTACTCAATTTTTCTTCACCCCTAAATATACAAGTTTTCTTCTTATCATTTCTCTTCAGCCTAAAAAACTTCCTTGAATTCCTTAAATATTTATTTTAGAAAATTATGCTGGTACATCCTATTAGTTTCTCTGGGAAGGTCTTTAGTTTGCCTTTATTCCCAAAGCATAGTTAGATGATGGGTTTTTTTCTCTCAGTCCTTTAAAGATATAAATTTTATTGATGTCTTATTTTTATGACTTATGGTAAGAAATCTGTGGTAATTAAAATCAGACTCACTGATATGTACTGTGTTGTTTATTTCTAGCTGCTTTCCAGATTTTTAAAAATTTACTTTTGGCTTTTAATAGTTTGATATAATATTTAGGCATGGATTTTTTTTTCAGAATTTATTCTACTTAGGATCTGCTAAGCTTCTGAAATTTGTAAGTTTATATCTTTCACCAAATTTTAGAAGTTTGGGGCCATTAGTTTTTAAATATATCTTTTCTGCCCCAGTCTCTTTTATTTCTCACCTTTTAGCACCACAATTACACATATGTTAGACATTTCAATATTTTGATAGAAGTCCCTAGGGTTCCATTTATATTTTTCAGTCTTTTTTCTTTTTGTTATTCAGATTATATAATTTCTATTGATCTGTCTTCCCACTAATTGACTCTCTTCTCTGTCATTTCCATTCTGTTACTGAGCTCATCTAGTGATTTTTTTCTATTAGAGATTATTATTTTTCAGTTCTAAAATTTCCTTGTGATTGTTCTTTAGAGTTTTTATTTCTCTACTAAGAACTCATATTTTCATGCGATTCAGATGTATATTCCTGTGCCTTATCAAGCATAGTTACAATAGTTGTTATAAGGTCTTTGAGAGTTCTAACTTTCAGGTCATTCAAGGTTAGCATCTGTTATCTTTCACCTTGAGAATTGGTCATATTTTCTTGGTTCTTTATGTTGAATAATTTCAGATTGCATTCTCGATATTAAGATTATAATATTATATTAACTCTAGGTCCTGTTATAATATTCTGGAGAATGTTGGCATGTTTACTTTAGCAAATAATCAGCCAGCTATATTTAGATCATAAATCCTATCTCATTGACCTTTGTTATGTTAGTTTGGGTCTGTACTGGTTCAAAGATTTGTCTTAGACTTACAGGCATGATACAAATCTCAGCTCAGTTCTCTAAGCTTTTTCTCTATTAATTTTAGTGTGTTTTGTGCTTCCGTTATCCAAGGGTTAGGCTGAGACTTAGGTATTCTAATATCAGTTTGCTTCTTAAAGCTTTTGCTATGCTGGTTTGAGTCTGAGCTGCATGTATATAGCATAGAGGCTATTCTTAGATTAATGTTGGTTCATACTCAGAATTAAAGTATTTCCTTTGCCGAATTTCCCCCTTCTATCTGTTCCCTGTTCAACCCACAGGGGCTTTTTCCCCCCTAGTTCTTTTCACCAAAATGTTAATGCTTCTGTTGGAGTTTAGCCATATATTCACCTATGCTGTTTTTGTGAATGATTTCCACCCTTGGGGCAAAGCTAAGGGGAAAATAAAATTAAACTCCTTCCTGTGCAAGTTGATGCCCCTCCACAGTCTACTTGTTTTATTTTCCAGTGCTCAGATAATTGTTTGGGTTCAGAATTTGTAGTTGAAATCTACAGGAAGGACAGACTGTTGTGGATTAGCAATGGAGTACTTTGGGCTTTGAAGTTGTAGCTGTGGTTTTAATTAATCCTGTGTTTTCTGCTTCATTATAATTCACTAACAAATAATTAGGCAAGATTACTGAAAGTTAGAAGAGGTTCAATAGTATTCTATGATGATGTTTATAACTTTGCCAAAGAGGTATTTGACTTCATTTGGTATTCATAGAGGTATTTGACTTTATTTGGTTAGCAAAATGACGCATTGATGGCATACCCACCATGTGCCACGTGAGGGTGACAGTAAAATAATCTCCAAGTTCACCTAGCAACCTTGTGGCATACAACAGACTTGCCTCAGTGAATAAAGATCACTAAATAAAGATAATAAACATTATTTGCAAAAAAAGTAACTTAAATACCACTTATTTAACTTATTAGAGAGCCTTCAAAATAATGAATAATTACACAGAAACACAATGCAATTACATTTTTAATCCATCTTGAAATTAATATAACTTTTTTTTAAGGATATGGGGTACAATTCAGTAATATATCTTTAACAATGGGAAAACCTGAATTTGTAGCACTTTACTATATTTTATTATCTAATTAGCTTGTTTATAAATTTGAAAGTCTTGTTTAAGAAAACTAATTAAATGTACTTGATGATTTCTTTTTTAGTATTTTCCTTAAAGTGGTTGATATGGACTTTTCTAAATTCTTTTTCATTAAATCACAGATACTACCAGAGCAAGAAGAAGCCAGGAGAGTGATGGTGTTGAATATATTTTTATTTCCAAGCATTTGTTTGAGACAGATGTACAAAATAACAAGTATGTGGATATTCTTGAGAATTTTCTTGTGACTGTTATTTGTAAGCACATATTTGTTTATCCAGTTACAGATGATTAAGGGCTCTCCTTTATTTGAAATGTATTTTAATTATCATAACAATATTTGAAACTGATAAAAAGGTGATAGATAATTTAGTTAATAATCATTATCAATTTTCACCTCCAACTTTAGTAAGCTGGAACTGCTCCATTTCAGTAAAGTTAAATGTGTAGGAATTATTTTGCAGAATCAGGAAAGGTCGCTAGGGTCTTATTGTGGCCTCCTTCCAGACCACAAACTGAATTTTATTGTATAATTTGGATAGAATCTTGCTTTAAGGACTAATGAGCATCTATGTAATGTATCCCCAGTTTCTCAGTCTCCTTCACACACGTACCTCATTCTCTCATTGGCTCTTCAAAAAATTAAAGTCATATTAATCATCTTGCTTGTACCATCTCCTCAAGCTAGTTCCCCCACCAAGTTTTACATTTGCAGAAGCACGAGTGTTTCCAGGTTAGAGCAGTGTGTGTTTTAATGCAGGACTGCGGGATGTTATTAAAACTCTGAAGTGCCTTTTTTGCGTTTGGCACAGTGATTGTGTTTTTATAGCACAGGATCAGCTGCCCTGCTCCATTAGCCACCACCCAGCACCTCCAGTTCTGAAGCCGAGCTGGGTACTCTGTAGCGTGCAGTGAAATTTCAGTAGTTTCTATTGTTTGGCTTACTTACTGTTTTATTGCATTGCATTAGTTCTGAAAAGGGGATAATGGAAAACATTAGAGCACTACTCTAGTAAGTACTTTTTTTCTATGTAAGTGTAATACAAGCAAGTGTTACTGATTTGAAAATGTAAAATAGAAGATTTTTTAAAATTGACATTCTGAAGTACTTAGCGCTATTCATTTTATTAAACACAGTTGAAAAACATTACACGTTCAACAAAACATGTCTTTTACCTATGAATTATATCTTGGTACTGTAGTTTCTTTTAAACTCACAATTGATTCTGACGCATCTCTAATTTTCCACAGGTTTATTGAATATGGTGAATATAAGAACAACTACTATGGCACAAGTATAGACTCAGTTCGATCTGTTCTTGCTAAAAACAAAGTTTGTTTGTTGGATGTTCAGCCTCATGTGAGTAAACACTGAACTGTTCAATACTCTTCTAACCACATAATCTATGACAGTTCATGTGAGCACTTCCATATGAAATGAAGCAAATCTGAAGTCCAATCACTTTTGGCGTATATGTGACTTTTCTAAGATGACAAAAGCACTTAAATGTAATTTGAGTCATCTTTGGAGAAAACAAAGCTCATATTATTAGAAAAGAGGAGTGGAAGAAGCCCCAATATCTATGTTTGTCACTCTAGTTTACAAGGCCTGATGATTAAGTTCGCAAACTTATTCTAGAAAAGGTACAACATAACATCATTGCTGAATATCACTATGGTCACCTTCAAAGTACTCACCTTGGAAAGTTATGCACCAACACCCATGCCTAGTCTGCCTGTCAAAGCAATTTTGGAACTCTTTCCAAAAAGAGAAATGGCCATCAGAGCTAGAATGGCCATCAGAGCTGTCATCATGAGAATGTCAGAGTTTGAATTAGAGCAATGAACAAACATTAAATTTTTTGTTAAACTTGGCAAGAGTGGAAGTGAAATCAGGGACATGTTATTTCAAGTTTATGGGGATAATGCCATGAAGAAAATGGCAGTGTACAAAGGGATTAAACATTTTTCTGAGGGGAGAGAAAGCATCACTGATGAAGAGAGGTCAGGACAGCCAGTAATGAACAGAACTGATAAGAACATTGCAAAAATTGAAACATTGCAAAAACATTACAAATTGTGTATCAAAATCATTGGCTGACTGTGAGAAGCATAGCAGACCAAATAAACATCAATAGAGAAACAATTAGGGAAATCTTCACTGAAAATCTTGGCATGAGAAAGGTGTGTGCAAAAATGGTCCTGAAAGAGCTCTTGCATCACGACAATGTACCAGCTCATGCAGCACTATCTGTGAGGGAGTTTTTAGCCAGTAAACACATAACTGTATTGGAACAACCTCCCTACTCACCTGATCTGGCTGCCAATGACTTTTTTCTTTACCTGAAGATAAATGAAATATTGAAAGGAAGACATTTTGATGACATTCAGGACATCAAAGGAAATACAGCAACAGCTCTGATAGTCATTCCAGAAAAAGAGTTCCAAAATTGCTTTGATGGTAGATTAGGTCCTGGCATTGGTGCATAGTTTTCTAAGGGGAGTACTTTGGAGGTGACCATAGTGATATTCAGCAATGAGATATGTAGAACTTTTTCTAGGATGAGTTCACAAACGTAATTGTCAGACCTTGTATACTCAGGTTTTGTCAAGTGCAGTGACTCTTAGATTTTCTGTGTATTTTGTATTTGTAAAAAATACATCACGTTGTTCCATACATAATGTATTCTTATTTGTTATGTACTTGTAAGTATTTATAATTTTTAGCAATGGACATTTTAGCTATGAGTCCTCTTTCTGTGATTTTGGTTCCACATATATCCTAGCAGTGTAAACTCCTCTCTAGAGTTGTAGGCATTTCAGGAATTGTGCTGAATGAGAGCCTGATTGCAGCTGTCAGATGGATCTTTGCCTGTTACCCTGGGGACTCCTATGAACATTCTGGACCAAGAATACCAGTGGATGAAGTCATCCAATTCCCTGTCAAACTGCATATCCTCCAGTGGATCCTCAATCCATAGAATTTCCTCATCTTCAGGGTCCATAGATTCTCCTTCCACTGATGGCTACATCCTAGGGTGCTCCACCTCCCAGGGCCAGAATGACCTGTGGAAGCCCCTTGCTCCTCTTAAGGAAGATGAATCTGGAATAAAAGAGCCCTAAGAATCAGCAGTTAGGCTGACTCCAACAGGGATTGGGACAGTCTTTCTTTTGCAGAACTCTGTCAGTGTCCTGAGTCTAGTCTCTCCAGACTCTCACAATGTAGTTTCAGCCCTCCATTCCTAGTGCCCCTCCAGCCTGTGTCCCCTTCACCCCTGATTGTCCATGCTCTCTCTTGCACACACATGGCCTGTCTTCCTAACCTTTCAGTGGAGCTTATGGTTTATATTCATTTCCAGAGAGGTCCAGACATGCAGATCAGTATCACCCTCAACTCTCACCCTTCTGTCAGTCACCCTGGATTATAGGCAAGTCCCAGAAGCAGAGTGTCCATAATGTACAGTGTTTGATGAGGAAATGTGGGCTCCTGCTCCGCTGGGAGTGGGGGTGGCCCTTGTAGGGCATCTGGGAGGTTGGATGAAAAAGGAAGACTCATGATTGAGAACAGGAAGAAGCTTGAATGGAATGGTTGGAACACTTTCACAAACAGAAGTTTATTTAATTCATCACATCTTTTGGGTATTTGATCTAAAAACCACTTCTCTGGCATTTTTAGGCTCTTCTGTTTAATATTCATTATGGCATCTTTCAAAACAGTTTTAAATTCCAAGTTACATTTTCCATCTTCTTTTTAGAGGTGTTTGCTACATTTAATTGTCAACCATTGATTGGATAATAATACATCTAAAGATCCACTGACCTTAATTTTAAGAAATTAAGACTAATTTTAAGAAATTTTCTAGAATGAAAATTCAGTAACTCATGATGATGTGAAGAAATATGAGAAAAACTTCTTTTCTTCCTTGTAGACAGTGAAGCATTTAAGGACACTAGAATTTAAGCCTTATGTGATATTTATAAAGCCTCCATCGATAGAGCGTTTGAGAGAGACAAGAAAAAATGCAAAGATTATTTCAAGCAGAGATGACCAGGGTGCCGCAAAGCCCTTCACAGTAAGTGCACTGATGCTTGGTGATAAGATAGGCGATGGGTGAAAATGTGTGGTCAGTCGCCACTGTATGGGACGATGGTCATGGGTGAAACTGTGACCCACATTTACGCATACAGTTCAGACTTTTGGAGGCTGAACATTTATATAAAAATTAGACCAATTAGTTTTCAGAGTAAAACTAAATTTAACAAAGTCATCACTGTTACTCATTAATTGTCTAAATGAAAAATTTAATAATTCACCTTTTTTGTCTTCTTGTATTGTTAGTCATATTTAGCTAAGTAAAAGAAAAAGCACCATTTTGGGTACAGGTCAAATAGACATATTATTAAGCAATAATATTTGAATTTCCTAGAGTGTTGTTAGAAATGGAGATTATGGTATATTAATAACTATAATGGCTTCTAACAAGGCCTTTTATTGTTTTTGTCCTTAAGATAGTATAGTCTATCTTTAGACCAAAAATAAAAAAAATTAAGAAAAAGCACAGAAATTAAATGTCAACAACTTTTTCATGAACTCATCTTTAGCCTTACTTTATATTAATTTGAAACCTGTTTATTGGGGCCAAAAATACAGATCATGTTTTTGATTCCCAATATGTGATAAGTATGCTTTTTCTAAAACATTGACAGTACAGATCCATGCTGAGTGGGTACTGTAGGTATTGTCATGTGATGTTCACTACTCAAGGCTCTTGAGCAATGCTGAAGTTAAACATTCTGTTGTGGTAAAACCTATGACATTGCAATGTGGACTCTGAAATTATTTCAGCATGCCACAAAGTGAAGAGTGACTGTACTACTTATAAATGTAAAGGTTTCTCAGTGAAGATAATAAATGATAACATAGTCTTAGGATTTGGCTCACTTACATTTGTATTATATAGCCAACTGAGATGTTTCCTAGCTTTAAAAATGCATGGCATAAAGGGCCCCCGAAACACTTCTAAGGAGACAGGAAGAACATGGTAACTATCCTGTTATAGATATATCCAAGTCTGAAAAAGGAGTTTATATTAGAAATGTCTTCCTATGAATAAACAGAAAGAAAACAGCCAAAGCATCAGAGCAAACAGTTCTTCACCCCAATAGCTATTTTAATACTGACACATCCCTGTAATGATGAGTGAGTGACTAATTATCCTGAAATCCAGATGAGGTGGAAGTTTTGACTCTCATCAGAGCAGTTTTGTTACAAGCAAATAAGGGAAATAGTATAAAAATTATGGCATCTGGAGAATTTGTGGTTAAAGAGGATAATTTTTATTTCTGGCTGAGGTGAAAGACTGAACACAGAATAGCATTAGGTAAACCAATTGTAGAATGTTTACATTGATGTGAAGTGAGGTAATTGCCTGGTTAACTAATTTTTAAAAAATACTTCCTTTTGTAGGAAGAAGACTTTCAAGAAATGATGAAATCTGCACAGATAATGGAAAATCAATATGGTCATCTTTTTGACAAAATTATAGTAAATGATGATCTCACCATGGCATTCAATGAGCTAAAAGCCACTTTTGACAAATTAGAGACAGACACCCATTGGGTACCAGTCAGCTGGTTACATTCATAACTGAGGGACATTTCCATAATCAACTTTATATTATATAGAGTGCATGATTAAATCAGTTACCATTTTGGTGGTAGGGTTTTTAAATCTGTATCATTGTCATAGATGTACAATCTTGGTTAAAATTGAATTCTGGTTTTGTTTGTATCTTTTTACAGCCTTATTTTAAACACAATGTGTAAGATCTGAAATCAAAATTTGCACAGCACTGTATTCTGAGCAAAACTTTGAACCTTCTGGTTGTCTTTAATATAGCTCTATCTCCAAGACAAGGCTGAAATTTTTAGAGACATAGCTAGAGACTTAATGTGTATGGGAGTTTGGTGCTTCAGCTGGTCTCAGACACAGTTGCTGCCACCAAGATTGTATGTTAGCAGTTGAAGGCATCCACTTAGCACCAGAAGCAGCTTCAGACAGACAGGACAGCTTTGCTATTTCCGGGTGGATCATCACAGATTTAGTGGGACTGGAAGTAAGAAGGAGTCCTCTTACTATTTAAAAAGTGTAACTTTTTCTTCATATACACAGTATGTTCACAGTATGTGCATTTTTAAATGGTTCTTAAAGGAGTAACTGGAAATTGACCTTGAGTGAATGGCCTTCAGAGTAAAGCTTTAGAAATCCTGCTGAGTGAGTACATGTCAGTGGCCCAACAAATATTTAATAAGGGAAAATAGACTTTTAAAAATTACTATATATGAATCTTAGAAAGAATGGTACTGTCTTGGGGCAAGCAATTATTACACAGGATGCTTTTATTTGTTAATCTTTAGATGACATTCCTGGAGTCAACAAAAAAGATTTCTTTAGGTGACTATAGATTTTCCCAACAAATTATAAGAATGCGATTCCTGCTCTAAAACATGTTTTATGTATTATTGATACAGTTGAAGAAAATGTGATCATTTCTCAAATACGTACAATTGATCTCCATATCTTTAAATTTCACTAAGATGTGTTTTAGAAAACTTTCATATGGTAATTTATTTTTTCAGAATGGTTCTTAACACTGTCCAGATACCATCCTAACATTGTCATTGTTAAAGAAAGATTCTTATAAGTATTTAGATGGGGTCTCTCATTTTTCTTTGATACTACTGATTTTCAGCAAGTGAATGATATAGTTCAAGATACTAGAAATGTTCATAAGTTCTATCAGAGAACATATGTTCTGCCAATCATGGTGGTTCACACCTGTAATCCCAGCATTTTGGGAGGCTGAGGCAGGAGGGTTTGAACCCAACAGTTCACAACCAGTGAGACCTCGTCTCTACAAAAAGTCAAAAAATTAGCTGGGTATGGTGGCGTGCTCCTCTAGTCCCAGCTACTCTGGAGGCTGAGGAGGAAGGATTGCTTGAACCCAGGAGTTCAAGGCTGCAGTGAGCTGTGATCTAGGCTGGGTGACAGAGTGAGACCCCAAGTCAACAGTCATTTTTGCATGTAGTGAGACTCTGCCAGTCAACAGTCATTGCATATATAACTGTCAAACAGAAAAAAGTGTTATTTTTTTGTTGATTTGTAAAGAGAATTTAGATGTCAGGTTTAGAGAAAAATAGGATATAGTGAATTTTTCTATATTTATGAAATATTTTGAAAGACATATTTTTTTAAATATCAAATGGGGCTATTCATAAAATAAATTGTATTTAAAGATGTCATAATTTAAAGCAGTTTTATAAATCAAGGTCAACATTCCATGTAAATACTTGGCCTTTACACAGATAGGTCCACAAAGTATGTTCTGCGTGCACTGTGTAGTGGATGACACTCTTCACTGGATATGCTTTGAAAATGTGTCAAATTAAATGTTAGGAACAGAGACAAAAACTACTCCAATGACCTTGATGCACATTCACACCAAAATAGTTAGATAATTAGGCTCAGTATTCTGTAGCAATATGACCCCAACAGAGAGTTCTAAGTTTACTAATTAAATAAAATAGCAAGCAATTAGTTTAAAAAAGTGAGGAGCGGAAGTTACCAAATCTGATTCTAATGCCATTCTTTAAAGTTGTGTGACTGGCCTAAGAAGTACAAGTCTTAGTAGATGGTTTGGGTAGAATATTCCTTTTATATGGACTAAAATTTCCTATAAATGAAGACTTCTTGTACAAAGAATGATGGGAAATGTATAATAATTTAGGCAATCATCTGAATAATTTAGGCAGTCCAGATCTTTTCCCTGAAATGCTCACATTGATTTTTTTTTCATTTGCAGCTGATTGCGTCACTTCTTTACTTTGGGGATAGAAATATAAGTGTAAGGTGGTGGAAACTGAGTCCCTTTCTGGTGGTAGGGATAATGGGGATGGTATAAAAATGCAACTGTTTAGAACTTTCTCATTTTAGATCAGAGCTGGAACAGCATTTTTTAAATATTGGAAAGAAAGGGACACTCTGGCAATTTGAGAAATCAGTTTGTATACATAGTCTTCAAAGTGGTGCTTACGTGGCCATCTTGATGGTTAGAAAGAGCCTTAGTTAAAATGTAGAAAGGTAGGACCTACTGACAAAGGTTACATGGCCCTTGCTGCTGTATTTTCTCCACCTGCCCCATCTCATGAGGACAACCTGTGCACTCACCATCAGCAGCCTGCTCCCAAGATGTAGTGTCAGCCACTGTCTGAGAGAAGAGGAGTGTTTACTTTTTAAGTCCCTATGTTTAAAATCTAAGACCAAGAAGGAAATTCTATACTTCCCATGATTGACATATTAGAGTTGGTTAAAAATCAAAAGGTGAAATTGACATAATTTTTTACCATGATTTTGCTGACCAAATTGGAAGTTCTTAGTATCTTCAAGGCTGACATTCCTGGTATTGTATAATGATTGAATGTATCAAAATTATAATAATTTAAAATTGAAAAACATGTAAATTTCTTAGACTTACAAAACTAGGTTGTTAAAATCTTCCTGAAGATTCAGATTTTTATTATTTTATTTTCGACTGGGAAGGATTTATAAATAAGTGTAATGGAAAACCTTTGATCTTAATAAAGTATCTTCAAACAATGTGTATACTTAATTGAATTTTTCTTTTTTGAGTTGAACTCTCACTCTGTTACCTAGGCTGGAGTGTGTGGCACAGTCATGGCTCACTGCAGCCTCAGACTCCTGGGGACAAGCAATCCTCCTGCCTCAGCCTCCAAAGTAACTGGAACTACAGGTATGTGCCACTATGCCCAGCTAATTTTTTTTTTTTTTTGTAGAGATGAGATCTTGCTATGTTGCCCAGGCTGGTTTCGAACTCTTGGGCTCAAGCAGTCCTCAGCCTTGGCCTCCCAAAGTATTGGGATTACAGGATTGAGCTACCATACCTGGTCGAAAATTGTTTTTACACTTGGATATTCTATTCTGTTTTACTGTTATTCTGTTTTATTCTATTATATTGTTTCTCATGGTAGAACAAATTATATTTTCTACCATGATATGAAGTGATATATTTGAACTTGCCATTTCTAAAATTAAATTTTATATTTTTTCAGTCACACACTGTTTTCATCAAGGTTGTTGGAGAGATGAAATTGGCTAGTCTTGTTCTTGCCCATACAGTACAGCAGTTTAGAGATGAGGACAAATACAATGGGATGGCAGATCCAGGACCATCCATGACGGGAGTGCCTCTCCCCTCTCCCTGCCTACTGTGCCTCCTCCCCATCAGGAATCGGTGTTACATACACCCTTTTACTGAGTTCCTGTTAGGCAAACCTCACCCTTTTCAGCTATGCACATGAGGGCAAACTGTCATCACGGACTAGTTAGCATTGACCTTGTTACAGTAGCTGAGCCAGTTAGCTCCATTAATGAAAGAATTCATGTAAAGTACTTAGAACAAAACCTAGGATAGACATATTAAATAATACTGATCTCCTGTTTTCTAATGATCATTATCATCATCTCATCACAAAACTAAAAATAACTGAATAAATTTTCTTTATAAACCACATAAACAGTTTGCCTATTTTAAATCTACCAGAAGTTTACCAATAAATTATTAGAAGCTTTATTATTTTTAAAAATGCCATTATTTCCCATCAAGTGATACACCAGGAACCAATTGGGTGATCCCCAGTGGGAAAGTGAACCAATTTTTATTTTTAACCACTGGGTAATTGGTAGCAATTTGAAATAGATGTCCTTAATTGTATTAATGCCTTTTTTTCTGATACCACCCTCTTTTATTTTTCCAAATATTTGCTCAGTTACACTTAAGCTTTTGCTTCTGGAGGACAGAAAATAGTTTACTTTCATCAAAGCTGTCTCATACATATACACAGGCCTGCTCGCCGCCTGACCAAACTGTACTTAGTAATCTTGGAATATCTATATGATTTCCAGACACCATCCCATGTACTCCTTACAACTCTCTTACATGAGAGATGCTGTCTTCATATTTTATGGTTGAGAAAACTGAGGGGCAGGGCTTAACTTCCTTTTCTAAGGTGACAGAGGTGATGAGTCACAGAATCAGGGTTTGAATGTCATCTGGCTTCCTCCAGTTCCATGCTATTGTCACTGCTTCTTGGTGTTGCTGTAACTTGAGCTAAACCTGGAAACAGGTAAGACTGAGGTAATCAGGGGAGTGATTGTTCATACTTATGGATATGCAGTTTGCCAAGAGTTTTCTCAGAACACCATTGTTTTAGTCAGATATAACTTGTGTCTATGCATGAGTGGGTTCATCTTCAGACAGTGGCTATTATCAGTTATATATTGTGCATGGCGTAATATACAATCTCCTGTTTAGTCTGCCTGAGTCCTAGTTCTTGTAGATGAATCATGATTGGTCTAAGTCAGTCATGACAATCTCCTCTTTACAGTGACTGGTCTGGGCTAGTTATACTCCCAGTTCTAGGTAACAGCTGTTAGAGGAACTATGTGAAAGACACAGTTCTCTGATTTAAACAACTGTGTGAAATGAAAATCCTTTATGCCCCTGCCCCCCTCTTCCTGCTTAACATGTTTCAGTTATGTTGTGATGCTTGCCAATGTGACACCCATAATCCTAACTCTAACTGAGGATGCCTGAGTAGAAGGAGAAAAGGATTGTAAATCTTACATCTATAAACTGATATTAAGCTGCTGAACCAATCCTGCAATGTCCTTCCACTGTTAAATGAAAAAGAATCACTCTGATGGCTTAAGTCATTTTTACTTGCTGCTGAAAGCAATCCTAATTGAAAGCAGTATCCACAAACAATTTGGACCACTCTCAGTATCTGCTTTCACTTACAAAAAAGTGTCTTTTTGCTCAACTGTCACATGCCCTGCATTGATACAATTATTGGACTTTAAAACACTCTGGAAACTATAGAGTAGGCCAAAGCAGGACATTCCATTTAAATTTTATTTTTCTTGGGTTCTCCTTTTTTTCCTATACACCATGGATAGAAATTTAACCTTAAAATCCAATTTGCAGAAAGTTGATCTTGATTTTTGGATTTACAAATTTATCACAGTTGTGTTCTAACTTGACCAGTCACTCAAAATACCTTATAAAAGACTGACCAAAAAATAGCAAAGTCTACCATTTTGAATAAAGTAATGCCTATTTGACATAGGCAATAATAACACCAACAGGTTTCATTTGTTGACCTCTTGCTCTGTTCCAGGGACTTTGCTAATTAAAAATACGTAAACTATTTGTGACCATTGGTTCCACTTAGACATAGAAAATTACCGTGGCCTGTGTGGCTGCCTTGGGGGTCCCGAGAGAGCAGTGAGAGATTAAGAAAGACATAGACACAAAGACATAAAGAAAAGCTGGGGCCAGGTGGGACACTTTCTTCTGATGGAGGAGAAGTGGCCCTGAACTAGCTCAGCATGTTTATTTTATAATCAAGCACAAAGGAAGTTGGGAGGGATTCAAGGTCTATGAGGGAGCTATAATAGAATTTTGTTGCTACCTAAATGGCAAGTTGTTCTGTGATTATCTTCTTGTTGCCAAGGCTTTATCTGTACTATTTGCACCCAGACGTGTGGGTTCTGAGATGCCATTCCATGTAGCAGGCTGCATCCCTTGCTCTTTGGCTAGACTGCAGAACAACCAAGCAGGACCTTGCCTTCGCTTGGGGCCTTGCCTTTGCTCGAGGTCTGCTGTTCGGACAGCACTCATCTACTCCTCACAGAAAATATTTAAAGAAATATATTTAACTCTCTAAACTATGGCTACCAAACAGAATAATTGTTGTAACTGTCAAAGACAGTTGTAACTGTTAAAGACAGACTACATAACATAAAGTGATAATTTATGAAAATATATTGCTATTAGAAATCTAGAAGATACCAAAATAGCAGAATGAGTGAGGGAAGGAAACACTATAAAAGTACTTAAATATAAGTTATATAATTATATTTTAAGAATTTGAAAGCAATAGTCTGTCGGACTGAAAGTAAATACAATGAAGAATCAAAAAGAGAATCCTCAAAATGAGATGAGAGAAACAAGACTGTGTATCTCCTGCAACAGATTTCAATAGTATATTTGTGTATTGAAACAGCTTTTCAACTACATCAAAAAATGAGAACTACCACATGCTTCAAAAGAGATTTCAAGTAAGATTATTGGCTACAATATGCCATGCAGATGCAGACAGGTAGCAGCAGACACAAAATAATATCAAAGTTGAATTAAATGAATTCATTAATTGAATCAAAAAGTCATTCTTTAGTAATTGATATGTATAGGCCACAGAAGGAGGGGCATTGAAGGCATAAAGCAAAATGTGGGAAATGTGATCCACCAAACCACGTTATTTGGTCATCTATAAAACCTTTCTCTTAGACCTTGAAGGAAAATGGTTACAGAGGGCCCGAATACCATAATTCCTCAGGCTGACCTCACTGTGGAAAGAATGCTTTGTCCTGAAAACAGATAACACCTTCTGTTCAAAAGGCTCGCTGAGCAGTTACAAAACACAATTCTTTATGTTTTTGCTCCTGTTCACAAGTTTCCATTTTTTTTCATTTTCAGTGTCCTGATTTCATCTTCACTCAGTACTTGTATTTATTTTCTGTGTCTACTATGTGGATTGTTCAAATGACTGGTAAAGATCAAATATTGTTGATATTGCATTATCTTGAAAATGCAATATCTGTCCTATAAGGACTCTCCCAATGACTTCATAAGTATCTGCTTTAATTAATTTTGAGAAATAAAATAACCCAATCATTCTTTAGTTTTCTGATGCCTCTGTAAAATGTATAGTTCTACAGATCATAGAGGTCTCAAAATGTTTGGCACATAATCGACAATGTTTATTTAGTTGATCAGATATTTTATCTTCTAAGTCTGCTGTCCTATAATTCTCCTCCTACTTCTGGAATCTGGTTGGGTCCCATGGGAACCTGAAGAAGGCCTGGTCCGACTACTTGCTCTTCTGCATGCAGTTGGGGGCTGCACAGAAGTTCAGCATCTTTGCCCACCTGCCATGATCTGGATTTAATGGTGGACATGTATATCAAACTCTATACAACTAAGTCAGAGCTTCCTACAGATAATCCAGAAACCATTGAAAACACCTAAGAAACTTTAAAAATAGGCTTTATCTTATATTTGATATTTGGAAGAAAAACTATAAGGTGTATGTAGGCCATTTGATCACTGAATATCTTTGCCTATAGGCCTCCATTGAATATATTAGCCATTGATAATCTACCTATTTAAATGGCCCGTTTGAACTCTTACACTTTGAAGACCTATCTGTTCTTCCAGAAGAGAACATTGAAAGGGCCACATTTTATTTACTTCTGCATGATCTCTGCTAGTAGCACTCTGGAATTGTTCTTACCATTTTAGACATGACATTTATTATCTCTGTGTTCTACTTGTTGGGTATTGAGTTATCAATTCTTTGAAGAAATGTATTTTGAGGAGGTGTGGTAAGAAGGAATTCATTTTTTTAAATGTTACAATGAAGCCCATGATTGACTTGACTAGTAGGAGTTTTAAGTATATTGTTAAAAATCTGTATTGGACAGTTAACAGAGAGAGAGAGAGAAACTTATGAGGTCATCAAACAGGATTTCAGTGTGTTTTTGTCTTTATCAAATGAACTTAGAGGAACAAGTTAAAGTTTCAGTGTGAATGGAAGAGCCTACGGTTGTTCCACGTTCAGTTATTGCTGTTTGCGTTCTTTTTTGCGCCTATGTCTTCATAAGCTTTTAGCAGGTATATTTTGAACACTTTTGTTCGTGGGTGAGACAGAACCAGAGACTATGGATACTGACAACTGACTTGTCTGTTTTTTCTTTTTCCATGACTACATCTACTGCCTTATCTTGATTTATAAGCAAAACCTGGATAACCTACAAAAATAATTGTTTTGTGGCTTATCTAGAAATAATATGGGAAATAATATCACTGTTATTTTTTGTAAAGAAACTCAATTTTTAAAGTTTATTTCAATCTAAATAAAATGTGAATTTTGTTTAAAAAATAAATTCCAAAGTATTTAAATACCCCAAACTACTGTTTATGACCATAGTCCAATAGAACTAGAATAAAAAACAGAAACTTTAAAAAAAGATCTAGAATTTTTTAAAATTTATAGTATTCTGATTATTGAGGAAATAAAAATTAAATTTTAAATTATCCAGAAAATAATACTGAAACTAGCAGAATCTATGGACTATGACTAAAACTGAGCTCAAGAAAATTTGTCACTTTAAAAACTTTTCTAAGGAAAAAATAAAAATAAACATTGACGCAAGCAACTCAGGAAAGAATAACATGAGTAGTACTGTGTTTTGGCTAGGTTGTTGTATACACTGAATTTTCCAGGAATGCACTACCACGTAAATCAAAGGAAGACTGTACTCAATTTTTTTTTTTTTAAACTTTACCAAGAGTTTTTCATCATTTGGTAACATTGTGCCACTACAACTCATGGCATTTGAGTCTCCACTGCGATCCATCTGCTCACGGTCATGTTGTGTCACACAGTAACAACATGCATTTGATTATTGTATTCTGTGGAAGTGCTGATGAGCCTTTACATATCAAAATTATTTTATCTTCAATGGCTTTCCCTTTATTTCCCCTTCCCATTACAATGAGATTTCTTTTTAATTATGCGGATTACATTATCTGTGGATTTCATTTCAGGATAGCAAAAGGGATATTACAAAATTTCTCTTACAGAGATCAGACTCCTGGGTAAGCCAAGGTAAAGTCTAGTTGCTTCAGATGCATGGTCATTCAAATCCCACCTATTTTGTGCCCTTTGAGATTTGCTGCTCATCCTGTTTCAACATTTTGATATGACTAATATGTAATGGCATAAATTAGTATCCTTCGAGGTCCTAATGCTATGAACAGATTGCTGAAGAAGAAAACTGCTTTAAAGTTAAAATATTTTCAAAAATATATAGAATTGAATAAAATAATAGGCATTGCTACAGATCTAAATATTAAAAGATTGAGCTGATAGACTCCACCAGAACAAAATTAAAAATGAATAAGGAATGAGAATGGAGAATATGCTAAGACATGAATAGTAGATCCAAGAGACCAAATGTCTACCTAATAGGATTTCCCGTAATGAGAAAATTAACTTAAGACATGAGATAATCAAGCAATAGAATAAATTTCCCTAAATTCAATATGTATCTTCAGATTTAAATAAAATCCCCACCCAGTGTCCTACTATAATGTTGCAAAAAGGTCCAGATTCTTCCTGAAATGTATGAACCCAACAAGAGAGAATCCTATAAGTTCAGAGAGAGAGAGAGAGAGAGAAGGAGATAGAGAAGTTACCTACAAAAAATGAAAAATCTGCTAAACACCAAACATCTTACCTGTAATAGGATAGTAGATGACAAAAGAACATTATACACTGTGGGGAAATGATTATGAGCCCAGAATTCTATAACCAGCCAGACTGCTGTTCACAGTTGGCAATAAATGAATTCATTTAGACATACACAGACGTAGATGTTTTTGCCACCCCTATGTTATTTTTGGTGAGGAGGATAAACAATGGTATAATATAGTTTTGATTACTATGCCACTGTATTAAAATATGAGGTGGGTTTTTTTGTTGTTTTAATGCATATATAAATCCTGTGTATACAAGGAGGGGGGACCCAAAAAACTGAATTTATTTAAAAATTGTATATTTTTGCATGTCTAAACTTGTCACTTTCTCTCTGTTTGATGCAAGACAACTATCGAGACACTTTTTCCTCTACTCAACTGGAACTCTTATTTATTGATATAGGGAAGGAAAACGGTGCAGCCACTTTGGAAAACAATTTTGCAGTTTCTTCAGTTAAATATACTTCTACCTTGTAATGCAGACATTCCATCCTAGATATTTACTAAAGAGAAATGGAAGTATATGTTCACATAAGACTTGCACACAAATGTCCATGATTTATAACATGCTCAAATGGGAAACAGCCTACATGCCTATCAACAGGTGAAAAGATAAATTGATTATAGTATATCTAACCGTGAGGTAATTCTCCGGACATTGACTCTTTCCCCCTATACCTGGCTTCTTTCTGCCCCTCCCTCTAAGAGCAGCCCCTGGCCAAGACTGGTCTCTGCGGAATATACATATTCCCAGTAATGAGTAATGAGGCCCAGGTAATTGAGCAGGACTAGAACAGTGTGGGTAGTACCCTTACTCACTGTGGTTATAGCCACTGTGTAGTAAGTTCAACAATTAACTTGCTTGAGTATAAAACTCTTGCTGTACTGCCTCACTGTGTTGTGGAATCTTTCTTCACTTACCGGCCACCATCGGTACCTACTGGGCAGATTAGCAAACCAGTGTCTTTCCCTGCTGGACCTCTGGGTGACTTCTTTAGAATGTGTAAATAACACTTCACTCAGGTCCTTTCAGATCTGGGATTGCTGGATTACACCATATAATGGATGAGAACTCCACAATACAAAGGAATAAGCTAACAAAACACAAAACACGCAATAGTATAGATGAATCTCAAAAGTATTATGCTGAATGAAAGAACCAGAGAAGAACATACTATATAGCTCCATTTATAGGAAATTTTGGAAAAATCAAAGTAATCTAAAATAGCAGAAAGCATATCAGTGATTGCCAAGATATTTCAGAGGGTATGAGAAGAAAAAGAGTGATGAGAAAGGGATCCAGGAAAACTTTTGGGAATAATGAATAAGATTGTTATTTTTATTGTGGCAGTGACTTCTCAGGTGTATACACATGTCAAAACTGATAAAATTATATGATTTAAATAGTGTGCAGTCTCTTTTACTTAAATTGTAACTAATCAAATTGTTTTTTAAAAAAGAGAGATACAAGTTCTGAAAGAAAAAGAAAAATGTACAATCTAGGCTCCCAGACATCTACAAAACAAAAGAAGACAACCCAATTCTGGTATATAATAATCTTTTATGGGCTTGGTGTGGTGGTGTGCACCTGTAGTCCCCACTAGTCAGGAGGCTGAGATAGGAGGATCACTTGAGCCCAGGAGTTTGAGGCTGCAGTGAGCTGCGATTGTACCACTGCACTCCAGTCTGGACAAAAGATTAAGACCTCATCTCTTTAAAAAAAAAAAAAAATTAAAAACCCATTTACGATTCATCCTCTGGCTGGCTTTTGAGCTTCATCTCCATCTTGGGGCCCCCAGCATCTCATTCATATCTCCATCAGCACAGGTCAGATTGTATCTAATTATCTGCCCTTATGTATGTCTCCCTACCTCCCATCTTTTCAAGATGTGTGCAGAGACCATTTCAGTACATTGGCTCCCTCTGTCCTGTCTTATGCCTGGCATCCTGGTCACTCCTGGGAAGGTGGGAGGAATCATGAAAACATATTTAGACAATACCAGGCCACTTGGTAGTCTCTGGAAGCGCTGCCCTGTGCAGCTGATCTTTTAGCCTTATGGACAGGTTTTGAGGAAGAAGGAAAATTACCCTGTAACTTTTCACACTGAGGTCTTCAGCTGCCAGAAATGTGCAAGGCCATTATCCAGCAGACTGCCATTTCCTGCCATGAGGTAGAAATACCAACTGTAATGAAAACTTGGGGCTGAGTTCTCTTAAGCAGTATAGAATAAAAATCTGGCCCCTAATTTTCAGGCATATTTTATAACCCATTATGAGTGAGAGGGTATTGTTTAGAACTTTCAGATAGCTGAGCTGAGCAAAACATTTTTATGAAATATGATTCCTTTTGTCCCATATTCCCAAAAGATCCATTCCCTTGAATATTTAATTTTTTTCCACCCATAATTTTATATTCCTGAAAATAATACGATCAGGGTTCAACCCTTACAAAGTGGGCTGGCAAGAGATGTCAAAAAAGTTACTCATTTGAGATTTCTTTTCGTTTAGCTCTGTATTTTTATCATTTAAATTTTAACTCACCTTCCCACCAAAACTCTTCCATCTTCTTTGTTTGCAAGCTCAGTTAATGGTACCCCTGTCCCTCCAATGTGTCCCTAGAATTTTCACAGTCTAGCCTTCCTGTCCTTCACCTTGGCAGCAGGATTCTAAGATGACCCCAGGATCCTCATTTCCTGGTGTACACACACCTTCTCCCAGTTACTCAACCAAAAGTGAATATAAGGGCTGCTAAGAAGAGAGTTTGCAGATGTAATTAATGTTCAAAGTCAGTTGCCCTTAAGAAAAGGATACTATTCTATCAGGTGAACCCTTCAATGAGGCCAGGCTTTCCCTGAAGAGAGAAGCTCAAAAGTGTGAGCACGTGATATGAAGGAGATTCTCTGTTCGTGGCTTTGGAGATGGAGAGGACCACAGGGCAAGGAGTGCAAGTGGCTTCTGGGAGCCAAGAACCCCCTTCCTGCTGGCTGAAAGCTAGGGCCTCTGACCTACACCTGCAAAAAATGGAACGTTGCCAATGACCACATGAGCTTGGAAGATCTCAAGCTCCAAATGAGATGAGCAGTGAGCTCACTGACACCCTGACTTTGGCCTGTGGGATCCAGAGCAGATAACTCAGGTGTGCAGTGCCTGGATTTCTGACCCACAGACCTGTGAGCTGAAAATGAGTGTTGTTCTGAATGGCTAAGTTTGTGGTCATGTGTTTGCCCTGCAGGCATTCAGCCACCAAATCCTGTTAGAAATCTCCTAGCTCTGTCTTCCCCTCACCACCTTCTCTTCTGCTGTCTTTGCTCAGGCTCTCCTCATCTCCTTCCTTAGCCAGTACAAGTCTTCGTGGTTTCTTTTCCTAAGCATCTTCCCTTTCTGTTCATGCTCAACATTGCCACTACTAATCTCACCTTCCACCTCCTCCTTGCTGTCTCACCACCTGTGCCCTAACTCTGTGCCTATGTCTGTTTGCACTATTAACAGAATCCCTATGTCTGTTTGCACTTGTAACAGAAGCAGGTTACAAGGATCAGTAGAGCAGGTGTGCACATCTCATTTGCAGAAGAACATTTCTTGAGTGCCTGTGTATGTCTAACTTGTGCCTGGGATGGGGACTGGCGAGTTGGCCAGCACAGTTTCCTACTTCACAGTGCTCACATTGTAGAGGGAGAAGTAGGCACATAGTTGGGAATGCTGGGAGTGGGTGGTAAGGGCAATAATAGAGATATGTATGTGAAAGCTCAAAAGAGAACCTAACTGAAAGAAGGGATAAGATGCAGGAGAGAAGAGGGGTGACTGTTACAAAAGAGGAGGTGTGAGCTGAACTCAGTGGGCAAATAGGAATTCACCAGGGGAGGGAGGGTAGCTGAAGGGCACAAGCCAAGGGCATTTTATGCACAGACGAGAACAAAATCATGGAAATGAGGCCACCTGTGTAGTAAAACGCACACGTGTATCACTAAAGCATGGCGCTACAGTAAGGTATTAGTGAGAAAGAAATGAAGGACCAAGATCAGCGGCCCTGCTGTGTCATTGGGCCAGAGGTTTCAAAATTTTACATGTATCTCACTGAGGCATGTGTGGAGAAGTCCAGATTTCTAGAAACCAGCTGGGAATCATAACTTGGTAAGACCGGTGTAAAGTTCAGAACTCAGTGTGGTCACAAGCACCTTAGTAAGCCTGATGCAGATGTTTTCTGGCTGACAATTTAAGAAACACTAGTCAGCCAGGGGAGGCAGTGAAGGAATCTGAGCATGGTGGGAGGCCATGGAGTCGTGCTTTGTCATGTTTATATATTAGGCTCTCTGGAGGCTTGTAAGGGGCTTAATTTGAAAGGAAAAGAATGACTTAATCCATGGAAGAAAGGAGAATGATCCAAACTAGGGTAGAGGTGGTGGAGATGGTGAGGAAAAATCAGATTTTGAAGCTCTTTGGTGGACAAAATCTATAGGATGTGAGCTTGATTACAAAGGAAGAGGGAGAGGAAGAGTCAGGGCTTGAACATGAGTGATTATTAAATGAAAAAAAGTAGAAGGAAGATCTGATGGGGTTGGAGATTATCAGTTCAGTTTTGGACACGCTGAATGTGAGGTGCATATAGAACATCAATGTGTCCAGTACACAGTTGGGAGTGTGAGTCTGAAGCTTACAGGAAGATCTGGCATGTGAAGGGGTTCAGAGAAATTCACCCCCAAATATGGTGATTTTGCCTCAAGATCTCTCTGACCTCTCCCACCCCACATATCTCCCAAGTCGCTTCCTCCACCTGTTATCAGGAAAGAAGCGGGAGACTGTAATGCCCAACCATTTTATAAAATAATGCCTGTCTCTTGGGTTCACTCAACTTCCAAAGAGAACTATTTACAAGTCATTCTGCTTCCCCCATCCATTCATTCTCCCAATCATCTGTTGCCCCTCACTAGAATTCCTCTTCCCCCCCATAATCTGTTCTTCCAAAGAGAACTATTTACAAATTTACGAGTCCTTCTGTTTTCCCCATCCATTCATTCTCCCAATCATTTACTGTCCCTCACTAGAATTTCTCTTCTCCCACCTCCCATCCATTCATTCTCCCAATCATTTACTGTCCCTCACTAGAATTTCTCTTCTCCCGCCTCCCATAACCTTGAGATGGTTTTTAAGTTTCTGTAGATCATTGGAAAGTTGGGTCTTCATTCTGAAGGCTCCTGTGTATACATGTTAAATAAAATTTGTATGCCTTTTATACTGTTAATCAATCTGCCTCATCCCAGTGATTTTTCAGCCAACATTTAGGGGGCTGATAGCCACAGCCCCCACATGTGGGTGTTCAGATTCTGGAGTCCACGGCACACAGAAGCTATTGGAGGCATGAGAGTGGTTGAGATCTTCTGTGGAGAGGAAAATTGTCCCAGGTAACATCAACTGTTAGGAGGTACCCAGAGGAGAAGATGTAGAGGAAAAGCTAGAAGTATGAAGAGACTCAGAAAAGAGGGATAACATAGAAACCAAGGGAGGGAAGATGTCAGGAACAAAGGGATGACCAATGATGTCAAATGCAACAGGAGGCACAAGAGAGGTAAGGACTGAATCATATCCCTTGGATTCAGTTTAGGTGGCCATTGGTAACTCTGATGAGGACATGTTCAGTGGAGTGCTGAAGGGAGATACCAGACATGCACAAAGGTGAGGCAATGATAGCTGAAGTGAGTGGCTGACACAAAGAGCTCCATCACTTGAGATTTACTAAGCCAGCTTTAGATGCACCCCGGGAAAAGGAGAGCCACAGACACATCTGTGGCTGCTTTTCCAAAGAAGTTTTAAGATTTCATATTTGTACATTTCCTTAAATGGGGGAAGCATATAGAAAGGGGGATAGGTAGGCGTAAGGGGAATGGTTACTTTCTTGTGAGACTTTAGTTAGTTGCTGATAAATCTACATTTTACGTAAGATAAGATGAATGAAGAAAAAAAGGAGTAAAGGAAGAGTCCGTTATGAAGACGGGTGTAACTAGACTGGGTAGATGGAGGAATGATTGACCTCATCTCTCTTTGCTCTGTACCTGGAAAGATAAGCTAGTAATCAGCATCATCAGTGTGGAATCTAACAGACTTTGGTTTTAGTAACTACGCTGGGATTGCAGACCTGAAGTTACAAGTGGAGGGTCCTTGTCTATGGGAGGCCAGCAAAGGATTTGCTCATGATCTGTGGGGACAGCCCTTGCCAGGACTGAGGCCTTTGCCTTTCCGTGGGGATCTGGCTGGTGTGTTATTGTCAACAACAACTCTTCATTTGGAAGCAGGTGGTGTGTGACTCAGTCTCCAGATTTAACCTTCTCTTTGGCAGGAGGAGTTTGGAGGTGCAGAGATTTTAAAATTTTCTTTTATAATTCACTAGTTATTTGCGAGGTTTGAATTAGAATGGTGGTAGATAGAGCTTGGGCCATACAACAGTGAAGCTGAGTGACAAGGAAAGAATTATTTAGGATAGCAGCTCTGAGCATATTTATAGATTGAAGGCAGGGAGAGAGTAGAGAGGGAAAGAATGAGGACATAGTAAGATAAAGGAATGTCCTAAGGAGCAAGGTCCTGTGAGACATGAGAAGGTCCAGGGTCAGAAACATGGGGAAGGTGAGCCTTCCACAGAAGAGTAGCCTCCTCATGTGAGAGTGGAGGAAGAAAACAGAGGTGTTCAAAAGAGTGTCCAAGGACCTTAATATTCTGCATAAATTTGGAGGCAGTGTTTTCTGCTAAGAGTGAGATTTCAGAGTTAGTGTAGTGGCTTAAAAAAAAACAAAAAAAACAAACTTCACTGACCGACATAGAATAGTATCTGCTTTTATATCTGGATAGCCCAGGGTAGAGCTGGCTTGTGGTGGTGCTTGTTGTCAGCCCAGCAACATTATCAAGAACTGGTTCTCCCTGGTTCTTTCTGCCTAAAGGGGCAGGACTTGGCCCTGCTGGGCTTACTTCCATCTGCTGATTTCATTCTCAGGTTCTTCACTTGGGGTTACAAGCTAGCTATACTAGAAACTGACTCCAAGACAGATGGAAGAACAGGAGTCTTCTGGGCGCTTCCAATAAAGTCTGGACATTTCTTCTGATTAGGCAAGTGTAGATCCTGTGATCCATCCCTGTTTAGGGAAGGGAGTGACTCCCCATGGTAGTAACAGCAGAATTACTTGGAGAGCCTATTTAAACACAGATTTTGGGCCCCACCTCAGAGGGTCTGACTCAGTAGGTCTGGGTGAGACCTGAGAACTTGCATTTCTAACAAATTTCCAGGTGAGACTAATACTACCAGTCCCAGGACCACATCTTGAGAACCCCTGATCTAGAGGTAATTGGAGTACAGCTACCTAATAAGGGGAAATGCCTGTGACACTTATTCTCTGCTCTCTAGAGCCAATCTCTGAGTATATATTTAGCTCTTGTGAAATGAGGCTAGGGAAGCATCATTTATTCCACAAAGAATGGAAACCCTGCCTAGGCAGTTAGAAATAAGTCAATGAGATGTGCCAAAGCACAAAGCACTGTCCGAAGACTCATCTGACATAACAGCAGCTTTCTTCACAGTTGTAGTTTTTTGTAAATTCTTCCAGGCTGCTTCCTGGCAGCAAAATGAAGAAAAAAATTTTGTTGTTAAACCTTTGATGTGTGGATTTCTGCTCTTTTAGTCAAGTAAAAAGAGTCTCTTATTTAGATGATCAATGTTGACATTCTTATAAATGGTGTCCTCTATTCCTATCATCTTATATTTCACCAACCTTATGTTTTCATCACGTTAATGTAACAGTCAAATATAGGATATACTAGTTGGGAGAATGACTTTCAGAAGCTTAGTTCTCATCTATGCACACTTGTGCATTTTCAAGTCTTTTCCTCTGCGTGCATGTGTGTGTGCGCGCACACACACACACACACACACACACCCTACAGATGAAATAATACAGATTTAATTCCAGATTTTTTACTCATATTTGAATAGATTTTTTTCATCTGTATAATAATTATTAATCCTTAATCTTCAAAAATAAGCCAAGCTAACATCATCTCTACAGTGGAATCATCACCATTGGGTGATGAATGGAGTACAAGGCAGCTCTCTAGTGGACTGGTAGCTGGAGTTGCTTCTGCAGAATTGAAGCCAATTTCTGACTAAGGCATGGTTCTCCAGTCAGGAACACATCAGAAGCATCAAGGCTCCAATAGAAGAAGAGAGCTGGACATGCAGGAATAACCATTTTATGCACAAGACCTGAGCTTGATTGTTGGATCTAGTAATGGGGACAAATTTGGACATAGAACCTGAAGTTTGATTTTGATTATTGTGATTATAGAGGTTCACCTTCTTGTGAACACCTGGAAGGTTTACTTGCTCCAGATTTTCAGATCAAAAGTTAAGTGCCTGGAACTACATAGTTCCCAGTTAGTTCTCTGACTGGTTCCTTCTGCTCCTTGACCTGGGTTCCTGGCCCCTTCACTGATCTTGTTAACTTTTTGTTCTTACATTTATCATAAATCTGAGTCCTCTTTTCCATCTTCTGCCAGTGAACCTCAGTTATCATCACCCCAGTCCACCTGGATAGATGCTAACATTATATTTTAGGGAACAGAGTCTAGATACCTTCCATTGGGCTTTTTATTACCCAGTCCCACTAGGTTTTCAGTTAGACATAATACTCACTTCCCCATCCCAACTAACGTCTACTTCACAAAAGTCTTAGTATAATAACACAGCACATAGTACAGGTACATAATCCAGATGCAGGGAATTGGGGAAGGCTTTCTGCAGAAAGATGATGCAAACCAAAACCTGAAGAGAGTCAGTGGAATTAGCCAGAAGAGAAAGACAGCTACTTGAAGGTTCAAGAATGAGAAGCTGGGCTTCTCACACAGCATCACTGGATCACAAATATTGAGGGTTGCAGCATAAGATCAAAAAGATAAGCAAGAGACATATCATACTGGGTTTCATACTCTGCTGAGGAAATTAACATGCTCTTAAGAGAAAGAAGAGAAAAGAAATAATGCTGATGAGAAATTATGGTGGCCTAAACCAGGGTGGTGGCCATGGGAATGGGGCAAAGTGGATTGATACTAGAGAATCATAGTTAGAATCAACAGTCTATGGTGTTGTTGGGGTATAGGTAGTGGAGGAGGCAGCAGTTAGCTATCCAGCAAGGATGCCTGGATAATAGTAGAACAGTTGGGGTGGTTGGGGAGAAATGAGTTCAGATTTAACTATGGTTAAATTTGAGGTATCTGTGTAAGAACCAGGTGACAGTTAGATATTCTGAAGCTCTAAGAAAGAACCAGATTTACAACTCTGGTGCTTGGGATGTAAGGTTGCAGAGGGTTAAGAAGTGAGTGGAAGGCGAGAAAGTAAAAGTTGTAAGTATAAAACCTCTTAAGAATTAAGTGTAAGCTTCTCAAAAAGTCAAGCTTTGAAGAAGAGGAGAGAAGGGGGGAAAGTAGACTAGAAGGAAAAGTGGGGACAAAAGATTTATTTTAAGCAGAAAGACAGCCGGGCTCGGTGGCTCAGCCTGTAATCCCGCGCCTTTGGGAGGCTGAGGTGAGTGGATTGCCTGAGCCCGTGGGTTTGACACCCGCCTGGGCAGCGAGACCTCATCTCTACAATAAATCAAAAAATCAGAAGGGCATGATAGCGCATGCCTGTAATTCCAGCTACTTGGAAGGCTGAGGCGGAAGGATCGCCGGAGCCCAGCAGGTCGAGGCTGCGGTGGCCAGGAGCGGCCACTGCACTCCAGTCTGGGCGACAGAGTGAGACTCCAACTTAAAAAAAAAAAAGAAAGACAAACATTTAAAAATACTCGAGGAAAAGAACACTGAGAAGTTGAAGATATAGAGAGAAAAGGAAAGGGGAGATATTCAGTAAAGAGAGATCCTGATAAAGTGAGAGAGAATAAAATGATTCATTCTTGGAAAATCCTTCTCTGATAAAAGACATTTGGGCAAAGTCATGGAGGAAGTGAAAGATTGAACCTTGTGGACATTTGGAGAAAAATGTGCCAAGCAGAGAAAACAGCAGGCACAAAGACCCTGAGGTAGGAGCATGCCTCATTGATCAAATAGCAAGAAGACTGACATAGCTGAAAGGAGTGTGAGTGGTATGGTTTGTATATTTGTCTCTTTCAAAACTCATGATGACATTTAACCTCTATGTGGCAGTATTGAGAGGTAGGGACTTTAAGAGACAGCCTTCAATCACAGATTAATCCATTTAATAAGTTGTCATGAAAGTGGGACTGGTGGAGGATGAGGAGGATGTAATGCCCCACACCACTTCAGGACCCTTAAGACAATCCCCACCAGCAAGAAGGCTCACTAGACGTGCCCCTTCTACCTTGGACTTCCCAGCCTCCAGAACTGTAAAAAAATACATTCAATTTCTTATGAATTAACTAGTTTCAAGTATTTTGTTATAAGTAGCAGTCAATGGGCCAAGATAATACATATGATGAAAGTGGTAGGAAATGAGTTCAGAAAGATAGTAAAGGGCAGATTTTGGTAGGTAATGGTGAGGGCTCTGGGTTTTACTCTGAGTGAGATGGAAAACCATAGGAAACTTTAGCAGAAAAGTGATGAGTTTGCCTCAGTAGTAAAGAAGATGAAGACTTTGTAAGCTAGAGGAAGGGGGTGAGATTAATTTCCATTTAGTCTTTTATGAGACAGAAGAGGTCAGCTACTGAGAGGGACATGGAAAATGGTGTGGTTAGAACTTGAGTAGAATAAATAAGTGTTAAAATAACACTGAGAGAAGAATTTCCAGGATGGCAGACTAATGATCTCCAAAAATCCACGATGAGACCTTGGCAAAAATTGTCAAAATCAACTTTATTAGTACTTTAGAAATCGACCAAAAACTTGCAACAATCTAAAGAATGTTTATTCAAGGAAAGTAGCTAAACTAGATAAAAGCATCAATACATATTCCTATTGCCCTCTTCCCACCTATGTAGTAACAACTCCACAGTAATTACATGCAACCTGAAAACCAAGAGCCCCACAACTGCAGTGAAAACCAGAAGCCACAGGAGGGGGAAGACTGGGGTGAGAGTTCTCCCAAAGCTCCATTCTCAAATAATTGTCACTATTTGACTTTTCTGGAGGCTCCCTGAAAAGTTTCATTCATGGATCTTGTCTTTATTTAACCTGATTCAAAACTTACTCGATACGAACAGCTGTATCCACAGGGCATTTGTGGAACAATCAGTGGCAATTATTCAATACTACAGTTGCCTGAAGCAGCTATACCATTTGGGACCAGTAAGTGGCTGACCTAAAAATGTGTAAGGAAAAACGGGGAAATTAGATGTTCAGAGGGGGGTTTGAAAAGCTCTGACATTCCCAGAAGTCTAGAATGTCATGTTCACATGCAGGGCTGTGCATATGCTCATAAAATACCTAAAAAGAGATGATCTAATCTCTTACTTCTGGCTGAACTTGAGGCTCTGCACAAGCAGGAAGTAAAAGTTAATTTAGAGTTAAAATCTGCATGCCAGAGCATTGAAGGCATACCTCAACACACAAATGGAACCTCTTAGCAAATGGAGGGAGGTTTATTGATTCAAAGCATTTAAAGAATCTCTGTCCAATCATGGGCTGACTACTAAGCTAAGTGAGCAGAGATATCAGTTGCTAAGCACAAGAAAGATACAGATTTTCAAAATTAGTCCAGGAAAATCACTAAACAAGTAAGCAGTGGCAACAACAATAAACTTCAACAATAGAAATTGGGGAGGTGGTAGGGAATTTAATTTTCAGAGTTTCTACATTACATTATTTTAAATGTCTAGCAGTTTTCTTCTAAAAATTATAAGATACAAAAAGGAACAGGAAAATATGCCTCTCCACACACACACAGCAAGATGTAGAAACTATCCCAAAGAATGTCCAGACATTGTAGTCACAAGATGAAAACTTTACATCAACTATTATAAATAAGTTCACAGAACTAAGGAAAACTATATCTAAAGAACTAAAGGAAAGTAGGAGAAAAAAAGTCTTACCAAGTAGAGAATACCACTAAAGAGAAATTTTAAAAAAGGACCAGATAGAAAATTTATAAGTAGCAAAATATAGCTGGGTTCCATGGCTCATACCTTTAATCCCAGCACTTTGGGTGGCAGATGTGAGTGGACTGCCTGAGCCTATGGGTTCGAGACCTGCCTAAACAACTTGGTGAGACCTCGTCTCTACAAAAAAAAAAAAAAAAAAAGCCTGGCATGGTGGAGCATGCCTGTAGTTTCAGCTACTTGGAAGGCTGAGGTGAAAGGATCACCTGAGCTCAGCAGGCTGAGGCTGAGATGGCCGTGAGCATGCCATTGCACTTCAGCATGGGTAACAGAATGTGACTCTAACTCAAAACAAACAAACAAACAAACAAATGTGCAATAACAAATGAAATGAGGGTCTCAGCACTTAGATTTGAACTATCAGAAGAAGGATAAGCAAACTTCAAGGTCAATTGAGATTTGCCAGTCTGAGTGATAGATATTGTAAAAAATGAAGAAAAACGAACAGCTTCCTGAGACCTGTGGTATACCATCAAGCATACCAAAATATGCATAATGGGATTTCAACAACGAGAGAAGAAAGAGAAAGGGGAAGAAAAAATATTTGGAAGTTCTGAATCTGATGAAAAACATTAATTTGCAGATCCAAGAAGCTAAACAAACTCCAAGTCGGTTAAACTCAGAGATCCACATCTACACATATCATGGTCAAACTGTCAAATGACAAAGAGAATCCTGAAAAATAGAAGTGGCAAAAGACTCATCATTTATAAAGGAATCCTCAGTAAGATTAATAGCTTACTTCTCATCAAAAATCATGGAGGCCAGAAGGCATCAGGACAACATTGTCAAAGTACTGAAAGGAAAAGAATATTAACCAAGAATTCTATATCTAGTAAAACTAACCTTCTACAACAAGGAAGAAATTAAGATAATCCTAGATAAACAAAATTGAAGAGAATGTCTAACTAGCAGACCTGCCCTACAAGGAAATAGTAAAGGGAATCCTTTAGACTGAAGTAAAAGTACACTAAACAGTAACCTGAATCCACATGAAAAAGTAAAGAACACTTGTTAAAGTCACTACATAAGTAAATATAAATGACAGTATAAATATATTCTTGTTTCTAATTCTTTTCTTGTCCTATCTAATCTAAAAGAAAATTGTGGAAGACTTCAGCTTTTTGGGACATGGAGGAGGTATACTTCACCCTGTTTCTCTCTCTGAGTTTGACTAAAAACCTTAGACATTACATATATGACAAACATTACAAGACTAAAAGTTGGAAAGCAGACAGATTGGCAAGGGACCTTAGGACCTGAGGAATGACACAGCAATGAGAGTACTGGATTTTCTTTTTGCCTCACATATTCCAGACTTGGAACTGAAGAAGCTAGCAACCAGAAATACTAACAGATTAATATCCTCAACAAAAGTCTTCTCTCACTTGCCAAAATAACAAGATAGGGGAAACCTAGCAAGACAAAGTTTTGAAATGATAATTACTTTATTCCAACCAGAGACAGCAGAAAAAACTGTGGCCCCACTCCCACTTGTGCCAACATAGTCCAAGAGGAGAACTTAGACTTCCAAACTTCATGAAGCTACGATGAAGTGGTCCAACACCCTTGCTGGAGAGGTGTTGAGGAAGGCCAAGTAGGGATCCAGGACTTTCATTCCCAATACCCAGAAACCCTGGTGCTGTCTGTGAGGATCATGTGGGAAACCTGGATCCCCACTGGGCAGCACCAAGGCACCCTTCCCCCTCCTTCCTTGATTGACATCAAAGGATGCTTCATGAAAAGTCAGGGTTTTCGCCATTGCATAGGGTAACAAGGACACCACTAAAATGGGACTGGTGGAGATGGTGTAGAAGCCAGAGCTCCCACTTCCACACAGCAGTACCAAGAAAACCCCTTGGGACCAAGGGAAACTGGGGAATCTGGATTTCTACCTCTACCTGGCAATAATGAAGCAGTGCCTCCTCTGTATCCTGCTGTAGTGATGTCAGAGAACACCAGATAATACAGAAGATTTAAAGATTGAGTCTTATAAAATTATACAAAATGTCCATATTTTAATTTAAAAACTCATTTATTGTACCAAGCACCTCTAACAAGGCTGACAAAGATAAAAAGAGTGAAGATACATGTTGCCAATATGAGGAAGAAAATAAGGAGATATTACTACAGACACTGTAGACACCAGAAAACAATAAAGAAATATTTCAAACAACTTCAAATACATAAATCTGACAGCTCAGATGACATAGACTAATCCTTCGAAAAACAGAATGAACACACAATTCTTATCAGTTATGGACTAGATAATTAGTATGGCCGTATTGCTATTAAGGACTTAAATTCAAATTTTTAAAGCTTCCAAGAAAGAAATCTCCAGGTTCAGATTATTTCACTGAAGAGTGCTATAAAACATTAACAACTTCTATACAATCTCTTTCAAAAAATAGAAGAGGAGGAAACCCTTGTCAATTCATTTTATTAAGCGATTATTACCCTGACACCAAAACTAGATAAAGACATTTAAAAAATGTTATAGACCAATATTCCTCATGAATACATACATAAAAATACTTAGCAAAATAATAGCACATATAATTTAGTAACATATAAAAAGAATATACACATCCGTAAGTGGGGGTTATTTCTGAGATGCAAAATTGGTACAGTATTTAAAAATCAGTCAATATATTCACCATATTAACAGGCTAAAGCAGAAAAGTCATGTGACCATATCAATGAAGGCAGAAAGGGTATTTAATATGAGTTTTATGATTTTTAAAAACTCTCAGAAAAATAGGAAGAGAGGGACCGTCCTTCATCTGATCATGAATATGTACAGAAAACTTCGGCTAATGCTATACTTCATGATGAAAGACTGAGTGCTTACCCCTACGATATGGAATAAGGCAAGAATGTCCACCCTGCCCACTCTTACTTATAATCACTTAAATACTTAGGTGTAAACTACTTTTTTTTTTTGAGTTGGAGTCTCACTCTGTTGCCCAGGCTGGAGTGCCGTGGCACGCTCACAGCCAACCCAGTGTCGACCTGCTGGGCTCCGGTGATCCTTCTTCCTCAGTTTTCCAAGTAGCTGGAACTACAGGCATGCACTACCACACCCAGCTAATTTTTTGATTTATTGTAGATACAAGGTCGCACTAAATTGCCCAGGCTGGTCTCGAACCTGCAGAATAAGACAATCCACTCGCTTTGGCCTCCCAAAGTGCTGGGGATTAGAGGCTAAGCCACTGAACCTGGGCTGGTGTAAGCTATTAAAATGCACACAGTACTGTATGTTGAAGACTACACAACACTGCTAAAAGAAATAAAAAATAATTTAAATAACTGGAAACAGTACATGCATGTATTGCAAGACTTAACCAAGTAAACATGTTAATGTTGATATGCCAGTTTATTGCAATTTATTTCAAAATCCCAGCATATTTTTTGTAGCTATAGACAAAATTATTGCAAAATTTATACAGAATGTCAAAGAAACTTAAGTAATTTTTTGGAAAATGAATAAAATGGAAAGAATTACTCCACCTTTCTTCAAGACTTATTTTATAGCTATGATAATCAGAACTTCGTGGCATTGACAGGTAAATAGACACATAGATTAATGGAACAGAATACAGTAGGGAAAGACCCATACAAAATATGTTCAACTGTGTTTTGAGAGAACAAAAAAAGCAGTTCAATACAGGAAAGCCAGCCTTTTCAACAAATGGTGTTGGAGCAATTGGATACCCATAGGCAAACATTAAAAAATAAAGATAAAAAAGGACTTTTGTCTACATCTTAACATTATATAATAATTAGCTCAAGATGGATCACTGTCTTAAATGCAAAATGTAAAACTATAAATACTTTTAGAAAAAAATTATGAGATAATATTTGGGATCACTAAAGAATTCTATGACTTAACACCATAACTACTTTTCATAAAAGGAAAAATGGACAAATTGGACATCATCAAAATTAAAAATATGTGTTATATTTTAAATTTTTATTATAAAGATGTGGGGTACAATTCAGGATTAGGTATATAAACGTTGATCATGCAGTTACCCTTGTTGATTAGGTATGCCCCTCCCTCCCCCAGCAGTTTCCCTCAACTGCCAATCCCACTCCCCCTCCCCTGACAGTTTCCCACTACTGCCAATCACTTTCTTATACCATTATAATTGTTCAAGGTCCTCTTATGAGTGAAAACATATGGAACTCTGTTTTTTGTTTCTGTGATAAATCACTGAGTATGATCGACTCCAAATCCATCCAGGTTGCTACAAAGTCCATGTATTTGTCCTTCTTTATGGCTGCATAATATTCCATTGTGTATATGCACCACATTTTTGTTTATTCAGTCCAGCTACGATGGGCAACATGGTTAGTTCCACGTTTCTGCTATTGTGAACAAAACTGCAACAAATCAAAACCACACTGAGATACCACCTAACCCCTGTAAGAATGGCCATCATTAATAAAACAAACAACAACAGATGCTGGTGAGAATGTGGAGAAAAAGGAACGCTTCCACACTGCTGGTGGGAATGCAAACTAGTACAACCTCTTTGGAAAACAATGTGGTGATTTCTTGAAGAACTAGAAATTGTCCTTCCATATGACCCAGCAATTTCCCTATTAGGAGTGTTCTACATAAAATCCTGTCTAGAGGATTTTTAAAAGAATGGGAGAAAACATCTGTAGGCAGTATATCTGACAACTGTCTTGATTATATGGAGAATTCTCAACAACACCAAAGACCCATAAGCTAGACTTCACTAAAATTAAAATCTTCTCTTCTGGAAAGACACTATCAAGAAAATGAGAAGACAAGCCACAGACTGGGGGAAGATATTTGCAAAAAACGTATCTGGCAAAGGGCTGTTATCCAAAATATACAAAGGACATTTAAAATTCAACAATCAGCCAGGCTCGGTGACTCAGCCTGTAATCCCGCGCCTTTGGGAGGCTGAGGTGAATGGATTGCCTGAGCCCGCGGGTTCGAGACCTGCCTGAGCAGGCGAAACCTCATCTCTACAGTAAATCAAAAAATTAGCCAGGCGTGGTAGCGCATGCCTGTAATTCCGGCTACTTGGAAGGCTGAGGCGGAAGGATTGCCGGAGCCCAGCAGGCGAGGCTGCGGTAGCCAGAAGCAGCCACTGCACTCCAGTCTGGGCAACAGAGTGAGACTCCAACTCAAAAAAACATAATAAAATAATAAAATAAAATTTAACAATCAGAAAATAAACAATTACAAATGAACCCAATTAAAAAATGGGCAAAAGAACTGCACAGACACCTCATGAAGAAGTAATACAAATAGCAAATAAAAACATGAAAAGATGTTTTACTTCATGTGTCTTCAGGGTAATGCAGATTAAAATAATGTGATATCACTGCACACCTATTAAAATGGCCCAAATCCAGAACACTGACAACACCAGCACTAATTAGGATGTGGAGGCACAGGAACTCTCATTCATTGCTGATGGAAATGCAAAATGGTACAGCCACTTTGGAATACAGTTCTTACAAAACCCAATATACTCTTTACAGTTTCTTACAAAACCCAATATACTCTTTACCACACAGTCTCACAATCCTGCTTTTTGGCATTTACTTATAAGATTGGAAACTTATGTCCATACAACGACCTGCAAACAAATATTTAGAGCAGTTTTATTCATAATTGCTAAAACTTGGAAGCAATCAAGGTGTTTTTCATTAAAGGATAAATAAACTGTGATGTGTCTGGACAATGGAATAGTATTTGGCACAAATAAGGAATGAACTATCAAACCATGAAAAGACATGACGCATCTTAGTCTGATCAGGCTGCTACAACAAAATAACATAAACTGGGTAGCTTACAAACAACAGAAATTTATTTCTCACAATTCTGGTGGCTAGAAAGCCCACAATCAAAGCACCAGCGCATTTGGTGTCTAGTGCTTCCTAGATGACCATCTTTTTGCTATAATCACACCAGGCAAAAGTGCTGAACTAGCTCTATGGGATCTCTTTTTATAAGGGCACTAATCTAACTCATGACGTTGGAGCTCTCATGACATAATCACCATCCCAAATCTCCACTGCCTAATACTATTACATTTGTGGTTAGGATTTTAGCATATGAATTTAGGGGGGACATAAACATTCATACCATAGCATGAAGTAATTTTAAATGCAGTGAAAGAAGCAAGTCTGAAAAAGGCTACATATTGTATGATCCCAACCATGTAACATTTTGGAAAAGGCAAAACTATGGAGACAGTAAAAGGATCCATTGTTGGGGTGAGGGAGGGTTGAACAGTTGGGAGCACAGGAGACTTTTAGGGCAGTGGAACTATTCCATATGATACTCTTATTGTGAATGCTTATCATGATACCCTTGTCAATAGCCAAGGACGGTACAACACCAAGAGTGAACTCAAACATAAACTGGGGTCTTTGGGTGACAATGATGTATCCAGGTAGTTCACTGATTATAACAAATATACCACTCTGGTGTGGAATGTTGATTGTGGGGATACTGTGCATGTTGGGGGTAGAGAGCATATGGGAATACTCTTTATCTTCCACTCAATTTTGCTGTGAACCTTAAACTACTTTAAAAATTAAAGTCTTTTAAAATAAAAAATAAATTATCCCAACTTTCCAATTATTAAATGGGTAATTAATATGAAGTGATATTTCACCAAAAAGGATATGCAGAGGACAAATAAATAAATGCAAAGATGTTCCATATGATTAGCCATTATGAAAATGTCAATGATAACCACAATGAGATATTGCTACACATCTATCAGAATGACTAAAATGTAAAAATATTGACAATATCACGATGATTACTTTTCTGTGTCAACTTGACTGGGTCATTGGGTGCCCAGGTATTTGGTTAAAAATTATTTTGGGGTGTGTATGGATGAGATTAACATTTGAATTGATAGACTGAGTAAAGCAGATTGCCCACCTCATTGTAGGTGGGCCTCATCCAATCTATTAAAGGCCTAAATAGAATATAAGACTGGGTAAGAAAGAATTTTTTTCTCTCTGCCTGTCTTTGAATTGTGACATTAGTCTTTTCCTGTCTTTGAACTCAATCTCAGACTGGAACCCACACTATTGCTCTCCTGGTACTCAATCCTTCATATTTAAACCCAAACTCAAACTATGCCATTGTCTCCCCTGGATCTGTGACTTGCTGACTTCAGAGCTTGGCAATTCTCAGCTTTTCTAATCATGTGAAAAAACTCTTCAAAGTAAATTTCTTTTTTTTTTTTTTTTTGAGTTGGAGTCTCACTCTGTCGCCCAGACTGGAGTGCAGTGGCCGTTTCCGGCCACCACAGCCTCGACCTGCTGGGCTCTGGTGATCCTTCCGCCTCAGTCTTCCAAGTAGCCGGAATTACAGGCATGCGCTACCACGCCCGGCTGATTTTTTTATTTATTGTAGAGATGAGGTCTCGCTGCCCAGGCGGGTCTCGAACCCACAGGCTCAGGCAATCCACTCACCTCAGCCTCCCAAAGGCGCGGGATTACAGGCTGAGCCACCGAGCCCGGCTTACAGTAAATTTCTTTATGAGTGTATACTTAAACACGCGCGCGCACACACACACATATATCCTATTGACTATATTGATTATGTTTCTCTGGAGAAGCCAGATGAATATAGTTGTGCTACCAAGAAATAGAGTGGTGCTGTAACAAATACCTAAATGTAAAAGTGGCTGTTGAATTGAGTAGTAGTTACACTAGAAGAGTCTTGAGATGTATACTAGAAATATGGACATTAAAAGTGATTCTGGTGAGGCCTCAGATAATAGTAGAGAACATATTATTGGAAACTGGAGAAAAGGTGAGCCTAGTTATAAAGTGGAAAAGAACTTCGGTGACCTGTGTTTTAGTGTTGTGTGGAAGGAGTAACTTCTGAGCAATGAAATTAGATATTTAGCTGAGGAGATTTCTAAGGAAAGTGTTAAAGGAGCAACTTGGTTCCTCCTGAAAGCTTGCAGTAAAATGTGAAAGAGAGATGAATTGAAAAAGAAATTGTTAAGTAAAAAGGAACAAAAACTTGAAGATTTGGAAAATTCTCTATTCTTATTTCAAAAAATGATAAGACTTGTTCTGAAGAAAACCTTAAAGGTGTGGCTGAACAACCATTGACAAAGAAATCATGGGTGCAACTCGTGGACTTAATTAGCCATTTCAAAATAAATTGTGATGGGATTAAACCAGCAATGACATTGGCAGTTCGAACTAAAGTGGGGAGAAAAATGAGATAACAAAGGAAAGTTTTTATATTTCTCAGAACCTACAGGACCAGGTAATAGAGCTATTCAGCTGGGAATACATGCTATTCTTAAAGAAAAGAGAAGGAAGACCCTGATGGGGATCCAAAGATCATCAGGGCCACTGACTCAGTTTCAACCGACCAGAGAGCCTTTGATTGAAGTCTTGGGGATGGGGTCACCCTGCAAAACTTTGGGGGAAGGCACCTGGAACCTTGGGAGTGTGACCCTCAAACGGCAGAGCCTCAGAGGCAGGACTACCAACCCAGAGGATCTGGAAGGCAAGACATCAAGCCAAAGATTATGCTCAAACTTTGAAGTTTAACAGAGTTTGTCTTGCTAGATTTTGGACATGCTCGACCCTTTCTCTTCTTTCTGATTTCTCTCCTCTGGAATGGGACTGTCTATCTTATGCCTGTCACAGTAGTTTGGAAGCACATATTTGTTTGCTTTCACAGGCTCACCACTGGAGAGGAATTTTGCCTCAGGATGATTTGTGGAATCTCATACATACCTGATATAGATATTTAGATGAGATTTTATACTTTAGAGTTGATTGTGGAATAAGTTAAGAACTTTGTGGAATGTTGGGATGGAATTTTGCATGCAAGAGCTACATAAATTTTGAGGAGACATATGTAGAAAGCTATGGACTAAATTGTGCCCTTCTAACTTCATATGTTGTAGTACTAACTCCCAAAATAATAGTTTTTGAAGAGGAGCCCTTGGGAAGTAATTAGAATTATATGAGTCATGAGAGTGGGGACCTCATAATGGAATTTGTGACTTTTTAAGAAGAGAAAGAGAAAGAAGTTGCTCTCTTTCTACCACGTGGGGACTCAGTGAGAACCAGAGAGAGGGTCCTCACCAGGAACCAAATCAGCAGGCACCTTGATCTTGGACTTTCTAGCCTTCAGAATTATGAGACATAAACGTCTGCTGTTTACACTTCCCAGTTCATTGTTATTTTGCTATAGCAGCCCCAAGCAAACTAATACAAATACCAAACAGTGGTGAGGATATAGAGAAAATGGGTTACCATCTATCACTGATGGAAATGTAAAATGGTACAACTACTCTGAGAAACAGTTTGGTAGTTTTCAAAGTAAACATGCAAGAACAACACAACTAAGAAATTGCACTCCTGGCTACTTATCACAGAGAAAGAAAGACTCACGTTCACACAAAAACCTGTATATAACTGTGTATAGCAGCTTTATTTGTAATGGCCAAAAACTGGAGGCAAACTTGATGTCCTTAAATGGTTATATAGTTAAACTAATTGAGGTACAGCTATACCACAGAATACTGCTCAGCAATTAAAAAGAATCAAAAACTATCAATGCACTCAACAATCTGTATGAATCTCCAGATAACGCTGTTGAGTGAAACGAGTCAACTCCAAATGACTTCATAATATACAATTCCATTAATATAAAATTACTGAAATGACAAAATTATATAAGTGGAGAACAAAGTAGTGGTTGCCAGAAGTTAAGGGGAAGGCAAAGGTTGGAGGGAAGTGGTTGTCGCTATACATGAACAATAGGAAGGATCCTTGTGGTGATGAAATGTTTTGTATCTTGACAGTATCAATGTCAGAATACTAGTTGTGATATTATACCACAGTTTTGAAGGTATTGTCATTGGGAAGAACTGGGTAAAGGTACATGGAATCTCTCTGCATGATTTCTTACAACTGCACATGAATCTACAATTATCTCAAAATTTAAAAAGGAAAACTGTATAATATAAAAATAAAATTGGGCTAATGATGGGCTTATAATGTATAGAAATGTAATTTGTATGACAATAATGGCATGAAGGAAGAGGGAAGTAACAGAAACATATTCAAGCAAACTTTAAAAATATTATTGAAATTAAATTGGCATTAATCTGACCTAGATTATTTTAAATTAAATATTACTTGTAATTCCTAGTGCAACAAGAAAAACATAAGTGTAGAAAATACACTAAAGAAGCAACAAGGAAATTAAAATAGCTAGAAAATATTTACTTAGCACAAAAGAAGGCAGCACTGGAGAAGAGAGAAACAACAACAACAAAAAAGACATAATAAAAAGAATACAAGTAGCAAAATGGCTGATGTAAGTCCTATTTTAGCCAATCAGGGTACTTAATTCCCCTGCCACAGTGATTGGTTTAGTGATGGACACATCAATGTGAGGTTGATCCGATGTGAGGTTAGCCTATCGAATGATTGGGGAGTTCATTCTCCCGCTGGACAAGAGAAAGGAAGACTTGGTTGATGGTGGTGTTTGTCTGGTGAGCATGAGTGTAGCCAACCTATAGATGTAACTGACATAAGGAAAGGCAGGACAGATGGGTAAAAATAAACTGACTCCTGGCTGACGTTGCTGAGCTCAGAGATTCCTCTATTAGCAACAGGGCACTTACGGATAGACAAACTGGGCAAATACAACTTGCAGGAGTGTGGCTTTGTGATTAGAGGCTCCTCGAGGTGAATAAAGTAGCATTCTGTTCTCTGGTGATGCAGCCCCATGTCCGGACTTAATACCCACTTATCTCCATGCCAAGGTGTTTCTGTATAGGACACAAGCCTCAGAAACACTGGATCTCTGAGCCTTGTCTGGAGTTTTTACATGAGCCAGTACATCATATTGATTAAGCCAGCCTGAGTAGCTCTTTTTCCATGATTTGTAATCAAAAGTAGCATAACTCATACAGAATTTGTTATCAGAAGATGGGTGTTACAAAGAGTAGATTCTAAAATATGCAACTGTCTGAACTATGAAGGTGAGCTGGAAGATAACAAGGATGACTTTATCTATTCCAAGTTGAGAAGTTGGTGATGCTTGTATGCTGTAGCAAAAGAGCTGATTAAAATATATTTTGTTGTACTTTGGGACTCTGACCATGTTTCCACCAAGGCTACAGCATTCAGACATCTGGTAGAAAAAAATCAGAATTTTGGAGAGTCTGAATACATCTGTGGCCCTGAGTTAGGTCTTAAGTGAGCAATACAAGTTCAGACTTCAGGAGACCTTTCTGAAAGCAGAAAGATAACATAATGCAATAGGTGCTGTCTTAACCAGTCTCTGCTGAACTGACTGCTTGGCCACTTAATATGCTCCCTTCTCCTGTAAAACATTCTGGTGGAAGCCCTGGTCCTCAGAATGCTCTTGGTGCTGCCCTTGATCTACCAAGCACACCTGTTCCCACCAACTGAGTGTTATGGCTAGCATATCTGTCTTTGTTCCCAAACTTATTTATGCCAATTATGCTTATGGTAATTATATGATTTAATTAAATAGTACAGAATTATAAAAACCAATGAACTATGATTATGATAATAGAGAATTTTTTCTATAAAGCTAAATTAAATTTTTTGGAAAGACTTGAAAAAGGTCAGTTGCTTAAAAATTTCTCTGAAATGATCAAAATGGTGGAGAAATTATAAGTATTTACATACTTCACAAGGGTCTTTCAATTCTCATTCCACATTTAAAAACTTTAAAAGAAAACTGGAAATCTTAGATGTCTTGATGCTTTGTGGCTTAGGCTTATGTGAAAAAGATCCATACTTGAAGAAAAGGCTTTGGCCTCACACCAAAACATTAGTGACTAGTAGGTGAGTTAAAGTAAAATGTTTATCCTTTTATGCTTCCTTTTGAATTTAAATTGACCAAAAGGCGGTCTTATCACATTGGATAAGAGGTTTCCACAGCCTGGCTTTGCTAAGATGTACCTTTTTTGGAACTGACTATCCATAGTGTTTGGGGTCCAATCATCTGACGCCTTTCAAAGTTGGAAAAACTTAATTATCCTTCACATATTAAGATTGGTATCAAGCCGGGCTCAGTGGCTCAGCCTGTAATCCCGCGCCTTTGGGAGGCTGAGGTGAGTGGATTGCCTGAGCCCGCGGGTTCGAGACCCGCCTGGGCAGTGAGACCTCATCTCTACAATAAAAAAAAAAAAAAAAAAAAAATCAGCCGGGTGTGGTAGCGCATGCCTGTAATTCTGGCTACTCGGAAGGCTGAGGTGGAAGGATCCCCGGAGTCCAGCAGGTCGAGGCTGCGGTGGCCGGGAGCGGCCACTGCACTCCAGTCTGGGTGACAGAGTGAGACTCCAACTAAAAAAAAAAAAAAAAAAAAAAAGATTGGTGCCAGAGAAAGTAGGAAGGGGAGAATTGGCTATCATGGCAAATAACTTAGGCCTGATTCCCCCCCCCCACACACACACCTGCATCCTGCTCATCTATTTCAAATACCTTAGGTTATGCATTAGCGCCAGATGAATAGTGAAAGGAGGGAATTGCTAAATCTTTAAGGAAACTGCATTTCTAAAGGAGTCTCAAGCCTGGCCAATAAATTTGTTGGTGATCCTCTAGGTCTAGTGCTGAGGAAAGAGACATTCTGTCTTTCCTCTGGGGCATACTGCTGGAAGCCAGTCAGCAACCATAAAGCCAACATGAAGACGGGTGGGGCGGGGGGCTCTCTGGTGACGTCATTGGGCTGTGGGGTCAAGACTGCCCTGAAGTTTACTCATCCTTGTTTTTAATTATATGAGCCAGCATATTTTTGTTTATTGTTTGTATTTGGTTTTCGGTTTGTTTTCAAACATACAAAGGGGAACTCTTTGGCTTGGGGGATGGGGAGACAGTGCCTAAAAGTGGCTTAAAAAGTTCAACCAGATAAAGTGCATATCTTCCCTTAGAGGAGTTTTAAAGATATGCAAGCTTGTTCTTCCTCCTCCCCCCACCTATTGACATTTCCAGAACTGTTTTAATGCCTCATAGATCTCTTAGTACCCTTCATAGGTTGGTGCCATGGACAGCTGCCCAGCTGGACTTCCACTTAACTTGCCTCTGATGTTATGCAGTTTGCTCTTCCCAAAGGCCAGTGGATGAATTATAGTAGGACACCAGCCTATAAGCCTGATGGGTCCTTTAAAAAATGTACATGGACATGATGAAATATTACTTTAAGTAATCCAGCAGAGCAGTGCTGTCAAGATGGCAAGGGGTAGTTGGGTGAACCCACTTGCTTTGAGCAAAAGCTTGTGCACCGAGAGAGTTTCAGGTTCACCCTGATGTGATGCAGACCCTCCCAATGGGATGTCCTCACCAGAACATAGGATTGTGCCTCCGCTCATGCAGACAATATTTGTGCTAGTCCTGTACCTGTTTGTCCTTGGATCCATTCTTCACCCTTCCTCTGCACCACTCTGTATTGCACAAGGAAAGAAGCCTGCAGAGTACGCCCCAAGCTGGGAATGACCCAGGCAGACACTAGATGGAGATGGAAGAGGAAGGAGGGAGAAGCCAAGGTATTTTTTTCTCTCCTTTCTGTCCCTGGGAACATCTGATGTAATAGTTGAGTCTCTTCTAGCTCCCCTCTGATGACCTGAATTCTCTGCCTTCTCACTCTCTGGCTTCTCACAGCCCAGAGGAAGCTGTGGCTTCCTGGTAGTGCTAATCTCTGGCTTGTCTCCTTATGTGCTGCTGAGCATTCCAGTACTTCCTTCCTTTGCATGGCCAGTTTCCTACATGAGGCCCTCTAGTTTTTTTAGATTTTTTGTTTGTTTGTTTGTTTAAAGATGTGAGGTACAATTCAGGATTAGGTATACATCCTAGGTGGTCATTGTACAGATAAAGTTTGGGTTTCCCTTTGGAACCCACTTTGCCTGGATTGAGATCAGGTGCCCTTAGTGATGTTGTATTCCACGCCTCCCCACCCCAACAGTATCCCGCTGCTGCCAGTTCCTTTTTTATAGTATTATAGCAAATGTTCAGTGTCCACTTATGAGTGGGAACATATGATACTCTGTTCTTCATTTCTGTGATAGATCACGAGTATGACAGACTCTAAATCCATCCAAGTTGCTGCAAAGTCCATATGTTTGTCTTTATTTATGGCTGCATAATATTCCACTGTGTATATGTACCACATTTTAAAAATCCAGTCCAGTTTCGATGGGCAGCATGGCTAGTTCCATGTTTTTGCTATTGTGAATAGTGCTGAAATAAACATACGTGTGCAGGTATCATTTTTGTAGAATGATTTATATTCCCAGTAGGGGGATTGCTGGGTCATATGGAAGGTTAATGTCTAGTTCTTTTAGAAATCGCCACACTATTTTCCAAAGAGGTTACACTAGTTTGCACTCCCACTAGTAAGGTAGAAACATTCCTTTTTCTCTGCATGCTTACCAGTGTCTGTTGTTTGTTTTATTAATGATGACTATTCTTACTGGGGTTAGGTGGTATCTCAATGTGGTCTTGATTTGCATTTCTCTGATAATTAGTGAGGATGAGCACTTTTTCATGTGTCTTCTGGCTGCCTGTATATCTTCTTTTGAGAAGTATCTATTTATGTGTTTTGCCCACTTTTTAATGGGCCTGTTTGTTTTTTCCTTTTCGGCATGTTTGAGTTCTTTGTAGATCCTGGATGTTAGTGAGGCCTTTGTCATGGCAAATATTTTTTCCCATTCGGTGGGCTGTTTCCCTGCTCTCTTGATGGTTTCTTTGACTTTACAGAAGCTTTTCAGTTTGATGATGTCCCACTTGTCTATCTTATCTCTTATGGCATGGGCACTTGGGGTTTTAATCAGAAATTGGTTGCCAGTTCCAGTTTCCATAAGCATGTCTCCTGCATTTTCTAAGGTTCTTATAGTTTGAGGTTTTACATTTAGGTCTTTGATCCATTTAGAGTTTATTTTTGTGTATGGTGATAAGTAGGGGTGACCTTTGGTTTTAAATACTCTAGTGGTTTCTCTTCCCTGAAAGAACTCTGACTGATATAATACATACCTCAAGGCCTTAGTACAGAGGCTCAGAATGATGGGTCCAAACAATTCTGCCTTATTGCTATTCTATATCTGAAGGTATCTATTTCTTTCTCATTTCGTAAGTGCTCGTGCTATTGTTTTTCCCCCTTGCATTCTCAACATTTCTTCTGTCTATGACTTGAAGTTGCACTTATAAATGGACTTTCTTGTTTTCTAGTTATTACATCTTGGCATAATACTTTCAAACACCATTTTATTATGTTCCACACTTAAAAAACCACCTGGATATTCTCCCTCTCTAGTCTTTTTGTTAAACTATCTTTAAGCCCTCTTGCGTGTTTTTGTAATGTAGAACGCAGACTCTGTTACGACAGAAAAGTTTCAAAAGACTTGTGCAGCTGGGAACTTTTTGATGATTTCATTTTATAAGTCCTTTGGAATGAACGTGGGCATTAAGAGGCACAATGAATACAATATCAGTTTAACAAGTTTTGAGTGGCCTTATTTTTACAGAGAAGTTAACATTTCTAGACATTGTGATTCCATCAGTGGCTTTCTCTATAATGTTTAAAAAATGGAATTTAGCAGACGTGTAAAATGGAAAAAATAGAAAAGTTGTCATAAATCTTTTATACTGAAGTGTTTTGCGATTGCTTCAGAAAGAAACAAGATGAGAAAGTCCAGGTGCTATTTGTTAAAGTATAGGGTTGATGTTTCAGCCTCTCAAAGGGATATAATGAAAGAAACCAAATAACATAGGTCACATGTTTGACGGCAACTTACCGGAGAAATCAGGTCCATCTGGACTCTTGGCAAAAAACAAGAATGCCCAAGGCCACCAAAGCTGTGAAAAGCGCCCAGTGTGGCAGAATCCTCAAGGCCTCTTCTGTGGCAGGCCCCAACTTGTCCCACAGTGGTTGCAGCACCTCTCCATGACAGTCATGACAGGGCGACTAGATGGCACTCTACAGGGGCAGGGTTTCCTTGCTTTGTGATGACCTGCTATAGTGGTCAGGCCAACAACTTGTACCACCAATGCTCTTTTTCCTGAGGTAACTCACGGCTGCATCATTCGGGCCAGGGAGGTTAATAGACCTCTCAAGCATTGCTTCAGTCTGTACATTGCTGAGCACCAAAGGAATTTCCTTTTTGAGTTATGCCTTTGGGCTGGCTGTGTTCCTTCACAAATATTTTTTCTCTTTAGCATCTTTTGTTTAGTAGACAGCTTGCACTCACCCTCTAAAACTATTTGAAGATTGTTTAATATAGTAACTTAAAAAAATATGTAGCCAGGCATGGAGACAGGTGCCTGTAGTCCACTTGGGAGACTTGGGTGGAAGAATTGCTTAAGTCCAGTAGGTCGAGGCAGCAGTGAGCTATCATCTAAATATATGCATATATATTTAAATATAAATATTAAATTATATAAATAAATACATATATGAGAACCTTCTATATCAGTCTATGTGACCTCTCTCACCTTTTAAATTAGCTGTGTAATAGACTTTCATGTGGATATAACGCATTTGTCTAAACCAGTGGCATATTGGTGGATACTTCGGATATTTCTAGTCTTTGACTATTATAGGCATCATTGCAGTAAACATCCTTGGACATTTTTCTTTGGTGAACTTTCTTAACTACTGCTTTAGGATGAATTTCTAACAGTGGGATTTCAGGGTCAAAGGGTATGTGCATCTTACATTCTGATAGATATTGCTACAGTGTCTTCTTGAAATATTATGTTAATTTATATTCACATAGTAAGAATGTTCATATAAATTACCTTTTTTTCAACTTTAAAAGCTGTGTAGCTTCATTATTTAATGTCAGTATTAAAGGGTTCCTGGGAAGTGCTGAGTCCTTTTGTTTTCTGAGTGCCTTAATGGGATGGATTTGGTAAGCAAGTGTAGATGCAGAAACTAGTGTGGAATTCTGGAGGCCAAAGACTGGGGCAGTAAGCTGGGCTTGTGGTGGTGTGGTGCTTGAGGGTGGAGGAAGGAAAAAAGAGTGGCTTTCCTAGCACTACAGCACATAAGGGATTCTGGAGAAGAGGATGTCACAGAAGCTTTTGAATTCTGTGATGTGGGATGAGTGCTGAACAACTCTCCTCCCTATCAGCTTGTCAATAAACTGCACATTCATTTCTCCTAATTTTCTGAGTGAATTCATATGGGAATACTCAACAGAGAAGACAAGGGAGCAGCAGGCATCAGAATTACAGTGGTTTGGCCACATTGTATATCATTTGGAAAATCAAGACAAAATCAAGCAAAACACCCATGGTTCTATAACCATAACATACCACTACTGCAATGTCATCAAGTTCCTAGCCATCCATTAAGAACTGGATGTGTTTTTTGCATAGTTGTAATCAATGTGTATGTACAATTTTGAAAGTGTGTTTGCTTTTGCACAGTTTTGCATCCTGCTTTATAAATTTGATATTAGTATTTATATGTGTACGTATAAACCAAATTACAAGATGAAGAAACAGACCTTTTACATATGTAAACTTTTGTATAACAAATCTTTTTTTATTCTTATTTTTCACTTTTATTTGCAAGTGTTATTGTGCCCAGAGTAATTATAGACATATGTATGTAGTGAATGTTTGGGATTCTATTCCCAGGGCTGAAAGTTCATCGCATGTGTTACACAAATGTATTTGGAGACCAAAAATATGACAACAAAATAAGTAATTGAGGACTGTTGATGTCACTTTCTTTTTTTTTTAGAGACAGGGTGTCTGTCTTTTGCTCAGGCTAGAGTGCAGTGTGATGATCATAGCTTGCTGCATCCTCAAATTCCTGGGCTCAGGCAATCCTCCTACTTCGGCTCTTGAGTAGCTGAGACTGCAGATGCGTGTCAACACACTTGGCTAATTAAAGTTTTTTTTTTTTTTTTTAGAGAAAGGGTCTCATTCTGTCGCCCAGGCTGGTCTTGAACTCCTGGCCTCAAGTGATCTTCCCTGCTCTGCCACTTTTCAGTTCTAAATATAGATGGTGGTACTGACCAAAACATCTGCTCCTTTAAATTTTGCGGATATAACTAACAAAATGCTCTTAGTAGTTTGGTTTTTGATTAGACTGAATTTCTAATAGAAAATTAAAAGCTAAAAAATCCAGCCTGATTGTACATGTTAGCTTGATAAAGAAAGACAGTACTTTTTTCCCAAGCTGTTGTTTACCCCCAATGTAGTCTTGCTTATTGAATTTCCTACTGTATCAAACTCTGCATGTACTGATTTAAGTACACAGTTAAGTTAATTCAATACTTAAGCAAAGGAAATGACAGAATCTATAGATACTTTGCTTACATACTGCCAAGTAATACTCAAATCATGTTTAACATTTGAATTATAAATAGTCATAGAAATTGCTTCTAATAAACATTTAGCCCAGATGATGAAGAGATTTTTAAAAAGAAAACCATATGATTGAATTAGTGATATGTAAATAACAATAAATAGTTGTATAGCTCACACATAATACTTAATGTGACTTACACATTATTGTTATGAAATTTAGGGTCAGTTATGAAGCCTAAATTTTACTAAGAGACTAAGGCATGTTTTAAGGACTTTTCTGGGAAGCCAATATGATCACCAGGGAATAAACTACAAGATAAGGTCCTCTTGGACTCTTCTTTCTATGCCTGTTTCTCCCTGGTCCTTTGGTGTCCTGGGGTGAAAGTACAACTCATTGAGCTACCACTACCCACTTCCCTCTAAACTTGGTGATCCATTGTAATTTGGGGGCGCCCAACCTCCTACCATTGAATTGATTAATTTGTATACAAGCAATCCTAAATTCTTCTTTTGTTTGCTTCCTTCTGATCCAGACCTCTTCAGGCCATGGCTGATACCTTGACCCAAACCCAGAGATCCCCAGTGCTTGCTTAATAATTTAGCCAGAGAATTTTGACTCTGCTGCATCAGATGCCAAATTACCAGATTTTAGCAATTTAATAGGAAGGACTAGCATGTCTCATAACATACCAGTTAAATGTGACTTGACTTTACTGAAAATGCCCAAGATTTATAGGGTTTATCAGTCAGTAGCTTATCCTGAGAAAGCCAATTATCTCCTGTCATTTATTCTTTTAGGTCAATTCTGCACTGATTAGTGAGCTTCAATTCCAGGATCATTTCTGCTTCTCACCTCTCATGTTTTGTCTTATTCTTTTTTTTTTTTTTGGAGTCAGACTCTCATTTTTTTGCATAGGCTGGATTGTAGTCACATAATCATGGTTCACCATAGCCGTGACCTCCTGGGATCAGGCAATCCTTTTGCCTCAGCATCCTGAGTAGCTGGGACTACAGACAAGTGCCACCACACCTGGCTAATTTTTTGACTTTTTGTAGAGATACGATCTCACTATATTTTTCAGGCTGGTCTCAAACTCCTGGGCTCAAGTGATCCTCCTGCCTCAGCCTCCCAAAGTGCTGGGATGACAGGTTTAAGCCACCACACCAGGCTCCATGATTATTCAAGTTGAATGATCAAATAGATTTAAGTTTTAACAAATATAATTTAAACGTTTGTCACTTTAAATCATATGTTCTTAAAATAATTAGAAAGAATACTTGATATTTAAATGCTAAAGAATGTTTAAAATGGTTTAATCAGATTTTCAGTGAAAAACATTTGCTAAGACTTTGTTGTCATTTCTTTAACTTTTGAATCAATCCTGAATCAGAGGAATGTATACATTTGTTAGCATGTTTACCAATAGGTTGCTTGGGAAATATTTTAGAAATATGGCTTCTAAAATCCTGCTGATTCTTAACTCTTTGAGGATTAACAGTTTTACTTCTCAAAATATAGACTTCATTTTTAAGTCAATTCCACATTCCTCCCCTTACTGCCGATCAAACTTGAGTTTATGAAGTGTTGGATATTCCTGGTTTAAATGAACTATATCAATACTATGAAATCAAAGTAGTTTTTTAAAAAATCGATGTTGTATCATTTTGTGTAACGAATGTTCTATCATTAAGAAAACTATCCCAGGGGAGAATACAATTTTGTTTTTCAGCTCATTTCAATATGCAGTTAACCAATTTTTCTATAATTGTAAAATATAATAAACAATAAACAATTACAGTCAATGTTTTATAATTCTTACCTAAGGTCTTTCCCAATAACTTTACAAAAAATTCAGAACCCAAAAGAATTTTCTGAAGAAACCAAGTATAATTTTTATAAGAAATGGAAATTTAAGTAGTCTCTTGAAATACAGTTGTCCCTCAGTGTCTGCCAGAGATTGGTTCCAGGACATGACTTTTTCCCCAATTCCAAAATCTGTGGATGCTTCAAGTTCCTGATACAAAATAGTAGTATTTGCATATAACCTACACATATCCTCTTGAATACTTTAAAGCGGTAGTCCCCAACCTTTTAGGAAATGGGGCATGGTTTAGTGGAAAAGAATATTTCCACAGACAAGAGAGACGGTTGAGCGGATCATCAGGCGATAGATTCTCATAAGGAACTTGCAACCCGGATTCCTTGTGTGCGCAGTTCACAAAAGGGTTCCAGCTCCCATGAAATAATTATGTTTCTGATCTGACAGGAGGTAGAGCTCCACTCACCCTTGCTCACTTCCTGCTCTGTGGCCAGGTTCCTAACAGGCTGTGGTACTGGTCTGTGACCCAGGGATTGGGGATCCCTGCTTTAAAGCATCTCTAGAACACCATGTAAATACTATGCAAGTAGTTGTTGCACTGTATCTTTTATTCTATTTCTTATTGGTTTTTTTAATAGTTTTTTAAAAAACAATTTCGATCTGCTGTCGGTTGACTTGTGGTTAGTTGAATATAAGGATGCAGAACCCATAGATGTGAAGGGCCAACTGTAACAAACATTTTACAAAATAGCAAAATATGAAAAGCAAAACTTCAAATATCAACAGTGCTATTAACTCCTTAGAGTTTTATAATATAAATATAGCTGTTCTGTATAAATAAGTAAGATAGAACTATCTGGTGAAAATTCGTTACATGCTAAACACTTGAAATTCTTTAAAAAACCAAAGTCTTTTTGATAAAGTATTTCTCTAGTACATGAATCTCCAACACTTTTACAAAAGATTGAGGAAGCAATTATATTTAATTTCCTCAATAAAAAATATACAATTATTGCTAACTTGTTATAGCTAATTCCTATTTCTGATTGTTATCCAAAGTAAGTGCTCTACTTGAAGTGTATGGGTATTCTAGTCGAGCTCTTTTGCCTCAACTAGAATACCCATACATTTCAAGTAAAGCACTTACTTTGGATAACAATCAGAAATAGGAATTTTTAAAATATCATTTCTAAAAGTACTCACAAAAAGCACCATAATATTTATGGTGTAAAATTTGAGAAGAATAACAAAAAACTGATGGAGAAAACTATCACAATGTACACTATTTAAAAACAATTACATAATGTAAACCTTTGTCCCCAAAACAATATCTATCATGAAAAACATTTTAATACTAATATATCTATATTTTAAAGACTATTCCTATATAAAATGTTTACAAGAAAGATACTTCAATTCATAAGTTTAAAGTGTACCTGCGAATTAATAAGACAATAACCCAGAAAAATTATTAAAAGGGGCAAAGTAAATGAGCAGCAATCTCACAGAGGAAAGGCAAATGGTCAGTAGACATTAGCAACTATGTTCAGCCTCATTAGTTGTAAGATATAATCTGATTAAAACAATAATATTATCATTAGATCAGCAAAATATAAATATTTATGATATCTAGTGTTTTCAAGGGCATGATTATATATTGGTGGGCTGTAAATATAATCGTTTTGAAAAATTGTGTTTTGTATGTGTTAAACAATTTTTAAATGCACATTATCTTTGCCATAGCAAAGTGAATTGGTGCTAAGTGGCCTCCTCCACTCCATGTCCAGGCACAACTCCAGGTATTAGGAGTCACCACAGTCCATCCACATGAGAAAGAACCAGAGAGACAACTCTGAAGGTATAAAAAGCCAGTGTTACTCCTCCAAGGGGCACACTAACTCTCCAACAACATATCCTAACCAAAATTAAACCCTTGAAATGTCAGATAAAAATTCAAAATAGTGATTTTAAAGAAGCACTGTAAGATCCAAGAGAAAGTAGATAACCAAAACAATCAGTAGAACAGTTCAGGATGTGAAAGGAGAGATTGACATCACTAAGAAAAACAAAGAGAACTAAAAAACTAATTGAAGAAGACACAAAACACAGTGGAAAAATTTAACAGTATACTAGCCCAAGTCTTTCTAATTAACCTAGTCAAATAGAAGTTAAAAAAAATTCAAAATAATGAGCAAAGTTGTTGAGAAATATGAGATTACATAATGTGACAAAATAGGTGTGATAAAAAAATCATGGCAGTCCAGAGGAAGAAGTTAATGTAAAAAAGTATGAAAAAATATATTTTGAAGAAATAATTCAAGAAAAGTTCCCACTCTCTAGAGAGATCTAGAAATTCAGATACTAGAACCCAATAGAGAGATCTAGAAATTCAGATACTAGAACCCAAAGAATTTCTGAAAGATATTTGTTTTTGTTTTTGTTTTTTCTGAAATTTCTGAATTTTCTGAAAGAAGAACCTCACCAAGTCGAAGAACCTCACCAAGTCATGTAGTTGTCAGATTATCCAAAGTCAACGGGGAGGATAATATCCTAAGAGCATCAAGAAAGAAGCACTAAATCATGTATAAAGGAAAGGACAGCAGACTAACAGCAGACTTTTAAGCAGAAACTCTATAAGACAGAAAAGTATGGGAACTTTTTCTCTTTGAAACATCAGATAAAAATACAAAATATTGATTTTAAAGAAGCACAATGAGATGCAAGAGAAAGTAGATACCTTTTTATATCCTACCAAGCTAAACTTCATAAATGAAGAAGAAATAAAGTCTTTACCTGGCAAACAAACATTAGGGGAATTTGTCACCACTGTACCAGCTCTATAAGAGATGCTCAGAGCAGTTTTAAACTTGGAAACAAAATGACAATACTTGTTAGCAAAATAGATCCCATAAAGATTACAAATCCTATAAAGCAACTATATGTTTGAAACCCCAAGACAGTAAGCTTACAGCACTATGGCAGGAACAAAACTGAACATATCAATATTAGTGCTGAATGTAAATGGTAAAAATGCCTCACTTTAAAGATACAGAGTGGCAAACAGAATTAAAAGAAAAAAAAAAAGCAAAATCCAACCACCTGCTGCCTACAGGAGACCCATTCATTGGCTAAAGACAGCCACAGACTCAAATTAAATGGGTAGAAAAAGACATATCATGCAAATGAAAAACAAAACTGAGCAGGAGTAGCCATCTTCAATATAGATAATACAGACTTTAAACCAATAACAGTATAAAAATACAAGGAAGGGCACTATATAATAATAAAGTATACATTTAACAAGAAGCTTTACCTTAAATATATATATATGCATCCAACATTGGAGCACTGAAATTCGTGAAGCAAATATAAATTGACCATAGGAAACATATTGATAGCAATACAATAATTAGGATCAGATTGAGTCACAGCCAAATTTTATCAGCCTTACAAAGAATTAAGGAGGAGGAACTCCTCCTTAATTCATTTATAAAATCAGTATCACACTGATACCAAAATCAGGCAAGGATACAACAATAAAAGAAAACTACAGGCCAATATCCCTGAATAACATAGGTGTAAAATTCCTCAACAAAATATCAGCAAACTGAATTCAATAACACATCAAAAAAATCTATCATGACCAAGTGGGATTTATTCCAGAAATGCAAAGATGGTTTAATATTCACAATAAACATGATTCACCACGTAAACAGTATTAGAACAAAAACCATATGATTATCTCAATAGACACTGAAAATCCAATATTCCTTTATGAAAACATTCCCCTTCAGTACTGGAACCAGACAGAACTGTCAACTTTTATCACTGCTATTCAACATCATACTGGAAGTCCTAGCAAGAACAATTCAGAAGAGAAAGAAATCAAAGACATTCACATAGGCAGAAGAAAATCAAACTGTCTCTGTTCACTGATGACATGATACCTAGAAAACGCTAATGACTCCTCCAAGAGGCTTCTAAATTTGAAAAACAAATTCAGTAATTCTCAGGACACAAAATAAACATATAAAAATCAATACCATTTCTATATAGCTATAACACTCAAGCATAGAACCAAACCAAGAGCTCAATCACATTTTCAGTAGCCACAAAAATTAAAATAAAATATCTAGAAATACATTTAATCAAGGAGGTGAAAGAGCTCTACAAGAAGAACTACAAAACACCGATGAAAGAAATTGTAGACAACACAAACAAATGGAAGATCATCTTATGTTCATGGATCAATCAATATTGTTAAAATGACCACACTTCAAAACAATCTATAGATTCAGTGCAATCCCTATCAAAAATACCAAAATGATTTTTCAGAGAACTAGCAAAAGTAATCATAAAGTTTATTTATGGAGACAGAAAAAGCATGGATATCCAAATAAATCCTAAGCACAAAGAACAAATGTATCACACTGTCTGACTTCAAATTATGCTACAAGGCTATGGTAACTAAAACAACATGGTACAGGTACAAAAATAGACAGAACAATAGAACAGAATAAAGAGCCAAGAAATAAAGCTACAAGTTTACAACCAACTGATCTTCAACAATGTAGACAAAAATAAACGAGGAAAGGACACCCTATTCAATAAATGGTTCTGGGAAAACTGTCTAGCCATACACAGAAGAGTGAAACTGGATCCCTATCAATCGCCATATTCAAACATTAACTCAAGATAGATTAAATACTTAAATGTATGGCCTGAAACTATAAAAATCCCAGAAGAAAACCTAGTAAATACTCTTCCGGGTATTGTTCACGGCAGATAATTTATGACGAAGACCCCAAAAGTCAATGAGACAAAACCAAAAACAGACATATGGGACTTAGTTAAACTAAAAAACTTCTGCACAGCCAAAGAAATACCTATAGAACTAACAAAAAAAATCCATGGAATGGAAGAAAATACTCGCAAATTATGCCTCAAAGGTCTAACATCTAGGATCTGCAATTAACGCAAATAACTCAACATGAAAAAAAAACCATCAAAAAATCAGCAAAGGACATGAATAGACAAGTCTCAAAAGAAGACATGCAAGTGGCCAAAAAACATATGAAAATGCTCAACAGCACTAATAATTAGAGAAATGCGAATTAAAACCAAAACGATATATTATACCAATCAGACTGGCTATTTTCAAAAAGTCAAAAGGAATGCTTATTCACTTTTAGTGAGATTATAAACTAATTCGACCTCTATGGAAAACAGTATGGCAATTTCTCAAAGAACTAAGCATAGCATTACCATTCAACCCAGCAATCCCACTACTAGTGATCTACCTAAGGAAAATGAACCAATACATATAAAACATACCTGTACTCATGTTCATTGCAGCACGATTCACAATAGCAAAATCATGGAACAAACCTGAGTACTCAGCAGTGACTGACGGGATAAAGAAAATGTGGTATATATACACCATGGAATACCATGCAGCCATAAAAAGAATGAAATCATGCCCTTTGCAATAATGTGAATGGAGCTGGAGAACATTATAAGTGAATTAACTCAGAAGCAGAAAACCAAACACTACGTGTTCTTGCTTATATGTGGGAGTTAAATGGCCACAAAGATTAGAATAATAGATGCTGGGGACACCAATAAGGAGCGAGGTGGCAGAGGGTTAGGGTTCAGAAGTTATCTATTGGGTATAATGTTCATTTTCCGGGGAATAGGTCACCTGAAGCCCAATCCCCACCAATATGCAATATGAACATGTAATAAGCATGTACTTATATCTCCTGAATCTAAAATAAAAATTTTAAAAAGAAGATTCAAAAACAACAAAAATTAAAAATAAAGAGGACAAGAGAAACCTTTTGGAAGTAATGATGTGTTCATTCTCTTGATCATAGCAATTGTTTCACATATGTCAAAACTTATCAAATTTGTTCACTGTAAGTATGTGTGGTTTATTGTATGTCAATCATACCTCAATAATTCTCTCTCTCTCTTTGGTCAGAGTTTCACTCTTTCACTTAGGCTGGAGTGCAGTGACATGATCATGACTTACCACAGTCTCAAACTCTTGCGCTCAAGCTGTCCTCTTGCCTCAACCTCCCAAGTAGCTGAGACTATAGGCGTGTGCCACTGTGTGCAGCTAGTTTTTTATTTTTGGCAAAGATGAGGTTTGGATATGTTGCCTAGTCTTGTCTCAAACTTCTGGCTCATGTAATCCTTTCACCTCAGTCCCCCAATGTGCTGAGATTATTACAGGTGTGAGCCACTGCACCCGGCCAATAATTCTATTTTTAAAAGAAATAGGGAATAGAGAAATTGGAAAATATATGGAGAAATATAAATAATATAAGATAATGACTATATAAAACAGCAATCTTTGTGTTTTAAGGAGTTAAAGAATAAAAATATATGACCTCAATGGCATCTTATTCCAGAGGGAGATACAATTCTGATAGGGATGAAAGCAATGTTTATACAGTAAAGATACTTATTATCCTGATATTTTGAAAAATTAGTAATGTGTGTTATATTTTGGGTTAGTCCCAAAAGAGTAGCATCGGAGTGCGTGACTTCCAAATAGTAGTGGGCAAAATAGAATTCAAAGGAAATAATCCATCCAAACAGAAGGCAACAGAGGATAGGAAAAGAATAGTAGAAAACAAAATTAGCACAAATAAGATGGCACAATGTAAATAAATTAAATCCCTTTGTTAAACACAAGATGGATTTTTTAAAAAGCAGCTATACTCTGTTACAATAAACATATCTAAAACATAAGTTTCCAGAAAAGTTGCATGTACAAGATGAAAAAAAGATACACCAGGAAAACAAAAAGAAAGCTGCTGCACTTGTACTAAAATCAGACAAAATAGACATTCAGGCAAAAATCATGACTAGAGAAAAATTGGGCCACTTTATAGTGATAAAGGGGTCAAGTCTCAACAAATTTAAATTTCTATGTATGTATTAAGGTATCTTCAAATTATAAAAAGCAAAAAAATTTATCAGATTAATTTTGGCCAATGAGGTATAAATAGATTTGTGGTGTGGCAATTTCCAGAAAGGACGTTGATCATGACCTTTGTCTTTTGTCTTTAGGCCTTCCCCCTTCTTGTCTGGAAAGCATTCATGATGCCTGGAGAGCAGGTCTTGGGAACTGCTACGACCTTAACTGTTCACTCCAGACTAGCGTTGTCAAGAATCAATTTCTGTCTTCAAACTCTGCTGTTTATGGAGTCTGTTCCTCACACCAGAACTTAATTTTAACTAACACAGAGAGAGTTTACAGAAGCCAAGGAAGTAGACACTTTTGTAAAGGAAGGGGAAAAAAAATCATCACTGCTCTCCTAATCCCAAAGTGCTCCTGAGCTATTAGTATAACACTCAGGCAATCAATATGACGGAAGAAAAAGTAGTTCCCTCAAATGACAACTGGCAATACCTTGCATATGGTTTATTAATCTAGGCTTCTGTCTCTTATTTTTAGCTGATTTGCCAGTTAGGATGGAAACAGAAAATTAGAAGATTAGTTTGGTTCATTTAGACTTCCTTTTTTTTTTTCTACTCCAAGCACTTAATATCCATGGAAATTGCCAAATGATTCATTTGTGCTTAATATCCTCTGTAGGAAATTTAATTGATTAAAAGGAATATCCCTCAAAGAATGTACACATTCTAATTTCTGTTCCATAATATCTGATTACAATCTGTTTGTATTCCTTAGAAACCAGTTTTGTTCCTGCTTCTGTTGTTGCTGCTTTCAATCCAGTGACAAGAAACAGAGAATTGCTCAAGTGCAAATACCTGCCAGCTAATATTGAGTTGAGAAAATTAACCACAGAGAAAGTAGAAGGAAAATTTCACTGTATAAAACTATTAGCCAGTGACCTTGCAAATGTACTTTATGATGCCAGTTCTGAAAGCTAACAAGTTCTGGAACATTTTGATTGGTGCCATCCATAATGGAGTGTGTAGGAGGAAATGACATAGACCTTGAAGGGATAGAAGTATGGGAACTCCAACAATAAACGAAATAATTGGTCTCCAAACTGAGGCATATGTAAATTCTTTCCAAAGGGTATGTGGACATAGATGGTTTATAGGAAATCAATATTCAGATTCCTGTTCTCAAAAATTCGTGTATCTGAGAATGTTGCTATGCACAAAGCATCGTCCTAGTTTTCTTGTCCTAACTTCCTTTTCACAATCTTTCTCCTCCTGTCTTATAAGATGCCGAAATATAATCTACTCAATGAAATAAACAAATCATCTCACTATAAACCCTAATTTATTTATGTTCTTACAAATAAATCACATTGAATGGTAAAACTTGTTTTCGTTGCAAATAGTTTATTCATCATTTCATTATTTGAAAAGGATAAATGCTCTTGGTTTTCATTTCTTTAATAAGGTTACGAAGTAGAAGTGCAAAATACTACTCGTCACCCAAAGAATGTGTCTCTTCTCAAAATAAGAAATATCCTCCCTCAGCCATGTTCTCATGTGGTATGGACACATGATTTACTAGGCATCTGGAAACCATTCTTTAAGACGTCTCCAGTGTTTCTTTTGGTGTTATTGGGAGACATCACTCGGATATTATTAATCCTCAGTTTGTTTTTCCAAAATATCAAGTCTCACATTAAATCCTTTATTCTCCATGAGGATTTCTGGTGTAATCACTTCTTGGCTAGACTACTCATTTTCTGTATCAAATAACTTTCCCTACATTCCAGGGTATTTTGCTCTAAGTTTCTACTTTTATAAAATCCAGAACAAGTGCCACTTGACAGAAAATGGGGTTAAACATTTTTAGAAGCGTATTCTATATTCTTATTTAGATAAAAGAGGGAGCTTAGAATAAAACAGTGAGACTTTGAATACAACAAATTTAAAAAAGATTTTTAAAAGATTTAAAATAGCTATATAAAAGTATATAGAATACTTAACCATTAATTCTGCCATTCACCCTAGATATTCTTGCTAGAGGATGGAGTAAGGTGACAAAGCCATATGACAATGGAATGAGAATGATGACCAAGATCAGGATACATCTGATAAATGATGAATGACATGATAAAGAAGTGTTCCTTGGCAGATGGAATTACTAGCTCCAATAATATTTTTTCCTCTTTTCTCCTGGTGTCATGTCTCATGGCAGGAAAATAGTGGTCTCCTACCCTTAGACTTTGGGCTTGACCACATGACTTGATTTGGTCAATGGGATGTCAGTGGACATGATGCAGTTAGAGACTTGCAATGTCCATGAGAGTGATGGCTATGACAAGAACATGCCACAGACAGTTATTGCTCCTGAGCCTGGGTTCCAGAATAAGACGTGAAGCGGAGTGACAACCCAGAACCAAGTCTGGAAGACACAGCCTGAAGCAGAGCCTCTTAGTCAGGCCCAACCTAGATCAGACGAACTGCAATGGAAACTGAAAATGACCCATAGATTCTCGAGTGTGAGCATAAATACATGTATGTCACTGAATTTGGGGGTGATTTGTTATGTAGCATTACTGCAGCAATAGTTGACTGTCATAAATGCTTCGGCTCCTCTGATGGTCCGTGTTCCTCATGATTGGATCTATTTGAGCTTTTGTGATGATCAGCCAGACCTGGAGAACAAGGCTTCCAGAGTGGCTGGTCTTGGCTCTTCTTGAGAAGTTGATTTTTAGAAGCTGTTATTGATATCTTACTCTGGAAGAAGAAGGGGTAATTCTGTTCCATCACTTCTTTCCCATTCTACCCACACTTCTCCTATTCCAATACTTGTACGTTTGATTGGAAAGACTCAAATGTGAGCACCTAGAGATCTTTGCTTTCAGGCTGGTCTGTCTTATATGTATACCGGATTTCCAGTGCAAGGGAGGTGACCAGGAAAAGGGACTGATGGGGCTCTCAGCATTCAGTGTGCCTATGATTTCAGTACAGTCTTCTCAGGTGTTCCTTGTGCCCTGAGTTATAAACTTTTCTGCTGGGAGAAAGAATACAGGATCCAGCTGCTCCCTGAAAAAGGCCTTCAATCAGTCTTCCTGTTTTAAGCCCACCTGCACCCTGGCCTTCAGATGCCTCCAAGTTCTCAGTCTTTCCAGGATCTGTGATTTGCAAATATATTTTTGTTGGCTTTGACCCCTGCAAGCTTTTAGATTTCATCTCTCTGTTATCTGCTGAGCTATTTTAACATGTCTGCTTTCTGTTATCTGCATTTGGTTGATCTGTTTTTCCTATTTCATCTTTCCTCCATTTTCTTTCCCCACTGCTGTTTTAGTGGGTTTTGGGGATGTGCCCAATGCTCATATTTGACTGCAAGTTTAGTGATGTAGCATGTAAGTTTAAAATACCATTGATCTCATGACCACTTTTATCATTTCTAGAGGTATTGATCAAAATGGGAAGAGAGCATACTTTTCTGATTTATTTCTTCTTTTTCTTTTATATATCACTGAAGCTAATGACATGTTTGCCCTGTCTCCTCAAAATTAAATCTGAGATCCCAATCACTGTGATGATTTTCTTGCTCAAGTTTTCCAGCTAAAGACCAACCAACTGTTTTACATTACTAGATAAGGATTAGAGAAACTCCTTTTCTTCATTAAGTTGCTTTAAGTCAAATGTTTAAGGCAACTCTACATTTTAATGTTAGAATCAAAATAATTTTGTTTGATACATGTAAGATAACTTCTTACAATTTGATATTTGATATATGACCTAATTTTAATTTATATATATAGATTAGATTATATACACACATGTATGTATATTTACTCATATGTCTTAAGTCTATTGTTTCTTAGACCATTCTGTTTTATTACTCCAGGAAGACAGGCTTATTGTAACATGTTAAAAGATAAAGGGGTGTACAATTTTTTTAAAATACACCTTCCATTCTTCTCCACCAATTTACTTTCTAAAGGCAATGCATATTACTGATTTTCTGTGCAACTAACCACAATTTGTACATATATCTATGCAATAAGATGTTAGAATTGTTTCACTGTTTCAAGATACAATAGACAATTCATTCCAGAGTGAAGTATGAGGCTATGATATAAAACTGTCAAAGCTATAACTGGAAAGTCAATTACCTGACTCACTCACACTGAGGTTATAGAAGGGAAATGAGTGGATTTCCAGGGAGGAACTCTTTGGAGAGAGCCATGCTAGTCATTACCTCTCTACTTACCGCCCTCCTGGCCCCCAGCCTCAATTCAGAGAGAAAGAGAGAAGAGGGACTTCAAGAAACCACTCAGCAAAATACGTGTCCTTTACCCTGTGCATGTGAGGGCGGGGGAAAACACAGGGGACCAGTGTCTCACTCCCACGTGAGGAGTCCTGGGGATGAGAGACAGACTGTATCCAGAGGTTTTGACAGCAAAGTGGAGGATGCAATTGACCTCCACTTTCAGAGTTTACTGGGCAAATAATGTGTAAGTGCCTCCCACGGACCAGATTTAGGCCGTGGGGGAGAAATACATTGGTGAAAGGAAGTGAAGGTGGGATGGCAGCTATAGGACCCAGCGGGCAGCAGATGTAGTGACCTGCCAGAGTCCTAAACTAGGGCCCGAATGGTGAAGCTTGTTCTAGGAGGTAGCAAAACACAAGGGAGAGGCCACCAACAAGGCCTGGTTTCTGAACAGCCAGGAAAGCACCAACAAGAGAAAGAGCTGGCCTAGGCTTCACAAAGAGCAGGCAAAGCTAGTTTATAACAGGGCAGACAACTGAGAAGTTTCCTTGTCCTCTTCTCCCTTCTTTGTCATTTCTCACCTGAAGGATTTGAGTGAAACCCCAGGTAGGAGATGGTGAAGACAAGCTAGAAAGAAGAAGCTGATCACACATTCCAAATGTCTCTTGCCCCTGGCCAGCACTCCAGCTGGTCTGGAATGCTTGCTTGATGGGATGACCTCTATTTCTGAGGGGTTTGAGCCCTTTGTTGTCCGGCCCTGTTCAGGCTGTATTTGCTGGGATTTAATGTATGGTAGAGCAGACCAAGTGAATCCCTGGGCTCCTTCCTGGGTTCTAAATATCTTCCTCTCTGGTAGTAATATCCTAACTCTCATATAATTGTGGTCAATCTATGTCCTGACTGCAGTGTCAATGCCCTCCTTTTTTTTTGCCTACTAGTTCACTTGCATGGGGAGCCCAAAGTAGCCACCAGGTGGTAATGACAGCTTCAAGTTCAATAGAACCCTTTCAGTATTCCCCAAAGCAAGGAGTCTCCCCATGGTAAGTAGGGCCTCTAGTCTGGTAGAGCCCAAGATTGTGGGAATGGGAATCTCAAATTCCACAAGCAGGTCACTGAGAGCTATGGCGAGAAGGTTCACTCATTGCTTTGCACACCTAGGAATTACAACAATAAAAAACCAGCATTACATGTAACATGTCCAATGTTAATTCTGAGCATACACCACAGCTTGGAGGATGGAGATTCTACACCATACTGATATCTTACCTCAGCCTTCAACAGGTCATTCCACTATCCTATCATGTGGCTGCCTCTGGGTGATATGGTCCTAGGTAAGCCTAGTGGTTCTCACAGTCATGAGCCTATTGCTATGTGTTTGTTACTCTAATGTGAGTCTCTTGTTCTGAGGCAATCACTGTTGTGTGGGATACCATGTGGATAAATCAGGCATTTTGATGGTGGTGTTGATGGGCAGTGGAGGCACAGCTGCATTTAGGCTCTAGATCTATCAGTCCTAGTAAGGAATACTTCTAAGTAGGAAGAGGTATGAGGTAACTGACCTGCTGCAGGGCCTGTCTGATCTCTCACGGAATGGTGCTATATTAAAGATTTAATGCTGTTGGCAGATTGGGCACTCAGCAGTGGCATTAGGTAGATAGATGTTGGCAAGAGGGCCCATGTTGTTGGGCCCATGCATAGCCATTCCTGTCAGTCACCTTCTTCTATTTCTCTTCTTATAGATGATCCTCCAGGTGTGATACTTTCAGTGAAGGGCACTTATAATCTCCAAAGTTGCTAGCTTTTGGTGTTGGCTACTATCCTGACAGAGTCACGGAGGTGCAGCCGAAGTGTCATCTTGGAGGGGTGACCCTGTGGGGGTGGATTGCCATTCTCCAGGCTGCAATGTGTGCCCTAAGTCAACTGCCATTATGTGAGGCTGTGACCCCTAAAGGGAAATTCCATGGGTTTTGGAGCCAAGAGGTGGCAGTCGAAGTGGCCATGCTTACCCATCATTTGGGGGGAAATTTGGGTTTCCTGTCACTGCAAATCTGGGCTCTGCACATTTATTTTTATTATTTTAGATTTAAAAAACTCTTACTGTAGTAAAACACACATAAATCTTACCATCGTAACCACTTAAGTGTACTGTTCAGTGGCATTAAGCACATTCACATTGTTGTGTAGCTGTCACCACCATTCATCTTTAGAACCTTTTTGTCTTCCCAAACTGAAACTCTGCACCCGTTAAATACTCACTTCCCATTGCCCCCTGGCAAACACCATTCTCCACAGAGACTATTTTCAGACAGTTTTTTCTTTCACTTAATAAAAGAGAGGGTTTATTGCTGACTGATGGGATTGCTTCTACATGTGGACACCTTCTTGCATATGCAATGGAGTTTAATGTAGAGAAAGGTAACAGAAAATGGGGTCATCGAAAGAGAAGAGGTGGAGACACAAACTGAATGAGAGTTTCATATGGGCGTCCTATCCACAGGCCTCAGCAGCCCTGCCATGGATCCACCTAATTTTTTCACATCAAGAAGTTGGTCTTGTCAGCCATTTCCGTGTTCCACCCACAGGTTTCATAGCTTTCCCGCTGTCGCTGGCAGCACGGCTTCTCATAGTACTGCTGATCCTTACAGTCCTCAAAGAGCCCATCCCTGGTGAGGATTCTGCTTAGGGTCCTGTATGCACCTTCCACATTTCCTTCTGGTACCATCGCAGTCCTGGCAATGAACTTCAGATGTTTTGCCATGACCTTGGATTTACATCTCCACTTTGCAGGACCTTGCATACCCAGTACCAGCCCATTGGAAACCTGTTCTGCCCATGTAGAGTTTCTGACTCCTGGAGGGAGACATAAGACTTTCAGTTACAGCTGTTATTGTGTAACTTTGGGCTATTTACACAAGAAACAAACAGGCAAGTAAAGGAGTTGTGATTCTGGTAGAAGACATTGACCCAGATCATTAGGAGGAGGTAGAGCTACTGTTACATGGTGGGATGAGGGAACCAGGATCCACCCATGAACTGCTTGGTACTTCCTTGCCCAATTTTGATGATGAAGGCGCCAGTAGCCAACACTTGAAAAGGGCATAATACCAGAGATTCCTCAGCAGTGAGGGCCAGGATCACCCTACCAGGAAAGCCATTTAGATTAGCAAAGGTGCTTGTGAAACATAAGGAGGAATCTGGAAGGGCAGATTCTATTCTATTCCAGGAATTCTGAGAAGAGGAATGTCAGTTTTTGCTAGGAGACTAGCTGCAGCCAGGGTTTGCAATTTTGTCTCAATCCCTCTAGTCAAAGTTTCTGCAGGAAAAGAAGCCCACCAGAATCCTGGAGGAGCCACTCCCAGAAGTACTGCATGATACTGGTGGATCTGATAGTGCAAGGGGTGGGCAGCTGAGATTCTGAGGACTGTGCTGATCCCCCCTCCCTCTCCTACAGGATGGAGGCAACCCTGCCCTAGCTGCTGGAGAGCTGAGCAGCTGGTGGCCCTCAATGGAAAGACTGAGGTCATGCTGTTGTCCTGAGGACAGCCTGCATCAGTCGATGTGTCTTCCATAGTGAGGCCCTTTTGCCTCTCTATGGGAAATCCCAGCTGGGCCACCCTGCCTGCACTGCCGCTCAGCTTCTCTCTCTGTCTTATCTTGTTGCCTTCACTCGCCAATACACTTCTCATACGTCCTTCTCTAGATCTGAGTCTATTTCCTGGGCAACCAGAGCGCATTATTAACAGCCTCTTTCTTTCTGCTCTTGAAGCTTTCTATTACTTCCACAGGATAACCAGAGCAGCTTAACAACAGAAATCAGAGTGTGTTACTTCCCACTTAAAATGTTCCAATAGCTTTCATTTGTTCTTGGAATCCTATTTCAATTTTTCCCATGGCTTAAAGACCCTGACTCAGGTGATCCTTCTCACTCATCCATCCTTTTCTCCTCTCTCACCTTTGCTGACTATGCTCTATGCCACTGACTTTCCTTTTATTCCGGGAATTCTGAGTAGAGTTTAGTGGATTACTTTTTTTTTTGCCAGGACTTGAATTAGATGATACAGTTCTGCTCTGCCAACAGTGTCTGGTACCTACTGGTATCCAAAAAGCATTTATTGAGCATATGAATGTCTAGAAGCTTAGAATCTAAGGAGAAGTATGATTTCATTTCCAGATCATGGGCAGCCTTGGTCTACAACGTATCACTGGGAAATCTCTTAGGTCACAGGGAGGCAGCTGAGACTGAATTTCTTTGATTCTTTGTCTTTTTCTCTAGTAGAATGGAGGATCTGACGAATTTGGTCCTTAGGACTTCATAAAAATTCACACAATGTTCTCTCATCAAAATTCTTGTTGAAAACCCCAATAATGTCCATTGAGAGGCGATCTTGCCCTCTAATGAGATTTACTTCCATTACTGTATGAAATAAATGACTGTACTTCCCTGAAAACTTCATGAGGCTTCACCTGTCTCAGTCCTTTCCTGACTGAAGTACTGGATACTCAAACCAACCTTGCCTATTATTTTCTCCCTGGTATGGCCTGCAAAGCCTTCTGTTGGCTGCCTTAGCTGAAGTCCTACTTTAACATAGATGAAAGGACCCTTGAAATCATCTGACTCACCTGTTTACAAGATGTATGTGTTGAATTGTGTCCCTCTCAAAATTCTCATGTTGAAGTCCTAACCCCTAGTATCTCAGAGTGTGACCTTGTTAATGATATAGCTTTTACAGATGTGATCAAGCTAAAATGAGTTCATTAGGGTGGGCCCTAATCCAGTGTGACTGGTGTCCTTATAAAAGATAAACTTTGCACACACAGACAGGCACACAGGGAGAACATCATGTGAATATGAAGACAGCCATCTATAAGCTGAGGAGAAAAGCCTGAAAAGGGTCCATCCCTCACAGCCCTAACAGGGGACCAATTCTGCCAACATCCGTATCTTGGATTTCCATATCCAGCCTCCATTAATGTGAGATAGTCCATTTCTGTTGTTTAAGCCACCCAGTCTGTGGTACCTTGTCAAGGCCACCCTCGCAGACTAATATGCAGAATATGTGCCTGGATTCTACTATGCATGAGAGAAGCTGACTTGACCAAGCCAGGGTGAATGGTTTCACAGGAAGCATGACACTGAGTTGTGGGGGTGGACCCAAAACTTCCAAGTCTTTCCCAGGAGTTTCTGGCAAGAGTTTCTACAAGTCCCATTGGACAGGGCCGGTCCATGTGACTATTCTCTTGCGGTGGCAGTGCTGGTCAAGGCCTCTGCCACAGCAAACCCCAGGCAAGCTCTCAGCAGGAAAAGCTCTTTCCAGGAACACAGCCACTTAGCAACCTCAAGTGGGTTCTCTTAACTGTGTCTGAAGAAACATGGGCCTCCCTTTGCTGGTGCCTGGTTCAACAGTGTCCGGGAGCAAGCCATCTTTGACAGGTGATTCATGAATTTTGTTCCTTCCATGTGTCAGTCACCCTTCTAGATCTTAGGGATACAGACTTGAAGGAGACAGCAAAGGTTTTGATTTTAATGGAGCTGACCTTGTTGTGGTAGGAGACAGCCAGCAAGTCAAAGACGAGTCAAGGCAGATGTCCTTTCAGGGAGTAACACAGAGACTTCTTTAAGTTGGGTGGTCAGGAGAAGCCCCCTGAGAAGCATTCATTTAAGTTGAGAGCTGATGCCAGCCTGGTTGCCTTTTCATACAGCAAGGAAAAACTGGGCAGAGGCACCTGGGAAATCTTCAAATTTAAATATTATTGTCCTTTTTGCTTGGAAAATCTTGAGTAAAATAAAAAAAATTTAATTTCGTCAATAAGCAATGGTAGATTCTGACACTTGGCATGAATTTGGCAAACAAAGACAGAGACGCTTAGATTTTGGAAGGCTTTTTCCAGCTTTTCAAATGAAGGTTAATGTCCAGAACCTTGCGGGTCTCTGGTGGGTGTCCGTGTTGGGCCCAGTAATGCTCCCCACACCACACAACTGCTCAGTACTGGAAGATGAGTGAAGTACTGGAGATACCTCCTGGCTTGGCAGGTGTTGGGGCCTTACCTGTGTGCACGGTGCTGTTGTCTCAGGTGTGGGTCAGCGGCTGACGCACACTTGAGACAACAGCACCGTGCACACCGGTAGGGCCACAACTGTATTCCTATCAGCATAGGCCCCTTCCTGAGAAGCTGCAAGTCTAGGCTTCACTCTAGCAGAGGCTCCCTTAGGCCACACTATTCCACCCCTAACAACTTCTTTACTTTCAAAGAGAAGGAAAGAACCCCAAACAAAACAAACAAGGACACATATTTATACCTTGATACCCTCCATGTCTGCAGAAAGGCTCTGGTTTTGAGCTGAGGCAATATAACATCCTGGCAGGTAATACTGTAACCTCATGCCACACTTGCCTCTTTGACCATTGGGAAAGAGTCCATTTTGGTTTCCAAACACTCTGTAACCCTAAATCACCCAGTGCTGGTCCCTAAACACTTTACTCTCCAAGGTAGCATACTGTGCATTCTTTTCCCTCTCGTATATGTTTTTTCCTCCTACTCTTACATCCCCCACTACTTTTTTGGGTCAGGACTCTCGCTGGTAGAGTGTCTTCCACGGGTGGGATCAAGATCAAAAGGATAAAGGCATTTAAAAAAGAGACGAGAGATATCCTATTCTCTGTCCTATGGAAGAACACTTTCTGCTTTCCTGGTGAGTATAAGAGGCTTCTACAGTATTTGCTTTTGGAGAGTGACATCCTCCAAAATGAATATCCCGTGAGAAATATCCTATGAGAGGCCCTGTGCTCTCCGGGAGTACTCGGTGAAGATTTGGGTGTACACGGAACACACTTTCCGGAAACCTGTGGAGTGTCTTTCGTCCGCTTTCTTTCCACTTGAAGCTGCTGCTCACCCCACGTGCCCACGACCTCCGTGGAGGCCAGTGCTCCCGGGGTGGAGTGAAGGGCGCCTCCAGGAAGGAGCCGGGCGCGGGCGTCCCGGGAGGGCGCGAAGGACCGCAGCCGGGGCGGGGCCGGTGGGCGCACAGCCCGGCTCGGCGGGAGCCTGGACGGCTGGGGCGGGGGCAAGGGAACTCCGAGCGCGGGCGGGCGCCGTGTTGACCGCGTCCTAGCAACCGGGGACGCGCGGGCGCCGGTGGGAGCCGAGCAGCGCTGCGGGGCTGGGGTTGCGGTGAGTGCAGGCGCCGGCTGCGACTAAGGGCGGGCGGGGGTGCGCTGCAGGTGAGGGTGGACGGGGTGTGGACTACTGGTGAGGACGAACGAGGGCTGCAAGTGAGGCCCGGCCTGGTGGGGGCTGCAGGTGAGGGCAGACGAGGGCTGCAGGCGAGGACGAGCGGGGCGGGGGTCGTCAGCGCCGGGCCTGCAACGTGGAGAGGGCCCTGCTGTCCTCTCGCGTCCCCGGTTCTCTCCTGGGGCCGGGATCTGCCCTCCCCTCCCGCGGCGACCCTGCTGGAGTTTGGGCCCTCCAGCCTTCCTCCACCTTCACCCCCGCCGCGTGCCGGCCTCCCCCCCGCTCTTCTGTGTCCTCCCCAGCAGCTCTGCCTGCTGCTCTCCAGTCCTCACCACCCCTCAACCATGTCCCAGCTCAAACCCTACCCACCACCGCCGCTGCCCATCTTCCCCCGTCCCTTTCCCCCTCCCTTCCCCCTCCCTTCCCTTCTCCCTTTCCCGCCAGCCGTGTCCTATGGCGCCTTCTTCTCCTGGGGCTTCACACGGATCTACTCAGGGCTTTTCCTCGTCAGTTCTGGAAGTTTCTTTTGTTTTTTTGGTTTTTTGTTTTTTTGAGTTGGAGTCTCACTCTGTCGCCCAGGCTGGAGGGCAGTGGCCGTTCCCGGCCACCGCAGCCTCGACCCGCTGGGCTCCGGCGATCCTTCCTCCTCAGCCTTCCGAGTAGCCGGAATTACAGGCGCGCGTTACCACGCCCGGCCGATTTTTTGATTTATTGTAGAAATGAGGTCTCACCTGCCCAGGCGGGTCTCGAACCCGCGGATTCAGGCAATCCACTCACCTCAGCCTCCCAAAGCACGGGATTACAGGCTAGTTTGGTGGAGCCCGGCTAGTTCTGGAAGTTTCTTATTGAGCAACTTCTTCATTCTCAGAGGACCCTGCATGGGTAGACTTTTTCCTGCCCGGTGTCCCGACCTTATTACAGCTCTCAGGGGATGCCTGCATTCCCATAGCCTTCTGAAGAATTCGGGTTTGCTTCTGCTCCAGGGTTACTGAAATGACTCAGGAATGGGTCTCATCTTATAAGTGATGCTGGAAGCTTCCAACTGACCCTTAAAAAGAAAAACAAACTCTCGATTGGATCAGTAGAGAAGACGAGTCTTAAGTAATTTCCTCTTTATGTAAACACATTCACAATATCTTTTTTCCTTTTAAACTTTACATTTATTTCTTTAATTCAAAGGTATGTACTGTGTATTTACATGGATTCCTTGTGACAGTGGTTCTTGGGCCCAAAGAGCTAATGATTGACAATGGGTAGAAACTGGGGAACAGCTGCCCCTGATTTAAAAAAAAAAAAAAATCTTAGTTTTATCGGAGTTAATCGACCATTTTGGAAAACCACTTTTTTTTCCAGATAATATTCTACCTGCTTTTTGCGTTGCCATAGGGCACCCCCCCTCAAGGTTTTGTTAGACCTTCTGTTCACCAGCCTCTTCTGGAATAAACCTGTGTACTGCTGCTCTGTTCGCCAGACTCAGAAAAACAATTTGAATAGATTCAAAGTAAGTTACACTTACATTTCTGTAAAAATTTGTGATGACGAAAATAAGAACTTTTTGCATTTCTTAGTTGTGTTTAAGTGTCTTCTAGGAAGTTACTATATATGGTATGTTGACTGCCACAGTCTTATGTAATCTATGTTAATTTCACATTTTTCCTTTAAAAAAGAAGGAAGTAATGCATACACTGTCTTTTGAAAAAATTTTTATTTTAAAGATATGGGGTACAATTTACACTATGTCTTTATAAGATTACCACTAGTGTTATACTTAATATTAAAAACAGACAAAACTGTCCACCTAGCCTTTCTGTAAAAGATAAAGCAATTTGCACTTATTCTTATTCTCATAATATTGGGAAACTCAAGCATGTCACACACACACATCAATACATGCTTATGTATTGAACTTGAAAGCATTTTTTTTCTTCTTTTTTTTGGAGTCTGAGTCTCACTCTGTCTCCCAGGCTGGAGTGCAGTGGCATGCACCCTCATGGGCACCCCAGCATCTACCTCCTGGGCTCCAACTCCTTCTACCTCAGCCTTCCAAGTAACTGAAATTACAAGCGCACACTACCATGCCCAACCAATTTTTTACTTATTGTAGAGATGAGGCCTCACCAAGTTTCCCAGAAAGCATTTTATATCAGTTAGCAATAGAAACAAAACACTAGAATACTAAAGCAAATGCACAGAACAAATTTATGCACTAATTTTACTAATACTTTCATGTGTATCTAGATCAGTTGTTCTCAACCCTATCTGATCCAGTACTTGATTCTTATAACAAGTATTTTATTTATTTATTTTTTGAGTTGGAATCTTACTCTGTTGCCCAGGCTGGAGTGCAGTGGCATGTTCACGGCTACAGCAGCCTCGCTTCTGGGCTCAGGTAATCCTTCCACCTCAGTTTTCCAAGTAGCTGAAACTATAGGTGCATGCCACCACATCTAACTAATTTATTTATTTATATTTATTGTAGAGATGAGGTCTCACCAAGTTGTCTAGGCTGGTCTCGAACCCCTGGTCTCAGGCAATCCTCGCCTCTGCCTCCCAAAGTGCTGAAATTACAGGCGTGAGTCACCCTGCCTGGCTTATACCAAGAATTGTGTATTGTTGCCTTACTATTCTGAAATCATGATCAAAGATCATAATCCTACATATTTAATAGAGTTTTACATATCAATAGCACTCTAATTGTAAAATGAAGGAAAATAATTGTAGTGGGATATTAGCATGTAGATGCTCAGGTACCACTACACTAGAATATATAAAGAAGTTGTGAGACGCTCCAGAGTCACACAGAATCATTTAAACACAGCAGCCCCAAATGCAGGCTGATATAGATATGTCATTGCAACTTAGATTTCAAGAATAACATCAATGGTGTGATTTTTCACAATGCTGAGCTCTTGGTAAAGTTCCATGTAAAACAAAGTGTGTACAACCTTTTCGTTTTATAGGATGATGACAATCCTGTAAAAGTCAGTGTTTATTAAAACTGTGAAAAAATACTTTGTGATTTTTTAAAGTGGAGAAAAATTCTAGGCTCAGGTATTATCTGCAGTGTTTCACCTATCAGATACCTGGAGGTTACAGTAGAATTCTTCCTTTTAGGGTATTGTCCTGTCTTGGGATATTGTCCAAGAGGCAAAATTTGTTTTGTAGAACAAACAGAAGGAAATCTTGCATCCTTCATACTCATCACTAAGTGTCAAGAATGCCCCCTTCCTATTGTTTTGATAGGTAGACATCTCTCCAGTATTTCTACACTGCTTTTCAATAGGAAGTACTGCCCTGGTGAAATCCAGTGATCCGGGTGTCCCTGCTACTGGATTTCGAGGTTTAATACCGTACAGAAGGTAAAATCTCTGCGTCATTTCTGTAGTGTCTTTGTATTTCTGAGCCTTCATAACAATGATGGGAGAAAAAAGCTAATTATACTTAATTTATAACCATATTTCTAATATTCTGGAAGAAGGATTTTAATGATTAGTTTTATTACAAATGAGAAACCAATATAGATTTTTTTTAAAAAAAAGCCTTAAATGTCCTTTGTGAATTAATGTCAGAACTCATTTTATTTTTTGAACTTATTTTCCAACTTACTTGTGATACAGATTTTATTTTTTTTAGTTGGACTAGATATTTTCCAGCCACCGCCTGACTGTGTGTTTAATATTCCAGATTACAGCATGCCTATTGATTTTTGAATGTAGAGATGATCTTCTTCTCAAATTCAAGATGGTTTATTCTGATTTAAAAAGATCTTCTTTAAAAGTGATTTGTTAACAGGAAATTTATCTCACTAAATTTCTATTTTAAATTTTGCTGCTGGACTCTTGTGATAACCAGTTTAGATAAACAGGCTACAATGACTCACTTGTTTTTCCATCTCTCACAGTGACTCCTAAGAAAGTTGTGAATTACAATACAGTGTTATTCTGGGCAGGACATATGGGTAGGGAATAAAATATTTGGATTGCTCAGCTACTCAATAACATTCGCCCCCCCCACTCAGAAATCACTTGGAGACCTCAAAGAGCTCTCAAAATCATGTTTGTCCTCTCATCATTGTACTGAGGCAGATAGTATGACTATCAGAAAGTGAGGATAACAGAATTCAGTTTAATGGCCTATAAGTGATATATGGCCCAGCACACAGCAGAGCTGTGGGCCAAAGCCCTTGATACTAACTTCCTACAACTCTTTTCTCTACTATTAGAGTTTTCTGTTTGGGTTTTATGCCCACCTGTTTGAATTTTCTTTCTTAGGCCAGGGAAATTAGAAAGAAGGTCATTAATTTCAGGGAAGACAGATGTTGGAACATTCTTAAATACTTCAAATTTACCTAGTATTGATCAGCCACTTTTTAAACTGAGGAGCAATTAGATAATTTTTAAAAATTAGTTTTGTAAGAGTACCAAGCTGAATGTGGGTTGAGTATTACTAGTTTAATGCTCTGAAAATGAAAAAATGTTCCAATGTTCCAATGGAAAGGGAGATGCCTTGTCCCATGCTAACCCTTTCTGCTCTGCTGCAGCAAGAGTGCTGAGTTCATCCAGTCCTGAACTTGGACCCATGGGTGTAGCCTTGACCAGGTCGGCACAGTGGGTAGCAGCTGGCCATGGGCCTGCAGCCCTGGAAGTCACCCCTCTCAATGAAGCGATACTGAAAGAAATTATTACGTTTGTGGAGAGTTTCATCTATAAGCATCCCCAAGAGGCAAAATTTGTTTTTGTAGAACCACTTGAATGGAAAACAGATTTGGAGCCCTCAGCATTTAAATCAGGTTATGTCGTCAGGTAAGCCAGTAAATTGCTTCTGGGATTTAATCTCTTTATTGTACATAGTTTATTGATTTGTTGGTGGTTTAGGGGCAAGTCACTTAACCTCTCTGAATCTGGAGGCACTCAGGTGAAATCTGCAACTGTTTTGCTTGGCCAACAGTTTTTAAATTTTAGATTCTTTTGACATTCTCGAGGTCACTACACTCCCAACATTTGTTGCTGCTTCATGCCTGAATTTTCCACCCACCCATATCACGTGCCTGATACCAGGAACCATTGATTTGGTGGCCTCTGATATAGACAGAATCTCTTCTGGTATTTAAATTGATCAATTCCTGGGTGTCCTGTGGGAGGGTGATGAACTTGGCTCAGTGTAAGGGAGAGACTTCTTAATAATTAATGCTGTATTCAGATAATAACCTTTCAAATCTGAGTTTAATACATTATACAAGGAGGGATCCAAAAAACTGTAATTTATTTATAAAAATTGTGTATTTATCCTTAACATGTTTAAACTTCAGTCACCTTCAAAGTACTCTCCGTTTGATGCAATACACTTCGACGTTTTTTCCACTGCTCAAAACAGTTTTTGAACCTGTCAGTTTGGATGTAGTGCTTCTACCTTTTTGTTTCACCTTTTCCACATCAGCAAAACATTTCCCTTTGTGAACTTTTTTCATCTGGGAAAACAACAACAAAAAGTTGCTTGGGGTGAGATTGGGTAAATATGAAGGGTGGGTCACGGGGGTCATGCCGTTTTGGTGAAAAACTGTTGAACACTCTGTGCAGTGTGGGCAGGTGATTGTCATAGTGGGAGAACCAGTCACCTGTTTGCCACAACTTGAAATGTTTCTTTCTCAAATCATGATGCAACCTTCTCAAAACTTCCAGGTAAAAACTTTGGTTGATTATTTGATCTGGAGGAACAAATTCTGAATGTTCTACAAGGGGCTTGCCCTCCAAAAGATAATACTGGGTTTTTTTTTGGGGGGGGGAGTCTCCCTTTGTAATTGTATGATAAATAAACAAGCAAACATATATATAATTTTATTTTTCTTTTCTACCACCTTTTTCATTTTTGGTTTTGCATATGAACTCTTTTTTTTTTTAAGAGATGGGGTTTTGCTGTGTTGCCCAGGGTGGACTGGAACTCATAGGCTCAAGAGATCCTTCTGCTTCAGCCTCTCAGGCATGCACCACTGTGCCAGCTAGTTTTGCATGTGAACTTTTAAAGTCTGACCATATCAAAAATAGGTTCCCTAGTTAGCCAAAGCTTTCTGTAGGTGCCTTTTCCTTTTTTGTCCTTTGAGATTATTTGTGAGAATAAAATTAGAACTTCACTTGTAGGATTGCAAAATCATTCTTGAACACACTACAAGAGCTCTTAGTTCTTCTTTTTTTTTTTTTTTGAGTTGGAGTCTCACTCTGTTGCCCAGACTGGAGTGCAGTGGCCGCTCCCAGCCACCGCAGCCTCGACCTGCTGGGCTCCGGTGATCCTTCCGCCTCAGCCTTCCGAATAGCCAGAATTACAGGCGTGCGCTACCACGCCTGGCTGATTTTTTGATTTATTGTAGAGGTGAGGTCTCGCTGCCCAGGCGGGTCTCGAACCCGCGGGCTCAGTCAATCCACTCACCTCCGCCTCCCAAAGGCGCGAGATTACAGGCTGAGCCACTGAGCCCGGCTGAGCTCTTAGTTCTTATATTGATCTACTTTCACTCTGAATTTTTTGAGATTTTAAAAAATGATTTATTTTATTTCTAACTGTGTCCCTGGTCACTTCCCCCAAAGTGCTTGTCATTTCCAGATTATTACCCCATCCTTTCTTTATTCCACCTAAGTTCAGCAATTTTTCTACTTTGAAAGATGAACTCATATGCAAAACCTATTAAAAACATAGTAACTACTTTTGCCAAGAGAGATTTAAAGCAGATGACAGAAAGGAATATCAAGACTGTCATTGTATCTTGCCTCTGTACTCTGTGTTCTGAGTACAAACATGACCACATATGCCCCCTAGTTAGGTGATCTGTAACAGACTCCTCAGATCTGACAGTTTCTCACTCTGTCCTTGTTCAAGTTCTTGCTTTATTTACCTTCTTTCATCTTTGCACGTGGCCTTGATGCACAGCGTTCCCTCCTCAGCAGGTCCGTCTTGACATTTTGACACCATGTATATTTTGCAACAACTACCCCTGTCAAATTGACTGTGCAACTTTTCCTTGGGCTAGTTTCTCTACCCATTCTTTTTGTGCCAGGCCTTTATTGATGATACCTTTCATGTGAAAGGGGTTGTATTCGATAGAAGCCATGCTTGTGTGGCTCTGATGAAAGCCGGATACTACTGATTGCCTTGAAGAAGGCAGGGGATGCAGCTGGGATCTTGGTGATGGAAAATACCAAATGATTTCAAATCCAGGCCTTGACTATACCCCTTATTCTACCCCCCAGATCAAAGAAATTTTAGCAACCCATAGTCATTTGGTGCTTACTGCCTGAGGAGCATGGCAAGTGATGTAAGCCAGAGGTGCCCTCAATGACCAGAATAATTATTGTTTAACAGCCCCAGTGACCACATTCTCTGTCCTTTGAGTCACGTGCACTCTGTTGGCTTAACTTCTGGCCCCTTAGCACATTGCTTATACATGTATTGAAAGTGGGGAAGCTACTGTCCTTACAGACAGTTTTCAGCTCATATGTCTATGTGTAAGGCCAAAGTCAGTGTATAGGATTTGAGCTTGGAGTTTCTGGATGTGTTTCTGCTAAATAGGAATGTCCTTTGGTGTTTGAGAATAAAGGCAGATGCTTCTCCTTGTGGTTATACATTCTCTCAGCCCTCTTGTTCCAAAACAAGTCAGTTTTATCTACACTTGAAGATCTATCAAAGTAGATAAACTACCCGTTTTTGTTGGTTTCTGCAGATATTGATGGGAATATATTTATCTTTTTGTTATTTATTATTTTTGTTTACTTATTTATGTTTTCAAAATAGGGTCTCGCCCCGTCACCTAGGCTGGAGTGCAGTGGTGCAATCACAGCTCACTGCCACCTCCAATGATCCTCCTGCTTCAACCTTCTGAGTAGCGGGGACTTCAGGCGTTTGCTACCACACCTGACAAACTTTTTAATTTTTTGTAGAGACAGGATCTCGCTGTGTTGCCCGGACTGGTCTCAAACTTCTGACCTCAAGTGATCTTCCTGCTTCAGGCTCCCAAAGCTCTGGGATTATAGGTGTGAGCCGCCGAACCTGGTCTGATGGAAATAGTTTTATATTTGTGGACAAGTATATATTTATCCTTGTCATTTGATGTTGCACATTTCCAAATGCACTCTCTGCAGTAGTTTGTAAAAGTTTGATCAGCCTTTTTGTGAATTAGGCTAATCAGCACCTGATACTGAAATGGATCCTGGCACATACTGGAAAGGTTTTATGTTGCATCAACCAACCTCTTCTCCATTTGTGCAGATCGTCATTAATTGACTAGATAGGCACCCCGTTTTTCACATGTTGCATGATATATCTTTTCCTTCAAAACCATTCCCAGTCTATTCATCTTGTAATAACATTTGTCATCACTCCACATTCGTTTTTTGGGGGGGAGGAAATAACTCTACTTTCATTTTCATGGACCTCATAGGTTTTCTCTTTATTACCATTTTCAATTGCTATTGTTCTTATTAGACAGGATTAGATTAGTAATATTCCTAAAACACCTCAGAATGGAGCTCAAGTCTGCAGTACACTAAGGACAAATGATACCACTCAATGGTGGTACCATCTGTTTGTGGTACTGAGGTGCTTTGATTGTATAGAATGTGGCTTGGGAAATTTATAAATTGGATAAGCATTCAGAATCATGTGAAAATGCTATTACCTGTTCTTTTCTTTCCTTCTCTGGTGGAACTACATTATGCTTTTTGAATCAAATCTGCTGTAATAGTGCTGTAATTTAGTTTTGAATCTCACTCCACTGTGTCTCAGTGATATGTATGTGTCTGAACAAAATCCTATGCTGTAGGAGTTCCATATGGATGGAAAGTCAGGTCACCTGAGTGATGGCTTTCTTCTCCCCAGGAATGCACAGTTCAAACATGACTCATACCTTTCTGGGCCTTAGTTTTCTGGCCAGTATCATAAGAAGCTGAATTACATCATTTCTAAGGTTACACTCAACCTTCAAATTGCATTGTTTTATTAGACAATAATTATTGTATTTTGGTAGAATTTCTAAGTCGCAGTGGTAAGATCAGAGGCCGTAATATGTTATTACTGAATTCTTTATATTTTGTTCCTGAAAATTGTTAGTTTTTCAACTACAGCCTTATTTCCTATATTACTGTTTAGACATACATTTATTGAGTGATGAGACTCTAACAAGACACTGGAGATGAAAGAAAAAAGACATTTCCCTGCTTCCTTGCTATAGAGTCTAAACTGAGTATTTCTAGCCCCCTCCTCCAAGTCCAGTTTGAAACCTCTCTCTCCATCGTGACAGTGGATTTGCCCGGCAGCACTCTTCTTTTTGACTTTCATAAGGTGGTGGAAGCATTTTTCTTTCTAAGAGATTGTTCTTCAGGTGTTAGAAATGAGAGCTTGAAAGCAGAAACATCCTCTTCAGCATCCACTCTATACTGGCTTTTTGCTTTTTACTTCCTACTTCTCTGTTAAGTTGCACACTGGTAGGAGCAATGCAAACTGTCACCTGTGCCCTTCTGTTTCTCACTGGAATTTTCACTTTCTCCAGTTAAGTAGCTTGATATTTTTTGGCATTTGGTCTGCCTGTAACCTAGCCCCGTCACCATCACTTAGCCTAAGTGACCAGCCTCCATGTGAGTGACCTTTAGGTACAAGCTGTTAAGAAGTCTCTTCAATCCCAAGAATGTTATGCCAGAAAAGCTTACTTTTAGAGAAACTATACATTGTGTACACGATGCATGTCACTGGCAAGTCAATACATATTTTTTTCATCCGTTTATCCACAGATGTGTATTGAGTGCCATCTAGGTGCAGTTCCTATTTGAGGACCTGGAGGTTGAGTAGTACCTATCTGTACCCAGCAGAACCAGACTGATAAAGCCCACCTGTTAGCTTCCTATCGCTCCTATAACTCATTGCCTCAAACTTTAGTGGCTTAGAACAACACAAATTTATTGTCTTACCTTTCTGAAGGTCAGAAGTCTAAAATAATGCTTTGAGAGGTCTATGAGGGAAGGATCACTTGGGGCCAGGAGTTAAAGACTAGTTTGGTCAACTTAGCGAGACCTCGTCCCTACAAAAAATTTAAAAATTAGCCAGGTGTGGTGGTGTGTGCTTCTAAAGTCCCAGCTACTTGGGAGATTGAGGCAGGAGGATTGCTTGAGCCCAGGAGGTCGAGGCTGCAGTGAGCTGTGATTGTGTCACTTGCACACAAGCCTGGGTGACAGAGCGAGACCCTGATTCTAAAGGCAGGGGGAAGGGGGTAAAGAGAGAGAAAAAAGTCTAAAAGGAATCCGCAGGGCTAAAATCAAGGTATTGGCAGGTGTGCATCCCTTCTGGAGACTCAAGGAGAACTCTTTCTTTCCTTCTCTAGCTTCTCGATGCCCCTATGTTCCTTGGCTCACAGCCTCACAGCACTCTGACCACTGCCTTCATTATTACGTCACCTTTGATTCTAACCCTCCTGCCTCCCTCTTACAAGGACCCTTGTGATTATGTTTGGCTTACCCAGTTACCCGGGATAGTCTCTCCATCTCAAGATCCTTAACTTAATCCCCTTGCAAAGTCCCTTTTGCCATGTGAGTCATCTCACATATTCACAGGTTTTGGGGATTAGGATGTAGACATTTTGGGGAACGCTTCTTCTGCCTCCCACAGTCCCTATTCTCTTATTTCTACTTTCATGAGCTATGTCTGTAGTATGTAATCTGGGTCTGTCAGTTTTACTTTCTGATGAACTAGCAACATTTCGCATCTGTTTATTTGCATTTGCAATTTAAAATATGTTAGATCAGATCTGAAGATGTGGGCAGGACTATCAGCATGTCATAAAAATCGTGGGCAGTTTAATTAATGTTGTAAGTCATAGGAATCTATAAAAATATCACCGCCATGAAAATATCTTAATATATTTTTAAATGCCTATCTACAAAATCATTAAAATGGACAGAAACACGAATTTAGGAGACCCAATAATTTCTGATCAGGAAAAACCCATTTAGAAAAACTGTATATTATCCTAAGGTAAACCAAATTAAAATTGAGAGTGGGAAAGTAATCCACAGAATGGAGCTAGTTTGCCTTTAGTTTGTCTTTCTTTGTAGCTTTTTTTTTTGGGTCCATAAACAGTGTAACCAAGAAAATTCCTAACCACTAATTACTGTGGTGTAAAAATTTTATAAATAAAATAACATTAGATGGCCCCAAAGCATGAATGGTTCTGCAAAACCAGTGATTTTTCTTTTTTTAAAAGATGTCAGAAACCATTGTTAGGAAAACAAAAACACAAACTATGATTATTTGGGTTCAGTTGTGAACTCAAGAAATTGCTTAAAATTTTCTTCATGGACATATCCTGTTGCTTACTATGGTTGCTGATAAGTTTGGACATTTACGGTTCTGACTGTGAAAGAATTGGGAAAATAGATGGGCTTCTAACCAGAGGAACTGATATTCTGGGGGTTTTATAATGAGTCATAGAACTATCGATTGAAATTGTCTTCAGTTTAACTTCTATTGTTATCCAGGTAAAGCTTTCAAATTTTTTCTGTTTTTTAGTGAAACAATAGTCAAATCAGAAGAAGTTGATAAAAATGGACAACCTTTGCTATTTCTCTCTGTTCCACAAATTAAAGTGAGGAGCTTTGGGCAGCTGTCATGCTTGCTATTTATTGCTGGAGATACAAAACTGAAGGAAGCACAGGCGTGCATCGAAGGTAATGTTTACACACCAGTCTGTGATCTGCACTTTTAGAAACAAACCTGGGGGAAATCATCTGTTAGTCTCTTGAAAAAATTTCTACAAATGGTAACAAGTCATATGTACAGCGTCATGAAAATATTATTCATTTTTCTTGGCTGCAATATTATGCTCAGATCAAATTTCTGCTTTAAAATGAAAGGCCTACTCTTTCCTGCTAGTAGGTTTCTAGGTTTCTAATTTTAGCATGTGGTTTAAAGAGAACCTTTTCAGCCTCTGGAAAGCCCAGGGGTCCATGGCCTATTAGATCCACACTGGGAGAGAAGACAGATGACAAGGGCCAGAGTCTGAACCCAGTCTCTCCCCCTGCGTCTTATGATGGATGCTGATCTGTTTTCTTTAAAATGAGTATAGGCTCTTCCTTTAGTGGAGACGGCCCTTGGTAATTTCCCTTTCCATTGTTTTCAGCCATATTGCACTGTGGACATCACAGCCTTCTGTGAATAATTGCATTCATTCAACTCTGGGGAAAATATTGTTTTTTTTTTTTTTGTTCATTAAAGATATATAATGCTCTTATTATCATCAAATCATCTAACATGCAAAAAAGAATGTGATTGGTTGCCTGTTATAACCACATTGTAAATATTTCTTAGAAGTGGGAATACCTAATCACAGGTAATGACGTGTTATGTGTGTTTTGCTCTTTTGGCATTATGTGAACAGGCATAAGGTACCTGAGTTCTGCCCATTCTGTGTGAGATGGTCCTTAAAAAACAAAAAAGATGCCAACCTCAGAACAGCAACCTTTTTTTATTTCTTGCCCATTTTTCTTTATTAAATGAGAGGGGTCAAATCTTGAAGAGTCCATCTGCATCCAAGAAGATAGTTAAAGCTGGGCACAGTGGCTCATGCCTGTAATCCCAGCACTTTGGGAGGCTGAGGAAGGTGGATTGCTTGAGTCCAGGATTTCAAGATTAGCCTGGGAAACATAGACCTCTTTGTTACAAAAAAATAAAAATATTACCTGAGTGTGGTGGTGCACGTATGTAGTCCCAGCTACATGGGAGGCTGAGGTGGGAGAATCACTTAAGACCAGGAGGTCAAGGCTGTGGTGAGCTGTGATCATGCCACTGAACTCCAGCCTGGGCAACAGTGAAACCCTGAATTAGAAAAAAAAAAGAAAAGGTGGTTAATGAATGCATGATATGATTGTTTATTACATTCAGCTTAATACATAGACAATGCATTGACTGCTGTATATCTTGTTTGGCTAAGTATTTATCCTTTGTTGCATTTTGCTCTTCCTGCAAGAGTTTAGGTACATCCTTAGTTTCAGATACAAGCTGCATGGTACATGGAAATTTGTTAGTCTGGTTTGCATCTTGCCCCAGAATTCACCTAATATGTCTTTTTGTAATTTTTTTTTTCCTCAAAGACAGGGTCTTACTCCATTGGCCAAGCTGGAGTGTGATGGTACCATCATAGCTCACTGCAGCCTTGAACTCCTGGGCTCAAGTGATCTTCCCATTTCAGACTCTTGGGACCACAGACACCACCATGCCCAGCTATTTTTAATTTATTTTTTTTTTTTGTAGAGACAAGGTATTGCTATGTTGTTCAGGCATATCATACCTCCAACTCCTGCCTCAAGCAATCCTCCCTCTTTGACTTTCCAAAGCCCTGGGATTACAGGCATCAGCCACCACACCCAGCCTATAGATGATATTATAGTACAAATTAGAGCATCTTATGAGGCATATGAAAGTTTCTTAGTACAATGGAAACTCAGAAGTAGAGATGACTTCTGACTGGGTCTATCAGAGAAAGCTTAATGAAAGAAACACTTTGGAGTGGGTTTTGCAGAAATTGTTTGTCTTTATGTTTGTTGTACTAGAAGACAAGAGGATGATTTTTATTTACTTTTGTGTGTGTGTGTGTCAGCTAACAGAGACCCTGTAGTAAAAATCCTGGGCTCAGATTATAATATAAAGAAAGAAGACTCAACTGTGTTAAATATTCTTGATACAATTATGAGAGATGATGATCTTGAAGGCAAGATGAAGATGAAGATTGCTATGCTGCTTAAGCAACTGGATCTGCACCTACTTAATAATTCTCTAAAACATATTTCATTGTGAGTCTTTTTGTAAAGAAGAAAACCTTTAAAAATTAGTTATAGAAGTTGCTTTCAGAGTTTTAGGAAAAAACACAAGAAAATAAAGTATGGAAGTTATTACTATGAATTTAACATTACATTTTATTGGAATACAAATTTAATTTGGGGGGATTTATTTATTCTAGTTCTAAAAATTAAAATTTGCAGGTAGCATTGCTAAAACATTCTAGCAGGGTTGCATCCAATTCTGAAGACATTAAGTGACCTTGTTATTTTCAAAGACTATAACAAATTATTAAATTATAATGCAGAGTTTATATAGTCCAAAACTTGTTCATTTCTCTAGTATTGTAATTAAAAATGAAGTGACTATTTCACTGAGTATGTTTAATGTTACATTAATCATGAATCCCTAATTCCTTGATGTTTTGATGGTGGTGTTGTAAGATTATAATATGGCTAAAATTAATTGCAATTTTAATGCAAAAATGATATCCCCCTGATATAATGGAATGTGTTAATGTGTTTCTTGTAGATTCTGTTTTAAAGCATTTAAACTGAATTTTCAAACATTTATTTCAGAGAAATACGTTTAAATCCACTGGCTGTTAAGAAGGATATAGAACTGCTCAAACGTTTCTCAGGAAAAGGAGAACAAACAGTCTTGGAATCTATTGAATATACCTCAGGTTAATACCTTCTCGAATTCATTTTACATATTCATGCTTTCATGGTTATATTTTAAAAGTGCTTTCAATGACTACATTAAAGGCTTAAGCAAATGAATATTGAAAATTTCAACAATATTTTGGTGAGACAAATATATTACAAATATCTAGGTTAAGGAACTCCTATTCATTGCTTGTTGATTGGTTTCAGAATATGAATTTTCAAATGGATGTCGAGCCCCACCTTGGAGACAGATTCGCGGGGAAATTTGTTACTTGCTGGTGAAGCCACATGATGTCGAAACTCTGTGCATCACTTGTAGTGCAGAAGGAGTATTTTTAAATGGTGTAAGTAGTTTTTTAAAAAACATAACTAGAGCCAGTGGAGTGCAGTGGGCACTCCCGGCCACCGCAGCCTCGACCTGCTGGGCTCCGGCGATCCTTCCGCCTCCGCCTTCCAAGTAGCCGGAATTACAGGCATGCGCTACCACGCCCGGCTGATTTTTTGATTTACTGTAGAGATGAGGTCTCGCTGCCCAGGCGGGTCTTGAACCGCGGGCTCAGGCAATCCACTCACCTCAGCCTCCCAAAGGTGCGGGATTACAGGCTGAGCCACCGAGCCCGGCGGACATTGGTTCTTAACTGGCATGTCTCAAGAGCCATACCTGATGACACCAAGGGTGAAGTACTGTTCTGTAAGACGGTGGAGGATTCCTCTTCTGTGCACTTGCTGGGCAAATCCAAAGTCGCTCCCTCATTCCCTGCTGTAGGTCTTAAGCCAGTATCTAAGAAAGGGGCTTCACAGTGACCCATTCCACCTTATAAATATCTTTAACATAATCAGTTCACTGATTTCACAGGTATTGAAGGAAAGAAAGGGTCCAAAAGAATATAGGTAATATAGAAGTCAACACTTGTCGCTTCCCTGCTAAAAGTTGAAGGGAGAAAGGGAAGTAGAGGAACTCATCCAAATAAATGTAGGAGGTTGGAGACCTGTCCAGGAAGCTGGGACCCAGACCTCTGGAGGGGTGGGGGTGGGGAGCTGCCCAGCTAGTGCTACTACCTCAGGAACTTAGAGGATCCTGGTGGAGCTAGCAGAGTTGGGACCTGCACCTTTGAAGACAGGGCACTAGTCAGCTGATAATATTTCTGAGGCAGCATAGTGAGCCTGGCTCTGGAACTGTGGGAAAAGCAAACCTGGAAATTGGAATCAACTGTTGCTACTGGAAGCAACTGCCACTGCCAGGGAGGAAAGGCCATTGCTGGGGTAACTTGAACAGGGACAGTGACCAAAAGGAAGGGGCATGAACTTCCTCCATCCTCCAGCCTTTCAGTCTTCCTTCGGCTCCCTGCTGACTGAACCTAACCCAACCTGGCAAAGGAGAAAGTCAGCTTTGCAGATTCCCAGTCCAAGTGGCACAAAGCAGAGTCTGGGTGGGTGGGCTTGGAGCAGAGAGGGACGCAGCAAATAGCCTGGGTTCAAACACTTTATTTTTAGTCTCATCCCTAGTCTCTGAAATAGCTAGAAGAGCTTAGGTTTCACGTCTGCAACATCCTGCCTTCAGTATCTTCAGCCCAAGTTTTAGCAAAATTCTATGAGGATCCTAATCCTGAATGGGACCCAGCCATCACAGGAGATGGCTTCGAGGATGGCTGCCCCTTGGTGTGGGTTGGTACCCGATGCTGGAGCCTCCCGCTTGGTTACCTGCGGGCATCTCCCAGATGTGCCTTTTGGTGCTTTTCTTATTAGCATTACACTGAGCTTATTTCTATGTAGAGAAAGTAGACAACCTAAATATAATATTGCTTTTGGTTCCTTTTGATAAATTTTAGAAAAATTTAAGTTGCTAATTAGAAAATAAGAGAAAAAAAAGAAGGAATTATGGACCTCCTAGAGAGGGGAAGGGGTCTTTGTTTCTATCAAAGGCTATTGCTCCATGTACATACAACTTTATTTGGTTAGAAACATCTAAGTACTTCTCTCAGTTGCAAAAAAGACAAGGACCATAAAACTATTTAATAATTAAAACAAAATTGGAAAAAACCCACTACACATGTATATGCATACCTATATTTTTATATGGACAGTTATATAAGTATGTATGTGTGTGTACGTATATGTGTGTGTATAAGATCTGTTAAGGAAGAATAAGAGGGTTAGGGAAGAAAAGGGAAATGAGGAAATGAAAGAGACAAGAAGAAAGAGGGAGAGACGGGTGGAGGCATGGCTGGTTGTATCGAGACTGTAACCCTAGGAAATGAGCCTATGGTAACCACGCTATACACAGAACAGGAGTGGAGAGGCAAACAGAAACATAGGCTTTTCTACGGTGACATTCTAACCTTGAGGCCTTTTATGACTTCATCAGCTAAGGTTCTTGAAGTCATAATGCATTTCCACAGCAGAGGAGAGCAGAGAAGGAAGCTGAATAGCAGAGTGCTCTACATGCTCATGGGAGATACTTAGTGAATGCTTGCTGAAAGAATGAATGACGAAAGGGAGGAATAAGTGAGTGAATGAATAAATAGATAACATTAAGTCAACATTTTGTTTGTAAAGACTACCATTTGGATCCTCTAGAAAAGAAAACAATATGTGTGCTTAGGTTGTGGTGTATTGATCAGATCAGGTTCTTGTATTTCTATTACATTAATCCTAGCACCAAACTTTTTCCCCCAAAGGGCAAAACAGATGATGAGGGAGACATTGATTATGAGAGAAAAGGTGCAGTTTATAAAGACCTTGTCACATTTTTAAGAGAAAAATCAGCAAAATTTTCAGAAAATATGTCTAAACAGGTAAGTTTAATGGTCTATTTTGAACTTTTGTAATATTGTTACTCAACTGTCTATATAGTACAAAAATTATAATTTTGCCTACTTTTAGACACTGCTTTTAATAATGTTTTTCACAGCATAATATAAATAAGAAATGTTGTAAATGTAGTCCTTCTTAAACGTTTCTGATTTTCTTTGGGTGGGTGATAGGTAATATTTCAAATTGCTTTCATTATAAGATTTTTCCGTCTTCCCTTTTGAATTAGTATCATGAAGAACAGAGGACTCATCCCTGTTATGAAGCCTAGGTGTTTTGATTATTTTTATCTTATCTGAGTACCCCATGATGGCTGCCCAATTGGACTGTCTTAATAAGTATGTCAGCTGTGCATGCACAAGAATTGGGCTTCTTTTGTCTTCCATGTTTTCTGAAATAGTGCTGGACAAATAAATCGACCAGTGCATATTTTATGAAATCAAATTTTGTTTGAAGCTGATGGTAAGAAGAGGATGTGCAAGTTAGGCAAGAAGTACTAGTGCTGTACACACAGGCTCTGGCAGATTCTCAAGAGCATGTTCAGCCATGGGTTTCTATCAGATAACCTGTCCATGTCCTTTCTGGCCCTGCCCCTTCCAGAATGCTCCATTCTCTTGCTAGATGGCTGCTGCCCTTGTTCTGGGACTTCTCTTTGTCACCATCCTGTGACTTTTTTTTTTTTTCCTGGTGTTTAAACACCTGATTTCTAGGTCCTGGTTTTCCTTTTTTGTTATTGTAGTTAAATATGTTACTAAACACAAAGTTTGCTATTTAACCATTTCAAGAGTATTATTTAGTAGCCTTAATGACCTTTTGCAATGTTGTGCAACAGTCACTACTGTCTATTTCCAAATATTTTTCATCACCCTAAACTAAGACTCTACACTTAATAAGCAATAACTCTCTATTGCTTCTGCCCCTAGTTCCTGGTAAACTCTCATCTGCTTTCTGTTTCTATGAATTTGCCTATTTTACATATTTCATATCAGTGAAACCATATAATATTTGTCCTTTTATGTCTGTCTTTCACTTAGCATGTTTTAAAGGTTCATCCATGTTGTAGCATTATTCCTTTTGATGGCTGAACAAGATTTCATTTCTGTATATACATCTTGTTTACCCATTCATGTACTGATGGGCATTTGAGTTGTTTCCACCTTTTGGCTATTGTGAATACAGCTACTGTGAATATTGGGGTATAGTTCTTTTGGATATATGCCTAAAAGTAGGTCATATGGTACTTCTGTATTTAACTTTGGAGGAATCGCCCACCTATCTTCCACAGTAGCTGCACCATTTTACACTCCCACCTGCAATCTGGGAGGATTCTGCCCTCTCCACATCCTCCTTAACACTTATTTTCTGTGTTGCTGTTTAGTTGCAGACATTCTAGCAAGTGTGGAGTGGTATCCCATTGTGGTTTTGATTTGCATTTCCATAATGATTGATGTGATGTTGAACATATTTCATGTGCTTATTGGCCATTTGGATATCTTCTTTGAAGAAATGTCTGAGTCCTTTGCTCATTTTAAAAATTGGATTATTTTTATTGTTGAGTTGTAGTTTGTTAATATATTCTAGATATTAACTTCTGATCAGACAGATTTGCAAATATTTTCTCTTATTCTGTGTATTTTCTTTTCACTTTCTTGATAGTATCATTTGATTCACAGATATTTTTAAGTATAATTATCTATTATTTTTCTTTTGTTGTTTGTGCTTTTGGTGTCATATTTAAAAAATCATTGCCAAATCTAAAGTTGTAAAGATTCGTCCCTGTGTTTTCCTTTAAGAATCTTATAATTTTAGCACTCTTTCTCCTCCCCTCCCCTTCCTCCCTCCCTCCTTTCCTTTCTTTTTTGAGTTGGAGTCTCACTCTTTTGCCTAGGCTGGAGTACAGTGCCACGATTGTGGTTTGCCACAGCCTTGACCTTCTGGGCTCAAGCAGTCCTCCCACCTCAGCCTCCTGAGTAGATGGGACTTACAGGCGCATGTCACTGGCTAACTTTTTGATTTTTTTGTAGAGATGAAGTCTTGCTATGTTGTCCAGGCTGATCTTGAACTCCTGAGCTCGAGTGATCCTCCTGCTCAGCCTCCCAGAGTGCTGCTATTATAGGTGTGAGCCACCGTGCCTGGCCTGTTTTAGCTCTTATATTTAGATCTTTGATCCACTTTGATTTAATTTTTCCTGTAGTGTAAGATTAAGTCTCCAGTTTAATTTTTTTCATTGTGCATATCTGATTTTCCCATATTTGTTGAAGAAACTTGTCTTTTCCCATTGATATGGTCTTGGCATCCTTGTTGAAAATCAATTGGTCATAGATGGAAGGGTTTATTTTTGGGCTTGACTTTCAATTCTATTCCATTGGTCTATATGTCTACCTTTATAACAGTACCACACTGTTTTGATTACTATAGCTTTGTAGTAGTTTTGAAATTGGAAAGTGTGAATCCTCAGACTTTGTTTTTCAAGACTGCTTTAGTTATTTGGGGTTATTTGAATTTTAGACTTGCTTTTACCATTTCTGTAAAGAAATGCTATTGGGATTTTGGTAGGGATTTTATTACATCTATAGATTGCTTTACATGGTATTGTCATCTTTGCGTTTAGCCTTCTAACTCATGATAGTTTTCCACAAATTGGTCTTTAAATTCTTTCAGCATTGTTTTGCACTTTTCAGTGCATAAGATTTTCTCCTCAACAAAAAATAAATTTTGTTAAACTTCTAAATATTTTATTCTTTTTGATGGCATGGTAAGTGGAATTTTCTTAATTTCATTTTCCACTGGTTACTGCTAGTGTATAGAATTACAATTTCTGAGTGTTAAAATCAGCTCTGATTTTTGAGTATTGAATTTAAGATTGAATTCTGCAACTTCATTGGATTTATTTCTTAACTCAGTTTGTATGTGTAGATTCTTTAGGTTTCTTTTTGTACACAAATCAAGTCATCCATGAACAGAGATAGTTTTACTTCTTCCCTTCCAATTTGGACGTTTTTTAAAATTGATTTTTCTTGACTAATTACTGTGAGTAGGACTTTTAGGACTGTGTTGATTAGAAGTGGTGAAAGCAGGCATCTTTATCTGAGTCCTGATCTTAGTTGAAAAGCTTTTAGGCTTCTGCCATTGAGTTGATGTGAGTTGTGGGTTTTTTTCCATATATGACCTTTATTGTGTTGTATGAGTTATTTTCTATTCAGTTTTTCTTTTCTTTGTGCACCCATCATTTGGTGAAGCCTCCTGGGTAAAAGAGGCAGGCGGGAGGGGAAAATTGAGGATTAACATGTTTGAAAATATTTTTATTCTTTTCTCTCAGTTGTTTCTAGAATAGTAGTTCCAAAATAAATTTTGCTTAGCATTTTAAAGCTGTGTTTGCTATGTGGCTGGTTCTGGCTTCTCCCTTTTTCAGAAGGCTTTGGGATTTTCTTTGGTGTTCAGTAAATTTTGTGGTATGGTTTGTTTGTTTTTTGTTTGTTTTTCATTAATGGTGACATATATCCTTCAAAATTAGGAAAAAAAATTCATATTATATCCTTACTTATTTTTTCCTCTCTCTTCTTTTTTTGAAACTCTTATTAGTTGAATGTGGGACCTCTTAGATTAATTGCCTAATTTTATTTTTTTTTCACCCTACCCCTCCCCGGCCTGGCTTTAAGGTAAAATAGTCCTTTACCTTATTTTCTAAATATTGTACATTTCTTTAAATTATTAGCTCTCATATTTTTAATGTTTTGTTTTTAATGTTTATTTTTATAGAATTTGTTTCATGAGTATACTATATTTTGCAGATAGTTGTTTTTTTAAGGCTTGTATTTTGCATTAGTTAGAGTTTGCCAAAGAAACAGAATAAATAAGGAGAGGTGGGAGGTGGGGGGGAAGCGAGAGAGAGAAAGGGGAGAGACAGAGAGAGACACACAGAAAGAGAAATGGGTGAGAGAGAGAAGGGGGAGACATAGGCAGAGAGAGAGAGAGAGAGAGAGAGAAGAAGGGGAGACATAGACAGGCAGAGAGAGAGAGAGAGGAGAGAGAGAGAGAGAGAGAGGAGAGAGAGAGAGAGAGGAGAGAGGAGAAAGAAAAGGAGAAAAATAAAGAGGGAGAGATAAATTATTGAGAGAGACTGAGAGAGATTTCAAGAAACTGAGTCATGCTATCAAGGCAGGTCAGTATGGAATTTGTAGGGTAGTCCAGCAGGCTGGAAATCTGGATAAGAGTTGATGTCATGGTTTAGAGTCATAAATTCTTCTATCAGGAGGCTAAAAACTCAAGCAGGGTTTCTGTGTTGCAGTCTTGAAAATAATTCCTTCTTCTTCAAGAGACCTCAGTCTTTTCTCTTAAGGTCTTTGGCTCATTGGATGAGGCCTCTCCAGATTGTAGAGAGTGATCTTCTATACTCAAATCTACTGATTTAAATATTAATCACCTCTTTAAAAAATACACAGCAGCATTTAGACGGTATTTGACCCAAAACACTGAACAATTCAACCTAGCCAAGCTGTCCTAAAATTAACTATTCCATTTTTATGGACTGCATTATTTTATTTTCCTTCAAGTTCCTTTTTTGTTTTGATCTATTTTTTTCATGTTAGGTTCTTTAAAATTTTTTTTATTTGAAAGATGTCGGGTACCATTCAGGGTTAGGTATACAAATGTTCATTATGCCGGCACCCTTGTTGATGAGGTGTGCCCCCGCACCAGCAGTTTCCCACTACTGCCAATCCCACCCCCCCTCCCTTGGCAGTTTTTCACATTAGATTCTTAATGGTATGAGATTCTCCCAATTTCTCCAAAAAGTCAACCAGACACGCTCTGTGAGTTTGGTCTCTTGGCTGCTGGGCCTCATGATAGGGCCTTTTGTTCAGGCCTAATGTAACATTCTATATTTCCCTCTAGTGGCTCAATTTATCCAGAAAAGACTCTTCTTATGTCCTGCCTGGGGAACATAAACCTGATTTGTTGGAAGTGAGAAGAAATAGGCACTCGAGTTGTTAATCATTCAGGATTGGCATTTCACTTCATTATCTTGTTTTCAGTGTCAGACCTCACACTCCTGCCCTCAGCTGTATCTGAAAGTCTTGAACCTGAAACTTCTGTGGTCACCTTTGTCTAGAAGAGTACCTCTCATTTCCCGTAGTACTGGAGAAAGGGGCAAAAACCCTGCTGTGCTAGGTGACAGGTGGTATCAGGGATGGAGAGCTTGGAGTCAGGATCTTTGGGGAGGGTATTTCCATAGAGACATTGAGAGCCACCATGCCTGGCCTAATTGTTCTTTCCTTCCTTTCTAATGTTGCAAGTTTCCCTCCTTCATCATGTTCTTTCTTTCTTTCTTTTTAAGAGCTTCCTTTAGCCATCCTTTGGGTAGGTCTGTTGGTGACAAATTCTTGGTTTTCCTTCATCTGAAAATGTCTTGATTTCACTTCGTTTCTGAAGAATATTTTCACCATATGTAATAGTCTGGGTTGACAGTTCTTTACTTTCAGCCCTTGATGCTGTTGTTCTAATTCTTTCTGGCCTTTGTGTTGTCTCATGAAAAATCTGCAGTTATTTTAATTGTTCTCCCCTTATAGGTAAAGTATTGTTTCTCAGTGCTTTCAAGACTTTTTCTTGTTTTTAGTTTTATGGAGCTAGATTATCATGTATCTTGGCATAGATTTATTTGGGCTTATTCTGTTTAGGACTTGCTTGACTTCTTGAATCTTAGGAATATGTTTTCTAAATTTGGGACTTTTCAGGCATTCTTAGAATACATTTTTAGTTTGACTCTTTCCTCTACATTTTTAGTTTGACCCTCTTTCTCCTCTGCTTTTGGTACTCTCATGACATGAATGTTGAATTTGTTTTTTGTTATAATCCCACAGATCTTGAGACTCTGTTCATTTTTTTCCAAATGTTTTCTCTTTGTTGTTCTGATTGAGTAATTTCTATTGCTCTGTTCTCAAATCATGGAGTCTTTCCTCTGTCCTTTTCATCTTTTCAAGCCTTTGAGCCCAGCCAAAGAGTTTTTATTTTGGTTTGTAAATTTCAGTTTCAAAATTTCTATTTGGTTCTTCTTTATATCTTTTATTTGCTGAGACGTTCTAATTTTTTTCATTTATTTCAAGTCTTCATAATTGCTCATGGAAGCATCTTTATAATGGCTCCTTTAAAAGCTTCTCAGATTATTCCAGCATCTATTTATCTCAATATAAGCATCTGATCATTGTCATTTCTTATTCAAGTTATGATTGTCCTGGTTTTTGATATGATAAGTGAATTTTTTAATTGTCAGGTACATTTTTGGCATTATGCTGTGAAACTCTGGATTTTATTGAAATTTTTTGTTTTAGCAGACCCTCTTTAACAGCTCATGGGCAAAAGTCTGGGGGTATGCAAGGTGGTAGTAAAAGTTCAGGTTCCCCACTTAGTCTTTATTAACAGTGCCACTTTAGTGGCATAGGGTATTTCATTACCACTGAGCAGAGGTGAAAGTTCAGTTTCTCCACTAAGCCTCTGCTGACACTCTTCTGGCTGGGAGGGGGAGAGTGTCTTGTTATAGACTTCCTATGGCACCTTTCTCTATTTAAACCATGGGAGGTAAGCCCATTGCTGCTAGGAGGTTGTAACGTTACAGCATGTCTCAAAATTGCCATATGGTTTTTCTTCTTTAGTCTGTTGCTATGGTGATTACACTGATTTTCAAATATTGAGCTAATGTTGAATCCTGGGATAAATTTCACTTATTTGTGGAGTCTTATCCTGTTTATATATTGCTGGATATAATTTGATAACTTCTTCTGAGAGTTTTGCATCTATATTCATGAAGAACATGGGTTAGTAGTTATCTTTTAATGTTTTTGTCTGGTTTTGGCATCTGGGTAAAATGGTCTCATAAAATGAGTTGAGAAATGTTCACTAATTTTCTTTTTTCTAGAATTCTTTGTATAGAATAGTTATTACTTTCTTAAATGTTTGATAGAATTTTCCAAAAAGTTGTCTGTACCTGGAACTTTCTTTGTTGGAAGGTTTTTTAAATTGAGGATTTGATTTCTTTCATTGGAATAGAACTATTCAGATTTCTCTTTCTTGATAAACTTTGGTGGTTTGATTCTTTCAATGAATTTGCACATTTGTCTAATTTATCCAGTGTACTGACATCAAGTACAGTGTTCCATTATTATGCTTTAATGTCTGGAGGATCTGTTGTGATGACCCCTCTTTCATTCCTCATATTGGTAATTTATGTCTTCTCTCTTTTTTCTTAATCAATATGGACAGAAGTTTCCCAATTTTATTGGTCTTTTAAAAAAGCCAGATATTTGTTTCATTGATTTTTCTCTATTATTTGTTTGCTTTCTGTTTTATTTTATTTCTGCTCTTTATTTATTCTTTCTTCCTTTGGGTTTAATTTGCTCTTCATATTCAATTTCTTAAGTTAGGAGCTTAGATAATTGACTTGATACTTTAATTTTTTCTGCTATAGAGTTTTATGATGTAAATTTCTTCATAAGTGCTGCATAAACTATGTTCTATAGGTTTTGACATATGGTGTATTTGTTCAAATCAATATATTTGATAATTTTCAACATATCTTTTTTTAACAGATAGTTTTTATGATTTTAGTTCTTTTAAATTTGTTGATGTTCATTTTATGGCCCAGAATATAGTTTATTACTTTGTGTGTGTGTGTGCATTTGAGAAGACTGTATATTCTGGTGTTGTTGGTAGCTGTGTCCTCTAAATGACAATTAAGTCATGTTGGCTTCTATATCCTTATTGGTTTTTTTTGTCTGCTTATTTTATTGATTACTGAGAGGGCAGTTTTGTAGATCCTAGTTGTGGATTTATCTACTTTTCCTGTTAATTCTGTTTTTACTTCAGAATTTTATGGTTGGTGAATACAAATTTAGAATTCTATTCCAATTGATTTTGTCAATATGTGTGCCCTCTTTATCTCTGATAATATTGTTCTGGAGTCTTTTTTGTGTGATTTTAATGTAATCACACATGCCTTTTGATTATTGTTCGCATGAATTTTTTCCAGTATTTTCCCTTTAATGCATTTATATCTTTATATGTAGTTTCTTTTTTTTTTTAGATTGGAAAATATAGTTTATTTAGAAAGTAAGTTGAAGAGAGAGGAGATTCACCTCCCCAAGGTAGGGTAGGGGGCCAAAGGTTAGGAAACAAGCCAGCCATAGCTCAAAGGGCCACGTAGTCCAACCAGAATTTAGCAATTCATGGCCTAAAGTAGTTTCTTTAGACCACCAGGTTTCTTTTTTCATCCAATTTGATTTTTTTTTAAATTGAGGTTTATAAACAATTTTCATTTGATATAACTACTGATATAGTTGAATTTAAGTTTGTCTTGCCAGTTGTTTTCTATTTGTTCTATCTATTCTTTTTCTTCCTTTTTGAGTTAATTGAACTTTAAAAATCATTTTATTTTAGCTATTTGTTTATCAGTTATACGTCTTTTAAAAAATTAATTGCTGCCCTGGGGCCAATAACTTATCCTTAATTTATCATGTCTGCTTTAAGTAAGATATGCAATTCAAAGGTTAAACCATTTACTACATTGTAACATACCTCGAATGGCTCTTCCCATTCTTTGTGCTATTGCTGTCACGTATTTTATTTTTGCATTCTATAATGCTATAAACTCCTGAAAACATTGTTACTATTTTTACTTTAGTCAATTATATTTTAGAATGATTAAAAATAACACAGAAATCATCCATATTTATTTTGTCATTTCTGAAGCTTTTCTTTTTTTGTATAAATCTATTTTCTGTCTAGTATGATATTCCTCCTGATCAGATAAAATTTTTTAAAAGATGTCTTCTAGCATAGGCCTTCTGGCATTGAATTATCTGTTTCTGTTCATATGTGAAAGTCTTTATTTTGCTTTCATTTTTTGAAAGATTTTTTTCTGTCCCAGTATAGAATTTTGTGTTGACAGGTTTTTGTTTTTGTCTTTTTCTTTTTTAGCACTTTAAAGGTATTATTCTCTCTTTTTTTTTCTGCATCATCTTTAATGAGAAGTTGCTAAAGTTCTTATGTTTATTCCTGTGTGTAATAGGCCTTTTATCTCTGGCTACCTTCAACATGTTTCCTTTATCCTTGGCTTAAGATATTCAAATATGATGTGTTCCAGTCAATACAGTTTGAGTTCAGTTTTTCTACTGGTAGTGAGGAGTGAGTTGGCTCTCCCTGCTATTGTATCTGTGGGCTGCAGCGGAGGTGTGAGGTTAGAAACATCACGTTGTTGTCTGCCTATTTCCAATAGAGGCCTTTCTCTCAGAGTTCCCCTTAATTCAACCATGTTGCTAAGCAACACAAGTTAGATGCATCTGAGATTTTCTTTCTGAGTTTGTTGCCGGTGTTAATCTTTAGAGAGACCTAGATAATTCAGAAGTGATATTATTGTAAAAATTATTCTCGTTTTTTTTTTAAAATAAGGAGCTTAGCTCAAATGAAGGACAACAAAAGGAAAAGGATCAGCTTGAGGAGGCACCCAAGAAAGAAGAAACAACTACCTTTCAGAAAACTCTTTCTGATTCAGACAAAAGTACTCTGGAGAAGAACCAAATTAATTTTGGGAAGAGTCAGATGACCAAGAGATTAAAACCAAGCTTAAATTGGAAGGCCACTGTTGATTACAAAGAGTACGTAGACATTTGCATGATAGGTTTTCTGAAACATATTCAGTAACCACATATTTGCCTAATTTTTTACAGAACTTTGTTTTATAGTAGAGAAAATACAAAGAAGATATTTACATGTTTTTCCAAGGTACAAGCTAATTCCTTTCTGTTCCTCCTTATACTCCAAGTGGAAGGATTTGACAGCAGATCTGTTTGGAGCATTGTGAGGGGAAGGAAAGAACATGATTCACTCTCATAGAGTTGGTGATTCAGCACAAATAACATGTGAAAAAGGTGATAAATCACCCAGAGAAGTCTCATGGGAAATGTAAACATACTGGCAGGGACCTGGTAAATAAGTGCTGGGAGAATGTGACATGATTAAAATTATATGGAGATAATCAGGGAAATTGTTGTGGAGATGTCTTCTCTAATGACAGAACTTTAATACTATAAAAAGGCCGAGGTCTTAAAAATATCAATGGGCCTACGTAAAGTGGACACTAATTTGATAAATGTATAAAATACACAAAACCATTTGGAACCTTCTATAAGTAGGAGCTAAAGCAAGGATTAAAAGCTAATGCTACTTAAATGCTGAGGCCATCAGAAGCACCTAGAGCACTTTTTAAAACTTAGCAAATAGTTTACAAGTCCCAGCCTATATGCAATGTTCTGTATTATCACATGATTCAGTTAAGAACTGTCTCTGGTTGAACACACAGGATGCTTTCCTGCAGGGATTCTGAGAACCACAGGGGGATTGTGTTTTGGAAGCAAACCCAGAGAACTGTCAGAGGAAGACTTGTGGAAGGAGGGGGCACTCTTGTGCCTCTGATTCCATTGATTTTGAGGTGTTTGACCTTTGTGATCCCATATGAGAGAGTCTGAAAAGGAAAAGTGTATGAGCAACTCTGTTAACTGGGAAGTGAGTTTTCAAGTGCTGCTTTTTAAAAATATGCTTGTTCTTTCAATTATGAAATTCCTTAACAGGTATCTTAGGAGACCACAGTGTTTGCCAAGGACTGTGCTAAGCCTGGGAAAAGCTGGAAAACCAGGCAAAGGCCCTACTGCAGAACTGGGTGGGGAAGATGAGAAAGGCAGCAACAATAATCGAGAGTGATAAGCACCTAGAGTAGCAGGCACGGGGGAAGGACTCACACAACAGTGCCAGCTTGTGAAGACCTGTTCCTAGTACAAACAAGTACTGGACCAAGTGCCTCTTCAGTGTGTAAAACGCCAGGCTGTACTTGCAGAACAAAAGGGACAGCTCCAAGTGTCCAGTGAGGCAGGAACCCATAGTCATTCTCTGTCAGGAACACACATCATTTGGGTGCATGGAAATGATGGACTTTTATTTCCTGTTCTTCAGCATAAAGTGATAAAGCTAATATATATATATATATATATATATATATATATATATATATATATATATATATATATATATATATATATATATATAAATGTTTTTTAGCCACAAAAGCTCAAGAAAAGAAGGCCAAGAGGAAAAACATGGAGGAAAACAACTTGAAAAGCCAAGAACATCTGTTTCACTTGGAAGAGCACAATTACTTCGGTATGTTTCTGGTTAGCATGACCAAGTTCTCTAAAGCCACCCTCACACAGTGGGCTAGAGAGCATGCTACCTAATGGGGCACTTACTCTTCTATTAGGGTCCTAAGATATTTATATTGACAGTTACAAGGAATGTTGGTAAAAATGACAATACTAGATTCCTTTAAATATATTTACAAAATATTCTTCTAATGCTAAGTTATTTGAAATACAGCAATTTATTGGTATTAGTTGATTCTAGGAAAAGAAATATATTTAATGTAAAGAGTTTGAACAGATTTCACAACACTGGGCTCCTAACTGATCTCTTGCCTCTCAGCAGTCATGTCCTGGCAAAATTATGTCATCTTTCTTGGTCTCCCTTTGCTGACCACTGATGACTCGGTCAGTTCTAAAGTGATCTGTGTTATTGCAGCTAATATGAGACAAACTAGTCAACTTACCTGATTTTCAGGTTGACAACAGAAAAATGACATATCTGGAGGAGAAGGGCCAGCCACTTTTATTGGAGAGTTCCAGAGTGGTGGTGGGGGGAAACATGGCAGAAATCTCACATTTCAGTTAGTTCACATGGAAAAAAAGTGAAGGCACTCTACTGCATTAATACTATTTTTACTTCTTTTTGGGTCACAATAATATTAATTTTGTTTAATAATTTTTAAAGCATTTTATTCTGAAATAATTATCGATTCATAGGAAGTTGCAAAGATAGTGGAGAGGTCGCATGCATCCCTCACGCAGCTTCCCATAATGTCTACATCTTTCACAACTATAATACAGTATTGAAACCGGGGATTAATTGGTAAATGTATTAATATGTGTCTTTTATTATTTGTGTAGATTTATATCATCCACTAATATATTTTTCATTTCTATTATTTTCTCATTTTGAGAATGTCATATAATGGATTCAAACTGTTTTGATATTGACCTTTTTTCCATCAACATAATGCCCTTGAGATTCATTCAAGTTGTTGCATGTATCAGTAGTTTGTTGCTATTCATGGCTGAATAATATTTCATGGTATAAATGTATCACAGTGTGTTTAATCCTTCTCCAATACAGGTTTTTGTATTGATAAAAGTTGTTTTTTTCTCTAGTATAAATGCCCAATTGCTGAGGTAAATGCATGTTTAGCTTTTTGAGAAACTGCCAAACTTTTCCAAAGTGACTGTACCACTTTACAGCCACATCAGTGATGTATGAGAGATTCAGGTTCTCCTCATCTTCACAAGCATTTGGTATTCACACTAGTTTTCATTTTAGTTACTCTAACAGATATGTAGTGATATCTCGTTGTAGTCTTTCACATTTGTTATATGGAAGGTCGATTTTTAGAACTTTTAGAAATCGCCACACTGATTTCCACAGAGGCTATACTAGTTTACACTCCCACCAACATTGTAGAAGTGTTCCCTTTTCGCCACATCCTCTCCAGTATCTGTTATTTTTTGAGTTATTGATGATGGCCATTCTGACTGGAGTTAGGTGGTATCTCGGTGTAGCTTTAATTTGCATCTCCTTGATGACTAGTTAGGCTGAACATTTTTTCAGGTATCTGTTGGCTGCTCGTATGTCTTCTTTTAAGAAGTGTCTATTCATATCTTTTGCCCACTTTGTAGGAGGCTGTTTGTTTTTTTCTTTTCAGCACGTTTGAATTCATTGTAGATCCTTGATGTTAGGCCTTTGTCAGACATGGAGTTGGCAAATATTTTTTCCCAGTCTGTGGGCTGTCTCCCTGCTCTCTTGATGGTTTCTTTGGCTTTGTAGAAGCTTGTCAGTTTAATGAGGTCCCACTTGTCTATCTTATCTCTTATGGCCTGGGCACTTTGGGTTTTGATCAGGAATTGGTTGCCAGTTCCAACTACCATAAGAGTGTCTTCTGCATTTTCTAAGGTTTTTACAGTTGGAGGTTTAACATTTAGGTCTGTGATCCATTTAGAGTTAATTTTTGTGTATGGTGATAGGTAGGGGTCCTGTTTCAATCTTCTGCAGGTGGTCAGTCAGTTTTCCAGCACCATTTACTGAATAGATTCTCCTCTCCCCAGTAGTGGGTGGTGGAGGCTTTGTTGAAGATGAGTTGGTTAAGAAATGGAAGTTTTGCTTCTGGAATCTCAATTCTATTCCATTGGTCTATATGCCTATTCTTGTACCAATACCAGGCTGTTTTGATTATTGTAGCTTTATAATAAAGTTTAAAGTCTGGGGGTTTTATGCCTCCTACTTTTTTTTTTGCTGAGGATTGTTTTGGCTATTCTTGGTCTTTTATGTTTCCATATCAATTCCTGCATTGTTTTTTCTAGGTCTGAGAAGAATGTTGCTGGTAATTTGATGGGTATCATGTTAAATCTGTAGATTGCCTTAGATAAAATGGACATCCTAGCTTTGTTGATTCTTCCAATTCATGAGCATGGAATATTTTTTCACTTGTTTATGTCATCTTTGATTTCTTTGAGCTGTGTTTAGTAGTTTTCATTGTAAAGGTCTTTCACATCTCTGGTTAGGAAGATGCCAATGTATTTCATTTTTTTGTGGCTATTGTGAATGGAATTGTGCTTTTTTTTTTTTTTTTGAGTTGGAGTCTCACTCTGTCACCCAGATTGGAGTGCAGTGGCTGCTCCCGGCCACTGCAGCCTCAACCTGCTGGGCTCCAGCGATCCTTCCGCCTCAGCCTTCCAAGTAGCCAGAATTATAGGCATGTGCTACCACGCCCGACTGGTTTTTTGATTTATTGTAGAGATGAGGTCTCGCTGCCCAGGTGGGTCTCAAACCTGCGGGCTCAGGCAATCCACTCACTTCAGCCTCCCAAATGCGTGGGATTATAGGCTGAGCCACCGAGCCTGGCTGGAATTGTGCTTTTTATTTGGGTTTTTGTTTGTTTATTATTGGTGTATAGAAATGCAATTGTCTTTTGCACATTTATTTTATACCCTGAGATTTAACCAAAGTCCTTTATCAGTGCAATGGGGTTTTTGGCAGATTCTCTTGGTTTTCCAAGGTATACAATCATGTCATCTGCAAAGAGAGATAACTTGACTTCCTCTTTTCCTATTTGGATACCCCGATCACCTTCTGATTGCTCTAGCTAGGACTTCCAAAACTATGTTGAACAGGAAGGGTGAGAGTGGGCATCCTTGTCTTTTTCCAGTTTTCAGATGTAAATGATTCCAATTTTTGTCTGTTTAGGAGTATGTTGGCTGGGGGTTTCTCATAGATGACTCTTACTATTTTGAGGTATGCTCCACCTATGCCTAGATGTTCGAGGGTTTTTATCAAGAAGGGGTGCTGAATTTTATCAAAAGCTTTTTCTGCATCTAATGATATAATCATGTGGTTTTTGTTTTTACGACTGTTGGTGTATTTAATTACATTTATGGTCTTGCAGATGTTGAACCAGCCTTGCATTCCAGGGATGAAGCCTACTTGGTCATGATGGATGATATTTGAGATGTTTGTTGAATCTGATTTGCTAGGATTTTGTTGAGAATTTTAGCATCTATGTTCATCAAAGATATTGCCCAGAGGTTCTCTTTCTTTGTTGGGTCTTTACCTGGCTTGGGTATCAATGTGATGTTAGCTTCATAAAATGATCTGGGGAGAGTTTCACCTTTCTCAATTGCCTGGAATACTTTCAATAGGATTGGTATCAGTTCCTCCTTGTATGTTTTGTAGAATTCTGCTGGAAAGTCATTTGGTCCAGGGCCTTTTTTTGTAGGTAATTTTCTTATGACATAGTCAATTTCCTTGATTGTTATTGGTCTATTAGGGTCTCAATTTCTTCTTGTTTCAACCTAGGAAGGTTATTTGAGGTCAGAAAGTTCTCCATTTCCTTTAGGTTTTCAAGTTTGTTTCCATACAATTGTACATAGTAGTCTCTGATAATCTTTTGTATTTCTTCAGGGTCAGATGTTACGTCATCTTTTGTGTTTCTGATTGAGTTTATTTGGACTTTTTCTCTATTTTTCTTGGTCAGTTTGACTAGGGGACCATCAGTCTTGTTTATCCTTTCAAAGAACCAGCTTTTTGTTTTGTTGATTTTTTTGTATTATCTTTTTGTCTTCTATGTCCTGGATTTGGGCTTTTTTTTTTGATAGAAGCTTCTTTATGAACGTTGGTGCTCCTATGTTGGGTGCATATATGTTTAGGATGGATATTTCTTGTTGATGGATTGAACCTTTTATCATTATATAGTGACCTTCTTTATCTTTTTAAATTATTGATCTGGGTTCTTCTGCTAAAGTTAAGATTTTGGTGGTCTTGCTTTTCCAGCTTCCTTAGTTTGTTAACTTGTGATCTTTCCATTTTCTTCATGTGTGTTTGTAAAGATATGAATTCCCCTCTTACTACTGCTTTCACGGCATCCCAGAGGTTTTGGTAAGATGTTTCTTCCTTTTCATTTGTTTCCAGGTACCTTTTAATCTCTGTTTTGATTTTATTGTTGACCCAGGAGTTGCTTAGCATCATACTGTGGGTTGGAGGAACTTTGCTGGTGTTGATGTTTATTTTTATTCACTGTGGTCTGAGAAGGTGCATGGCAAATTTCAATTATGAAATTTGTTTATGTCTGATTTATGGCCAATGATATGGTTGATCTTGGAGTACGTTCCATGTGGCGATGAATAGAATGTATACTCTGTGGTCGTTGGGTGGAGTGTTCTGTAGTTATCAATTAAGTCCATTTTTTCAAGAGTCTCATTGAGGTTCTGGATCTCCTTGCTGATTTTTTTTCTTGATGATCTGTCTAGGGTTGTGAGTGGGGTATTAAAGTCCCCTGCTATAATAGTGTTAGAGTCAATATCTTTTAAGTTTGACTAGAAGCTGCTTTACTAACATTAGTGCTCCTATGTTGGGTGCATATATGTTTAGGATGGATATTTCTTGTTGACGGATTGAACCTTTTATCATTATATAGTGACCTTCTTCATCTTTTTAAATTTTTGATAGCTTAGAGGGTATTTTGTCTGACATTAAGATTGCAACTCCAGCTTTCTTTTGTGTTCCATTCACCTGAAATTTTGCTTCTCATCTTCTTACTTTGAGTCTGTGAGTGTCCTTTCTGGTGAGATGAATCTCTTGGAGACAATATATTATTGTATCATGACATTTTATTTATTTTGCCATTTTGTGTCTTTTCAGTGGTGCATTTAGTCCATTCACATTCAGGCTAATTATTGAAATGTGAGAGTTTATCCCTGTCATGAGGTTCTTATAGAGGTGTTGTTGTTCCTGTTTGTTTGTTGTATTTCTTCTGATTTTTGGGTTGATTCTTGTGTGTTTTCAATCTTTTCCCTGCATTCTTGTGAAGAAAATTGTTCTTTGTTTTCCCTTTCTTCTGTGTTTAACACTTTCTTAAGTGTTTCTTATAGATCTAGTCTAGAGGCAGTGTAAGTTCTTAGGGATTGAATGTCTGGGAAAGATTTTAAATCTCCCTCACTGATGAAGCTTACTTTAGCTGGGTAGGTTATTCTTGGTTGAAATTGAATATCTTTGAGAACTTTGAAGATTGGGCTCCAAACTCTCCTAGCTGAAGTGTTTCTGTAGATAAATCTACTGCTATTCTAATTGATATTCCCCAGTAGGTAGTCTAACCTTTATCTCTTGCTGCTTTCAGGATTTTTTCTTTTATACCTATTTTGTTTAGGTGAGTTATTATGTGTCTAGGAGTTGGTCTTCTCATTTGTTGTCTTGCAGGGGTTCTCTGAATCTCTTGCATTTGAATGGTTGCATCACTGATGAGATGAGGGACATTTTCTTGAATAATTTCATGGAATATTTGTTCCAGGGTGGTCTCTGTCTCTCTTTTTACCTCAGGAAGTCCAATTACACTTAGATTTGGCCTCTTGAAGTAATCACTCATCTCTTGAAGGTTTTGTTCTGTCTTTTAAAGCTTCTTTTCTGTGTTTTTACAGTTTGCGTTAATTCTATATTTTGGTCCTCAAGCTCTGAGATTCTTCTGCTTGGCTAATTCTGCTTTCCATGCTTATCATTTATTTATTTCATTTACAGTATTCTTTACTGGTGTTATCTCAGTTGTCAACTCCTTCCTATATTCCTCTTGTCTCTCCTCAATTGTTTTTAATCTCTCAATTAATGTCTTGATATCTGGGTTTGTAGTTTGATACCAGTCATTCTGGGGGCTCTTCATTGTTTGCATTCCAAAATCTGTTTTCTCAGTGTCTGACCTTTCAGGGTCTTTGAGGGACCCATATTCTTCTTTTGGTTTTTCTTCATTTGTTTAGATTTCCCCACCCCACTTTTTATCCCCCTCTTCTTTAATTCTGTTTTTCAGGGATGGCAGGGTTGCTTTTGCTTCTTTTTGCTCTGTCTTCTGTGCTTCCTTATGTGAATCCTCTGGTTTTGTTCACTTCTGAAGCTGGACTGTGGGTTGGGGGCAGTACTTTTTGCAGTTTTGAGATTTAGTTGAGGAGGGAGCTGTGATTCAGAATCTATCTGCAGATCCCAGTATCTACCCACAGGTGTATGGGCACCCTGGAACCCACTTCGCACTGCCTTACAATCTGTCCATGCAGTGGGGGTTTAGGTTTGCTCCCTTAGGCAACAAGTTGAAGGCTGTGCAGAGGTAGGTAGGGCAATGCAAATTTCTGCCTGGTCCTAGGTCAAAGAAAATGGTTGTGGTGGGCGGCTCCATACCAGACATGGACTCCTCTCCAGCTTTGCCGATCCTCTGTCTCCACTGTTCAGATCCAGGGCTCCAGCTGATCCATTATGACAGGTGATGGTGTGGCCCAGGCACCAGGCGATGGGAATCAGCTGGATTCAGCAGGCTCTTCTCAGGTGCATTCCCTCAGGCTGCAGAGGCTCCTGTTTGTGATCTTGCAGACCATGCTCCAATCTCAGGGCAGTGGGGGCTTGAAGTTGCCCTGGGGGGGGGCCCTCAGGTGCATGCACCTGATTATCTCCTCAGACGGACTTTCACACTCCCACCTGACCCACCCACTCACTCAGAGTCTTTATGAACACTAGCCTCCATGAAGACTCTTATAGACTGACCTGTCAGTCGCCACCTTAAGCTCCACCCTTGAGACTTCTTTTCTAAGGTCAGCATTTGGTGCTGTATATTTCCCTTTCTGCATGCTTTAGTTGAGTACAAGTACACATTCTGATATGTTGTGTTTTCATTTTCATTCAGTTCATGCATTTAAAAAATTTCCTTTCCAACTTTCTCTTTGACCCTTGACTTATTTAGCAGTGTGTTGTTTAGTTTCTAGAGCAAAAAAATTATCCTATGTAAAAATTATCCTGCTATGATTCTGTTATTGATTTTCAGTTTGAGTCAATTGTGGTCAGTGAACATGCTATATATGACTTCAATTTTTTTTTAACTGAAGTTGTGTGTGGCCCAGGGTTGTGTGTGGATTAAATTATGTTGTTTGATGGTATAGTTGATTTCTTCTGCATCCTTGCATGTTTTCTTTTTAGTTATTCTATTGAGTGCTGGGGGGATGTTGAAGTCCTCAACTATTATTGAAGATTTTTTAATTTCCCTTTTAAATTATGTTTTTGCTTTATGTATTTTGCAGGTCTGTTATTTGGTGTATAATATTTAGGATTGATGTTTTCTTGATGGACTTATCTCTTATCATTATATAATGTCCCTCTCAATTTCTGATAATTTTCTTTTTTTTTTTTTGAGTTGGAATCTCACTCTGTCACCCAGACTGGAGTGCAGTGGTGGCTGCTCCTGGCCACCGCAGCCTCGACCTGCTGGGCTCTGGCGATCCTTCCACCTCAGCCTTCCAAGTAGCTGGGACTACAGGTGCACGTTACCACACCAGACTAGTTTTTTGATTTATTGTAGAGATGAGGTCTCGCCAAGTTGCCCAGGCAGGTCTCGAACCCGTGGGCTCAGGCAATTCACTCACCTCAGCCTCCCAAGGTGCGGGATTAAAGGCTGAGCCACCAAACCCGGCTTCCTGATATTTTTCCTGAAGTCTACTTAACCTTATAGTAATACAGCAACTTCTGCTTTCTTCTGATTAGTATTTGCATGGAATATATTTTGCTCTTCTTTTACTTTCAAATTATCCGTATTGTTATACTTGAATTGAGATTCTTGGAGACAGCACATAATTGGCTCCTCTTTTTTGTTTTTAATCTACTAAGTCAAAGTCTTTTGTTGTTGTTGTTGTTGTGTTGTTGTTGCTTTGAGTTGGAGTCTCACTCTGTCGCCCAGACTGGAGTGCAGTGGCTGCTCCCAGCCACCGCAGCCTCTACCTGCTGGGCTCTAACAATCCTTCTGCCTTAGCCTTCCAAGTAGCTGGAATTACAGGCATGCGCTACCATGCCTGGCTGATTTTTTGATTTATTATAGAGATGAGGTCTCGCTGCCCAGGTGGGTCTCGAACCCGTGAGCTCAGGCAATCCACTCACCTCAGCCTCCCAAAGGCGCGGGATTACAGGCTGAGCCACCGAGCCTGGCTAAGTCAAAGTCTTTTAACTGGTGTATTTGGTTTAATCTTTTTAAATAAATGCCCTGGTAATTTATTTTTTATTATTTTTAAATTTTAGATTTAGAGGGTTCAAGTACATGTTTGTTACATGGGCATATTGTGTACTGGTAGGAATTGGGCTTCAGGTGTCCCCAGTTCCCAAATAGTGAACATTGTACCCAACAGATAGCTTCTGAGCCCTTGCCACCTCCTCCTTTTTAGTGTTCCCAGTATCTATTAGTTCTATCTTTGTGGCCACTTAGCTCTCACATATATGTGAGAACATTCGGTGTTTGTTTTTTTGTTTCTGAATTAGTTCATTTACGATGATGTTCTCCAGTTCCATCTATGTTGTCGCAAAGGAAATGATTTTGTTCTTTATTATGGCTGCATAGTATTTCATGGTGAATATTGACCATAGTTTCTTTACCCAGTCAACTGTTGATGGGCACTTAGATTGCTTTACTATTGTGAATAGTGCTGCAGTGAACATGTAAGTGCAGGTTTCTTTTTTATTTAATGATTTATTTTCCTTTGGGTAGATACCCAGTAGTGGGATTGCTGGGTCAAATGGCAGTTCTATTTTTAGTCATTTGAGAAATCTCTGTACTGCTTTCCATAGAGGTGAACTAGTTTACAATCCCACCAACAGTAAATGAACATTCCTTTTCTACACATTCATACCATCTTATTTGACTTTTTAATGATAGCTATTTTGACTTCTATAAGATAATATCTCATTGTGGTTTTAATTTGCATTTCCCTAATGATAAGTGATGTTGAACATTTTTTTATATATTTGTTGGCTGCCTGTATGTTTTCTTTTGAGAAGTGTCTGTTCAAATCCTTTGCCCACTTATAGATACATTGTTTTCTCACCCTGAGTTCGAGTTTTTTGTTGATTCTGGTTGTTGGTCCTTTGTCTGAGGCATAATTTGCAAATACTTTCTCCCATTATGCAGGTTTTTTATTCACTCTGCTGATTATTTCTTTTGCTTTGTAGAAACTTCTTAGTTTAGTTAAATCCCATTTGTCTATTTTTGTTTGTATCATATTTGCTTTTGGGATCTTTGTCAGAAATTCCCACAAGAATTTTTCGAAGGTTTTCTTCTAGGGTTTTAACAGTTTCTGATCTTATGTTTAAGTCTTTCATTCATCTTGAGTTAATTTTTGTATATAGTGAGAGGTGGGGGGTCCATTTTCATTCTTCTTCTTATAGCTAGCCAAATTTTCCAGCACCCTTTAATTGAATAGGGTGTCCTGTCCCCATTGTTTATTTTTGTCAACTTTGTGGAAAGTCAGTTGACTGTAGGTATGTAGCTTTATTTCTGAATTCTCTATTATATTTTATTGATCTATCTATTTTTGTAACAGAACCATACTGTTTTTGTTTCAATAGCCTTACAGTATAATTTGAAGTCAAGCAATTGATGTCTCTGCATTTGTTTTTTTTCTTCTTTTTAGTTTTGCTTTGATTATTCAGGCTCTTTTTTAGTTCCATTAAGGTTTTTTTTCCTAGTTATGTGAAAAATAATGTTGACTTTTTGATAGAAATTGCATTGAATCTGTAGATTGCTTTGGGTAGTATTGTCATTTTAATTATTTTAATTCCTCTGATCTATGAGCATGGGATGTTTGTGTCCATTTGTTTGTGTCATCTATGATTTCTTTCCTCAGTGTTTTATAGTTCTCCTTATAGAGTTCCTTTTCCTTTCTGGTTAAATCCCTAGGTATTTTTTGAGTTGGCTATTATAAATGAGATTGAGCTCTTGATTTGGTTCTTGGCTTGAGTGTTATTGGTGTATAGAAACGAGACTTTACTGAGGTTGCTTAGCAGATCTAGAAGTCTCCTGGAGGAGTCTTCAGGGTTTTCTAGGTAAATAATCATGTCACCAGTGAGTAGGGATAGTTTGAGTTCCTCTTCGCCAATCTGGATGCCTTTTATTTCTTTCTCTTGCCTGATTGCTCTTGATAGGACTCCCAGAACAATGTTGAATAGGATCATTTACCTTTAATGTAATTATTATGTTAGGGCCTAAGTCTGTCATTTTATGTATTGTTCTCTGTTCCTTCAGTTTTTCATTTTTCTGTTTTTCTTTTTCTGTCTTTCTGGATTACTTGAATGTTTTTTAAAATTCCCCTTTGATTCATCTATAGTATTTTTGGATTTATCTCTTTGCATAACATTTTTTGTTTGCTCCAGGTATTTTGTTATACATACTCATTATAGTTTACTAAGGTGACTTTTACAAATTTACAAATTTGAGTGAAGTTTAGAAATCTTGTCTCCTTTTATATTTTTTATCCCCCTATTTTCAATATAATTGTTTAAAAATTTTCCTCTACCTGCATAGAGAACCAAATTATAGCATTATAATTTTTGCTTCAAACAGCAAGCATGAATAACCTATATTTGTGTTTTTTTCATTGTTCTTTATTCCTCCTTGATGTTCCAAGGAGCCTTCTTTCAGAATTTCTTTTGTATATAAATAAATTTCTTTGACTCCCTTTAGGGTAGATCTGTTGGTGAAAAATTCTTAGTTCTCTTTCATCTGAGAATGTCTTGATTTCTCCACATTGCTAAAGGATATATTTGCTGGGTATGGATTTTTTTTTTCCTCAGTACATGAAAAGATGTTGACCTCCATACAGTTTGTTGAGAAATTATCATTATTGAATTGTTTTTCCCTTATAGATAATACATAATATTCTGACTGCTTTTAAGAGTTTTCTTTATCTGGAGGATTAAAAAATTTGACTATGAAGTATTTTGGCATGGTTTAATTAACTTGGGGTTCACTCAGCTTCTTGAATTTGTAGGTTTATATCTTTTGTCAAATACCTTTTCTCTTTTTTTCTTTCTTTCTTTTTCTTTTTTTTTTTTTAAAGAGATGGGTCTCACTATGTTGCCCAGGCTGGGCTTGAACTCCAGGCATCAATTTGTGCCTCTGCCTCCTGAGTAGCTAGGACTACAGGTATGAGCTGTCACACACAGCTTACATACATTTTCAGTTCCACTCTCTTTCCTTGCTTTTTTCTGGAATCCTGAAGACATTGATATTATATCTCTTGCTCACAAGTCCTTGAGGCTCTGTTCATTTTTTTTCATTTTCTCCGAGTTGTTCATTTAGATTAAGTTCTATTTTCTGTCTTCAAGTTTGATGATTATTTGCTTTGTCCTATTCTTTGTTAATTCCATTCAGTTTTGAAATTTTACTTATAAAATTTTCAATTCTAAAATTTTCATTAGTCCTTTATATTTTGTTTCTTTGCTGAGACTTTTTTTTCATTTGTTCAAGCGTATTTGTTATTGCTTGTTAACATACTTCTATGATAATGGCTTCAATATCCTTATCAGATAATTCAGATATCTCTGTCATCTTAATATTGGCATTTTAAAATAGCCTTTTCTCATTCAAGATGAGATATTACTGGTTCATTATATGACAAATAATTTTCAATTGAAATGTAGACGTTTTGATTATTATGTTATGAGTCTCTGGGTCTTATTTAAATTTTGTGTTTCAGAAGGTCTTTTTAGATGCTGCATTGACAGGATAAGATATGTGCTGCTTCCCCAGGCTGGAGAAGAATTGCAATAGCAGGGTTTTTAATATGCCTTTATAAACACCTCAGGGGTGAGCAGGTGCTCCTCATTACTTCTGGGAGTAGTGGGAGTTCAAGCTCTGCCTAGTCTTTGCTGATACCAGCCTGGCTGTGGGGTGAGGGGAGTCCTTTGTAACTTTGTCAGTGGTCTCCACTGAAACTGCAGTTGGAGGAGAGGGAGTGACCTTATTTCTGCTCAGAGGTGGTTGAAGTTGTGCCTCTCCATCAAGTCTTCCCTGATGCCACCCTAGCAGGTGGGTTGCAGCATCTGTCACAGCCTAATAAAGGCAAAACACTAAGCTCTCCACTTGGCCTTTGCAGGGAGAGTTGGAGGTGGGCCACACTGTTTTCTGTGGTGTTGGACTGGAATCTACCATTCATTGTCAAAAGTTTTTTGTCTTTATTAGGCTGTTTCTTTCCTGACTCTTTGACTAGAAAGAGCAGGCTTTTCTTAGGTTCTTGTTTTGTCTGCACCCACTGGAATTTCTGCCTTGCTAGCTTTTCTAGTTCCCAGTCTAGAAAAGATGAGACAAAAAGAAGACCCAGGGAACTCACTGCTGGTTTATTTATAGGTCTTCAGATCCCTAGCTAGTCTTCCTTTTCCTCTCTCTCTTTCAGAGTCATCCTATGTTTGTTTTATAGACAATGTCCAGGATTTTTAGCTGTACCTAGCATTTAATAGGAAAAATAGGGAAAAGTATATCCACTTCAGCTTTCCTGAAATGGATGTTTGGCCTAAAATATTTCACATTTAAATCAGATTTTAGTGAGTTACAGAACTTCAGGTTAATAGTAAGATAAAGTTGTAATGCATCCAAATAACTATTACTCAGTGATGAAAGTGGCAACTTCTCTGTGTCTAATCTTGCATAAGTAGACAGGATGGTGTGGTAGATAAGTATTTCTTAAGGTGGAATTTGTATATCAATTAAACACTGATATTTGCTTCTTTTTACCTCGTTAATGTACAGTTGCTATGGGAGAGGACAGGAGGGGAATCATACAAAATAGGAAAGGCAGTTTTAAGTTAGATGTCAAGAATTCATCAATTGGAAGAAAAGAGAAGATGGCATTCCTTTGGGGTATTGCTTTTTTATATGAATTTGAAGTGATTGAATAGACCTAATTCACTCTGCCCTCAACTTTGGGAGTTTGTCAGGCTAGGGTTTCTCCAAGGAATATAGGTTTATTCTACTATATGCTTCAATCTAGAACCTTTGAGTTAAATTTAAGTAGTAGTTTTTCTTTCCTTTTTTCTTTCTTTCTTTCTCTTTCTTTTTTTTTTTTTTATTTTTTGATTCATGGTCTCACTCTGTTGCCTAGGCTGAAGCACAGTAGCATGATCATGGCTCACCACAGCCTCAGCCTCTTGGTCTCAGGTGATTCTTCCACCTCAGCCCACCATGCTTGGCTAATTTTTAAGTCATTTCTTGAGTAGACTTTATCTACTGGATTTTCATTTGTGACCAACCCAACTTTCCTGGCATCTTTTGGAAAAGAGAATAAATGAAACTGGATCTCAGCTCATGAGGCTCACTCATTTGAAACAAGCACTTTAGTTCAGACTTTCCCTCTACTCTAGGCCAGAGAGCACAGTCACTGTGTTCTGCATATGAATTGGCCCTCGGAGGTATAAGAATTAGGGCTCTCTGTGCCAAAAATCTTGTAAGAAATTAAGAGAATCATGGAATCTTACAAATTGATAAGATTTTTAAATTGCTCATCTTCCTACTGTTCCAAAATGGAACAGATTAGAAATGACTTTATGAAAGAGAACATGCTGGGGGTTGAAGGGAGGAGAGAAACAAAGAAATGAGAATGAATTAAGTATGGCCACAAAGGCTTGAATAAACTAGCTCATGTCCATGAGTGTGGTGTTATATTAGAAGCTTCGGGAGCAGTGAGGAATAAAGTGTACTCTCTCATTTTCATAACAGCCTTTTTATAATTTGAGCACAACTGTCGTTATTTTACTAATTCTATTTTTATACATCCAAATTAAACATCTATAGATGATCCTTTTTCAGTCCTGGTTGGTTTCGGCCCAGGTTTGCACTCACTAGCATGTTGATAACACTTCTAAGAATTACTGAGAATCCCAGATAATTCTTCTATGGATTAATGGGAACCTAGAATAGGTTGGAATATACTATTCCAAGGGATGGCTGACAGGGTTATCGAATTCCTCTTATCCATGTTCACCACCTGGAACACAAACCAAAATGAGTCCTGTCTCCTGGGCTCTTGTCCCTGTGCTACTCTGCAAAACTCCATCTCAGTGATTCTCCTATTTTGCCCTTCCTTCTGCATTTTTCTGTTGGGTTTCCTCACTACAAGGAATTGAATCCCCTTACATTTTTACCATGTACACCAAAAGACTCAGTCTCTCCTCTCTTGCATTTATTGAAACCTCTTCCATGAGAGCAGCGATTTTCCATTAGATCCTCTTTTCCTCAGGCCCTACTTAACCAAGGACATGGGGACAGTGGGCAGAAATCTCCTCTTAATTTGCTTTAAACTACTTTACTGCTTTTCAGATTAGACCACTTTTCCTTTGAAGCAGATACAATCTCCTTTTATCCCTGGTTATTGTCTTCTGTGGCTCCACAAACACTGATGATTTTGACATTGACTCACTGTCAGTTTCACCATACTTCCTACTATCATCCAGGGGAACCTCAAACTCCAAGAGGAAGGCCAGTCCCCAGTCCTGGCCCACTAGTTCCTTGGCTTTAATTGCACTGACTGCTACTTCCTCTCCATCAACGCACTCCTATTGCCACTTCCTGGAATTTATCATCAGAAATACTCTCCCTCTAGCATCTTATCCTAGCTTGAATTCATTTGTTTGTTTGGTCATTCATTCATTAATTCTTCCAGCAAATATTTATTGGATACCTTCTATGTACTAGGTGCTGGAGAGACAGTAAACCAGACAGATTTGTTTCCTACCCTCATGGAGTTTACTAAACAATATACTGTATAAGAAAATGTAGGAATATGAATTTTCAGGTTGTGACAAAAACTATAAGGGAAGTAGACAAGGTGCTGAAAATGATGGGAACTTAGGTATTATTCGTAGACCACAGATTTGATTCTGTACTTACTGATGATCAAGGTAAAGAGAGAAACCTAACCAATACGCAATTCACAGGGTCCCTAAGATGAAAACAAACCAGTTCTTTGAAAACAAAGCCATGGCTTTCCTTGGAGTTTGGGAAGAACTGAAAGACAGCGTTCTCCAATAGCATTCCCGTGGTACCTGGCACCCATCAGGCCCTCAGTGCATGTTTGTTGAATTAATATGCATGATAATACAGTACTATCAAACACATTTCATACTAACTCTATGTTGCATTATTCTAAGTTCTTTACATATTAGTTTCTGTTATCATCCCCATTTTGCAGTTGAGAAAACTGAGACACACCTAGGTTAAATGACTGCCCCACGTTCCAAAGGAACAGGATGAACAGCTCCTGTCATATAACTATTTCTTTGAACACAGTTGCATACTAACTATGGAGTTTTGTTCAAATTACTATTATTACTATTTTTTTGAGTTGGAGTCTCACTCTGTCGCCCAGGCTGGAGGGCAGTGGCACGCTCCCGGCCACCGCAGCCTCGACCTGCTGGGCTCCGGCGATCCTTCCGCCTCAGCCATCCAAGTAGCTGGAACTACAGGCGTGCACTACTACACCCGGCTAATTTTTGATTTATTGTAGAGATGAGGTCTCGCCAAGTTGCCCAGGCGGGTCTCTAACCTGCGGGCTCAGGCAATCCACTCACCTCAGCCTCCCAAGGCGCAGGATTACAGGCTGAGCCACCGAGCCCAGCTCAAATTATTTTTAACTCATTAACTTTATGAGAGTAACCAGCAACAACAACTACCTCATAGATTGCTGAGAGAATTAAAAGGAGACCACATTTACCCACAGTCTGTTGTCCTGAACTCTTGTGGCCAAATGTGTGGGGTTGGAAAAACTCACTTTAAAAAAGGGTAGTAAGGTGTGCATAATGCACATCATATAACCCCTCCATGGGGTGTGAGTCAGTGCCCTACGATCAACACATAGACACTTCTGTGGTGAAACACGAAAATTCACGCTGAGTGAGAGAAAGACCACAATAGGCTAGCATCGGTTCAGATAAGAACTTGGCGACAAGTTAAGTCCAGTGGGGAGGAAAGTCAATTTTCAAAGTTTTTTGGATTTCAGAATTAGAGAAAAAGTATTTTAGGCTTATACGTTCTGTAATGGTCATTGACCTTGAGATTTTGATACTTAAAGCCACTTTAAGATCTCATTGACAAGCTTTATGTTTTAAGTAATTTTGGATCATTCAAGGTGAATGAATTTTTTTCCCTTTTGATTTCTCTGAATATTGGTTTCCTTACTTGTAACACAAGGCTAATTGAGCCTACCTTGCAAGGTGGTTGTGAGGTTTAAAAATAATCTATATAAAAGAACCTGAGACAAAACAGACCTTCATAACTGGTGGTTGTTATTGGCATTATTGGGTATTAAAATTAGTTAAAAGATTTGAGAGTTTACTTCTGTCGTGTGAAATCAGGAGTAAGTGGGAAACAAGATCAGGATGCATATGGAAGATGTGGTTTACCACATCTTTACATGTGAATGATGGATGAGTGTTTCCTGAGACATTGTTGTAGAGTTGCTGACCTAATAGCAGTAACCATGTGTCAGGTGGTGGGAGGTGGACGGAGTGAGGTATTAAGTGTGTGCAAGGGACCTCTGCGTGGATGCAGGGCATATATTGGACGATGGCGGTGACAAACTCCAGGGATCTGCTCAAAGTTCTTGTAATAATGCTGTCAATGCATCAAATCATAGAGTGTGGGGTACTTCTGTGGAACTCAACACAGTGTGCTGACATCTCTAGGAGATCTAGACCAGGTTACCTCTGGTCCCGAACCAGGTTATGTTCAGGTGATTGCTATGCTTTTACATCTTGTGCCCTTCCAACTTCTTTAGTGTAGGCATCATGGACAGGAATATGCTGAATATTGACTCTCTTAGATAAAGGAGACCCTTGTACTTAATGGCATTGGCAGCACGGTCCAGTTGAACTTTCTGGAATAATAGAAATGGTCAGTATCTGAGCTATCCAGTGAGGGAACCACAAGACACATGGAACTGTTGAACACTTGAAATGTGGCTAGTGTGATTGGGTAACTGAATTATTAATTTTAATTAAATAAATAAATTTAAATAATTGCAAATATAGATAACCACAAGTGACTAGTGGGAGTCTTATTGTACAGCACAGCCTTAGGATATTTGCTTAATTCCTTTGTTTATTCCTCACTGTTTTATTTATTATTATTGTTGTGCCCAGAGCAAGAATAGTGAATTGCTCCTGTTGCAGAGACACGGGATAGTTATCTCATATAGCTCTCGATAGAGATCTTGTTGCATCTTATCTGTTGCTTATGACCATGTTGTGAAAATATTATCATTATATCATTATAACCCACTCAGTGCTGTAGCTTGTCTGCATATAAGCATATAATTGTTGTTGTTATTGTTCTTAGCAAGGGTGCTGAAAAGATTGAGGAAATTGTGAGTGAGAGCTCCTCAGAGAGTGAGGAAGATGAAGAGCTGCCTGATCATCGTCAGGAAGCAAATGCAGATTTGCCATCAGAATACTGGCAAATTCAGAAGCTCGTGAAATACTTGAAAGTAAGAAAGACGTTTTGTACTGTGTTTACAATGTTCATTTTAAATACTTCCCCCCAAATGTATACTCTGCTTCCAAGTTTCTGACCCGTTTCTTTCAAACAAGGCAAGTAAGCATTCCTGTTGTTATGTACGTGTCCTCAGGGGAAGGTCTTATTACCTTGAGGATGCAAGATTAGTCCTCATGGAGCAGCCAGGCTGCCTGGGACCAGTCCTCTGTCCTGGCTGGGGAGTGGGCCTGGGCACAACAGACACTCATTATTGTGACTTGCCTCCATTTTATGATACACAGTATGGTGTCATAGAAAGAGCACGGATTTTTGAAACTGGAATTAGGTTAAATCTGGATTGTATTGTTTACTAGCAGTGTAGCCATTGAAAAGTTATAGTTTTGACCCTTAATTTTTTTCAGATCCTGGAATGAAATTAACATATCTGTACTGTGGGATTATTTCAAGGTTTGAGAAAACACATTTGAAACATGTGGCATGGTATATGATAAGTTGTAGGTGCTTATAATATGTATTCCCTTTCTCTCTGATAATATGTATGAGAATATTTTACATGCGAACTGGCCCATATAATGTATTTAAGTAACTGAATTAGGGGGAGGGTAAGGAAAAGGACTTGCCCAGTTAATATTCATTTCTGATATCAGACAGCAGATATGGATGATGTCTAAGCCTTGTCTGAAGTTGAAATCCAGAAGTTCTTAGGAAAAAAGCATTTTGACTTGCCTCATATTTTCTTCTTGCCCTGCCATGTCTTTGGTCAAGTCGATCAAGGGCATTTTCCCAGTGGTTTTGCATATTTAAAGATAGTTTCGTGATTCTTAGATTTTAAAGAATACTTTTCCATGCTTGTGAGGTGACCTCAAGGCAGCATGTAAAATAGCCTGAATGCATGTTTTTGTAAATTAGGTGAATACCTTTGCATAGGCACAGTTCTGTAGGCATAGGAGAGCTGACTAAGCTTTTCCTGCAAGTAAAACATACTCCCTTCCTCTAAGGGGCATGGCCTCTATTGGAATTCCTAGCATTTTTCAGGGGAAAAAAATGTTTTCCCAAATCCCAAGAAAAATTAAAGAAATTAGGAAATGGGAAAAAGTATGTGATCTAATTCTTGTTTGCAAGTAAAAGTGTAATGATCATCATAGAGACATCAGTGGTTTGAAGAACTCTGCTGACATTATGGAAGGGGTGAGCAAGAAATGCAGAGTCAGAGGTGAAGGTGGGCATTGCAGGCTGCGGAACAGGAGTAAGGAGGAGAAAGTGGTTGTGGTCTCAGCAGCCAGCCTCGCTTATGGCTATGGCCATGCTATGGATGTGTGTCTGCTGCTAATGGTGAGTCATTCTTGCAAAAACAAATATTAATATGTTTATATATTTGTATATAAATATTAATATGTTTATATATTTGTATATAAATATTAATATGTTTATATATTTGTATATACTTTATACACATAGTATTAGTGGTGTTCCAAGAAGTAAGACATTTTGGAAGCAAGGTAAGTCTTTAAATTCAAAATTGGGACCTGGAATTATAATTTCAACCTGTGATTTGTGTAGGCTTGTCTAGCTTGCTAGATCTGAATGTCACATTATTTGGATATACCCAATACTATTTGCTGGCATTTTCAGTGTTTGAATATTTGCTATATTGCATGCTGCATTGTATATGAAATATATTACAATTTGTTACTTGTAATTCAACAGAAGAAATGCAAATAGAAGAAAATGGGAATGTGTTTTGTGGAACAATTTATAATGAAACCAGAAACTGATTAGAAACTGAATTAACAAAAACAATGGAGATTTCAATGGCCAAACCAAAATCAGGGCGAGCAAATAAAATATTATTTTATTTATACCTGACTTTAGAATCTATTTCAAAACTATATTAATCAAAACAGCATAGTACTAGCATAAAACCAGACACAGTGACCAATGGAACAAGAAAGAGAGCCCAGAAATAAATTCATGCATTTAAGGTTAATTGCTTTTTGACAAAGATGCCAAGAACACACAGTGGAGAAAGGACAATCCTCCAAAAAATGGTGTTAAGAAAATGGAGTATCCATATGCAAAAGAATGAAATTGGACACTGGTTTCACACCATATACAAATACACTCAAAATGGATTAAAGACTTCAACTTAGGACCTGAAACTATACAACGAATAGAAGAAAACATAGGGAAATTGCTCCAGGAAATTGGCTTGGGCAAAGATTTCTTGGATATGGCCCCAAAAGCATAGGCAAGAAGAGCAAAAATAAACAAATAGAATTGAAACTCAAAAGCTTCTGAATAGCAAAGGAAACAATAGAGTGAAGAGATAACCCCATGAACTGGGAGAAAGTATCTGCAAACCATACATCAGATAAGGGGCTGATATTAAAAATATATAAGGAACTCAAACAAATCAATAGCAAGAAAACAAAGAGCCCGACTTAAAAATGGGCAAGGGACTGTAATACACATTTTCTAAAAAAAAAAAAAAAAAAAAAAGACATACAAATAGCCAACAGGTACATGAGAAAATGCTCATTATCACTAATCATCAGGAAAATGTAAATGAAAACCACACAGAGATATATTGCTTCACAGCTGATAGAATGGCTATAATCAAAAAATTTAAAGATGTAAATAAAATGTGAGGAACAAATACAGAATAACTTATGATTTCACAAACTCCTGAGAATTCCTAGGAATTCTGATTTCATATTCCTGAACACTGAAGGCTACTATGTTGGGAACTTGGAACACTGGCGTGGAACATGGGCTAGACTCGGGCCACATGCTTCTCCCTGCATATCCTCTTGATAGGCATCTTTGTGCACTAGAATACACAGTAGCCTCGTCCAAATGTGGAACATTCAGGACACCTTCAGTAACATGCCTCTGCTCCTTTACTGGACCACGGAGCCACCCGTGATCACCTCTCCTCAATTCCCACAAAGCACATCATCTCGGGGGAGCCTGGCAACAGAGAATGTGGCCATCTGCCTCTCTCTGGGTTGAGTAGCTCAGGTTGGACGAGGCCTCTGGTTCTTGGACGTGGCCTTCTGAAAGATAGATTAGAAGAGCCTTTGATGCTTTCCTGAAGAGTCCTGGTTCATTATCTTTATTTCATTAGCAAAAGGAATCAGAGAGTCAAAGAGGCAGATAGAAGATGGGCTGGGAGGCAGAATAAGTGAATAGTTAGAAACATGATTAGACATTCGCCAAGTTGGAAATTTGTTACTTCCTAACTCAGTGGCCTTTGGTGAGCCAACTACTCCTCTAAGCTTCAGTTTCTTCACTGGTGAAGATAGAAAAATAAAAGTTCTCATATGTTAGGATTATTATGAAGGTTAAATGAAATATAACACATGGAAAGTGCTTAGTACAAAGTACTCAATAACTGTTAGCCGCAATTATTTCTACTACTCATTATTATTACGACAGAAAATGTGTGGCATGGGGTCTCACTGACTTGCACAGGTGGCCCTCAATTTTTACTTTCAATTCTCTAGCAACCTATAAAAGGAGGAAAATATGATAAGTTAATATGGCAAGGGAAAGACTTTCACCATCCTAAAACAAAAATAATCCCGTTGCCAATGAGTATAACTGAGCCTAATTCTAAGAGCCAAAAGAATTTTCTCTCTTAGGATTTAACGGGGCAGGCACGGAGTGAGGGAGTGTGCAGCCTTGATACTATCCTCCCAGTGAACATGGCAAAGAGAGTTTCTCATAATAGCCTAATTATTGGATAACTGTCTTGAGCTTCTCAACTATTTAGGATAAGTCCATGTAGTATTAGGCCAAAAGGGGATGCACTATTTCTGTCCCAGAACAGCTAAGGAAAACATTTATTGATGAAGTGCTACTTAAGCTTGCACAAGTTATTCATCAATAAATCATGTGCAAATGTGATACTTTTGGCCAGACAGTAGATTGCTTGGAATTCTTATAGTTCCCACAGGTAAATATTCTTAACATAACCATAAAAGAAAAAATATATCTACAAACGATTTTAAGTTTTTTGACACAGATAAATGGTTTATATGGAGACACAAAAGGATATTAAAAGTCTATGAAATGCAAAATTGAATGTCTCTAGATAATCTCAAAATAAGCACAACTGACATTTTAATTTATAAAATTATATCTTAAATGTAGACTTAAGCTTGCAGAGAAATGTTAATGTTGACCTGACTTTCTATTTACCATTTTCCAAGTAGAACAGTGTCTGCAAATGTTGGAAAAAAATTGATGAACTCATTAATACCCAAACAGGTCAATGAACTATAGCTTATTATTCATCCAGAGCTATGAGCTCAGATCTTGGCACATAAGTAAATGGAGTTTGCATTTAATTATCTGGCTTTGACATATGTTCATTTCACCTTGCAAGTTTTATATGTATATGTTCTTTGCATCTGGATTTTTAGAAGTTAATTTTTAAATTAATGAATATATGGCATTTTCACTCACCAACCATCCAATTTCTTTTCTCCCCCATAACTGATAGTGCTGTACCCTAATTCTAAATGAAGTATTAACTCCCTTTTTAGCTACCTTGCTGATAAGCACTTAAGTTCTGCCTTCTGCCTTCCAATGGCTCATGTTGTCTGTCTTGATAGCTGCTCCTTGGATAGAAAGTCCATATCACATTCACTGCTGTATCTTGCAAGGTATCTTGCTGATGAGTGCAAGCTTGCCTCTCCTCTCTGCCCAACTGGTGCAAAGGGCAGAGGACGAAGCTCCTGAGGGTGAGGCTTTGCTGTTGAGATGATGCTGGGTGGGGTGCACTGTTTTGAACCTATGAAGGTTCTTTGATTTGGTCACTGAAAAGCATTTCAGAGTGAGTCCCATGTATAGTTTAGTTTATTAGAAAAAGAGGCATGCTCAAGAATGAGCCTGGGTCTCTTGAGAGAGGGCACGTTTGGCTACAAGACAAGAAGCTTTATATACTTTTACAACCATGATTAAGCAAACCTTGAGCTAAGAATGGTGGGCTGCAACTATCTGGTCATGAGTTTTGATGACCATCTCTCTACCTTTTAGGTCACAAGGACCTTGTAAACAATTAAAGATACTTTCTAACTAGATTTGGACTTTTCTTAGAACATCATGTCTGTGTTTTGAATAATTCTCAACTGTTTCTATGATTTACGGCACTGGTAGATCCACATTTCAGCCCACAAGGTGGTCAGGTCTAGTGCTTGGTCAGTTGGATGAAGGGCATATACTGATAAGAAAGATGTTTGAATGCATACCCTCTTTTAATTTAAACTGCCTAAAAGGAGCTTACCGCGCTCGGTGGCTCAGCCTGTAATCCCGCGCTTTGGGAGGCTGAGGTGAGTGAATTGCCTGAGCCCGCGGGTTCGAGACCCGCCCGGGCAACTTGGCGAGACCTCATCTCTACAATAAATCAAAAAAATTAGCCGGGCATGGTAGCATGTGCCTGAAGTTCCAACTACTTGGAAGGCTGAGGCGGAAGGATGGCTGGAGCCCAGCAGGTCGAGGCTGCGGTGGCCGGGAGCGGCCACTGCACTCCAGTCTGGGCGACAGAGTGAGACTCCAACTCAAAAAATAAAATAAAATAAAATAAAAGGAGCTTACCTATCTCTGTGTCTAATCGGCACTGAATAACCTGCCTCACTTCCCTCTCAGTCCCTTGAGAGCAGTTTTGCCTGCTTCAGAGGCTTTCCTTCTGCTATTGACGTTTTTTCTACTTTTTTTGTGCTCCCCTCTCCTCCACTTTCTGCTCCCTTTCTCCTTGTAGATTTTTATATCATTTATTGCTGCATTTACTAGCTTTATATGGATGTTATTTTCTCCCCTGAGCAGGATTGCTTTAAAATCTTGCAAAGAAAGTATTTTGCTTTTGATCATTTCCAGCTATTGGAGGTGGTGGTTTGTTGGAATCTGTGCTCTTCACTAATTCTATGCGTCTCTCTAAAAATGCAGGAAGTTTTGCTCATTTCTAATTAAGCTATGTGGAGAGCCCTTTTGTGAAATAGGAGAAGAGTTGTACGGTATTTTGTTTGTGTGTTTAGAAGTAGATTTATTAGTCACACATATTGTTATAATATAAATTAATACAAAAGGGTGCTCTTCAGTAAAGGGGGTAAAATGTTGGAAGATTGTAATATAAGTAGATCTGCATTTTGTACACATTTGTGTAACTGTCCTTAAGCTGAAGAATGAATTTCTGAACCCAAGGTTGAAAGCCTATTCAAGTCCATTTCTATGTGGGTTGGCTATGGAATTTAATACTGCAGGATCAGTAAACCCAAGAGAAAAATTGAGACTAGAATAATGCCAAGAACACAGTAGGTCAGCTTTAGGTAATTTGGAGGGATCTCAGAGACTGGGTCTAGAATCACACTTTCTCTCCCCTGTAGGCATTTCTTAGGGCAGTCACTGAAGCTGAGATGTCTATACCTTCCTGGGCACCAGCTCTAGACTTAGTGAGGCTAATATTAGCAAGCAGGGTTGGAGATGTCTGTCTTGACTCTGAAGTACTCCATTCAGCTGGTCTTATTCCTGAGTACTTGCTGTTGTGTAGAGGAGCCTCAGGCTGATTTCCTAGGACTGTTTCTCCAAGAGCACCTCCTCCCTGCAGAGGCCTGTTTCTGGAATTCTGTCCAGCAACCAATGGGGAGAGTGGGGAGAGGATGATGAAAGCATTGGTTTAGGAAGGTGAGCCCAGCAGCAGGAGGTGTGTGGAGTGAATCTGAGTGGGAGGGGCAGGAGGCCAGTGATAAGGGAGTTGCTTGTATAGAGAGGTCTGGCTTCACCACATTAATCCCCTTGTCCCCCCCACGACAGGTGGGTGAGGGGTAGCCTAATTTGTGTATTCTATACGATCAGATCCATAAAAACACTGGTGTTGGTTTCTCTTTGCATGTGAGCTAGAAAACTTGTTCCTTCTTTTATATCTGCAAATTTAGAATTTTCAGGCCTTGAAGTGTGAAGATGACTGGTGGTTTCTCCAGCTTAGCCAGCTTAGCAGGGACCAACACTCTACTCCAGAGTGACACCTGAGAGACCTTCCCATCAGAAACACTGCCAGGCTGCATGCTCCTGAGATGCCCAGCGTTCTCTTCCTGCCGTGGGTTGGGTTTCTACTCTGGAGGGGGTGATTCTTGGCAAGGATATTTTTCAGACTTGGAAACCTTTGTTAAAGACTGCCTTTGTGGAGCTTATTTTCTTATTAATCTTACATGATCTGATTAAACACAACACAACACACACACACACAAATCTTAATTGGTTAAAGAGTTTTTCTAAGTTGTAATTGGGAGTTGCATGATTTTTCATTGCAGGAATTTGTTGTACTTTTCAATCAATTACGGTTAATTAAATTCCTTTCCCATTACTTGGGTTTTGGGTATCGAGTGGCAAGTAGTTTGATCCTAATTTCATTGGTGGAAAAGCTGAGAAATACTTTGCTCCAGGCCTCACAGAAGGCAGCTGCGGGCAGGACCAAGTCCAGGCTCCCACTGTCAAGAAATTCAGGACCCTGGAGACTTGCAGAGCTTGGTGTTGTACTTTCCTGTCTCCCTCTTATTAGGATTTCATCATTCAAGTAAAAGACTAAACAGGGATCACTTCTTATAAAAGAACTCAATATTCATATGTGAAAGGCAGTGTTAGAGTGAGCTCTTCTGCAAGGATTTTACTGAAAGAGATTGAGACATGGTGCAGAGTGATTCTTGTTAGAGTTCTTTGAAATGGAAAACAATGGTCACTATTGATGCACCCAAATCGACTCCAGTAGTTAGAAAGGAAAACTAGTATCACTTTCTTGGAAACGGTCTTTATATTAATACTTGTATTGCTGCATTGATGTGGACTGATTTTTTTTTACCAAGAGTCTCAGTGACAAAATAACTAGGAGGACTTTTCTGACTTGAAAAATATTACCAGTTAAAAATAATAAGATATTTAAATTCCATTAGCTAACAAAATTTCCACTCAGTTAGAGCCTGCATTTATGTCTTCATAAATATTGTGGTATAAGAAGTGAAAGCATTTTAAGTATTTGGATTACTTGAAATGTGTGTTACTTGTATGTTTATTTTGCCTGCAAAAGAATTCATTCCCTTTTATTTTCTTTACAAAGAAGATGGTAGAAGCAATGGAGAGGTACCTCATCTCCAAAGGAGAATCTGTTCACAGTAAAATCTTTTTAAAGTTTTTGAGCTTTAAACCCTCCATGCCTCTTGGCTATCATAAATACATGTGGAGAAAAAGCAGAGTCAAGATAATTACAAGTCTGATAATACAGTGCTGCTGACTCATAACAGCTTATGCTACCACTAGCTAGCATACTACCATATCAACCTATTGGAAGATGACCATGTTAGAAATCTCAAAGGAGATCCCTTAAACTTTAAGTTAATCATTCATTTATTCATTCGTGTGTTTATTATTCATGAATGCATTCTATGAGCTAGCACAGCTACAGCATAATTATATACTATATATACCTGTCTAGTTTTTCGTAAGATTTTGAATGGGAAAAATTGTGATAACTAAGGTAGTTGGTTTTTTTGTTTGAGTTGGAGTCTCACTCTGTCGCCCAGGCTGGGGTGCAGTGGCCGCTCCCGGCCACCGCAGCCTCGACCTGCTGGGCTCCGGTGATCCTTCTGCCTCAGCCTTCTGGGTAGCTGGAATTACAGGCGCGCGCTACCATGCCCGGCTAATTTTTTGATTTACTGTAGAGATGAGGTCTCGCCGCCCAGGCGGGTCTCGAACCCGCGGGCTCAGGCAATCCACTCACCTCAGCCCCCAAAGGCGCGGGATTACAGACTGAGCCACCGAGCCCAGCAACTAAGGTAGTTTTATGTAATAGATCTTTTCGAGGAATTTGTTGCCCAATGTATTTGCAAAAACACTTATTTGCTTTTTGTTCCACAATGTGTGCTTTTCCCCCAAAATTTATTTGAGAAAGCTAAATAAATTAGAGAAAAGTAGTAGCACTGGCTAGTTCCCAGTTTATATAATGTTCTAGGATATTTTGCTTTCTGTTTTCAGAACACCTACTCATGACCTGTTACAGAAATTTGCATGTTGAAGGATATCCAAATATGTGAGTTAAGGAGTAAGAGGTACCAGATTTGGTATAAATGCTCTTCCACTTTGTATCTCTCTATAGATCTATTGTAACTGTTACTAGAAATTGCATATTTGCAGGAAAAATATGAAATTCCATGTCCCTTTCTGGTCCATTGGCCTCTGAGATTCTGCTGCAGGGCCGGGCTTTCCCCTGCTCCTGCTCCTGTGTGGATGTGACTGTCTGGTTGTGGCCTGTTGATGTTTCTGTGGCACATAGGGCATAGCAGGCCCTTCTGCTGCTCACTCCCTTCTGTGCTTGAAATCTTAAAATATTATAGAAATAGTACACTCATCTATGCTCACTGTAAAAATTCAAGCCATGCAGAAGAATGAAAGTAAAAGCACTTTTTCCAGATGTTTCTCTATTTATATAATTTGTATATGTAAATGAAATCCTATCATTTTTTATTCTACATTTTGCTTTTTATATTTAATATTATGCTTTGGTGATCTTTCATATCTTCCTTTTAATTGCTATATAGTATTTCATTAAAGGCATTAAAGTTATGCAATGATTCTCTTATTGATAACATTTTTCCTTATTGATCAATTTTTGTTACTATAAACAATACTGAAAAAAATAATTTTTACAAATTTTTAAGATATTGGCACTATTTATATTGGATGGATTATTTGGAATGGAATTGCTTAGTCAAAGAGAATGCATGTTTACATTTTTGATAGCTCTAGGAAGTTGTTATTCTGTGGATATAAAGTTCCATTTGTGCAAGGAGAACAATTTCTTTCTTTTTTTTTTTTTTTTTAATTGTAGAGATGTGGTCTTGCCAAGTTGCCCAGGTGGGTCTCGAACCCGAGGGCTCAGGCAATCCACTCACCTCAGCCTCCCAAAGTGCTGGGATTACAGGCTGAGTCACCGAGCCCAGCTAGGGAGGACAATTTCTAGAGATCTGTTGTACCATACAGTGCCGATAGTTAACAATATGTACTGTGCACTTAAAAAATGTAAGAAGTAAAGCTCATATCAAGGGTTCTTATAAAAAAGTTGAGACAAAGGCGCTTTTTGTAAGTGATGGATATGTTTATTACCTTAATTGTGGTAATGATTTCATAGATATATGCATATGTCCAAACTCATCAAATTATGTATATTAAAAATGTGCAGTTTTTGTATATCAATTATGCCTCAATAAATGTTTTAAACAAAGAAAGACAATATATGTATACTAAAGTTTGAGATGCTTCACAGTAATTTTTTAAAAATCTAAAGGGAAATAATGAAGAGTAATAAATTACACAAACTTGACTTATATAAAAAATTTTGAAAGCTCCTTAAAGAAAGCAGATGTCAATTTACATTGTACCAGTAATATGCCAATGGTTTTCAACCTTGGACATAGAGTGAAATCACCAGAGCTCTTAAAAGCAAAAACAAACATACAAATAAAAAAATAAAAAACTGTGATGCCAAGATACAATTTATGGAAATTTTGATTAAATTGGTCTAGGCTGAAGTTTAGGCATTGATAGTTTTTAAACCCTTTCCAGGGTATTCAAGTTGTTCATCTAAGATTGAAATCCATTGTTATAATTTCTCACTAATTTGTAGTCTTTTTTATTTTAGCCAGTTCTGATAAGAGAAAATATATCTAGCTTGAATTTTCATATTTTTGATTACTAGTGAGGTTGATCAATTTTTTCATATTGCATCCTTTGTTTATTTTTCTGTGTGATTGTTTGTCTTTTTATTCTTACTGATATAAATTAATCCTTTGGCAGCTATGCTAATTGCTGATATTTTCTCTGAGTTTGTCACATCTTTTTGCCCAAACTTTTATACATTAATAAATATCAGCTATTTTCTTCATGACTTATGGGTTTTGTCTTAGAAAATAGTAGGTTTTCTGCAGCCATTCCAAGAAGATGAAGTGTTTTCTATTTCCTTCTTGTGGTGTTATAGCTTTTAAAAATGTTCAAATCTGTAACCCATCTGGAATTCACCTTAGGTATACTGTAAAGTAGACACATAAATTTATCAACACAGATTATTGGCTCATCTGTTTTCTCCAATTATCTGGGATGCTTTGTTTTTAACATTCTGCAGTCTCACATGTAAGAGTTTGTTTCTGGATCTTTCTCTGTTGCACTGATTTATCGATATTCCTATGTCAGTTCTGTGCTGTTTTCATTACCATAGCTTTGGTGTATTTCAACATGTGATAGACCAGATAGGTGTCTTAAATTTTTTAAGACGTATTTTGCGTGAATTTTTCATTCCAGATCCATCTTTTTTTTTCTTTTTTTGAATCAGAGTCTCACTCTGTTACCCAGGCTGGAGTGCAGTGGCACAATCATGGCTTATCACAACCTTGACCTCCTGGGCTCAGATGATCCTTCCACCTTAGCCTCCTGAGTAGCTAGGACTACAGGCATGCACCACCACACCCAGTTAATTTTTAAATTTTTTGTAGAGATGAGATCTCGCTATGTTGCCCAGGTGGGTCTCAAAATTCTGGGCGCCAGCAATCCTTTAACCTCAGCCCCCCATAGTGCTAGAATTACAATCATGAGCCAACATACCTGGCCCAGATCATTTTTAGAATAAGTTGAAAATTAAGTTAAAAACAAAAATCCTGTTGGCATTTGAGTTGGTTTCACAAATTTATAAATTGCTTTTGGATAAACTATAACTTGAATAATATTAAATTATCTTATTCAGGATCATGATGTGACCATTATTTATTTAGTATTTTATGTACCTTAGTAAAGGTTAATAGCTTTTTTCCATACATACCCAAAAGATTTGGTCATAGAATTTTTTTTATTACTATTTCGCTAATACTGGCATGGGAACTTTTTTTCAAATTACGTATTTTGATTTGTCATTCTTAGTGTAGCAACTGTTACTCATTTTTTTAAATGTTGCTCTTGTATCCGGCACTTTACTGAACGATTTTAAGTTATTGTAACGTTTTTAGGAAGACAATTACATTTGCTTCACACTTTCCCTTAGTGCAATGACTAGGACATTCTAATCAATTTCTGTAAATGTTCCATAACTGTTTAATGGGAGGCTGAGGTGAGTGGATTGCCTGAGCCCGGGGGTTTGAGACCTGCCTGGGCAGCAAGACCTCATCTCTACAAAGAATCAAAAAATCAGCCGGGCGTGGTAGTACATGCCTGTAATTCTGGCTACTTGGAAGGCTGAGGCGGAAGGATCGCCGGAGCCCAGCAGGTCGAGGCTGTGGTGGCCGGGAGCGGCCACTGCACTCCAGTCTGGGCGACAGAGTGAGACTCCAACTCAAAACAAAACAAAACAAAACAAAACAAAACAAAATAAAATGAATGTTTATGGAATCCTTGCATTGTTACATACCCATTCTTGATACAAATTCTTAGCAAGCTTGTAATACAATAACCTAAATCTAGTTTCTTTAGGTATAGATACATACATACATATATATATATATATATATATATATGTAATTTTTTTTTCTTCTGGAAACAGTATTTTTTCTTTTCCCTTGGGGTTCTGTTGAGTCTTAGGTTTATGAGTACCGAGTCATCAGTATAAAATAGGTTTGCAAATAAACAGAAGGCAAAGCAATATATTTTCCCATCTTGACTCACATAGTTATATGTCACTCACTGTGAGCACTCACCTCTTACCATGTCTGATCCTGAGAGAAGAAGAGAATCCCAAAGCCAGCCTTTCTGCTGCACGCCAGGCCTTCCGTAATCATTAATGAGCAGTTGTTGGCAGGAGTTTGCTTCTCTTGCTCTCTGAGTCGCATGTTTGAAGGAAAAAATGCTGAAAATGTTCAAAGCCAGCTGGATGGCTGTGTGGTGGTTGTGTGGCTTCTCCAGTCTCGCTCATGGCTTCTGGGTTGCAGATGGGTGAAGGACAGCAGGAAAAGCTTCTGATCCTGGTCATTCCTCTGCCTGCCTCCCTGCCTCCCTGTGGTTATGTGGGCTCTGACAGTAAGTTCGAATGATGTCCTTGCAAGTGTACTGCCCCACCAGAGTGTCATCTACGAGGTTATAGTATCCTTTCCTGCACAAGTTGATGGAAATCTTTCTTTTCAAAGTCCCTTTATGGGGTATGATGAGTCACCTCACCCTCTTACTCCAAGTTACCCTCTTTTCTTGGATCTCTGCGGTAACCCGAGTGGTCTTCACGTGTCCATGCTTGCCATCTCCAGCCAGGGGCCTCAGCAGCCAGATAGGTCTTTTAAAAATGTCATCAGCGTCTTAGTCAATCCTGAAATAACAACGAACATTCTTGAACTGGCCTCTGGGCCCAGCAGCCTAGTTTTTCAGCTCATCTTGTACTTCTCTCCCACTCTGGGCTTTGGTCGCTATGGCCTTATTTAGGTCTTAAATGTCCCACTCCACTCCACTGGAGGGATTTTCATACACTGTGCGCTCTGACTGGTGGGCTTCACTTTTAGCTCTTCTCCTCCCTGGGGAAGTTAACATTTTTCTTCATGATGGCGAGGACTTTGTCTGCCTTTGTATACCAGCATGTCTCTGGTACCTGTCATCTGGCTTGGCAAACAGTAAGCATGCAACAAGTTTGTTGGATGAAGTAATACAAAAGTGATTTGAGGCAGCTTGGCCACTGTTTTATTCTTGAATACACTGCTCATTTCAACTCTGTAAATGTTTATTTCTTCCTTGTCGATATTAAGGGAAGGGCACTACTCTGTATAACAAATAGGGTAATTCTTCCTTATTTCAAAGATTTTATTTAAAGAAATAAAAAACATGGTTTAGAAAAATACTCTCAATTCATCTTGTCTTTCAAAAAGAAATTTTAAGAAAAGTGAGAGAAAGCGACATTCATTCAATCTCTTCCTGTTTGAAACCTGATGGTGACAATGAACAAATGCCTCCTGGTCATCAAAAAGAGTGTGAACTGCAAAAAATCCAAAGGCCAACAGAGCCTGGAGATGTTTGAGAAGAAACAGAAGCAGGGAGACAACTAGCAAAAGAATTGCATTAATTTAAGAAGTGGAAAAGTTTATTGGAAGCATTTTTCAAAACCCTTCAAAAGCTAGTAAAAGAATATTTTGCCATATTTTCTCCAGCTCTTAAAACTTCACAAATGCAAATGCGTGATAAAATGTGAAAATAAGTATTGGCAATAATTAGCTTCTCAGGGGAAGTTTAATTGAAAAAGGAGCATATTTGCACTATTCCTCCCCAGTTTGATGTTTATGGTATCCGGACAAAGTAGAATGAATATTCGAAAACCCTTTGACATAGCTGGTATTTAAAGAATAGCAATTGGCTAACGTTTATGGCTCCGTATATTGGGTATTTTGGCTTTCGTCCTCTGGTATTCATTCTGAAAGATTTATAATCCTTTTGGGAGTGTGGTCAGTGACAAGAGTAGAACTAAATCCTGAAATGTGGAAAAACTAACTTTCCCTAATATAAAACTGTTCTAAAAAAATCCCTCATGCCTATGAATATGTTTCCAGATTTTCAGAAAAAAAAAAAAAACCTGATGATTTACAGAATTTTTTTTTCCATAAGAATCTAGCTTCTTAATGGTAACTAAATTGTCCGCCCTTTGACTTCTAAATTGGCCTAGAGATAATTCAGAAAAATATGAACTCTTACCTTTGGGGAATCTGCTGCAATTAAATGATCTTTTAAAATGTATGTCATTGGTTATAGTGTGAATAATGAAATGAAGCCCAAAAGATGGAAATAGCCTAGCAGAGAAAAATTCAAACAACTTGAAACAGGAAACAAAGGTTGCCCTGAGTATATAAGCTGAAAATTGCTACCAAAGAAAATATTATGATGTAAGAATAGGTGTGAAGAAGGTCCTTGATCATGCACAGGATGGTACATTCTTCCTCAGGGAGGTGGAGCTGGAGTAGGAGAGGCTCTTGGCTTAGCTGAGGCCTGACACCCCATTCCATGTTTTCCTGTGCTTTCTAGTCAGGAAAGTCTGAAGTCTGAAGACTCTGCCGAAAGCACTCTCTACTGAAGCTCTTGCTTTGAGTTTTCTAATTCAACACAGGAACCAAGCTCTGATCTTCAAGATCCCCACCCCCACCAGGGGAGTTACTGGTGTTCCTTTTAACCACACAAATTCGAAAAAGATACTTGTTCAGATGAATTGGGTTATTATTTTCTTTGCTTTTTCTTTTTGTGCATTATTTGATTTCCTTTAATTAATCATGGTTAGCATGTGGATTCTTCTTTATGGCTTTTAAAGTATCTGTCTTTTGTTTTTCTAAAAGAGGGGCCAGAAGTGCTAGCATATGAGAGTTGTGTGCCCCCAAGTAAGGGAATTTATGAACCTGACAATAATAAAGGGAGGATTTATTATTTTATATTTTAAACCAATGTAAGCAAATTGGTGGTAGTAAGATTTCTCTTGATAGGAAGGATAAAAGAACATAAAAAGCTACAGGGACTCTAAAAAAACACTAAAAGCTACAGGGACACTAAAAGAACACTAAAAGCTACTCCCTGCTGCTATTTCTTCTCAACTTATTATTTAATTATAAATAATAGAAGTAAGACTCTTGTCATTCTAAATGTCATCTTGGATCTAGAGGACAGGACAACCAGACCTGTCACTGGAAGCATTCCTATGAAGAGTGGAAGTTGACAGTGACTTCTCCACAGGATAGTTGTTCATAACATTCCTAGAGATGTGAAAGGAATGCTCTTGAAAGGAGTCAGAGGAAAGGCTGACATCTATACCTTTCTGTCTTTACTCGGGGTCCTTTAGTAATTTCATTTCAGTTTCCTATTTAAGTCTTGTGCTTAATCACAATAGGATTTGTATATGTGTGCATGTGTGACATGAAGGAGGGGGTTTAATGGTTTTGTATGGAATTTCCATTCTGTGCTAGGCCTATTATACATATCATCTATTTTTATATATAAATGCACATTTTCTATATTTATATTTATATTGCTATAGTACATTTAAAAATGTCTATATTCAAGCAATATAAAAATATTTTATGTACTTATATACATAGATATATGATACTGTGTATATCATCTATTTTATGTACATATTATCTATTTACATGTATAATTTTATATATATACAAATACATAATAGCATTATAAAATAATGATTACCAAATAAAAATAATTTGAATGTCTTCTAGTAAAAAATATTTGGGGGTACAAGATTTGGGTCCATTGGTACTGTATTTTGAGGCAGGAATTAAAGGCTGTCTAGCATGAGTGCCTTTTACAAAAACCAGCAGTAGCATCACTTTGGTGTGTGAGGAACTACTCCAGTGTGTGCTGGGACTCTCATTTACCCACCAGTAGCCCTAACAATAGCTGTCATGTGCAATATGCGATATTCTTCAGATTTTCAAAGCAGTTATGACCAGTAAACATTGCTTAAGAATTCTTGAAGTAGCCAAGTGCAGTGGCTCGTGTCTGTAATCCCAGCACTTTGAAAGGCGGAAGTGAGAGGATTATATGAGCTCAGGGGTTCAAGTTCAGCCCAGTAACATGGCAAGACCTCGTCTTTGCAATAAATAAAAAAATGAGCCAGACATGGTGGCACATGCCTGTGGTTTCAACTACTTGGAAGACTGAGGCGAAAGAATCATCTGAGCCCAGCAGGTTGAGGCTGAGGTGGCCATGAGCATGCCTTTGCACTCCAGCCTGGGTGACAGAGTGAGTCTCCAACTCAAAAAAAAAAAAAATTCTGACATGAATTTTTATTTAAATGGCCTGGAAGTTTTGGTTTACTGATCAATTCAATTTAAAAAAAAAGGTTTTTTTTTTTTTCTTTTAAATCTTAAAGAAACAGCTCACCACTACTCTTTACAGGTGGTGATTTGCTCTTTGTTTTTTAATGTTTTTAATTTTTATTTATCTATTTATTTTTTGGTGTAGATTAAGCAGGTACAAGTACCTTTTTGTTACATGGCTAAACTGAGTAGTAGTAGTCAGGGAATTTAGCATAGCTGTCACCCGAATAGTATTCATTGTATCCATTAAGTACTTTTCATCCCTCCTATCCCTTTCTCCACTTTTCTGAGTTTCCAATGTCTATTATTCCACAGTCTATATCCAGGTATACATGTTATTTAGCTCCCACTTTTAAGTGAGAACATGCCGTATTTGACTTTCTGTTTCTGAATTATTTCACTGAGGATAATGGCCTCCAATGCTATCCATGTTGCTTCTAAACACATGATTTCATTCTTTTTTATGACTGAATAGCCTTCCATTATGTGTATTATCTTTCTCCAACCATCCATTGATGGGCACTTAGCTTGATTCCATGACTTTGCTTTTGTGAAAATAGTGCTGCAATGAACATATGAGTGCAGGCGTCTTTTTGCTACAATTTCTTTTTCCTTTGGGTAGATATCTAGACGTGAGATATCTGGGTCAAATGATGGTTCTACATTGTCTCACACGATTCTCTCATTAGGTCAGCATTTCACTCACTACAGCAAAACTCTCCTTCATCCTGCCCATCCAGTCCATTTCTAGGATCTACTGGAATTGCCTCCTCTTTTCCAACCCCACAAACTTCATTCCACCTACTCTAGGTCCCAGTCTGTAAGGATAATTTTCAGACACAGTTTGCATTCCATAGTACACTATTAAAAAACTGGGGGGACCTTGTCTTACCTTCTTATACAACTTCCTTTCCTCAATCAATCTCTCAAGGCTTAACCTTTGACTTTTCAATCTACTAATACCACCCGATGTAGCTGTTTAAGAAGAAAGACCTCTGTCTGGGGATGGGGAGACACCCCTTATCAACAAGGATGCCTGAATGATACATGTTTGTAAACCTAACCCTTAACTGTACCCCGCAATTTTAAAATTAAAAATTAAAAAAAAAGAAGAAAGACCATCTTTAAATGTTGACTCTTAACTGGAGCAACATTTTTTGATGCTCTGCACAGCTTGTCCATGCTTGAGCTCTCCACGATTCTTCAGCAAATTATAGCCCACTCAGAGACACATTTTCCAGTTCCTGGATTCATAACCATTTAGAACATTTCTGTGGGAACATGGTTTTATTTAACCTTTCTCTGGCATTGTGTCTCTAGGGAGGAAATCAGACAGCTACCGTGATTGCACTGTGTTCCATGAGAGATTTCAATTTAGCTCAAGAGACGTGCCAGTTGGCGATCAGAGACGTTGGAGGCCTGGAAGTGCTAATAAATTTGCTTGATACAGATGAAGTCAAATGCAAGGTGAGTGGCTTGGTCACAAGGGTGAGGGGCCTTGTTCCTACCTTCTCGTGGTTCTCTCCTCACTCTAGTGTCTGCCACTCCTTGCTGTCTGTTTCTTGTCTTTATCTGCTATAATTGCTGACAGTCCACCTGCTCCTTCTGTGAGCTGCACTTTCCCTTCTCTCTGCCTTTTTTCTGTCTCTTACTCCTTTCCTTCTGTCTCTCATGCTTTTTGAATGATGACTGTTTATTTACCTAAATGAAGGAAAGTATGGAGGCTGTGTGTAAACACTGGGGTGGAAACTATTTCTTAAAAATCTTAATTGGGAAAGGATTTTAGGTAGACTGGGAATTTTTAAAAACACAGCTCTGGTTATATATATTCAGCACTCATTCATCTATAACTTTATTTCTCATGCAGATTGGTTCATTAAAAATCCTGAAGGAAATCAGTCAAAATCCCCAAATCAGACGTAATATTGTTGACCTTGGGGGCTTACCAATTATGGTGAATATACTTGATTCTCCACACAAGAGCCTGAAATGCTTGGCAGCTGAGACTATTGCGAATGTTGCCAAGTTTAAAAGAGCACAGCAAGTGGTGAGGCAACACGGGGGCATCACCAAACTGGTGAGTATCCCTGACATCCTCAGTGGCAGCCAGCGCCACCACTGTGCACCTCCCTTGCTGTCTGTTCTGGCCATGCAGGACATTCAGTTAGCACAGGGCATATTCTTGGAGTCTTCTTTGTGTATCACATTACCTTAAGTCTTACCTTTGTGGCCAGGGTGGTGGCTCATGACTGTAGTCCCTGAGGCTGAGGTAGAAGGATCACTTGAGTCCAGGAGATCAAGGCTACAGTGAATTCACGCCACTGTGCTCCAGCCTGGGTGACAGACCGAGACCTTGTTTCTCAAAAAAAAAAAAAAAAATTACTTTTGTGTATTTACATTTTTGAGTGGCCAAACTCATTTCAAATATTCAAACTCATTTTTCAAAGAAATATAAAAAATTTGAAAGTAGATGTAATTGTCACCACCTGTACAATTGGTAAGCCTGCCTTTGTGTGTATGTACAAGAGATGGTGAGACTGTCTCAGTGGAGAGTAGAAAACTTTAAAACTTAAAAAAAAAAACCTGTTGATCTCTACAACCCCAATTTTTAAAGACCTACCTAATGGTGTAGAAAAAACCCACTAGAAATAAACACCCAAAATTGCTCTCAGGAATTTTCTCTGAAAGGATTACTGAGTTTTCTTCCTATTTATCTACATTTTCCAATTTGTCTTCTATATATGTCTTACTTTTATGATAAAAAAGATTTTTTTCCCAATAACTATCACCAAAAGAAGAAAATCAGAATTCTGCTCAATACCTTTGCCATGTCAGGAAAGACCTTTAAAAAGTCAATGTAATGTAGAAATGTGTGTTTATCCTTCTTAGTAAGGATCAGTAGATTGTCTCCAGTTCTGTACCTTTGAAGTTTCTCACACTAGGGACAGGTCTTATTCATCTCAGTAACTTCCACAGCACTTAACCCAGTACCTTATGCATATAAAGGGTTAATCACTGCCTATTGGATTAATATGGACCTTAATGTGAACATGTACCCTGACAAATGTGTTCAGACATTTGCTGACAGAGATTCTGTGTTTTCACTTATCTATAGAGCACTATGACATGTAATTACTTGCTTCAAAATATGATGAACTTACAGCTAGAGAGATGGATGAATAGATGGTTAGATGTATGATGAAACAAATGTGGCAGAATATTAATCATGGAATCTATGCAGTGGATGCATAGATGCTGGCTTTTCTGTGTTTGAAAATGTTCATAATAAAATGTTAAGGGAAATCTAATTATTACTATGATTATTTTATTCTGATTGAAGAAATCATTTGGTAGGTTGATGCAGCTGCCCACCGGAACTACTCCCATTGAATTAGAAAGAATGAATTATGTAACATAAAACTAAAATATGTTGTTCTGCGAGTCTTCTGCATCCCCTTCAGGAACCTAGTATAGTAAGCCCTCACTTAATGTTGATGAAAAGTTCTAGGAAACCAGTTTTAAGCAAAACGCTGTATAAGAAGACCAATCTTACCCTAGGCTAATTGATAGGAATAAGAGTTACATTCCTATAGCACAAAAGCATCACTAAACTTCTAAATAAAGGCCCAAGCACTTCTAGTATTAAACACTGAAGTAAAGGTGACCTATATATACATTTTAAAAAGATTCATCAAAACAAGTAAGATAACCCAATTTTTGGTAAATCAGTGAGTGACAGTGATTGAATTGGTAGTGGGTTAAATCAGGGAATATGTGTTTGCAAAGGGAAAATTGTGAGGAGCACCTCCTGCCACCACACGGTTTCAGCACAGCCAGTCAGACACTTTGGCTCATGGACTACTTCCTGCCACATCGCCCATGGTCATGCAGTGGTGTGGTTATCCTATTCTTTATGAATTTTTGTTTTACAATTATTTGTATTCATTTACCCTCCAGCCTGCTTATTCTAGTTCAGGTTTATGAATGGCCTGAGCCTCTCCTGGCAACTCAGGGCCCAGGGTGGGAAGCCAGGTCACCATCCCATCAGGGGTCAATCATACATACTCAAACTGGGATCATGACACACATGTCAGCCACCCTCACATGCACAGCTTTGGGCTGTGGGAGGGAACTGGAGTACCCAAAAGAAACCCACATAGACATGAAGAGAACATGCAAATGCCACACAGACAGTGGTCCTGTTTGGAAATCGATTTTTTTCTCCCTCATCAATGTTATAATGAAACAGCATTGAACAAAATAACTTTATTGGGGGACTTGCTGTGTTTGGCATTTGCACCTTCCTAATCAAGATCATGACAAACGTTTTAATATAATTTTAAATGATAGCTAAATTAGGAACAGGAAAGACCAATAATGAATAAACCAATGATAGACTTGTAATTGCTGGATTCAGAACACCTGAGAAGGATTAGGACTGGGAATAAAGTTTTATTTCACTAGACCTGGGTTTGGGGAGGTAGGTGACATATGGACAGGAATCCTCAATTAAAATTGGGATTGAGGGAGATGACTCAATATGGAGGTGGACTCGTGGCTGGTTATAGCATCAGAGCAAGGGCACTGAGGTCAGGCAGAGCAGGCCAGAGAACATTGGCCAGAGTGGGTTTGGGAGCCTAGACAGAGGTGGGTACCTAGATAGAGGTCAGTCCTTAGAGAGTCCCTAGAGATTGTTTCCTAGAGAGCAAACAGGGAGAATGCAACCAGGCAGGGAGGTGCTGTAAGATCTAGGTGAGATGTGCTCACGCCATTGCATCAGCTCTAGGGCCTGTGGACACATTATCTGTGTATATGTTATGTAGCCTTCTTGTCCTTTTACTGTAAAACACTTCAGACATCTCCTGAGTGGCACTGTGTGTCAGGTACAGAAGAAGGTGGCAGGAATAGAAATGTATGTATGTCCCTGACCACAGTAATGTCAGAATCTAGTGGTGGTGGGGAGTGTGGGGGCAGGGAGGATATGGACGGAACTGAAGGTATAGTGAGTGAGTTGTGGGTATTTACCTGAAGTCAGTACTGGGAAGAATAGAGGAAGCAAGGAGGCAGGGCCATCCAATTTCACCCGGAGGAGGAGGGTCAAGAAAGCCTGGAGAGAGGTGGGGTTGCTTGCTAAGTTTTGGAAGGTGCTGAGTATTGTCTGGCAGACCTCCCCCGACCCCGACCCAAGGAAAGGCATTTCAGGAGGATGGAGCTGTATTGGTTAAGACCCAGAGCTGGAAACAGCATTGAGCCTGTAGAAGCACAGGTGGTTTCACGTGGTCAGACCTTGAGTGAGATGGCCGAGCAGTGATATGAGGATGAGAGACCATGGCACTCAACACAGTGTCTTGTCCTATGAGCTAAAGGGTTTGGACTCTATGTAGACAATAAGAAAGAATCATAGAAGACAGATACTTTGAGGCTGTCTGCCCTGTGTTCAATCCCGTTGTCTTAGAATTTTTCCCCATGGCTCTCCCACCTGCCGTCAGTGCCCGGAAGTCATGTAAATACTCCTTGTCCTGTCTTTCCTGGGGCCACGACTAATTAGACCATGGGGGTTCACCTGACTCAAGCCAGTCTCATTGGATTTCTCTCTCTCTCCAGAATTTTGAATTGGGATTGAGAGACTCTCCTTAGTCTAGGCTTTTCCCTTCTAAGCTTGAGTGCTTATGATTGTGTGGGCAGGATCAGAGAGAGAAGAATGAAGTAGACATGCATAGTTGATGGCTTTGAAGCCCCTGGATAAGGAAGAGAGTGAGCCTGCAAGAATGGCGGACAGATTCCTCCTGTGGTTTCAGTCCAGCCCTGGGAAGGCCTGGCTTCACTTCCTCCAGGGTGCAACCTGATGTACTATTGATAGTAAATTACCTTTCCCTTAAGACCTTTAGTGACTTTATTATTGCCAAAAAAAAAAAAAAAAAATCAAATGCTGGCAACTTTGCCATTTGGTTTGATTGGGTAGTACATGCAGAGGGCCACGTCTTCCAAAGGGATCTCCTGGCTTTATGAGTCTAAAGGCCATCAGGACTCATTAGAAATTGCTAATGGTTTTAGGAAGGCTAGTTTTCTGAGATACAGGCCTGAAGATGTGTTTTACAAAATTATTAATGTGAATATTAGAGCCATATTAAGAAAATACTATCATGTTGGGATTACATTTCTTGGGGGAAGGAAATGTAAAAACGTCTGAATCTGGAGGTAGGTATTTTGAAGGGTTTTGTTTGTTTCTTTGTTTTCACTGGCTGCCATGTAGTATGAAAGTTGGTTTTTTACTGCATTCTTGTTTTTGGTGGAGGGGAGCTTGATAGCAACCCTGTTGCTATTGATGGACACACTCAGTTTTACTTCTAAAGATTTCCATGTACATCACACTTATCTGTTCCCTAGGTGGCTCTCCTGGACTGTGCGCAGAATTCCACAGAGCCTGCTCAGCTGAGCCTATACGAGGCCAGAGACGTGGAAGTGGCTCGCTGTGGGGCGCAGGCACTGTGGAGTTGCAGCAAAAGTCACGCCAACAAGGAAGCCATTCGCAAAGCTGGGGGCATTCCATTGCTGGCCCGGTTGCTGAAGACTTCTCACGAGAACATGCTCATTCCAGTGGTGGGGACACTGCAGGAGTGTGCGTCAGAGGTACCCACACCAGTGCTGCGGCCCTTGCAGTCTTACTGTGATGTTTTTAGTCAAAAATTATATTTTTGAGGTTATCATGACCAGTCAAGGACATGTTTTTTTCAAGAAGTCAGCATTCTGTTACAAAAAGAAGCTCAAACAAATGGGACATTAAATCAGTAACTGTGTGATATATTTTTTAAAATATTGACTAATTCTCTATTGGTGCATAGATGTGTTAAACTTGAACTTTAGTGTTTATTTACTAAGAAAGTTTGCTCAGCATAATTATTAATAAATATAAATAGATGCTTATATTCGTGCATTAACCACACATAAATATTTAGGATTTTATTCCTAGGAAAACTACCGAGCTGCAATCAAAGCAGAAAGGATCATTGAAAATCTGGTAAAAAACCTAAACAGTGAGAATGAGGAACTGCAGGAGCACTGTGCCATGGCCATTTACCAGGTGCGGTGAGCTCTCCCAGCAGTGGGATGGCCCTTCTCATAGTTTAAGACAGTTCTCTTTTTAATTTATAAAAATCTTTATGTGTAATTTATTTACCTATTATAGAGTTGGAGGGCACAAGTGAGGATCAACTACATAAGTAGGCTGCATGCAGACAAAGTTTGGGCTTTTAACTGACCCTCACTCCCCCCGGTAGTGGCCCAGGCACCTTTTGTGTTGTCATGTGCCCCCCATATTCCTCCCTGCCTCCGTCCCATAGCAGTGCCCCGTGACTTCCAATTCTGCCCTTGTGGCAATATGACACTTGTGTTCGGGGCCACTTACAGGTGAGAACATGTAGTATTCTGAGATCGTTGTTTCTGTGATGGTTCACTTAGTGTGATGGTCTCCAACACCATCCATGTTGCTGTGGTGATTTCTAAAAGAACTAAAAATTGATCTTCCATACAATCCAGCAATCACTTTCCTGGGAATACGCCCAGGGTAACACAAATTGCTCTATCAAAAAGACACCTGCACATGCATGTTTATTGCCACACTACTTATAATAGCAAAAACATGGAGCAAACCTGCTGCTCATCGAAAGTTGGTGGCATAAGACAGTTTTCAAAGCATGGGGTCTCCTTCTCTGGGGATGGGACTCAAGAGTCTGCATTTTTAACAAGTCCCACAATATATTTTCATGCACTCCTAGGTCTGAGATCTAGAGACTGTTGTCCTGTGGTACTGACAGGTACTTGTATGTTCACTGCTTAAACATCTGTGATTATTTGCATTTCTAGAAGACACATGTCTTTCCCTGTCTCCTAAAACAATTTAGTGTAAAATAGATACAAAAGTACATGGCACCCCTATATTGCCTTCCATATGTCCAAATAAAACACAATGATCTAGAAACATTTGTATCCTGCCTAAACAGGATGAATGAATAAGTGTGTGTGTGTGTGTGTGTGTGTGTGTGTGTGTGTGTGCGTGCGCATGCACACGCGTTTCTGTTTTAATCTATGTGTTTACTTATTTTAATCTTCACAAACTTTTTGTGTACTTTAACTTTCATAGTATATCAGAAAACGAATTCAAATGGTAAAGAGAGAAAAATGTCCCCAACATATTAGTGTATGGCTGGTTACTGACCATGCCAGTTTTTCCTTAAACAGAGTAGATTTCTTAGTGGAATGCACTTACCATGTGCAGAGTGATAGAGCGCGTGGAAAAGACAGTCAGAGGAAGGACTTGTTTTTGTAAAGGATTGGATCAGTCTTCTAGTGTGGCTCAACAAAGCACCACAGACTGGGTGACTTAAGCCACAGAAATTTATTTCCTCACAGTCCTGGGGGCTAAAAGTTCAAGATCAAGACTAGATTCTTCATAGGTCTCTCTCTGGCTTGTAGATGGCCATCTTTCCCCTTGTGTCTTCACCTGGTCTTTCCTTTGTGTACGTCAGTGTCCTAATCTCTTTTTATAAAGACAGCAGCTCTTTTAGGTTAGGGCTCATCCCAATGGCCTCATTTAGCCTTATTTACCTCCTTAAAGACCCTGTCTCCAAATAGAGTCACATTCTGAGATCCCGGGAGTTAGGACATCAGCATGTGAATTATGAGGGGACATGATTCAGCTCATCATTGACTTGTATATAATGTATGCCTTATATAAGTAACCATTGAGTTGGTTAGAAATAGGGATTAATTTTTAAAAGTTGTCGCTGAACCAGAATTGAAAACACTGTAGAAGATAAACATGGCAGATGCCTCTCTGGTGCATTAGGATGGGGATTTCTTTTAGTGATCTTCATGGATGATGCATGGCACACATCTCCACCACATGGCATCAGAAAACAACCTTGAGATAATAGCCAACTCTGTACTACATTTATCATCTCTGGGCCCTATAACTTGGGAAAAATGATCAATTGGTAATATCTGTGCAGTAAATATTTATTTCAAAGGATGACACAAACATGGATAAACATGTTTGAATAAAGTACCAGGTACTTTGATATTCCCCACTACTCTGGACATAGAAACTCTATTGGGGAAATTCTTCATCTCTAGATTTCAAGGGTCATTGAAAATCTGACCAAATCTCCGCCACTCCTCTGTCTTCTTCCTGCATTTTCTCAAGTATCTGGGTTGTATCACTGCAGAAATCCTCTGTCCATGCGTTCAGCATTTCAGGCTTTTTACTTAGTAGAAGCCCAGGCTACCTCAGAACTGGCTCAGGAGAATTGCCAAGCATGTAGAAACTGCTATACATTCCCTAAACCATGTAAGAAGAGAGACGTACTCTCATATAGCTACCAGTGTAGAGAAGAATTATATTTTACTGGGAAGTATCTTCAGAAAATGAAATACACTCTAAAAAGAAGTTTCATACTACTAGAATGGCAGTCACTTCAGCAGTCACTGAAAGTTTGATATGCCTCGATCACTGACAGCTTCTGGTCTGACTTTTTGTGCAGTGTGCTGAAGATAAGGAAACCCGGGACCTGGTTAGGCTGCATGGAGGACTTAAACCCCTGGCCCGTCTGCTCAATAACACTGACAATAAAGAACGGTTAGCTGCTGTCACAGGTGCAATATGGAAATGTTCCATCAGCAAAGAGAATGTGACCAAGTAAGAGAAGCCACTCAATATTCTGTAATAAAAATATGGCCACTGAAAGAAACGTACATGTAATTTAGTACTATTCTAATAAAGAATTGAATCTAATATTAGTCATAGATGTACATTTTGGATTAAGTTGGTAGAATGGAGGGATTCTTAGAAATGAAAGGCCCCTATACCCACTCTACCACCTGGCAATGACTTTCTGTGCCTCAGTGAAACTAAGAGATTTGCTGGCATAATCTTTCCCTTTTGCATATGGGCAGCTATTTAAATTAACTGAAATTTCCTGTGGACACCTATTAAGGTGAATGGGTGAACTTCCCACTGAATCTTGAGAGATGGAAATGATGCTTTCTTTTTCCTTGTCTAAAGATAAACAAGATTATTCAGCTGTATATAAACTCACCAGTTACTCTTAAAGAGCAGTCATTTTCAAATATGATTTCATTGAATTTTATTTTAAAGTATTTGTAAACTTTATGATCATTTTATTTAAATTTTCAAATCTATCTCTTTATGTATTTTTAGAGTTTACATTCTCGGAGATGGGTATTCTGAGGCAACTGCTCCTTGTCTCCGTCTGATGATTTCCTTTAACAAGAAATTCACATGTCCCAACTAGTTAATATAAAATATGTTTACTTAATATAGAATGTGTAATCAAGTAATGACTAGATTTAAAGTAACCTTACCTAATTAAATTTTATCTTAATTAAGAGTTACTTAACCGTAAAAATTCAGCCACATCATGGTACTTGAAAATACTGTTGAAATTTATTAGAAAGGGAAAAAAATATGTTCTATGTAGAAACTAGTAACTCAGTTGTTTACCTTTATATATCATGCTTTTTCTGGTTATATATATTTATATATATTTGGATATATATATTTTGGTTTTATATTTATATATGAAAAGTCATGACAAAGAGATGCTAAAATGTATTAATGGTTAATACTGAAGATAGTTGAGGGTGACAGATTTTTTTTATCTGAGTAGCACAGACTACTACTTATTTTGAGAGACTTATTAAACTCCAGTAGGTACAGTAAAGTCATGTTTGATGTATTTAAAAACAAAAATACATAATTATAATTCATTTTCATTAGACATTTAAAATACTTTGTTCTAGTAAAATAGTCTCTGTGAAATGGGGAAAAGCCCCTTAACAGAGTGGAATCATAGATGATCTGTTTTGGAAGAAGCCATGGTTGTCTTAGAGGCTGTACTGCGTAGTGATTGAGGTCAAAAGTCTGGAGCAGATGGCTTGTTGTGAATGACAGTTCTACTACTGACCAAGCTTCAGATGAGTCATCAGCTAGTGGGGGATTCAATAGTTTCAGCATCATAGGATTGTTGTTAGGATTGAATGAGCATGTAGTTGGCATTTAGTATTTTTTAGCTATTGTTATCATTATTACCATTGCTAACATACTAAAAACAATCCTCTCTCTCTTTCTTGTGATGAACTTAGGTTTCGGGAATACAAAGCCATTGAAACCTTGGTGGGACTTTTAACTGACCAGCCTGAAGAAGTGCTTGTGAATGTGGTTGGGGCCTTGGGAGAATGCTGCCAAGAATATGAAAACCGAGTCATTATCCGGAAATGTGGTGGTATTCAACCACTTGTGAACCTCCTTGTTGGAATAAATCAAGCTCTTCTCGTAAATGTCACGAAAGCAGTTGGTGCTTGTGCAGTAGAACCAGAAAGCATAATGTAAGTGGTCCTGGAGATAGAAACATTTTATATAAGTGTTAGGAGAAATACTAGGGTGGTCACAGAATAGTGTTATCACTGAGAACTGCTGTGCACAAATGATGAAAAAAATAAAGTGTGTTATCATGCAAGTCATCACAAGGATACCAAATTATAAAGCCAAAATGATTACCTTGGATGAGATGCAGGGCTGAGCTAGATATATTGGGAGGATTTACAATACCCAGTAATCAGTTTCCCATGTGGAAACCTTAATTCAGTCAACACAATTATTCCCTGCTGCCTAGGGAAAGATTACCTATCTCTCTAACTAGAGTCCTAGGTAATACCAGGTGGCATTCTCATAATACTGTTCTTATTTCTCACTAATTCAGCAAACATATTTTGAGCACCTAGCAAGAACTGTGAACTGATGAGGGAAATAGACAAAAAACTTTAAGCTATGATCTTGTTTCTTAAGCAAATTATTATTTAATTAAGAAGAAACGATTTACATGTGCAGTTTAAGAATAATAGCAATATTAATAGAGATTATATATATTATATATAATTATTACATATGTAATAGCTATTATATTTGAAATCTCTATATAATAAAGTCATTGTGTATGTGTATGTGTGTATGCATATGCATATGCGTGTGTGTGTGTGTGTGTGTGTGTGTGTGTGTGTGTGTGTGTGTCTCCAAAAAGAGAATACCCCAAATAGGTTAGAGTTGCTGTATTTGTCAGGGTTCTCCAGAAAAACAGCCAACAGAGTATGTGTGTGTGTACGCGCACTTCATATATCTTTAACCACATACCTCGTACACAAGTACTAGCGCCTCTATAGCTCCTTTTGACTTTGGTTACTGACACCTTAGTCTTAAGTATTTCAGACACTAAGGAGTACAAGTTGCACCCATGGTAACTTCAAGGAAAGAACATTGACTGGACTTATAAAATAATTTTCTATTGTGCTTATCTTCTTGCTACATGCATGGCATTCATTAGGACCTGATAAACACTTGTCAGAAATGGCTTTATGTATTTCTTTTGATCTTTGATTCCTCTTTATTTTCTGTGTACGCACATTTACTTGGCCATCAATCACCTTGAACCTTTTTCTACATATTTTCTCCTCTCTGCTCTCAGCTGAGGTTCTGTTGTCTTTGACCTGGACTATTGAAATGGGTGGTTTTTGAGATTTTTTTCACACCTTCCATGTTGAATTTATTATAATAGTCTCTTTCCCTTTCTTTTCTTTTCTTTTTTTTTTTTTTTTTTTTTGAGTTGAGTCTCACTCTGTCGCTCAGACTGGAGTGCAGTGGCATGCTCCTGGTCACCGCAGCCTTGACCTGCTGGGCTCCCAGTGATCTTTCCACCTCAGCCTTCCAAGTAGCCGGAACTACAGGCATGCACTACCATGCCCAGATAGTTTTTGATTTATTGTAGAGATGAGGTCTCGCCAAGTTGCCTAGGCTGGCCTCAAACCCGCGGGCTCAGGCAATCCACTCGCCTCAGCCTCCCAAAGTGCTGGAATTATAGGCGGAGCCACCGAACCCAGCCGTCTCCTTCCCTTTCAATGCCTTCCTGAACAGCATTAAATCGTGTTTTTCTAAACTGCATATCTGATAATGTTGTTTCCTTGACCCAAGGAACCTTCAGTGACTTCTTGGTGCTTTAAAAACCAGACCTAATCTTAACTTGCTATTCAAAGCATTTGCTTTCTGGCTTTCTTCTACTTCTCCACCTTTGTTTGTTACTTGGGAGTGCAATTGTCTGCAGTTAAATTTTTTTTTTTTTTTTTTTAGTAAACATGTGGTCTTGCTAGTTGCCCAGGCTGGTCTCAAACTCTTGAACTCAAGTAATCCTCCCAGGTTGGCCTCCCAAAATGCTAGGATTACAGGCATGAGCCGCCGTGCCCACTCTTATTTGTTAATTCCTTTTTTTGTTAAACAATTTTGTATCAAGCATTTTTTGTGCTAGCCACTGGATTTACAGTGGTAACCCAGACAAAGCACCTGCTCTTACAGCTTACATTCTTTTTCCCTGTGGAACTCTAACAGCAAACTGATTCTGCATAGTGTTAGATGCTATGAAGAAAAGAAAGCAATGTGTTTGAGAGTCATTGGAGGTGGTTACATTAGCTTAACTAGTCAGGAGAGACATCTCTCAGAAGATGTTTAAACTAAGACCTGAAAGCTGAGAAGGCAACTTGTGTGCCTAGTAACTCAGACAGTAGTAGCAACACAGAAGCCCTGAGATGGGATTGAGTTTTGCTTGAGCAACCACCTTGAGATTTTTAATACCTTGTACAATGTGTCATTGTCTGCCTTGTTAGCAGTAATATTTTTATATCACTTGATACACTTGTGTCACAAATCTTTTTGTCTCATGGTGACTATTAATTTATTAACAAACATACAAATGGTACCAAATTACTATGGCAGTCATGAGTTTTCAATGTTATTATGGTGCAAAAACTATATACATTCAGTAGAAACTATTGCCAGTACCTATATAGCATTCTGCTTTTCACTTTCAGTACTGTATTCAGCAAATTACATGAGATGTTCAACACTTCATCGTAAAACAGTCTTTGTGTTAGGTGATTTTGCCCAACTGTAGGCTCATGTGAGTGTTCTGAGGATGTTTAAGGTAGGCTAGAAGCTATAATGTTCAGTAGGTTAAGTGTATTCACGGCATTTTTTACTTAAGACATTTTCAACATATGATGGGTTAATCCTATTGTAAACTGAGGTGCATCTCTATTGAATTTAACCCCTACTTTTATTCTGTATCTCAGCTGTGGTCATTTCTATTTGAGTCATTGCCATATTATCTGGTTGCCACCTTAAAATTCCTTCTAAATGTTATTATCATATCACGTTCCAAAATGGGCTTTCGCACTCTCCTTAATACAACTATTTATTGTCTTTTCAGTTATATCCACTCATAAAAAGACCAGGAAAAAAAAAAAACAGCTATTCTCTTTTCTTATTCTGACTTTTAAAAAAAAATTATCAAATTTTGCAACAACAAAATGGAAAGGAAAAAATAATGAAAAACAGGCCTCAAGTAACCGATTGAGCTGGGTAACCAGATGAGTGAAATGATAAATTAAAAATAGCACAGTAGAAAACTAGTGGTATAGATGAATATTTAGTTATGGGAGTATGCTCACTATATATTGCTACATGAAAAGAACTACTTACAGAAGAATATTCAGAAGTATAGTATGCTTTGTAAATATACATTTACACTGTGCATGTGTGCATTGTTAGTAGTAATTTTGACTGGAATAATTATTCAATTTTTATTTGTGCCTCTCTGTGTTTTCCAAATGTTATGCTTTGAACGCATACAGCTTTCATAGAAAGGGGGGGAAAGATAAGATAGCAGAGTGCATGAGGAGACGGCAGCAAATAAACATTTATTAGTAAACGCACAAAAATAGTTTGTTGACATTTGTGAGAAGCTTGACTTCTGGTTAATGATATGAAAACTACAAAACAAGAGAGAGAGCAAAAGAAGGGGGAAAAAGTCATAGTTCCGCAAACAAGGAAATGGCTACAACTCTAAATCTTAAACTGTGAAGCATACGTGTGAAATACTGTGAATTATTGACTTGTAAGTAATGTACTGACAGCTAACACATGCCTCTTTGCATCTCAAGATTTTCCCCCAAGTAAGTGTCATGGTCATTCAAAGCATAGTCCACTTTTTTTTTTTTTTCACGGAGAGCAGAGATTAGGAGGGGTGAAAGGACCTTAGAAGAAATGAGTACTTTGCCATCAGAGAACCTGTTTTGCATTATAAAGCCTCAGGAGATGTGGAGCCTAAGGAATGATGTGGAGTCATATGGACATGTCATTTTAGTTTTGCAGCAGTCTTCTAGCTCAGGGAGACTGCTGGAGACACTTTGGAGTGAAAAGGGTACTAGAGACAATAGTTGCCAAATTGTAACACAGTAAAACTATAAACTTTCAGAGATTTAGAGTGAATCAGATTGAGTGCTCAAAACTGAGAGATGTGCTCTCACCTCCACACTCAAAGGTAATTCCACCATAAAAGCAAATGTAAATTTATACAAATAACTTCTCCATAGTCACAAGATTATTAAAACAGTATATTCTTTCTTAATAAAATAGCTAAAAATTCGTATAAAGTTTTGCAAAATACTTTATAAAATAGCCTAAATAGTTGCAAAAAGCAAGTGGTCAGAGCTCGAAAAAGAAAACTCATTGAGATAAAACCTGGATAGAAGCAAAAGAAATATAATAAACACATCTCAAAACACAGTCAAAAATGTAGTGTATGGAAAATGCACACTGAAATAAAAAAGAAAACTACCTAAAAATGATAACAGAAAAATCGATAAATGTAGAACCTAAGGAGATCCAACATGAAATAATTGGAGTTCCTCAAGAAGAGGTTGGAGCCAATGGAACATGATCTTAATTAAAGATAAACCAGTAGGAAACTTTGTTGTGAATCTGTGGGTCAAAAAGACCCTAGTAATATTGGTATGGAATGGACAACAGCAACACATATTGTGATCAAGTTACTTTCATTTCAAAAATAAAGGAAAAAATAAGTGCATCTAGGCAGAAGAAGCAAACCACAAGAATAAAGTGTCTCCAAACTTCTCTGCAACTTCTTTTAGTGCTGAAGAACTTGATTAGAACTCATGGCTCATCTTCTCTGATCTGGTACTTTATCTTCTGAGGCTCAATAAATAAATAAATAAATAAATAAATAAATAACCTTCTGAGGGAGAGAAAGCATTGTCTAAGAATTTCACACTAGCTAAGTTGTCCTTCAAATATGAAGGTAATAGCACATTCTCAAGCATACAAGAGATTAGTGAATATAATACTCATTAGCTCTCCTTGAAAATACTGCTTGATGACAAAATCTAATCAATCAAGAAATTACTCAAAGTATTTCAAAACAGCAAAACTATGGCTAAATGTACCAGTGGAAACCATTGTACTCATTTAAATATTAAACTAAGGCAAAACTGGAGAAATTATCATTAGGGAGAATCATCTAAATCTTATAGACAATGTAATAATACAACAGACAAAAACAAAGTCAGTGTAGGGCAAATGTGTATACATGCAAATTTTATCATCTTTTACATACATAGTCAATATATATGGCATGATACAAAACATTATTTTTATCTGTTACCTGTCTTTTAAATCTGTCTTACCTATCTCTCCTATTTACCTATAGACATGAAGAGATATCCAGAATAATTTACATTTGCTGTAAATGATTTGTATTTCTAGATGGTAGGATTTGTGGTCATTTTTTACTTCTTTGTATTTTTCTGTACAATCTGTATGATGAGTATAATCATCTTTATAAAATCAAAGTTCCTGCTTAATACCTTGCACAAGCCAATTTTGTGTATATGTATAGTGCATAATGGTTAAGTCGTAGATTCTGGAACCATTGCCTGCAATGCCAGTCTTAACACTCACCAACTATTTTCCTTTCAGCAAATTAGTAAACTACTTGGTACTTTGGTCACAACATACATAAAATGGGTATAGTATGGTTTCTATCTCATTGAACTGTTGTAATGATTAAGTTATTTAATATATATAAAGTGACACATAGCAAGTGCTAGGTAAATGTTGCCTAGCATTATTGATGTAGCAGTAGCTTTAATTAATAGCAATTTAAAAAGGTAGTGCATACTTTGAAAATGAAATTCAGATTATATATTAATTGTACTCATCTGTATATGTAAACTTTGTCACTTGTTTCTCTGTGTTTCTTTTAATGTCAAGTTAGCCGTGCTATTTAATTTGCCATAAATCGAAACAAAGGAGTCCTAAATAATGAATAATTCACCTTAAACTCTCACTTTCAGTCAAGGAGCTTTGAAAATGTGGCATAGACATGTGAATAGACAATGATAATACAGGCCTTTGTGTATCATGCTAATAAATTTGGATTTTTTTTTAAGTCAAACAAGAATCATTGAGGGGTTTTAGGCATGAATTGATATTCCTTTGTTATGAGATCACTGCAGGTCAGAAGTAAACTAAACCTGTCGACTACATTGTAATAAAGAATACAGAAACAGACAAGTTAAATAAAGTACTATGGCAGAAGATAATGAATGGATGGGACCAAGTGAATGATTGAGCATGATCATCTTGATAGATTCAGGAAAAGCATTTAATAAAACCCGACATCCCTTCATAATAAAAACCTTCAACCATGTAGACCTTGCAGGAACATACCACAAAATAATGAGAGCCATCTATGATAAATCCACAGCCACTGTTATACTGAACAGGCATAAGTTGGAAGCATTCTCCCTAAGAAGTGGAATAAAACAATGATGGCCACTCTCACCATTCCTATTTAACATAGTACTAGGAGTCACCGCTAGAGCAATCAGGCAAAGAGATAAAAGGATCCAAATAGGAAAAGAGGAAATCAAATGATTTTACAGCCAATATAATTCTAAATCAAAAACTCTAAAGATTTCACCAAAAGACTCCTAAGTCTGGTAAGTGGCCTCAATAAAGCCTCAGGATACAAACTCAACATTCAAAAATCAGTAGCAAATCCATACACCAACAACATTCAAGATGAGAGTAAAATCAAGAACATAAGTGTTTTGAAAAACACACTAAGGCAGTTTCAGAGAATGGTATTTTGAATTTGGTAAGAATCTTAGCAGCTTTACTCTTGGCAACATATTTCAGACATGGCTATCATTGCTATATTTGTAAGACTTATTGCATCTTTAGCTTTAAGTTAGATGGGAGGGAAATGACAAATATCTCTCCCCTGTGTAAGTCTTATATAATTCATGGATTAAGAACTTGTTTAAACGACTAGCAATGTTATGTTTTGGTGCTGTAACTGGCTAACACTTAGGTCGCATTGCATATCAGGTTAAACATATAAACTCTCAGCACCGTTTTATTAACTTTATGCAATAGAATTCATAACAACTCTTTCCTTATATATTTTTTAGTAAGAATAAGAAATGTCATCTTTATAAGAATAGTTTGACTATTGAATCAAAAGTGATCTTTATGAAACCAATGATTTTGTAAAATTCTGTTGCCTTTTTTCAGTACTCCAAACTACTGCTTTTAAAAACTCAATATAAATTATTTCATGTTAATTATGCCCCTCCCTAAGATAAAAATAGGACAATAGGTATCTTGACATATTAAGTGTACGGAAAAAGTAGACTTTTGCATGCTGTATTTTCTTTTCTTGTTGGCTTTCAATATCTCTTTGATAAGCACAAAATTCATCTGGAGGTAATTTGGCCCTCAAGTATATAAAATCATATCAACATTGCAAAAAGTCATTAACATGTTTTGGGGAGTATAATTTTCTAATAAAATACTATAAAATTTCAAACTGAGAAATATTCAAGCTAAAAACTTCAGAAATATCTGTGATTTATTTTCACACTTCAGGATCTTTACTTTCTTTTTAAAAATTTTTACTGTTAATCTGAAATAGCATTAGACTTACAGAAAAGTTGCAAAAGCAGAGAGAGTCCAGAGAACAGAGTTCCTATATGCCCTTTACCCAGCTTCCCTTCATCTTAATGTTTTGTGTAACCATAGTAAAATTACAGAAGCCTTTCATTGTCCAAGTCCAGGTTTTTGACTTTGAAGAATATTTTAACATTCTCTTCATGTGATTTGTTTGTTTGTTTGTTTGTTTAGTTGATTCCTAAGTATTTAATCTTCTTTATTGATAGTGTGTTTTTTTTCCCGCTACCATTATGTCCTTCAACTGATTGCTTTTATGAACACCAGTAAATTCTGTATGTTAATTCTATATCTTGCTACCTTATAGAATTCTCTTACTGTTTGAGTTCATTTTATTGTTTATTCTCTAGGGCAATGTTTGATAAACTATGGACCCATGGCCAAATCTTGTTTTTGTAAATAAAGTTTTATTGGAACATAGTCATACTCATTTATGTTTATGTTGTCTTTGGCTACATTTGTGCTACAGTTGCAGAGTTGAGTAGTTGCAACAGAGACTGGATGACCACAAATGACTAAAATACTATCTAGCTCTTTACAGAAAAATTTGCTTAACTCTGCTCTAGGGTATTGTAGAGAAAGTTGTACTCCTTTACAAATTATTATTATTTAAATTGATTTCTCTCATCTACTTTTATTACTTATTCCCTAGTACAAATGTGAATAATAGAGGAGATAGTGAACCTCTTTGCTTTGTTGCTGATTTTAATGGAAATGCCTCTAATGTTTCCCAATGAAGTAAAATAATGACTTTAGGTCTAAAGTATATATATTTTGTCATATTAAAAAGTATCAATTTCTGTTTTTAAAGTGTTTTTGTCAGGAATATGTATTAAATTTTGTCAAAGACTTTTTGAACATTTGAAGATGCTATGTCTCATATGTACCATCATGATTTTTTTCTTATATCTATTAATATGGTGAATTATATCAATGAATTTCCACATATTGAACTAACTTTGCTTTCCTGGAATAAGTCTTACTTGGTCATGGTGTACTATTTTAATGTGATATAGGACACTGTTTGCTAATATTTTATTTAGTATTTTTGTAATAATATAGCAATATTATTTCAGTTTTTCTTTTTCCTGTTTTTGGTCATCTTTATCAGTTCTAAGTATCAATGTTATACCTGCTTCACAAAAGGAATCAGGATGCTTTCTTTTATTTCCTTTTTTTTTAATAAACAATATTTTTTATTATGATTTTGTCAGGTACAGTTAAGGGTTAGGTATACAAATATGCTTCGTTCAGGCACCCTTGTTGGTAAGAGGTGTCTCCCCGTCCCCAGACATATGTTTACTACCATTAATCCCATCTCCCTTCTCCTCCCTCCCCCTGATAGTTTCCCACCACTGTCAGTCATTTTCTTATGGTAATACATTGGATGATCAAGGTCCACTATATGAGTGAGAACATGTGATACTCAGATCTTTGTTTCTGTGAGAGGTCACTCAGTATTACAGACTCTAGTTCCATCCAGATTGCTGTGAAATTCATGATTTTGTTCCTTTTTTATGGCTACGTAGTATTCCATTGTGTATATGTACCGCATTTTTTTTTTATCCAATCCTCTTTTGATGGACAGCATGTTTGGTTCCATGATCTTGCTATTGTGAACAATGCTGTGATAAACATACGTGTGCAGGTATCTTTTTTATAGAGTGATTTGAGTTCTTCAGGGTATATTCCCAGTAGGGGGATTACGGGATAATATGGGAGGTTAATACTTAGAGCTTTTAGGAATCCCCACACTGCTTTCCACAGAGGTTGCACTAGTTTACACTCCCACCAACAGTGTAGAAGTGTTCCCTTTTCACCACATCCTCTCCAGCAACTGTTATTTTTTGTTATTGATAATTGCCATTCTGTTAGGTGGTATCTCAGTGTGGTTTTGATTTGCATCTCCTTGATGATTAATGAGGTTGAACATTTCTTCATGTGTCTGTTGGCTGCTCAGATGTCTTCCTTTGTGAAGTGTCTGTTCATATCTTTTGCCCATTTTATAATGGGGTTGTTTGTTTTTTTCTTTTCAACATGTTTGAGTTCCTTATAGATCCTTGTAGATCCAAGATATTAAGCCTTTTTTGGACCTGGAGTTGGCAAACACTTTTTCCCAGTCTGTAGGCTGTCTCCCAGCTCTCTTGATGGTTTCTTTGGCTTTGCAGAGGCTTGTCAGTTTAATGAGGTCCCACTTGACTACCTTATCTCTTATGGCCTGTGGGTTTTGGGTTTTGTTCAGGAATTGGATGCCAGTTCCAATTTCCATGAGGGTATGTCCTTCATTTTCTAAGGTCCTTATGGTTTGAGGTTTTACATTTAGGTCTCTGATCCATTTGGAGTTAATTTTTGTGTATGGGGATAGATAGGGCTCCTGTTTCAATCTTCTGCCTGTGGTCAGCCAGTTTTCCCGGCACCATTTACTGAACAGGTTCTCCTCTCCCCAGTGGTAGGTGGTGGAGGCTTTGTCAAAGATGAGTTGGTTGAGAAATTGAGGTTTTGCTTCTGGAATGTCAATTCTATTCCATTGTTCTATATGCCTGTTCCTGTACCAATACCAAGCTGTTTTGATGATTGTAGCTTTATAGTAAAGTTTGAAGTCTGGTAATGTGATACCACCTGCTTTTGTTTTCTTGCTGAGGATTGTTCTGGCTATTCTTGGTCGTTTGTGTTTCCATATGAATTCCTGTGTTGTATTTTCTAGGTCTGAGAAGAATGTTGCTGGTAATTTGATGTATTTCATTGAATCTGTAGATTGCCTTAGGTAAGATGGACATCTTCACAATGTTGATTCTTCCAATCCATGAGCATGGGATATTTTTCCACTTGTTCATGTCATCTTTGATTTCTTTGAGCAGTGTTTTATAGTTTTCATTGTAAAGGACTTTCATGTCTCTGGTTAGGAAGATGCCAAGGTATTTCATTTTTTTTGTGGTTATTGTGAATGGAATTGTGGTTTTTATTTGGGTTTCTGTTTGTTTATTATTGAAATGCGATTGTCTTTTGCACATTTATTTTATATCCTGAGACTTTGCCAAAGGACTTTATCAGTATAAGGAGGTTTTTGACAGATTCTCTGGGGTTTTCAAGGCACACAGTCATGTCATCTGCAAAGAGAGTTAACTTGACTTCCTCTTTTCCTATTTGAATACCCCTGATCACCTTCTCTTCTCTGATTGCTCTAGCCAAAACTTCCAATACTATATTGAACAGGAGGGGTGAGAGTGGGCATCCTTGTCTTGTTCCAGTTTTCAGGGGAAACGGTTCTAATTTTTGTCCATTTAGGAGTATGCTGGCTGTGGGTTTCTTGTAGATGGCTTTTACTATTTTGAGGTATGTTCCCTGTATGCCTAGATGTTCGAGGGTTTTTATCAAGAAGGGGTGCTGGATATTATTAAAAGCTTTTTCTGCATCTAATGATATAATCATGTGGTTTTTGTTTTGACATTTGTTGATGTATTTAACTACATTTATGGTTTTTCGAATGTTGAACCAGCCTTGCATCCCAGGGATGAATCCAACTTGATCATGATGTATGATTTTTGAGATGTGTTGTTGAATCCAGTTTGCTAGGATCTTGTTGAGAATTTTAGCATCTATGTTCATCAAAGATATTGACCTGTAGTTCTCTTTCTTTGTTGGGTCTTTACCTGGCTTGGGTATCAATATGCTGTTAGTTTTGTAAAATGATTTGGGGAAAGTTCCATCTTTCTCAATCACCTGGAATACCTTCAGTAGGATTGGAATCAGCTCCTCCTTAAATGTCTTGTAGAATTCTGCTGGAAAGCCATCTGGTCCAGGACTTTTTTTTGTAGATAGTTTACTTATTATGTAATCAATTTCCTTAATTGTTATTGGTCTATTTAGGGTCTCAATTTCTTCTTGTGTTAACCTAGGCAGGTTGTGTGATGACAGAAAGTCCTCCATTTCCGAAAGGTTTTCAAGTTTGTTTCCATACAAGTGTACATAGTAGTCTCTAATGATCTTTTGTATTTCTTCAGGGTAAGATGTGATTTCATCTTTTGTGTTTCTGATTGTGCTTATTTGGGTTTTCTCTCTCTTTTTCTTGGTCAGTCTAGCTAGGGGACCATCGATCTTGTTTATCCTTTCGAAGAACCAGCTTTTTGTTTCATTGATTTTTTGTATTATCTTTTTGTCTTCTATGTCCTAGATTTGGGCTTTTATTTTGGTGATCTGGATTCTTCTGCTGAAATTAGGGTTTTTGTGGTCTTGCTTTTCCAGCTTCTTTAGGTGACTTGTTAGGCTGCTAATTTGTGATCCTTCCATTTTCTTCATGTGTGTTTGTAGGGATATAAATTCCCCTCTTACTACAGCTTTCATGGCATCCCAGAGATTCTGGTAAGATGTTTCTTCATTTTCATTTGTTTCCAGGTATCTTTTGATCTCTGTTTTGATTTCATCATTAACCCAGGAGTTGTTTAGCATCATGCTGTTTACTGTTCATGTCTTTGTGGGGTTTGGGGGGACCTTGTTAGTGTTAATGTTTATTTTTATTCCACTGTGGTCCAAGAAGGTGCACGGTAAAATTTCAGTTCTTTTAAATTTGCTTATGCTTGATTTATGGCCAATTATGTGGTCGATCTTAGAATATGTTCCATGTAGTGATGAGTAGAATGTGTATTCTGTGGTCTTTGGCTGGAGTGTTCTGTAGGTATCAATAAATCCATTTGTTCAAAAGTCACATGGAGGTTCCGGATCTCATTGGTGATTTTTTGTCCTGATGATCTGTCTAGGGTTGTGAGTGGGGTATTAAATTCCCCAGTTATGATGGTGTTAGAGTCAATATCTTTCTTTAGTTTTCCTAGAAGTTGCTTTATGAAAGTTGGCACACCTATATTTGGTGCATATATGTTTAGGATAGATATTTCTTGTTGATGGAGTGAACCTTTTATCATTATGTAGTGGCCCGCTATATCTTTTCAAGTTTTTGATAGCCTAAATGGTATTTTGTCTGAAATTAGGATTGCGACTCCTCCTTTCTTTTGTGTTCCATTCACCTGAAAATTTGTTTCCCATCCTCTTACTTTGAGTCTGTGCATGTCTTTTCTAGTGAGATGGGTCTCTTGAAGGCAGTATATTGTTGCCTAGTGATATTTTATCCGTTTTACCATTCTATGTCTTTTCAGTGGTGCATTTAGTCCATTCACATTCAGACTAATTACTGAAATGTGAGAGTTCGTCCCTATCATAGCGTTCTTATAGAGTTGTTGTTCTTCCACTTGGTTTTTTTGTCTTTCTTTTGGTTTTGAGGTTGGTTCATGTGTATTTTATTCTTTTTCCTGTACTCTTGTGAAGAACATTGCTTTTTTTCCCTTTTTTTTCCGTGTTTAGTACTTTCTTAAGTGTTTCATGTAGAAGTGGTTTGGTGGCAGCGTAAGTTTTTAGGGATTGGATATCTGGAAAAGATTTTAATTCTCCCTTGCTAATGAAGCTTAACTTGGCTGCGTAGGTTATTCTTGGTTGAAATTGCTTATCTTTTAGGACTTTGAAGATAGGGCTCCAAGATCTCCTAGCCTGCAGGGTTTCTGTAGATAAATCTGCTGCTATTCTAATTGGTCTTCCATGGTAGGTGATCTGGCCTTTTTCTCTCGCTGCCTTTAGGATTCTTTTTTTATGCCTACTTTGTTTAGGTGAATTATTATGTGTTGAGGAGTTGATCTTCTCATTTCTTGTCTTGCAGGGGTTCTCTGAATCTCTTGTGTTTGAATTTTTGCAACACTGATTAGATAAGGGAAGTTTTCTTGAATGATCTCATGGAAAGTTTGTTCCACTGTGGTCTCTGTCTCTCTTTCTGCCTCAGGAAGGCCAATTACTCTTAGGCTTGGTCTCTTGAAGTAATCGCTCATCTCTTGAAGGTTTTGTTCTGTCTTTTTGAGCTTGTTTTCTCTGTTTTTAAGAGTTTGGGTTCTATATTTTGGTCCTCAAGCTCTGAGATTCTTTCTTCTGCTTGGGTAATTCTGTTTCCATGCTTATCAGTTTGTTGTTTATTTCATGCACAGTATTCTTTATTACTGTTATCTCAGATATCAGCTCCTTCTAGTTTCTTCTTGTCTCTCCTCAATTCTTTTTAAGCTCTCTATTATTGTCTTGATATCTAGGTTTGTAGTTTGGGACCAGTCATTCTGGGGGCTCTTCATTGTTTGCATTCCAAAGTCAGTTTACTCAGTGTCTGCCCTCCCAGGGATCTGGGAGAGACCCATATTTTTCTTTTGGTTTTTCTTCATTTGTGTAGATTTTTCTCTCTCTCCCCCTTTCCCTCCCCTTCTTTAATCCTGTTTTTCAGGGAAGGTAGGGTTGCTTTTGTTTCGCTTGTGCAATCTCCTGTTCTTCCTTATGAGGGTCCTCTGGCTTTGTTCACTTTTGAGGTTGGAGTGTGGGCTGCAGGCTGTACTTTTTGCAGTTTTGTGGTTTAATTGAGGGGGAAGCTATGATTCAGAATCTATATGCTGATTCCAGCATCCACCAACAGGTGTATGAGCACACTGGAACCTGTTTCCCACTGCCTTGCAATCTGTCTGTGCAGCGGTATGTAGATTTGGTCCCTGGATCAAAAGGAGGTACAAAAAAGGAAAATAATAGAGGAAGGGGGGTCAATAGGAAGTTAGAATGAGAGCAGAGTGAGAGGGAAAACAGACATACATACCAACTAACAGGTGAAAAAGAGACACAAGACCAGAGAGAAGTAAAAAAAACACGTGAGCAAAATTCCCTAAAGAATACTGGTAGCTACACAGAAGCAGACCAATAAAATCACTAAACAGTTAATGTAAGTCAGAAAGCAAACAAAAGTGAGCAGAACAAATAGTCAAAATGATAAAATCAAAAATCAAAATAAGAGATCAGACTAGCTCTGGAATCTTTCCTGAGTGTCTAAAGTCTCTTCAGCTCTGATCTCCAGCCTCTCCCCTTTGTTTTCGATGCAGGTAGCTAGATTTACTCGCAGCTTGGGTTTGTTTTTTTAACCTGCTGCCTGGGAGGACGCTTAGTTGCCTTTGTCTGATTCAGGTAGGGGAGGAGCTTTGTCTCCTGTTTAGTGATGTTACCTTAGGAACCGAGGTGGAGGCTGCTGATAGGTGGGCAGGGCAATGTGAATCTCTGCCTGGAGAATGGCCAAGGTGGCAGCTTCACTTTCGCAGATCTTTTATCTCCGCTCATCTGGGTCCCTAGATAATCCACTATGATGGACTGGACTGTGGTGGTGGGAGGCACCGGGGATCAGCTGCACAGCTGGGTGCTGGATCTGGGGTGCCACCAGCAGGCTGGGGTGGAGGAGGTTGGGAGTTCTCTCTTCTGGAGCTGAGAGCGTCTGATTAGCACCTCCTTAAGACATACTGTTCCCTTACACAAGCATGGGGTCACATACTGTGTGCCTCAGCCAGGGCGGGCCCAGAGCTCCAGAGTTCCAAAGCTCCAAAGTTCCAAAGGGCAGGCGGTGGGTGACGAGAATGGCCCTGGGCCCCTCACAAGGTACTTCAGCCAGAAATGGGACTGGTATCTCTGAGGGGTGGGTGCCCAGAGCCTCTCTGGGTGACCAGCAGCTTGGTGCTGGGTGCTGGGTGAGACGATGTAGCCAGGGAGGGAGCCAAGACCCAGGACTCCCACGTGGGTGGGAGCCATGTACAGTGGAGCAGCAGCAGCCAGGGTCCGCAATATCTGGCCCTGTGTAGGACCAAAGGTCCCTCAGCCTTGGATCAGTGCAGCTGGTGGTGGGCAGAGGAGTGGGGAAGAAAAGTAAGACTCTTTTTGGGAGCTCACGTTTGGAGAATCTCACAAATCCACCTATGCTGTCGCCATCTTATTGGAACTCTGCTTTCTTTTATTTTCATTACTCTAAAATAATTTATTGAGCAATGGTATTATCTGGGCTTTAAAGATTTGGTGGAGTCTCCTGTGTAATCATATGGGAATACTTTTTTATTTATTATTTAATATCTCTCCCTAGTTCTATGGAAATTTGGTTTATTTATACTCAAATGAATTGAATTTTAGCAATTTACTTGGGCTATTGTCAATTTCATTTGTTTTTAAATTTGAATAGTGCCCTACAAAGTAGCTGTCATGATTTTTAAATGTTGTTTGTTTCAGTTTTTTCCTTGTCATTTTCAGTTTTTATATATGTGAGATTTTTCCTGCTTTTTTTCTGATCAAGTTAACTAGTATAGTTTTTCTATTTTGATTTTTTCCTTGAGAAAAGATTATTAATTGGGTGTACTGTTTCTACATCAAAACTTTCTGCTTTTATCTTTATTACTTCCTTGTTGCTTTCTTTTTGTAGCTATTTTTCTAATCCTTTGAATGGAATTTTTTTTATTTTTTAAGAAAATAATAAATGTAGTTTGTACTGTGAATTTTTCTTTGACACTGACTTAAATGTACATTGTAGATTCTGATGGTTAGTGCTTTTATTATCATCATTTTTTAGAATTTTCTTAATTTCAGTTTATATTTCCCTTTTGGCCCAGGAGTTGTTTAATAATTTTTTTCTTAATTCCACAAAGGTTTTTAATTTTTGGTCTTGTTAAATATGTCTTATTTTGGTTAGAGTATGTTGTTTGATTTCCATTTTCATGGAACTTATTGATACTTTATGATCTAATAGAAGATTTTTTTTGTGAGTGTTCTATAGGTGACTGGAATTCTTTATCAGCAGAGTGTGGGGCTTGATGTATATTCTCAAGCTCTGTTATAATCACTTAGTCTTTTTAACCTATTATTTTATATGAACTTGATCTGCATTATACTATAAATGTATAAAAATCTTCTATTAATGTGCTTCTAAGTCTTTTTAAATCTCATGTAATGTTTGATTCTTAAAGATAGTTGTTATTTGGTGCATAAATGTTGCTAATGGTTATGAATTATGACTTTTAATATTCCAAGTGCTATTCTTTGTTGTATTGACTTGTTTTGGCTTGATTTCTCCTTTGTCTAATATATAATCTTTATGCCTGCTTTCTTATTGCTTCAATTTGCTTGGTATATCTTGGCCTATTTCTTTACTTTTAGTCTTTCTGAATCACTATGTTTTAGTATGTCTTTGATTTATTGTTGTTTGCTCTTTATTATACATTTTAGTATGTCTTTGATTATTGTTGTTTCATTATTATGTAGAAAGGTCTGCATTTTTGATTTTGTGGTTATCTTTGTACCTATAAATTTTTATAATGATATTGTTCTCCTTATTTAATCATTCTATCTAGTTTCTCAGTTTTTATTGGTTACTTTTTTTAGATTAGAATAAAAGAGTTTGTTTAGAAAATAGATTGAAGAGAGAGAGAGGGTATCTACTTTCCCAAGATTGGTCAGAGCTTAAAGAAAAGCATGGCCTTATTGGTTGCTTTTAATTCCTACCGATTGTCTATACAGAAGTCAGTGGGTTTATTCTATTTTTCTCTTTCTCTCTGCCTTTTCCTCCCATTTTGAAAGAGCATTATTTTTATTTTGCCACAAATAACATTCAAACATTATTATTCCACCATTGACCTGCCTTTGTTTTAAACATATCAACAATTACATATATATTTACTTAAATAATTTATGCATATGTCATCTAACTTGCTAAAGTTTTATAGTCATCTTTTAGTTGGGAGCTCATCTTTTAGTTTGAAAAATAAGAAGATTCTACTAAAGAATGCAGAGTTCCCTAAGTTCTTATATGTTAGAACTATTTTTCTAAAAATACTCAGAAGACAGCCTTGCAAGATATAAAGTTCTCAGTTCTCATGCTCTTTCATTGAATTTTTTAAAATGTGACTTTAGTGTTGCTTTGCTTTATAACATGTTTTTTGCAAAGTCTAATTCTATTTTGCGTTTTTTAAGTTATTTGATGTTTTTTGCCTAGAGGTCCTTAAGGATTTTTTTTTAATGATCTAATAATTTTTCTAGGTTTGTCTCAGAGTTGATAACTAACTATTTGGTTAGCCTGAAATATAGCTCAATACAGAAAAGAAATAGAATAAGCACTTCATTCTTCCTTTTTAAAAAATGTCTATTTTTAGATATATTAGTTGTTAGGGATTCCAGCAATCTCCAAAAATGATAAGGGCTGTTGTTTGGTTTTTTGTTTTGTTTTGTTTTACATATTTGAACTCATGAATCTTAATGACTTACTTTGTCTCTATTGTTTTTTCATACAAAATGCTGGTATACATGATTCAAAACATAACACAATTCTAATGCTTTAAGTTTTCCATTACTTCAAAATAACCTTAAAATTTAAAGGTCAGTTTTCACCATAAGTGAGTACCTTCCCTTAAAAGAGTTAAATTTCTATTTTTTAGATCAAGGAAATAAAGTAAAAGGTACTTCTATTAATATTTTATAAATGTCCAGTATTCTAAGAATTTTTACTTATCAATTTATCTAAACAATACACTAATTTCCTGCATTTTATTTTATAAAGTATTTTCCTTCCACATTTTGTAAAATAAACATTTGTTGAACTGATTGTTACATGACCCTGTGTTATGTGATCATGTAACGAAAGACTCTTTTACAAAACATATACATAAGGATAGAATTAAAACTTACCATGGAATCTGTAACTCTAAATTTCCTCTTTTCTGTGGTTTAAATGTAATCATGTTGCATTTATTTAATTTTTTTCCAATTTTTACATTGGGTTTATTTGTTCTTTTTAAGAAGGGGGGAAAAAAAGTAAAGCCATGCTTGTTGGTATACAGAGGAGATTTAACTTCTTTGTGACTGCCCAGATATTTCTTTTGCCACAGAACCAATTTTTGTGACCTTTTAGGAATTATGTAAGACATAAAATAGAATATACATTTGTGTTTGTATCAATAAGAACATTTTTCTTTCCTTTTACATTTTCTTTTTGTTTTTCATCTGCATACTTCTAAAAGCAAATAGATTTAACTGGGATGCAAAAATGCCAAATGAAAAGTAACTAAGTGAATAATTTAATCTTCTGAATCTTAATTTTCTCATTTTAAAACAAGATCAGGGGTTTTAAAATTTGTTTTTTTATATAAAATGCTGGCATACATGACTCAAAACATACCAAAATTCTAATACTCTAAGTTTTGAGGACTATGTGAATTTTATTTCTCCACATTACATACCTCATCCAGTTGTGATATGCTGGTATGAACTTGGTTCAATAGCTGAATAAATAGGATTCTCAGTACTATTTCCTGTGAGTGAGACCATATGTGTATATGTGTTTATAATAAAGGAAAAACAAATTTTCAAACTTTTAATTTGTGAAATATAATGCACATAAAGGAAAGTGCATAATGTAAATGAACACATTAGTAAATTATTGGAAAGGGAAGATTAAGTAACTTTCACCCAAACCAAGATGTAGACTTTTGTCATGACTTTCTTTTTTATTACAAAGATGTGGGGTACAATTCAGGATTAGGTATACAAACATTGATTATGCAGGTACCCTTGTTCATGAGGTATGTCCCTCCCTCCCCTAGCAGTTTCCTTCAACTGCCAATCCCACCCCCCCAACAGTTTTCCATTACTGCCAAACGCTTTTGTCATGACTTTAAATGACTGCCCCCTTTATCACAGCCCACCCAATGCCACTTGTCTTTACTCTTGAGATAGCTCACTTCTTGACTTTTGTGGTGATTAAGATCTTGCTATGTTTTCATACTTGAGAATGTATCTCCATGAAAACTATAGTTTAGCTTTATTTCTATTTTGAGTGTATCTGAATGGAAGTACATAGTGTTTTTGTCTGACTTTTCTTCAAAATTATGGGTTATTTTTATACTTAATTATTTCATTTGATGAGTTTTAACAACTATACATAGCCATATAACCATTAATCAAAACTAATTTAAAACATTTCCTTCACCCAAGAAAGTTTACTCATTCTGTGCTACAATCAATTTTCATGCCCACCCTTAGCAATCTCTTTTTCATTTATATCACTGTAGATTAGTTTTGCGTATTCTTAGAGTAGAATTTCTGAGCTATAGGGTACATGTTTAACTTGATTAGAAACTTCCAAATAGTATGCAAAAGTGATTGTACAGTTTTATACCTCCATCAGTGCCAACATTTAGTATTGTCAGTCTTTTAAAAAATTTGTCATTGTAATAGTATGAAATGGTATGTCATTGTAGATTTCATTTTCATTTTCCTGATTACTAATGATGCTGAGTAACTTTTTATGTCATTATTGCCCATGTGTATTTTCTTTAGCAGTCTGTTTAAATCTTTTGCCCATTTATAATTGTTTGACTTTTTGTTGATTTGAAGAAGTTCTTTACATATTCTGGATACATATCCATTATTAGATGTATGTACTATGGAATAATTTTTTCCCCAGTAAGCTTTAAGACTTTCTTTTGTGCAGAAACTTTTCATCTGATGAAGTTCAGTTTATCAATTTTTCTTTTCTGGTTACTAGATTTTATGCCTTGCCTGTTATCAAAATAGTTTTTAAGTATGTAGTGAAATATAGTCAAACTTGTTTTCATACAATACCCAATTGTTCCAGTATCATTTATTGAAAATATAATTTCCCATTTGATTAACTTGCTGCCTGGGTTGAGAGTCAGTTGACTGTAAATGAGTAGGTTAATTTCTGAATTCCTTTTGACCTTGATTTATTTTTCTATTTTTGTACCAATGTTGACTACTATCTTGACTACTATACTGTAGCTTCGTAATAAGTTGCATAAATCTTCCAACTTTATGAGATGCTTTGGAATACTCTAGGTGATATACATTTTAACATAAATTTTAGAATTAACTTGTCTAAATCTTTTAAAAGCTTTGTGGGATTTTAATAAATATTACTAGGAATCTACAAATCAATTGAAGGGGAATAGAAATTTTTAAAATGTTGAGATTGCTAATTCATTAATATGGTATGTACCTCCATTTATTTGGGTCTTTAGTTTCTCTCAGCAATATCTTGTAGTTGTCAATGTAGAGTCTGCACATTTTGCATTACATATTTTTTCTGTTATCTATTTATTTGTGCTATTGTGGAGGATAATTATTTTTTATTCTTTTTCTAATATTTTTGTTGCAAGTAATATGTATATAATTGATTTGGGATATACTTTTGTATATTTAAATATACCTTTATGTATTCTTGCAACCTTGCTCACTGTATTTTTCTAATAATGTTTTTACATATTATAAGGTTTTCTATATGTGGAATTATGTAATCTGCAGATAATGACAGTTTACTTCCCTCTCCCTAAATCTATATGCCTTTTCTTTTTCTTTATTAATAATATAGTCAATTATCACATATATTGTACATGTGTTATATACTGTATTTTTACAATAAAGTAAATTAGAGAAAATAAAATGTTATTAAGAAAATCATAAGTACAAGAACATATATTTACTATTCAAGTGGAGCATCATAAAGGTCTTCATCCTTGTTGTCTTCTCATTGAGGAGGCTGAGGAGAAAGAAGAAGAGGAGGGGTTCGTTTTGATGTCTGAGGGATGGAAGTAGGAGAAAATCCACTATTAAGTGAACCTGTATGGTTCCAATCTGTGTTGTTCAAGAGTTAACTGTGTTTGTAATTCTTCTCATTGACAGTGAGAAACTTTTATCCTTACTTATTTGACCAGTCTTCTGGCATATAACCAATCAATTATTGTCATCCCTATTCCTTCCCCTTTGCAGATGTTCTCCTCATTCTTCTTTGGCTCTGATTCACCATGCTGGACTGCCCAGCCACCTGGATGCTCTCTTCATCCTATTCAGGATCTGATACCATTTGCTGGGCCACCTTACCTACTATGTTTGTCCTCTCACCTGCTCAGCTGTTCCTCTACTGGGTTGCTCCATTATGTTGACACTCACCACACCCTGTTTAGGCTCCATCCCCACATCAGGCTGATTCTCAAGGGAATATCTTTCTCATTCTGCCAGGGTTCTGACTTCTCATATTGAGTTCTACCCCTAAAGATTGTTTTTTTAGGCTCTGATACCTTGTGACTTTCCTGCATTCTTACAGAGATTCCCTCTTCATTCTCCTTGGGCTCTAACACCCTATGCTACACCCCTAAAGCAACCTTGTCTTCTGCCATGAATAATTACTTTGTTCTGTTCCATATAATGGCTTTTCTGTGCCCCACATAATGGGCTAAGACAAGGGGCAGGGATTTTACCATCATTTTTGAGTGACATTTTCACTGGATATAGAAGTCTAGGTTGATAATTATTTTTCTTCCATTTTATTTTTTTTTCTTACTCTCATTGTTTCTTGTGAGCTTTCATTTGTATCATAATTCCCTGTGCCTAATTTTCTGTAGACTAAATGTTTGTGTGCCTTCAAAATTCATATGTTGAAATCTAATCCCCAATGTGAGGGAATTGGAAGTAGGACTTTAGGGAGAGTGGAGTCTCATGAATGGATTTTATGTCCTTTAAAAAGAGACACTAGCAAGCTCCCTTGGCTCTTACCACATAAAGTAACATGAGAAGATGGCCATCTATGAACCATGAGGCAGGTCCTCATGTGACCCCAAATCTGCCTTTATCTTTGGTTTTCCAACTTCCAGAGCTATGAGAAACAAATATTTGTTGTTTATAAGCTACCCCATCTATAGATTTCTGTTATTGGGACTCAAAGGGACTAAGACATACTGTTTCTTTTTTCCTTTGGCTGCTTTTAAAACCTGCTCTTTGCCTTTGGGTTTCAGCAGTTTGATTATGATGTATATGGGTGTGGTTTTCTTTGCATTAATCTGCTCTGGGTTCTCTGAGCTTTCTGAGCCTACGGATTATTGCCTTTCAAAAATTTTGCCTTCACAAATATTTTTTAATCCTATTCTCTCTTTCTCTCTTCTTCCTGGCACTCCAATTATACATATGTTGTTTCATTTAATAATATTCCACAGGCATTGGCTTTTTTTCCTTTATTTTATTTTTTGTAATTTTTTTCTCTGTTGTTCAGTTTGTATATTTTTTATTGTCTTTAAAATCACAGATCTCTTTGTCTGCTTTGTCTAGTTTGTTCTTAAGCCCATCTAATGAACTCTTCATTTCTGATATTGTAGTTTTCAAATCTAGTATTTCCATTACATATATATCTAGCATTTCCATAATATATATAGATTTGAATATTACTGTATAACTATATACATATAAACTACTATATATGTGTGTGTAGTCTTTCTGTCTCTGGTTGTAGAATGTCCTTTCTTCTAAATGCAGTTATAAATGCTTTGAAAAGTACATAATCATGGTCGAATAATATAAGTACCTCTTGATCAGAATACAAAAAATTATCTTTTATAATTAAAGAGCATCCATTTAGTGGGTTATTGTTTGGACTTTAGTGCACAAAAATGTGCAATTAAAAACAAACCAGCAATGGTACAGGTATGGACAGATCAATGGTATGCAATCAAGAAACCTGCAACATATCTATAGCTATTGAGTTCACATAGATATTGGGCACAAATAGCTATATCTATGGCTATCTATGTAACTACCTATTAAAATTTAAATAATCACAGAGTGTCCATGAAGAAAATAATCTGGGTCCCTACCTCCTTCTTTATAGAAATCAGGTATCTAAAATATTTAAGTATAAAGAAAATAAGTTATAAGAAGCCAGAAGAAATATTACAGTTTTTATTATCTTGAGATGTAAATGGCTATTCTAAGCATAAGGTAAATAAGCAATATTATAAAGGAAATGATAGATATAATTCCATAAAATTTTATTTGCTGAAGAAGAATTAAAAAGAGAGAAAGGGGAGGAAATCTCCCTTGCCTACAGAGAAGGTAACCATAATTGGTCATTAAAAGGAAAGGATTAAACTGAGTTCTAGTTAATGAAAGGCAGTTCTTCTATATAGAATAATAGCAGCTAATACATTGAGAAGATGGGCATAATTAGAAAAATCACTATTTTACAACTCCAAAAGAATAATTCTTTTAGGCAAGGATAATTAATGGATGCTAAAAATGTAAAGTAGGGAAAAATTGTCCTCCGGGGGACAGAGTCTGACCCCATAGATTGTTATTCAATGAAAAGGGAGAACTATATCTTTACAATGAAGATATCTAGTGATCACCAACACAATTAAATCACCAAACTTGACATTACTAAAAGTTGGAAAGCTGAACATTTCGTGCCTCTTGATATGTAGCAATCTCTGGCACGTGATAAGCCCTCATTTAATATTTACTGTGTGAATGAATAATTTTTCTGACAAAATAGTTTCTAGAATCTTTCAAGTCATATTGCTTACACAACTACAAAATAATAGACTATCCCCTTGCCTTCCCAAGGCCAAGGAATTCTTGGCATACCTTTCCAAAGGGTGTCACATACACATTTCTTCTTCAAGTTTGGTCTGTCATAGCCTCTTTAGAATAATATGTAAAGATGGAAACATAAAAACTTCGAGAATTTTTTAAAAGGCAAAATTATTTTTAATACATTTTTCCCAAGCATGATCATTTAAATTCTGACTACATTCATAGTCCCCTTTTTCCTGAATTGCCAACTCGGTTTGCATGTGGTTTAAGTACGTCATGTTCTTTTAGTCTAACCACAGTTAGCTTGAGCCATTGTCATACAATAGAATTTATCAGTATAATTTTCAGCAAATATTGTAAAGTCTTGGAAAACATGCAAAATTATGGTTTCAAAATGGATATATTGATTTTGCCAGAAAGAAACCCTACAACCATTCCTCGTGCCCACACTATGGGCACAAAACATTCACATTTGTTCATGTATGTGGCCTCAGTGGGCAGACAAGGCAGCCAGACTCCATAACAGTCTTGGAAAATGTTAATATAACAGGAGACTGAGAAGTATGGCAAACAGCTGCATCTTTTGGGTTGGTTTATTTAAAAAAAAAAAATAAAAAGAATATGAATATATCTGCCAGTCAGGCAGTTTTATTTCCATGATAAGGCTGAAGATTTTAAAAGCATATAGTTCAGTTTTGTTTTTATAATGTCAAGAAATTTATGTAAAATTATATTGATATAAAACATGGGAAGAGCTACCACACTGTTGGAAATGAATTCAGAGCATGATGCTAATCAAATTAAAGGACTACACCAAAGGGAATAGACCCATTGAAAATAGACATTGGAATAAATTGATACCACCTTGGTAAGCCCATCATTGTATGTGCGAAAGCAATAGAGTTATAAAGAGATTTGTGAAAATACATTCTCTAAGTTGAGAGAACTTCAAATGAAAATGTTACACTTAGATTTAGAATTTGAGCATGTATTTTGCAAGTGTGAGGTTTAAAAAGGAATGTTTTGTGTTGGGAGAGATTTTTGGTTTGTTGAAAAAGGAGTAAGCAAAAACTATTGTTGAAGTTCCTTTTAACCAGCATTCACGGGTGTGTTAGCATGCCCTAAGTGTAGTGGGCAACATATGATTCCATCTGTCAAGGAGATTATATGGTAATTGGGGAGATGGGAAGCACATGCATGACTACAAGTTAGAGCAACGTGGTAAGAGTGCCAGGAAAAGGGAGCAAAAAATTTAAAAGAAGCTCCAAGGAGCGGGGAGCCAGAGGATTTGTGGGAAAGGTTTTGTTATAGACTGCAAGTGATGGATTGTTATTGTAAAATATAGAGATGGTGTGGGCAAGGCTTATGGTTGAAAAGTGCACAAAGGAAGAAGAGTTTTGGTGGTCTGTAAGTCAACTAGCGTCTTTTCTCTGTGTTCACATGGAATCCCATGGGCACATCTGTTGCAGCATTTTCATAGATTGTAATGGTCTCTTCATTCCCCTCTTAGGAAACTAGACTTTAGTTTCCTAAAGGACAATTAAAATATAGTCAGTCCTCATTTTTTGCGGATTCTGTGTTGATGGATTCATATATAACACCAAACAGTATATCGTTTTTGCTGTCATTCATATACACGTGCGGAGCAGTGAAAAATTTGGAGTTGCCTGATGCACATGTTCTCATCTGAGGTCAAAAAGGATGATGCTCTGCCCTTTTGTTTCAGCTCTCACAACTGCGAGCGAGCCATCTGTTTGGCAGTCCATTTATTGCCATGTTTTTCGCAGTTTGGTGTTTTGGGTTGGTGCTTTTGCTGTTTAAAGCTACTCCTAAGCACAGTGCTGAAATGCTGCCCCATGTTCCTAAGTACAAAAGGCTGGGATGGGCCTAAGGGGAAAATTTGTGTGTTAGATGCTCTTTGTTCAGGCACGAGTTATAGAGCTGTTGGTCATGTGTTCCATGTTATAGATTCAACAGCATATATCAAACAAGATGTCTTTAAACAGAAACACATATGAAGCAAGGTTGTATATTGATCAGTTGACAAAAATATTCTGACCAGAGACTCACAGGAATACAATTTTTATTTCTCCTAGGAGCAGTCATTCAGTATTTGTTTATCTAGTGTTTCTCGTGACTTGATAGACCATAACTCCTACTAGTAACGAGAATTGGCTGTATCTGTTATTTCTGTATGTCTAGTGTTTAGTGTTTAAGTAGATGGTTAAGGAGTTTTATGAGCAATTCCAGCTCCCTGAAACTTTTAAGCATGGGACTCAAAAATTGGGGTTTTAATATCATATAGGAATGGGAAGCCATTGGAAATGTTTTCTGTTCCCTGGGAGTGATCTTTTGGTGGACAGAATAACTATCCCAAAGACCTGGCTGCTCTGAAGGAGCTGTTGCAGAAGCTCTGAAAGTTTCTTTAGGAAGATTAATTTCATGGAAATTTATCAGATGGATTAAAATGGAGAGTAACGGAAGACACAAAACCACGTTATGCGACCATTGCAGCAGTCTTGATGTGAAGTAGTAAAGACCAGAGTGAGGGTCCTGGCATGGGGGAGGGGAAACAGGAGCATATCCTCAAGTTGTGGTGAAGTAGAAATAAGCAGGCAGTGACTTAATGCAGAGCATGAGGGAGATGGCAGGGATAAAGGTAAATCCTGAAATTTGCTGCCCCTGACTTTGTTAGTTCCTATATTTGCAAATGTTTTTCAGTCTTCTTTTAAGACACAATGCTCATCCATTACAACTGAGCATGATGAATTACCTGGTGTTTAGGGTGAAAGTGAGGAATGAAAGGTCTAGTTTTACAATTAATAGTGAGTTTTTATAGTTAATTGTGAAATTATCAGGTAAGGGGTGTCAGGATTGAATGATCCTTTAAAAAAAAACTGTGCCATCCTAATGTGTGCCATCCTAATGACTTCCATTCTAATGACAAGTTATGCCCAATTGGCAGTGTGTAGTTAAATATCACTAATGCTAAATTTGTGATCTGTGAGAAGAATGGGCAGATTATTATTCACTGTTGTTCATCATGAAATTCTGTGTGAAAGAATACATAGAGATTCAGAAATCAGCATGAATTATATTGTCAGTAGCATATATAAATCAGAAAACCTTTTTAATTAAAATTTACAAAGCAAATTGTTCATTGTAAAGTGTCCAGTTTGTTTATTTAGAGTTACCATAAATTGAGAAATAAAACTTTATTTTCTCTTAGTATGATATTGACAGAAAGCTTTAGGTCTGAAAAACTATTTAGCTAAGTTTTGCTTTAAAATCCTTTCTCTGTGCACTATTTTCTTATTAAAAGTAATGTTTTGAGAGACAGTTTATATCTTACTACAGTCTGGTTTGCATCACCAATTTTATAAGGTTATGCAAAACTGATACCCTACTTGAACTTTTGGAATAATGCATCCCCCACCCCCACCCCCACCCCTGCAAACTCATCCCAAATAATCAAGAAATGTTTTCATGTCTATTTTTAAGGAAGAATTTGGATGATATTTTAAGCTAGTGGTATTTATTTTATCTATGGCTAAATACTACATGTGTTTAATTCAACTTGAGATTTAAAAAATCAAACGAATTTTGATGCTCTTTATCTTTTTCATCTGCTTTGAGTTTAATATACCTTTCTGAACAAAGCCATGTTTGTGAAGTTTATTAAGTTTTGTTTGGCATTCTCCACTGCAAGCACTCAGTGGACCTTACTGTGAGGTTATGCCCTGGACTGATTGATATATAAACAGAAGACAGATGGTGCAGAGATGGCTCTGATGATAATTCATTTTTCAGCTAGTCATGAAGATATTTTGATTACAGTGTGTTTAAGTAATTATAACACCGTCTGCGATGTTAGTCTTGCTGGGAAGGGTGCACATGGAAAACAAGTTACGTGTTATTCATGCCCAACAAAGGATGCACTGTGGTGTAATGATTTTAATTCCTAATGCTAGATTAGGTCTGAAAGAGTTTAAAATATGTCATACAGTAAGGTAAGTCAATTAAACATAGACCAAATAAAAAAGGTAACTGCACAGTTTTGAGGCATAAATATTTGTTTTGGAAAGTATTTAGATGTTACTATATGAAAGAAACCAGTATTTTTACATTTAGGTAACAGTCTGTGTACAGCTAATTAAAAAAATTATGTGACTTGATTTTTAGTTTATGTGAATCATAATTATCATGCAGCTTGCTTTCTGTGTTATGAATTTAAAACTGAAATCAGAGGGGCTGACAATTCAACAGCATGTTTTATCCCTGCTGTAGTTGAAGTTTTGCAAAAAACAAACAACAAAAAAGTTTAAGCAAAATGTCAAAGGGAGAAAAAATAATCAGAATTGTGTGAATAGATGGGTCATTTACATTTTTATTTTTCACTTACTAATTGCAGTTTTTACCACGATTTTGGGTTCCACAATAGGATAATTTATCGCTTAGATGGAGTTCGTTTGTTGTGGTCCCTGCTGAAAAATCCTCACCCTGATGTGAAGGCCAGTGCAGCATGGGCCCTCTGTCCATGCATTGAAAATGCAAAGGTAAGTCTAAACTGCAAGTCAATCCATTCTGGAATCTTTGATACTATATTGAATAATGCCACTTCAGGTTACTGATTGGTTTTGACTTATTTTTGGCCACATTTGTCTTGTGGGAAGAGTGCTGAACAATGTTTATGCCAAAGTAATTTCTGAGCAATGCCTTTTCTTGGTCAGTTTTAAAATGTGAAGCAAAAGTGACCTAAGATGGCAGTGCTTACCAAGTTCTAGTTGGTTGGTGTAATTCAAGCAAGCACTCAGGTGAATCAGAGCAAAGGAAAGTTGACTGTTCTTATCTCTTGGGAGATAAGAAAATTATCTGCATTTGCCTGCTACATACAGAGAGTGCAGGCATGTGGGAAGCATGACTTCTTCTATGATAGTTATAGCCTGCAGTGAAGGATCATTATGTTCCTACCGTGGAAAGGTCACATAATTACCTTGGGTATCACTTTTCTTACCTGTCACTAACAACTGGATGAGAAGCTTCTGAATTCTACTTTAGCTCTTCATTTGTAAATTTAATTATTTTCTCTAAGGTTCTCTTTTCAACCTATTTCTCTTAACTTTTTTCTTTTTTTCTTTTTACAGATTTTAATATTTCCCTTTAAATTCCTTATTGTAAAACCTACTTTATTGAATATTTTTATCTAAAGGATGTTATTTCTATAATAAATTTAAATGACTCTAAGTGCTATTCTAAATATATTTTTTACAAAGGGAATTGTGATGTATGATAGGAGAAGAGAAACCTATTACAAGTTTTTAATAGAACCATTTTTTTGGCAAAAAAAGGTGTAAAGTTTTCAAATAATTTACAGGAAAATGAAAAGTGGGTTGGTAGTCTATTTAGAACACATCCTATAAGGCAGCAGTAAAAACCGTTTTCCAGCAATGTATTCATTAATATAGATAAGTCTCAAGCATATTGAGCAAAATAAAAACAAATTGCAGAAGTAGATAATACAATATGATTCCTATTAAAGTTCAAAGAATTTTAAAAAAATGCAACATTTAAATGAAGTTGTTTAGGAGCAAGAAGGAAGCTTATTGGGGAAAGATTGACATACATTCTTGAAGGATAATCCTCATTAGTTATTTCAACTAATCAGCTCAGCTCTTCATTCATAATTATGAACAATCAAGAATTATTAAATATTTAAAGAATATCAATGATATTAAAGAGATAAGCCAAGATTAATAAGCAGAACTAACCTCAGAAGAAACATAAATAATATAAGGGACAGAATATAACATTACATTTTAAAAGTTAATATCCTCAGAAAGACATGAGTCCAAAAAAGTTGGAAAAAAATTCATAAATTTTAAAATGTTTCTTGGAAATTGAAAGTGTTTTGGAAAGATAGTAAATTTGGTAGAATAGATGAATACTAAGATCACTATTATTGAATAATTATCTAGAAGACAAAGTTTAGTAAATAGCTAAGAATGTAAAAAGAAAATAGGATGTGAAAACACACAGCAAGAAAGAGAGTAATTGAAAGGAAATAATAGTCTCACTTATTTTAAAAAAGGATAAACTTTTATAAGCTGAATTATTGAAGAAAGACTCATGTTCAGGATGAAAATATCCACTTAGTGTCAAGCAAGAAAAAGAAACAAAAATATCTATACCTATGTATAAAAACATCTTATTTGGTGTTGTCAGAAATTAAAGGAAGGAGAAAAAGTTACAAAAGAGCAAGAATCACACCAGCATTAGGCTTAACATCATTCACAATAAATTATAAAATAAAATGAAACAACGCCTGTCCTGCATTTGGAGGAAAATATTTTTTGTTCTGGAATTTTATATCCTACAAAACTACCATTCAAGTATGCATATATCCTCCCATGAATCTTTTCTGGAAAAAAATTACATTATAATATTTTCCAGCAAAACAAAAGATCCTAAGAAAAAAAACTAACGTGGATTATTTTAAAAAGAGAAAATACATCATTATGATTCTTAACTAAATATAAATTTGTGTTGAAAATATGACTTTCAAATTTGATTAAATGATTAAGAAAGAATTCCTTTAAAAGTAATATTATAAAATAAAAGCAAATAGGGTTTTTACCTATCTGTTTACCTGTCTGTAAACTACAGGATGACTTAAAAAAACTTAGGAGGTAATAGATAAAAGCGTGATAAAGTTCTTTTTCTTTTCTAGGAAAGAATGTTATAGATGCTGATTAATTTTCAATGTCGTTGAAAATATAAATTTAAATGTAAAATTTAATGTTAGCATTGGTGAGATACCATTTTGATAAATAATATTTCTACTTAATGCTGTTATTATGTATAAATTGTGTCCTGTCATCTATGTGCTTCAACTTTATATCTGCCTATTTATCTATTATTGGATTTAAGAGATATCCAGTATTTCCATATTCATTATTCTTGCATAGGCTTTCTGTCCTGAATATCTGGCTGGTCTCTCATGCTAGCAGCCCAAAATGAACCACACTCAAACTTTAAACACCACCCAGCCTATGTCTGTCTTTGTCTTTGGTCCCAAGGCCTAGGCTAGATCCAAAGCTGCAAAAGATCTTCTCGTTCCGTTGTTCTTGAACTTCACCTACCCTCTGCACACCCTCTTTCTTCTCAAGTAGAAACCTCAGCCCTCTCCATACTTATATGAAGGGAAAGACAGATTCCTGAAGAGGAGATCTCTGCTTGTTCCTGTCTTTCACCAAGAACTATACTCTCCTGTAAGTGTTTATCATTGAGTTAACTTGAACATTTGAAGAGTCGTCAGCAAGGAAGAGACATGAGCAGTATGGCTAACTATAAAATGTATGATTGAGTGGGTAACAGAAATTGGTGAGTGTTTGGATGTTAGCTGTGAGGAAGAGGTCAAAATTTTTAATTTTGTTGTTGTTGCTGTTGATAATGTTGACAACATGATGGAACCTTTACCATATATGGGAAGAACATGCTTTTGAAAAAAGATGATGGTATTGCTTTCATTCAGATGTCAAAAGATAATTCTGGATTGGAGATACACATATGGGGGACATCAGCATGTGGGAGGTAGTCAAGGTCTGGAGAGTAGATAAAAAGGAGAGGGAGTAGAATGAGAGGAGACCACCAATGACAGAGCAAAGTCAATAAGGAAGGCAGAGGAGGGATAGGATAGCAGGAGAGTATGATTACCAGAAAGCAAAAAAAATAGACAAATCAAGACTGAGGAGGAGTGTTCAACAGTATTAATTGCCCCAAGACAATTCCCCCTGAAGTGTACCTTAAATATGGTAATTAGGTAGTCACGGCCATAGCCCTTTCCATTGAGAGCTGACAGTTTAAACTGGATTACACCAGAATGATAAATGAATCAGGGAAGGAAATAGAGAAGAAGAGGATTAATGGTTCTTTCTAGAAGCTCAACTGCTAAGAGAAGGAGATGATATTTAGAAAATAGTTAGGATTAGAAAATGATTAATATGGAAGAGACGTGTGTGAGACAGAGGAAGAAAGAAAGACTTGGCTCTCACTGTTCTTAATCTTACAGGCACAGTACTCTGAGTACTATAAAAGATTTTTGGAGTGCCCAGCAAAAGGATGATTCTAGAATGCATAACTTCTGGGAAAAAATTCTGAAAGCTGCAACTCATTTCATTCAGGCAACAAACACACGGATTATCTAATCTTTCTATCTATCATCTACCTATCTTCAACATCATCATCATCGTCATCATCTATCACCTATCTATATCTTTGAATATGAATTCAGAAGTGAGAAAGTTATCAAAGGGATCTGAATTAATAGTACCCTATGTGAGTGTAGAAAATTGAAGTCAGATTATGAATTTGGCTGGTTATATCTACAATGAGGACTGACTTTTCTGACTAACATACAACAACACGAAAATTCGCTTAATTCTTGAAACATAAGAAGGAAGATATTTCCATAAACTGAATTAACTAAATATGCAGGGCCAAAACTTAGATGATATATATAGTATCATAAAGTACATATTTTGTGACTAAATTTATGGTGAACATTTTTAGATGTCAACTCAAAATAGATGAGGGAGGATATGCAGCTTTTCAGAAATGTACTGAGATATGTGGGCAAAATTTTGAAAAACATTGGTCTCCTACACCAGGTACCCTTGAAATGAACAAGAGGAAATTGAAAACATTTTTTTTTTAAGAAAATAGCCTGATTTTCAAGATTCTTGTCTATTTAAAAAGAATCCTATTTTCCAAGGTCAGAAGCTGAATATTGTATTGGTCTTTCTCCTTGCATCCATCTACAACAAAACTAATTTTCCCAAGGCAGAAGGATCCTTCAGGAGTAGAATATGAAAGAGGTCATGGACTCAGAAAGGCAAAGGGGAAAGAAAGCACATTCGCAATATTTAAAAACAGCATCTCATTATTTATGCAGATCCTAATCAAACTATAGTCTACCACAACTCTATTTAATAGAACTCTGTGTGACATAAAAGTGGGCTGTTCAAATATGACAACTACTAGCTACATGTCACTACTAAGCTTTTAAAATATGATTAGTATGGTTGATGAACTGAATTTTTGGTTATATTAGGTTTTAATTAAAATTTAAATAGTTTTACATGTGACTAGTGGCTGTTGTTTTGGTTGCCCAAGTTTAAGACATGCAAATACTAGAGTTGGTTTTGCAAGGCACCAGCTCTAAAGGATTGTAAAACCTCAAGAATTAAGTGAATTTTCGTGTGGTTGTATGTTCATTGTATAAATTTTAGACACTAAAGAAAAGCAAGGGAAAAAAAGCACTGGTAATTTCAGCACTCAGATATAATGGCAATTCAGAGCTAACAGTTTTTTCTTTTCTTAGCAATGAATTGTGAATCTCTCTCTGGTTCTGTATATATGTCTTTCCATATTCCTGTCATATTTTCTTTGGCAGTATAGTATTATATTGTACAGCTATATCATAATTTATTTATGCGGTTAAGTTTACAGTGTTAAAAAACAGTGAGGTTAAGTGAAACAAAATTTTAGTTTGAGCCATTCTAGAACACTTTTTCACATAGGGAGAGACAATAATAAAGCTACCTCTGACCCACTGGTAGAAATTTGAGCACAGCTCCCCAGGGACATGTTTTATAATGGACACTGTATCATATGTCAATGGACAGTGTTTTCTCCTTCTTGGTGGTGCATAACATAATAGTGCATTTTACAATCAACTACCTTTTAGATTAGTGGAAAATAATATGGGCAAAGATACATGTCAATGTGTATATACACAGAGATTATGTGTACTCAGAACTCTTTCAGGGGTCTCATTTTGGTGAATTAAAATTGCTTCCTAGTATGATTATATGTTCTGATGGAGAGTAGTGGCAGAAAATGTTCGTTGAGTATGTGAAGGCATCCAGCTTACAGTAAAATAATAGCACCAGAAGAAGATATCTTGCCATGTATTTTGGTCCATTCTTCCTCATCCTCCCCGTTCCTTCCTTATTTAAGTTTACGACTCTGCTTTTTAGGAAAGAGTGGCCCTTCATTTTGTAAGGAGGCATTCCCACATTTCCACCTACAGTGCTTTTGCAAGTAACTTTAGACGTATTAACCAATGAATCATAAGTGTCAACATTTTGAAATAAATAACTTCTTTGTTTGGATTAATGCACTGACAGTAATGCTGCAGTGATCAGCTATTGTTAATTATAACTGAGAGTCATACAAAAAGGGAGAAAGCACAACCATCCTCTAGACACGTCACTGTGACTTCAGGGCCCTGGCACAGCTGTCAGCCATCACAAAGCCTAAACACGCCACGTATATGTGTATGTCCATGTGCAATGGATATGATGAAATGTCCACTGCTCAAAACACGTGTTGTCCACTTTTTTATATAGTGTTAGAAAATATTTTTAGATCTGTTAAGAAAATAAGACTTGAAAATTGCTTCTAGTGAATGCTCTTGTTGGGAAATAGTTAAAGCTACCTATTGGTGAAAGAGCAAGTAGCAGAATCAAAGGTAGCAGAATCAAAGACTTCAGTAATGATTTATGGGGTAATTGAGAGAAGTAAAGATTCACAATATAAGTTGGCATTGCCTTTGCATTGTAATTATTTTGTTATTAAATTCGTGAAACAAATGGGATGTAGGATTTTTATAGTAAGAAATATTGACCTTTTCAGCAGTAGACAAGTGTCTCAATTAGAAAGTTTTACCTCATTTTGGAGCATGTAAATATGTAACAGCTTTTGATAGCTGATCAGTAATAAAGAAAATGTACTAGGTGAAAAAGATATGTTTTTCAAGCTTACTAATTATCTGTCCATTCTTTCTGTGACTGGAAAACCAGAGTGTGAAATGTGAGTCTGTTTGATGGTCTTTATAAAACTGGAGAGAATAGTTAAGACAGGAAATAAGCATCCTCAGTTAGAAAGCCATATAGTGTTTTTTAGTCAAGAACTAAAGAACAGAAGGTCAAAATGAAGTGAATTACAAAAACTTCTCTGCATTTTTTTCTAAAGAGTTTTATTTAGAAGTTTACCATTTAAGATGTTTTCTGTATTGGGTTTAAGGAAAGTTCTCTTTTTTTCTTTTAAGATTACTAAAAAAGACAGAGATCCTAAGCTTTGACCTCTACAGTGATATTATATAATAAATTTCATGAGCTGTGAGTCCAGTTGCAGACTAGTAACTGCTTTGTGAAAAATGTGAGAGATGTGTAAATGAAAGTGAAAAGCTGTTCTTTTCGAGCTGGATGATCAGACACATCTTTGGAGTAAAATGACAATTTAACCGGTGTACAGTATTTTAAAGTTGAGATGTAAAGAATGCAACAACTGAATGCGGCAAACGTCCATGTATGAAATCCTTTGTTCTTAAGAAGCAAAATTCTTTGCTGCAGAAAGCCAACTCAAATTTGTGCTTCATGGATAATAAGATATTCAAAGATACATGAAATCATAAAGGATGTATAATTGTGTCGTATCACTTATAATCACTTTCATGCTTTTTGCCAATATTTGTAAGAATCATGTTTCTTTCTTAAAATATCATTGTATTTTTAGTAGTATTTCTTTTCGTGAATGTCACAAGATAGTATTTAAAGTGATTTCTTTGATTCTGTTTCTTTTCTTTTTTTTGAGTTGGAGTCTCACTCTGTCACCCAGGTTGGAGTGCAGTGGCACGCTTATGGCCACTGCAGCCTCGACCTGCTGGACTCAGGTGATCCTTCCACTTCAGTCTTCCAAGTAGCTGGAACTACAGGTGTATACCACCACCCCCAGCTGATTTTTTAATTTATTGTAGAGACAAGGTCTCACTAAGTTGCCCAGGCTGGTCTTGAATCCCTGGACTCAGGCAGTCCTCTTACCTCGGCCTCCCAAAGTGCTGGGATTACAGGCTTGAGTCACCGTGCCCAGTATAATTCTTTCTTTTCGTGGGTGAGTTTTAAAAAGTTTTTATTAAGATAAAAATAGAAATTTAGATACATTTGTCTTTTCATAAGCAGTGATTAGCAGGATTCATATTAATATATGATCACCATTTTCTTATGAATTAGATTCGAAACAAACTCTTATTTTAGAATAAATACTCTGTATAATAACTCAGCTGTAGAATTAGGAAGAAAACTCAAACAATCTGTCTTCCAAATCAGAAATATATATCCATGAGATCATTTGGCTTTGCAACCTTCTTAAACTTACTTTTGCTACTTGTTTAGAAAATGTCTGGTTTTGATCTTGGAGAAAAAGGACAAAAAGAAAACTAGTAATTTCAAAACCAGTGACCTAAAGATCTGCTCCAGAGAAGTCAATCAGAGAAACTTGAGAATGATTCCCAAAGGGAAGAGAAGAAGTTAATTTTTGTGAGGTTGGAATACATGCTTGGGCAATTGTAGCCAGGAATGTTGAGCACTGAGTATTGGTGAGGCCAGCTTCCTGACCACAGGTGTGACAGAACACAGCTGATCAAACAGGACAGGAATTTGACATCACCCTCTGTTTAACTTCAGCTTCCCAATGAGCCATGCCCAATCAGGAAGCCAACAAGAACCTCGAGAAGGCATATGTAAGGGTTTAGTTTCATACTAAAAAGACTGCTGAAAACATGGTTTATGAGCTCTGATTTGGCCATGTTTGGGCCTAGAATGTACAGCTGTCCAACAGTGTGCCAAAGAATCAATATGATTTTTAAAAAAAATCGAAAACCCCTTGAAAACATTATCCGGGTTTGTATTCTGCCTGTGTTTGGTGTCTGCTATCAATTTTGTCACCAAACAGTTCTAAGTGTGCAACTTATCTGTCCTCCACTCCCTAAAATCCTAAAAGATTAAAGTAATAAACGATAATAAAACTTTTTTTTGTATGTATCAGATTTTCAAATGACGACATGAAGGGCCAACACAAAAGTGAAGGTGTTAAAAAACCTGTCTTCAGAGCACAGCTGGAAGGACCACTTGCAATAGATGACATCTGTTTTTCTCCTGTATCCCCCTCATTCATTCTCTACTCCACAGAGGGCTGCCATGGAGGTCGCTTGCCTAGGAAGGGGTAGAACTGACAGAAGAATAGCACAGTATACAAAATCGAAAGTCACAACTAAAGACATGGCCTAGTCTCAACAGAAATGTACAAAATCATGTGCCAACCATTAGCTAACTATGAAACAATTTAACCATTTAATTTTGAATGCACAATTGGTTATCAGTTACCAGTTACTTCACTAAATTAATAATTTCATCGATTAATTACATCATTATATTCACCTCAGCCAAGAATGCCCGGATCACACAGGACACTTTGTCCTCATCAGAAACTGTGCCATCTCAAAATTCATGAAGCAGGCATCTGACTGGGACCACAGACAGCCTCGTCTTCCAGTTCATTTGCTGAAGCACTCCCGTTGCACTCTGACCCCATCATGCCCACATTCACCTGCCCTGCTGTTACTCTATTCATCAGCTCCTCCCATCTTCATTTCCCTCATTGTGTCCTTGGCTCCATGATCTACCACTACACTCACTTCATTCCAAATACCTTCAGGTTCATTTTCCCTCTTTCTTCCCATTGTACCTACCAGATGACATCTCAACCCTGGATGGAGACATTCTTCCTGTCCATCACTGTTGTCTAACAGGTGAATGCGGCGGTAGAAAATCATGTAATTGAACCAGTTACCAGTCTCCAACTGGCCAAGGTAACTGAGTTTCTCAAGTGAGCTTGCTGTTACTCCACAGCAAGGATAGAGCTCCAGTCTCAAAAACCCATGTCTGCTCCTTGCCTAGAGAGGACCCTAGTTCAGAAGTTACCGATAATGTGATACCCAAAAGGTGGGAACACCTTTATTCTACTATCTACCAGAATTCACATTTGCACCAGTCCTCTATTTTAGCACTTTAAAGATGTTTTTCATCATCATTTCTGATAAGAAATAACTATCATTCTCATTGTTTCCCTTTGTTCCTTATGACTTTTCTCTCTGGCTTCTTTTAGGGTTTTCTCTTTTCTTTGTAGTGCTTAGCAACTCATTATGATGTGTGTGTGTGTGTGTGTGTGTGTGTGTGTGTGTGTGTGTCGCGCGCGCACGCGCACGCCTGCTTTAGTAGTTACTGTGCTTGAGGTTCACAGAACTTTATGAATCAGTGGGTTCTTTTGGATCAAATTTGGAAAATTTTAGGTCACTAATTTTAAATATTTTCTTCCCAATTCTTCTCAGCCTTCAATTCCTTGTGCATCTTTGAACATCTTGTGGGTTAAAAAAATTTTTTTTGTATGCTGGCTGTTAAATATTTTAAAAGATAGTACAGGAAGCACTTTCTCCATTAGCCAGCAGGAGTAAGGGGTTAATCAGTTTGCTGCATTCAGGATCTGAGCTTTTTGGGAGTGGGATGACAGGTCTGTCCCTCTATTAAGGCCTTAGAAATCAGAGACCAGAAGCCTAAGTCGATTTCTTTTTGTTTTTCAGCTCAGCCCCTATCTGAGTAGCTCTGAGGCTCATATTTTTTATCTTATCAAAAGTTGAATTGGGTGGGAGATTGGTTGCACTTTTGATTCGACTTGGGTCACCTCTGGCTCCAAACACTTTGCAGGTGAATTCAGACTTGTCCTCCAGTAGGTCTTGGACCAAACACAAAGACACTGCTAGACCTCAAAATTGCAAGATCTCGAAACTATGAGGCCACAAGACTGCTTGACCACAAGACTGCTAAACCATGAGAATGCATAATTGCAAGGCTGTGATCATCAGGAAACTTTGAGAGCACAGGGTTGGGAGACGTGGAGTGAATGGGAGACATGGAGTGCGTGGGAAACCATGAGGCCAGAACTTGGGACAGTGGGACTGAGGGACTACACAAAAAAATGTGAGACTTTGCAGACATTGAGGTTGTAGAACATCAGCACCATCAACAAAGAGCCCACAAGAGATAGTGAGATTGGTAATCCTTTTTTCATTTTCCAGCACAGCCCCAGGCTTCTGAGTGAGAGAATCACTTGTGGAAATTATGTCTGTGTTTGAGGATTAACCAGATTCAAACTGATATGCCAGGCTCATCAAAAGTATGGCTGTTTTCTCTTCTTTCAGGTGAAGACTGACCTTCTCCAGCGTGCTGGCTTCCTTCTCCAACAAGCCCCAACCTTAACAACTGCCCCCAGTGTAAAAGCTTCCTCTTCTCTTGCCCAGTCTCTGGTTACAAGGTTGTGTTCAAGTTCATCTCTCTAGGCAAACAGCTTCATATAAGTAGTAGCCACAGGTAACCTTTAGTAGTAATGTTTTTCCGCCTCCTTTTATTGAATGTGGAAGTCCCTTTGTACCCCTGTTTTCAAGATGTGAGAAAGATTTGGGACCCCTAACTAGAATACTTTTATTCTCCTGTAACTTCTAAACTAAATGCCCGTCTGTGTTTCTGGACCTAAACTTAGCATGCTTAGAACTTTAGCTATTTTGAGCTTTAGATTTTTTTTCTTCTAAGGATTTTATAGTTCCAGATCTTATGTTTAGGTCTTTAATCCAGTTTGGGTTCATTTTTTTGTATGTGATATAAGACAGGGGATCAATTTCATTATTTTGCATGTGGACGTCCTATTTTCCCAACACCATTTGTTGAAAAGACTGTTATTTCCCCATTAAATGGGCTTTACACCCTTGTCAAAAGTCATTTGGCAAAATACAGGAGGGTTTATTTCTGGGTCTGTATTTTTTCATTGGTCTGTATGTCTGTCTTTATGCCAGGAACACACTGTTTTGATTACTGTAGCTTTGTAATAAGGGTTGAAATCAAAGAACTTCAACTTTTTCAAGACTGTTTTGACTATTCAGTGTTCCTTGAATTTACATATGAATTTTGGGATGAATTTCTATATAAGAAGACAGTTGTTAGGATTTTGATGGGACTACATTGAATTATAGATTTCTTTAGGTAATGCTGACATCTTAGCAATAGTAAGTCTTCCAATCCATGAACCCAGGAAGTCTTTCACCATTTTGGCTAAGTTTTATTTTTATTTTTTTAATGCTGTTATAAGTGAAATTTTCTTAATTTTTATTTAAGATTGTTCATTGTTATTATATAGAAACACAACTGATTTTTGTGTGATGATTTTTGTGTCCTGCAGCTTTGCTGAGTTTATTTACTAGATCTAACAGTTCTTCATTGTATCATTGGGTTTTTCTATATATAAGATCATGTCATTTGTGAATAGAGATGATTGTACTTATTCTTTTCCAATTTGAATTTTTAAAAATTTTCTTTTTCTTGCCTAATTGATTAAGACTTCTAGTACTATGTTGGTGGAATAGAAATTAGTAAAAGTGGGCATGCTTTTCTTGATCTTGATCTTAGAAGAAAATTAGCATAGAAATTTTCTGTCTTCATGATTCAGTCTTCATAGGTTATTTCTAGGAATTTGTTCATTTCATCTAGGCTATCCAATTTGTTGGCATACAATTGCTTACAGTATTCTCTTGCAATCCTTTCTGTTGCTGTAAAATTGATTATAATATCACCTCTTTCATTTCTGATTTAAACTGTTTGGGTCTTTGCTTTTTTTGTTGTTCAATCTCGCTTAAAGTCTATGAATTTTGTTGATTTTTTGGAATAACCAACTCTTGGTTTCACTGATTTTTTTTTCTAGTTTTTGTGATACTTTTCTTTGATCCATTGGTTGTTTACAAGTATATTGTTTAATTTCCTCATATTTATGAATTTTTGTTTTCATTATGCTGTAAGTTTCTGGCTTCATTTCATTTTGTTCAGAAAAGATACTTCAATCTTTATAAATTTTTTGACTTGTTTTGTGGCCTCATATGTTATGGTCTATTCTAGAGAATGTTTATTGTGCACTTGAGAAAAATGTGTACTCGGCTGTTGTGGAATGGAATTTTTTTTATATGTCTGTTAGGTGCAGTTGGTCTATAGTGTTGTTCAAGTCTTCTGTTTACTTATTTTTCTTATTTATCTTTCTCTGGTTGTTCTCTCTGTGATTGAAAGACTATTAGAGTCTCTTACTATTATCAAAAGTTGTCTATTTCTCCCTTCATTTCTGTTTATATTTGCTTCATTTATCTTGGAGTGATGTTTGCATATATGTTTGCAATTATTATATCTTGTTGAATTGACCCTTTTGCTATTATATAATGTCCTTTTTTGTGTCTTGTAACAATTTTTTACTTAACTTCTTTTGTCTGTTATTGGTATGGCCACCCCTGCTCTCTTTTGATTACTATTTACATGCAATATCTTTCTCCATCCTTTCACTTTCAACCTGTGTGTATCATTAAATCTAAAGTGATTCCCTTGGAGAGGGCATGTTGTAGGATTCTGATTTTTAAAAATCTACTTTGCCAATCTATGTATTTTGATTGGGAAGTTTATTCCATTTCTGTTTAAAGTAATTATAGGAAAAAAACTTATTTTTGATATTTTGTTATTTTTTTATAGCTGTTTATGTCTCCTGTTTCCTTCATTACTTCCTTCTTTTGTGTTTAGTTGATTTTTTTTATAGTGACACATTTTTTTATTTCATGTTCATTTCCTTTGTGTATATTTAATAAATATTTTCTTTGTGGTTACCATGGGGATTACATATGACATCCTAGAGCTATAACAATCCATCTTAAATTTATAGTAGCTCAATTTCAATGACAAAGAATTCCACTTTCCCCCTCTTCCCACATACTATGTTATCAATGTCACAAATTACATCTTTATATATTGAGTAGTCATTGACATAGATTTATAATTATTTTTATGCATTTGTCTTTTGCATCCTGTAGAAAACAAAAATTGGAATTACAAAATTACTATAAAACTTTTATTTTATTTATTTATTTATTTATTTACCTTTGTCAAATGACTTTGAGTTTTGAGTTACTGTGTAAAATCCTTTTATTTCAACTTTAGCATTTCTTATATGGTAGATCTAGTGGTAAATTACTCAGTTTTGTTTCTCTAGTATAGTTTTAATTTTTTCTTCATTCTTGAATTTATTTCTACATTTTGCCAATTAACAGTTAACTGTTCTATCTTTCATCACTTCAAATATATCATCCCACTGTTTTTTTGGCCTATAAGACTTTTGTGAATCCACTGGTATTCATATTGTTGAAGATCCCTGTGTTTGGGGGGTAGGGTTGTTATTTTTCTTTTGCTGCTTTTAAGAACCTCTCTTTGCCTTTCAACAGTTTGAGGATAGTGTGTCTTGGTATGGACCTCTTTGGGTCTATTGTACTTGGAATTATTTGAACCTTTTGGATTTATATATTCATGTCTTTCCTTAAACTTGGGACAGCTTCAGCCACTGTTGCTTTATATAATGTCTTTGCCCTTTCCTCACATTCTTTTTATTTTTGTTATTGTGTTTTAGGCTTGATAATTTCAAATTACCTGCGTTCATGTTCACTGATTCACTTTTCTACCTGTTTGAGTCTACTGTTACAGCCCCTAGTGAAATTTTCAATTCAGTTATTGTATTTTTCAGCTCCAGTCTTCCTTCTTGGTTATATAGATATAACTTATATCTCTTTGTTGATATTTTCATTTTTTAATATATCATTTTCTATATTTCCTTTAATTCTTTATATTATCCTTTAGTTCTTTGAGTATATTTAACTCATTCATGACTGGTAACGTGAATTTACATTTCAAATTTTGTCCCTGGTTGACACTGATGTGAAAACTGTTTTTGGGATTCCAATCCAGATAAAAATACAAAGGTACAGAGTACTAGTCAGAGTGGTGTCTAAGGTAAATACTGGATATGTCTGCAACTTTCAGATATTGTAAAAAAGGTGACAACTTAGAAAAGACCATTTCACTTGTGCTTAACAACAGAGGTTTACGGCAAACAGTTTCAGATTTTTAAAATTTTTACCAGCTCTCAGTATTAGAAAAGTGAAAAATTTGTGGGTTGCGAATGTGTTAAGACAGTTGTTTTAAAGTCTGTCTAGTAAGTCTAATACATTTGTTTTTTTCAAGGATAGTTCAGGAGATTTATTTTGCTCCTTTAAATAACCCATGCTTTCCTATTTTTTGTATGTCTTCAGATATTTTGTTGAAAATTGAGCATTTGAAAAAAATAACCTTCTCTTCCAGTTTTTATCTTGGAAGACCTTCACTAGTTATCAGGTTCCTGAGCCTAGGATCATCCCAAGGTGAAAGTCTGTCTTCTCAGGTCTTTTCTGAATATATATCCTATCTGATCCTGTGTATATGCTTTAAAAAAAATTTCTCCATATACAAGGCAGTTTAATAAATGTCTTAATTTCCAAAGAGTCTCACCCCAGCTTCTTTTTAGGTGTCCTATTGTATTTATCTGCCTGTGGTGTCTTGCCCACAATTGTGTATAAGTCTACAGATCTCCTGCAATTTTCATGGGCCACAGTACCTACCTCTTCCTGTCAAAGCTCCTGCTGACATCCAGACTCTGCCACAGTGTCCTATCTGAATTCTGAGTCAGGTGAGACAGAAATTAGTCCCTTAGGCTGCTCACTGACAGTCCAGAACATTGTAAACAATTTCCACTCTGATTCTTCCTGCTGAAGGAGAGAACTGCGAGTTGAGCTTATACTGCTGACTGTACCATGCTGTGCCAGGAAAGGGGTGGAGCAAGTGCAAAAAAAATTCCAGGACATTTTTTGACATTTTGAATGTGACTTTTTCATGGCTTGGCATTTGCTTTTTTGCTGTAGTTCTCTGAACTGGTTTCCAGAGCTCATATAAAGTTATTTTAGTCCATATGTTATTGTTTGTTTAATGTTTTCATGTTAAGATACTTGGATATGTAGGTTAAATTTTCTATCAAATTTAGAAAGCTCTTGGCCATTATTTTTTTCAAATTTTCTTTCTGCTCCTTTCTCTCTGTCCTCTTTTCTAGAACTCTCACATGTGTATTGTTGGTATACTTGATGGTGTCCCACATTCATTTTTTTTTTTTTGGCTCCTCTGACTAAATAATCTGAATTGATGTATCTTTATGTTTACTGAGTCTCTCTTCTGTCTGCTCAAATCTACTGTTGAACTCATCTAATTAATTTTTCATTTCAGTCATTGTACTTTCAATTAAACTGAAGAAATTCAACTCCAAAATTTCTATTTAATTTTTTTACACAATTTAAATATCTTTATTGGAGCACTCTGCTTCTTGAGTCATTGTTCTCATACTTCAGTTGTTTAGGTATGATTTTCTTTAGTTTCTCAAATATACTATAAAAGCTGATTTCAAGGTCTTTGTCTAATCAGTTAAACAATGTACAGGCTTTCTTAGGGTCAGAATCTATTTTTTTTTCCCCCTAGATTGAGGCATACTTTTACTATGTCTCTATTTTTTTAAAACAGCATTTTAAATAATAGACTTGAAAACTCTGGAAATATGACTACCCCTTCCTAGATTTTGTATGTATGTCTATGCCGGAGATCAGCTCCAGCCGGGTTCAGGGTACCCCAAAGACTCCAGTCTAGTGCAGAAGTGATGTGTGTTTTATTGGGAATTACAACGGGTATTTTATACACAAAGTCAGATGTGGGAGGGGCGTCCCCCACCCACCAGAAACCTTAATCCATGAAAACATAATCAATGATTGCCTTTAAACTCTTTTCATATGATAATCTTAAAATCCCATAACAAAGGATAACCTAATCTGTGACTGACATAGTCTATAAATCTTTTTCATCCTAAGCTGATTGATTTATGCCAAATTAAACAATTCTATAGAAGCTTAAGTATTTACTTTACAAACAAAAGTGGCCCATCCCAGAATGTTTGGAATGTGGCCCAGTCCAAAGTTCACAGTGGGCTACCTGCAAGTAACCTAGCCGCATTCTTTCAACAAAATGGCTGTCTTCTAAAACTATATTCTACAATTTACACCTTCAATAAATCCTGAGATCATGACCCAGAAGCCTGTGACCAATACTAAGGCTTTTAGATGTGACACGAGTTTGAATTATAAGTTGTGTGAGAGCCAAAACTGAAGTTTGTTCAAGAATGGGAGCAATGAGCTTCTAAAGTTAGCTTGTGTTCATCCCGGTCTCAGAGTTTTTACGTTTTGAGCTCACAGGAGCTTAATCTGGTTAGTGCTGAGTAGAAAGGGGGAGGAAATGGGGTCAAATAGCTCCCGAACGCATCCTAGTGGTCCTGGGGTCAACGGCCCTTCCTGATCCCTAACGCTCAGTGGGCCTCCATGGCTGGCTCCCAACATGTCTATTTGTGGTTGATTTTGCTATTATTTGTTTGTTTGTTATTGACTTTATTGGACAAATCCTATAAAGTGAGCATTCCTTGCCATGTGTGGTTCCTGAGATTTCTGTTCATTTAGTTCACTGGTCAGTTAATGTGTTGACAGATATGTCCTTAAATGCCTTCCACCATTAGGATTCCCATTCTTTGATGAGGGGCCTCTGTGTGCATGTTATGGCATACATTTAACATTATAACAGTCTATAATCTGTCTTGGTCTTCACTCCAGCTTGTATAGAACCCAAGGCCAACCAGGGGTGAGAAACTTGCGTCTTCTTGGGTCTTTTTAGAGCATGCATACAACCCTGCATATGTATGTGGCATTTTAGAGTCCCAGGAATATGTTGGAGTTTTTCAAAGCTCTCTATAGACAGTTCACTTCCAAGATATTTTAAAAAATATTTTGGCCAGCCTCTTATTTGTTCCAACTGGTATTATTACCACCTCAAGCAGTTTTTATGTTAAATAATTGCCACTGACTTTTTTTTAATGTATATAACAAGCACTATAGATACAGAACTCTCCTCACTGTGTAAGCTCTTAGGTCAAGTAAAGACAAATTTTGTGAATGGTGTTTTTCCTAAGAGTTGTCATATAGATAAAATGGTAACCAGGATCTTGGAATAGAGCCTTTGAGGGAGCTCCAGACCCATTTTGTCCCTACTGTTTGCTAGGCTGCAGATTTCCCTGAATTTCATGATTGCAAATCTGCTGGTTTTTAAGGTTGCCCCAGAGCTGGGGAGAGGGAGATGGAAATAGAGAAAGTTAAAATGCCACAAAGCTCACTGTCCTTAATGAGAGTCAGCCATTTTTCTTAAATACATTCTCCTTGTTGTAAGCCTTTCATTAAATTTGAGAGTTCTGAAAAAGTTGATTTTGCCAGGGTTTTTGTTGTTATGGAGGCTCAGATTTTTGGAGGTCCTTACTCTACCATTCCAGACATACATCTCTATTTATTCTTAAGCTAAATGTAGGCACTTGAACTAATCATTTTGACACTATAATTTTGGAAGTAACAGCAACACACCTTAGTTATTTTCCAGAAAGGTGATTCTCCATCCTGGACACACATTATAATAAACTTCAGAGCTTTAACTAAACATTGTCATGCCAGAGTCCTACCCCTGTTCGATATATTGGTATCATTGAGATTGAGGCCTGGCCATTCTTTTAACAAATCAACCTAGGTGATTATAATGTGAAACCACAGCTGAGAACTAATTTCTTATATATTTATTTTTGAATCCTACAACACAAAACATAGTACCTTATATTTCTGAGACTCCTAATTTTCTGAATGATTAAGTAAATAAATGTATAAATGAAAGTGGTTTTAATTACACAAATAAACATATAATTATCTAATCTAATAGCAGTCAAAGATATATTTTTGTCAACTTGCTCTTCTTCAGACCTTAAAACAGGATTGAATATACAGTGAAATGATGCTTGTGGCTACCTGAGTTATATATTTTAAACAAATTCAGAAGGTTTAATGATGTGTGGAGTCAAATAAATTTCAAATGAGTTTTGATTAGATTGATATTTTAGTTATGTAAACCATTGGTAACAAATACATTCTCAAAATAATTTGAAAATAACATGATTATAATATACCAGGCATCCTGCTATATGTTTTATATGTATCATTTTAACAACCCTCAAAAGAGAAATCTTATTATTAGCTCCATTTTACCAATGAGGAAGTTGAAGTTCAGAGAAGTTAAGTAGCTTATGCAAAGTCATATTGCAAAGTCATGAAACCAGGATATTTTCCCAAGTATTCTCTCTGTGGGACTTCAACTATTAAGCCAGTGCTTCCCAAACACTGGAATCACCTAGAGCTCTTTATGATGCTGGCTCTCACCCCATATATTCTGATTCAGTTGGTATTGGGTATCTTAGTCCATTTGTGCTGCTATAGAAAAGCACTACAGACTAGGTAATTTACAGTTCTGGAGGCTGAGGAATCCAAGCTCAAGGCACTGGCACTGGTGTTTGGTGAGGACTGCTCTCTGCTTCCAACATGGTGTCTTGTTGCTGTGTCCTCACGCAACAGATGAGGGTAATAGGGCCTAATGCTATGTGAAGCCTCTTTTATAAAAGTCTTAATCCCATTCACTAGTGCTCCATTCTGATTACTTAATCACCTCTTAAAGGCCTCACCTCTTAATATTATTACATTGGATATTAAGTTCCAGCACATGAATTTTGGTGGGAACATAGCATTCAAACCATTGCATTGGGGTTAGGAAGTTTTAAAAACTCCTCATGTAGTTCTAACATACAATAAAGTTTGAGAACCACTGTCTTAAAAACTATGTTTTTCTCCCCCTTCCTAAGGATATTTTTTAAAACATAAGATGCTCAGATAAATTATTTACTTCAAAATATCCACATAGCTCACTTAGTTTCTCTAAGTGTTATAGATCTATTTCTATATGTTTTCTAAGTATTATAGATCTATTTCTATATGTATGTAAATTTCACAAAGTGAAATTTAAAGCTTATCTTTCATATGAAAATTGTTCAACTCAATTAATGCAGAAAAGGACAGCTAGAAGTCCCATAAGTCCTGGAGAGTTCTGGTGGTATATTAATTCACTTGTAAAACATAGAGGAATTTCAGTTGACTTTAAACCTTCATATGGACAAATAGTGAACAAATAGAGTGATGTGACTGCTGAAATAGTTCGTGCAAGTTGGGTGCACTGGTAGAAGCACTGTGTCCAGATCCTAGAAGATATGAACTCCACTACACTCTGCTCTGGTCAAACCACATCTGGAATTCTGCATTAAACTTGGGTATATTTTATGAGAAAGGTTGATAAATGAGAGAGGAAACCTATGAAAACCATTTACTGTGAAAATTGGTTAATGTTCCACAGCAGAGAAGATAAGGGAGACCAGACAGCTGGCTTTATATATTAGGAAAGCATTCATGAAGATGAGGATTAGTTACAGTTAATATAATGTTATATTTCATGTTCATTATGAGTTAATGGACTCCTATCTGCTGAGTTGGAACACTAACCACATATTTATAGAAAAATGCGATGTAACAGACCCAACAATTTTTGGAAAATGATCTCTTTGTAAATTGGAGACTCCCTGTTTATGAAGTATAATATTTCATATAATTAGAATTTTGTTTCTGTCAAAATTATGGTTTCAAGTGTTGTTCTTAGCCAGATCCATACAACTTGCTATTCAGAAACATCTGTCTGAATGTGCAAAAAATTGCTTTGCCTCTCTTAATCTGTGAATTACTGGGTATAAATGGAACAAAAATTTAAATATATACACATTTAAAACAAATTTAGACATATACATATATACATATATAAAAGATAAGTATGTAGATGTACACACATGTTTGTAAATAGAAACTATTTAGGGTATTATGACTTACATTTGTTTAGTATCTTGTACTCATTATAAAGTACTTTCAAATACATCTTTGGTCAAGAATGTCATGTAATTAACTCTATAAGCCTCTAGTCACACAATGGTGCCTCACGATTTAGACCTCATTCATGGAAGATGTATCTAAAGCAGAATCAATACAGGGCATGATAAAATGGGAAAAAAAATCACAGTTGTCTATGATAGCTACGATAATTATCTTGAATTACATTAGAGAAGTAGAAAAAAATCAGAACCATTACATTTCTTTTCTTTTTTTTTCTTGTGATTCAGTAAGATAGAGCAACCATCAAAGTGTAATGCATTTTTTTTTGCTGTGTAAATTTAGAGTATAAGGACTGTATCATTTATTTTACCCAAAACTCATTTATATTTCCTGTAGTTCATAAGGAAGAGTGTAATCATTGATATTCTAATTTTAATTTTTGAAGTACTACATTTGAGAGTGTAAGGTGATTCTAAGTGAGCAATAATTTTTTTTTTTAATTTGTAGAACGTGTTAACTACTGGGAATAGACGTAGGATCTTATGATAGAGTAATACAATCAAACTCTCTGTTCTCTTTGGGCGTACATAGATTATATCAAAAATTTTTAAAAGATTTAATTTATTAAATATTCTTTTAGAACAAGATTTCTCTGTTTGGTTTTCGCTTTTCTGGCATGCTAGTCTAACATGAATGTAGCATTTCTGAAATTCTTTAAATGCAATGTACTATTTTTAACTCTTTTTCAAATACTATGTTATGCATCCTCTGGTCTGTATGTGGTACAGAGTGGTGTTTTTATAGCTCTTCTGGTTAAAAATTTTTGTCTTGAGTCATGTTTTGCTTGCCTAGTGTGTGCTTCAAAGTTGCATTATGTATGTCTCACCTCATCAGAAAACTGCCGTTCTTTTCATTGGAGGCAAGAGAAGGAATTCCATACCCATTAATTTAATTGCTCTATGCCAAAATACTCAGTTTTCTGTTTTATTCATTAATCTGTAAATAATATCTTAATATTTTTCTATTAGTTGAATTTTAACCAAATGTCAATATTTTACTATTTTATACTTTTTATCTTACTTGTGTGTTCTACTTGATTGTGTTTAATTTGAACTTGACACCTTTTTCTACTTGTTTTACCATTCTACCTTTAATAGCATGATGAAGGTGTTTCATATTCGCTTTCTCAATGACTGTTTTTGTTTGTCTTAGGAAATGTCATTGGCAAAATAACTTCATCTCTTGAATTTATTTTATAAATTAAGATTCTTTTGCTTATCTATGAGCTAGGACTTCTTTGTTTTTGTTTTTTTGAGACAAAGTTTCACTCTGTTGCCCAGGCTGGAGTACAGTGGCACAATCACGGCTCACCACAGCCTCCAACTCCTGGGCTCAAGTGATCCTCCTACTTCAGCCTTCTATGTAGCTGGGACTACAGGTGTGCATCATTGCATCTGGTTAAGGTTTAATCTAATACATATAATTGTGAGTGCTTCTAAGCCTAGGTGTACAGTGTATAGTGAAAAGACACTAAATAAGAAATAGGGATATCTAAGATTAATTTTTAGTTTTGTTGCTGTTTGTGAACCTTAAGCCTGTGTCTATAAAATGGGTATGCCATGCCTCCTTTAGACAGTGTTGTGACGATCATATGAGATAATGTATGTGGAGTCCTTTATAAACTGCAAAATCTAGGCTGTCATTATTGTTACTATTATTGTTATTATTAAGGGTTTTACCATTACAGATGAACATTTGAATTTTGCATAACCAATATTGTACCAGTGGGGAAACTGGCAAAGACTAGTTTTTAAGATATGTGAGAAGGTGGAAAATGTGGTGAATTTGCCCAGTCGTTTAGCATTAGTGAAAGATGGTTTTGGCAGAGTAATTACTTTTTCCATCCTCCAATATACTGCCTCCCTTTCCATAGAACTATGCAAGGCAAGACGTCATATATTTAAAATCTTTAAACCTAAAAACAATGAAAAAAGTAAAGAATTCTCACCTTCAAAACAAATAAACAAACATTGGAGGAGCCTGCAGGCTTTTGCGTCTGACACTTCCCTGTCCCACAGATTGGGAACATGACAAGACCTTGGTGAGCTATGCTGTGATCTCATTGAGACTTTGGCTCCGGGGAGCTCATAACAGACACCTTAAGAAGTTCTTGGATCAGAGGCAGATGTGATCACTTTTGTCATTTTTCCCAGTGTGGCCCAGTGCTGTGGCTTCTGTTTTTACTGATACAGCAACAAGAGAATCGGGAAGTCATTCGGCATTGTGAGGTCCTCTCTGGAGGAGCACGTCTGACTTCGAATTTGGCTTGTTGAACAGATCTTATCCATTTATGTTCCATCATGACTAATACTCTTTTTAGTGTTTATGACTGTGACTAAGTATCTTAAAGTTATAGTCTCTTTATTATTTTTATTTTTCATAATTCAACAAATATTTATTTAATGTACACTGAGACAGACATGAGCCTATATCCTAAATGAGAATCAAAGAAGACCAGGTGTCTCTGTCCTTGAAAAGCTCACAAATCGCAACTTGGCGAGACCTCATCTCTACAATAAATCAAAAATCAGCCGGGCATGGTAGTGCGTGCCTGTAATTCCAGCTACTCAGAAGGCTGAGGTGGAAGGATCCCCGGAGCCCAGTAGGTCGAGGCTGCTGTGGCCGGGAGCGACCACTGCACTCCAGTCTGGGCAACAGAGTGAGACTCCAACTCAAAAAAAAAAAAAAAGAAAAGCTCACAAATCATGGGGGAAGGATCCATAAGAAAATCATTACAATACAATGAACAAAAAGCTACAGATGCCTTTGGCTGTACATGGCCAAACCATATTTCAAGATTAGTTCACTCACAGCTCTACAATGTCATCAAGGACCCAGGATACTCTTCTCTTTCTCTTCTACCCTCTCTCAGTGTGGCCTGTGATGATTCCTTCTCGTCAATAGGAAAACTGCCCCAGAGTCCTAGGAGACATCATCTCAGACGTTGTTGGCCAAAATTATGGGCCCTAAACAAATAATTGTCTACTGTTAAAAGTTGAGTCAGAGGTTGCAGGGTTAAGTAGTTTGTGGGAGTTTGGGAGGGAATCCAGGTAAAGAAAATAACATTCAAAGATGCACAGGAACATGGCACTTTAGGGAACAACAATAATCCCAGAAGACTGGAGTGTAGTTTCTGCAAAAAAGAATACTGGGAAATAAGACAAGAGTAAGGTTAGGTGAGATTGGGAAAATACTTGAATGCCATGCTAATGATTTAGACATTATCCTTAAGGAAAAATGAAGCCAGTAGAGAATTTTAATAAATCGACAGTCCTTTTGGCAATGTCCTTCTAGTCTTTTTGGAGGTTTGACATTCATCTTCAAGTTAATTCCTCAGGAATGGCCTGTGCTAACATCATTCCCTGAAGTCTTCCATGTTTTTAATAGTTTTATATTTTGAAGGTCGTTTTGACTCCGTATTAGAACTCAATTCACATTTTCTCTCCTTTAGCTTAGAGGTATAACTCCCTTTCCTTCATCAAAAAACATTGCTGTTGAAAAGTCTAAAGACAGTGTTTTATTCTTCCCTTAAATGCAACGTGGTCTTTTTGCTTGGATGATCAAAGAATGTTTTTTAAATTAAAATTCAGCAGTTGTACTAGAATATGTCCTTATATTCTTTCATTCTAGGTCAATTTTCCCAGTTATATAAGGTAGCTTTTCAATATACTCTAGGTTTTATTTCAGGAGAGAATTTTCTTCAAATTTTTTAAATTATAACTTCAGAAACATGCCCTATTGTATTGCTTTGTTTTTCTTCTTAGAGACTCTTACATATGTGTGCTAGATCTTATCTGCCTGTTTGTTCTCTTGAAATGTTGATTATTGTTCTATCATTTTTCAGTTTTCACTGCTTCTATTTGTTTAAAGACATTATCCACTATGTTTGTTTATTTTTGTGTTCTTTCTAGTTTACTCTTCATTTCCAAAATGAATTTTTCTCTTATTTCTAACTTTCTATGGATGTCTTTCGCGTCTCTTTAAAGCTTATTTTTAACTAATCATATATTTTGTCTCTCATATTTTTCTTTTACTATTTTAGTTGCTTTGTTTTTATTGGGAGATTCAGGGAAATTCAACATTTTGCCACTATCATCTTTTCAGAATTCTTCCCATTTTCCTTGTGGAAAAAAAGTTCCATGATTTTATAAACTTTAATAATTCTAATTTGTCTTACTTTAATTATTTTCTTTCAGCTCTTTTTGATATTTTTTGTTACAGTTTTTATCTGTTTTGTAGGTATGTCTTTCTAACATGCTTGCATTACTGTAAGGATGTTATTCTGCTCCTTATTCTGTTTTTTATTTCTTGTAATAACTCCATATGGTAATTGACTGTAGTCTTTTTATATTGGTTATTTTTAAGTGAAATGGATTTTCCTGGTCTTTTAGGAGGGAGAGGTGGGCCAGGATAACATTGCTAGCTTCATGGTTCTCAAGATCCCATTTGCTGTTTTCATAGTGATGAAGAGTACATTCTGGCCCTTCTGCCTCCACCCTTGCTTTTTATCTGGACTTTCTTATTTCTTCATCCCAGTGTTCCTGCCCTGTTCAGTTTTTATTAGAGACAGGGTCTCACTCTGTCTGCCAGGCTGGAGTGCAGTGGCGCCATCATAGCTCACCGTAATCTCAAACTCCTGGGTTCAAGGAATACTCCCGCTCTCGGTCTCCCAAGTAGTTTGGATTACAGATATGCACCACCACATTCAGCTAATTAAAAAAAAATTTTTTTTCTGTAGAGTTGGGGTCTATGTTGCTCATGCTGTGCCCTTCTCTATTTGGATGCACCTCCCTGTAGTTTCTCCTCAGTGCAGGGATTTGTCCTAGATGAAGCCTTCAGTTTGTAGTTTTAGCAATTCACACACCTCAGACCTACAGAATGCCTTGGCATCATCAGACTTTGTGGCATTATAGTTGTATCAATTAATCAGCACCTGAAAAGGCCATTTCCAGATTCTGCTGCTGTTCCTGAACTTTTCAGTGAGAACTAAATGGTGATTTGGGGGTTCCCCGGCCTCCAGGGATTTCATGAATCCCTCTGCTTTCTGTCTGTGGTTGGTAGTTTATCCCAGTCTGCTTGTGTTTGGGGAGTCCTTGTGGATACCTTGTCAATATTATATATGTTGTCTCTCATGTTTTTGTTTTGTTATATTAGTTGCTTTGTTTTTATCGAGAGATTCAGGGAAATTCAGCATTTTGCCATTATCATCTTTTCAGAATTCCTCCTGTTTTCCTTGTGGAAAAAAAAATTCCATGATTTTGTAACCGACAAATATATTAGATTATTGACATCTATAAACTCACTAATATAGTTTGGATATTTGTCCCCTCCAAATCTCATTTGAAATTTGATCCCCTAATATTGGAGGTGGGGCCTGATGGGAGCTGTCCACATAATGAGCTGTCCTCATGAATGGCTTGGTGCTGTTCTTGTGGTAATGAGTGAGTTCTTACTGTTAGTTCCTGTGAGAACCGATTGTTAAAAAGAGCTTGGCACCTCTCTCTCTCTCTTTGGCTTCTTCTCTTGCAGTGTGATCTGCACATGCCAATTCCACTTCACCTTCCACCATGAGTGGAAGGTCCCTGAGACCTCACCAGAAGCAGATGCTGGTGCTATGCTTCTTGTCAAGTCTGCAGAATCATGAGCCAAATACCTTTTTTCTTTATGAATTATCCAACCTCAGGCATTCCCTGATATCAACACAAATGGACTAATACAATCACTTAGAAAAGCTGGGCTTTTGGGGCTATGTTCTGGAAGTTCCCTGAAATTGTGAGAAAGAACCATGGTTTTTGCATTTGAATTTACATGTGTATGACTTCATTTGGACCAAGTATGTAGTAAAGATTTACAAATTACATTATTGTAGAGGGGCTTTGGGATCAGACAGACATGAATTCAAATTCCGCCTCTGCATTTTACCTTTCACATATTAATTCATTCCTCTAAGGCTTTCCTCATCTATGACATGGAAATACTACTACCACTCCAAATACCACTATTCACTGACTCAAAGGGTGATTGAGATTAAATTATGTTGGCTATTTGAAGGTTAAATTCATGTTTATAATCTTTTGGTTTGACAGCATCTTAATGCATAGAAGTTTAATAAGGTGACAATGTGAAAGACAGTTGAAAATATAACTACTTTTGTATTACAAAAAAAGTTTTATTGTAGAATTTTAGAAAGAATGGCAATTAAATATTTTCAAAATAATGTTCTGACTATATCATCATTTGGAATTATATCCTATCAGATTTTTTTTTAGATTTGATACTGAGAACTAGGCCACTGGTATCACTGATGGCACTTCTCACCGTGATCAAGAGAGGTCACCTGTTGTGTAGAAGGTTACTTTGCTCTCACTCTTAGGTGGAACCTGATTTGGTCCTGCCTTCATCATTTACTAGGAACTCAGTGTGGTTTGTTATGCCTATAGGGAAAGCATCCTTTTATAGCTGTAAATTTGCAAACAGTCAAATCCAATGAATGTTAATTGAGTATCTTCTAACTGATAGAAATTGGTATAGGCACTGGGCACAACAGAAAGAGTCCCTGCCCTCTTGGAACTGACAGTTCAAGGGCAAAGGCAAACCGTCCACCACAACTGCATGGAGTGGTAAGTGGTATCACACAAGAACCCTGGATTACAGATGATGCTGCTTAACCCAGACCTATGGTTCAGGAAAGGCTTCCTGAAGAAAATCAGGACATGCAGGAATTCCTAAGCTAAAAAAAAGAGACAAAAAAAGATTTGTGCAAAGGCGTGGAGACATGTGCAAGCAGCACATTTTGAGGACGTGAAACCTGAAAAACTAATGCATAAAGCAGTGTGCCCAACACTGGCTGAAGTTCAGACTCACCGGGAGAAATTTTAAAAATATGAATTGTTTTATAGTCCTCACTCAAACTTAATGAATCACATTCTCAGGGAATGAGTCCCAGAAGTCTTATATATTAGCTCATATGGGGACCCGCTGGCCCAGGGTATGCTTGTGGGGTTGGAGAAGGGGAGTCAAGGCAGGGAAGTTGAGGCTAGAGAGGTGAGCTGGAGGTGACCCATGGAGGAAAGGGCTTGGAAACCACCTTGTGGAGTGTGAATTTTATCCTAAGGTCAGGGGAAACTTCGGAAGAATTTGGGGAGTATAAAGATAGGATAATCATAATCAAATTTATGACTTCTAAAGATCACTAAGTTGAGTAAGACATTCTCCCTGCCTTCATGAGGGATACAATCTAGTTTATAAGGTTCAACATCTTTGAGCCTCAGCTTAAAAAAAAAAAATCCACAATGGAAATAATACCTACTTTGCAGGGTCCCTGTGAGGTTTAACTGAGATAATACACATGAAGTGTGTACTGCAGTGCCTGATAAACAGGTGGGACTCAAAGATGCTAACTTCTATTGTTTGAGAAAATTATGAAACCAAATAATGGAAGATATTATACTCTTTGCCCTCCATACAACCTCCAAGGAGGTGGGGATCTGTTTTCAGCATCCTCTGACAAATTCTCTCCCCTGGCCCCCACCTAGGACACCAGGCAGCCCACCCTTATCTCACCCCCTACCTCTGCACACTGGTGATGTCCATTTCCATCTTTACCCTGATGACTTCTCAATCTACATCTCCAGCCTGGGTTTCTTTCCTGAGCTCCAAACTTATATATCCACCTGACTTTTGGATGTCTCCACTTAAATGTCTGCAGGCATTTATTCAAATTAGGTCTTCTAACGCCAAATACTACCCCAAGAAAATAAAACCAAACCAAACCCTGCTTTCTCCACATTGGCACCACTATGTCAAAGCAGAAACAGGGGAATCACCCCTTGAATCACATGTTCCCATCTTCTCCAATTAAGCCTCTGAAGTCCACACCCTTCTCTCCAGGCCCAGACTACTCCTTTGTCTAGACTATCACCACCTCTCGTCTGGACTAGTGAAATAGCCTGTGGGTTCCCACACCATTCTTTGCTCCCACGCCATCCCTGCACCCTGTAATCCTGAGACCTAAAACATAAAGAAGATACAAATTCCCCTCCCCCACACACTTAAACCTCTTGAGTGATTTTCAAATGCTCTTAAAATGAACTCCAAACTATTTAGCAAGCCTTACAAAACCCTTTAAGGTCTCATCTCCTGCCTTCCATTTTCTCCCATGCTCCATTTCCGATTTTGTGCTCTAACCATTGTGAACTAGAAAACATAATTCTTTCTCTCTCATTCAAAAGATCTATGTTACATGATGCCTCTTCCATCCCAAATCCCCATTGAACTAGATAACTCTTCATCCTTAGGGTCTTACAAACATCCTCTGGGGAGCCAGTCCTTGAATCTTTGCACTAGCTGAGATTCCCTCACTGGGGTGTATCTGTAGTTTCTCCTCCTCCCCCTCCCCCAGAGCTATTTGTAATACTCATAATTTCTTAATGCCCATATTCCCTACCAGTGGTAAGCAGCATGATGGTAAAAGAATATATACAGTCAGTCCACATAATGCATAGATTCTGCTTGGGAATTTGCTAACTTTCTAAAACTTACTTGCAACCCCCAAATCAATACTCAGAGTGCTTTCACGATCATTCCTGGACCTGCACAGAAAAGTGAAAAATTTGGGTTTTCCAGCGTGCAGGCTCCCAGCTGAGGCTGAACAAGGCAGTGCTCTGCCTTCTCGTTCCAGTTCTTATCCTGTAGGAAAGCGCCCATTTTGTGATCTTTTTTGGTGCTATATTTTTCACACTTTTGTACTTTTTGCTGCTCATAATGGCCCCAGGCAGAGTGTTGAAGTGCTCCCTAGGTTCCCAGGTGCAGGAAGACTGTGTGGTGTGCCTGTCTGTGTTAGATAAGCCTTGCTGCATGAGTTATACTGCTGTTGGCCACGAGTTCAAGGCGAATGAATTAACAATGTATATGAAGTAAAGTGTCTTCAAACAAAAACACACATAACACAAGGTTATGTATCCATCAGCTGACGAGCATGTTGTGGCCAGTGACCCTAACTCTGTGTTTTCCCCTAAGAGCAGTGGGTCAATATTGGTTCACTCAGTGTTTGTGGTGACTTTGTAGAACAGAACTACTGCAAATAGTAAGAATGGGCTGTATTTTATTAACTCCTATATCCTCAGTAACTAACACAGTGACTCTGACATAATAGTTATTCAATAAATATTTGTTCAGACTGAATGTGGTATGTGTTACAGATGTTTATATACTCATATACACATACATACTTTACATATACATACATAGAAATTATATACAATATAGAAATAAATTAAACTGAATTTATCTTTCAGGCCAAACGTGTACTTTGTAGCCTTATTGTTACTTCCTGCCTGAAAAAAAAACCTAAATATAGGTTTGGTTTTGATACTGTCTTGATTTTTATTTTTCTCCAGGATGCTGGAGAAATGGTTCGTTCCTTTGTTGGTGGTTTGGAACTTATTGTTAATTTACTGAAATCAGATAACAAAGAAGTTTTGGCGAGTGTGTGTGCTGCTATTACCAATATAGCAAAAGATCAAGAAAATTTAGCTGTTATTACAGATCATGGAGTTGTCCCTTTATTGTCCAAGTTGGCAAACACAGTAAGTAACACATCTTTTTTGTTTAAATACGTAACATCATAGGATAGGGTGTGGCAAAAAACAATGAGCTTCGAGTTCAGAAACGTAGATTCAAGTTAATATCCATTGCTTATGAGGTATGAAATTTTAATTTTAACTTCTCTGAGACTACTACATGTGAAAGTATATTTTGAACTATAAAATGTTAATATGCAAGATCCTTGTAAAAACAGGCTGTTTTTTATTTGCCACTGGCAATGAAGTGGTGGCAAATATAAGTGCTATTATGTAAGTGTTAACTATCATCCTCAACACCACCACCTTTATTATTGTTCTTACGATAGTGGTTCATGCCAACGTTAGAAGTCAAGTGCGCCTCCCCTAGCTTAGCAAGCTAGGATCGACGGCATTCTGAAGTTAGAAGACTTTGGCAGTTACTGTATTGTTTGTCTAGAGCTGTGCCAGATAGAATAAGCAGGCTTGAGAGACAATGACTTCACCATGACCAGAGGTATTAGAGCATAGCTTGGACTACCACTTGGCAGAAAAGTCATAGAGTAGAAATTAAATATTGGAAGGGTGCTTAGTCTAGAAGACTTTGAGTTCCAGAGAGTATTTACCGGATTCAGTTAAGGACAGCAGGGTGTTGCCTGAATCAAGAGAACAGTGCAGTTAATACACAGAAAAGCATCCTATTCAGTTTTATACGTATATGAGGGAAATACATACAAAAAGAAGGATATAGTCTGCATAAAAATACAGAAAGGAAAATTAAAGACTCAAAATGTGTCATCATATTTGCTGTCCTATTTTCTCCTTCTTGGGAATCAAGGTGTATTAAGCTTTAGAAGTATCTTGAGGGTGAAGGAGAGGCAATTCACATATCCCATTTAAGTGAAGTGCTGCTCTAAGAATAGCCAATAGTTTAAAAAAATATTCGTGTTATGAGGCAACGTGCTGACCTATACTTTTTTTTTTTTTTTTGAGTTGGAATCTCACTCTGTCACCCAGACTGGAGTGCAGTCACTGCAGCCTCGAACTGCTGGGCTCTGGCAATCCTTCCGCCTCAGCCTTCCAGGTAGCTGGAACTATAGGCGCGCGCTACCACACCTGGCTAATTTTTGGATTTACTGTAGAGATGAGGTCTCGCCAAGTTGCCCAGACGGGTCTCGAACCCACAAGCTCAGGCAATCCCCTCACCTCAGCCTCCCAAAGCGTGGGATTACAGGCTGAGCCACGGAGCCCGGCTAACCTGTACTTTTGTGTTATGAGTAGACTTGCTCTAAAGAAACTCAAGCCTTTAGCAAATGATTGATGTCAAATGCCTCCTCACCTTTGAGTGCACTAACCACATTCAGTTCATAAACAGAACTCAGGATTGAAGCTGGGTCTGTTTCTAATTCCTTGAAGGCTAGCTGGCCCTTTTCTCTAGACCCTTGACATCTCGTGGGCCATGAACATAAAATACATACACATGATTTCACACATCCCACCATTCTTTTTCCTTTGCACAGAATAATGATAAACTGAGGCGTCATCTGGCAGAAGCCATCTCACGTTGCTGTATGTGGGGCAGGAACAGAGTAGCCTTTGGCGAGCACAGAGCCGTGGCTCCATTAGTGCGTTACCTGAGATCAGATGACACCAACGTTCACCGAGCAACAGCTCAGGCCTTGTATCAGCTTTCAGAGGACCCCGACAACTGCATCACCATGCATGAGAATGGCGCAGTAAAGGTACAGGGGATGGTCGTGGTGGTGCAAGTTTGGTAAATGCAACCTGGAAAGAGAGTTAAGTAACGCTAAGATTTTACACAAGGAGGTGTGTGGACGCACAGGGTGACTCTCTGTTGGGTCATGGCTGCACTTGAATCATGCGTCATCGTGATTTATGCTGTAGAAACGTTTTGTGGAGATAGAGTTTTTCCAAATCAAAGAATTTAAGTGTACTTAGTAAAATATGTAATCATTACATAACTTGGATTTGATTTCAGACAAGGTACAGTACATGAACGATCAGTAGTATTCATAATCCTGTTTGATGTGGTGTTTATTTAACACGTAAATAAATGGTAGGTATAGACACAGGCACCCACTAAACAGCAGAGGCACTGGTTGAAGCAGTAACTAGACTCAAGCTCAACCAGAATCACAGAGGATCAATTCAAAGACACTTTTGTTTATTTTTAATCTGTGCATCAATTTTTTTTTTTCCTTTCACCAACATACAGTTAGGAGAGTTTCTGCAAATAGATTTTGATGTATCTACACACTGGAAACCACCTAGAATGTTTTGATGGGAATAAATATAAAAATACTTTATCTATGAACAGTTTACATGTATTAGGAAAATTAATTTAAAATATTAATTTTTTTCTATAACTTGTTTCCTTGAACAACATAATGTTACCATTTATTACCTTAATTTGGAATCGATGGCAACCAGATACATTTGTGTTTTGAAATGCATGCCCAACAGGCCTAATCTTTTAGGTAAGATGATCTCCAGTTGATCATCTCTAGTCAAATTTAGATATGCCAAATATGGAACATTTTAGGAGGAATGACACTTAAAATACCAATTGATAATTTCTTGAGGTGATTATTTTAATTTATCCTTCAAATCTATTGTAGTTGAGGACTATGATGTTAATTTTTCTGAAATGAAACTCAGTTTACATTTAAATGTGTCAACCTTTCCATTATAAATCTGTTTTTTGGCACATACGTTAGGCCAAATTGGTTTCTTCAAGCAAAAATTTGGCATTAAAAAGTACCTTTTTAACTAAGTAACAATCTTAAAAAGTAAATTATATTTTAAAAATTGGAATTTTAACTCCAAGTTGTTAAGGAATGATAAAAATGCCATTGCTTCAATATGACTGTTCACATTTCAAAAAAGAAGACATATCTAATTTAAAAAGATGCGTTCTATTATTGAACAAGAACTTGCACAGCCTAAGGTGCCAGAAGTATACAGTTTTTTTAATGAAACTATAAAATTTAAGTAGCTTGATAAAGTGTCTGACATATAGCATATAATTAGACAATTTCCAGAAAGAAGAGTATTTCTAGACTGCTCAAAAAGTTTTAAACTTTAATAAGGTGTGCATGTTATTTTTCAGTTGACATAATGGCCTGGTGTATATGCAACTCTTAATGACTTCTCTAATGCAAGTCAACAGATAATCCAGAATCACTTATGCATTGTGCCATGCAAAGTGGTTGAACTGTATTTGCCTGCCCATGCAACCTATGTGCATTCAGAAAAGAAGGCAATAAAGATTAGGGTGGGGAACAGGAAAGAAAAAAAGCAAAGAAGGAAAATCATGTGCGTTGTGTTCTACAGACTTTCCTGGGTCATCCTTAGGTGTCTTGGGGGCTCTTCTGTCTCATCTACAGTATTTGCCTTCCTGATGACCTGTTTTTTCTGCTGGAGGGGAACTGTGGAGAACAGGATACTTTTGGAAAGTTACTCTGCAGGAGACAGGCAGGCCTTACTCTGTGGGTAGGCTGCACAAGTGCACAACGTGGAGGTTGGCTCTCCCTTCCTTTTCCCGACCTCGCTGTGAGTCCCAGGCCTTGTGGGATTGAGGGGGAGGCATCAGAACCTGTGTTTCCTTTCTCTGGTTTTCTTTAAGGAAGAAAAAAATGTGGATGTGGTGTACTAGGAGTTGGTAGAATATGGGATTTGGCAGTTATTTGGGTGTGGATAATAAGGAAAAGAGATGATAAAAAAAAAAGACTCCAGATTTCAGGCTAGACGAAGAGGAAAATTTCTTTAGCTGAAATAATGCAAGAAGATATTTGGCACATTAGGGTGGTTCAGTTTCCACAGTAAATCGTGCTACGCTGAAATGTATAACCGCTAACATTTCTGACTTTGAATGCATGTAAGTTTAATTCACTATTTTGGCAAATCTCTGGCTATTTGTGTTTCTAATTGCTGCTGCCCTTTCTAATCAAATGCTTGTGATGTTCCCAGTCCTGCAAACATTCCTGCTGCAGCTGCCAATGAATAGGTGTTAACAGGTTCTTTGACAGAGTCACCCTGTCACCTGTTCATAAGTTCATTCTAGGGTTAGCTCCTTTGTCGTACAATTTCCTCAATGGCAGTGGCCAGTGGAATGCCTTGTATCTGTCTTATGCTGGCTGATGTTTATTCTATCCTAAAAGTGAAGGAGCAGGTTTGAGGGCCTAGAATCTAATGAGTTCAATTTTTTAATGTGTACAATTTGAATAGTCAGTTTGAATTTTGAAATTTAAATTGTAGTTGTAGAGCAATTTTGCCCAGTAGAAATGTCATATGAGCCATGTATATGATTTTAAATTTTCTAGTAGTCTCAATTTAAGAACAGATAAAAAGAAACAAGCAAAATTAATTTTAGTAATATATTTTATTTAACCCAATATAATTGATCCTTGAACAACACACGGGGGGTTGAGGTACTGAACCCCCCAACACACACACATAGTTGAAATCCACATATAACTTTTGACTCCCCAGAATTTAACTAGTAATAGCCTAGTTGACTAATAACATCAACAGTCGATTAGCACATATTTTGTATGTTCTATGTATCATATACTGTATTTTTACAGTAAAGTAAGCTAGAGGAAAAATGTCATTAAGAAAATCACGAGTAAAAGAACATGTATTTACTGCTCATAAAGTGGAAGCGGATCATCATAAAGGTCTTCATAATCATCATCTTCATATTGAGTAGGTGAAGAGGAGGAGGAGGAAGAGAGGGGCTGGTTTTGCTGTCTCAGAGGACAGAGGCAGGAGAAAAATCATGTGTAAGTGGACCCTTGATGTTGTTTAAGAGTCAACTGAATATATAAAACATCATTCCAACATCTAATCAATATAAAAATTACTAAAAAGATATTTAAATTATCTTTTTCTTTGGTGCCAAGTCTTCAAAATCAGGTACATCTCAGTTTGAACCAGCCACATTTTAAGTGCTTACTAGTGGCTAGCGGTTTCCTTACCAGACAGTGTAAGTCTAGAAACTGCGGGAGGTGGGGATAGGGAAGCAGGATGATTTCAGTATTATCAGCAGAGAAGTCTTAAGCCATTAAGGGTGGATGAAATGTTTTTGGCAGGTGTTTAGAGAGGCCTGAGAAATGTCTACAAGCTTGCTTTTGAGGCATGTAAACTAGGAAGAAGAGCTGTCAACATCAACTTGAGAAGTTAAGAGGTTAACCAGGAGTTCTAGAAGCTAAAGGAAGAACATGTTTCAAAAGAGTTTGCATTTAAACACTGTTAAGAGGTCAACAAGTATTTCCTGATGCAATTATGTGGAAAAATAATCCGGGTTAGAGCCTTTCCAGGGATGAATCTCTTTTAAAAGGTCTAATCAATTCCCTACCATACAGTGTGGTAAGTATAATTCCATCCTTATCTTCTTTATTATTTATAGACCTCCTTCTCAAACATATCAGCTCCAGGACTCATATCATTACAAAATCTTGAGGATGTGGATGCAGAGTTACTGGAAACTATATTGAAAATATGAGCAGTCTAAGAGTTATACCAAAGCTATTTACTAATTATAATAAAATTGTAACATAGGAGGGTAATACAAGGAGGGTAAGGAATTGCGGAAAAAATTGAGCAAGGCAAGCCCTTTGCTAAGACAAAAAAAGTGATCAAATAGAAAGAGGGTGAGCACTTACAAAAGGCATTAAGCTCCTTTCCCCGTGGTGACATGGGGTTTGCTTTTGCACATGTGTATACCAGGCAAATGAAAGCTGCATTACGGGCTATAACTTCCTGAAAGGCAGGAAATTGGCAAGACTGTAGAAAAATACAACCAGAAAGATGCCCAGCACTGGCAGAGTTGAGGGGACAGCAGTCCAATGTGAGCTCCTCAGCTGATGGAGCCAAATGGTGGCATCAGCTCCTTGCCTAGACCTGTACATGCAGCGGTGCAGCAGAGAGCTGGGAAGATGGACCCAGACACTAACACACCCATGGTATTTGAAGCCTAACACTGGAAAAAAAATATCACTAATGTTTGTGAGTCAAGTAAATGGATTTTAGAGACTGAGGTCACCTAGGAACTCTCATTAAGTGTCTCTATACTTGATATGTTATCTAAATATATTTTCTGTTAATTAAAACTCTTAATGTTACTGTAGTTTGGGGTACTTTCCCCCCATTTCAGATATTCCCTGGAATGCTAGAAATAGCCTGCTTTGTGATATGCTATTAAATTACTTAGTAGGGCTAATAGGTATCATTGAATGTATATTGTACATAGAGCAGTATACAGACTTGCTTCTGATTGATTTATTTATTTCTTTTTATTTATATTTCTCCTTTTTAAAATTTTTTTATTTATTTGGAATCTTACTCTGTTGCCTAGGCTGGAGTGCAGTGGCATGCTCATGGCTACTCCAGCATCAACCTGCTGGGCTACAGTGATCCTTCTGCCTCAGCCTTCCAAGTAGCTGGGACTACAGGCATGGGCTACCCGCCCAGCTAATTTTTTATTTATTATAGAGACAAGGTCTCAGCAAGTTGCCCAGGCTGGTCTCGAACCTGTGGACTCAGGCAATCCACTTGCCTCGGCCTCCCAAAGTGCTGGGATTACAGGCTGAGCCACCGAGCCCAGCCTATATTCCTCCTTTAAAGTGAGGAAGAAGTTTGTGATAACTTAAGGGGTCCAGTAAATTAGATTTTAGTTCATCATGGTTAACTTTTTAATATATTTATCAAATGTTTTCCTTATTTTGTGTTCAGTTTTTTAACTTGAAAAAGCTTAATAACTTTATTAAGGGACAGTTGACATACACGCACACATACTGAAAGCATACCATTGATAAATTTTGACATACACACACACATACACACCTGAAATCATTACCAAACCCAGATAATGGTCCCCTGGTTTCCTGGTAACCCCTTAGTAATTCTCCTTTCCTGTCCCTCCCTGTCCTGGGGCAAACGCTAGTTAGTATGTTTTGTCAATATAAATGAGTTTTCATTTTCTAGAATTTAATAAAAATGGCTCCACATAGTATGTCCTCATTTTTTAATCTGGCTTCTTTTATTCAGGTTAATTATTTTTATGTTCATCCATGTCCTTATGTATATCGATTACTCTTTCATTATTGCTGGTATTTTGTTGTATGGATTATCTCAATTTGTTTATTCTTTTGTGTGTTAGTGAACATTTGCATTATTTCCAACTTAAGGTTATTACAAATAAAGCTGCTACTCTATCAATAGTATTGATCTTCTAAAGAACCACTTTTTGGTTTCATTCATTTTCTCTATTCTTTTTCTGATTTCTATTCCATTGGTTTCCAACATGATCTTTCTTACTTCCCTTCTGCTTAGTTTATGGTTTCATTTGTTCTTCTTTGCCTTGTTCTTAAGGTGAGAAGTAAGGTAATTATTGGACACTTTTATTATCTTCTAAAATAGATAATTAATACTGGAAATTTCCCTCTAGTATTGCTTTTTCTGTTCCAGAAATTTTGATGTTATTTCATTTCATGAAACATACTGTCTTATCTCCCTTTTGATTTCCTTTTGAACCCATAAATTATTTAAAATATTTATACAAAATAATTATAAAAATATAAAATGTTTGATATTATATAAAGTATTTGGAGATTTTTCCAGTGACATTTCTGTTATGGATTTATAATTTAATTCCATTATAGTTAAAGAACATACATTGTATTACTTGAATAGTGAAATGTTTTTTGAAACTTGTTCTATGACCAAGAATATGGTTTATCTTGTTAATGTTCCATGTGTATTAAAAAAGAATGAGTATGTTGATATAGTTGGGTAAAGCAATCTATAAAGTTTAATAGGGTCAAGTTGGTTAACATTATTGTTCAATTATTCTATGTCTTTATGGATTTCCTGACTACTTGTTCTATCAATTATTGCGGATTTGTCAACTTCTTGCAGTTCCATCAAAAGTTTCTTAGTATATTTTGAAGCTCTCTTATTAGATTCCAAATATTTAGGGGTATTATATTCTCTCAGAGGCCACTTTATCATTATAAAATAATCATCTTTATCCCTAGTTTTAGTCTTTGTTTTGATATCTTTTTCTGCCACTGATATGGATAATTTTGGATTCTTTGGGGGGGATGGTTAATATTAGCCTGCTAAATTTTGTTGCTTTTTCTATCTTTTTTTCCCTACTTGTGTATTTTTATTTAAAGTGTGTATCTGTAGGCAGCATATAGTTGGAGCTTGCTTTTTTATTCTCTGCCTTTATGGGGGTGGTGTTTACACTATTTACATTTAATGGGATATTGTCATCGTTGGCTTCAAATATACCTTCTTGTTATTTGTGTTCTATTTTTCTCATCTGTTCTTTCTTCTCATTTTCTGTCTTCTTTGGGATAATTTAACATTTTTATTATTCCATTTTATCTTCTTTGATGACTTATTACTTATTATTCTGTTGTTTGTTTAGTGGTTGCTTTGGAGTTTATAGTATATGTGTTTAATTCAGTACAGAGTACCTTTAAGTAATATTATGCATATAACCATATAATATAAATATTCTTGAGTTTTGTTCTAGGATGTAGTTATGTTACCTAGAAATAATTTGATCCTTTCAGTTCCCTCTGAGGTCATTCAGTGGTCTTCTGAATTATCCAGAGAGCTCCAGGGAGAGATTGAGTGTGCCTAGGAGGGTCTGAGCTAATAGAATACTTGTCTCTTCCATCCAGGCATGGCCTGCTTCACAATAATGAATCCACTTTGCTTCTGCTAATCTAATTCAACTCTTTCACCACCCCATCCCCACCCAAATACATTTCCCTTCCTTTCTTGAGAGCTTGAGGTAAGAAAAGATGAAAAAGAAAGCTGCCTGTAAGTGTAGCAAAAGAACTAGATAATAATGAAAGTAATATCATTTTTGCTTATTCAGCTTCCTATATACCAACCACTATTCTAAAAGCACATTCACAAGTTCTGTTTATTCAGTCTTCTCCATAATCCAGTGAGTTGGGAACTGTTATCTCAGTTTTGCAGATAAAGAAACTGAGTTTCACAGAGATTAAATAAACTTGTCCCAATCACCCAGGCCATAAGGAAAGGACTTGAGAAACCTGACTCCAGAGGCAGTTCTCTGAGCCATCACTGGAAGATAAACAGGTTGTATGCACGTGGGCCCCTATGTTAAAGGTTGTTCTGAAGGAATAAGCCTGGTTAGAAACTCTGCTTTATAAGGTAGAGAATACAAAGAGGATGGGGTCTTGGCAGAAAAGATGCTTGCTTCGTGATGGAATGGTGTCTGCCCTTCCAGTTATAGTCCTACATTCTCTCTCGAGAATCTGTCCTAGGGCCCTGTTTTACTCCTTAGTTTTAATGGTTTTCTGGTCTCTCTTGCTACCCTTGTAGTTGTGTATATTCTTAATTTTTGCCAGTTAAACATTATTACTAGTAAGAGTTATGGTATATAAAGTTAAACCAGATGATTTTGTGATTTATATTTTTATATTGTCATCCATTGCATAGAATTTAATAAGGGTAACTTTATTTTACAAAGGTAATGAATATTTGTTAGTATTAGTTAATTGAGTTAATATTGATTATATTTTATGCTGTGTGTTTGTGTGTGTACATATATGTACTTGATATTTTTAGAACTGAGAAAATTGAAACCAAAAACATGAGTGCACATGGGTTTAATTTAAACCTTTTTCACCATCTTATATCAAGTTTACAATCCTACCACTTATATGAGCTATACTACCAAAGTTCAAGATCCTTGTAACTAGACATCTTTTATGTATTTTTTCAATTTTTTTTAACCTTTATAAACACTTCCCACCACCAAAAGGCACAGTTCTAGGTTTTATAAATATCCTTAATTGTATATTATAAAAAAGGAAATTCCTAATCAAACAAATTAGATTGAAAATCTAAGTTCAAACTGGAATCCTGGGATGAAAAAGCTCCATGCCTCTTAGCATATCATGAATCTTAACATCCATTCTTTTTTAAAAATATTTTTTAATTTTAAAGATGTGGGGTACACTTCAGAGTTAGATATACAAGTGTTTATTATGCATGTACCCTTGTTGATGAGATGTGCCCCCCTCCCCTGGCAGATTCTCACTATTGCCAATCCTGCCCCCACCCTCCCCTTATAGTATTACGATAAATGTTCAAGGTATGCTTACAAGTGAGCACATGTGGTACTCAGTTCTTTGTTTCTGTAATAAGTCACTCAGTATTATAGATTCTAAGTCCATTCAAGTTGCTGCAAAGTTCATAATTTTGTCCTTCTTTATGGCTCCATTGTGTATGTGTACCACATTTTTTTATCTCTCTTTCAATGGACAGCATGGATGATTCAATGTTTTTGCTATTGTGAATAATACTGCAATAAATATGTATGTGCAGGTATCTTTTTCAGAGTGATTTGAGTTCCTCCAGGTATATCTTCAGTAGGGGGATTGCAGGATCATGTGGGAGGTCGATTTTTAGTTCTTTTAGGAATCGCCACACTGTTTTCCACAGAGGCTGTACTAGTTTACACTCCCACCAACAGTGTAGAAGTGTTCCCTTTTTGCTGCATCCTCTCCAGCATCTGTTGTTTTTTGTTATTTTTGATGGCCATCCCGACTGGAGTTAGGTGGTATCTCAGTGTGGTTTTGATTTACATTTATTTGATGACTAGTGAGGCTGAGCATTTTTTTCATGTCTCTGTTGGCTGCTTGTGTATCTTCTTTTGAGAAGTGTCTATTCATATCTTTTGCCCACTTCGTAATGGGGTTGTTTTTTTTTTCTCTCTGGAACATTTGAGGTTCTTATAGATCCTAGATGTTAGGCCTTTGTCAAATATACAGTTGGCAAATATTTTTTCCCAGTCTGTGGGCTGTCTCCTCACTCTCCCAATGGTTTCTTTGGCATTGTAGAAGCTTGTCAGTTTGATGAGTCCCACTTGTCTATCTTATCTCTTAGGCACTTGTAGTTTTGATCAGGAATTGGTTGCCACTTCCAATTTCCATCAGGGTGTCTTGTGCATCTTCTAAGGTTCTTAAGTTTGAGGTGACTTTGTCCAAGTAATATTCGCTTATGTGTTCTATTTTCTGTTCCTTACTCCTGCCTCCCACAACTTTGCTTGTATGTTTGTTCTTCACTGCACAGGTATTTACGGACTATCTCCTGTGCCAGGCACTGTGCAGGGTACTGTATGTACTGTGTTGAAGGGAGTAGACAGGACTTACTGCTTCATGGATCTCTTGCTTGATTGCAGTGGATTGGAATCACCTGATTCCACTTTACAGCAAAGGAATATGAGAGGGGGGAAAGCATTCGGGGTTTGTATTGATCATAGTGATCGTGTTTCTTACTGTGTAAGTTTTACATTTATAACTTCAGTGTCACTTTTTTTTCTTTAGCTCTATTATTGCCTAAACATAAACAAGCAGGAATGTGAGTACGTTGTCAGGTAGATTTCAAAAATCTGGCCTGTCTGTATCTTTAATTAATTTATTATCTTCAGTGCCAGATTTTACACCTCTCAGGTAATCATGAATACATAGAGCCACTTCTGTCAGCCAGTTGTTTTTCCACCCAGTTATGCTTAATGGCACACTACAGCATCCACTACGATTATACGTAAGCTTTTTATATTTTATAGATTACTGGGATGCTTTGCACATTATTGATACAGCTGGATCTTCTCCTAACCTTCAAAAATTTTTTACATAGATTTGTGTGTAGATAGGCTGTTTTTATTTTATTCTAAGACTCAGGGAAGGGAATCTGATTGGTCCAGTATAGGAAAAATAACCACCCCTAGTTCAATCAACAGTGGACAAGGAAACAGTGTGATACTTTACAAGGTGGCGATCAAGGGCGTTACAAGGACAGTCAGGAGCACTCATGGTGATCTGGGAAGGGTGTTTCAAGGGCATTTCAAGGGCAATATATAGATATATACACTTATATCTTTTTTACCAGGTTTTTATAGCAAGTGTTTAAAAGATGTACATAAATATGTAGAACTATAATATATCAATAAAAATACAAAAAAATGTACAGAAGACATTTGACCCAATATTTAACTTCTAGAATATTCTGCCTTACTTGTTAAAATGAAAAATTCTTGCTGACAGCTTTGGCTAGTTTTATTTATTATTGTTGTTTTATTTTTATTAAAGAACTCTTTCATAAAGCAAGTTTTGTGAGTTAAATCAATGTAAATTATAAAATGTGAAAGGTAATTATTTGTAATTTTTATTGAAAATATTCCAGACTTAGCTACTGCCAACTGCTGGTATGGATTTAGCATTCTGAAATTTAAACAGAATAACAGTTGGCTCCTTTTTTTTGATCAAATACTTTGTGATTATATGAGGTGTACTATTATACTGTCAACCTAAGTTTAAGAAAAGATACACTCCACCATTTTAAATCTGTGCAAAACAGTCTTCATTTTATGCACATATAAAGCTATGAGGCATTCACATGTTGGTTTTGAGATTTTTAACTTGGCAAATTACAGATTCTGATTTTTATATCTGTCACTGTTGGCTCCAAACTTGAAGTTGAAGTCACAGGGTTTATTTGGCACTCATACCATGCTAAGGCTTTTCCCTTGCTTTAAATTAGCTGCTACTTAGTGATTAAGAAAGAATACACTAGATGGCAAATAATAACGATAATATATTCACATTACTGTCAGCTATATAAAGTCTGCTTGAATTTTGGGCTGTTTAAAAACCAAATATCTGACCATCGTGTGAACATTAAAAAACCTCATAGCAACAGGTAAACGCCCATCATTTTTTGTTTCTGTTTGCTTTAAAAGAAACCAATGAAAGGTAAAAACAAAAAGTCATTTCCATCTGAGTTATATAAAAGGCTTATCAGGTGTGAGCCTCTCCTTCCTGAGTTGAGTGAAGCCAGAAACCATCACCTTGGTACCTGCTCCTTAGTTTTAGCGATTGTTTCTTTTGTATCCTAATAAGCTTACCACAGAATTACTTCCAGCTAAGAAAGAATTTCAGGGTTAAGGAGTATTGGATTCCATGAAAATTTGGTTTTGGACTGGAGAGTTATTCTTTTTCTTAACATCATCGTGTTACCAAAATTAGGAATGTTTGGGCTATGTTACAGCTTTCTGATCACAAATAGAAGAAAATGACAGTTCTGGATAACTTATTTTGCCTAAATTATACATTTCAGAATTCTTCACATTTAAATAGGTTGAATGTCAAAGTGTTAGATGGGCATAAGATTATGTTGGCATATGCTAAAACCTCTTTTGGTTTCAAAGAAACACGCTTCCTTGCCGAGCTGTATGTCCATGGAACTGCTCAACGGTAGCTACGCCCCGCAGCCTCTTTTTGGTGCTAAATGATCCATTTCAAATCGATGAATTTGCTGCCAACTCTGCAGCAAGCATCGCCTTCTAAAAAGGAGAGACATTTTTGTAAGGTCAAAAATGCACAAACAGTATGGCAAAATAAAGTATATGCTGCTCCTTTTAATGGAAAAGATCGCTACTGGTTACATTTGCCAAATTCAATCAGTATGCCAAAAAGTCGAGGAATCTGGCAGACACTACAGAGAACAGTTCCATCTTTCATCTATATTTCGTTTCTGTATTTATCTAGCATTAGAAAATGCTGGGAATGTCTTTTCCTTCCGACTTGGCTCTTTTGCTAAACCACAGAAACACACCAGCAGCTTCTCGTAATTGTTTGGTTAGAGTGCAGTCAGTCTTTAAACTTGTGAGAAATATATTCTTTCCATTGGAAATTCGTGAAACACACAAACAACTGTTTATTTTCATTTTCTGAAATTTATCCCAGGAACAACAAAAAAATCAATTTTATTAATTGGCGGCTACTTGACTCAATATACAAAGGCAGGATGCCAATTCATTATTTTTGGCCTTCAGCTGACCCAAAATAGTGTTCTCATTTAAGAAGTTATTCACAGATGCTAAACGTAAGAATTACTACTAATAATAATGGCATTTCAGACTTCATGAATAAGTAGTTTTTGGCACTCAGAAAATATCTTGTTTTTTCCTTGAAAACAGCAATCCTGTTATATACAAAAAGTAAACAGTGCTTGAATTAGCACATTGGAGTCTTTAATGTACCAAAAATATGCATGCATTAAACATTTCCTTCTAAGACTCCCTTTTTCACTTTCTTCAGGATCAATCAGTTTTTGTTATTTAAAAAAATACAAACTCTTAGATTATTTGAGCTATGTTTCTCTGTATTTCCCAAGTTATTGCAGTGGTGTAGGATGTCTCTCTTTGAAATGTCTTTGGACACCTTTAAAAGTACAGGTGCTATACACAAGTTAAATTTAAAAAATGTGGGGGAAAATACTTTCCTGTGTCCTTGTTTACTCATGAGCAAAAACAAGAAAAATATTTAAAGTTTATGTTGTCATTCTTTATGATCCAGGTTTAAATTTTGAATCCCAGAGAGGGGAAGAATTAGCAAAGCACCCCAAATGTTCTGTTTGCAGCAATGAAAGTATTTTGTTTGAAGACTTTGTATTTATACCTCTGCTTTATGTAAGAGCTTAAAATATGCACAGTAACTATTGTACATGCTGATATTTTCACTAGACCATGATTTTCTGATTGTGGGAAATCTGATCAAATTTCTGTGAAAATAAATTTCTAAGGTACTTTTTTCTTAGATGGAAACTACTTGCCAGAATGTCGACCCGATATTTTTTCATTTCATTTTGCATTCAGAGAAGTAAAAACAAAAACCTCTGAAAATCATCATCTTTGCCAAAGAAGGATAGAAACACTCATGTGAGATGTGTGGTCCTACTCTGAGTGGAGGGGAATGTGGCATCTTCGCTGTGACCCAAAGGCCAACAGAGAGGCTAGCTTATCTTAAAGTGGAATTGTGTCAACGACAAATTATCTCTTTGGAGGAAGATTTTTGCATCAAAATCTTCTCTCAGTTATCCTCATACAAGTCCTGGAAAGCCTCACAATTGCAGCTTGGAATCTGGCAGGAGTTTCTTGGGCCTGCTGTAAAACATTCAGTCCAACTCTTATCTGCAAAGCCAGGGCATGCCTCCATTTCTATCCCTGACACTTAGTCTTGGTTCAGTGAACTATATATTCTAGGTTTGATGATTATGAAGTTCATCCTCTATCTTTCAGCACCATTTCATGTTTTCACTGTGATAATTATTCAGTTCAATTAACAATTGATTAATTGATTAGTAACCAATACTTTACTATTAATCAGTTGATAACAATTATCATTGATAATCAATTGAATCAAAATCACTCAAATGGCCTAACTGTATTATTCATATTCCTTGAATTTCTAAAAGAAAGTATGTCCTATCATGAAAAGAATGATGTGACAGTGAACTGTAAAGACAAAGGACTCACGAAGGATGACAGTCAAGCGATGCTGCTAGCTCTGGACCCCTTGCCCATGTTTTGCGAGGAAAAACAAATGTCAAGGTGCTACTGGCCACTACATCGTGGGCTCTTTATGTCAAACAGTTTGTCCTGGACTCAAATCAATACACTCAGGAAACATGTCTTGGCAATCACTTGTTACTTCTGTGTGAAGAAAAGCATGTGCTTGGGTGGGGAGCAGCAATGTGCCTGGATGTCTAGGCTGTGGAGAGAGCAGGACAGGATGCCACTCACCCCCTCGACCAGCACCTGGGTGCCATGCACATGCTGCAGATCTCTGCAAGGAGGCCCATTTGGGCCTTCACTGCTGCTCAACCTGGAATATTCTTCATTTTAAGTTTTGACTCTGATAATTATTTGATAACATTAACAATTGATTATTAACAAATATTTTATTAATCATTAATCAGTCCATTGATAGCAATGATCATTAATCAGTTAAATCAAAGCTACTCATATGACTTCACTGTATTTTTCATATTCCTTGAAATCCTAAAAGAAAGTATGTCCTATCATGAAAAGAATGATGTGTCAATCAACCAGAAAACAAAGTGTCCGCTGCTTATAGGCACTAGCACTATCACAGACCATTTTCAAGAATAAGAATCTCAGAACTTTTTTATTCTGGAATCCTCACAGCACACAGAGCACTGCTCACATCCATCGTTCAGGCTTTAGATTCACTCTGTTCCTCGGGGGAAGGCTACCTTTACTATTTGTCTGTGGCTGCTTGGGACTTGCATATCTCCTGTCTCCATTGCAGTGATACAGCCATGCGACTTGTGCATGGCACAGCCCCGAGGGCAGGGGCCTGGGTTACCTTGTCTGCTCCGGTGTCCCCCAGAACCAGTTCAGTGCCTTCCAAGGAGCAGGACATAGCAGATGTTTGCTGAATGGAGCATGACCTGTTCTACCATTTTTTATCCTGCCACATAACCATAATATCCTAATAGCAAATACTCTGCAAATGAGAAGACAAAATAAAAAATATTTGAGGAGGAATACATATTTACAATATTTTTCTTCTTTGTAGCCATATAAGCCACAGAGCTTACATTGCTGAATATTGTTTTTAAACGAAGCAGAGAGGGGCTGAGTTTCTATAATGCATCTTATTTTCAACTCTGTATTTTCCCTGCTGCTAGAGAAGTGTAATTTTTCTCTATGTGTTTTTTTTTAAGTTGTACCCTGGAAAAGTGAGGTGATAAATGCAGGGAATCATTGCAAAGTATGACTATTGCCGGGTGCTAATGTTTTTAAATTGCTGATGATTTTTAGGGACACCACAAACTGGCCACACTGTCAGAGGCATTTGGCAGTCATAACTGGCAGTAAGAAATCAGACTGTGAATTTAGAAAGCTCTGCACCATATCCAGGAATGCACCCCACAATCACCTCCAGATATGCCACAGCCGTGTAGTTGGGGTTCGGGGTAAACTGAATTATGCTTTATTATGTATTTTGTGGTATACGAAAAACTTCAGAAAGCACGATTAGGCAAGAGAGAAAGCCAGTCTGTTGAGTTAAGGTAAAAATTTCATCACAGATTCCACCTGCCCCTGCCAAGTTGGAAAAGCCATCGTGTGCTGATACTTTCTTCTTATACCCTTTGACTTCACTGAAATAATGTTAAAAATGATTTCTGTGACTTATTCCTTTAATGATCAGAAGGATAATTTTCTCAGCAACAGCTTCTGTCAGAGGAAATTGATACACTAAAAAAAAGAGATGTTTGTTCTAATCTGTGAGAGCTTTACCATGTCGAGATCGTGATGAATAAGATTTGTGTTGTGAATATATCCTGCTGAAACTCACCATGAAGTCCTTTGGCCATATGCATTAAGCAGTAGTTTAAGGGGAAAAAAGCACTGCTGGTTATGTGTATTCTGGTAATTCACGAAATGTGCTAGCAGGTAGCTTATGGTTTCCTTGACTGCCATAGACCCAAAAGGAGCACACCAGGTCATTATGTAGATTTCCAGGACGTTTTTGACAAAGTTCTGTTCCAAAGTAATTAAAAAGAGGCATGTGTGAATGTATGTGAGAATATGTATATATGTATGAGTGTAAGCATGTGTATGTGAATGTGTGCAAAGTGTGTATGTGGTGAGTGAGAATGTGTGTGTGTGCGAGTGTGTATGTGTGCAAGTGTGTGTATGTGAGTGTGTGTGAGTCATAACAACATGGGGGGAAGAAGTTGAGCTTGTGTTTGATTAGGAACGTGGCCGGAGACAGGACCAGAGATAAAGTAGGCAGTTAGCAGCATGTGGACATTTTCTCGGCGGTGTTTTTCAAGGGTTAGCACTGGGATAATCGTAATGAACAGTTTAAAGATATCTGAGAGAACAGGCATGATCAAATCAATCTGTGAACAAGTAAGCTGTGAAAAATACCAAACCAGAGCGATCCAGAATCATTGTGTCAAGGCAAAAGTTTGATGAACACTTTTATTGTGTGCCAGCGGAGGATTATGCAAGCACATTTTAAAAGGGTTGCGAGTTGAAATGGATGAGCGGTTCCGAGGAGTGGTTTCCAGGTCTTCTTAAGCCTCATTGGTGCTGGAGCATCTGAATTCACAGTAGTGTTTGTGGAGTTAGCCCTGTGTTAGCCCCAAGGATGCAGAGGTGAAAGGAAGGGCCCGGCCTCCGGAGGAAGCCCTGTGAGTGCTTGACTGCACGTCCAGTGTGTGGGGCAGGGGCAACGGTGCCCATGGGTGGAGGCAGGCACCTGAAGGCTGAGCCACAGGTAGGGCCTGGCCCCCTCACAGAAGGCACATGGCATGCAGGGAAGCCACAAGTCCCCAAGGGACCCACAGGGAGGATTTGCAGAAACAAAGAGGCCCCATTGAGTGGAACCTGCAGATGAGACCACTTGACTGGGAATAGAGTTTAGCATCGAATATGATTATGATTGCCTGAGGGTCGGGAGGACCAGCCACACCTCAGAACATGCCCGTACTGGGGTCCAGAGACCAGGCCAGACCCGCCGCCTCTATGTGGCACTCTCGCCAAAGGATGCAGTTGGCACGATAGTTAAGGGCATGGGATCTGGAACTTGAGTTCAAATCCTGACTTTTCCCAAGCTCTGCAACTTTGGGGCAATTTGCTTAATCTTTCTGTGCTGCAGTTTCCTCGTCCATAACATTAACATTTAGTGTCAATAGCATTAATAATGTCATTTAACTCTGGGTTTGCTGAAAGCATTACATGAATTAGCATATATAAGGTGCTCCGAGTATGTCTGAGACAGGGTAAGCACAATTGTTTCCTGAAATATTAGCTGTTGCTACTGATATCCACTTCCTTCTGAGGACTGTCCGCCTCCCAGCCTTTCCTAGATCTGCCAGGGGAGACTGGGAAGGGGAATGTCATTTCTGGTGGAGATTGGGTAAAATGCAAAAATGTATCCGTTTAATATTCTCTAAATGTTACTTCCAACGCATGGAACATTTGAACTGTTCAGACAGACCAGGGTCCATCGACGTGGCAGGCTGAAGTAGCATTATCTGCAAAGGTAAGGAAACGTCTACTCAAACGGTAGATGGACGTTCTGGGAAAGCTGTCCCCCAGGCCACTGGCCTCCACGTGCCTCCTCCCTCCACAACACAGGCTTCCATGTGTTCCTCGTGGTGCCTTTTGTTAAGGTAATTGGCAACATCTTTGCCTAATTGGACAGAGGAAGCAAGGACCTGCCCACCTCTTCATCTTATCCAAAAAGATGTACTAGAGAAAATATTGATTTAAAAGAAAATCTTACCAGAAGTTTAAGATGTGCAATGAAGACAGCTATATTAACACAAACTAGTTTATTGACACCAATAAACTATTTTAGTACCTCAGATCCAAACAGCCTTTAAAGTAAGAGCAGTATTGAAGAAATGACTTCATCAAGTCTTCCATCAGGAAACTTTGGATTGTTCCTAGAATAGACTTAGGGACACGATCCATCCCGATTATCTCAGGAAGATATTGAAACAAGTCAGTATAACACAGAATCAGTGTTCTGCCTTTATCATTTGGGGAGGGTGCAAAAAGATCTTCCTAAATAGAACTATTTCACTGTGTAATCTAAAATGCACATATTATGTTGATATTTAATTTACAACTTTATAAACTAAAGAGTTGGCTTAAAAGTTATCTTTTCTAAAATTTGTAATCATAAATTTTAAAATCTGGAAAGATTGAGCAAGGCTCTCAATCATCTAAAACTCAATACGAATGTGTTTAAACTATGTTCTTCCAAGTGTCAACTGAGACTCTGAGACTGACAATGAGAGTCTTGAGAACTATGGTGCAGCTTGTAGTTTGGGGTCAAGTTGAAAGAGTTCTTGAAGATTGAGCAGATCAGTGTGGAATGAAATGAGCTTGGGCAGGTTATCATCACTAGCCAAGGAGTTAGAAGTGAAGGGAAGGTGTTGTATAGTGAGAAAACATCCCAGGAATTAAAGAGGTGAGGAGACCCAGAATTAGTCTCTCTCCAGTTATGAAGATGAATGGGTTTTAGAGTACTGTGGAATTGAAGAAGGTACTTCAAGGGTTTATATGGAGAACAAAAAGGAAGAGGCAGAGATCCACAACCCCATGCCCTACTTTCTATTCAGATGTTCCATTTTGTCTTACATATGTATGTTCTTATATATGTGAATTTCATAGAAGAATTAAGATTTTGTTGGGAGAAGAAAAAAGAAAAAGAATTCCACTACTTACAATTTACAAAAAAATTTTTTTAATCACTGGCCTACACACCTTGCCTAGGACCAGCCCTGCAGTTCTGAAAAGTTAACTTGGCAAAAATCATGCAAGATGGCCTCTGAAATGAACACAGTCTTTGCCAGAAAGGAAGAACGATCATTCTGTTCTAAAATTCATTCATTTTCTTCCCCTGAAATCTGAAGTTCTTATACAGATGAAGTTGAAAAACATCATTTTATATAATTTTGGCAAAAAGACTAAAATTAATATTTTGCTATCCTTTAAAAACTTTAAGGGGATTATCAGAGTTTTTTCTTAAGTGTTAGTAGATATTTTCTTTTAAGAGTTGACAAGATATAATTTTGCGATTTCACATCAGATTATATAAATCCTTAGCATTTCCTACAGCATGGCTTGGTGAAAATTTACTGTAATTTTTTTTTTTTTAGGTTCCATCTTTAAAGGTCTTAGACAAGTTCTATTAGAAATAAGTTTTAAAAAGAAATAACCGTATTTAACATGTTCCTTCCAAAAAATTATATGAGATAAGGCAAACATTCCCCAAATGGGTAGCAAATGACCAGACAGACTCTCAGGGTACATGTGATACCAACAGAGTGCAATAGAAAGAAGGGCAGGAGGCCTCGAGAGTGAGACTGAGTCAATAACGTTTAAGAAAAGCAGTTGTAGCCGGGCTTGGTGGCTCAGCCTGTAATCCCGCGCCTTTGGGAGGCTGAGGTGAATGGATTGCCTGAGCCTGTGGGTTCGAGACCCACCTGGGCAGCGAGACCTCATCTCAACAATAAATCACAAAATCAGCCGGGCGTGGTACCGCATGCCTTTAATTCTGGCTACTTGGAAGGCTGAGGCGGAAGGATCGCCGAGCCCAGCAGGTCGAGGCTGCGGTGGCCAGGAGCGGCCACTGCACTCCAGTCTGGGTGACAGAGTGAGACTCCAACTCAAAAAATAAATAAATAAAATAAAATAAAGAAAAGCAGTTGTTAGACAAAAAGAATCTTTCCCTTAACGCTATTTCCTAAGAAATTAGTCTTTTATTTTCATCCTTACGAGCTCAGTTCCAATTTAGTAAAAGCAAGGATTGCTATTTCTTTGACATCAGAGAAGAAAAATTGTGGCTCTTCTCTCCAGAATTATGCTTTATTTTTTCCTATTAATCTGCTTTTGAAAGCTGAAATAAAATAAAAATAAAATTGTGAAAGAGACCTAACTAAAGGTTTTAGGTGTTTTTTTTTTCTCATTTCTTTGACTTCATCTGTCCTGGATAAATTGCATTCTATGTTTATCTCCATGGGGGTTAAATTCTATATCTAACAATATATTTAAAATATTGGTATGTCTTTGGTTTTGAATTCCTTCTACTCATGTGCCAATTTTTGGAGATTTTAAATATTAAAGGCAAACATAACATTCAGAAGTTAGACTGATTCTAATATTAAAGCATATTATTCATTTGTAATATGTGCATATTGAAATAATTCTTGGTCTGGCCTTTTTATTATATTAAACAATTTTTTAAAATTTCTTAGATTTAATTTTACAGTTTCACATCAGATCATATAAATTGCTAGCATTTCCTATGTGAAGTTATAAACCAAAGCAAAATTATTCCATGGAAAACTTCTTTTTATAATTAAGGCAATTATTTTCAATAAGTAGTACTTATATTTTTGTTTCAAAAATATTTGTGTTAAATTATCTATTGTAAATCTGTGTCTGCATTAAGTATGAATATTACATGAACTTGCCTTTAATATTTAAAAAACAATTGAAGTTAAAGGTAGAAAATACCTCAACTTCCTGACTCACAACCTACAAACTTATCTGTCATTACATTCAGTCTAAACATCTTCCCTCTGGTCTTTATTTCTTCTCTTGGCCATTCCCACTCTCTGTACTAGTGATCCCTTTTTATCCTTTCCAGAAGCTGAAAATTATGACATTGGCTATTCCCTCTAACTTCTGCATATTCAGTCTTCATCTCTCTTTGCCTACTTGCTCATTTCCTAGTGCACTATCAGCTGATGAGACATCCACTGCGTGATCTACTATAACAGAGGAGTAGCCTTCTCCCATGAGCCCCATTGTCTTGGCTGCCCCTAGCTCTTCAGCCCTTTGGCTGCCATTTGGCTTTTGACTTCAAAACTTCAGAGACTGCTCTGTCAATAACCTCTGGGACTTCCAAATGTTCTCCTCCAAGGAACTCTTTCCAGTCCTCGAGCACATATTTTCAGTATGTTATAATATTGACATCTCTGGTTCCTTATAATGCCCCCTTCTTTTGTTTCTGTGATTCCAGTGTCCCTGGTCCTTCCCTACCTCTTTGATGACTGACAACTCCTTTGTGGGCTTCACTTCTTTCTGGCTAATCCTTTCCTTATAGTTTTTAAACTAACACAAGTAATTTATATTCACTGAAAAAAAAATAGAAGCTAAAGTTGAACAGAAGGGAGAAGTATCAGCTGGAGCCAGCTGAAGAAAACTCCTGTGAGCCCTTTGGGGGCATAAGAATTTGGCATTGGGGAGGCACTGAAATATTCTAAACCGGAATCAGTGATTCCCTTTAGCCTTTTAGGAGTTACTCTGGCTTGAGGATGGATGAGAATAGGGCTGGAAGGTGAGTTAGGCAGTAGTTCAGGGAAAGATAATCGTGGATGTAATGAGGGTCATATCACTCGAGATGGAGAGAAATGAGATGATTCAAGAGATAATTCAGAGGTTAGGAACAATACAACTTGGAACAAATTTTTGGATGTGAAGAATGAGAAAGAAGGAAGAGAGATGATGCCTAAATGTCTGACTTGGACAACAGGATTTAAGAACGATAAAAGGAATCTGCTTGTGGAGGAAATGAGAGTCATTTGGGACACATAGCTTTGAAATCTTCAAAAACATAAAGTGTAAATGTGGGAACTCTCTACCTATTTATCTATCTTTGCTTAATAGGTATATGTATCCATAATGTCACAGATTTGAGAGCCATGGTTCATGAAATAATAAGAGTGGGTGGCATTTCCCTTGGAGGGTGTATAGAGAAAATATGAGAAGGTTGAAAGACATATGATGATGTCCTGAGTCATAGCACAGTGAACTCTGAAAGAATATTCCATCAAAGAAGCAATTAGAGTTTTAAAGGGGTAAAACTCAAACAAACAAATCAGGAAAGTGTTATTTTAACAAAGTCAAAAGAAGAGAGTATTGAAGGCACAAATGCATGACCAATGGGGCAAATGCCACTGAAAAGTAAAGTAAAACAAGGCCCCAAAGTTTCCCCTGGTGCATAGCAATTTCAGATGACCTTGAAAAAGCAGTGAGGAAATGGGAGGCAGCAAGTAGAGGTCACTCTTTGAAAAGTTTGGGAAGGAGGGAGTAAGGATGGTAACTGGATGGGGAGGTAAAGGAGGTTTTTGTGGTTTCCCCTTTTGCTTGTTTGTTTTGTTTCTGTTCTGAAACTCCAGCAAGTTTAAATGTTAATTGACAAAAGAAGGAAGGAGGGGGAAGGAGGTTCCGGAAAGAGTGGAGATGATGGCTCAGTGAGCTTTGAGGAGGTGGAGAGGGAGGCAGGGGGATGCAGAGCATGAGGGCAAGGAGATGAGTGTGGCCAGGAGGAGAGACACCTCTTCCCTGTGACAGATGGGAAGGAGGAAAGCATGGTGCACTCGCAGTGGGAATCTGCGTGTGGTGAAGGGAGTTGGGCCACTTCCTTTTTCGTGATTTCTATTTTCCCCACCAAGTAGGAGGCAAAGACATATGCTGAGAGTAGAAAACTGAAGTGGTGGGCTAGGTAACTTGAGGAGAGTGGGGAAGGTTTTAAATAGCTGCTGTGGAGAGTGAAAGCTGTTGGGAGAGACACCTGGGTAGACTGCTGGGCAGAATGGTGAGCCGAATGAGATTAGAGATCACGAATGTGGGCCGTTGCCCCAGCTGGTGTGCATGATGCAAAGGCTGGTGGAGAGCCAGGATTCCATTTGCAATTGGTATGGTTAGAAGAACAGTAGAGAAAGGAGTTAAACCTGGTGACAGAAAAGTAGTTGATATGATGGGCCTTCGGGCATGGGTCAGTGCAGGGAGGCTACATATCAGCACCTCCTGTGTTCTTGATCCCATGCTGCCTCCTCCAAAGCCTAGAATGTCCTATGGACTGCAGTGAGAGGGCAAGAGGGAGCAGTCACTGGTGTTAACAAGGTCCAGGTGTAAAGTCGGTCAGTTAATTGAGGTGGAGTAAAGGTGAAGATCAACAGAGGTGAGGAGGTCAAGGTCTAAGTCTAGAGGAGAGATTATTGTTTGGGTCAAGTGTTCTTCATCTTGTTTCACTTGGAGATGAGATTTTACTTTAAGTTACAATTTTATTTACATTTCAGAAGGACAGATATTAGTAGCTCAGGTGTTAACAAGGGCTGCTATTCCCCTTACTGTGCAGGAAACACTAGCGCCAGTCACCCTCTGCTTCCGTGTCCTAGGCAGATTCTCATTTGAGAGGAGGGATTTTAAATATTGTCACAGACATCTCCAGCTTCTGATACCTTGATCCAGGTCATAGGTTGCCTGGTTCTTGTGTGCGAGTTGTCCCAATCCTACGTGGAGTTGGCCCAAATCTGGAACTCAAGCCTTTTACCAGTCCTCCTCACTAACTGCTTCTCATCATGAAAACAGCAAACAGACCAAAACGAACAAAACAATAACATTTGGTCACTGTATGCAAAGTAAAACAAACAAACAAACAAAGATTTGCAGTAATGGAAGGGAACATGCATTGCAGCGATACCAACACTTCCAAGCTGAGAATTAGACATGTCAGTTCTGAAAATGTCCCACGGTCATTTCTGAACAAGGCTGTCATTCTCCCAGAAGATGTCTTTTCTCTTCTCTGCTGTCTCTCCTTAAAAAGAAGGAAAGGTTCTCTGGCATTCTGAATCTGACTGTTTTAGTTTTCTCCTGGCTGCACCTTTATTTATCCAGATCTTTTTGCATGTCGAAAGTGGCCTAATTATTAAATGAAGTTCAAGAGATGTGAGTGACTCAGACCACAGCAGTGAAGGTAAGGAGAAGAGGTCAGATTCTGTGTATATTTTGATAAAACTAACAGGTTTTCTTCCTGGCTTGGATAAGGGCTATAAGAGCAAGAGAGGAGTCAAGGACACTTCAAGGTTTTTGGCTTAAGCAGCTGGAGAGATGAGTTGACATTGACTGAGAAGGAGAGGCTGTGGGAAACCAGGTTTGGGAGGGGACAATCAGGAATTCAGCTTTGTCCATGTAAAATCTGAGTGCCATTTTTATATCCAAGTGGAAATGTCATGTAGGCAGTCAAATGGTCTGGAGTTCAGGTCAGGACTAGAGATTAAATTCTGGAGGAGTCTCAGTTAAATCTACCTTGTTCCACTCTGTTTGATTGTTTTATATATACAACCTTTCCCCAAGAAATTTATTTCTAAGTATCCTCTCACATAACTGATCTAACAATAGAACACAGACAGCCACATAGACTTTCAGTCTCTTGCCAATAGGAGCCCAAGTTAAATGCAGGTGCTCTATCCAGCGTTGATATCAGCGGGCATTTTTCTTAGTCTGGAGGAAACCTATGGATTGTTCCAGAGAAGAGAGTAGATTACTCCCGAATCTAAGTTTTCTCTCTTGTGAAATCTGCTAACATTATATCCAAGGGATTTAAAAAAATAAATTAAAAGAAAAAACGTAGACCAACAGGGACAGGGAGAATTGGAAGATTGTAAAGGAGACAATAGCAACTAAATTTTGTAAATGGTGATTGAAATGAAAGAGTGGCAACTGCCTAGCAGATCTGAGGAATAAAAATGCAAAGTAAACAATGGGAAAAGTTGGGAACAAACCCAATGTAGAAGCCTCAAAATATGCAGGAACTAGCAGCACTAAGTAGCTCTGGAACTGACTGGTAAGTTGAGGGTAGAGGCCACAATAAGGAAGACTGGATGAAAGCTCGAGCCCCTTTCCCAACTCTACTTGGCCGGTTCACTGCTCCTCCCCAGCCCAGCAGCTGTTTCGACAGCAGCCATTGTGAGATGTGGGTACTCTACTGAAGGTGGAGATTTTGTGGGAATAATAGGATGTCCTTTCTTTGAGGAAAACACAGCTGCAACCAGGGTTCTTGAATTGGTGAGCAAGTAAAGGCTGCATTTTAGCTACCTCCAGTCTGGTGTCTTCATGGAAAGCACAATTGTGAGTAGCCCCAAGACCACATAGGTCACCCTGTAGTAAAGTGCAAAGTCAACAAGACCCATGAATGTGCTCAGGATTTCCAGTCATCCAACAAGTAACACAAATTCAATAGAAGAGTTGGAAAATAAAGCTAAAGAAATCTCCCAGAAGTAGAGCAAAAGATGAAAATAGGAAAGAGAAGGAAGTTGGAAAACCAGTGCAAAAGATTTAATATCGGAATATCAGTTCCAAAAAGAGACAGCTAAGAAAATGGAAAGGAGGGAACAAAATAATTCAGCAACTTTTCCAGAATTGAAGTGCACAAATTGCCAAGTTGAAATGGCCTAGTGAGTGCACTGCATACAATGGATAAAAACAGGATACAGCATCATGAAATTTTAGAACTTAAGTTAAAGAAAAAAAAACAAGCTTTATAATTTTCAAAAGAGATAAAGATAGAGGGATATCACAACCAAATATCAAAAATAAGACTTGCTTTGGACTTCTCAACAGTAACACTGAAAGCCAAGAAGTGATGGAACAATGCCTACAAAACTTTAAAGTAAAATTGCTTCAAATCTAGAATTCTATATCCAGGCTTTTTTTTTTTTGAGTCAGAATCTCACTCCATCACCCAGACTGGAGTGCAGTGGCATGCTCACCACCACCACAGCCTCGACCTGCTGCGCTCAGGCGATTCTTCTGCTTCAGCCTTCCAAGTAACTGGAACTACAGGCATGTGCCATCATGCTGGATTATTTTTTGATTTATTGTAGAGATAAAGTCTCACCAAGTTGCCTAGGCTGGTCTCAAATCCCTAGGCTCAGGCAGTCCTCTTACCTTGGCCTAGGCAAATTGTTAATCAAGGATGAAAGTTGACATGGATGCATTAATGCTGTTATCTAGGGAGTAGGCTCCTGATAAATGGGTAAATCTATTTGCTTTCACCTCAGCCCTCTTGACCTCATCATCTCTTAAAAGTCCCACCTCTTGAAACTGTATCAAGTTCATGCTAAAAAAAGTTCAGCATGAACTTATAAGGGGGCAAACATTCAAGCCATATCAGGGTCTGATGTTCTTCTGGATTAGAGAATGCTTCAGGAGAAAATGCTAATTTGGATAAGAATTTATCAATCTATTATTATGAACATAGAGATGTATTAGTTCTAATGTCTTGACTTCTGCTTTTGTCCACTTAACAGGACATCACAAGACTTCTGTTAACATATTAATTTTCAATATTACTAGACTAAAACCACTTATTTGTATCAATCCAGTTAGAACTGTAGCAGAGAAAATGAACTGACAGCAAATATTAATGTCTTTATTAAAAAACAACCAGCTGGGCTTGGTGGCTCAGCCTGTAATCCCACGCCTTTGGGAGGCTGAGGTGAGTGGATTGCCTGAGCCCGTGGGTTTGAGACCTGCCTGGGCAGCAAGACCTCATCTCTACAATAAATTAAAAAAAAAAAAAATCAGCCAGGCATGGTAGCGCATGCCTGTAATTCCTGCTGCTTGGAAGGCTGAGGCGGAAGGATCGCCGGAGCCCAGCAGGTCGAGGCTGCGGTGGCCGGGAGTGGCCACTGCACTCCAGTCTGGGCAACAGAGTGAGACTCCAACTCAAAAAAATAACAAACAACCTCCAACTCAAGATAACAATAAGAATAATAATAATTTATGAACATGTAGCACAGCACTTTACTTTCAATATAACTAGACAAAAATTGATTGCTCATTTGGATTAACCCAGTTAGAGCCGTAGCAGAGAAAATGCACTGACCAAACAGAATCAAACATTTGCCCCAAATAGCAAATGTTAAATGTGTTTTGAGGCCCCTGGCTCTGGCGAGCTGTCATATGAAATGAATTACCTCGGCTCAGAGTCTGGACGTGAAAGAAACTGCAGCAGAGTCTCCGCTGGAACAGCAGCAGCAGAACTCCAGCCAACCTGAATAGTTGGAAAGTCATTTCATAGACAGATATGGTCCAAACGCACTTCTTGTTACTGGGTTGTGCATGTGCTACTACCACACCACTATGCCTCCTCATAAGCGAGAGAATGACAAAAAGCGTTCACAGTTCACGTCAGCTCTAGGAACTCAAGATCATTCTGGAAAACCCCCAAGCTTGGTGTGCATGCAGGTATTTCAGAGCTCATCCGGCTCTAATTAAAACTCATATTTCCAGTCTGTGATCACCCAAACACTGTCGAGTCAAACCACAGAAAAATCTGTTATCACTCAAATTGGTACATATTTCTCATACAATTGAAATATTATATAAAATCATAAACTGTTAAGTGGAAAAGTAAAAATTGGATGCAGACACCGGTTCCTGTGCTACTTTTGTCTCATCTTCTAGGGGATGTGAACTGTGGGTCACAGATGCATGGAGGGCATGAACCTTGAGATCAAAGCTGCCTACACAGAGCAAGCATTGGTTTAGCCCAACCCACAAACCACGCGTTGTGCCTATCCTCATGTTCTCGTTCACTCCAACATTGTAAAAAGCTATTTGTTTGAATGATGTTTTAAAGTGCTCTGTGAGCCGGGCTCGGTGGCTCAGCCTATAATCCCACGCTTTGGGAGGCTGAGGTGAGTGGATTGCCTGAGCCTGCGGGTTCGAGACCCGCCTGGGCAACTTGGCGAGACCTCATCTTTACAATAAACCAAAAAATCAGCCGGGTGTGGTAACACGCGCCTGTAGTTCCAGCTACTTGGACGGCTGAGGCAGAAGGATCGCTGGAGCCCAGCAGGTCGAGGCTGCGGTGGCCGGGAGTGACCACTGCACTCCAGTCTGGACGACAGAGTGAGACTCCAACTCAAAAAAAAATAAAAATAAAAAAATAAAGTGCTCTGTGAAATTAAGTTTTAAAAAGCAAGGGTACTAGTTTTTCCTTCAGTGTATATATGAAACTCCCAATATATTTAAAGTCCTTAGGAGTGCTTGAGGAAGGGGGAGGATTAAAAAGAGGAAGGTTTTCGAAAAGAACAAATACTTCAAAATGGTAAACCTGGAGTGTTTGCTCCCTATTACTATTAAAAATGTCTTTATAGTTGGAAAAAAGTCTACATAGGTAAAAAATGCATATAAAAAAATATAGCAATTTCATATTCATTTGTACCAAATTTGCATCTCACTTTCCTAAGAAAATACTCCTTTTATGTAATTATCACAAAATTACAAGATTACAAACCACCGTTAGCTACCTGTCAAATTTAGGATTTTGTACTAGGTTTCTGTAATGTGAGTGTTTATATTAGTTTTAAAACATTCCTCTGAGTGCCTCAGTTTGCTTGTGAAGCTCTTAGAAAAATAAAAACATATTCCTAAGCCTGATTCAAAACCAAGTACATATTGTTCACCTGGTGGTTTGGGAAAGCAGCATATCCTCATTCAATTGGTAAAGCAGCATAGCCTCTGGGGACACAACAAAGCAATGAGTAACATCCATTGACAATAAACGAAAACTTAGGAAAATTAATAAATTCAGATAGCAGCAAAACCAAGAGGGTCTTGGGAGTACCTCTCAAATATAAAGCCATGTGTACTCTGCACAGAAAATTCTAGACTTCCAACTCTATACCCTTCATTGAGAATGTTCCTGGCTGAGTAAAATGGGCAGAGCAGGCTAAATCCACTGGTAAAGAATAAATCACAGTGCCTGGCACACAGCAAGCTTGGTAGCGAATAAAATCACTTCATATTATGCAAATGTTAGGTAACCTGTTCAGACTAATGAGTCACTCAAGGTAAAAGTAAGGAAGCAACTCTCATCACCTACCACATGTATCACAATAAGCTACAGGTTTCCTCTTATTTTTTTAAAACAATTTTCAACCTTGCCTGCCATTTAGGTCTTTAAAATAATGAACTGCTGGGCTCCACCGGTTTATTGTTTATTTTTTTTTAGAGACAAGTTCTCTCTCTGTCACCCAGGTTGAAATGCAGTGGTGCCGTCATAGTTCACTGCAGCCTCGGACTCCTGGGCTCAAGCAGTGGTTTAGTTTTTAAGATAAAATTTCATTAACCAGCATAGGGGATATAGAATGGAGCCTTTTGGGTAATGTAAGAAACTCAGGCAACATAAATTCCCCAAAGAGGAGTGGTACTCTTGGTATATCCAGGACTACAAGCTAGTCAGGTGAAAGAAAAATGCATTTATAGAGTAGAGTTACAAAAAAGCACCTGCACTGATGCAATGTTTTCTTCTCACATAAAATGTGTGAACACACAGGAGATGCTCTCTCCAGCCAGCCCTCACCCGGACTTCTTGTGGAGTAGCCAGCATATGACAGGTTCTCTGCACACCAAGCATTCATGATACACATGTGTGACACTCACTGTTCACTGGTTTATGCAATGTGAAATTACATAACTGGCATCAAGAGTTTGGGAATAAATACAACTGACTCTTGGAGAGTCCGAGTAGGGACCATACAACAACCAACAGGTTTGAGGGAGAATGGGCAGCATGCAGGTTTGGTTCTGACAGGCATCAGATCATGGGGGTGAGCCATACAAGGTGGCGCCAGCCAGGACCATGTGGTGCCTGGGTCGTTGGTACCAATGGAGGCCAACCAGAAGTGGGTGGGGCCTGGAGCAAGTGCTGACAGTGCTCCACTGACCTCAGAGCCAAAATTCTTCCTTCCTCCCAAATTAACCAGGCTTGGCCTCCAGGGAGTAAATGCCAAACTAGATTTCAGAACTGGAGAAATAATCACCATGAAGGTGAGGGAATATGCAGCACTTGCTTTGTATTGGGCCTGGAGCAGTGTGGTTCTAATGCATAATCTGTGTGAAGCCAAGCTGCCTCATGGTCCAGTCCTGACGTGGAAACGCAGCCAGACAACAGCAGCCTGGCAAGCTACTAGCAGTTACAAATCACCCTAGTTTCCACTTTAATCCTAGCTTCACTCTCTCTTGAAATAGCACGATCATGCACTGAGAAGTTTCCCTGAAGTCCTTATCTTCCTTATCCTCAATATCTCTCTCTCACCCCAGGATTGACCCTAAAATAACTTTCCTGTTCTAAGCCCCTCAACTCTTTCTTAACCAGGGTGGAAGCCCTTCTCTCTTTCTCCCTTTTCCTTGCCTTCTCTTCTGTTGCTCCTTTCTCTGCCACAAGGAATCCTCAGCCCTTGCCAGTGGGAACGCTCCCTGCTGGTGCTTCCCTATTCCTTCTAAAGCATGGCAGACCTGGACTTTTCAAAGGCTGAGGGACTCATCAGACAAAATGAAGATAGGAAGAGGCTGTGAATACTGGTGTTCAAACATTTATCAAAGGTTTATGTTGAATTCATCCTCATAATGACCCTCAAAGGTAGGTGATCCCTTTACTATATGAGAAGGTAGGGCTACAGGGTTCGTAATTTGCCCTTGGGCTGGGTGCAGTGACTCATATCTGTAATCCCAGCACTGTGGAAGGCCAAGGTGGGAGGATCACTTGAGGCCAGGAGTTCGAGACCAGACTGGGCAACATAGTGAGACCTTGTTTCTAAAAAAATTTAAAAATTAGCCATGCATGGTGGTGACTACCTGTAGTCCCAGTTACTCAGGGAAGATTGCTTGAGCCCAGGAGCTTGAGGCTGCGGTAAGCTATGATCACACCATTGCACTCCCGTCTGGGTGACAGATTGAGACCCTGTCTTAAAAAAAAAAAAAAAAAAAGCCCAGTAAGTGGGAAAGTCAGGATACAAAACCAAGATGCTGTGACTTCAATGTTCACACTCTGGACTACTGTTTAATATTGGCTTTTCTAGGAAGTAGCTGAACAGTATAAGGCAAGTGTCTAGTCCCCTTCTCAGATGGTTGGTGTTCACAGCTAGGATTCTGTTTCACCTCTTCTCAGATTTAAAAAGCAACAACAACAAAAACTATTAGAAAGGAGGCCAAAGACCAGAGGAGAAGCAAGCCAGTGGCACCGGGAGGTAAATTTCAGGTGGAATTGCTGTAGCCGGAAATCTGTTTTCCTCTAATCACCTGAACAAATGTAGGTCAATTGGAGATTAGATTATTTCTACAACCCATTTGCTTGTAGAAATTAAGATGTAGCACCAGGTCCTCTAATTCAGGTCCCAGAAAGATCTACAAGTAGCTGCTTGAATTCATTGTGATGACCTGGCTGTAATAACAAAGTTAATAAAGGAATAACTATTGTCTATTACAATGATTTACACTTGGGAGAGTTTTAGTACCATATTTTATAAATCAGTGGAATCAACAAGGGGACCTATGAACCCTTAGGAATCATCTACTTGGGAAAAGGAGGGAGAAAATAAGTCATGGGAAATTACTAATAACTTTTAAAAATCCTCAAGAGTTTATATTATTTACCAAGTAATTGGCTGGGACATTTTGCTTTAAGAAATAATTTAAAGACTGGAAAGCAAAAGGGAGGAAAATAGCCCCACCTGGGAATAGAGAAGTATTCACATCAGGCTCCCTTGGTATCCAGGCCGGGCCTGCTCACATTTAATGATGTAGCAAGATTTGCAGCTGTCACTCAGCACCCAAGGATAAGGGTGGTTACAACAGGGGACGTGAGCAACAAGAAGTCAGTAAAAGCTGTGCAAGTGTGAAAGATGGTGGATGAACTCTGTGTGAAACAGATATTTGGAAGAAATAGTCTAAACTTATATAGTTATATTTGCTTTAAAAATGTTCTATATAGTAAAGTGAGGTGTAAACAAATTAATAAAGGTACTGAACTATAGATGATGAGGTACAAATTGCAAGCTAGGAAAGGGATTTAAGTGTAAATTGCTATACAGAGACATCTAAGCCATGTATTAAGGAAAGCTGACTGCTATGTCTTCTTTCCCATGACTTTTCCATTATTTCCTCTTCCTCAGAGAGAGACAGAGAATGAGAACAAAGCAGTGTATGTGTGTTTATGCATGTATGTGTGTATATGGGCAAGACTGCATAACAATCTTATACTGACCTACATTCCCAAAACCACACATGAGCCCTGTCAGTACTCAAAACAACCTTAGCTATAAACTTTTAAACTCCAAATATTTCATTTTCAGACTAGAATGTTTTATTTCCCCCTTTTCCTATGCTTTGATCCCACTGAAACTGTTTCCTGCTTCACTGAGCTCTGTCCTCCTAATTACCCGTTACCCCATTTTTACTTCCCTTGAAGCCCAGCACAGACCAGATGGCTGTTCAAATGAATCACAATCCTATAATCTATTTTCTCCCTCCTACACCTGGCTTATTGAACGATGCTGGAGGAAAACAGTAATGCGAACTCACACAGGCATGAGCTCCCCTGAACTGCCCTCTTTCCCTCACTCAGGAGAGGATATTTCTTTCTCTTGAATCTCAGAAGACTGATCATGTCTCATTTTCTTTTGTTTCCCAAGAATTGTGCCTCTTATTGGTGAACTTCACAATTTAGGAAGTTACTCTGGATACCATACGAATGATTACTTAGACAGGGCAAGACAGGGTGCAAGGACGATGGGAAGCTATTGTAGGCCTAAGGGGTAATGACAACAGCAACAGGAAGAAGTGAGTGACTTTGAAAGAGGTGTGGGCAGCTGAATCACAGGAACATGATAATTAGTCGCAGGCGAAATGAGAGTGGGAGTGAGTGTGAGGCAGGAAGATTTTTGGTTTGAACAACTAAGTGATGATGTCTCTAATTGATACAGGAAAATGTTTGGGAGGAGACCCAGGTTTAGGTAGAAAAACAATAGAAAGACCCACTCAGAATATACGAAGTTTGAGGTGGCTGTGAGATTTCTAGGTGGAAATGGCTGGGGATCATTGGATGGGAAGTGTGCCATTCAAAAGCAGGCTCTGAGGTGGAGATGGAAATTCAGAAGATGGCTCCATAGGAATGATATCTGAATTCAAGTAGTGGAGGAAGTTATCCAGGGAGAGGGAACGGAATGAAAACGGAAGAGGAATCTGTTCTGCGGAACTCTTACAAATGGATGCTTGAGAGGAAGAGAAAGAGCCACTGATGGAGACTGAGAAGATGAGAATGCATGGATAGGAGGAATACCAGGAGAATATGGTAGAAGAAGTCAATGGGAGAGAATATTTCAGAGAAGAGACTGTGGTCAGTTATACCAAGTGATGTAAAGGAGTCAAATAAGATGAGAACTCCAAGGTATCCATTGCTTCCATGTGAAGCATTTCAGAGGAGGGCTGAAGGTAGATGCCAGTCAAGAGTGAGTGGGGTGGAAATTAAGACTGGAGATAGTGAGTACAGACAACTCTTTCAAGAAATTTGGCCATGATGGAAAGAAAAGGGGTCAAAGTGGTGTCTCTTTGTCTTTGTTTTTTTTTTAAAATGTGTAAGATGTATGTTCAAATGATGACAGAAAGAAATCATTAGAAAGGGATGGGTGAAAATACAGTAATGAGAGTGAGTGAGTGGTAGTAAAATGTCCTTAGGAGAAGATGAATGGATGGGGAATACAAGTGGATGATGGGCCTTGGATAGATGGAGAGAGACAGTCATTACGATGGGAAGGGTGGAGAAAAAAACATGTTAAGATGCTGTTGGGGTTATAAGATTGGTTAGTTTTTAATCTAATGGCTTCTGTCAAGTTTATGGTAACTCTGCTGAGAATCGGGGTCTCTGCTGTGAGTCTGGGCTGAAAGGAAGAGTTGGAGATTGGAGAAGAGTGAAGAGGATTTGAAATAGGCATTGAAGAGTGAGAAAGTGACCTAATTAGAGAGATATGTTTAGTTTGCTGGGCAGTGAATGAGAACCTAGCTGAGGTTGAACAGATAATGGATTCAATTGCCTTGTGGTTTATGTATTGTCTCCAGCAGGGCTCAGTGATGGAGGAGGGCACAGGGAAAACAGGGTTGGATTTACGTACAGTTATGATTTTCCTGGACGGATGTCATAAGGAGGTTCCAGAAACTGATAAGAAAACAGTTGAAAAGATGGACGATGGAATCTAAACTGGTTGTGGAGAACGTAAAGACAGAAGTTGGTTAAACAGAAAGTATATGGGCCAATGGACAAGAGGGCAGGATGAGAACAAACAAGTAAAAGGTGTTGAAAAAACTCCCCATCATGGGGGAAGACACTATGGTCACAGAGTTTGGAGGATCAACTGTTGTGATGAAAGAAATCAGAGCTAGAGTGTGACCCTGGAGGTGGAAAACTAAAATGTGGTTCAGATCAGTGACAGGGATGAGGTCACAGACCTGAGAGGACAGACGTTCTTCAGTGCCGTAGTATAAACAAGATGTACTCATATACAACCTTCTACAGGGTTTGCATTTCTCCTCTCTTGTATAAGTCATTAATTCTCCTGAAACTGGCATTGATTACCATGTTTATTTTCTTTTATATGGATAACCAGTTGTTTGGGGGCAATTTATTGGATAGTCATTTAATCCCCAAATATTCCTTGAATTTATTCCTCACTATCATGCTTTATTCCATCTTCATCACCTTTGGCATGAAGTAATGTGGTACCCTCTGTTTCTCCTCTCCAAAGCTCATATTCTATAAATTGCTGTAAAAGTTACATTCCTAAAATACAAATAGGACCATATCACCCCCCTGATTAAAGTGCTTAAGTGACTTCTTATTACCTACAGAATAAAGACAGACTCTCACACCTGGCATATTTAAGACATTTCACAAAATTTATCTTTATGATATTTCTTTGCTTATCACATAATTCTTATTTTCTGGCATTATTCACATTTGTACTCAAATGCTACTATGTAGAAAAGCAAGTGATTCAAATTAACTTTTAAAAATATTTTAGACTGGGCACAGTGGTTCATGCCGATAATCTCAGCACTTTGGGAGGCCAACATGAGAGGATTGCTTGAACCCACAGGATGGAGACCAGCCTGGGCAATTTGGCGAGACCTCATCTCTACAATAAATCAAGAAAAATTAGCCAGGCATGGTGGCGCACACCTGTAGTTCCAGCTACTTGGAAGGCTAAGGTGGAAGGATCGCCTTAGCCCAGCAGATCGAGGCTGCGGTGGCTATGAGTATGCTATTGTACTCCAGCCTGGACAACAAAGTGAGACTCCAACTTAACTTAAAAAAAAAATTCTACCAGAACTATTAATTGGGATCGCATTTGCTAGATTTTAAAAATTACAATTCATTTATATGACATTTATTTGGCATCTACTATGCATTAGACACTATAAGTTTCTTTAAACAGTTACAATTTAAAGAAGCACAGAAACCATGAACGCTAACGTCTGTACAAGGAGAAGAACATGTGTAGTAATAGGCATTTAAATAACTGTTATGAGAGTTCTGATAAGGGAGAAACGGTATTTTGTTTGATGGAAATCAGTGGAGACTTTGTGGAAAAGTTGACTTGATGGATAAAATTTATTAAGTCAGAGAAGGGGATGGGAGAGCATTTTAGGTGGAGGGCGGGTCAATAAAAGCAAGATAAGTGGGGAGTAATGACTGTAGAGTGGGGGAGAAAGACGAGGGACTGCAGAGAGACTGAGACCAGAGCTCACAAATTCTTCAAGAACAGGTTAGTAGATCGGGCTCTAGTTTGCAGGCTTCATGGATCAGTGAAAGTCTCCACGAAGGGACTGATATTATTAGGTCATGAGATGATCAAGTGGTTTGGAACTCAGAGAGATTACATCCAAGTGGATGACCTGATAGTTTAGGCATGGTATGCTGGTGGCTTGTCCCAGGAGGTGGAAATGTCAGAAAAAATGCTAGAGAAATTTCAGAAGCAGAACCCACAGCAGTCTGATGCCCAAAGAAAGTGGGGGGAAAGGGCCCTGTTTCAGCTCCAGAAAATGAAAAGGTAAGAACTGCATAAAGTATTCCTGTATTTCATTAAGCACCATTTATAGTTGCAATTGCCTAAATGAACATTTTTATACTTTTTTGGTGACTTTTAAAGCTATTTATTATTTAAAATTATTGTCCTAACTTTATGTCTCACATTAATGGTTTTATTCTTGTCTCCTTCCTTCCTATGTGACAGCTTCTGCTGGACATGGTTGGGTCTCCTGATCAGGATCTCCAGGAAGCTGCAGCTGGTTGTATATCCAACATCCGCAGGCTGGCTCTTGCTACAGAAAAGGCGAGGTACACTTGAAATAGGAACTGACATTACTAGCTACCAAATTTTACGTGACCCAGGATATGTCATGACCATATACCGAAAGCCTAAATTATGAAGCATTTATTAGAAAATTCTTTAAGTAGTCTGAAAACATACAAATTGAAAATGCAGAGGATGCTATTTATCTGAAAATTGCATGGATATTTTATTTCTATTTAATGTTTTAGGGATATGCCATGTATTAAAATGTGAAACCAATAAATGTGTGATAATTTTCTAAGATTTGGGAATGTGTGTATAGTCTATCCTCTCTCTCTCTCTCTCTCTCTCTCTCTCTCTCTCTCTCTATATATATATATATATATATATATATATTTCAGTGGTGCTTGTGTTTGTGGTGATTTTAATAAAGGACGTGGCCTTCCCAGTATGCAATTTCATAGTCATTCATGAATGTCTCTAGAATTCCCCTTCTGTTAAACCAATCTAACTGTACTGTCATTATGGCTTTGTCTGTTTGATCACTTGCAACCCACGGGAGAGTTCTGAGGAGATGTGCTGATTTCACCAACTGCTATTAAATAGAATTTAGAGTTAAGCAGCTGGACTTAGAGAGATCATCCTGAGGTCATCCCAGATTCTCCTAAAGACTACCAAACATTTGAGAAAATTGTGTATAACTGTCACTGTACCATAATACAAATCACAAGAACATAAGCAATGAGTTTTTTTAATCTCTGGGCTTACAAAGCATAAACAATTATGTTTTATTTCCCTCATAGAGATTCACCAACACTTTTATTAAAATTAATTTATGCTGATATAAGGATAATATTACTTCACATAAAATTGCCTTGAATTTCTGAACTTGTTTTCAGCACACAAAGTACTTTTAAAAAAAGTACTACAAAGGATTAATAGCATTTTATCAGGTTATAGAAACATTAGAACCCACTTAAAAGAATCACATATGCAACCTCAGTGTGCTAAAATATTTGGGAACTAACTGTCCTGAGCGTCATAATGCTGGCCAGAAAAATAGCTTTGTGTGCATCAGCTCCGTAAATGGACAATCTCAGTTAACACTTTAAAAAGCAATCAAGGAGGTTTTATTGAAAAATATTAGATGGCGTACGTGTTTGTCATAATTTAAAGATGATCATAAACTTAATTGAATTAAATGTAAATAATTTTATGAAATGAAAAGCCTGCTGAGGATGAAATTTATACCCATGATAGGTGCTCCAATAAAAAGATAAAGTACTTCTGAAAAATTTAAGGTTTTGTAAAACACCAGTTAATCTTCACTACTTTTCAAAGGAGGTTATAAAAGAGGATCATATGAACATGGAAATGGTATTAACACTATATAAGAACTGCATTGAAATAATAGAGGATCTCCTTTAACTTTCAACAGTAAATATTTCTAATATTAAAGTCACTGTTTAGCTTTGTTTCACTAGCATTAAAAACACATCCAGAAACCATGGATTATGATAGCTATGAGAAATGAATATAAACATATTATTGTTATGTTATTATTAAAGGAAGCTTCTATCAGTGTCCTCAGATTTTAAAATATTCTTGAATCCCTGGCCGTGGGAGTGAAAGGAAGCTGCAGGCAGATCAAAACAGCAACAATAAAAAACCATACGCAGGCTGGAAGGGAAAGGTTGTTTCTTCACAATGTGCTTGATAGAAGGAAACTTGGATTTCTGTTTTTATGGTTAATGCATGAAATAAGAGCAACAGCCATCTTAAAAGATACTAAGCACTTGGAAATAGAGAAAATTAACATGAAGATGGTCTTGTATATTTCCAAGTATGATTTTAAAAATTCTTGAATATCAGAAATGTTACCCTTAGAGTAAACTAATGAAAGTTGAGTTTAAAGGTTAATTTGGGGCTTTATTTTGTGAAATGGCATAACAGAAAACTCTGATTTTACTAGAAAAATGTCAAAGCTCGGGAAAACACCCACAGCTTTCAGAGAACACACGTGTGGGTGATTACGCCGTTGCTGTGCGAGCACGTTTTTTTTTTTTTTTTTCCATTAGTTTTTGTATGAGGTTTTTGGTTATATTTATTTTGTACTATTTAAGGCTGACAGCCTTAATTTTTAATACGTATTCAGGGACAAGGTTCTTTTTAGGTCTTTATTCTTCCTCAGGACATTCAGGAATTATAGACTGTTTCAGTTTGAATGAAGTTTAAGGTGGAAGGAATTTTAAATAGATAATCTTTGATCTTCCAACCTCCATAGTTTGCAAGGTTTTCTTTAGAAATCCTTAAAATGATCCTTCTGCTGTTCGCAGTCAGTGTTCTTCTGCTACTATCAGGATGACCTCCACAAACGAAAAATGACTTGTTTCTTTTAAAAACTTCCCTAGCTTCTGAAAGTGAATGCAAGGTTAGATTTCTTAGGGCCTGGCACTATGAATCCTGCTATTTTGATAGATTTTGGTGTTACTGTTACACATGTGCAAGGAATAGAGAAACAATAATTCAAAATACTTGGAAAATTTATTTCCACTTAGGAAAATAAAAATCTCAGTTTTTGATAAATGGACAACCAAGATCCTAAGTAAATCCTTCCTTTTTCTTTGACCTAGTAGGATTAGGCTAGTAAGATAAAGAAAATTCTCCAGTCCAAATAATTTAAAATGTTTAATCTCATTCCATGAAGATTTGGGAATGGAATAGGCTATGTCTATTCCTGTAATTCAGTGAAAACTATAAGGAAACCCATTCATTTAAGAGCCCCACTGCCTCAAATTCATAAAATGCCCCTCGAAAACAAAAATAAAACTCAATGACCCTCATATACTAAGTGGAAAAAGTGGAACTCTCTCCCTAATTGAGAATAAAGTAGAAAGGAAACCAACTTTTAAATGGTGCAACTATATGCTGGCATTGTATTGGGTATTTTGTACTCATTATTTTACTTTTAAAATACTGGAGACTTGATAACCAAGATACTTTCATATGTGACTAGGGTCTATATAACTGAGCATAATCATTCTGAAATGTCAGTTTGGCAATGCATACAAAGAGCGTTATAATTTTGTGTACCTTTTGGATTATGTCCAGTGATTTTTCTTCAATGAAATTCACCACACCATTGTTTATAGTGGTAACAATGTTATGAAAAATTTGGTTAATTCAATTATAGTTTAATCATATAATAAACACATTATAGAGCAATAGTTAATTACATTAAAAGCTTTTCAAAATATAAATATAAAAGCAGGGTCTAAAGTAATAGTGTGAGCACATTAAAAAATTATATCCACATAACTGACTTATATACACCAAACTGTAAACATGTGATTATTCCTGAATGGTGAAATAAGAATGTTTCTTGTTTCCTCTTTTGCTCATCTGTAATTTCTAATCTATTTCACAATGAACATGAATTTCTTTTCTTTTAAATAAAAACACTCCCAATTAATTTTACTTTTTTATCATTTGGAAACATCTAAGACAGACATTCCTTCTACTTCCTACTACTAGCTTTGAAAGAGAAAGCTAGTTTACAAATGGGGTATATAACAAATAAAATAAATGAGTTTTCTTGAAAATATGAGAAAAGAAAAAAAGATCTGACTAAAGACTGCAAAAAATAAAAAATAATAAATAAATAAATAAATAAATAAAAGCAACTGAGGAGTCAAAAAAAATATGAGAAAAGTAGCTTCAATATCTAAAAAAAAAACCATTAAAAATATTCTTAATCTACAAAGCACACATTTGTAATAGCTTTAACCTTGACTAGTAATGGTACAATATAATTGAAACATACTTTAAAAAAAATTCTATTTTGATTCAGGGGGTGCATGTGGGGGTTTGTTAAAAAATAAAATTCAGTCAGTTACTCGCATGGTACTTAATTTTATTTTTTAACAAGTGGACCCTGAACATTTATCATATACTATAAGAAAGGGTTTGGCAGTAGCAGGACACTGCTAGGGGGAGGGGGCGAACACATAATCAATAAGGGTACCTGATCTCAAATGAGGTGAAATGGGGACCATAGGGAGGCCCAAACTTTACATGTATGATGACCACTTATCTACCTAATCCTGAATTGTACCTCACATCTTTTAAATTAATAAATAAGTAAACAAACAAATGTAAAAAAGAAGAAACAAAAACATACTGAAGTGGCCCGTATATAAATTCTGAACATTTCCTTGTTTGATTTTTGTAAATTAAGCAGCTGAATTCTACTCCGAGTATAGAAAACATACAAATGAAATAACAACTCCAAATATCATTCATTGATTGCTTCATACAGTAATGCTGTTTTGAGAAGAGTGATTTTGACCCATTCGTTTACTCCATTGTAGATGACTAAGATGAATATTGTGATTTACTAAGTCTCTTTATATATTTTGCCTGAATAAATCTAATAGAAGTACACTCCCTCAAAAATGCACCACCCAATAAGTAAATGTAGGACAGTTTCGTGGACTTCTGTTCTCCCTTAAAGCATTATGATTTTCTCTTCTCTGCTATTTCTTTATGCTTTAATTGTTAGATTAATTTCCCCTTGTTTCAACATTTGTTTTCCTTTTTTCCTCCACTCTAATCTCTGTCTCCAGTTTCTACTTCCACGTTCTCTGACAAATGGTTATTATATGTTCTGTCTCTTAAAATATTTTATGCTTCAATTTCTATAAATGCAAGATGTAAAATTGATCCTTCAATATGTTTCTGATGCATAATTGTCATGGCTGACTTGAAATCGCATAGCAGATGGAATCCTTAAATTCCCAATCCATTATTTTCTAATTTTCAAGTAAAAGTGACTTCTTTATTTGCATCTGTAAAGACAAAAGGAAGCTTTTCTTTTGCCAGTTCATGCCACCCTGATTTACTAGTTGATAAAAGACATTCTTTGTAAATTACATAATTGCTCCATGATGTTCAGAGTTAAGATTTGTCATTACAGTCTAGAATTATATCCTAATTTATTTTCATGATTGAAAAATGTATTGGTGTATTTCAGTATGGTTCTTACAAACTTGGGAAATCTATAGCTGGTTGACTTGCTCATAAAGGAAGACTATACATATATCAAAAGGGAGTTCAAACAGAAGAGTATGAATAGTTAAATGCAAATCCTTTCTCACTATTGGAAAAAAAAAATGAGCTTTACCAGTACATTAGTTACATTAGCAATTGCAAACCTGAATGTTCAGAAGTACCAGGAAAGTCATCTAAATGAGAGGAAAGAGCTTGTGTTGTGTGTGTGTGTGTGTGTGTGTGTGTGTGTGTGTGTGTGTTAATAATATTGATACAATTGCCTATTAACTTTTAGCATCCATGTTGGGAGACAAAATGGAGTGGAAGAGACTGAAAACTGGAAAATACAGATAAATTGCTGCCGGATCTTACTGCTATTCAATAGAAATTCATATATTTTACGACTTATCTTCAAATTTTAAATATGGCAACTATATTGGTCTGCTAGGGCTGCCATAACACAATACTACAGTCTAGGTGGCTTAAATGAAATAAATACATTTTCTCACAGTTCTGGAGGCTGAAGTCCAAGATCAAGATGCCCGCAATTTGGTTTTTCATGAAGTCACTCTTCCTGGCTTGCAGGTAGCCATTTCCTCACTGTGTCCCACCTGGACTTTCCTGTGTGTGTCTGAGATCAATCTTTGTCATCTCTTCTTTTTATACGTACACCTTATGATCTCATTTAACCTTAATTACCTCAAGGGTCCTATCTCCAATACCATCACATTGGAGGTTAGGACTCCAACAAATTTTAAAGGGACACAGTTCAGTCCATAAGCTGTCATACAGAACAATGAAACCACTTCTTGTGGCCCATCTATGGCCTTCAGTTCACCAGACTGCAATGTCACCATCTTTATTTATTAGATGAGAGTTTAAGTCCTGACATTAGCATTCCTAAAGATGCGTGGAGTCGATCAACAGAAAACCAAAGAAAATATTTTGTGAAAAAGTACATATGTCAAAATTACCTTGGCCATATAGATTCATATTATGGTCTCAGCATTACAAAATGCAGCTCTACAAAATGCAGCACTGAGTAGGTTGACTGTCCTGAATTCAGGCAGAAGTTTGGAAAAATTCCTCTGTAGATGTAGAAAATCATCATGGTAAGTTTGGAGTCAACAGCAGAACTGGAGACTCCTTTCAGGCCAACTCTGCCCTTAAAGTATCAAAACTGCTCAGGACAGAGGCTTATTTTCTTCCAAAGGCTCTCTAGGTATGTCCCCATTCTCCCTAAAGCAGATTGGACCAAGGCCAGATTATGAAGGTAAAAAGAACTTTGAAAATTACTTTGAGAAATCTGAGCTTAGTGTGCTACAGGCCAATATTACTCAGACCTCCCACATAAGACTAGTCTGGGTACCTGTTAAAAAGCAAAATCCCCACGCCTATCTACTGAATCAGAAGCTCTGGGAAGTCCAGACTTTAGTCACTGGGTTTTAAGCATGGGAAAAAAAAAGAAAAAAAAATATAAATACATATATATAAAAAATATATACATATTTATATACGTATACATATTTATATATATAAATACATATTTAATGGATCCCTACCAGATAAATTCTCAAGAGTTTTTATACAAGTCTTTCTTGAGAGTTTATCTGAAAGGGGTACCATTGAATAGATTATAAGAGAAGAAATGAGACCAATAAACCTTTTGTAATATTTGGCTCAATATAAAGCTGTAGAAGGCCAAGCCTAGGGTATAGGAATAGAAAGGAGCAAGAATGAGAAAGAAATTTTAAGAAAAAAATTGGCATAACAAACAAAAGTCATAAAATTAACCAGAAATGTTGGTTTTTTATACCTTAGAGAATGAGTTCATAACTAATGAAATGAACTCTGCCTTCATGAAGCACCTCGGTATACCTCCATAGAAACCCCGTCCAACAGAAATATAATATGAGCCACTGTGTAATCATATTTAAAATACAAAGAAAGTAGATGAAATTAATTTTGATACATTTAATTTAACCCAATACATCTAAAATAGTATAATTTAAACTTTTAATCAATATAAAAATTATTAATGCTATATCTCATCTTTTCATTTGTGCACTAGGGTTGGAAATTGGTATGTATTTTAAGCTTACCACACAGTGCAGTTTGAACTAGCATCATTTCAAATGCTCGGTTGTCATATGTGGCCATAGTGCATTGGACAAGTCTTAGTCTCTCCACCAGGGTAGTTTAGGGGAATCTTTCATCTACACAGGTGCTTTGTTTACATGAGGTTGCATTATTCCTTTGGGTTATGCCAGGTTGCCCGTCATTTTGTTATTCCAATAGTTTCAGTCACTGATTTCTAAGACAAAGAATCCCTTCGAATTCCTTTCAGTCAGTTCAATGTGTTTTTAACTCTGAATAAGCCAAGTTCTCCCAGTGTATGATTCAGTGATTCAGCAAATTAGAACTTAAGAACATATAGCCATACATTTGGAGCATTAGGAAGGTCTTGCAACTGTGCCCCTGAAGAGTGCCAAGATGGCCTTTCAAATGACTTTAATTCTCTCTCATAAGCTTTGCTGTGTGACGTTTAGATTGTGCTAAAAGTCAAATGCACATTTTCTGCAACTCCTGTGTGCAATTAAGCCCTTTTAGAGAGAAAAAGAGGTTGAGGACCTCTGAAAAGTTTGTGCTTGAGCTGTGAGAAATATTTCTCTGGTGGGATGCTGCCATGAGAATTTGCTCAAGTTGCATCGTGGATGTAATCCAGACTCACAGACAGGTCTATAAAGATGGTCATTTCCTTGACTACTTGCAAATACCGCTGTCTGCTTCTGCATAGTCTCCCACTCCCTGTTCATACCCCTCCATTTGCTGAGAAACTGTAGCCCAGACCAAATCTCGTCTTGCTTGAATGTGGTACACAGGCAGGATCTCGTGTTTAGCCCCGGGTTTTGCTTTGAGAGGGATGTGTTACTTTTTTAGGCTTTGATGATTGTTACTAATCTGTAATTGCAAAGTGTAAACCATTAAGGGATCACCTTGATGATTTTGTCCTGTTTGAAGCAATAAACAGCTGCTGACGCTGATTTAAAACAGAAGACTGGCTAATGCATTTTAATCTCTGAGGTCAATTTATTTGGATTATTTTCTTAAACTGCACTAATTATGAGCTAAAACAACAAACTTGAAGGTGTAAAGGGAGGGTCTTCTCCTTCTGCCTCTGAGTGCCATGAATGTGAGACAGATGTTGGAGACAGATGTGCTCCAGCCAAGACTTGCAGCCGGTCTGGTTGGAGTTCTAAGGCAGATTCTGCTGTGGGCCCTGAGAAACCTAAATTGACATTTCCTGCACTGTGGCTGTACAAGGTTTTCTACTTCTGGCTAATATTGTTAATAATTTTCATAGAAAGGAAATTTTAAAATTTATGTCCTTTAGGCAGAAGACTAATGTTTCAGAGAGGGAATGAGGAATTATAAGCTCTAGGAAATCTTCACTTTATTTTTAGTTTATCAGATACAGTCCCGGTCCTTCTATTTAGAGATCAGAGGAAATTGACATGAATGTCTTTGACTTCCCTTTCCTCAATCCAATTCATTCTAATTTCAACCCACCTCCCTAGTCTTACCTCCTACTATTCTCCTTCAAATATATTCTACATGTAGTCTCGTCCAAAAAAAAAAAAATCACATATGTTGACTCAGATGTGAAAGAATTTACGTAACTTCCTTTAATTTTTACATGTCTTTCCACTGATGGGCGAAAAACTTGACTTTGCCAATTAAAAGTGTCTAGTCTCTTTTGATTAAAAATAGCTCCTTTTGGTTCACTGTTGCATCTTTCAGAGCCTACCCCTTCTTAAGTGTTCTCTCCTTCCTTCTCTCCTCCCCCCCAACATCCTAGCTCCTGTAACAGGGGGCGCCCCGGGAGAGGTAGGCGCCTCCGGGAAATTATGCCACCCTCCAGTCTCTCAGTCCCAGTCTGCATCCTCTCTCTCTGGCTGTGGGTCACTTGGGCTCTCTGAGTCCTGGGCATTCTATGGTGGTGGCTGTAGGCATGTGGCCAGTGTGTGATGCCTGGCACCTGTGCTGATGCCTGGGGTCGCCCACAGCTTCTCAAGAAGCTGCACCTCTGCCACCTCTCTTGAGCACCCCCGGCCCTTCTGGTGTCTGGGTCGTCTTGGCCCTTTGGAGCCAGTGCCGGTGGCTGGAACTGCTGGCTGCCTCCCTAAACCACAGGGGCATGGTGGATACTTGTGATGCCGCCCTCAGTTCACCAGCTCAGAAACCTTGCTCAGCCAGGCCGGATATGGGGCTTTGCTGAAGGCAAACCTTCCCCAGGAGACCTGGAGCCCTCCAGGCTGCCTCTAATCTTTTTTATTTCCTCCAATTCCAAAGCAGGCCAAGCTCTCCAGGCAACCTCCTCCCCTCTCTTTCCTTACTCCCAGGTGTCTCCTCCCAAGCAGAGGGGTTTCATGATCCTCTGTGTGGCAGGACAGTTTTTGAACCGTACTCTCCTTCATTATTCTTTGAGGCCAGTTCTCCAAACTTTGGTTCTTTGTATAAAAACTCCTCTCTAAGAGGTCTGAGAAAACCGTCTACTCTGGCTTGAAAGTCTAATTTGGGGGATTATTATTTATTTGCAGACTTTATTTTGAAACTCTAGTTTGAAACCCTAAGCTGAGCAAGGCCTTCTTTGTTCTGGGTGGCATTTCGTCTTTTTCCCTGCAAAAAATTATTTTCAGCTTCTTGGCTCAAATAGAGGGAAGCTGCAAAGTTTTAAAAACAACCAACTAACCAAACTAACAAACAAAAAGCCGACTCTGGAAACACTAACGAGGAAAAAAATGCATCATATGGTGTTTCAAAATATCGCCTGCTACAAGCAACCAACCTAGACATGTCCCCACCAGCGCTGGACCCTGCGCCCTTCCCCCTCAGTCAGTCCCAGGATGCGGCTTGGCCGCCTGGCCCTCTGTGCTGTTGCCTGTTAGTTTTTTATGAGTTGCTGTGGACGATTTCTCCTTTCATTCCAGATCTATTAAAAGGAAAATTAGCAACGAGGATTAATTGTTTCTGATGTCAGAGTCTCACTCTGAAAAATGAAAATACAAACAAAACGTATGGGAAATAGTAGTTCTGGGTAGACCCATATCAGCTTCTAGTATCTGGGGGTTCTCTGCTTTGTGGCGGTGACCTTATCCACTAGGATTTCAATTAAGCTGGCTTGAACCCACATAGGGTACAAAACAGCACGCTTCCAGTGTTTCCAGGAATCCTGGAGTGGGATGGATTTTTCCACATGGCCGTATGATCCCATCACTGGCCAGTCATCTACATGGTCTGTGCTCTCTAATTCACCTTGCAAGTCTTCCCTTTTGTACCCTTGTGCTCTTGGACATGTGACGCTGCCCTTTTTCTTTGCTGAAAAATGTCACTCACCTAAAGCAAATGAGAGAGGGAGATGTTTACTGAGAATCAGGGCTCTGGGCAGGACAGAAGGAAGCTTCACTCTGCAATCCCACACCTCAGTTCTGTCCCAGCCATTCTTGCAACCCAGGATCTCTCACAGACATCACCTCTTGTTGAACTCCTGTCCCCTTACCTTCTGCTCTCCTCTCCCACAGCTTCTCCCTGTCTCAGCATCTCCATGAGGCTATGCTTGGAGACTTAAATATTTCTGGACCAATTAGCTTTTGTGACTAAAAAAACTATCACCAACAGCTGCATATTGAGCTTGTGATTCTGCGACTGGGACTAGATTGCTGGGTGCCTGCATACAGCTGCTGTCACCTGCAGGTTGGCTCAGTGTCTTAGCCAGGCTCTCTTGTGTTCAGGGCCTCAGCTGAGACCACAGGCTGACTTGAACCTGCCCCATGTGGTCCCTCAGCTTCCAGAAGGCTGGTCCAGGCTTGTGGAGGTGGCACTGGGTTTTTAAGAGAATGCCAGAGGCACACAAGAATTTTTGAAGCTTCTGGACAGCAGGTACATTATGGTTTCTGTGGCATTCAGTTGGTCAGAGCCAGTCACAGGATCCCCGCCCCCCACGTGATGGGGAAAACTACAAAGTCACACTGCAAGGAGGAGTGCATCTGGTGAGGTTGTGAAGGGGGACAAATCCTAGGGCTTTCTTTCCACAACCAAAATAGTCTTTAATTTGTTTTTACTAAATATACATTTTCTCCCCTCAGAAGAAATTTGCAGCCACCTCTTACACTTCTGGGTTTTTCTTCCCAAGAGCACAGGGAAATCATGTCAGTGTGTGAATATGTGTTGGAGAGAGAGGGTTGTAAAAAATAAAAGTAATTGGTTTTGCTTCTGGTATTATGGTGACAACTTAATATTTTATCTTCAAAATGTGTTATTACAGTGTCTCTAAGAAAAGCAAACAGTATGAACAAAAAATAAATATAAACAGAATAAATACTCCTGCTTTATTTTAATATTTCCATCCCAAACTACATGAGGACATGTATCCTAACACCCTAACGTGGTGATGATGAGACAGATTTCTAACTACCCTGATATTTGCAGGAGAAAATGAGTCAACCACAGACTGTGAAATAGATTTTAAAGTACACTGTAGATAATTGCTTGTTACAAAATGCATAAGGCAAAGATCCTTTCTAACTTCATTTTCCATAACGACAGAATTAATAAGGAACTAAAAGAGGATTGAAACTTCTGTGAAAGTAATAATAATTTTCTTTCAAAAAAAAGCCTAGCATTCCTTTCCTAAGGAGAAGAAAAGAAGCTGATGAGGAAAAAAATAATCAGCTCTGGAAAGCAAATTTCAACAAGTTTAGGACACAGGCATAAATAAATAAATAAATAATAAAAAAACCTAATTGGAAGAAAGGAGTTCTGAACAGTTGGATGCTCTTTAAACAAACAGTTTTGGCAGGTGAATAAACTATATGGACAGTGCAGGACTGGGAACAAGGTGCCAAGTTGGCGAAGCAGAACGGTGCAAAGTTCTGGAAGGCAAATTAGAGAACCGTGAAGAGATGTCCAGCCAGATCACCAAGGATGAACAAAAAGAGGGGACTCAGAAGAGCAGGGACCACATCAAAAGTGAGAGAGATGATGTAGTGTGGGGTAGACATGAAAGACATCAGGAAGCTGTTAATCAGTTGCATTAATAAAACCCAAGTTGTTCCTGTTAGGGTTGCCATTTGGTTACATAAGCAGTCCTGGATTTCACATGCAATGTTTTGCTTCAGACCTGCTGGCCAAATGTATAATCAGCATCAACAAAAATGTCTTCAATTGCAAATAACAGAAACCCTAACTCAAAATGACTTTTAGGATAATGGGAATTTATCAGTTCATGTAAATTAAAAACGTAAAGAAAGAGTGATCTTTAGGTGAAGTTTGATCAGAGTTTAATTTTATTTTTCTGAAATCTTGGCTGTGCCATCCTTTGAACATTGGCTTCATTCTCAGCTGGCTTCCCTCATGGTTGCAAAGTGGCTGCAGCAACTCTAAATTTCATTACAAATTGAGAAGAGTTGGTAGGAGTTTCTCTTCAGCCAATCACAGTGCAAACTGTTTGGGTTTGATTGAAGTGACTCAGGGCTTTAATTTGTTTTTACTAAATATACATTTTTCGCCCTTCAGAAGAAATTTGCAGCCACCATATAGATTGCCTTAGGCCTAGGTATATGCATCCCTGAAAAACCAAGCACTGGTAAGGGGATGAATTTATGCAGATTTATATAGGTCCTGTAGAGACTGGAGCATGAGAGTTCCATGTTGCCCAACCACATGGCTGATATTCAATGGGGTAAGTGTGCAGTGGACGGAGCCAGTAAAAATCTCTTGCCTCAGGTAGTCTGGCCTATGGGGAAGTAAGAGAAACAGACCCTCCTTTATCGGTCTCTTCTGGTTTGGGTGAAGAAATCAGCAAAGAATCAGAAAGAAGGTTCTCATGTAGAAACCATGACAGGTTAGAAAGCATTCTCAGCGAGTGAAAGTTAGTCTGGACCTATCCCACTTCTGCCTCTAAGAAAAGCAACAGTATTATGTATTAAAAGTATGACTAGCTATGTAGTCATCTGCTTTCTAGCCATTTTGGTTACTAAATGTGTAGGGATGTGAGTATCCACCTCTCATATCGGATCTTTGAAAGGGTAAAACATTCTTGTGCTTAAAGCTCACTTCAAATTAAAGCTGAAGTCATTTCAACGTAATCAAGTTCTCCCATATATGTAAGTATTGTCTGAGTGAAGTCTATTTTAATTTCAATGAAATTTAATTGGCAAGAATAAATGTGCAGGATACATTTTTACACTCTTAAATTAACAAAAGTGATTTTTGGTCTGTATAGGGTAATTTCCATTTTTTTACCCTTTTTATCCTTGACGTCTCCGAAATTTCTATTAAATCATTTTTTATTTCTTGGAGGAAATGTCCATCATGAGTCTCAAAACCTCATCTGTAAAATAAAAATAATTATACCTACTCATAAGGTGTCATGAAGATTAAAGAAATTAATATATGAAAGGTAAGTACAATAGTGTCTGGGATATCTAATATATAATTATTATGTTGTATGTGTAATATGCAAGATCATTATAATATATAATTCATGATTACCTTACTTTACCCATATTCACTCAGGCTAGACCCAGGAGGTCGGCATTTATTATCCTATTTTACAGAGAGATAATAAATAAGGTTTCAGTTTCTAAGGTAGTAAAGTGGTATAACTTTTTCTTGGTAAGTTACCGAGTAAGATTCACCTTTAGAAATAACTTGAGACTTGCTCTTTTTTTTTTACACTTGTCTTCTGATTACGACTCTACTTATTCAGTTAAAACTCAGTAAATGCATGAGAGACTATCTCTGTTATTCGTTCATGGTCAAGACTACTTTATTGGTTTTTTTTTTTTTTTTTTGAGTTGGAGTCTCACTCTGTCGCCCAGACTGGAGTGCAGTGGCCACTCCCGGTCACCTCAGCCTCGACCTGCTGGGCTCCAGCGATCCTTCCGCCTCAGCCTTCCAAGTAGCTGGAATTAAAGGCGCGTGCTACCATGCCCGGCTGCTTTTTGATTTATTGTAGAGATGAGATCTCGCCAAATATCTTCCGATCTTTTCCTTTTTAATACTTTTAATTTACAGATTATGTAATTTTAGTTAGCTTAAATATCTAGACTGACAATTAGACTTAACTATCTGGCACATAGTAATATTTTTTGAAAGAATGAATGAATAAAGCATAACTGATTTATAAAGGTAAAAAAGGCTTACAGGAAAGATAGAAACTTTAATTTTCTTCCCACCACTCAGGCCAACGAGATGACTAAAGGAATATAAAAATTAGAGAAAGCCTGAACTAGCAGTGAAAACTAGGAAAAGGTGGCATCAACATGTCAGAAACATAACAGAATTTTTGTTAAGTATAATAGGAATAAAAATGGACTAAAGAAAGCCACAAATGGCCAGCTGTAAATATAGTTGCACAATGTACTTTTATCATCTAGCAGTATGACTTGAATATTTTTCCAGGTGAATATCAATATTACTACTTTAGTTGCTCATAAATATTTCATTATTTCATTATTTGTATGCCTAATGTTTATTTAATTCCTGCTAACATTTAGACTGCATCGATTTTCACTTTTACAAAAATGCCATTGAACATCAAAATTCTTATTTATTTATGTCAGTGTCTCACTCTGTCACCTAGACTGGAGTACCATGTTATGATCACAGCTCATTGCAGTCTCAAACTCCTGGGCTCAAGCAATCGTCCCTCATCAGCCCTCCAGCTAGCTGGTAGCACAGGCACATGCCATCATGTCTGGCTAATTTTTAATTATTTTTTTGTAGAGATGAAGTCTCACTATGTTGCCCAAGCTGGTCTCAAACTCCTGGTCTCAATTAATCTTTCTGCCTTCATTTTAAAGCGCTGGGATTACAGGCGTGAGCCACCATGCCTAGGCATCTTTCTTATTTTTAAAGGAAACTGCTTGCAGAATGAAGATTATAATTTTCAAAAATTATAGGAAAAAAAGACAAATAAAACTAAATATGTATAACAAAGAATTGGAAGCGAAAGATACTGCAAAGTAGTTGAAAATAACACCATACAATGACAAAAGAGCAAATATATTATTCAATGAATAAATGCACCTTTTAAGAAGGTAAGAAAGCCCTCTGGATTGGGGTCCAAAGCAACTCAACTTTCTTCAGTTTATATAAGGTATTAAAAGAAAAATTACACATAAATAAAAAGGGCATGCAAAAATAAATTGGGTAATGGTTGCATAAATGATCTGAGTTCTCCTCTCTGCTCTGACATCCTCTGTGCTGGTTTCATTTTTAGACTTGTAGCAAGATGAGTGCAGCACTTTCAAGTGCATCGCAGAAACAGCAATATCCAGGTGGAGATCCAAGACCATGGCTCCTGCTCAGAAAGTAGAAACTTTCTTAGACGCTCCCTCATTACTAGCATGCTTCCTTTTGACCAGCATTGGACGTCATGCCCAATAAGAATTAAACTGAAAAACTTAATGGACTCACCCGTGAACCAATCAAATTTTCACCTGAGACATGTAACTATATAGGAAAACAGGGGCTACCTAAATAAAACAGGCCCTGAGGGATAAATAGATTCTGGTTGGGCAAACTGTGATGATCATAACATCAGATGTGTTGACCAAAGGAGAGCTGATACAGGCTAAGCAGACTTAAAGACAAAAAATCATTATCAATTATGGATCAAGAGTTGTTTGCTTTAATGATAATTCACTAGGAAGACATAATTATTCTGAATCTGTTTTGGCCTAAAAGTGTAGCCTCACAATTACTGAAGCAAAAAATAAACAGAAATACAAGAGAATATAGGCAATCTATAATTTTAGATCATAGTGTCAGGTTTTTAACATGCCTTTCTCAAAGTCACTGAGCAGAACAAAATTTGGTAAGCTTGAAAAAACAGTGATAATAGTTACATATATCTCTATATAGATATATTGATATCTATATAGAGATATATATTAATATATCTATATAGAGTATTAATATATATCTCTATATAGATATCTTGATATCTATAGATATACATTGATATCTATATATCTATTATCACTATAAAATAGTGCTTAATAATTATGTGTTTTTAAGAATCACTATAGTGATAATAGATATGTTAAGATAATAATTCTTAAAAACATAATTAAGGTTGACATAATAGATATGTGTATATATACCATGTATGTATACAGTCTTAAAAACAAAAATAGTAAATACTTATTTTCAAGCATAGATTGAGCATCTATAAAAATTATTCATATACTTAACCACAAAGCATAATTCAACAAAAAGCAAAGCAATAAAATTATAAACGCTATCAATAGCTAAAAATAGCCAAGAAACCAATAGATTTGGAGATTTTAAAACCTACCTCTAAATAATTCATGGGCCAAAAAATAAATAATGAAAAGTGATTGACAATATAAATCCTACATATTAAAAACTCATGCAGGATTATTTTCAGGGAAAATTCTTCCTGAGAAAACTGGGGCTAGTCTTTTTTTAACAGCATATTTCCATCTAAAATGTTGACACTGACTGAAAAATTTAGGAAAACATTTTATTTCTTCTATATATATTGGGAAGACTGCCCTTTGTTCTTTCTTCCTCTGAATGTTTTCATGAGGTCTCAGTTAGAGTTCATATGCCATTCATTTTCTCTTTATTAAGCATTTTTGTGGCATTCTTATACAAATAGCCAGACCAGTAATGGTCAGCCTCTCTGTGCTACCATCCCACAAAAGAACATTTTCCTTATGCTTGTCAGGTGGCTAGCAGAAGAGTCTCCTTCTCCCCTCTCTGACCACTCCATGAAGACATCTAAATAGCCCCAAGCATAACCACCCTGGCCACGTCATTGTGGACTTCATCACTAGCTCACAACTCTGCACATTAGTAACCTTCTATTGCTAGTACACCCTCATATGTGAATTTCACAATCCATGAAAAGAAGCAACATTAATTCAAAGCCATGCAAAATGTCCCTTCTAGCAGTAATTCAAAAGAATCACATGCTCAATCTGATTAGAAGGAAGACATTTTAGTGTCTGCTCTGTGTAGAGAGGATTTGCAGAGAGACTTTCAACTTGACTTGTCTGATAAGGATGATGATAATAAACCCAAATAAGAAAGATAAATGGAATGATTTCAGCTTCCAGTATATTATACAAATAATACATTTTTAAAACATTTTAAGCTGATTTGTTCTCATGGGCATTTAAAATATGCACAAATATTTTTACAGATCATTTGTTATGGTAAAGAATGATTTTGCACATGGTTACATGAAGGAAAACCCATTTTAGTTTCCTTTGACTTCATTCTAGGATCGCAAATGTTGGCACTCTTAGCCAAACAAAGGATAGACTTCCTTAAGCATGTTTCATGATAATAGCTTTCCTTTTATTTTGGTTGGCTAGATGTATATTGCCTCTCCAAGACCTCAATTATATAACCTGGGATTTCCACATTGTTTTTGACAGAAAAGTAGAACAAAAATAAGTTATGCAGACAAAATTTGAAACATATGATATGGAATTGAAAGGACTTAGTGATGAAAAAGTTGTCTGACTTAGTGGTAATCAAATCTTGAAATAGATTTCTTCTTAAACAAGCAAACAGTTCAAAGTATTTGGCTAGGTATCACTGTTTTTTCAAACTTACAAAGATTATATTGCTTCATTTCTCAACTATAGTATATTTACAGCTGGACTTTGAAACTGATGCAGCAAACATCAAACTCTTATTCCAGGCTTGAATTACACTCTCCATTAAGCAGTCTTTGCAAGGCTCTGGCTTCACAATTACAGACAGCAAGCAAGTCTGTAGGACTGAAAAAAAATAACAAGGTTTTGAAAACCATGGACTATTGCAACAGATGTTCCTCTTTTGTCCTTTCAATTGGATTAAGCTGCTTTAATAGTCTAATGCTATAGAGTGAGATTATAGCAAACTCTTATTTTCTATTATTCAGTACCTACGGGCTCTCAGTCTGTTTTTTTGGGTCATAGACCCTTATGTGTATCTGATGAAAACTGTGTCTCTAAACATTTTAACATTTGCAATCTTTTTATCAAAAGTCTGCATTCATTTCAAAACTGGATAATAAAAGTATTAGATCAGTTTTATGTCCAAAAGATTTTATTCTTTCTTCTTTGTTATACTAAATAAGAAAATTCTAACTCACAGTTATAAATCATCAGAGCTGGAAGAAAATATTTTATGGCTCTGACAAATGGCTCTGGATATCTGCATCAAAACTGTGAAGAAATGTCTAGCTTCAGACTACTGTATACTCAAAAGCTGGACTATTGTATGCTTTGAGTTGGGAGTTAGGGGTAAATGGTTTCCATTCTTTGGTTGCATTTGCGTCTGGAGAACATTGTATAGTTTCTGTTCCAGCATATGTATGTGGTTTCTTAATATGCTCAATGTCATGTTAGTATTATTTTTTCTCTAAAGCAGGAAGAAAATTGAACATTTGGTGTTTAAAAAGAGTCATATACACAATGATAGAGCTGTTTCCACCCACTTTGATTTTCTTAAGAAATTCTCTTCTCTCCAACACTAAAAATTAAGTTTTGGTTTTTTTTTTTTTTTGGCTCGAATGTACTAGAATCAGGCTATTAACAAAACCAAATATACTGCCAATGCATACTCCTTTAGCAAGCCACTTGAAATCTTGGACATGTTCTTTACTGGCACTTTTTTAGTGAAACTAAAATATATGATGTAACATTTTTTATTGAAGTTGAGGTCTTTTCCCTCACAACAAGTGCTAGACCTGAGTATTCTGCATATTGTTCATTTGTTCACTGAGCACACAGAATACAACTTAGGACCACTGACTATGATTTGATTGTATTTCCATTTTCCAGTATGATCACAATATTCAATCAAGAATAGAAAGTATATTAACAGCTACTTATCAATCAGGACATAGATCCTGCTGAAGGCCAAACCAAAATACAGAGTCTGAAATAAGAGAAGCTTATTTTCTCCATCTACAAACTTCCAAGCTGATGCCAAGGCTCTGCCCCATAAAACCTTGGGTTTCCCTGTTCTTTCTCTCTTGGTCTAATCCCATTCTTGAGTGCTCCCTTTGCATATTCCATGACAGCTAATGAGATCCCTGATCCCATGCCAAGGAAGAAAAGAGAAGAGGAGTGTACAAACCTTAAAACTTGTGCATCTCACTTTTGTGTATTCTCCACCCAATAGGGCACATTCATATAGTCATATTTAGCTACAAGACAGACTGGAAAATGTCACTTTTATTCTGAGTGGTTATGTGCCCAGCTAAAAACATCTAATATGATAAAAGAAAAAAATGACTATTGAGTGCAATTAGTAGGCTCTGTCAGAGCTACCAACTATTCCTGTGAAATTAAGCACTATGGGTCTTACCTTCAGTTGTAACATTTTATTCCCAAGCAACACCTATCTTGAATTCAGAGCTTGTTTTCCATCAGAACTGCTTCTAACTCCACTCTTCTCCTGGCCTTTATCATGAATCACAACTGTTAACTAAATAGGAAAAAACATTTGTCTCTGGTAAGGGTTTTAGTGATAGGTGGAACTTAAAAAAGATCAAAATTATAGAGTACTTTCTCCTAATATTTTCACACCACATGTTCCTTGAACAGATTAATATTAAGCATATAAGTAATATATAGCAATTGTAAAGAAAAATATCTGCTAGCATGTATGTATGCTTAGAGTTTTCTTTAGGTTCAGCCAAATGGGAACTTGTCAGCTCTCATAGGAGGGACTTCCAAGGGGTCTGGCTGGCTTCTGGCACCAGTTGTCTAGAGTCCATACACATTTGGGAGCACACTTAGAGTACTATACGCATCAGAGTTATTGTTTTTGTATTGCAAGCAACAAAAATTGACTCTGGCTAGCTCAGAAGAAAAAAGAAGGACATTTATCACATACAAGGTTGCTCATAGAAAAGAAAACAAAAGGACCAAGTCTCAGAAAAGACAGAAATTGTGGCAAGTAGCCCTAGGGACCTAACAGAAAGACCCTTCAGGACAGTCATGCCAGCATGAATTGGCCTTTTCCATGCTCTGTCCTCCACACTGTGCTCTGAAGTCAGACTCCTGGGAGAAGACTCAGAAGGTGGGTTGTTGTAGGCTAAACTGTGTCCTCCCCAAATTCATATGTTAAGAGTCCTAGTGCCCCGTACCTCAGAATGTGAGTATATTTGGGAGAGGGTCTTTAAATAGGTAATTAAGTTAAAATGAGTTCATTAGGATGGTCCCTTGTCCTAACTGGGGTCCTTCTAAGACGAGGAGATTTGGACACAGACACACACCTCAGGAGAGTGCCACGTGGACATGAAGACTGCCATCTGTGCGCTGAGGAGTGAGGCCTCTGAAGAAACCAACCCTGCCAGCACCTTGGTCTCAGACTTCCAGACTCCAGAACTGTGAAAAAACACATTTCTGTTGTTGAAGCCACTTAGTCTGTGGTACTTTGCCACAGCAGCCCTAGTAAATGAATAGGCTTGGCTTCCTTTTTTCTTAAGACTGCATGCAGTGAAGCAGTGGTAGTCTGCCAAAGGAAAGCGGAAAGAAGAACGAGAAAGGATGTCCAAAATAGAAAACATGGTACATATCTCTGAACAGTTGAAGACTCTTCATTTGGAAGAGAGATTAAATTTATTCCATGTTACTCCAAAAAAGAAAACTAGTGTCATTGGAAATTCTGAGAAAATTCACAATGGCCCAAATAAAATAAATTGCTGCTCAATAACTAGAATGGAATTAACTGCCTTACAATTGTGATTAAAACAACTATTACCATTATTACAGATAATATCTATTGAGTGCCACCATGTGCCCAGAAATGTGTGAGGTGCTCTTCTGCATGACATTACTCATGACCATTAGTATCCTCATTTTGAAAATGACAAAACTAAAAGTAGTACATGGTAAAGACAGATTTTGAACTGAGGCCTATCTGAATCTAGAGCTAGAGTTCTTGTCTTAGCAGGGGTTTTCATCTCAGCTGCTGATTTCTAGAAGCACTGTGGTCTTCTTTGTTTCAGACCTGGCTCATACATTCTTGGGAAAGCAGAGACTGGGACACCCAAAGAGCAGTTGTTAACAAGAAGCTTTGGGAGGTGAGATTGTCAAACTATGTGCTGCACTGGGTAAGACAGAAATTTTTACATAAAACCTGGGACTGTTCACAAGTTATTTAACGTGAATATATTTCTATCCATATTAGAGAAAAAGGCCCTCAGGTCAGATGTTATATGTTTCATACCTTCTAACCATTCTGTTCTGTACCAACAGAAGTGACTCAGGGCTACATTTTTTTGTAAGGAGCCTGCATTTTGAGGTCAGACTGAAATGTTTAGAGCTATTGCCTATAAAATGTAATCATTCGTCTTAGGATAGCATCTGCCAGCCCAGGCTGTGCATTGGAACACCTGGGAAAGCTGTTAGACAATATATAAGTCTGGGCCTCCCTCCCAGAGGTGGTAATTCGGTTGGTCTAGGACAGGCCTGGCATGGATATTTTTAGAACACTTCCCCAGTACTTCTAATATACACCCAGGGCTAAGGAGCATGGCCTAAGAGCTGCACGATCTAACTGCACTCCAAACCAATAATGAAACCCCATTTTTCTTCAGGAAACCTACCTGAATTTTTAAAGCTATAAACCACCAAACTGTCTTTGGCTCTTATCTCTCCAGGTCTGATAGAATTAATAAATTCATCTCGTCAAATAATTCAGATATTAAACCTTTTTTCATTTATTACCAAATTATAGCTTCAAAATTTGATGAAATGATAGTTATACTTTTTTGCCCTAGACTACTATACTTTCATATTCTATTTATTTTTTAAAAATTATGAATATGAAGGGCTGTTGCTTAGAAATGGGACTTTAGCTACTGTGCCCCTTATCTGCTGCCACAGTAATACTGCAGAACAAACAACTGCAGACTCTCACTCGATGAGGACCCTGAGTGTTTACTGCTCATGCAGCTGGAGTGACTGGGAAAAGGCTTCGCAGCACTGCCGGTCCTGGCTGGACTTGTTTGCACAACTAGGAGTCACCAGTCATTGCCTGATCCAGATAACTAGGCATGACTGGAGTGATGACTCTGCCCACATTTCTCCTATCCTGCAGTAGGACAGCCCAGAGATGTTCTTATGATGATGGCAGATGCCAGAGAGCAAGTCACACACAAAAGCCCTTTCAAGAATTTGTGCCAGATCAGTGAGAATCCCTTTAAACAAAGCAAGCTACTTGGCTGAGTCCAGGGCTAATGGAGGGGCAGTCACTCTACCCACTTGCAGGAGGAAGGCAAAAGGCATGAATACAGGGAGAGAGGAAGAACTGGAGCCATCATTTTAACTCTCTGACTATGGGAAAACACCATCACATCAAACCCTAAAATGGAGTACAGGAACTAAAAGGAACTAAAGAAAGATGTTGGATGATATGGTGAAATAAAAAGTTAGAAACACAGAAGTTTTAAAAACAAATAGGAGACCAATGGTGTGATACTGTCATTCTTCAATCCCTAAATGCCAGAGAATATGAAGGAAGAATTGGCTCTTATATCTACTATCCCTCTTCTACCTAAAATACTCCTGCTAAACTATGGAGTATGGATAAATTATAAGGTATTCAAGAAAACTCTAAGGAAAAAACACACAACCATGAGTACATTTCTAACCAAGTAGCTTTGTGTCATAATAGATCAATTGAAGTCACTTAAATTTTCAGGAAATAAATGTGTGTTTGAGTCAACTACTAAAAAATACATTAATTAGGTACAACTAGCTATATTCTTAAATCTCTTAATGATTTTATCATCAACTTTAAGACTCTACTCTACCAGATTTCACATTATTTGTTTATCTGATTTTATGTAATAAAATACATGTTCAGACCAATGTTATTAAAAGAAGAAGCCTAGCATCTTCCTAATAAATCTATACCACAGTTCCCTTGGTCTTCTCAACTTCAGCTAGATGTTCCTTGAATTAAATTTCATTTATAGACAAACCCAAATAGGCCTTTTGTCATCCCAAATTTTGGCTTGGTTCTTTAAACTGAATAACCAGATATAGATTTTTTTAAAAGTTTTTTTCCAAAATACTTTGAACTGACTGAATGATATTCAATGAAATGATTGCATTATTTTGAAGTTTGGGATACGAGAGATACATTTCTGTGTAAATGTTAAAACTGACTTTTTTTCCAGATCAGATTAATGAAAGAAACAAAAGAAGAACTTATTACTAACCACCTCCACATAAGACATAGAAAAATAGAAATCTGTGGTAGAGTTTTAAAACTTGGCATAGCTAAGTTAATAAGAAAGTATAAAGTATGCATGAATTTTTAATGTTTAGCTATCATTTTTTCCACATTAACAAGTACTTTTCTATAAATGTGTTGTATATATGTGTGTGTATGAGTGCGTGTGCATGTGTACACACATACATATGCGGTATTGAAACATTGGTATATTTTATAGACAAAAACATTTTTGTACTTCAAGGAAACTTAAAGGTTACCTTATTTAGCTCCTCAATTTATACAACTGAAAAGGAATTCCCAAATAACTTAAAGTGATTTGCCCAAAATCATGCAGCAATTTAACCACCATCATGATAATATCTAATACTTATTTAGTTTATAAAGCATTTTACATTCAGAATGCTCATTAATTTTAACAAATATGTAGTACAATTTTTGTCATCTTTATTTTTTAGATGAGTAATCCGATACATAGAGATATAGAATAATTTATCCAAAGGTACCAAACTGTAAAGACCCAAAATAGTTCCACTGTTCCCTTCTGCCTTTGATCCTTCTACAGCATCAAAGCAGTCTAGTTGGAAATGCAAGCTAAAACCATGACACACCATGAGATGCCATGACACACCCATTAGAATTAGTATGTCTAGATTCAAAAAGACTGAGCATACCAAACACCGGCGAGTATATGGAAGAAATGGAACTCCTGTACTCTGCTAGTTGAATGGGATGTGATATGGTCACTTTGGAAAATAGTTTGGTGGTTTATTTACAAGTTAAGCATATGAGAGGGAACCCCCCCCAAAAAAAACCTGGAATTATCTTGTGGAGGGCGGGCCCCTTGTAATACACTCGGAATTTATTCCTCCAGATCAAATGATCAACCAAGTTTTCATCTGGAAGTTTTGAGAGGGTTTTGTTATGATTTGCAGAAGAAGCATCTCGAGTTGTGGCAAACAGGTGACTGGTACCCATCCACACTGCGCTGAGTGTTCAGCAGTTTTTGACCCAAAACAGCATGACCCCTGTATCCCCATCCTTCCTATCCATCTGATCTCACCCTGAGTGACTTTTTGTTTTGTTTCCCTGGATGAAAAAGTCCTCAAAGGGAAATGTTTTGCTGATGTGAAGAGATGAAACAAAAAGGCAGAGGCACTAAAAGGCATCAAAATTGAGTTTAAAAACTGTTTTGAGCAGTGGACAAATTGTCTCGATAGTTGTATTGCATCTAACAGAGGGTACTTTGAAGGTGACTGAAGTTGAAACATGTAAGAATAAGTATGCAATTTTTTTTTTTTGAGTTGGAGTCTCACTCTGTTGCCCAGACTGGAGTGCAGTGGCCGCTCCCAGTCACCGCAGCCTCAACCTGCTGGGCTCCGGTGATCCTTCCGCCTCAGCCTTCCGAGTAGCCGGAATTACAGGCCTGCGCTACCACACCCGGCTGATTTTTTGATTTATTGTAGAGATGAGGTCTCGCTGTCCAGGTGGGTCTTGAACCTGCAGGCTCAGGCAATCCACTCACCTCAGCCTCCCAAAGGCACGGGATTACAGGCTGAGCCACCGAGCCCGGCTTGCAATTTTTAATAAATAAATTCCGGGTCTTTTGGGGTCCTCCCCTCATACACCTACCATATGACCCAGCCATTGTACTCCTCGGTACTTACCAAAGAGAAGAGAAAGTTTCTGTCCATACAAAGACTTGCACACAAAAGTTCAGGGAGCGTTTTTTAGTAATGGCCCCAAACTGTAAATACAAGAACATAGATACCTCTCAAAATAGGTATGCTTATTGAAAAGATCCAGACCAAAATGAGTACATAATTTATTATTTCACTTGTTTAAAACTCTAGAAAATGCAAACTAATCTTTAGTGATCAAAAGCAGATGGGCTAGTGGGAAGGTAGGAAGGGTCTGGAAGGATTACAAGGGCCAGGGGAGACTTTGGGGGCTGATGGAAATGTCCAGTATTTTTATTGTGGTGCTGGTTTCACATGTATACATATGTTAAAACTTATCAAATGGTACACTTTAAAATATGCACTATGTTCTATATTTTAATGTGCATATATACTTTGATAAAACTATTAAAAACAAAAAGTGGCCAGCTAAAGTCAAGATTCCGAATAATCTACTTAATTTTACCCAAGCTTGCGAAATCACACAGATAGGAATGTCTTTTTACCTTTTTAAAAAATAAACCACAGACTGGGAAAAAATATTTGCCAACAGCATGTCTGACAAAGACTTAACATCTAGGATCTATAAGGAACTCAAACGTGCTGAAAAGGAAAAAAAAGAAAAAGAAAAAAACCAAACAGCCCCACTAAAAAGTGGGCAAAATAAATGAATAGACAATTCTCAAAAGACGTACGAGCAGCCAACAGATACATGAAAAAATGCTCAGCCTCACTAGTCATCAAAGAAATGCAAATTAAAACCACACTGAGATACCACCTAACTCCAGTCAGAATGGCCATCATCAATAACTAAAAAAATAACAGATGCTGGAGAGGATGTGTCGAAAAGGGAACACTTCTACACTGTTGGTGGAAGTGTAAACTACTACAACCTCTGTGGAAAACAGTGTGGCAATTTCTAAAAGTACTAAAAATCAACCTTCCATATGACCCTGTAATCCCCCTACTGGGAATATACCCGGAAGAACTCAAATCACTCTATGAAAAGAAACCTGCACACATAGGTTTATTGCAGCATTGTTCACAATATAAGAACATGGAACCAACCGTGCTGCCCATCAGAGGACTGGATTAAAAAAATGTGGTACATATGCATGATGGAATATTACACAGCCATAAAAAAGAACAAAATCATGAACTTCACAGCAACCTGGATGGACTTAGAGTCTATAATATTGAGTGATCTTTCACAGAAACAAAGAATTGAGTATCACTTGTTCTCACTCATAACTGGACCTTGAACAACTATCTTAATACTATACGAAAAGGATTGACGGTAGAGGGGAAACTGTGGGGGTTTCGGGGAGTGGGGAGGTGGGATTGGCAGTAGTGGAAATCTGCCTGGGGAAGGGTGGGCATACCTCATCAACAAGGGTACCTGCATAATGAATATTTGCATACCTAACCTGAATTGTACCCCACAATTTTAAAATAAAAAATTTAAAAGTTAAGAAAAAATAAACCCTCACAATCAAAAAGTACACTGATTTGTTTTAAATGTTGATAGCACGGTCACACATTATGCCTTTTAAGGCAATTGCAATGATTTTTTAATGCCCTTTCTAACCCACTGTGCTATAAATTCTAACAATAAGAAGTTACTTGTATGTTTCACTGATTTGTTTTTTGCTTTGGTTAAAGCAAGGATTCAATCAGAGAAGCATGTTCGCCCCAATTGAGAAGAATGTTTGCCCTATGCTGGTAGGTGTGCAAATTAAAATAATCTTTTTGGGACACACTTTGGCATAGATGCTTCAAGGAAAAATCATCCTGTTCTTTGGTCAGATGATTATACATCTATCAGTTTAATCCCCCAAAATGATCTCAAAACAAAAAAGATTTTTGCAAAAATTGCCATTTCCAGCATTAGTCATGATTGCCAAAAATGTAAACAAATTTAATGTCCAAAAATAGGGGAGAATTCTTAAGTAAATCATATTATAATCACTCAATGGACTGTTACATAGCATACAAATATACAATTTGTATTAATTTTGGAGAATTACCTGAAGGTTTTCCCAGAAAGAGTGAAGCCAAATCATAAACTATCCCTCCCCGTAAAACCAATGAAATGAGCAAAAATAGGTAAAACCAGAAGGAACAAAACCCTAGCACTCAGAGAGAAGGCCAACATCTCATAATAGTACTTGCAAAGTAGTGTTAAGGGTGAGAGAGACCAAAAAGTAACTTGATGAGCTCCAAGCTGTGGAAGGGAGAGAAAGAAGGTGAGTCCACGGAATCCCAGGCAGTTGCATCATCTGCTCAGCATGGGGAGAGGCAAGTTGGGATAGTGGAGGGAAGGATGAAGAAATGCAAGCACTGAGCTTCTGCAGGTGAGGAGGGCCCATGCACGCACAGTGGTGTCTCTCCAGTGAAGGAGAAAGTGGTCCTGGTTCGTCAGCCTTGGTTTTCTGGACTAGAAGACACACAGGGGATTGTGCAGAAGTCAGAAACGAGACACAGAAAAAGAGCTCAGCAATACACAAGGCTTTACCAGAACACAAAGCAAATGAAGGCAAGCCCAGTGCAGGACAGGAGGATAGAGTGGAACATTCAGGGGGAATCTCTGCTGCTCCTTGCCCTCCCACTCCCCACCCCATCTAAGAATGTCTGTGCCAAAACCCTTGGAACTATCCCCTCTTAAAACTCTTGGGATATTGTAGCGTTATTCACAACAGTCAAAAAAGTGCATTCACAGCCCAAATGCCCATTAACTGATGAATGAATAAACAAAATGTGGTATACCTGTACAATAGAATATTATTTAGAAATCCTAATAGATGTGACAAGGATGAACACAGAAATATCACACTAAGTGAAAGAAGCCAGTCAAAAAAGGTCACACCTTACATAACTTTATTTATTTGAAATGTCCTGAAAGGCAAATCCATAGGGAGAGAAAGCAGATTAGTGGTTCTTGAATACTGAAAGGGAGAAGAAAATGGGACAAACTGCTAATTTCCTTTGGGGTTGATGAAAATGTTCTAAAATTAGGTAGCGATAATGTCTGCACAACTCTGAATAAACTAAAAAGCACTCACTTGTACACTTTAAAAAGGATAAATGATGTGTGTGAATTATATCTCAATAAAACTATTATTAAGAAAAGAGGAGGCAGGAGCATTTGAGAGACTCCTGGGATTGCTGGCGGAAGTGACAGGAGTGACTCTTAGTTGAAGTGCTGCATTCTGAACTGGGAGAAGGATTTAAGGCTTCAGGAAACTACCTAAGGAAATAAGAAATCCCATTGTGTAGATGGAATTAACCACATTATGGGGCTTTATATTAAATAATAGCAGAAAGGTCAGAACTCATTCACCAAGTCTGGCTGCCCTGGTCCTCCCTGAGGTGGCCCTCCAGAAAGCAGCCAGGACAGCAAATCCAGCCCTCAACATTCTGGGTCTCAGATAAGTAAGAAGGAAACCAGGATGACTCATTAACATTGAGATGAAAGAGAAAACCTTGCTAGAGCTGCCTATGGTAAAGAAATAACATAGCAACTATATAAATACACTACAGGAACGAAAGTAATAGGAAGGATCATAAAAAGATAAAAGATGAACAATCCTTGGACACAGAAAACAGTTCTAAGCCCAGAAGAAAATCCTATATAAAACAGAGCTACGTGCTATAAAGAACATGAAAGGACATAATCAGGCAAAAAAAAAAAAAAAATCAGAATTTTAGAACCATGGAAATTGTGATTTCAACAATGATACTACATTACAAACATACAATAACCTAAAACAAACTTCTAGTGCAGTGCTAAACAGAAAGATATGCAAATATATACTACATGATTACAAATATATATTTAATAGGATCACAAGAAAATTCCCAGGCCTGGTAAAACTAATTGTTTTGAGGTGATTGGGCAGTAGTTACATTTTTCTTCTTTCTATGTTTTTGTATTTTCCCAGTTTTCTCTAACATGTACGTGTTACTTTTATCATGAAACCCACAATAAAAACATACATTTTTAAAGATAAAGGGTTCTTAGTGCCACAGTTGTGGAGCACACATATGTGATAGGTCAAGTTCAATGTTGTCAGTGTGTGGCAGGCTAAATGGCAGACTGAATAAAATTACATGGGGGTTTATTACCCTTTCTCCCAAAGCCTGACTGAAATTTCAAGAGATAACAGCAAAAGGAATGAGCCCCTAAAAGTGCTAGAAACCAAGGAAGACTATCATCAGCCAACCAGGGATTATAAAAAATTTCTGTAGGACACAAAGCAAATGAGATTGGCTTTATGGGGAAACAAGAACCCAGTGCTCATAACTCCAAGCACATGTAGGAGAGGACCATCAGAGAAGCAACTTACCCTCTTCCCATCAAAAACTTCAGGTTAGAGTCATCAGGGCCATGGATCCAAAGTGAGCCATTGGAGGGATGGCCTAATTAAAATTTTGCAGAAGCACTAGGCTAGTATCCCACAGAAACTGTGGCGTTTTTCACCAGAATAAAGCCTGAGAACTGTCTTCTAAATAAAGCAGAGGGACTAAAATTGTGGAATTCTTGTGAAGCCAAAGGCTAAATATGGTTATTAGGAAAAAAAGTAGTGGAAAAAAATTCCAAACACTTAAGAGAGACAAATTTTTATATTAAAGATGCTCTCCAGCCACAAAAGGCTGAGCAAGGATAACAAAAACAGAGAATGAGACAGACAGCTAGACATAACCTATTTTTCAGAGAACGGAAAAAGAGGAAAAGCTCTCCAAATTATCTTACGAAGCTAGTATACCCTTAATACCAAAACTGGAAAAGAACAATAGAAGAATAAAGAAAAAGCCAGTTCTCCCTTTGAACATAGATGCAAAGTCAAATCAGCAATATACAAAACCTAATACAGAATGGTGTTTGAGTGAATCCCATTAATAACAAGGTATTTTAGCATTTTATTACAAAATCACACACTTATTTTTACAGTTGAAAAAATTTTTGATAAAACTCAAGTGTGCATAATTAAAAATAAAAAACTGTCAAATTAGAAATGGAAGGTACAATGAATGTCTCCTCATCAATTCCCCTTACTACTTCTTTTCTAAAAGAACCCCACTTTATTTGCTCTCCTCTGACAGCAGTTGTGATGGTTTTGAAATATGTCCACAAATTCTATGATACTCCTCTCTTTAAGAGGTGGATTGCACTCTTAGTCAAAGAGGACGACCTTCCCTGATAGAGGAGATCTATTCTTCGGTCAAATTTATATGAGTAGCTGTGATCCCCTGCTACAACCTCCAAACAAGCTGTCAAGAGGTGGAGCCTAATTGGTGACTCACTTCCGATGAATAAAGTGGAAGTGACAGTATGTGACATGAAAGCACAAGTCATGAAAGGCGGTACAGATCCCTCCTTGCTTTCTTTGGTAGTGCTTGCCCTAGGGGAAGTTAGCAGCAAAGTCATGAGCAGCCCCAGAGAGAAATTCCCATGACAAGGAACTAAAGCTCCCCCCAGCCAATAACCAGCAAGGAACTGAAGCCACAGCCACCAGCCAGCAAGAAACTGAGGCCACTGGCCACCAGACAGCAAGAAACTGAGGCCACCAGCCAACAGCCAACAAAGAACTGAAGCCACCAGCCACTAGCCAGCAAGAAATTGAGGCCACCAGCCATTAGCCAGCAAAGAACTGAGGCCACCAACCAGTCAACAGCCACCAGCCAGCAAGAAACTGAAGACACCAGCCACCAGCCACTAACTGAGGCCAACAGCCACCAAGAAACTGAAGACACCAGCCACCAGCCACCAAGAAACTGGCCTCCGCGACCAGTTAATAGCCAGCAAGGAAAAGAAGCATCCCTTTCAAGCCAACAAAAGAACTGAGCCCTTCAGTCAATAGTCAGCAAGAAACTGAAGCCTCCAGCCAATAGCCAGCAGGAAACTGAGACCCCTAGCCAAGAGCCAGCAAGGAAATGGGGACTCTAGTAGGTAGCCAGCAAGGGACTGAGCTCCCCAGTCAACAGACAGCAAGGAACTGAGACTCCCAACCAATAGCCATGTTGGTGAGACATTTTGGAAGCAGATCCTCCAGCCCCAGTGAAGTTTTCAGATGTTTGTTATCCTAACCTCATCAAAGACCCTGAACAACAACTAATCCATTGCCAGATTCTAACACTCACAACTGTGTGAGATAATAAAAGTTTGTTGTTCTAAGCTGCTAAGTTTGGGGGAGAGGAGGAATTTGTCACATAACCAATACTTCTCAGTCCCAAAGATAAATCTATTTATTAAATTGATAAATAAAAATTGTGTAAATTTATTGGGTACAACTTGCTGTTTTGAAATATGCATACATTATGGAATAGCTAAATTGAGCTAATTAACACATACATTACCTCACATACTTATTGGTGTGTGTGTGTGTGTGTGTGTGTGTGTGTGTGTGTGTGTGTGTGGTGGTGAGAACACTTAAAATCTACTCTCTTCGCAATTTTCAAGGATCAATGCATTGCTATTATAATCACCATATTGTACAATAGATCTTTTGAACTTACTCCTATCTACCCAAGGGAAAATCTGAAGTAAATTGATGGTGGCAATCTCATTGTTGATGATAATTTTGGACAGTGAAACATTAGTGTACGTATTCTTCAGCGGGCTGGAAAGCTTTTCCCACTTTGAAAAAGTCACAGATATTCCCACTTCTGTCTCAAAAAGTTGTTGTCTGAATGACACACCTGCAACTGTGGGAGCAGTTTAGAAAATCATGAGAGAATGCAGAAATACCCAAAGGGAATTGGAGAGTGAAAAGATAAAGGAACCCAGGCTCTTGTGAAGCACTAAGTTCCCTCATCCTGAAATTCCCTGAAACTCGGAAGTTCTTAAGAAAGGTTATAAAATGCCTTTCCTATGTAGGCCCTTTTTAATTAGGCTTTCTTGGACTTGCAGGTGAGAGCATCCTCACTGACTCAAGAGGAAACTCATGTATTAGTCTGCTTGTGCTGCCATAACTCTTTCATAGACTCGTTCGCTTTGTATTTACTTCTGTGTGACTTGAAAGTTTTCAGTAAGAAAGTCTTATTTTGTAATAAAATAGATGTATTAAAATTCTTGGTAAAGAAGAATTTTTCTGATTTTAAAATAAAAAGATTCTAGTATATCTATCCAGAGTGAATTACTAAAGATATATACAGTGGTCTATATGAGACATAACGATATCTAATTTTAGTGTTAATTTCAGATTTATATATCAGTAATAGGTCACATTATGTTAGGTATCTGTCAGTTATAATAACTTTACGTCTAAATTTAGACAAAGCAAAAAGCCTAATTTCATTTTTAAAAAATGTTAGATACGCCATTTGAAGCTTTTGCGTGGTTTTTTTTGACATTTTGCTTAACTAATAAACTAAAATATTTACAACATTAGCAAAATAATATATCTATCTTGTTCATATCAGTTTATTTCAAGCATCTTAGAAACTCAACATGACTTTCAAAGAAAGTCTACTGCAAAAACACCAAGAATAAGACAACTGAAACCCCTTCCCCTCCCCAAAACTGCAGCCATCCTACTTTTCTCTGTCTTTATCCCCACAACTCAGAGGATCAGATTAGTACCCCCAGAGAAGGGGTAGGGGAGAGATAACAGGAAAAGAAGAAAGTGAATTGACCTCACTAATGACTGTGGAAAGTCATCAATCAGTTAATCAGCGACAATGTCCATGTGAGTCTCAATTGTGATTAAAAACCTATGATTTGTACTGATGCTAGTTTGATTTGCTAGAAGTGCTATTTTCTTCACAGTGTTCCACAACAAAACTTGCCATTGCTAATTAGTTGCTCTCTCTGTCTCCAAGCCCAAGAAATCTGTATATAGACACTTATTGAGAGAAGCTCAAAACTACAGAGTGACCCTCCCTGGAGACCGAGATTGAGTCTACAAGGGTCACCTTGATGACCTGAGCCACCTTGCTTTCATTCTTGAAAGAGACCCCTATCCATGGGTTATCTACCCTTTTCTGACTCAAAACTTTTTCTAGAGGAGTTTTGTCCTGCTGTGTCATATGAGACTTTTACTCAAGAAATGGGCATCTTAGAGATACTTCAGAAGTCAAGAGGGAGTTTTCCAAAGCACGGACATTTGGTATAGGTGGCCGAGAGAGAGGTTAAGCCTCCTTTTCTTGTTAGTTTTCCCTATTCTTCTAAAAGGTCATTCTTTGAGGAAGTTGTGCTCATAAAAAATATATTCTTGTTATCTACTGGCTTCTGTGAATGCCACTAGTGTAATTAGCACATGTCCATCCAGACAGAGAGGAGCTGAAGGGTCTGCAATATTTAGGGTCTCTCTTCACCAAAAGGAGGCAATGACTTAAGGAATGGAAAGCCCTCATCCTGACCAGCCTGACGACAGGGTTCCCGACGGCAGGGCTTATGGATGGCTTGTGAAAACTATCCCAGGGAGCTTACGAGTTTCTTCCCGTTTTAAAGGGCCTGTTAACACTGAGCCACATGAAAAAATAATACTCTGGAGGGATTTTCCCTCCCCTCCATGATGTGATTAACATCTGAAACTACTCAAATTATGCTCCAATGAGGAAAACTTAAACAAGAAAAAGCTCCCTTGAACATTAAAAGAATCTACTTGTTTTGTAATCTGCACTTTTATTTCCCAAAGCCCTCTCATTCCAGTCTAATTCTGCAGGATCTTCCAGTGCTGCATACTTTGATGTTAGTATCAGTCTTATTGGTGGATGGCCACAAGTGTTTGAAGTGTTTGGAAAGCCATGGCCTGCTAACAGTACAGACACTTGAACTTTGCACATCGATCCTTTGATGGTGAAACTATCCGACAGGACTTGGACACTCAAAGTTTTGCTTATAGTTATTCTGCCAGATTTTACCATCAGAATTTGTCAGTTTATCTTTTTTTCTACCTTCCACTTCTTTCTTTTTCTTTTGATCTCTGTTCTTATAGTGAATCTTAATAGTCACTTAGACAAAAGGGAAGCAACTTAAAACTAAGGAAAGAGATAGCAAGGCATATAGGAGAAAAATCTTCATGTTGAAGTCAGGCAGGCCAAGTCAGATTCTATGGCTTAAAGAAGCCACCATCTTCTCTGAGTTGCCTCAGTTTACTCAGCCATAAAATGGGGTTAATCAGAGCTATCTAAAGCAGGATTTCCAAAACTTGATTAATGTATACAAACTGTCAAAAAAAATCCTAAAGTGTTGACTCAAAATATTTTCTACTTTAGTGATGCTGAGCCATGTATGAATGTAAAAGTTGGTATGAATTCCTTATACTTTTATATTAGCTATACATAGCCTATATCCAGGCTATATATACAGTATAGTCATATACTAGTCTTATATAAGTCAGCTACTATGTCTAATGCTGCATACCAGAAAACTCCAGAAATCTCAGTAAATTACAAATACAAATATTTGCATTTTCTGTTCACAGTAGAATTAGCCCACACAGCCGGGTTAGATGAGGATTAGCACCAGGTTGCAAGCATATTCAGTTCTGCTTTCTATGTCTTCATTATGAGATCAGAGGCATGGTTGTTTTTGTTTTGTTTTGTTTTTAATGATGTATCACAGGACTGCAGAGGCCAAGTGCACAAACCATGAGTGCACATTGACATCCTCTTCTTGTGTTATGTTTGCTAATTTTCCAGTCATTTCCATCCTCAATGGGGCAGGGACATAGATACTGCAAAGGACCATGGCAAAGAGCATGTAATAAATCTGTAACAGGGAGGAAGGGAAGATTTGGAAACAATAGTTCAATCCACCACAATTTTCCTTAGACTGTAATTATTCACTTTGCTCCCATATGTGATATGTGATGTACTCTCCTCTACCCCAAAACACATCAGAAAGAAGTTGTATCCAATCATGGCAGGCGGCATGGATCTTGTGCTTTACACTAGGGCCAGATGTGTCTCTTCTTGATCTGGATATTCACAAATTAAAAAGACAAGGAATCTGTCACCCTATACTCCCAACATACAAAGGTGAACAGGGCTGAGGAATGGCAGTAGATGCTCTTACTTGAAAAGGGGAAGACTGGAAGGCATATAGTGGCCACTGGGCCATAGGAATTCCGAAAACCTACTGTGAAATCATTAACCAGTTTCTCCACTGGGGTAGAGAATGTTCCTTGGATTATGACTTTACTACGGTATACCAGTGACATCTATATACCTCCCAGTCTTCCCTTTTTAAAGTAACAGCATTTAGTGCTATTGGTGGGGGATTGGTTCTAGGACCCCTCAGATACTGAAATCTTCAGATGCTCAAGTCCTTGATATAAAATGGCCTAGTATTTGCATAAAACCTACACACGTTCTCCTGTAGAGTTTAAATCATCTCTAGATTACTTATAATACCTAATACAATGTAAATGCTATGGAAATAGTTGTTATACTGTATTGCATTTTTATTTGTGTTATTTCAATTGTGTCATTTTTATTGTGTTTCCCCCAATATTTTTCAATTGGCAGTTGGTTGACTCTAGCTATGTGGAGCTCACGAAGACGGAGGGCCAACTGCGCTGGAGAATATGAGAGCAGCTTTCTCACCTCCATCCTACCTGTAGACAGTTGGAAGCCTAGTGCTCTTTCTTCCATCTCCAAATCAGTTTCTTCTAATCTGGCTTGGCGACACTTTTACAAACACAGCTCTCTCAGAAACATACTACTTTTTGGATGCAGTCAATTATAGACAATTCCATGAGCCAAAGGCCACATCTGTAATTATTTGTGAGGCACATCTCTTTCTCTCTAAACTTAATCACTTTGGATGCTTCAGGCAAAGTACTTTGGATGCTTCAGGCATCAGTGAGACCACTTACCTGGTTACTTTTCTAAAGGTCATTTTGTTCAGGGTATGGTATCTACTGTTAGTTTTGTCTTAATGAGGTTGTGCCTGGATTTGGGCATTTTCCTGGTGCTATCTTAGTAGGACTTTCAAATGCAAGGTATTTTTCAGTTTTATATTTTACTGATTGAAAATGAGAAGCAGCTTTATTTATCAACTCTACAGCTTCTGAATTTCTGGGCTGTCTACATTCCCTATAAATTTTGCTTGCAGGCTGGCCAATTTTCTGAGTTTATCTCTTGTACTTGTTCGAATCCAGGCAATTGCAGCCTGTTCGCATTATCAACATTCTGACTCAGAATCCCCTTGCCTGATACCTCAAGTTCACTTTTTGCCTTCTGTGTAATCAGAAGGGACAATCTTGCCTACTGTTTCCCTGCCACAGGGTTCAGGTTGTCTTGTTTTCAAGTTCCTGTAACGTTTTCCTCTCTAATGTCAGGTGCTATAAAATAACAGACAAAGGGTTTGACTGTATAACTCCATAATAGAGAGGGAGTGAAAACCAGAAAGGACAATCTAATTTCCCACACTGATATACATCAAAATATATTTTTAGAAATACTCATAAAACAATGAAACTCAAGGAGACAGTATTGACACGATGACACTGTCTTACTTATAACAAATCATAGCTCCAAACAGGGATATGATACATAATGATGCATGGTTTTTGAATTACAACTTTACTACCATGTGCCAGGTGATGTCTGAAACCTCTTAGACCTGTTCTGAATCTGAACTCCTGCAAAGTCACCACTGATTTCATACACTAGTAGGTCTGCTTGGCCAAAAGACCTCACAGTGTCTGAAATGAATGAATACATGTATCATTTACATATTAAGCTTAGCTTCGCTCCTTTCTCATTAACCTTCTTCAATTAAAGTAACACAGTGGGCTACTTCATGTTACTTTGGTTATAAGTGTCTGATTATAAAATAATCTTCATGGTGATCCAGAATATGTTAACCATTTTAATATTATTTTTTGGCATGAAACACAAGCATTTAAAAATCTTTCCAGTCATGTAGGACTGAGACTGTGGTCTGTAGATCCTCAAGCTGAGAACATTGATCTGAAGGGTTATTGGGGGTTTTAAATGACATGACATTGTTTAAAGAGCTTAGCACAATACTTGAGTAAGTGCTCAATAACTTTTAGTTTCCTTCCCTTCCCTTTTCACTTTATAGATTAGAGTTTCATAGTCCACTGTGGGCATTAATTTGTCCAGCTCTGCCTTCAGGTGGAACATCTGCATAAATTGAGCTTTGTGAGTATTTTTAAACTGAGAGATTTTCCATCTGTTCTGGAGTTATAGCAGTCTACATTATCCTCACTGAGCTCTTAATGATACATGTGTGATGGAAGCATGACATTTTAATATGTAAGTATTCATGGCCTCCCTCATTCCTGTCTGTGTGGATTCTAGTCCTCCCCCACCATCTTAGGAATTCTTTCTTTGCCTGTCTAGTTCTTTGTATTTTTGTTATGCAAAATTAGGAGACAGAGCAGGGCCAGAGATGCATGAGGAAAAGGGAGAGAATTTTTGCTTTCTGGGTCAGTACTGGGTTCTCTATTGTGGAGAATCCAGGTAATGAGCAAAGCAGAAATGAAACTATAAAAAGAAGCCCAATTCTAAATTGATATAAATAAGAGCAAGGTGGGGGGGGGTGGGCAGGAGTAAGAAGACAGAAAATCCATACTAGACTGATGATGTTGGGAGGATTTTGGAAATTTAGGGAGATTCTGGAACAAATATGGGGTATGAAACAAGTGCGGAAGAGAGAGGATATTTTTAAAAAGTATTATTGTGGGTTATAACATAGATCCTCTTTAATGTTTCTTGAGAAATGCACAAAAATATTAAAAATTTTTTTAAGCTATTTCTGTGGTTTGGATGTTTGTCCCCTCCCACAATCTTGTTGAAATGTTATTTCCATTGTAACAGTATTAAGAGGTGGGACCTTCTCTGTCCCATGCAATGCCTTCTGCCATGTTGATGCAGCAAGAAAGCCCTTGGCAGGCTCTGGTCCCTCAATCTTGGACTTCCTAGCCTCCAAAACCACCATGAGCCAATAAATTTCTGTTCATTATAAATTATCCAGTCTGTGATATTCTGTTATAGCAGCACACAACAGATTAAGATTGTTACTTCTGGTTGCCCGAGTACATATTTCTTCAAATGAGACACTATGTTAAAAATGATTCATATGAACACACACACACACACACACACACACACACACACACACACACACTTTGTATTGTATACAGTCCTTCCTAACTAGACAGTATCAGGATCACATACTGATTACTCTTTAAAACACAGCAACATCAGTGAGTTCCACTCTCTGGAATGTCTTCTGTATGTTCAGTGTAGGATTTACATTTGGACATTATGAATAGAAAGTTGCTAATATTGATATCATCTGTGTTTTGCTGTTTGCCAGATTTCAAAATGCATCTCAAAGCTTTTAAGCAGTTACTTTACACACACACACACACACACACACACTCTCTCTCTCTCTCTCTCTCTCTCTCTCTCTCTCTCTCTCTCACACACACACACACACACACACACACACACACACACACACACACACATACACACACGCACACACAGAGTCACATAGTGTTGAAGATAGCTAACTGATCCATAGTCTTTCCTCCCTTTATCCAGCCACACAGCTAAAGACTGCATTTCCCAGCCTCCTTTGTAGCTAGTTGGTCATTGGACCAAATGGGTGCTTGTGGAAAGAAAGCAGAAGTGATTGTGTAAGTTCTGCAACGGATACTTAAAAGAAAAATGCTTGCTGTCTAGATTTTTTCATTATCCTTTCCTGCAGGCTAAATTGCGGATAAGGACCTGAGCCAATTTCAACATTTGTATGAGAACAACACTATAGGAGCAGCAACACAGAAGAAACCCAGGTCCCTACATGATCTTCTGCCCACCCACCATGGGCAATCACTGCATTGTTTGCATGAGAGAGAAACACACTTCTATTATGTTTGAACCAATGATGTGTGGAGGTGTCTGAAACCACCATAATCAACACACATAGAAAATGTTGCTTTCAATGTAGGGAGTTATTCACTAATGGGTAATAGAGCTCATATATACTATTCCTTGTATTATGCAAACAATCTGTAAAAAAAATCAATCATTGAAGATCATCATCATGTTGAGAAGTACTATTTACTAATATTAAAATTCATCTCTTTCTGTACACTTAGTTATGACTAATTTAAATAAAATTCAGATCTTCAAAACCATAGTGAAACAATTATAATGAGCCAGCTGATTGTGGCACTTTTTTTTTTTTTTTAGCACTTATTCACTTTATTTTTTAAAAATAAAGGACTTCCAATTTCCAGTCCAGCATATAGAGAGAGCTTGGAAGTCATCTCTTGTCCACATAAAAGCGAGAGCAGGCTGGGCTCGATGGCTCTATAATCCCAGCACTTTGGGAGGCTGAAGTGAGTGGGTTGCCTGAGTCCACGGGTTCAAGACCAGCCCAGGCAACTTGGCAAGACCTTGTCCCTACAATAAATAAAAAATTAGCCGGGTGTGTAGCACATGCCTGTAGTTTGGCTGTTTGGAAGGCTGAGGCAGAAGAATCGCTAGAACCCAGTAGGTCGACGCGGGAGTTGCCGTGAGTATGCCACTGCACTCCAGCCTGGGTGACAGAGTGAGACTCCAACTCAAAAAAAAAGTGAGAACAGCTGAACAAACTGAAAATCAACCACTCTTAGATCCATCAGAGAACTGAGATCACAGGGCAAAACTGCTGCCTCCCAAATTGGAGAGAAGGAGAGGAGGACATGGAGAATCCAAACATACAGGGGAAGAAAGCCACAACAGGAAACCTCCATGGGCACCAGTGCCAGGGCAGGAAAGTCCTAATGGTAACTGCAAATTTCTGAAGAGACCATCTGGACACATTTGAGAACTGAAAACTCTAGGGGATGTGTTTCAGGGGCAGTGGTGAGCACTTTCAGCATTTTTGCCACAGGAGCCCTACCTTCTCACAGTAAAGGTAGAAACAAGTCCCCCCTGTTTCTACAGGCTGTGAGGAAAGTAACCATAGTGAAATATGCCCAAAGCCTCCTGTACTCCCTAAGGAGGCTGACGTGAAGAGAACCTAACCCACTGAGGTTTTACCAGAGCCTAGCTGACCTGCAGGAAGGGAAATATCCAACTCTAGCCTCTTCTTGCCTTCCTGTCTCACCAAGGGGGAACCCTGAAGAGCTTTTGTGAGGGCCACAGCCCAGGGCACAGACTCACTAAAAGGCTGAGACCTACTCACAGGACTGGAGAGTTACATTGGTTAGCCTCGCTATAATAACAGAGGGTGCAACTGAAAGAAGTGTGCATCTCAGATGATACTTAAAAATAAGTTACTAGGGAAACCTAAAAAATACTAAGTACCTACAATACACCAAGCAATATCCTATCTGTTGGAGATTCATTGGTTTTAGAGAAAAGGTCTTACCTTTGGGGGCTAATGAGCTGGTGGAGGAAAAGGACCATAAACAACGTAACTTCGTTAGAGATAAATAGTATGTAGAAGCTCAGATAAAGTGAAGCCTGGAAAGCAAGGGGAGAGCAGGGCACAACTGCTTTATTTCATTTATTTTAGACACATAGAGTCTCACTCTATCACCCAGGTTGGAGTGCCATGGCACGTTCAACTCCTGGGTTCAAGTGATCTTTCTGCCTCAGCCTTCTGAGTAGCTGGGACTACAGGTGTGTGCCACCATGCCTGGCTAGTTTTAAAATTTTTTTTGTAGAGATGAGGTCTCACTATGTTGCCCAGGTTGGTCTCAGGTTTCTGGCCTCCCTAGAGGTGGGAACCACCATGCCCAGTCTTTCAGCTATTTTAGATAAGGTGGTCTGGGAAAATGTCCCTAAGGAGACAGCATTTGCACTGAGCCTTGAATGGATCAGAAGTGTGCACTGCAGAAACAGAATCTGCATTCAGTCAATTCATCCTTTTTCTGGTCCTGGAGACATGCATGAATAAGCATGAACCCAGAGGGCTGACAGAATCATAGTCCAACACCCCATGTCAGGAAGTCCAACCCCTTGATCTCTGATGCTGACGATTATCACAGGGTTAATGTTGGATGAGGAAAAAAGTAATCAGATTCCGGGTGAACTATACTAAAGGTCTGTAGCCAAAGACTTTCCCCCAAAACCCTGTCAACCTTTTCTTTAAAAAGTCCATTTGAATTATGTTATCTCTTTGCTGAGATTGCTTTTCATGGGCTGATTGGTTCATTACAGTGTACGGCAATTGTGTTACTTATGAAATAAAACATTCTGTGACTGGTTAATAAATTGTCCTACTTATTTGAATAATATGACTTTATTTTATTTCTGCATGCTAACCAGATGTTCTATATCTAGCTGATTAAATATGGTATCTGTGGTCATTTTTATTTCAGAAGTTGGGCTTTTAATCAGAATCCCCTTAGTCCCCATGTTAACGTTGTTTCTATGGAAAAGTCAGATTCAAATTTTATCAAATTATATCACTTTGACAAACAGTACTCTTTCCAGAAAAACATACTGATTCTACATATAATAACTTAAAAGTCTGAAAACAATTTTTGCACTCTTTCTGAGAAGTGGAAGTTCTAGAAATAAAACATAAATTCAGGGAAGTTCTCAGGTATGATGGGCGATTAGTACCTGCCTTCTCCATCCCAATGACAGAATGAATTTCTGTCATTCCTAGATTTATGTGTAATTGGAATATTTTAAAAGACAATTTTCTACATTTCGAAGCCAGAAGGGAGGGTACTTTAAAAACCTAAAGCAACTGTTTACAAACTGTGCTCCCTTAGAAACAGTCATCTGGAGTTGCCTTAGGAGATGGGTAGAAAACAGAGAGAAAAGTCACCGTAGAGAGAAGCTGGAGTCTGTGCGATGGGAGGTGGTGACAGGACAGGACTTCCAGGCCCCATGTGTCAACAGAGGTAGCTATACGGGGGGTCACACACGATCTCAGCGACTTCGTGCCACAAACGATATTTCTCACTCTGCAAACACCAGTACAGAACAAAAGAGGCCAATTGTCATTGCTGTGCGACACCACCATGTCAATAAAAAGACCCACTGTTGCTCCAAAAGGGGAGGGAGAAATGAGGGATCCACAGAGGATTTGGGGGCCAGCTTGGAGGGGAGAGGCTCCACTGACCAGAACACAGTCACATGGCCCCAACCTAACTTCAAGGGAGTCTGAGAGCCATAGGAGGTGCCATGGACATACAAGGAGTACAAGTTATTTCTACCGCAGACTTGATCCCTGCTTCAATGAGTAGCTACATATGGATTTACTTGTATGTAATATTTCTAAGGGATATTTTATTTGAAAAACAAGTTTTCTGACTCAAAAGAAAAGTGTGAAGGCACTGATATAATTATAATAGTGACTATTTTTCAAATCTAAGTTTGTCCTATTTGGTTATACTCCTAAGAATATATAACTCTCATGCTTCCACAATTTGAGCAAGTTGAGGGAGATTACTGGTAACAGAGTGACATACTAACTTGTCAGAATCAAGAAAAAAGTCATTGTCTCATACACAGACGCTGAGTTTCCATGTGAAGTATCCATGTCCATTATCCATTCTGCTCTTTTTTGTCTGTCTTCCCGAACTACAGAGGCTAGAAAAGTCAGATCCAACATTTTCCAAACCCCCTTGCCACTGGGATTCCTAGTGTGATTTAGATTTGATGAATCTGACCCATATCCTGTGTGAGATTCAGCATTTGGAAGTCAAGTAGAGACCTGGCCTCTGCAGTCTTACAGTTGCTTTGGACCAGCTTTTTCATAGAGACATCTGAAGTTTTCGTGCTGGCTTTAGCAGATGTTGCAGTGTCCACACACAGGTTCTGTGGGTGTTGGGGTTGGGTGCAGGCCACCAATGCTGCACATGTGAGTCATAGCTTTGGAGCCCACAGCAGGGGTGGCTTCTTAGTCAGGATGCTTCCTGACTGTGGCACAGTGGGGTGGGGCCCAGGAGCTAGTTTCAGGGAAGAGATGGGAGCTCTTTCTCGGGGGTTCTGTGCTGCAGTGTACTTAGTCATTTCTGAAAAATCTGAAACCGAGGGGTTAATCTGATCAGGTCTGCCAAACTTAGTCTGCCCAAGGTCACTTGATTTGTGTTACTTTTTTTCCATGAAGCTGAAGCCTGTGGTACTGATACCTTATAGATAACATTTATAAATCACCATGGTAATGGTCACTTAAGTTATTTTCAGGAACTTGGAGCAGTTCCTGTCCAGTTCACACCGGTTAAGCACACTGACCCTTTAACTGAGCCTGCACAATTGCTCAAGATATCAGATGGCCAATAACTCCACCCTCAGATCATGCTAATGCTCCTAGTTTCTGAACATGTGTCCTGTGAAATGCCATGAACTCTGAATACTTTGGGACAGATCATTGATTCTTTCATTTTTTTCCCACTGTCAATACCTTTCCCCAGACCTTAGACCACCTGCTTCTAAATATCCTAAACATTGTCTTCAGGGAGGCTGATTGGAGACCTGTTCTTCCACCTCCTTACTTGGCTGCCTTGTGAATAAACTCTCTTTTGCAAAACCTGTGTCACCATGACTGATTTACTGTGTGCGGGCAGAATGGACCTGAACTTGGCCCATAATAAATCTACCTAGAGTTTACTTATTTAGCACCTCTCTTCTCCCTACTCTTGAGCTCTCAATGATTTTATGTGTCATGTAATGTCCTGTAATAAATCCCTTCCTGATTAAACTAGCTGGAGCAGATTCTGTTGGCACCAATTCAGCCCTAACTGACAAAGGACCTAAATGTGGACAATTAAAAATCTTTTCTTCATAAGGGAAAAAAAAGAAGATAGTAATATTTGGGAACGTCTTGGTAATTTACTTCAATAACATCCTGTACCTGGGTAAGTGCACTCTTGCGCAGGGATGCAAGAAGAGTGTAAGTCAACCCAAGAAACATGGCAATGGCTGCAGCCTTTCCTTCCCTTTCTTTCATAGCAGGGATTGGAAAATATATTCTACCAAGGGTCACGCAGAAAACATTTTAGGCTTCACTGGCCATGTGATCTCTTTAGTAACTACTCAACTCTGCAATCGTAGCGTGAAAACAACCATAGACATTACATAAAGGAATGAGTGTCCTGATGAAACTTTATTTACAAAAATAGGCAGTGGGCCAGAGTTGGCTTGCAGAACATAGTTGCTGATGCCTCTTCCATATAGTAGAGTCCTCATTTGTGTGGATGGCACATGGCCACCTGAAATAAAGACTACATTTCCCAGCCTTCCTTGCCATGTGATTAAATGTGATCCATGGCATGCAAGCAGAAGTGTGGGCAACTCCCAGGAAGGGTCATTAAAACATGGGTGAATGAGGGAAGCATGCGTTTGTGTCTCCTGTTTTCCCTTTCTACTGGCTGGATGTGGTCTTAATGGCTGAAACTCCAGCAGCCATCTCAGACCAGTTCATGATCTCAGGACAGAAAGCAACAAGCAATTGGGGAAGCAACAAGATAGAGCAGACTAGATCTTAGACAGCTAGGAATGAACAGGTGGACTTCTTAAGAAGAGAAAGAAGTAAACTACTATCTTGTTTAAACTGTTTTGATTTGGGGATTTTCTGTTATAACCAAACAACCCTAACAGCTTAGGCAAAAATTCAGAAAAGCATAGTAAATGAATGAGAACTGTTCTTGTCTCAAGAGATATAAACATCAACTTTAGGTACAAACTATAAAAATGTGTTTGGTTTATGGTGTTTACAATATTAAATTTCTGCATATGAAGTATTTTTGTAGAAAGCAATTGATTTTTTTCATGTCTTGAAAAATAAATGGGATTAAAGGACAGTAAAACAAGCATAAATCTAGTTTACAAAGTATGAATTAAAAATTCATAATTAAAACACTCAGCAGTCATATGCTAAACTGACAGTGTAGCATTCAGATTTATATCCATATTCTAGTCACTGTGCTACAGAAATAGCTACTTTAATTCATTTTAGAAATATTTCTCTATACCAAATAAACCATAAATGTAGTTTTTCTCATTCCTACCCATACCTCTACCTCTTTCTATAATAAGAGTGTCTCACTGAGTGCTATTCATTTTTCTAGGTTCAGAAGAGAAAGGTGGACTGAAGCTATAGCTGAGGTTTCTTTAAAAAATAAATTTTATTGGCTGGTCATGGTGGCTCAAGCCTGTAATCCCAGCACTTTGGGAGGCTGAGGTGAGAGAATTGCCTGAGCCCAGGGGTTTAAGACCAACCTGAGCAATTTGGTGAGACCTCATTTCTACAATAAATCAAAAAATTAGCCAGGCGTGGTGGCATGTGCCTGTAGTTCGAGCTACTTGGAAGGCTGAGGCAAAAGAATCTCCTGAGCCCAGCGGGTCGATGCTGGGGTGGCCGTGAGCATACCACTGCACTCTAGCCTGGGCAATGGAGTGAGACTCTGACTCAAAAAAAAAAAAAAAAAATATATATATATATATATATATATATATATATATGTATAGTTTATTTTAGGTATACATCATGACATTATGGGATACATATATATAGTAAAATGATTAAAGGTGGAAAAATGGTTATTGTGAAGCAAATTAACATATTCATCAACTCACAATTACCGTGTTTTGTTTTTGTGGCAGAGTAGCTAAAATCTATTCATTTAGCCTGAATCTCAAATTCAGTACGATGTTATAACCTGTAACCCACATGTTGTACTTCAGCTCTCTAGACTTGTTTTTCCTACATAGCTTCTATTTTGTATCTTCTGACCTACTTGTCCCCATTTTTTCCCTCCTTTTCCTGCCTCTGGTAACCACTGTTTTATTCTCTAGTTCTGTATGTGTATGTTTGAATTTTTTAAAGATTCCACATATAAGTGAGATCATGCAATATTTTTCTTTCTGTGTCTAGAGTATTTCAATTAGCATAATGTCCTCCAGGCTTATCTATGCTGTGACAAATGGCAAGCTCTCATTCTTTTTTAGAGCTGACTAATATGCCATTGTGTTTATAAACCACTTTACACTCTTGCTATTCCAAGTGTGATCCTTGGACTGTGAGCACCCCCTAGGAGCTTGTTAGGAATGCAGATCCAGAATCACACAACACCAGAAACTGATCTTAATAAGATCCCCCAGGGGAATGGCATGCATGTTGAAGTTTTAGAATACTGCTTTTCAGTCTGTCTGCACTGACATCAAGTACTAAATATCTTTCATTTCTTTTAGCTCTTTCAGGCTCAACAACACTAACCACTTCAATGAAATACTTCTGCATTCCTAAACTGCCCACCAAACACCAAACCAGAAGAAGGACTAAAATTAAAATATATGTCTCATAGTATCACCTTTTTTTTTTTTTTCCTTTCGGGGGTTCAAAGCACTTCTTTTTACTAGAAAGCATGGGATTAAGCTCATCTCTGATCCTGAAGATGAAGACAGAGATTTTAGTGATAAAGCCTAACCCTAAGATGCCAAACCTCTGGGGATCCTGCAGGGTCTGCTAAATTCTGACAAATGAAACTAATAGTTTTATCCTTTGAGACACCAACTTTATTAAGGGTCTGCAACAATAGGTTATTATTTACTAGTATTTTCACTATATAGGTGTCTATTTCATGAGTGCTGGAAACAGTATAAAAACTTGTGTCCCAAAGTAGAAATTGTTTTCTCCCAAAGAAAAACCTCTGCTTACAGACTTGCTTGGTTAATACACCCAAACCTATGCTTCAAGGATTCAAAAGAGACTCAGAAGGACTCGAAGAAAACACGCAAATGTAACTGCAAGTTTGAAAATACACACTTTTGAAAACAGTTAACAGCTTCTAGAACTAAAGTACTAAAAGGAAATGTAAAAATAATCCCTAAACTTCGTCAAAGAATGATTCATAGATGTTTACAATTTCTAGAATCAATCAGGAAAAAAAAAGAGTCTCACACAAAGCATGATAATTTTAGGTAAGACATAAAATTAATAATGAAATATCCCCTTTGTTGAGGGTATTTAAAGTTATATTGAGTAGAATCGTATCATAGTTGAATTGTGGCCTTGACTAGATGTGAAAAGATGGATTCCATAACTGCTCAAGGTCCCATTCAGCCTAACATTCAAAAAATAGTCTCTGTATAAATAGTACTTACTATAAATAAAATTTCATAGTGAAAATCAACCCAAGCACATTGTATCTTATATCATTCCATTTTCTAAGCTTTGACTGAAATATTCAGAAATATTCCAACTATATTACCTCTTTGGAAGAAAAAAATTAATAGTGAGATTCATGGGCTCTTTTATACTGGCAGTTTTAGAGAATTTAGCACAATTCTGATAACTTCTTTGAATCCACATCCTATGTATTTAAAAAGCTATTTTTTTGCCAGTTATTTTCTTGGACATATCAACTCATGTTTGAATTAAAGCCTTATTTAAATGCTAGATCAAGAACAAGAAGATTCCTCAGAGATCTTATGCCTGAATTTCATGCTGTTTCTCATCTGCCAATTTTAGGGTGACCAAACCATCCCATCTTGCCCAGGACTGGAGGGTTTACTGGGACACACGACTTTCAGTGTTAAAATGAGACAGTTGGTCACTCTACAATTTAGCAACATATTTTTCTGTGTATGTGTGTCTGTCGAGGGGGTGACCTGGAGTGTGTTTCCGTGTATATGTGCCTGCATGGAGTATGTGTGCATGTCTCGGTCTGTCTATGTATATAAGCATATGGGTGTATGTCTGGGTCTATGTGTATAAGCGTATGTGTGTTCTTCTGTGCTTAACATCCTTTTTGAGGACTGAATAATGACCCAATATAAGGTGTTTTTTTTTTCCAATTTAAGTGCTAGGAAATGAACTGGGCAAATAAGCCAGTAATAGCTATTTATGAACTCATTTTTTAAAAAGAGAGAGAGAGAAAAATCTAAAATTCATTATCTGCTTTTTAAATTAAAAAATAAAAACTTCCCAAAATGGAGGCATCTTGTCTTGATGACAGTATAGGAGAACAGTTGTTGAAACGGTGCTCCCCTCCCAGCCTTAGTATTTCAGGAGTAAGTTCTTGAGTCATGTGAGGCTAATGGACTGAGCCTTACATACCACTATTGGTGGAGGATATTCTCTGGGCTGAAGCTTGGGAATCACCACGTGTAATGAAAGAAATTTTTACTTTCTTATCAATTAATTTGTTAAATGTTCATAAAAATGTAGAATTGACCTTTTTTTAAACAACTCTTTAGTGTAAAAATAGCTGATGCCAATTTGTTCAACTTATAATTTCTTGGACCAAAAATATTGCAGGGATGAAGGGGCAATTGTTACAAAGTCAATCAACTCTGATTTTTCTCAACTAATACAATAAAAATCCATGACTGGATAATAATACTCAAAAAAGAGAAAGCTCCCACCACCACTACACTGTGTGGTATCATTTGAGGCAGTTATTAAGTAAGCTCCTTATTTTGAAAACATAGACCTAATAAAAAAATTAAATATTTATCCTATCTTTCCAGTAAGACTGTGCTTCAGGGTAACTAAAAGACCTCCACTTGAGGAGAGAAAGCTTATTTTTATAGGAGTATGCTACTTATGATGAGAGAAAGAACTGGTCAGATGGTAATCACTGCCAGTCCCTATTGAGAGTACTGGTCCAGAAAAGGACCACCAACAAGTGTTGAAAGCATTCAGTGCATAAATCATGGAGAATAAAGCATTTACAGAGTGACAAAGTAATGCCAAAGATTTTTTTCCTAGTCAGAGGGGAAAAAAATGTAAGTATACAATGACGGGATAAGGTTTTCATTGTCCTAATCAATGGTCAAATGTAGCCCCACTTATGGTGCAAATATCGTGTCTCTTGCTATAGCACACAGTAAAATGCAATCCACCACCTGCAACATATCCTACTAAAATGCTCAACGTGAATCCAGGAAACTTAGATCAAACTGTCCATATATAGAAAGAAGAGGGAATGGGGAAAGTCCAATGACAGCTCCAGAAAGCACCTGCACAAATGAAGAAGGTGGAGCATTCTATGGGTCATTGGTCCAGTTTATCTAGCAAGTCAGCATGTAATAGGAAAAAATGAGGGATGATGCTAGATTGGAAGAGAACTGGGAGACATAGCAACTAGATCAATATGTGGACCTAGATTTGACTCTAGTTTAGACAGACTAGTTCTGAAGGGTACTTTGGGGATAACTGAGAATTTTGAATATGAATTAGCTGCAAGATAAGATAAAAATGTATTGACTTATAATGGTCAAGATCATTAACTTGGAAAACTAGAAAACTACCAGACAACTTGCAAAGTATTATCTTATTTTGACAAAAATATATACAAGTAAATTATCTGAGAGTATTCAAAGTGGTATTAACAGAGGTAATCTCTGGTTGCTTATCTTATTTTCTAGATTTTTTATTGCACATATATGGCATTTATAACAATGAATTGTGTTTCTTTGTTAAGACACTAAAGGAATTGTGTGCTCAGGGTGGGCATGCCAAAGTTCAGTGCTTTAGGGTTTTAGACCTTCTTGGTCCTGAATGCTGATTACTGCAATCATCTTTGATGACTTTAAACAGAGAATTTTTCCTAGGTAGGGACTGTTGGTGAGAATCTGTTCATCTTCTTCATGTCTATTGTTAAAAATGCATCTTCTGATGATAAGGAAGTGATTCTGTTTTATAGAAAGAAAGGAAGAAAAAACCCAGAAGGACAATGAAGGAAATTTGGTAAGGGGGAGGTGGATGGATGGAGGTGGGGAGTGAGGGAGGGAATAGCATGATATCCACTTTTGAGTCTGTGTTTAACCTGTGAATGAAACCTCCCAAAGATGCCGCTCCATCCCATCCCATTCCACCTAGAAGACTCCAAAACATTTCTTTTGAAAGCCTCCTCTGTCTTCCCAAGGCTATGCACAACTGTTTTATGCCTGTGAATGACCTCAACACATTATATTAATTATCTAGATATTTACCTGTTTCTCTCTAGACTGTAATCTTCTTCATCTTTAAATAATTGTATCTCAAGAATCTAACACAATGTGCAACAGAAGGATGTTTCTATATTGGCTCAAAGGAAGCCCTATAAGAGAGCACGCATTAACATTTATAACAGTTCAAGAAAGTGGCCCAGCCACTGTTACCTCTATATGTCACAGAAATTAAAGAAGCAAATTCTGAAATAAGTGCTATGCAAAACAATCAGACAGAATTCCTGCCAAGAATCTTCAGGGATCAGTGCTCCACAAGGTCAGCTGATGACCTCGTCCAACCTCTGGTCTGTTTGCAGATTCAAGACTGCAGAGGGCAGCTTCATCAAGAGAAGGGGCTGCTTCCTAAGTATGTAGCTTTCAACATCAGGCACCCTAGAGCTCCTCTCTGCCTCACTAAAAAGTATAAGTTGAGTCATAATCAGCAGACGTGGAACCAGATCAGCACTTTAACTGCTCATGTCCACAACTGAAGTCACAGTCATTGCCTGAATTTGCTGAACTCTTGACTCTTTTACTCAGTAGCTATATGATCTTGAGCTCAGAATCTTCACCTGTAAAAGGCTGACTTGCAGACTGTGCTGAGGGTGTTGTTGTGAGTTTAAATGAAGTGATTTACATAAAAGTCTAGAACAATGTCTTGTATCTAAGAACCCCCTAAATATCAGCTCTTGTCACTGGTATTACTCTCTCACAATGAAGCATCCCCCTGTTCACTCAGTCACTTAGGACTGGAAACCATTCCTGAAACCATCTTGCCCCTCCCATAATAAATCAGTGAAGTTTGTGATTGCATCTATAATGCCCCATTCTTTTTTTATCTTTTATCTTTTTTTTTTTTGAGTTGGAATCTCTCTCTGGCGCCCAGACTGGAGTGCAGTGGCCGCTCCCAGCCACCGCAGCCTCGACCTGCTGGGCTCCGGCGATCCTTCCACCTCAGCCTTCCAAGTAGCTGGAACTACAGGTGCACACGACCACACCCAGCTGATTTTTTGATTTATTGTAGAGATGAGGTCTCGCCAAGTTGCCCAGACGAGTCTCGAACCCGCAGGCTCAGGCAATCCACTCACCTCAGCCTCCCAAGGCGCGGGATTACAGGCTGAGCCACCGAGCCCGGTTGATGCTCCGTTCTTATAAGGTGAAACCAAAATAATGGGCATAAGAGACAGGCTTTCTGTTAACTAGCCTTTGCTCATTTCTAGGCAGTCTTGTAATTTCACCTTCCTTTATGTCTCCTAAGCTTCAGCCTTAATTTGTCCACCTTCTTGAGGATGTGACTTTCATACTCAAGGAAGCCTAGTTTACAGTTATTTAAAAGCAAAAAATACATAAAACATTCTTCATCTGCCCCCTTCAGGTAATGATGACATTTAACAATAATTGAGAAAATAACTGCTTTCCAAAGACACTTATGATTTAGAAATATATCCATCATTGTGTGAGTTTGTTCCTGAAAATAACTTGTATCAGCTATTGAAACTCATCCCACTTTTAAAAAGATGGAAACAGAATTTTCAAATCTATTTTTGAAACTCTTTAAAAGTTTCAGCGAATTTATTAAAATCTTTTTAAAAAATAAAAATGCAACATTTTCTAACTTACATAAAAAGGACTGATAGATATCAAGGAAGCACTTAAAAGCACCATTTTAATCAACCCCCTTGCCTAATTCGTAGATGGGGCTGCAAACAAGTAGTAGATACAGAAACCCACATCTTCTGTATGTATCAGTCTTGTCTTGAAATATTTCTTCTAGAGATGACAGGCAGTAGGAATGAAAAGGATGCTAATTAGTAACATGAAAACATGAGCATATAAAATTCACTGGTAAAAGTAAGTGCATAGTCAAATTCAGACTACTCTGACACTGTCATGGTAGTGTGGAAATCACGTGTATCTTCAGTATAAAGGTTAAAAGATCAAACTAATAAAAGAAATAATAACTAGAATAAATTAAAGAATACACATTATAGAAATATAAATTGTGACATCAAAAAATGGGGGGGTCAAAGTATAGTTTTTATATGGTTGAAGTTAATGTCATCAGTGTAACTATTGGCCTGTTATAACTATCAGATGTTCTGTGTTAGCCTCATAGAAAACGCAAAGCAGAAATCTTCCATAGACACAAAAGAAATGACCGTATTCAAAACAAGTCTCCACAGACTGAACTTGGGTTCCAACATTTAAATCACTATTAAACTAAGATTTTATTTTAAGCATGAAGAAATTCAAATTGCACTGATTTATAATTATTCAATGGCAAAAATATTTTGGAGAGAACAAAAAAATATTTTTGTATTATGAATAAATAAAATTATTCAAAATATTGTTTATTTCAATGTTGCCTTTCAGAAAAACTTTCTTTTTTGCATGACTTATAAATTATGTAATATATTAGCACAATACGATGCCTATATCATTTACAAATAAATGACTGTGCTGGGGTGTCAAAAAAATGTATACACATTTTAAGAGATGTTGGCAGTAATAAGAAGTGTCTGCATGTTGATGGTGACTACTTTGAGCACCTCTTGTAATTGCAGAAGTCAAACGTGACTTGTATTCATCTCGCTGAATATTACAATTTTAATACAGATTTTCCTTCCTTAAAATGTGTATACATTTTTTTTGGCACCCTCTGTATATGTATTGGGACCAGCTGTCCTAAATACTTTTACTGATAAGAGTATACAAGCAAAAAAGCTGGAAGTCTATGTTCCAAACCAATTTTTCTCAAAGTATGGCTTGAGAAGCATCCATATTGACATCACCATGGGGCCTGAAGCCCAGAAATCCTGACCTTGAGTACACACAGTTGGGCCCTGGAATCAGCATTTCTCTGGAATCAGCATTTCTCTCTCTCTCTCTCTCTCTCTCTCTGTTTTTTTTTTTTTTTTAGTACAAGTCTCACTCTGTTGCTCAGGCTGGAGTGTAGTGGCACGCTCATGGTCACTGCAGCCTCGACCTGTTGGGCTGCAGCGATCTTTGTGCCTCAGCCTTTCAATTAGCTGGAACTACAGGTGCGTGCTACCACGCCTGGCTAATTTTTTTGATTTATCGTGGAAACAAGGTCTTGCCATGTTACCCAGGTTAGTCTCGAACCCCTGGATTCAGGCAATCCTCTCACCTTGGCCTTCCAAAAATGCTGGGATTACAGGCTTGAGCCACCGTGCCCAGCCTTGAATCAGCATTTCTAACAAGTAGCCCCTGCTTGAAGTGATTCACAGGCTGCATATGGGAAAGCCTGGCATTAAGGGAAATAAAAAGCATTCTGTAGAGGCTGCAAATGCCTATAGTAAGGCATTCTGGTGGCAGCCAGGGGCTACATGCAGTGCCCATAGTCAGCTATCTCCTATCAGACCTGCTGAATTGGCAAAACTGAACTTGCTCAAGTGTATACACCTCAGAGACTCACTGAAGACATTATTTCCAAAAGGAGGATTCTGTAATAGTTGCCCCTGTTAAAAATGTACCTAGCTCAGACAGGGGTTTATAGTGACTGCTGTGGTCTGCATGTATCCCCTCAAATGCATGTGTTGCACCTGAATCACCAGTGTGATAGTTTAAGAGGTGGACCTCCACGAGATGATTAAGTCATAGGATGGAGCCCTCCTAGAGGGAATCAGGACACTGATAAAAGGACTTGCAGGAGTGGGTTTACTCCCTTTCCACACTTCTGACATGTGGGGATGCTGCAAGAAGGCCCTCACTAGACACTAAAAGTCAGTACCTTGATCTTGGAATTCTCAACCTCCAGAAAGACAAACTATAAATTTGTGTTCTGTATAAATTACCCAGTCTCAGGCATTTTGTTATAGCAGTACAAATGGACTGAGACAATGGCCCTGCCACTGCAATTCCAGGGGCTATGGTATGTGTTAGTCACTGTGGGATCATCAGAAGATAAACTCATGAGAGGGCTTTGGCAAGTTAAATTTCTTTTTCATTCATCAGAGGGCCAAGTTTAATACATTTAAAAATGTAAGTATATAAACACTTCTAACGACCTTAGACCCAGGCAAAGGGCCACTGCCCTGAAGCCTTCTCTTTAAAGGGGCTGCATAACACACATGTAAGTGTATTAAAGAACAGGTGGATGACTGTGTCATTTGGGATTTACACTCCACAGGGCACAGAGTAACTTTAGACCTAATGTCTTTAGACCTAAATGTCTGCTCTTGTGGCTAACACCATTCAGGCCACTCATAAATGTTGTCTGTCTTATGTCCTCAAAGTAAAAGGTGACCACATTCACATGTTGTAAAGGTTTGGGTTGTGTTGCTACGAGGTTTGAAGGTAACACTATTTCTGAGAGCTGGAAGAGAAGACAATCAACTAAGCAGACCCTCCTTTTCAGGAAGCATAAACACAATACACCTTTGCTTCGCAGGGTACTGTTTCCCAGTAGCATCCAGCATCATTTTCTTGCTTTTCCAGCACATGACTCTGGAGGCATTCAGTATTTAGTTAAGCTTTGTAACAGTTCCAACCAGCAGCAAAAGAACGTTTTGCAGTATTAAACAATTTATATCAGACCTAAATCAACAAAGATATAAATCTAGACAAATCAGTCATGAAGTCTGGTACTAACTTTACATTGAAACCATACATTGACTATTAGCAATGCAAAAAACTTTATTTGCATAAAAATGTTTAAATTATTTTTCTAAGAAATTAAATAAAATTTTAGCTCTATTTAAAATTTTGCATCCATTAATTATAATTTTTCATTTCTTTTTCATTGTATAGTTTGAGTATTTTAGATAAAATAGCATTTCATAAATAAAATATGAAATAAACTTAATTTTAAGTTTTGTGATATTTATTTCAATGTACATTCTTGAACATATATTCAGATTTTTGACATTTTTAATAGAGTTACATTTATTTGTAATCCTTCAGAACACAAATTATAAGAGAATCTCACTTACAATAATGCAATTAGTTATTTTTTGCTACATTGAAGGCAAGAAAAATAAATGTGATGGGATGAACACAGAACAAATTATTAATTATAATTTTTTCATTGCATTACTCATCGCAAATCCAACAACAAAATATTCAGACATGTGCAATAACAATTAAATTGACTCGTCTTTTCTATTTTCCAACAAAAATCCTAGCATTATACATAGTTTCCAGTTTCTCAATATGGTGGTATTTATATTTGTCAAGGTAGAAGGGTGGGACATATGTTCTTTAGCAATATTTTAGCTTGATTTATAACCTTTGAATACTTAGACATATGGTGTGTGGGCGTTCATTTGTACTCTTGCCTTGGGCTCCACAAATGTTGGGATAGGACTGAAGACGACAACAAATGAAAACGAGACAAAACAAAACAGAGACAAACACCCAGAAGAGGATCATGATGTTGTAGGAGCCGCAATCATCTCCTTAAGCTTCTTCATCAAAGCTACTGGTTTCCAGCCCATTCGAATTAAGCCACTGTATTCAGACTGTGTCTACTCTCACAGGAAAACAACATTGCAGGATTGCTGGGGCAATTTCAAAGCATGTTGTTTTTCACTGCCCAGTGAAAAGGATGTTCTCCAGATTTAGAGAACTCTCAGAATATTCAGCAGTTATTGGTTTTCGAGTGTGAGCTCAAACAGGAAGATTTTCATTTGCACATGAAGTACATCCTTTCTACATGATGTTGAAGCTGTGCCCAGAGTCATCCCATTTCAGGTGACATGGAGACTCCACTTGCACCAACCTAGGAAAAATGTCAAATACACAATCACAAATGAACACGTTGATATTGAATTTTCTGCTGTTAAGTGAGGAGCCAAAAATGTGTACAACTGTGTATTTATCCGTGCTTGCTATCACTAAGGGGTAAAGGGTGTAAAATTCTTTCTCTCCACCGTTCCTACGCACCTCCAAAAAAGTGGTATAGTTAGGGGATTCTGGAGCCTGCCTGACCCAGTTCAAATCATGTTCCCACCAATCACCAACTTTATGACTTGGGGCAATTCTATACCTAGATATCCTCTTCTACAAAATGGGTACTAGCAGGTACTTAACGCCAAAGGGTGAGAATTACACAAGTTATATGCCCACTAGAATCATTCATGGCATATACTAAGTGCTATGTATGTGTTATGTAAATTTTAAAAAATTCTTCATTATGTCCGCATTTATAGGAGTCTAAAAGAATGGTGTCGGGACATATGTCTTGAGCTGACTGCTATTGCAGGTCCAAGAAAGTTGTGAATTTGTATATTGCAAGGCTCCCCTTATCTTAGACTTCAGGTTACTTCAATTACACAATTAATTGGTCTAGTGCTCTTTTCCTTTTCCCTTTCTCCATGCCCAAATCCCTTCTCAACAGGACCTGCGGTAGCCTACAACGTCAAAGCACCCTTAACAAAGACCATTGAAGATGGTCGACAACTTAGATTCAACCTGTGACCCCCACTAAACCCTCACACTTGCTGCCTGGCCTTGGGCAAGAATTAGTCTCCTCATGCTGGGGATGGATGGAAGTTTCTCGGGGTAAGTCCAGCAGTGACTTCACTGCCAGCTATGACACGTTTATGCATGGCACGTCTAATCCAATCCCTTTCTCCCTTCAGCACTTTTCCAAAAGAGGAGTGTAAAAGTGGAAGGGGGGAAGGCAGGTTAGAAGAAGTCATGCACGAGGGAAGGGTAAAAGAAAAATCATGAGCTAACCTCCATGTGCTTACTGTTACCATATTTTTTTCTCAACGGAAGTTCTAAAAATCTTGAAACCCAGAAGTTTTTGGCATAACACTTTAAAAAGCCTGATGTAAGAGGTGAAAATACTGTTTTTCAATCAGGCTCAAATTTCTGAAATAATGCTCTCTTTTTGCATGTTTTCGGGAAGGATGTTGGTAATATGGTTACAAAATTTTTAGCAGACACATAAAATGGTCATTTTATCATTTTTAAGCTCCCTCATGCATTTCTACAGATGATTTATAGATTTACCGGATTCAAGCAATCTTTATATCAGATACTCTAAAACTTTTTAAATGAGGTATATTTGTTTTCCTGGACTTTCTTAACAGGTTTGTAAGCTAGGCAAGGATCATGTATTTTAAATCAAATTCAGTGCAGTTCTTGGCACAGGATTTTGCCTGCAGGTGCCCCATAAATATTTATTGTTGATTATTAAAAAGAAAACAATAAAAGTAGTTCACATTCTTTGGGGTGTTTTTTGGGGTGGTGGGGGTGGTAGGGGGAGTGTCAGTAAGAAAACAGTAATCCTTGAAAATTAGTCACCATTTTCCATGATTACAAAAAAAAAGCATCAATACCCAAACACGAACACTGTGCCTAAAGGTATATCAGTTACCAAAAAAAGGTAGAAAAAAAGAAGGAAGGAAGGGAAGAAGGCAGGAGGAGAGGAGGGGAGGAAGGGAGGAAGGGAGGTAGAAAAGAAAGGACAGAAAGAAGGGGAAAGGAAAGAAGAGTGACTATGATTTAGAAAAAAACCCAGAACACCAAATAAACAAAAATAATTAAGCTGATTCTTTAAACATATGCAACATGCAACTCAATCTCAAGACGGGAGGGAAGGAGGTGCTCTTTCTAGTTCTTTTCCAGTTCTCCCTGGTGTGGCAGCCCCTACTCATCTACAAAGCACTTTTCCTAAGCCCACCTGTGGCCACTAAGATCATCTTTGTACAGGTGTATATTACGTAGGGGACAGGTTAAGTGCCTTTTGCAAAGAAACTTCCAAATATGGTGACTTAAATAAGGGTTTTTGTTTCGTTTTATTTTGCTTTTTTGTCTCTCATGATAGTCTAGAGCAGACCAGTCTAAATCAAAGGCCAGCAAACACAACCCTGCTCAGGCAAAGTCCAGCTCATCATCTGTTCCTATTTCCAAGGTCAGAATACCTTTTATACCAACTGGTGAGAGAAAGAAAGAAAGAGAGAGAGGGGGAAAGAGAGAGAGAGAGAGAGAGAGAGAGAGAGAGAGAGAGAGAGAGAGAGAGAGAGAGAGAAAGGAAGAGAGAAAGAAAGAAAACCATTGTGTGGCATATGAAAATTACATTTTATGTAATTTTATGTAAATTATATAAAATGTAACTTTCAGTGTTCCATACAGTTTTATTGGTACACAACAACACACAGTCATTAACTCAGTCATAGTCAAGCATTGTCTATGGCTGGTTTTGCACTACAATGGCAGAGTTGAATAATTGTATCAGAGACTACATGACCCACAAAGCCTAAAACACGTACTATCTGGCCCTTTATGAAGGTTTCTGAACCCAGGTCTAAATTGGCCTGGTAGGTCTCATTCATGTGGTGCATTTCAAGGTCTCAGATTCCTTTCATACTGTGAGACTGCCATTTCTTAGAATGTTATCTGCTCAGGTGACATAGGTTACTGCCTGTTATGGACTGAATTGGGTTCCCTCAACATTCATATGTTGAAGCCCTAACTCCCAATGTGACTGAATTTGGAGATAGGACCTTTAATGAGGTAACTAAAGTTAAATAAGGTCAAAGGGTGGGGCTGTAGTTTGATGTGACTGGTGACCTTATAAGAAACTGAGGAGATACCAAAGATCTCTATCTTTCTCCGCTGGCACAGCATAAGCACAGAGGACACAGTGAGAAGGCACTGTCTGCAAGCCAAGAGGAGAGGACTCACCAGAATCCAACCCTGCTGGCACTTGACATTCTACTTGGAGCCTCTAATCTGTAAGAAGTACTTTTCTGTTATTTCAGCCACCCAGTCTATGGTTTCTGTGATGGCAGCCAGAGTGGAGTAACACACTGCCCTATCCATGCCTGGCCCTTTAGGAGATGGAAATCAAGCAATTTCTTTCTGGGCTCACACTCCTTCTGTTCACATTTATTCCTCCAGTGAACTCCTTCAGATATTCTGCGCATCAGTGAACAATGAAAACAGGGAGGATGATGGGATTTGGGGTAGGAGGGAGTCAGCCAAAAGCGCGACACAGTTTCAAGCACATATAGTAATTACATTTTTAAAATCTCTGGATTTTGGGCCCTCTCTTTGTGTTCCCTCCACACCCACCCTGGCAGTACCTCAGTACTGCCAATCCCTTTCTTACAGTATTATGGTAAATGTTTAGGATCCACTTATGAGTGAGAACATGTGGTATTCTGTTCTTTGTTTCTGTGATAGATCACTGAATATGATAGACTCTAAATCCATCCAAGTTGCTGTGAAGTCCATTTGTTTGTCCTTCTTTATGGCTGCATAATATTCCATCATGTATACGTACCACATTTTTTTATCCAGTAGAGTTTCGATGGGCAGCGTGGTTGGTTCCATGTTTTTGCTATTGTGAATAGTGCTGCAATAAACATGCATGTGCAGGTATCTTTTTTGTAGAATGATTTGAGTTCCTCCGGGTATATTCCCAGTAGGAGGACTGCTGGGTCATATAGAAGATCAATGTCTAGTTCTTTTAGAAATCGCCACACTGTTTTCCAAAGAGGTTGCACTAGTTTGCATTCTCACCAGCAGCGTAGAAGTGTTTCATTCTCTCCACATCCTCTCCAGCATCTGTTGTTTGTTTTATTAATGATAGCTATTCTTACTGGTGTTAGGTGATATCTCAATGTAGTCTTGATTTGCATTTCTCTGATAATTAGTGAGGCTGAGAACTTTTTCGTGTGTCTGTTGGCTGCCCATATATCTTCTTTTGAGAAGTGTCTATTCATGTCTTTTGCCCACTTTTTAATGGGGGTGCTTTTTTGTTTTTCCTTTTGGTACATTTGAGTTCCTTGTAAATGCTGGATGTTTGGTTTTTGTCACATATACAGTTGGCAGATATTTTCTCCATTCTGTAGGCTGTCTCTCGCTCTCTCGATGGTTTCTTTTGTTTTGTAGAGGCATAAACTTTACCTGTACGATGACCACTTGTATATCTAATCCTGAATTGTATCGATATCTTTAAAATAAAATTAAAAAATTAAAAAACAAATAAACAAACAAAAATATCTGGATTACCTGAAATTCATGTGGTTCCATATAGAGTCCTACTGGCCTCTGGACAGACGTCTTCGCTGTATTTATAAAGTTGTCACTTTCTGGTGTAAAGGCAAACTGATGTTCAAGCTAGAACAGTCTTCTGGAAGTAATTCTAGTCTTTAAGTATTTGTTTTAAGCATGAAATGTTCACCTGACTCCCCTTAAGACCCCAATGCATAGCATCTTTCTTTGTGTGTAATAGAGTAGCCTCAGTAGTTGGGGGTTACTGAAGATACTTTGGTATCAAGAGAACAGATGGGTTACTAGAGCTCAGGGTTACTGCAGGTCCTGCCTCAAGCAGGACCTGAAGTAGAATGAGACAGTAACCCTCTTGGATCTCAGTTCTACTGACTTATTATTTTCATTTTCTGCTCTTATACATAACTACTTTTTTGAAACCTGTGGGGACAAAGTACTTGCATTTTTGTACAGAGTGAAGTTGACTAATATATAATCATTACCAAAGGTTCTTACCTTGACTGGCTGCTTTGTGGAAAAAGAAAATTAATTCACATCCTATGAAAAATTGAGCAAGAAGAGAGATTCTACTTTTTCAAACCATGGATGCGGGACTCATCACTTTTACAAATAAGCCTACATTGGTCATGGTAGGTTACCACTTCTATATTATGCTATGGGTATGAAAAGTTATGTGCAGTGGCACTTCGCTATGGAGTACACAGCTGCCGGAAATTAGTCTCCTGATTCTGAGCTGATGAATAAGAGCCTCACCCTAGAACACTGCTGAATCAATCATCTTCATTTGAACCATAATCAGGCGATGTGCATTACCATGTCAATATTGACATGTTTTGACCTTAGAAACAGTATACTATTGGAAATCTTTGGAGTGCAAGATTTTTTTAAAAATGAAGATTAAATTTATTAGAGTATGTTGGACATTTTGCAACATCTCCCAAAGCCTTGTTAGACCAACATACATATGGGAAGAAATTCACTATAGATATGAGAAAAGTAGACTGGGTGCAGTGGCTATAATCCCAGCACTCTGGGAGGCTGAAGTGAAAGGATTGTCTGAGCTCACAGGTTCAAGACCAGCCTGGGCAACTTGGTGAGACCTCATCTCTATAATAAATCAAAAAATTAGCTGGCATGGTGGCATGTGCCTGTGGTTCCAGCAACTTGGAAGGCTGAGGCAGAAGGATCACCTGAACCCAGCAGATTGAGGCTGCGGTGGCCATTAGTGTGCCACTGCACTCCAGCCTGGGCAACAGAGTGAGACTCCAACTCAAAAAAAAAAAAAATATATATATATATATATGAGAAAAGTTATTTCAAATCAGTGGAGAGAAGCTCTTTAAAAAATACTTAATACTATAGGAATAAGTGGTTATTCAATAGAACAAGAAAAAAATCAAATTAAATTTCTGCCTCGCAAACATACACAAGTGAATTCCAGATGGATTAAAGAATCAAATGAAAATAATTTCTAAAAGTATTAGAAGAGAATATAGGGGGAAAAATAGCCTTCTTAGCAAGATGTAAAACCCAGGGTCCAGAAAGGAAGAGACTGACATATTGACCTATATTCACATTTAAACCTTTTGTAAGACAAAGACAACATAGGCAAAAGGCAGGCCACAGACCAGGTAACATATTTGCAATATATAAAGCAAATATATCATGGAAAATGGTTGATAAATAAGCTCTGTAAATCAATAAGCCATCTAATAAGGATAAAAACAAAGGTAATTCAATGAAGACATGCAAATGTTTTATAAAGTAAAAGGGTCCTAGACAATGAGGCCTTCTTTTACTCATCACCTAGACAAACCTTGTGAAGGCTGAACACATGCCACGATGTGAAGCACATAAGGAAACAGACTTGCGTGTATCAGTGTCATGTAGGTTGGAGTGAAACTTGGAAGTATCTATCAAAATTCAAAAACCATGTTTGATTCAACCTAGAAACTCTACTTCTGTGTAGCTATTCCAAAAAATACTAATGCATATACAGGTAGAATCATATACAAGGATGTTTAATGTTTATAATAGTGAAAATGGGAAAAACAGAATTGTTCATAGGGGAATGGTTAAGTTGGTCAGGGAGCATTATGTAACAGTTTAAAAGAGTCATGTTTATATGTGCTAAAATGAAAATTCTTTATGAAATTGAGTGAAGCAAGTGTTCATTTAATACTGTGTGTGTACACTTACATATGATGCGGTCTCATTTATTTTAAAAACTCATGAAACAAAACCATAATTTTTTGCCTTGTGTTCAGGTGTGTGAATGCAGAGGAAAAGGCTGAAGGGACACACATCAAACCCACAATGGTCGCCTCTTGGTTGTTCCTGGGAAACGCAACTGGGCAGAGGTTGTGAGAGGAACTTTCACGTACTCTGCTCTTTGTTTGAGAGTGAACTTATAGAAAAGACCCTCACTGAAAGAAGGTGGCATTTACTCTGCATAATTTATGCAGTTAAAATTAAATTACAAACAAAGAAAAGCACCTCGTGAGATGCTTTTGGGCTACCCGTTGTATGACTCTGACCACAGTGTCTACAGCTGTCTTTCACCCCTGGCTCCTGGGGCCCCTTCACACTCTCCTGCACAAACCTCTCTAGGTCAGACTGACCAAGTGTGAGGTGAACCTGTTGTTTGTTCATACATGTACTATTTTATACCATTTGAATGGGAAACGGTGGTCATGCTCTGGCTTTGTAATTTATTTTATTGGCCATAAGTGATAACTAGAAAAGGGAGTTTAAATGTACTCATTGTTTTCAATATTTCAATATTTATTCTGAAATGTCAGAGTACCTTGGTAAAATATCAATATGATAAACTGAAGGATTCTTTTCTTTTTTCTTTACTAGAAAGTAAAAATTACATATGTGCATATGTATTATTATACTGTGCGTCCAATACAATGGATTAGTAGTTCTGCCAAATGTTCTTACTTAACCGCTTTCTAGTTTTAGCAATAGCAATATATTACTTTCCCATTTAAAAAATCTTAATAGTGTGAAGCAATTTTTCGGAAAATTCATTATCTTCATTTTACACATTAGTAAATTCAGGCTAAACCAACATCAAATTAACCAGAATTAGGATTAGGGCTCAGATCTTCTGACTTCTGGGCTAAGTTGTTGGATTTTAATTTTTTCCATATATGATTATCTCCTACAAACTAAACTACATACATTTTCTTAAATCTTCTAACAATATTTTCTGAAACTGAAAGTTTTATTTCTGAGGATTATAGTACAGTATTTTATATTCCAATACTGGAATATAGCACTAGAAGCTGAGTAAAATTCATTTCAGAAACATCCCTCTTGCATAGAGGATAAAACTTGTAAAAATAAAATTTTAATCTATCACAAAATAGATGCTCATTTGTACATTGCAGAGGGGTTCTCTGCAATTTCATTTCTAGAATGAATCCTCCATTTTTCTTTCATTTTAAAATGAATTCTAATTATTAAATCGTAGTCTAAAGGAATTATCATATATTAGTTTTTCAGTGACTTAACCTGAGACTATACCAAGTGAAAAATATGTTTACTGTTTAATTTACTTTAGACTTTAGGGAAACAAATCTTATATGTAAATATGTCTTAACTCAAAGTCCTCTAGATGCATTTTTAAATTGTGTAAATACTGAAACAACAAAATGTCTTTGTCCTATATTAGCACTTGCTGCAGCATACTGCTCAGGAAACCAATAGAGAATTGTGAAATTACAAACAGCTACGTCATGCCTGTTGGTTGACCTGGGACAGCAAACCCAAAAACGTGTCCGATGGGCGTGTGACAGCTGATCTCTCTACTGTGCCCGGTGACCAACGGCACTCTTAGAGTCCAGAAAAGAGAACGCGACTCTTCTCTCCTTTGAATGATCAGTTAGACCTGCTGTCGTGAAGCTGACCCGCTGACACGGTGGCTGAAGCCCTGGGACGCATTCTGCCTTCAGGTTCCCACAGCGACTGCTGCAGGCCGGGAGCCCGCACCCGCACCGGCCCACACGGCGAGCACAGCGCCAAACAGCGGGTGCGAGCTCAGCCGCGCAAGCTGCATAACAGGAGAGGACTTAGAACCGCGGGAAACGCGATCGAATGGTGACGTGCATCTGCCGGGGCGCATACGTGTAGACCCACATTCCTTTCTGCTTTAGACTGTGCACTGCCCGGTGTGCTACCGCGTATTTTCGGAGACCACATGTTTGACAATTCGAGGGTGTGACTCCTCTTGGAAATACTAGCTTTAGGACATTTTTTAACCACTTCTAGGACACGGAAGAGGAAAAATGCTTACGTGGGCCATTGCCCAAGCACTGGCCAGCCTCCTGTAGGGGGAAAAGGTCAGACAATGCTATGTCTCCAAGCTGGGGGAAATCTTAAGTTCGCCCTTAAGGCGGGGTGAGAGGTCGCGGGGCGCAGCCAGAGGGTAGGCGGCAACTGCAGGCGCCTTTTGCGTCTCTTTAGGCTGCCAAGCTCTGAGCTACCAGTTGCGCCTAAGTCGGAGCTTTCGCTACTCGGGATGATGGTAGGAAGCAAAGCATCATCGTCAAGATAACCCAACAGCCATGCTTCCTCCTCGCCCAGCGCCGCAGCTCGGGTGCCTCCAAGATCCATCCCTTTCGCTGCCCGTAGGAGAACCCGGGCCTTTCCAGATCTGGTCACTGCGGGCTGGGCCGGGGCTCCCCCGTCGCGTTCTCGCCGCCCCCACCCCCATCCCTAAGCTAGCACCGGTCCCGGAGCTGAATACGTTTCTGGGCTTGAACGCGAAAGCCAGGGTCTCAGGACCACCACCAAAGCAGCTCCCGGGACGCAAGCACGCCCCGCGACGCCCTCGTGCGCAGCGGGCGCGGCCCTGACTTGCGTGTCACCCCGCTAAGCGCGAGGAAAACGGGGAGCCCAGCAGCCTCTCCAGCCCGCCACGCAAGGCGAGGGACCGGCTCTTGGGCCTGCCGGGCATGGGATTTGCCCCGCAGTCTCTCCGCCCCCAGCCGGAGTCGAGCGCACCCGGCGGCTTCTCCAGTCTCCCCCGAAGTGCGAGGGAATCAGCCTCTTTGGCTCTGCGGCTGCGAGGCCGGCGGGTCTGGGCGCCGCGCCCGGCTGGGAACCGCCCGGCGGCCCGGCGCGGCGGCGGCTACTACGCGAGGGTTAACAGCGGCCCCCGCGGCGGGCGGGCGCGGACGCTTCCTCCCCGCCGGCCCGGGAACGTGGATACGGCGCCCGCGGGATGTTCGCCGGCTGGGCCGCGCAGCCGGGAAACATGAGAAGGCCTCGGCATGCCTGTTCCCGGGCCGCGCGCGCCGCGCCGGGCCCATAAAGCCGAGACGCCGGCGGCGGCGGCGGGGAGCGCCGAGCCCGCGTGGGGAGCATGCGGTGGGGATGGGAGCGCGCCTAGCCTCGAGGCGGGAGAGCCGGCCGCCAGCTCCGCTGCCGCTGCGACAGCCCGCGCCGCTCCTGCCTCGGCCCGGACGCCTCGGCCCTCCCCGCGCTCTGCCCACCGCCCTCAGAGGTCCGGCGGGGACGCCCGGGTGGCGGCCAAGGCTGGCCCGCGGGTCTGCCAGGAGCCTGGGAGCCCACCTGGCCGCGCCTCCTTTGCTTTAAAATCACTCCCGGGCGCTGGGCGGGGCAGTTCCGCGGGGAGCGAGCTCCTCCCCGGCCACCGCCTGGAGTGAGCCGGGGTAAGTGACTGGGAAGCGGCCGGGAAGGGTGAGGGACTGCGGGTCACGCGTCCCGGGCCCCTGGCGAGGGGATCGAACTGTGGGACCTCTGCCGCCACCCGCCGCCTGCAGGCCACACAGCGCCGACTCCAAAGGGCGATCCCTGCGTGGGCCTGGGTGCCCGGGCAAGGGTCCGACCTAGCGAAGGCTGCGGCGGCTGGGAAAAGCGCGCCGTCGCATGTAGGAACACGGGGCGGGGGGCGGGCTGGGGAGGGTGTCTGGTACGAGTAAGCGGCGTGCACACAGGTCTCGGAGCGCACTGCTTTGAAGAGAAAGCGCGGCGAGTCCCGACTAGAGCTACTGCGAGCGCGGACACTGGCTGTGACACCTACCGCCGGGGCTGCGCACCCAGGCACGTACCTGTCTGCGCGGGGGACTCGGTCCTGGGGACACTCGGCAGCCAGCAGAGATCTGACTCGCTGTCCCGCGGATACTGGCGGTAGCCGTGGCTTCATCGATGTGGCCACGGTCCTAAGTGTCGCGCGTGGCCGCTGCTGTGGTGACCGGAGGGCGGGACGGGGGCGTTGGCGAGCGCTGGCGAGGCAGGGCGTGTGTGTGTGTGTGTGTGTGTGTGTGTGTGTGTGTGTGTGTGCGCGCGCGCGCGCGCGTGTGTGTGTGTCTGCGAAGTGGCAGCCTGGGTCGCGGCGGGGCGGGCCCCGGGGCGCGGGCAGCGCCACGGAGGCCGCCCGGAGGAAAAGGGAGCTGCCCGGCGCGCGGCGGGTGAAGGGGCGGGCGGGGGCGGCGCGCCTCGGGGCGGTGACGCGGGCTCCGCAGCAGTACGGACTTGTTTCCGAGGCCCGCGGCGGGCACGGGCTCCCGACCGCGGCCCCAGAGGTGAGCTGCAGGCGCTCCCTGACGGGGCGTGGACTGTGTGACTCCCGCTTCTGGCGACTTCCTAGCCTCCGAATGGTCCCCAAGACCCCGGAGGGGGCGGTGTGCGGGGAGCGGAGCTCTCAGGCGCCGGCTTCGGAACTGCCAAACCCTGCGCGTCCTGGGCGGGTTGGAAGCGATAGGAAGACTTTGGGGAGAGAAGGGGAGAGTAGGATGCATTTGTCCCTGCGCCACCTAGCTTTACCCGTCCCCACCCCATCCTCACCCGGGACCTTAGCCGAAATAAGATGCCGGGGGTCAGCCAAACCATCCAGAATCTGGAAACATGAAAATCCCCGAAACTCCGATGCGACCTGGGTCTCCATAACTGGACCGTGCGGATGCGGTTGTTCCTAACTTGCTTCCACCCACCCCTTCTGATGCTCCAGAGGGGGTGGGCGTAGGGGACCTTGAAACTTCGTCTGTGGTGATGGAAGAGCCCTGCGCCCGTGCCTGTCTCGTTGCGCTCTCCGGGGCACGCTTCTCCAGATTCAAACTGAAACCCAGAGATCCCTTTGGGAACGAGTCTTCCTTGCCTCCGCGGGGACATTATTCCCGATTGCAGTTCTGGGCGTTGAGCGAAGGGGGCTCTATCGCCGGGCAGGGCAGAGGGCAGGTGCCTGTCGGGGTATGTGCGGGCAGGGGCGGGGCACGGCCAGGTGGAAAGAGGCGCGGGGACCCCGCGTGGCGCCGCCCCTCCCCTCGGCTCCGCAGCCCGGCACCCGCCGAGTTCGGGACTCGGAGTCTGAGCACGCCCGGCGCGTAACACGATGCCCCTTGGTCTCCTAGAGCCCGCGCCCCGCTGCGGAGCCCCGGACGGTCGCGTCCCCGCGCCACCGCACCATGAACACGGTGGTCTTCAACCAGCTCGGCGGCGCCGTGCTCTTCGAGGACCCAGGCGCTGCAGAGCGCGAGCGGGGCGGCCGGCCCTACGGAGTCCTGGACAGCCCTCGCGCCCGCCCGGAGGTGGGCGCTCCCGACGGCCCGCCCCTCAAGGACAACCTCAGCCTAAGACACCGGAGGACCGGGTGAGCGCCGGGGGCCCGGCCGCCTGCACCCGCCTGGTGGGGCGGGAGGGGCTGGGGCCGGCCGGAGGTGGAGACGGAACGCGGGTCTGCGCCTCCTGGGCGCGCGCCTTCTCGTTTAGGAGATCCGCGTCTCGAGACACGAGGGCTGAGGCTTCAGGACAGGTCCCAGGTGATCAGTTAGAAAAAGGGCACCAGGAACTGCCCCGCGCCCCGCTGCCTGCACCTTGGGGCAGGTGGTGATCCGCCCCTCTCAAGTCGCGGGGCCGACACGGCTGGGAGGCAGACAGGACTGCACCGAGTGCAGACACCGGAGGGGCCGCGCGGGCAGATTCAGATCAGGCCAGCCTCAGTCCCGGGAGCCTCCGCACCGCCTCGCGGCCCGCCTGGCCTGGCCCGGGCCACGGGAAGGTCCCCGCGGGTTGTTCGGGGCGCGCGGAGGGGGTCTCAGGCGGAGAGGTGGGCAGGGCAAGGGCGCCGGGGCGGGGCGGGGCGGCCTCTGCTGGGTCTCCACCGCTCCACCTGAGCGAGAGCGTCCGCTGCGCGTTTCGCAGCGTGCGCGGTTGGCTGGGAAGACGCAGGTGACGTTCGATCCGCCGCTCCTGCCGCGGGCTCGAGCCGCAGCTCAGAGAGCTCAGGGCGGCGGAGGCCCAAGGCCCCGGCGCAGACGCGCCAGCCCCCTGGGCCGCGCCGACCCCTCCCCGGGTCGCTCGCGAGCCCAGCCAGCCCTGTCTCTGCTGTTTCGTCTCCGGCTTTGGGTTGGCCTTTCCTGATCCTTCACTCACCTGACGGGAGGAGCCGTCCTGCAGCTCTATCGGAGTGTCCTCTTTCCTAAAGTATAGAGGAGTGCAGAGCCCGGGGTGACCCAGGCGCCTCTGGCCTTAGCTTTATCCCTGCCCCGTGGGCGACCTTTCCCGTGGCCACAGGCGGCGGGAAGCCCCGGAGGCAGGCAATTGTTCCTGAGAGCAAGGAGGAGGGCGACGGTGTGCCCCGTGCCCAGGTCCGCGACCAGAGGCGCAGTTTCCTTCAACACATGTCACGGTCGTCCCCTGGCCTCTACCCTCGGGATACTGGGTTCAAAGGGTCCCCTTTTCGAGATAAACCAGCGTCCTGAGCTGCCAAATGATCCCTTGCGACACGCAGGCCTTTTCAGAGACGCAAAGCCAGGAAACAACCTTTCCCCGGACCGCGCGGCGTCCCTCCCTCCCTCCCTCGTCCCAGCCTCGGGGCTCGCGGGGCGGGGGTCGGCCCGGAGCGTGGGGTCCCGAGGCAGCCCCCGAAGGTACCGCTCACGGGGCCGCCTCCTCTCCCGGCGTCCCAGGGCCCGGCAGAACGGCGGGAAGGTGAGACACAAGCGGCAGGCCCTGCAGGACATGGCACGGCCCCTCAAGCAGTGGCTTTACAAGCACCGCGACAACCCGTATCCCACCAAGACGGAGAAGATACTCCTGGCTCTCGGCTCGCAGATGACGCTGGTGCAGGTAATCGGGACCGTTGAGCCCATGCCAGTGGGAGCGGCGCGCTTGGTGTTGGTGCGGGTGTCCACGTGGCCTCTCCCCGGGTGCGGGGTCGTAGCTGTTTCTTCTACCCTCGCGGACTGTTTCCGTGCAGTTGCTTGAAGTGCAGGAAGGGGCCCGGGATGGGGGGGGGGAGGCGGAGGGTCACCTGGGGCGTTTGAGATGGTCGCTGGGAATGTGGGTGACTGGGCCCTGGGAGGATGGGGCTTGACCATGATACCAGCGGTGATTTTCAGATTTGGGTTTGCATCAGAATCGCCTGCACGTCCTGTTCAAGCACAAATTGCAGGACCCCACCGCCGAGTTTCTGAACTCTGCTTTTCTCACGAGTTCCTAGGCGACGTTGACGCTGAGGTCCTGGGTTCCACTTTGAGAGCTGTACAGGATGGCGCCCCATATTAGGGCCTCACATTAAAGCTCAGGTTCAGGATAACTTGCAAAATTTTCATTGCGGGCGGAGCTAGGAGTGTCGGGTAAACGCGGGTGGAAGTGTGGAGTAGGAGCGGGTTTTGGATACTTTTTTTTTTTTTTAATGGGAAGCATCATGAGCATCAGCCGGGGCCACAGTATTTTGCTGCTGTGCCCCTTCTACCGGGCTCAGGAGAGGAGGCAGATTTCAGATGACTAGTTGGGTTGCGTTCTCAAGGGTGGAGTTTGTTTCATCTCTATTGAACAACACTACTTTACTGACTTTTGCAAGCATGGTCTTATTTGCTCTCCATAGAAACATGGTGATGTGAAGCAGATAACTAACTTTAGAGCAGTCAATTACCGACATTTTATGCATGGCACAGCCACAGCGCACGGAAGTTGAGTGTCAATAAGGGGCACAGGCAGGCTGGGAATAAAATAGTTCCAGATCAGATGCTCTTTGCATGCACCAGTTTTCTTCAGCAAATATGATGGCGTAAACTTTTATGCCTGCAAATGGGCACATTTATTCAGAAAGAGGAGGAGCTAGATCCGCTGAGATGCTGTATAGGTTGCAGTAGCACTACATGACTGCTTTTGTGAAAATTTGGCCATCAGTTAAATTTACAGTAAGGGGAATGCCAAAGCAAATTCTAAAAACTTGAACTATTTGATAAAATTAAAATTGCTTTCCAGAGTATTTAGAACTATCCCTTGAAAATTACTGGAAAGTTTGGCAAAGCATGAACATTGACTTGTAGTCAGGCTTTTCAAAATTGTAATATGAATTTCCTGCTTATTTTCAAAATACAATTGTATAGAAAACCATCTGTTTTCTCTCATAGTATCAAGCGATAATGTTAATAGTGATTTGCTGCAGCACTGGAGGGGAAAATTAATTTAGTGTTCTTGGCTTGGTATCTGTTTAACATAAAACTAGGAGCCTTTTAATGATTTACCAAAGTAGTTTCTAAATAAATTATTCCAGTCAGAAAAACTTGACTTACGAAAATAAATGTGCATATTCAAAGTTCAGTTTAAACAGGTATGCTATTTATTTTGAAAATACACTAATTTATAGATTAATTTCACTATTTCACAATGATGTCAGCTATAAGATATTACATTATTTTGACTGATTACATAGCTTTATATTTAATGGTGGTCATTCATACAGAAAACAAAAACATTTATGATATATTTTAGAACATTTTTAAATTGTGAAATTGCTGAGCTCAATACAAGTAGTTATCATTTTTAATTGTTTGCTACCTGTAATGATAGTCTTAATACAAATAACAATTCTTTTTGCATTTACATAGTGGTAAGGTTATTATATTTTGTGTGTGTAATGTTTGTGAAATTTTCATTCCACACCTCTTTCATTATCTTACAGTATTCCTCAGAAAATAAAAATGCACAAAATATGTAATTTGTGAAAGGAGTAAAGATCATCATTTATTATAACAAGTGATACTTGTATAACGATTTCCAAATTTTGCCATGAATGAAGCTTGTTTCTGGATCTTAAAGGTGATAAATGGATAAAACAAAAATGTATAGCATTACCAAGGATCTATACATAATGCTATGGCTGATCATTGTGTAACATAAAAATATACTCTGTACTCTCAAAACATAAACAGCTTCATTGTGGAATAATATAAAGTGGTATGCAATTGGAGTGTGTATTATAGCAGGATATAAAGCTTACCAAGGAATAGTGATTGGATGTTAATGCTTCCTACTCTTGTAATAGAAGTTCCAAATTCCTGAGTTACATCCTTGCACCATTTGCTAAAACTGTTCTGTTGTAAGATTCCGTCTCCTGTGTTGATGTAACTCTATTTTTGCTTGGTATTGAGTGCGTCTGCTGGGATACATACGCCTTTATCAACTACAAAACTTATTGCAATTGTTATATTCAACAAAATCTCAGATTGGTCCTTATACATTATTCCAAGTGTTGTGCTATGTGGTGTGGAAATGAGATGCTCAATATTTTGGTTGAATAACTCAGTATAAGTTTGTTAATGCAGTATTTTCAAATGTTCAAAGGAGGACAGATGCCACTTTATCCCTTTGGGTTTACTGTAACGATTGCTATGTCAATATGATGAATGTAAACACCTCCATCAGAGGAGGGTGAAAATTACTTAGTTTTCTCTTCCAATTTCTAGATGTTTGGTTCTCTAAGCTTTCACATAAAATATGGGGGGTGTATATATATATATATATATATAATAAAGCATTGAGTTTGACATTAAAGTGCTGTTCCAGAACCTGCCCTTGGTAAGGAGGTCTGTTTCATATAAAATACAACTTAAACAGAATATGAATGATATCCTGAAGGAATCCATAGAAGATGAAAGGTAGAAAATTTAAACTGGTATTTTTACCTTCAGTGAAACAGATGGAATTTGCAATAATTCATCAAGAAAAAATTGCAAAAAAATTTATAGAAATTTGTTAACTGACTATTTGTCTGCAGTTTGCAGGGCTTACTGCCAAGTAGATATTAAATACCTCAGACTATGTTCAGCCATTAGGTTATGCTGTAAATTTCTGGTAATAAAATACCAGTAGAGTAAATATATTAGCAGGTTTGGTGGCAAATTATGAAATCAGTTTTGAAACAGCCTGTATTAGACATCAGCAAATTTTTCTGGAAAATCTCCTATTGTATAAATCTCTTATTGTATAATTATTATAATAGGGTAGGAACTATGAGTCTATAAAAAATATGTGACTCCTATACATGAAAAGCTAGCTAATCCACCATGACATTTAAGGATTCCCAATTTTATCTGTTAGGATAATAGTGTTTTAATTTTTAAAATTAGAAGACCATTGCATTTTTATTATATAAAGAGTTCATAAGAAGTGGATATTTTACTGTACTATATGGCAGTTGGGCTCAGGTTTAAGGCTAGTTAAGATTTAAGGTTAGTCTGCAATATATGCCATTTAATAAATAAAGTAACAAAAAATTTGGAGTTCAATTATAATAACTACGAGTGATACAGGGGAAGTTTCAGACTGTCCTCTGAATTAGAGAAGCAAAGAAAGTGGTAAGCATATATCTGATCATTGGAGAGAGTTCTGATCACAAGAAGGGTAGTTAGTGCTGACTATCAAGGGAATTAACACCTTGGTGGAGGGACTTGGGCTCTATTCACAGATCTTAGTTTTAGAGTTGGCAAAGATGTTAGAAACCATCAAATCCATTTTATAGATGAAAGATTTGAAGTTCAGCGAAGTTAAATGACTTGTCTAAATTCATACAGTATGTTTTTTGGCAAATTCAGAACAGGAAACCAAGTCTCTTTTCAATATACCACAGTTATAGGATAACAGGACATTTATGCAGATTTGAAGTTAAGTGATTAAATAAAAATGGTGCTTTGACACTTGAATTTGATGATGATGGTTAAGAGAATGGAATTTAAGAGAATGGAAGAGGGGGAAGTTAGAAAAATGTTCTAAAATTCCTAGTTAGTAATAATGGTTGGACAAGTATAGTTGGATGAAAATTGGACAGTGAGTTGGAGAATCAGAGGGAGGCTTGAGAAATGTGAAGAAAGGGATCAGTGTTTTTTGCTTCCACAGTGAATGTTCACTGGTGTATCCCAGTTAATCATGTCTTATGCTTCACTGCTGGTTCTTCTGGGAGTGCAGGGGACCACACTTACCTATTCCCAGCACGCAACACCATGGCTAAAGTACAGTAGCTGTTGATAGATATTTGTTGAATGAATAGTCCCAGAAGTTGTCTGTGGAGGATGAAAAGACAGAATTTGAATTCAGACTGAATCATAGTAATGATAGCACAGCTTGACAGGAAGAAGGGTTGATGAAGACTGAGACTTCTGAAATGCCGCAGTGAGATAATAATCATTGTGCATAAATTTGAAAGGATAATTATTATTGCTCAAGACACCAAGGAGATAATATCGAATACACTGAATATTGAATTTTTATGGAAAATGCACCACGTGTTACCCATGGGGTCAGGGAGGAAAAAATGTAATTTTAAAAGTAGAATTTACCATGGTTTCATCCAATAATTGGAGCTTGAGCAATGTGAAAAAAAGGTTTATTTAGAGGATAAATCTTTTTAAAAAATTCCAGTGCACAGTGCAAATATTGCCACACAAACTACTATAGTAATGTGGGGTCATGTTCAGTACCAATTTGACAGAAAGACTTAATTCTCTTCCCATGTTTCATTCTTTGAAAGACAAATATTGCCCCTGCCTTGTTTTCTTTAAATCTATATACTGATGATAGCTTGGTATTTTAGAAGAAACTTCAAATATCCTTTAACCTCTAGAAATCCAGTAGCACCTTAAAAAAAAAAAAGAAAGGAAGTAACTTTTCTTGTTTTGGAATGCTCCTTTCTTCGCCTTCACCTAGTTGCCTAAGAAACATTTGACTTTGTCTTTAAGCAACATATTATTTTACTTTTATTCTTCCCTCTTCTGTGATCACTCTATCCCTGATTGTTTTGCAAGCTTCTTGTTTATAGTCCTACTTCTTTAATTACTGGCAGTTTCCAAAGCTTAGTCCTTGGCCCTCCCAGCTCACAACTTCAACTATCACCTCTGTGCATGTGACTCTTGAGTTTGATCTTCCCCTCTTAAGTCTCAAGTAACTTTTATTTTCTTGCTAGACATCTCACCATACTTTTCTAGCACTTCAAACCAGACATTGCCCCAAACAGGCAATGTCTTTTTCATCTTCAAAAAGTTATACTTTCCCAAAATGGTGCTACCCTTCTCTTGGTTACAGGTTTGATGACTCAAGGTCATCTTTAATTATTCCCTCTTCCTCACCCCGACAATGTCTCTGGGACATATTTGCTCCTTTGTCCTCTTTTTGGGGAATACAGTTCCCTACCCTCTTTACCTGACCTATACTGGCCTTTTTTCAAAGCCTAGCGTATAGTCCTCATGAAGTCTTGAATAACATAAGTAACCCTTCTTTCCTTTGGACCCTTGTCTCATTTTAGTTTGATGTCTGGTATGCCATTCATCAGATTATTTTTTATATTGGTTATTTGCATTTTCTCTTACTAGACTTTTCTCTTACTCAAATCTTTTGATGGCAGGGCTTCTTCATTTTCTTATTCCCAGAATATACAAAGTGCTCAGTCTCTGTAGTATGAGCTCAGCATGTTTGTTGAATGGATATGAATATCCAGTACTCAGCATGTTTGTTGAATGGATATGAATGCCCAGTACTCTTATGTCCTGATTTAATGATCAGAGGCACCGAGAGGGGCTTAGAGTCTTTGTGCGACAAAAGTCATTGCATGATGGGTAATATTTTTTATGTTTTGTTAATTGAAAACTAATACCGTTTTAGGTGTCAAATTGGTTTGCTAATGCAAGACGTCGGCTTAAGAATACTGTTCGACAGCCAGATTTAAGCTGGGCTTTAAGAATAAAGTTATACAACAAGTATGTTCAAGGAAATGCTGAGCGGCTTAGTGTAAGCAGTGATGATTCATGCTCCGAAGGTTTGTTATTATTTTTGTTTTGTTTTATTTGCTTTGCCTCTGTAATAAGTTCACTTCAGTTACTATTTTTAAGATTGGTCCCACAAAAATGGGTCTTCTTTTTTTTGCATGAGGTACTTTCATTTTTACAATACCATAAATGACCAGCTGGACTATGGGTGTTTCCTCTTATTTATAGATATATTGTATGTCAGAATAACATTTTTTGTGAAATTAATTAAAATTAAAATGCCATAAATGAGAGATTACATACATTTCTGCTTTCTTTTGTCTAAAATTCTTAAATATCAAGGTTGATTTTATATATTTTAAATATTCTTACTTTATATGTTTTAGTGATTAAATATTGGGTGGTTGGGGGAAAGTATATATAAGTACTACTTAGTGATATTTTTTCCCCTTAGATGGAGAAAATCCTCCAAGAAACCACATGAATGAAGGGGGATATAATACTCCAGTCCACCATCCTGTGATTAAAGGTGAGAGCTCTGTCATAAAAGCTGGAGTAAGGCCTGAGTCACGGGCCAGTGAGGACTACGTGTCACCCCCAAAATACAAGAGCAGCTTGTTGAATCGTTACCTTAACGACTCTTTGAGACATGTCATGGCCACAAACACTGCCATGATGGGAAAAACAAGGCGAAGAAACCACTCGGGATCTTTTAGCTCCAATGAATTTGAGGAAGAGTTGGTGTCTCCGTCGTCATCAGAAACTGAAGGCAACTTTGTCTACCGCACAGGTAAGCCTGTGCTTTTTGTAGTAATTGCTGTGATGTCTTGATAAAGCAGAATTTAAACTGCATTAGAAGGGTTTATTTTGACAGGTATAATGTTATCAGATTATGTATGTCCCACAATTCCGTTTTAAAGCTTTCATTCTTTTTTAATTGCCAATTGATATGTTTGTTAGTAGATGATGGGCTTATCAAACACTGAGAAATTTTCCATTTTAATAATAAAGACCAGATTGTTCATTCTTAATGACAATTCTAATTTTAATGAAAACAGTGTTTAGAGGAGGTATATATTAACCTTTATGAATAACTTATTGTTAGCCATGAAAATACTTTGTATCACATCTTTTCTAAAACGCTTTGATTGCTAATAGTAATTAGGAAGTGAACATATATTAACATGGGTGCCAAGCTTTTATGAAGTAAAAGTATAGGTTTGGTTTCAGTTGCTTTGGAAATTTTGTTTTCATTCCTGGAAGGTACAGGTAGGGCTAATAAACAGCTTTGAAAACTTTACTTTCATTCCAGAAATAATAAATTGATTTCTACCTGTCCAAAACTTTCCGATGGAGTAGCAGGTTTGGTAAACTTTTCTATCTTGTCTTCAGTTCCCAGAGAAAATTGCTCTATCAATGTGTTTCAGCAGGTTGCTTTGGAACAGGGAATATGCAAGACCTTCACCTGGGGTAGGGAGAGTTTGGAACCTGAAAATGCCAACAAACGAGATTTAGAATGTTAGAGCTGGAAATAGTTTGAGAAAGCATCTAGTTCAGCCACATTATGTTACCAATAAGAAAATCCAGACCAGCAGCACTTTGTAGCTACTCTTCTCAGCTCAAGAGTGCAGCTGGCCTGCACAGGAGATAGGAAGAATGTCACTAGTACTAGGTTACTATTACTGCTGGTTTTTTTTTTTTTTTATGTGCTACCATCAATTATTTGTTGCATCATCATGGTATGCTATGCCCTGTGATAAATTCCACACAAATGTTACAACATCTATCCTCTTACTATCAGGGAGCTTGATAGGTGAACAAAAGGACTTCATTAAGAAATCTAAATTTGGTCTACTTAATATGCCCTTCAGATCATTTAGCCAGAAATATGATTTTCAAATGTCTACAAATGTATACAAGAGAAATGATTTACAAGGATTCAGAGAAAAAAAATCAATACATTTTTAAAGATTTAAATGAACCTCATATTTTGTTTGCATCCTTAATTCCAACAATAAAAACAAACTTCAAATCTTAAAAAATATAAAAATAATCTTGTAAGTAATAATTGAGTCTAGGGAAAAGTAAAAGACAATCTAGCCAATAATGAAAATGAAGAAACTACATATTAATATCTAACTAATGTGACCAGAGCAGAACTTGGAAGCAGTTAAGAGCATTATGAATGTTTATTTTCGGAGAAAGAAAAAGAAATCAAGTCATTCAAATACAGATCATTAAAAATATAATAAAAGTAAAACAAAAAAGGTAAAACAGGAAGGTGAAAAATAGATGAGTACATCAAAAGTTAACTAATCAAAAGCAATAATAAAATAAATAAGCAAAAATTTATGCAAATTAAAGTTGGAAATGACAAAGGAGATAGAGCAATGAACACATAGTTATTAAACAGAAAAGATGTTTATAAATCATAATGAAATACTATGCATAAATGTTTGACAATATACTGTATGTAAATGTGTATGAAATCAGTTGGTATTATTGACACAAATTAAGTTATAAATTCATAAATAATAAAGGTTTTAAATTACTAATAACTCAGGAAGAAATTAAGATTTTTAGCAAATTCAGTTCTCAAAACACATGACTTGATAGATGCATTGGGTTTTTTCAAATTTTGAAGAAATAATCAATTCCCAAGTTTTATATATTCTTCTGTAACATAAGACTATGAGAAATATCTCAGTTTTTTAAATGTAATTGTTATTCTAATCCCAAACCAGATTAAGATATCATAAAGTCAGTATTTTTATTTAGAATACTGATACTATGAAAAAACATAAGAAGTATTTATAATGTAATGCTAAGTGAAAAACAGTTCAAAATTGTGGAAACAGTTATGACAATACAAATGTGCATAGACAAAAACAAGAAAGATTTTTGGAAAAATATGAAATTACTTTTAATGTAGGATAATTGGCAGTTGATAATCTGTTATTTAAAAATACTTTTTTCTTGTACATTTTTTATGTTATCTAGTAAAAACAAGGTCATTTGCCTATAAAATTCTGAGTCTTCTGAAAAAAAACATGCTTTTTTCAAAGGTGGCAAAATATAAAGTCAGAAAGGATAGTGTTCCTGCTTAGTTGATTCTTTTCAGAGTTAAATATCTTGGCCGTTTATTTTTATTGAAGCATTCCAAATGAACTTGGTCCATGTTATGGACTGTTCATTTGCCAAGTTCTATTTTTAAATAAAAGCCTTTTTTTTTTAGTTATACAAGCAGTGAGAAAGCAACCTAGACACGTAAACTTCTGGTTTTTCATGCACTTGTATAAGCTTTAAAAAAGCAGACTAAATGTTTTGTATTTATGGATGAAAAATTAGGAAAGACTGGTGGCCTAAGACTAATCTACTAGGTTTCAGATCCAAACAGCGAGTGGCTGTCTTCTGTGGTAGCTGAGCAACAGTGATACATCAGTTGTAACTGGGCTACCAAGCACGTATAAATAGTTGAGGAGGGGATTTCAAGAAATACTTTTGAGCAACTGCAATGGTTTTCTCGGGCATACAGGCTCATCCTGAATTCCTTCAGTTCCATCTGGTTGTATCTTTCTTTCCTCACCCAAATAGAAGTTTTCTATGCTTGCTATTAACAACCCCTCCCCCAGTGCTGCAGTAGTACAAATATTTTTAACTTTCAATTTTTTTAAAGAACACTTTAAAATACAATTTATTGTTTCATCTCTGCTGAGAACTTTTATCCATTTACCTGTTCATTTTTTGTTAGAGAGTGACTGTCTCATGATGCATTTTATGAAATATATGTAATAAAAGAAGCCAAGTAAAAGTTAATATGTAGAAGGATTATATATCACTGAATTTTATTTCTTATTCTTATTAAATTCTAGGAGGGAGAAGCCTTTGGATTATAAAGTCGTAATCCTAATTGAAGTTATTACTAGAAACTGTCAAAGCAAATGCAAACATATTTTTATTGGTTTTATGTAAGTGTTATTTCTCTGGAATCTGTGGTCCTTGGCATCATGCCATGGGCATAGTAGGCTCTCAACACTGGCTGAAATGTTTCTGATAGCAGTAGTTAAACCATTACAATTGAACAGGATTATTAAGGTCATTGCTTCTAAAAACAATTAAGTAAAATTCAAAGGAAGATTGTCACTCTGTCATCCATTGAATTCAGTCATCTAAATAAAAATTATAATCAATTTACACTATGTTAGGTTAACTCTGAATGGCAATTTTCAGATGTTTCATGGAATAAATCCAATTTTCATTACAAACTGACATCCAGGCCCATAGTCCCTAGGTGGGTCTGCTCTCTGAGGTGTCAGGATAAGTCTCCAGGCATAATGCCCACCTCCATTCCTGATGCATGAGGGCTCACATTCTCTGCGTGGGACCATCTTTGCCAAATTACAGAGGCAGTCCTCACTGGAACCTTTCCTAACTTAGATTAGAGCTTGACTTTACTCTCAAAACCAAATCAACTAATTTTCTTTCTCTACTGAAGGAGAGAATAGAAGTTCCTAAGAAATTTACTTGATAAGGGGGAGATCAGGCAAGTCTTGAAATAAAGCATGTGGACTTTCCTCCTTTTGCTCAGTCTGAGGACAAGTCCCTATTGCATTTTTTTTCCTCTTCACGGCTCACAAATGAGCAATTTATAAAGACCTAGTACATTAGAATAGTTGCTCTCTGAGCTCCACTGCTCTGTCAGTATATAATTCATAAATGTATCCTACTCCCAAGAGGCTGAATGCTTAAACCTCATCCTGCTAAACTGTCTAAAATCCTTCTTAATTAGACACATCTGGTATAGCCAAGCCATCTAGGTGGATAGGAGTCTTTTCTATGTTAGTGTGAATTAATTAGGCTAGCTTTCCCTCCACTTGACTAAGGTGAATATCTGTGAAGAAATGGAGATTTTGGCTGAAAGAATAAAAGGAGTCATTTATTTGGTGCATGGGATGCTGGGGGCAGGGTTCATTTGGATGGCCTGCCATAGTTGGAGAATTGGAACAAAATGAGAGAACAAGGCTTTTTGGTTACCGAGGAAAGAGGACACAAGGGCATAGAAAGAAAGTTTTGGAGGATGACAGAGGCCAACTGCCATCTCCAGACCTTTTTCTTGGCTAATGATGATCCTCAGGGAGGGAAAATGTTCTTTTTTCATTTTTCTCTCTCTTCCTGCACACTGTGTACTTATAATTTAAGCTGGTATCAGTAGTAAAATCTAGATATGCTCATGACTTCCATAAACCATTGGATCGGCCAGGGATTTTAACCTTAATTTACAGCACAGTTTCTTTGGAGAAATGCACTCAGTTCTAAACAACTGACGTAACAAGGGCTCTTCTGGGACACGATCTACTTGTATATGATAATATATGTGATTTCTGCTCCTACGTACATTCATTCCACACACAAGAATGTTTATTAAGAGCTGCTTCATGCAGGCCCTAGCTCAGTCTCACTGGAGCCTTCCGTTTTGTGCTAGGTTACTTATCAGTGATACATATTTAAATGATCCAGAAGTCAGATTTATAAAGATGCCTAGGCAGATCTTTTTGGACAGTGAATCATCTCTAATATATCTGTTTCATTGATTTCAGGTTTTGCATTTGAGAGTAGCTTAAAGAAAGCTTGGTGGCAATTATGAAGGAGCTACGTCAAGAACCATCTATCTGTTAGGGAAGGGGTATGAGTTATCTGTGTACATGCTAGGTTTCTCCTTGGGATTTTGTTGACCAGTAAGTGTACCACGGATACTGTCTTACTTTATTTTCCTTTTTGTTCTGTCACTTTCTTGTTTTTAGTGAAAAAATTAAGCTTTGCCTTTTTGGATTATTCCAGACATTCTTTTCCTGGCGTGCATATGACTGCTGATGTATTCCAGCAGAGAATAATAAAACCCTCTATCACCAGTCCAGCTAGTGACATTTAAAGGATACTTGAAAGGTTATCCAATTTCTTGTCGTGTACCTCACCTAACAGAGGCCATCTGGGAATGAGGTATTTCACATACGTGAAATTTCCAGATAGCCGAAATTTAAGTACCAATTAAAGAAATAGAGAATTTTCTACTCTTCTAAGCTTATGATATTAAGCGCAGCTTTTGGAATGTGCTTTATCAACCTTTTGCTTTAAGCTTCCTCCTTCCTGGGCTTTTTATATGCTATTCCACCCTTTTAAATCAGTAACCTTAGGGTTAACCACAAATGGAAACTGTCTTGCTGATAGCCTTTAAGAGGGAATTTTCCTAATTACTTATTTCAAAGCACTAATCTTCTGAACAAGATTTATACAAATGCTGACCTTTAAGTATGCATGGGATTACTATAGAGTTATAAAAAACATAAGCACTATTCTGAACACCGTAGATTCTTAATAAATATTTATCAGTGATGATGATGGCAGAACACATTTACATGGATTATGTCTGAATTAACTTGATTTTTGAAAAGTACATTTTGTAGATTCACTTGCAAAATTTAAATGATACTGTTGTAGTGTTCTACCCATTGTGAAGAACTGAGAGATTAATGGTAGACCAAAATAAACCAAAAAAAAAATGAGAACAAATGTTGGCAGCATGAGCAGCTTGCCAGCTCCTTCAGGGGCAGCTTTTTGCTTTTCTGTTTTATTTGGGATCATGTGAAAGACTGAAGAAGCCTAAATATAGATAGATGCTGAGACCCAGCCACACATGATGCTACTTACCAACAAATCGAAAGCATGAGGCAGCTTGGTTTGGAAACTGTACAAACGTCTTCGGGTTGTGTTTGATTGTGATACTTTTGTCCTTTTTCATAGTGGTACCTGAGGAGGATAGGAACACTGACTTCATACTGGTCTGAATATAGGCAAGCTGTTTTCTGAAATGCAGCCGTGTTCCGTCTCTCTCCTTTTGTTCTCATTCTCACTGCCTTTTGTATATTCAAAGTTCTTTACAGTTCTCCTAGCACTAGTGCAGTGTCTTTCACATATTTGCTCGATAAGTGTTTTTTAAAATGAATGAATTGGTGTTTTAATGATTTAGACTGTCTGCTCCTTATATTATCAAAGACATTTTAATTTATAGAAGTATATGTTTATCTGTGTCTGTGTAATGAGAAGAAAAAGAAAAGCATCCTGATTAGGTTTAAATTGATTAAAAAATTAAAAAGAATAAAAATATAAAATAAAAACAGGAAAAAAATTAGACAATTAAGCTTAAAACAATGAAGAGTTTAAGAGATTAAAAATAAAAACTTAAAAAGTATAAAATGAAACTAAATTGAGGTTCAAGTAAATGAGTGACTTCCAGGGAAATGCGGGGATGAAAACTGGAAAAATTTTAGCTAGTTTAAATAAAATGCAATGAAGAATAAAAAGCATCGCAGACAGACAAATAAAAACAAATGGAGTTTTTATAGACTTCACTGCACTAAGTCATGGGATTTATTGTTGACCTATTACATAGCCTTGTAGGTGAGACTTAAGAAACAAAACACAGATTTGGACCCACTCATTTAAGTTCTTCTGCCATATTTATTCTCAGGGTTGACAAGACCCCTGAGTCAAATCTATGACTTTTTAAGGATGACTATTTTGATCACATATCAGAAGAGGAGAAAATCCATGTGGAAATTTTACATTTTCTCTCTCCTTCATGTGGAAGAGTAAACAGCCATACATTTGTCACATCTTCCTGATAAAAATGAGTTTACCAACATGAAATTTTGATTCTGCAGAGGCATTCTCTGTGTTTTGGCATTACTGTTCTACTGGCAGTTATCAGCAAATCTATTATAATTGATTTTCTGATACTCAATGCATTTAGACTTGCTGCATTGGTCAGTCACATCCTGGTGCAGTTTCATAGAAGTGCTTGTTCATGCCACTATATTTAAGACTGTGTCACTATTTCCATTAAGAGACTTTTTCATTCCCTAGAATTTCTAAATAAGTCATAAAAAATCAAGCCAAACTTAAAATTGGCATAAAAAGGTCTGTTTTTTCTTCTTCTATGTATAAGGAATATAAGCACATAACTCCCATTAATTCTAAATTTAGTTAGGTTTGTAAACTCTTTACACACTGACAAGACTAACTAAGATTCATTGACACCTCTGTAGCCTGAAACTAAAAAGGATGTCAGAAAGTTTTTACTGTCTGTGAAAATAGTAAGATATTCTATTTAATAAATATGGAAGTGGTTTCTTTTCTCCCTCCTTCCTTCCTTCCTTCCTATTTATTTATTTATTTGTTAGTTAACGAATTTTCCCTTCTACCACCCTACTTTATTTCTAAAATTAAGCAGAGATTTTTTTAATGTTAAAATTTGCCTTGTTGTATAACAGAATTTTTATTTGGGATAAGTATGTGTTTTCTTCCAGTCCAGAATGTTGCTACTTTTAAATTTTGGAAGCCTGTGTTCTTGTTTTCTGTCAAATTATATCATTTAATACTGTGAGTTTTGAAGAAGCAACAAAAAAAATATTAAACTTGATCACTTTGTTCAATTTCTTTCACAAAATTTGATTTTTTTCTTGATTTTCAGTTTAAATGAAAGACAGCATGTTTAAATGACAGTTGCATAATGAACCTCTTCTCTCTTTCCTCTTTGAAAGCTTTGTTATCTGGTTTCTCTCTATTTGATTGTATTAAAGAGGTAAAGAGTGAGGGATTTTTGTAAATCCAGCAGTCAGCTTTTAAAGTAGTTCAGTCCATATTTCACAGATTAGGAAATTGCTTTGGGCACTACACAAAAGCACTGAAAGTTTTCGCTTTTTGGGTGAGTTGCTCCGTTGCTTAGAGATGTGATCCTGAGCTTTTGTACAGTAAGTCTAATTGCTTTCAGCAATTTCAGGCACTTAATTGAATTTTACCAAAAAAAAAAAAAAAAATACTTGAATCACAACTGTTGAACTTTTGAAAATTTGAGGTAGGTGTGTGTGCTTTTCTAAAACTGTCTCTGTTTTAATGGCTACTGTGAAAAGGTTTTTATGCAAGTTGATACATAAGTTGCAGGTTGTAATAGCAATTCAGTACCTAGGGATCACACTTTGGTTATTAAGGAAAATAGGAATGATTTGAAAAAGAGTTCTAACTGTTAATACTGGTAACCAAAAGTCTCTGTGGTTTGTGTGTATGAGAAAGAGACAGAGAGAGAGAGAGAGAAAGAGAGAGAGAGAGAGAGAGAGAGAGAGAGAGAGAGAGAGAGAGAGAGAGGAGAGAGAGAGAGGGAGAGAGAGAGATAGTAGTAGAAATTGAGCACAGTTGGAAAACCAGTAGCTTTTGAAAAAGACCAGTGGTATCTTCCCTCTGCCTGTGCAAAGACTGGAGACATTGAAGTCATTACCAGGAAGTGGTCAGAAACAATCTGAGTGATAATAACAATCTGACTGAAAAGTGGTTTGGGAAAGACTGATTAGTTTCAGCTTTAAGCAATGACACCACTCATCTACTCATCTGCTTCCACCAGTTTTGAGTCTTCCCAGTCAGAAAAATAAGTCATGAACTATTTTTTCCCAGCCCAGTAGGAGGTGCTATGGGGTAGAATTCACTTTCAGCATTTCCTCAGGACAGGCACTTAGAAAAGGCAAAATTAAAGTTTAGACTTCATGGTCTCACAGATTAAAACGGAACCTTAGTGGTTCGCACTGGAGCCTTGATGGTCCTAAGTGCACATCGTGTCTTCCAGAGTCGCTGGGCTGCAGATAGGGATAACACTGCCTCTTGCCCACTGTTTCAGTACTTTGGAGTATCTGCTATACAGTGATCAAGATGTCCATCTTTGATAGAAAGAGTGTATTCCCTTTTTGGTACTATTATACACACATGCATGTGTGTGCACACACTACATACAAACCAAATATTGCCTTTATTAGTTTAAATAAAGAGAACCAAATTTTTTACAATAGTGATTTAGAGAGGAATATTTTAGTAATATGAAAGTAAAATGGAAAAAACAAAGAACTCAAATGAAAATGAAACCTCTTAAAATGCTGAAAGGTGGTCATAGACAACCATTCATAAGTGAGATTTCCAAGAAACTGCTCTGTTAGTGTTCACATAGTTGCCCGTGTTTTAAGAACTGATAGTCCCTTCAGCAGAGCCAGACTCAGGTGATGGTGGACAAACCTCTCAGCATGGCGGAGACATTTCAAGTAAGAATGCCCTGTTCTGCCAAGACTGTCACGATACCAAAATGTACCCTTTTGCGAAGGGCCAAAATTCATTCTCTCCTCCCAGTTTTCTACACTGATTCAGACAACAGATGCACACACAAAATGGCAAAGTGGTATGTCACATGGCTTCAGGGCAAGAGGATGGCTATCTGGCAAGGGAGAGAATTCCTTAAATGTTACTGGGTCTTACATTTCTAAACGTAAAATCCCTGGCCAGAACTGTTTGGTGCCAAGTGCCTTTGCTGTGATGCCTGAGCTTAGCACGAAACAGGATGACTGCAATACGGTGGTTGTTTGTGGATCCATACAGCCATCACTAGTTTGCAGTTGAGATTAAGTGATATGGTTATTTTCCATTTTCTCTTATCGTTGTTTTGGTTGCACCTATTCTTGCTGCATTTTTTTTCTTCTGTAATTCTCTTCTGAGCTGCTAAAGCTATCCAGCTGAATCAAGGAGTTTTTTCATAACCTTGTCAGTAGTGCAGTTTGGTCTTGTTTTAGTTTTTATTGTGTCTCCTGGGTTCCTTTATTTTAGACCTTTTCAGAAATATGGCACCGATTACTATTTATTCAGTAGCCCATGGGGTCTGCAGCTTATCTAACCTGTGTACTTTTTCCTTTCAGAAGATTTTTATGTATATATTTTTTTTCTTAAAATGTGCTTGGAAAAGTATAAACATAAATCATCTGGAATAGTAATTCTCAACTATCTTGAAAGGTGTTCGAGGACTATTTCATGGTTACTATGATTGAAGCAATAAAATTTAGTTTATAGTTACAATAACTTTCCTCTCATTAGGAAAATATAAAAAAGCTCAACTTTATGATTTCATGACATATTACCAACCCCCAAATTCCATGCCTAATCCCCACCCCCTAACACACACAGACTTGCGGAAATGCTAGTAGGAAGCTCAGAGAAGAACCATGGAGGTGCATGGTCTGCCTGTGCTGATTCTGACCTCACCTTGTCTCCCAGTTGCTTTCATTAAAATTGTAGACTAAGGGTCTGGGTAGGAGCTGGGTGGAAGCAGTATAAGTCTAACCTGTATTTTGAATATAGTGAAATTCCTGTTGCTTCAACCATGATTTGGAAAATGGTTTTGCTGGGTCTAAATCTTCTCTCCAGTCCATGTCCTTACCTGGCATGAAGTCACCCACTTGTAGATCAGGCCACGGGAAGCCATAACGTGGAAGGAACAGTGTAGTGTCTCAGCAGTCAGGAGCTCAGCCCAGTCAGATCCGCCAGCTGATAGGTGTGTATTCTAAGGTGAGCTCTTCATAAGCCAGGGCCGTGGGTCCACTAGCTGGGGAATGAAGATGTGTGATGAGATAACTCATGAGCACCTGACAGCTGAGACAGTCTGCGAGTCTGTACAGTGCCTGGGGAGAGAAGGAGGCCCACAGTTTACAGGAGGCCACAGTTAAATGCATATCATAATGTTGGTTAGAAACAGAACTCAGGCTTCTGAGCAACAGCACAGGGACATTTCAGAGGAGTATTGGGGAGACGGCCACAGTCAACCTACCTGGTGGCAGATGAGGACCTTGTTTGGGGATAGGGGTGGGTTGAGCCCTTAGGGTGGTGTAGGAGGCCACAGAGGGTGGTGTGTTCTTTATGTCATGTCATTTTTAGGAAGGTCTATCCTCAAATGATAGAAGTATGCTTTTACAGTTTCCTTAATATTTTATTATTTTAATTATACATTATATACTTATAACAATTTACTTTTGTATGCTGTATGAGATAATAATCTGACTTCTTTTTTCCCCCAAATATCCAATCATCCTAACACAATTTATTGAATATGTCTACCTTTTCTCACTGATTTGAAATGCAATCTTTATATGTATGTCTCTTTCTAGATTCTATTGTATTCCATTCAAACTTAAAAAAAAATTTTTAAATCAGAAATTCTGGAGTGGGACCCAGAAATCTGTTTTTAATTTTAATTTTTTGTTTTTTTAGAGACAGTCTCACTCTGTCACCCAGGCTAGAGTTCAGTGGTATGATCAGAGCTCACTGCAGCCTCAAACTCCTGGGCTCTAGTGATCCTCCTGTCTCAGTCTCCCCAGTAGCTGGAACTACAGACATGCTCCACCATGCCTAGCTAAAGAATATTCTTATAATAATAGTGTACCATCTTCATAACTGTAGTTTTATTGTGCATTTTGACATATGGCAGGGTATGTCTTCTAGTTTTTTCAAAATATTCTCATCTAAGCTCTTGAATTTACTTTTCCAATTGAACTTTAAGTTTGATAAGATCCATTTTTAAAAATGCTGCTAAAAATTAATTTTGGATTGCATTGACTTTATATGTTAGTTTGGGGAATATTTTTGTCCTTATGATATCGTCTTCCCACTGAGGACATGGTAGATTTCTCAATATTTTGATAATCTTTCATGGCATTCAGTATGTTTTTTATAGTCTTCCTACATAGGATTTGCATATTTATATTTATAGTCTTCTTACGTAGGGTTTGCATATTTCTCATAGAGTTAATTATCGTTTCTTTTGTGGATGCAGTCTTGTCTATTCTAATAGTTATCACTGATATATAGAAAAGCTGTTGCATTTCGTGTTTTTCTTATATTCAGTTGTATTGTCAAAGTTCACAAATATATCATCTTCAAATGGAAAGTTTCATGTGTTTACTCTCCTTTTTTTTTCCTTCCCTCCCTCCATCCATCTGTTGTATTGTATTGGCCTGGCGTTACAAAACAGCATTGAGTAGCAGGAGTGACAGCAGCATTAAAGGGAATCTTTCTTATATTTTACTAGTAAATGTAATGTTTGCAGGTTTCTGGAGTAATCACTTTACAAATTAAGGGATTTTCTTTTCTTTCCTAGATCATTTAACAAGAGATCTTCTCCCACAAACGGGCACATAACCAAATAGGTTATTGCATTTATAAAATACTATTTCCATAGTTTTTAAGATTATCATCTAGTAGTCCTCTTTTCATCTATTTAAGTTATTTACATAAGTAAATGTCCCAGTGTTTAGCTATCAGGAAAAATTCTATTCCATTATAATATATTATTATTATTTTAATATATTTCTGAATTCAGTTCACTAGTATTTTTAGTTAGTAATTTTGCATCAAAATTCTCAAGTGAGATTTGTCTTTAATTTTTTTTTCCTGAATACTGAAACTGTGCAAAGAGAGCATTAGTCTTGTGGAATGAACTAGAAAGCATTGCGTTTTTCCCTATTCTGAAACAATTTAAATGAAGTAAGGATTAGCTCCTTCTGATATCTTGACTGCTTGAAAGAATTTACCTGTGAAATGCCCTTGACCTGGGATTCCTTGGTTCTCTGCTTTTCTTCTCAAATTTTCCATCTTTCTCCTCTTTCATATGAATAATTTCCTTAACTTTATCTTCCAGATTACTAGTTTGATCTTCGGCTTTTCCCTCCATCCATTCTATTAATCAGCTTTTTTATTGCAGTTTTAAGTTTGGGATCTTGTTTTTATTCTCCAAGAATGTTTTCCTTTTTTCTTTCGCCTCTTTTTCATAGCAGCCATGACCCCTGCTGAGATCAGAAATTACTGGAATCTCTACTCTGCACCTCTTAATGACCTTAAAGCCTTTGCTAAGGACCCTCCTTAGACAGGTCCCCTGAGTTGTTTAAAGAATGTTGTAGCAGCTCTGTCCTGGGGCTAGCTGTCCCAGAAAGCTCCCTGCGAACTCAGGGAGGAAGGAGGGATGTCCTAGCTCCCTGACTCTGGCGTGGAGCCTCTGCTCCTTTGGGAGAAGCAGTTCATGCTGGCCACAGTCTTGCTTTCCACCTTTTTTGTGTTATGGTTCTCTGCTAAGATTTCCCCACCAACTTGATGCCATATGCATTTTCTCTACCATGAATTTCTCAACTTTTCTGATTTGGCAATAGTACACTTTATTGTTTCAAGCACTGTTAAGCATGTATTTGTTTTCAGACTTACATTCTGTAATCTTAATGGGATTTTGAGAGAGAAATAAATAAAGCTTACTAATTGCCCTCTCTTAAAGGGTATCTCTGTCATATGGATTTTTAGAAAATGATTTTTTTTGTAAAGGATGCTTATCTTGCTTCTGATAGTTTTCACTGAGAATTTGCACACATTAAAAACGATGTATAGATTCTTAATTTTACATTTAGAGGGTGCACGTGCAGGTTTGTTACATGGGCATATTGCTTGATGGTAAGGTTTGGGATTCTATTGAATCCATCACCCAAATAGTGAGCCTGGTACCCAACTGGTAGTTTTTCACTCCTTTACCTCCTGCTATCCTCCCCTATTTAGGAGTCCACGATATCTGTTTTTCCCATCTTTATGTCTGTGTGTACCCAATTTAGCTCTCACTTGTGACAGTGTCATGCACAGATTCTAAATATCAAGGAATAACAAGTATAGAGTACCTGTACATAGAATGGCGCTGTGATAATTCTTGCAGAATTACTGGTAGGTTTCATATACATAAACATGACATGCTATGATGGGTAAGACTTCCTAAACTACAGTCCTTAGAATAAAGAGTTAAATATAATTAAGTTAAATAAAAATGCCCGTAATTATAATAATAGGATTTAGTATTACTTGGCAATTGTGCAACTAATAACTACTACACTTTTGAAATGTGACTAGAATCCAAATGAATACTGTTTTACTCTGCAGTTAAGCATGTAGCAGGGCATGCTAGAACTTTTCTTTTTGCCTTTCCAGTGAAAAACGTAGATTCTTTGTTTGAATGAATATTGTAGGGAATTTTTAAGTAAAACAAAGAGCTAAGAATCCCACTCTTTTTGCTAATCTTTCCTTCAAGCAAAATTATTAGTTGATGGAGCAGTAAATGTTGTATACTTCATATTGTTTCATACTTGTGTTACTTTAATAATTTTTAGTTACTGCTACAAATGTAGTTGATTAAAATTATGCATCAAAATAAAAAGAAACCATAGGAGAGCAGTATTATCATATTTCAAAACATACTATTAATAAAGTATGTATTAAAATCAGCATTTCTGACTTATTTTGAAAATGTCAAACTAGTTTTACTCTTCCCAAATACCTTTATTGGTATTTCTTCTTCTTTCTCTTCTTCCTCATCATCATAATAATAACTTTAAAAAAGCATATTAGCTTTGCTTGGGACACTCCTGTTCAGATTCTTCCTTGGTTGGTTTGACTGTGGCTTAGCTAATTAACTATTTTACCATAATTCTAAATCCCTGGGCAGTGACCACAGAATAGTTTTCTTTGAGTTTTCTTTCTTCCTTCTGGTAGAAAGCTTGGTAGTACATCTGTCAATAGGTGGAAACCATGCTGCTTATACAGTAATGAATTTAAAATAGGCAACTGTTCTTAGGATCTTTCCAAGGGCAGCAGCCTCTTTTGTTGGAGCAGCTAACATTTCTTGAGTGCTTTGTTTGAGTTGAATTTGTTGTCGTTGTGTTAGGCAGCACCTGCCATACCTGGTAGGTAGCTAATCCTTTGGTACATCCTATAAAACAGCAGTCCCCAACCTTTTTTGGCATCAGGGACCAGTGTTGTGGAAGACAGTTTTTCCACCTGACCAGGGGAACATCAAGCATTAGATTCTCATAAGGAACCTGCAACCTAGAACTTTCACATAAGCAGTTCACAATAGAGTTTTGCGCTCCTAAGAGAATGTAATGCCACCACCGATCTGACAGAAGACAGAGCTCTGCTTGTCCACTGCTTACCTCCTGCTGTGTGGCGCGGTTCCTAACTGGCCATGGACCAGTACCAGTACCTTTTCTAAGAAAGTATTACATGAAAGCCCTGGAACTAAAAAGGGCAAGGAAGATGTCGGAAGCCCAGCTTAAGATCATGGTGCAGGCATCACCAGGAGTGGACAGTTTGCATGTAGCAGCCAGGAGTTCAGTGTGTTGTCTCTGAATTCTCTAATGGCATAGAGCACAAAGCTGATGGCTGTAATTATGAATCATATAATAGTTTTTGTACCTATGAGTTCATTTTTTCTTGTTTCATGACAAATCACCACACATTTTGTAGCTTCAAACTGCACCCATTTATGTTGTCTGATTTGGAGGTCAGAGGGTGTCAGGGCATGACAGGGTTTTCTGCTAGGCTGATCTCAAGGTGTCAGTCACTTTGGGCTCTTACCAGAGGGGCCCTGAAGATGTCAGAAGCAAGAATCTCTTTGCAAGCTTATTCAGGCCATTGGCATGACTCACTTCCTTGTGGTTGTAGGACTGACATCCCTCTGTCCTTGCCTTTCTGAGTCTAAAGGCTGCCCCATCCCTTCAAACCACTGGCCCTTGTACTTTCTAGCCACAAATACATGTTGCTCCTTCTCAGGCTTGAATCTCTGACCTTTCCCTCTGCCTTCAATTCAGAAAAAGCTCTGCATTTAAGAGCTCGTGTAATTATATGGAACTAACCCAGATGATCTAAGATAATCTTCCCATTTTAAGATTAACTGATTGGTAATCTTAATTACACCAGTAAAGTCCCTTTTAACCTGGAACATGACATATCCATAGCTATAACACTGGGAGGGAAAGTCATGGAGGCAAAATTTTGCCTACCTCAGCATAGGTCATGGGTGGGGAGGGGTTGGGTAAGGTTTTGCCTATTTGACCTCAAATATTTAAACAATAAACATTATTGTTATTGTGACCTTTTATTATAAAGTACAAAAAGATACTTTATAAAAAGTTATAAAGTATAAATGTTTTTGGTATAGAAAATCTGTAAACCGAGTAATCAAATCCTAAGCAAGTTTATTGAAATTTACATAATTATTTAGATATGAGCACAAAAAACATATGTATTCTCTTTATGTGGGTGTTGCTCTTGCTGACCTCAAGGCGATGTATATTTTCTCTATGACATGAGCTGGGCACCTTGACACACAGGCAGGCATCAGTTGCTGACAATGCATTTCTGAGGTGGCTAACTAGGTCATTCCCAAAGGCATGATGAATGCTTACACACATGGTGACAACAGCTGCCATTATCAAGCATTTTCTATGTGCCTGGCATTGTGCTAATTACAGATAGTTTATCTTGGCAGGGTCTCTCTACCTCCTTTTCTAGTTTCAGAGTCCCCACAGGCATAAAGCATATCTCCATAAGAGAGGGATTCTGGGGACACAGTAGAGTGTCCAGAGAGAGGCAAGGATCTGCCTGCAGCTACTCTCCTGAGGGCTGTGGAGTACAAAAGTTATGAAGGTGGGTGAAGCCATTGCATGGAACAGGTGGCAATTCCTTATTAGTGAACTCTCCTTTTGAAAGGGACAGCGAGTCTGTTGAGAAAACAATAGGACTATGGTCAGATTTCAGAATACAGAGTGACCCCAGAATGCAGAGTACAGATGAGGAAGGCCATGCCTGGAGCAGCAGACCAGGCTCTAGCTCTCTGACTCTACCCCCTTCAGACCCTGGCTCCCTGCCCCCTGAGCCCTCCAGACCCTGGATCCCTGCCCCTGCCATCGATACTACTTAGGGCTTCTGTGTCACACCACTCTGTAAATCCACAGAAAGCAAAGCTGTGCCTTGATTTTCAGAACACATCCCCAAACCGTAAGGTTTAAATCAAGTCAGGTTTTAAGGACAGTGCAGACACTTGTGTTTTAAATTGCTTTTGTTGAACAAACAGCGTAATTCAGCTTCTGTGTTTCATACAAAGTTTAAATTCTAAGATATCGGGTTTTCCTACACGTAAGGCTAATTGACAATATTAACTGCCTGTTGTTAGCTCTGCCTTTGTGTCAGGAATAACAGCTATTAAAATATTGCATCCTGGTCATAAAATGTAACTGAAATCACTGGAAAATATAATACTAAGTGGGTGAACTGTGACTAGCATAGTTTGAAAACCACAAAAATGTTGTCTTTACGAGTGAGTGCATACTCTTTGCTTCTGATCTTCCTACATTAATGAAGATTGTTGCTTTAAGAGAAGAATTAATTTTTTAAAAAATTTCAAGTGTTTTCTCTAACGGTGGAACTCAGCATTCCTTTAAAACAACTTTCACTTTTAATCTATAATTAAAGCCAAAGTTTCCTTTAAATTTTAAAAGCTTGTCCTTGAGCTAAAATAACATGGAACGTTTTAAAACATGGCTCCAAGCTGCTGTAGATACATTTTATTTAAACCACAGAGACTGCAGTTAGATTTCTCAGTACCAGACAGGCTACAAATTATAACTGTAGCAGAAGTGACTGGATTTCTGGATGTTGTAGCACCAGCAAGCCTGATTGTTTTCTTGGAGCTGTCCCTCCCTTTGGGCTCTCCTTATGAATGACTTAATCCCTGTGTCAGATCGAATGTCATGCCTGTTTCCACGCAGAGAAAACGTAAGCAGAGCCTCCTCTGCCTTTGCGCAAATTCGCCGTGCTCGCCTCCAGAGGTTAAGGCAGTAGGTGGGAAAAGTCATGAAACAGGAGTTGTAAAGTGAGGCTGGAAAACAGTGAGACTCCAACTGTTGGATGCACGATGAAAGTCCCGTTTAAAGCAGAGCACCATTGTTTACTATGGCAAGAAAAGTGAGTAATATCCATGGTTGAATTGCAAAAATATTTTTACTGAGGTCATTTTTTGTACTTACTATTCTGGTACTAGATTAGCAAATCTAATGCCAGATTAGATCTAATAATATCTTATACTGTGCTGCACCATGTGCTGCAGAAAGTGCATGAACATCTGTTATTTTATTTGATCCTCATTACGATGCTGTGAGGTAAAAATTAGGATAATTATCCCACTTTCACACAAGGTAGGAAGGGTGGCCCGCTGTCGCACAGCCACTTAATGGCAGAGTCAGAAAGAAAAGTTAAATCTCTCAGTTCCTGGTTCAAGTTCTTTCCACTCGATTTTATGGTGTTTTCCATCCTGGTGAAATGTACTCGAAATAAAAAAAAATCATTTACAGAACAGAGCTCTCCTCTTAACTTATTGGGAGCTGCTGCTCCTTTTGTACATGGGCTGCTTTAAAGATCGGGGGAAACGCTATGGATTCTTCTGCAGGAAAATGCACATTCACTTCCCAGCGTTCCATCATACACATACTTCTGTGAACCCAGATGGCGACGAGGGCATATCTGGCCCTCTAGATCTAAACAGGATTCCCTCCGAAGCTTTGTTCTGTGCTGTGAAAGGTCAGATGCTTCTGAGGATTTCCACAGATGCCCAGGGGCGCTGTCTTCACAGCATGTGGTGCTGTGTGTGCTCCCAAGTGTGTCAGTGTGTGGTTTGGGCTGCCGTCTCACATGTACCCCTTGTCTGCATGGCTTTGATTCAGATATGCGGTATACTCCCTTCCTCAAATGCCAAAAGTGGCCATGCTCAGAAAGCCTGTGCATGTGGTAGACTGGACGGAAAATTTGGAGGGAATGAGGAGGGCCGTCCATCATAGCAGTTCACTTGACTTCTATGGGGCACCACTTGTCCTGTCTCTCACAGGCCCTTGAGCTTCCCCAAAGTGGATGCTCCCCTGCCTGTTCCACCCCACCTAGTCCGCAGCTCACAGCATCCCGCTGGTTCTCTCTTCCCTCTTACACCCTTTCTTCCTCATCTCCTAATCCCTTTCCTCCTCATCTCCTAATCCCTACTTGCTTCAGAATCCCCAAGTCCTTTTCGAGCAGTGTAAGGCAATCCAGCTCTCCAGCTTCTCCCAAGCTCTGCTCCAGGCCTGCCTTTGCATTTTCTAAACACCTGGTAAGATGCTAAGTGAATCTAGGGGACCTTGTGGTTCAAAACCTTCACCTTCCTTATAAGGCATTTGGGATATTGCAAAGTAGTTCATTTTCTTCATGTACACCTGTTTATAATTTTAGAGGTTTCAAGGATTCCCTAAAACATCATCCTCCCTAGTTTTAGAATCCCATTTGGAGATAGCACTGGGGTTTCCAGTCTTGATGGGTCTGTGTGAGTTTAGAACTTTATTGGGGTTCCTCTTTGGCACAGAGTTGATGATTAGGCACAGAGCTCTCTTTTGACCATTCCAGGTTGTATCCAAGTCAGGACACCTGGTGTGGAGTTTCATGGGATTCCATGCTCATAGACTTGCCCATTTTCTTCACTTATTCAATCTAGAAATGGGATAGTATGGAAGCTTCTAGAAAACACACACACACACACACACACACACACACACACACACACACACCAGTTAATCCAACAAAAACTATTTTGGTTCCTGTTTATCAGTCTACCTGGTTCTTGTCCTTTATAGAAAATGATACATTAGCCTAGTTGTGGTGGCTCTCTCTGTAATCTCAGCACTTTGAGGGGCTGAAGTTGGAGGATCACTTGAGTTCAGGAGTTCAAGACAACCCTGGACAACATAGCGAGACCTCATCTCTACAAAACTTTTTTTTTTTAATGTGCCAGGCATGGTGGCATGCCCCTATAATCCCAGGTACCTGGGAGGCTGAGTTGGGAGGATCACTTGAACCCAAAGTTTGAGGCTGCAATAAGCCATGATCACACCACTGCACTCCTGCCTGGGCAGCAGATTGAGACCTTGTCTTTAAAAACAACATACTTAAGGGGGGGAGGAGAAGAAAATGATGCATGTTTTATAAGAAAAAAATGAAAAATGTTGTATAAGAATAGATAATGACATAAAATTATGTAAAAAGCGGATAGTGCTTTTAGGAAAGGAGTCTGTTAAAATAATTTCTTCAATTTGATTCAGATTTGAAACTATGTTATATAAGTGATGTATTCTTTTCCCAGTGACGGAACTTCTCTCTTTGGTGATGGTCTATGATTTCAAAGCACTGTTGCCAAGACCTAGTTCTGTTTCCAGGGTCTTCTAGTTCATACAGTTTTGCTCTTACTTGTAATTAGACCGTACAAAAATAGTACTATCATCTGAAAAGCAATAATCTGATTGGGGTAGAATTTATCACATTTCTGAAGCAAACTCTATTTAGTCCAATGATATATGTACTTAGAAATGTCACTAGTAAGCACAATGTTAAGAAAACGGTGGCAGAGGTATGGAGTTGGTGATAGACCAAAAAAGTTATTATACCCACTGCCAATTCTGAAATTGTGTAGAAATCCTCAAACTGGCATTGACCCTTTCTTTGTGGTCCCCAGCCTTAGGGTCCCCTGTGGTCTGTGATGCCTTATCTTGCAGTCTGAAGCATCTGCTGGAGAAAGGCCAGCAGGGTGCTGGATCAGAGGAGCTTCTCTTGTGCTTTGTTCTCTCTGACCAGCTTATTCTGATTAGATTTGTCTCTTCAAGTCCCTTCTACCTTCCTAGGATGACTCAGCCAAGCCCAAAAGGCATTTGACTCACCTCTTTGTTTCAACCACTAAACATTTAAATGTGGGTACTTGAGGCAAATTATATAAAATTTCTTTCCTGGGAAGGATCTGCTGCCTTGATATTTGATTATGTGTCAGATAAACATGTCTTGATAGAAGAGCTAGAGGATCTGATTTTGAGAGAGAAGCAGAAACAAGAACACAAAGGGTAATGTGGTCACATACAACATATGAGGAATAGCAGCAGTATGTCAGAGACAGAAAGACAGAAGAAATAGTGAGTAACAGAAAAGAAAACCTAGACAAGAAAGATCCACAAACCCCAGAGTGATGTTGGGAAAAGGACACGTAAAGAGTTGATTTGATTGAGAAGGGAGACAGCTGGAGGAGGAAGAGGGGGAAATCAGAATATAAGAAAGAATGACTCTTATTTTAGGATCAGGTTCTATATGTTAAGGATGAGGATCTTTAAGCACTAGGAAGTAATTATTGACAAGTTAGGGCTCAAATGACTCTTGAAGAAATTTGTGGGTTCTATGTTGAGTAGTGCTGGATGATATTCTTCTTTATTTATTGAGCACCATGGGATTTATGCATAAGCCATGCCAGTTTCCTCCAAGAAATCTAAATACAGGATAAGACGGTATCTCAGAGAAGGGAAAGCTTGTGTTGAAGTATGCGTTTGGTCAGAAGTATCAGGGAATGTTTCCTTCTCATGCTAACACAGAAGCTATTGATTAATGGTGAAGGGGAGTTTCCTCATTGTTACCAATTAAGGGTGAATCTGGAATAGAAGTTCCCTTTAAACCAGGGGTGAAGAACAGGTATGAAGTAAGTAGCCAGGAGTCAAATCCCAGCTCAACTCTAACTTTTTCACTGCAGGACTATTCTGGGCATCTTTGCTTTCACAGGAATGCTATAGCGAACTATGTCATCTCTACTTTTGAAGCTTCCTCAGAATTTACTATATCACTATGAGATTTAAGGAATAGCTCACAGAGAGGCTCAGTGTCCATCCTGCTAGAGATCCCTTAGAACTGTGCTGTCCAATGTGGTACTGGGCACTTGAGATGTGAGGAATCCAAACTGAGTTGTGTTTATATATATGAGGAAATAAAGCATAGAAAGTACATACCATTGATAATTTTTACACTGATTATGTATTAAAATGACAATATTTTAGACATACTGGATTAAATAAAATATTGTATTAAGATACCTTCTTCTATTTCTTTCTGCTTTTAGTGCATCTACTAGAAAATTTTAAATTGTTCATGTTTGCATGTGGCCCACATTACAATTCTATTGACAGCACTACCTTAGAGCACAGGCTTTCAGAATGGTGGTAGTGGAAAGGAAGTTATTGGGAGAGCTCCTCACTGAAACTTGTAAATGCCGAAGAAGAGGTGTCAGAACTTCATTTGGCTGAAAACAAGTTAGGATTATTACTTCATTCCCACTCCAGAGGAGCACAGACATTTTTCTTTTTCTTGAGTCAGGGTCTTACTCTGTCACCCACGATCATACAGTGGCTTGGTCACAACTCACCACAGCCTCAACCTCCTGGACTCAGGCAGTCCTTCCACCTCAACCTCCCAAATATCTGGGGCTGCAGGTGTGAGCCACCACACCTAGCTAAAGAATTGTAATCTTAGGGAATCTGTGCTATTTTCACAGCTCAGAACATGGCACAGCACCACATCTAGTATCAAGTCACCCATGTTTTTTAATTGTAACTAGACCTACCAAAAAATCAGGATGAAGAAGAGAACTAGTGTGTTGCCCTTATTAGCTTGTGTCTCCCCTGCAGTAACAGTCATCCCTTGGTGTCTGTGAGAGATTGATTCCCAAAAACTTCTCCATACCCAAATCCATGGATGCTCACATCCCTGATATAAAATGGTGTAGTATTTTATGTAACCTGTACATATCCTCTTGTATACTTTAATTCATCTCTTTACATCATCACTATTGGTTGAATCTGCAGATGCAGATATAGAGGTCTGACTGTTTAGATTCTGCCTCATTCATGCCCCTATGCAACCTGTCATCTGGTATATAGCCAATTTTGTGTGGGTATTAAAGGGATAAAAGGCATAGATGAATGAATAGACAAATAAACGAGTGGTGCACAAGGAGCCATTGTGGTTTTCTGTGGGCTCAGGTGTATGGTAGGAGGCCCTGGATTGTCATTGAGCTAAATCAAAGAAAAAGATGTGACATGAGAAGCCAAGTACTTTCCATCAGGGGTTAGATGCTTGCCATAGGCACCAGTGGTCCTAATCCTGATTGGGTCTTTGCCACAATGTCTCTTCTGATTGGTTGGCCTGCATGCCACACTGGCAGCTAAGTACTTCATTATTCTCTGGTTGGAAGTATATCTTGCTTTAAAAAAAATTCTTAACATCAGCAAAGAGAGGTAGCAGTTTCTCTCTTTAGGGACAAAATGTAGGAGAAAGTTATTTAGAAAATTTATAAAGGCTAGCATCACCCACTGCCGCCTCTCCCTTTTTTTAAGGATACAAAGTTGGCTTTGGTTTACCCATTCATTCCTGATAGAACAATGCAGAGACCAGTGTAATCCGCACGTATATGACATGATGCACTGTACTTTAAAACAATCTATGCACAGGACACCCTGTACTTTCAAACAATTTGCCGACAGGATGTACTATACTTTCAAACAATTTGTTTACAGGATGCAAGCTTTCGTCTAAAAAAAATGCTTAAAAATAAAAAAAGAAAAATTCCCTTAAAAATGCAAGTGGATTAACTACAGGAACATTTAGGGTGGGGTGGGAGGAAAGTTCAATTTTATTTTTGCTTTTCTTTGAAATTCAAAACTTATTAAGTTAGCTTTGCAGGATTAGTCCATACTTAATGCCAGTGGATGCCAAGGGCTGTAGCCAGTAATTGTCAGAGAGGATGCAGCATGTGGACGTAGAGAAGGCAAGCCTCAACATGGCTGAATTTTTTTTGAGTAATTTTTAAAAATTGATACATACTATTTATACATATTTATGGGGTATATGTAATATTTTGATACATACATAGAATGTACAATGACCAAGTCAGGGTATTTAGGATCTTCATCACCTCAAACATTTATCATTTATTTGTGTTGGGAACATTTCAGATTTTCTCTTCTAGCTATTTTGAAATATACAATATAATGTTGTTAGCTGTAATCACTGGAACTTATTCCTTTTCCTTTCCATCATGTGTGCAGAGTTTCCATGTCCTTGCATTGCCTCCTAATCAACCAGGACCTTAGGTGTTCTAGGCCTGGCTTTCTTCAAACAACACCTCACATCTACTTCTTTTTCTTGGATTACCTTACCTAGGACCAACTTCTTGTTAGGCACAGCAGAACAATGCCTAGGGTCCATGAAAATATTTCAATTTTAATTTTTTAAATTCAAAAGAAAAATGAATACAATAATAATGACTACATAGTAAGCCTGGATTATATATAGCTGTATACCCATGCCATTCTAAAACATAATTTTTAATTTTTTTTATGGAGAAGAGGGCCCACCAAGGCAAATATATCTAGATGAAAGTCGTAATGCAGGCCTGAGCCCACCTTTTAACTCCCTGGAGCCCATCTTTCTGCTTTCCAGAGTGACTACTATTTTGTAATCTGACATTTTAGCATCCTAATAATATGATGTATTCTAAAATGTCAAATTAATCTCTCTCCATCAATTAGTCAATATGTTAGCAGGTAATTACTGAGAATCCTTTCTGCTGCAGGTTGAGGCTGACACAGTGACTACACCAGACAGTACATTGTAGGAGACAAGCATTGGACAAAGGAGTGTGACACATGCTTCACAGAAATACAAGGCACTATGTAGCATGTGGCAGAGGCATTGCCTCTAAGGTAATCTTAAAAATACTTGGCTTTTGTGGCACCCTTGCAGAGTCTTTATGTACTTAAGAGCAAATATGAATGGAGATTTTTATTTTCCCCATTTTATATAAAAGGAAGACTGTTCAACTCCACAACCAAAGAAACCAACCTAATTAAAACAACCAAAGGACTTGAATAGACCTTCCTCCAAAGAAGATATACAAATGGCCAATAATCACATGAAGAGGTTCCTAACAGCACTAGTCATCAGAACAATGCAAATCAAAAAGACATACCACTTCACATCCTATAGGATGTCTATTATTAAAAAAACAAAAGCAAGACACATGAACAAACGTAAGCGTTGGAAAGGATGTGGAAAAGTGGGAACCTTTCTGTACTGCTGGCAAGGTTGTAACATGCTGTAGCCATGGAAAACAGTATGATGGTCCCTCAAAAAATTAAAAATAGGATATTACTTCTAATTTTTTTGCCACATCATCCAGTAATTCCACTTCTGGATATATACCTAAAATAGTTGAAAGCAGGGACTCGAACAAATATTTGTACACCTATGTTTGTAGACGCATTCTTCACAATAGGCAGAAGGTAAAAGCAACCCTGATGTCCACCTACGGATGTATGGACAAAATGGTCTACCCATTCAGTGGAATATTATTCAGCCTTAGAAAGGACATTCTGACATATTACAACATAAATGAACCTTGAGGACATTATGCTAAGTAAAATAAATTAGTCAAATATTTTATTATTCCATTTGTATGAGGTATCTAAAGTAGTCAAATTCATAGAATGGTGATTGTAAAGGACCGGAATCAGAGAGGACGGAAAGGTATTGTTTAATGACTATAGAGTTGCAGTTTAGAAGATGAAAAAAATCTGGAGATGAATAGTGGTGATGATGGTTGCACAACAGTGTGAATGTACTTAATACCTTGAATGTGGTTAAAAATGATAAATTTTGGTACATATATTTTACCATAATTTTCTCTAAAAAGCTTTCATCAGAACTATTTCAGAATATACAGACTGCTAATGGGCTAGAATTATTTATGCCTTTGATCTGGACTGTGATGACCAGTGTATTTGGTTCACAGCCAGGAAAAAAAAATAGTGATAGTCACAGTTTGGTTTGCATGGTGTCCAAAGACCAACAATAAAAAATTACTCTGTATCACAGAAAAGGTAGCCTATTATACACACTCTTGACTTTATTTTTCTTCATTTAGTGATGTATGTTGGAGATCTTTCTGTCATAGTCCATGAAGAGCGTTCTCATTCTCCTTGTTACAGCTGCATAGCATTCGCTCTCACTGCCACATTGCCCTCCGTGAGTTTGGTATCAGTTTGCCCAACACTGACAATAAATTACGGTCTCTTTCCTCATAGCCTCTAGTTGTCGTGTTATTAAACTCATACGTTACTTTATCCATCTGGTTGTTGAAGAATGACTCTGAGTATCTCTGTATGTTTACAAACCATTAATAATTCCATTTTTCTGCCTGTATACTTCTTTTGCTATGGACTCTCTTGTGAATAATGTTCTATAAATTTGAAGAGCTGTTATGGGGGAGATAAATATGTAAAATTTGTAACAAATTTTTTCCTAATTAGTTATATTAAGTAATATATATTTTTATTTTAATTAAGATTTTTTCCCCATGTAGTCTTTAAAAAAAAGTAAGTAGATATTTGTAACTTCTTGATAGACAAAACTTCCTCATTTTAGAACTTTAAAGGAAGCATGTCAGGTTGTCTTCTAGGATTTCTATGTCTCAATTTTTACATTAAATTTGGAATGTAGTTTGAGGGGTAGTGTATGATATGATGAAAATATCCAACTTTATGTTTTTCTGTATGGTTCCTCAGTTATCCCACCACTGTTTCTTGATCAGTTTTTTTCCTAGATCCCTGGTTGGAAATATCATTTTTTAAACCGAGTCTACCTTGTCTTTTATTCTCTCCTTTGCTTTTCTTTTACTCATGTTTCTGTCCTATGATGTTTTAATTATTGAGGCTTTAGAGTATATTTAATATCCAATTGTGTTTATTCCCCTGATTGTTCTCTCTTCATAGATTTTCCAGCTATTCTTGCTTGTTTTTCCATTTTAACTTAGGATCAGCTTGTATACTTAAAAAAAAAACAAACCAAAAAACCTTTTGTTATTTTTATTAGGATTGGATTACATCGATGAATTATATAGCAAATCAGTATTATTAAGATGTAGAATCATCCACAAATTTGGCATTTCTGCTCATCTCTTCTTATGTGGCTGTTAAGATTGTTTTAAGATGTTCTAAATTGCTCTGGCACATTTCTTGAGAAGTATCCATAGGCATTTTAGCTTTGTGTTGCTTTGTTGTTATAAGTAGGGTGTTTTCCTCCATTACATTTTCTGACTGGTTATTTTTTAGATAAGCCATAATTTTCTGTATGTTAATAATGTACTCTGCTTCCACCATTAATTTTTTATCATTTTTGGTAGTCTTTTGGTTGATTTTTCTGTAGTAATACAATCAATTTTATTTGCAAAGAATGATAGTTTTACCTCTTTTATTGAATTTTTTGTCATGTGTGTCTTTCTCTGGCTTATTGTGTTGAATTGTACTTCCAGTAACTTTAGTGGCAATACTTCTAGTATTTTCCCATTACATTAGATGCTGGCCTTGGGGTTTCAAATCAGTGCCTACTCCGATTATGGTTTTAGACTTTGAAGATCTGGCTCCAACTTTTTTCTCTAACACTAACTAGAAAACATTTGGTCAAACATCTAACTTCTTTGATTCATACCCATATGAACCTCTAAAATAAGGGAAATAAAAAAGCCTCCCTCGCATGGCTATTGTGAAGTTCAAATATGATAATGATTGCAAAAGCACTGGGTTAACTATACTATATAAATGTTCCTTGGTATTCCTATTTCCTCCGGTAGAAAATGGTTTTCTACAGCACTTTTTTAGGAATTGTGAAACTGGATTTCCCGTTGTGGCTCTGAGCCTTTTTGTAATTCCATTCACAGCACAGTCTCTACACATATTCCAAGGTTGGGAAGAAAAAGTGTTTTTTGAACGATGAGCAAATTCCTTTGCTGACATTTAACCAAAATGCATTCCAAACCTGAAGCTTTTTGGAAGCTTAAGAAAATTTTGGTCACCTTCTTGTAAAAAAGTGAAATTAAAAAAATGTTTATGTACCTCAGCACTTCCTGACTGAGCTGGAAGTGAGTGCACTGGGATGTTGTTATTTTGTGGTGTTTCGATTCTGGGAAAAAAATGAAACCAGAAAATATGGGAAATTTTTCAAGATTTTTGGTTGTGATAGCTTTCCCTTTTTTCCCCTCCTTCTTTTGGTTAATACTGAGAAGCCCATATAAGTTTGATTCAATTGCAGATCTCCTGTAAACTAATTCTGGTCAGTGATCCATGGCTAACATTCCTTTTCTTCATTTACATATCATGTTTTAGAGAGTGAGCTGCACGTCTAGAGATAGGATGGTTGTTCTTTCGCCCTTAGACACAACACTGCCGTATGATAGCCTTGACTGAATGGGAAAAAAATTTATGTCTGCAGGATTTTTGTATTCTTTTTTAGAAATGATCTTCCATAACTAGTTTCTGTGCAGAGTTATACATCCTGGTCCAATCTGATGAGATTTGCAAATTTGCTTTTCCTTTATAAGAAACCACCCAGCAAGTGGCCTCACTCCTTGAAAGGTTTTATACACCAGCTGCCTCTCCTACCCCTCCACACAGCCATCTAGCTTGAAAAGTGAAATATGTGGTCATTCCTGTATCCCTGTGTTTTCCAACAGCACTTGCTTCTTCTTTCAGGCAGTTCTGCGAGACCCAGTGTCAGGCTGTAAGAGTTGTTTTCCCAGCGGCAGCAGCTTTCTCTCTGGGCTTATCAGTGGCTTTGCAGATGCCTCTGGCTTTGTACTGTGGTTGGGCTTCAGAAGAGAGTTTCTTACTCCCTAATTTTCCTGGATTCAGTTCTGTGACTGCACTTGGAATAGAAAGTATTTGCCCTTTGTTGAATGACTGTGGATCCATTTTGCATGAAAAGCTGATGAGGACTTAATGCACTCTCTCGTGGAGATTAGTGTGGGGAGGACACACTAGTCTCCAGGCGTGCTGTGGATTTGTGTGCTGACCTCAAAGGCATGCATGCTTGGAAACATATACTTTCTTTCATATATATATCTTTCATATATATATGTATATATATGTATATAAACTTTTATATACTTATATACCATATACTTTTATATACTTATACTTACATATGTACTATATATGTAAAATCTTTTATATATTTTACAATCTTATAAATAAATATATATGTAAAGTCGTCTTTTGTGAATCTCAAAGCAAAAGCATACTGAGATAAAATAATAACTTCCCAAAAGCCGAGCTCGGTGGCTCAGCCTGTAATCCCGCGCCTTTGGGAGGCTGAGGTGAGTGAATTGCCTGAGCCCGCGGGTTCGAGACCCGGCTGGGCAGCGAGACCTCATCTCTACAATAAATCAAAAAATTAGCCGGGCGTGGTAGCACATGCCTGTAATTCCGGCTACTCGGAAGGCTGAGGCGGAAGGATCGCCGGAGCCCAGCAGGTGGAGGCTGCGGTGGCCGGAAGCGGCCACTGCACTCCAGTCTGGGCGACAGAGTGAGACTCCAACTCAAAAAAAAAAAAAAAAAATAATAATAATAATAATAACTTCCCCTCAATTCTTTAAAAGGAAAGACTTTTGAAAACTCTTGCTCACTAAAATGCAAGCAGCAGTTGTTCCACCAGTAGCTGTACCATCGTTTGTATTAGCTTACTTTAAAAATTGCTTATCAAAGCACATTTAATAAATTGGAATGAAAGCCAAAACAGAAAGTATTATATGACTCTGCCTTTGCCGAGGTAGCCTGAACTGCTAGAGGGGTCTGGCCCTGCAAAATATTTGTGTCTCCCTTGACAGACCACCATTCCAAATGAAGGGCCTTACCCCTGAGTTAATTCAATAATGAAACGGGAGTTAGGGAAGAAAAAATGTTCATTTGGGTAAGGGAATATTCTTTATAATTGTATAAATCAAAATGAACAACCTAAAAAATAACGGTACGTGTTCAATTTATGATTTTTCTCATTAGATAAACTTCAGAGTACAGAGACCACCTCCCTCTTGTTCACTACTGTATTACTAGCTGTTAGCAAGATGCAATGAAAATCTGTTGATTGATTGGCTTATTGATTGATCACTGGGGAATATAATAAGTACCTCCACCTTCGAAGCAGTCTTAACTGGAGAGGAAAGTATGTCTATCTTTTGTTATGTAAATACAACAGCAAGCAAAGTAAGTATGATGGGCCAGAATCAATTCTTGGGTAATGAGGAACAGACTCTATTCAGTGGAAATGGTTTACATTACTCCAAAAGTAGAATTTTGCATTTAGTGTAAGATATAGTGGTAAAACATTGAGCTTTTGCTTTCTACCGATAGTGTAAACATTACTCCAAGATGTAGTCTCTGGAAATAATTTAGTTAACTCCTATTTTTATATGCGTGTTCTGTTCTGGAGACTTGTTGCAAAAATTGATGGAAAGTTATTTTCTTTAAGTGACAGTTTGTTTACAAAAATTCCTTGAAATCTTGATGGTTATTGAAAAGACCAAAATAAATGTTGCCTGAAACTGCCTATTTTAGAGCTACTCCACACCTTCCAAAGTAGTACCATACTTTGTTAGTAAATCACCTAAAATCCATAAAGGTCATAGAGACTGTTCCCTTTGTAAAATGAAATATGTATGTTCCAATCTCAAAAACATATTGTGAATCATTTTGGTGTTTTAAGTTGAGGGTACATAGTAAATTATTCCAAAATTATGGAGGCCAAATGTCACTCCCTCCAAAAGTTTGTGTAATATCTATTTATCTGTGGGCAGATGACTGCTCTGTATAATCAGAGGCAGACTTTGTCAAGTTAAGTCTAAGTAAACACAGCTGAACATAAGTAAGTTGGACTACAAGGCTTTTTTGAGCTTTGCCAATAGCATATGACCTTGGAGAATGCTGATTTTTTACTACAATCTGCTTTCAATGGAAAAAAAGAATTCTTTTTGTTTCAAATTAACAAGTGATGATTAGAAGCTTGTTATGTTCTAATTTCTAGATGCAAGACAAATGAACATCATGCATGCACCCAACAAAAGGCCGTCTTCCTGAGGGGGGCTTTTTCATGTTAGGGAGGTGAATGTGAACTGGGAGGCCAGGGTGGAAGCCAAATGGAGTTTTTTTTTTTCCCTAAAAGAAAACCTTTCTTTTGTGGGCTTTTTTTTGTCTTTGTACCATTTCAGCAGATTAAAACTATAGTTCCAAATATTGATTTGCAATATAGTTGCAAATATTGATTTATCCATTCTTTTTTTTGAGTTGGAGTCTTACTCTGTTGCCCAGATTAGAGTGCAGTGACCGCTTCCGGCCACCGCAGCCTCGACCTGCTGGGCTCCGATGATCCTTCCGTCTCAGCCTTCCAAGTGGCTGGAACTACAGGCGCGCGCTACCACGCCCGGCTAATTTTTTGATTTATTGTAGAGATGAGGTCTCGCCAAATTGCCCAGGCAGGTCTCGAACCCGCGGGCTCAGGCAATCCACTCACCTCAGCCTGCCAAGGCGCAGGATTATAGGCTGAGCCACCGAGCCCGGTTTGATTTATCCATTCTTTAAGAAGCATCTGTCCTCAATAAAAAAGGAACTTCGTGTTGTCATTAACTTTTGGTTTTCAATATTAATTCTCATTACCTACTTTATGCTTTCCACAAGTCTCTTTCTTCTTCTCCTTTTCTTTTTAAAGTACGTGTTTCTTTTCCATCGCCCAATACTTTCTTCTTTTAGTCTAGTATGGAGTCCAGTATTAAATTTTTTAAGGGCACTTTGTGGCTAAAATAAAATTCCTATTAAATATTTCATGTCAAAAGGTGGGACTTTAAGTGAGAACTTTGGTAAAGATAGATTCGTAGAGGTCCACCTTGAAGCTTCCAGCTTTTTGGTATTCTCTGGCTGGCATCAACCCGATGGAGGCTCTGCTCTTTCTGTTTCTTCACTTAAGGAAGCTGTTTCTCTCCTCTTCACCCTTTAGGTATACGTTTCCTTTGGACAGCAGATACAGTATATATTAAGGGTATATGCCTACTAAAGATTTTTAAATAATTCATCTTTCACAACTTTGGTATTTTACACTGGTTTCTTTTTTAAAATCACATGTTGAATAATATTAGCTGTGCATATGGGAAAATAATTGGATCTGTGTGCTAAGATGCTATTCTGTAGAGTCATATAAAACTCTTGTTTGTTTGTTTATTTATATAACTTTCTTTTTCTGTATGCTGCTGAATTTCCACCTTAAGAGAAATGCTTTGAGAATAAAATACCAAAATACCTGAATTTCCAAGTATGTTAAGCAATCCGGCATTGCAGTTTCCCCTTTCTCTGCAAAAAGCTGCCTCAGACACCTCTGAGTGCATCACCATCCACCCCATATCCCAAGTGCTGAAACCAACCTATTATGTCCTGCTTTCTTCAAAGTGAAACGTGCCCTCTTCTTTGCTAAGTTAGAGAAGGCCATGGCCAACCATATGAGATATAGTGGTAAACATTGAGCTATTGCTCTCTACCAATAGTGTAAGCATTACTCCAAAATGTAGTCTCTGGAAATAATTTAGTTAACTCTTATTTTTATATGCATGTTCTGTTCTGAGACTTGCTGCAAGATTGATGGGAAATTGTTTTCTTTAAGTGGCAGTTCTTTAAGTGACAGTCACCCATGGCAGAAATCTGAGAAACACTTTGGACTTGAGATGAGTTTGTCCTTCATTCACATCTCTCAGATCTTGCCTTCCATCCCCAGTGCTACTTCCTGAATCCAGGGTTCCTCACTTCTCCCCTGAGTTCCTGCCATGATCCCGCCTGGCTCCTTCAATTAGGTCTTCCACTAGAGCAAGAGGATTCTTTCCAACATCCTCATCTAATCCTATCTTTGGTAAATACCTTTTTGTGACTCCCCATGCCTTTCGGGATGGCCTTCACATTGCTCACCTTGGCACATAAGCCGAAAGACCCTCAGTACCCAATCTGCACTGAGCCCTCATGGTCATCTTCTGGCCGCCCCTTCACCTGCACCATTCATTTCAGTTTACACAGAAACCTGAGCAGAGCTTCCCAAGGCAAGGCAGCATTATACACACACAGCTTTTCCCTTTCCTGGGCTGCTCCTTTCCATCTCTTCCCCACCAGGAGTTCCTGCTCACTTTCACCTCAGCCTGTACTTCCCTTCCTTTCCATGTCTTGGCACTCAGATGGTGATATACCTTTGGTTGAGCACCCTGGCCTGAATGCAGGGCCTCCCCTGCTGCCCACCTATTAGCCTTCTCAGAGCTACTTTCAGGACCACTGCCTCTTTCCCCTGCTTCCTCCTCCCCCATCTCACTACACCTACTGCAGTGAGCTATTGCTATTCCTTCACCCTGATGTGTGTCTTTGTGATGCGAGTCATTTGTAATTTGTATTTCTAGGACCTGTCTCAGTGCCTGAGGTACAGCATGCATTCAGTGAATGCTTGCTGAATGAACCAGTGAACCTGTGAATAGAGAAATGATGAAGCATGGAGAAAAGCAAATTCTGTTGTACTAGAAATGAGGTCTGGCTTCCAGGACTAGCCTTGTCTTTTACTAACAATTTGGCTTTGAACCTGTCAGCTGGCTTTTCTGAGTCTTGATTCCCACATTATAAAATGAGGAGTTTTGAGAATAAGTGTGCACAGAAAAGAAATGAGATACTCTACAGGGTTATGACTTGCAGAATGCTCAGTGAATACTGTTATTATCACTGTGGGTTGTATTAAGGTGGCCTCACCTTTATACCAAATAGGGGAAAGAGGAGGCAAAATTCTATGTGCAAAGTAGAGTTTTCCATATGACACTCATACAAAGGTAATTTGTTTTTCACTTGGATAGTCCAGATGCATTGCAATGTGGTTGCCCATTCTGCACCCAATGCACCAGGAATCCAAAGATGGCAACAATAAATTCCAAGAGAAATCAAGTATTCCTCCCATTCAGCAAGGCAATAGAAAGAACCTGGTGATTTTCAGATTTTTTATAAAATTTCAGGAGTATTTGAAATAATCTACACATTCTTGCATGAATTAGTGTGAGAATCTGAGGATACCAAGTATACTGGTTTAGTATGAAGCAGTGACACACAATTTAAGTGTTTTAGGTAATATATGTTTTAAGTAGTTATTTTGTCCCTTGTGTAAAGGATAGGTATACCTGTTAGTTAGGTTTACATAGAAAATTCTTACTAACACATTAAAGAATTACTTTTTAAAAATTGGGAATTTCCAAAGTTGTTCCACAAATCCAAATGCCATACTGTATCTTGAGTAGGAGCCTTCACATTTACAACTTTCTCCAAGCAATTCAGAGGAAAACACTCTTAACAGGTTGACATGACTTAGCAGGTAGCTTACATAACTTGTCATGCCAGTAACTGCTATGGGCACCAGCCCTAAAAGGAAGCAGTAGGAAACTGGCTGCTAACATATCCAGGAGTATACCTGGTGTGTCCATTCTCACTTCCTTATAAGATTCCATCTAATTTTTGCATATTATGGCTACCAACCAACTAGAGTGACCTCCTCCAAGCTTCTCCAAGGAGGCACCAAAACCGAAGCCTCTGTAGCATGCAGTCTCGCTCTTCTGAGAATCTTTCACACTTGAGCGTCATAGACATAACATGGCTGCCCTTGACCCAGCTTAGACAACTCAAATACAAAAACTATTTTGAATTACTGTGCTACTTGTTTTCTGTTCCATTTCAAGGTAAGTCTTCAACATTCACCCAAAGTTTGCTGAGCTTTTGAAACAGTATTTGCAGTCATGGAATAATTCTTGCTGTTGCTTATTGAACGTTACTGAATGCCTGGTGCCTAACAATGACTGTTTCTGATTTTCACAATAGTCCTAATTATTTGCTATCTTATATCTGTTCTACAGATGATTTTAAAAAATGAGATTCAGAGAGATTAAGTAACTTTCCCCAAACCACATTCAAATAAACAGCAGAATCTGGATTCAGACCCCAATGTCTCTGGTCCCGAATCTGTTCCCTTTCTGATATACCTTACAGTTAGAGGAATAAAGTGTGCTGAGCAATACCACCCTTCACAGTTTGCACTGATTAGCAATAAACAGGTTCGTTCAGTTCAAGATAAACCAAAAAAAGGTATGAATCCGTTAGAAAGTGTTTTAGGAATTTGAATAACTAACTGGTTATCTTCTTTCTCTGCTGCTAAAATTACTATGGGATTCCCATTTACATATTTCTCCAATTAATTACAAACTCTGACTCCCAGTTCCAAAGTAACCTTCTGTTGGATGGTTCCAACACTTGTCTCACACAACTCTCATTACTTTTTATTTTCTTCTTCAGTATAAGATTATTAACTTTTTCTAATTCTGGCCCACTTTCTGCTTTTCCTATTCCTGCCACTTATTTTTATTTTTACTGTGATAGTCATGTGAATAATGATTAAATGCATTTTCACCATTAGTGTTCTTCCTCATCACTCATCTTTTCTGTCTTTATCCTTCTCCTGTGAGCTCCTGTAAGTCAACACAAATACAGACACCTTGCTCCTTTCACTTTGAAAGTTTTTTTTGTGTGTGCATTTTCCTGTCCAAGTAAGAGTCCATATATTATTTTTCCTTTAAAAATTATATTTTATAAGATTATCTTTTTGTTGTTGTTGTTAGACAAGGTCTCACTCTGTCACCAGGCTAGAGTGCAGCAGCACTATCATAGTTCACTGTAACCTTGACCTCCTGGGCTTAAGCAATCCTCCCACCTCAGCCTCCTTAGTAGCTGGGACTATAGGTGCATACTACCACTTCTGGTTAATTAAAAAAAAAAAAAATTATGTGTGTAGACAGGTTAGCTCTTGCTGAGTTGCCCAGGCTGAGCTCAAACTCCTAGTCTCAAGTGATCTTCTCCCACCTCGGACTCCCAAAGCTTTGGAATTACAGGTGTGAGCCTTTGTGCCCAGCCCTGGGATGATTTTTATAAACTTCCTAAAGTAAATTGAACATCAGCTGGATAATTAGAGTTTGGAGAAAAAAAGAGTTGTTTTTTTTTCTTCTGAAAAGCCTTACTGAACATCTCTCCTTTTCTACCTTATTTTCTTGCCTTATGCTGAGTGCCGCATTGCCCAGAGGCCTGAAACAATGCCCCGCCTCTTTGTGTGTGATTTGTGATGTCTTGTGTTCAGCTTCATGGGTGGCCTGGAAAGAAGTGTTTCTCCGTCTGTGTTCAGTAGATGCCTTCCACTCCTTTGAGCTTGGACCCATGTGTAAACCGCATGTAGTACAAAGAGTGACACGTTCCTGCTGGGCATTAACCGGGGTTTGTCTAACTGGATAGATGTAGAAAATAATAAAGGATGTCATAACAGTGTGCTGGGAGACTCAGGGGTCCTCACAGCTTCTGTTTTTTTGTGAAATGATTCTGCCCTTGAATCCAAGTCTGGCCTGTAGCAGGCCCTCTTGCTTCCCCCTTCTGAGTGGGGGTGAAGTGACTAGAACTGCCACATCCTAGTAGGGAGTGGGAGAAGGCCACATGTCTGCAAGAGTTTGGGCATCTTGCAAGGAATGCATGATTTTCCTGGCTGTTATTCTTACTATTTTTTAAAAGGGCAATTTGTGCTTCTATGACACAAAAATATGTAGTCTGTCTACTTCTGTGTATAAAAGCCAGGCTTTTTTGTGTGATACTTTGATTCAAGGCAGGATGTTTCTCATTGCTCATTCACTATTTAGTTCTGAATGTCTGGAGAGAATTCAGAATTGAGAGATTTAATTTTTAAAGCACTTTGGAGTGTGTGTAGTATATTCCATCAGCAAACCCCAAAAGATAAATGGATAAATGGATCTGGCTTTTCCTGGAAATATAATTTTTGCTTTCTTTTCTTTATACAACTTTCTGCTGTTCTCCTCTCTCTTTCTTTTCTTTTTAATTGGTAAGAGTATATTATCAGTGATTGGTAAAATATTACATTTGTTTCTAAAGTCATCAAAATAGCAGACAAGGATAGTAGCAGAGGATTGCTTTTAATCCTCCCCAAAAATATTAGGCTCTATATTAGGCTCTTTTTTCTTCTCTAAATCAAGAACTCTTAATGGCTAAAACAAATGTTTTATTTTTTTATTTTGGGGTCTCTCATTTATTCATAACAACATGTAATAACTATAACACAATGTATATAGCAGGTGGTTGGCATTTGAGTATATTTAAGTCATTGGAACATGCCATTCCTTTGAATTTACATTTCCATGAAATGGCTTTGCAATAACTGTTCTGTGTATTATACTCGTTCTCCTCCTTTCCTGGTAGTCACTGTGTTCTGGTTTTGAGTTTTGTTTTTTTTTTTAATCTAAGATCATAAATATGCTCACTTTCCCTCTCTTTCTTTATAATTTCATTGATTGAAATTAGTTTCATTCAAACTATATTTTGAATGTCTTGTAATGCCCACAGACACACCCCTCCTGAATACTACATTTCTCAAGTCTGTAGCATGGAACCTTATTGCTTTAGACTTGCTACATCTAATTCTTGGTAGGCCATTGGGAGAGGTGGTCCCAACACAGGGTGAGCCCAGAGGCTCACCTTTAAGCAGACACCTAGCCAAGAGTCATTCTCAGATCTCAGCCTCTGTTCCTGGACCTTTAGGTGGCTTTGAGATGGTCACCATTAGAAATTGGACCCTCTTCAGCCCTTTGGACCCAGGTGCTATGACATTCTGCTGTTGCTTAAAAGCAAAGCCATTAGCAGTCTTAGAAGGGATCCTCTTGATCTCCTTCACAATGAAATCCAACATCCTCACCCCTGAGCTCTGCTTCTGTGACTTTGGTCTTGGAGGTTGCCAAGTTGTTGATGAGGTGGTCCTCTACCCCTAATTCTTGTTCCTCTTTAGGGTCCACATAGCTCCAGCCACCTCTCAGGGGAGCCCTAGCATATCAGATTAAAAATAACCAAATACTCTTGTTTGTAAAATCCCATCATTCTGTCAGTGTATAATAAAACAATGTTCTGCTCTTTTTGAGGCAGGTCTGAATAAAATATTCTACTAAGAACAGCAGAAACTAAGTTTACTTTAGTTTATAAAAGCTCATTATTCTACTCTAGAAAGAAATTCTATGTTAGGTTGAATAATTAGTTTTTGATGACCCCATGGGGATTGCTATTTGTCACCTTATTTTCCCAAAGGAATGGTTTTAAAAAAAAATAGAAGACTTACAAAAATAAAAGTTCCCACCAGCACAGCAATTTTGAGCCAGACCAACATGTTTATTTTCAAAACAGAAAGCACAGATCTTATAACAGTATATTACTACCATGGCTATTCCAATTAGAAGAAGGAGAGTGATTTGAAGTATTCTGTAATATATTATGGTGAAAATCTTGGATTCCTTTATTCTCAAGTTTGTATTAGTAATAACTCTTCCTGAATTATATTCATACTATAGTAAAAAATTATAATAACTGGGGAAAAGTAATGTAACTTTAAACAACAACAACAACAAACATTTTTAGTGGTATCATATCTAGATTTAAGCAACACTAGAACAAAAAAACGAGTATTTTTGAAGCTGAAGTCACCCATTCCTAGGCAGTATATTCTTATAAAAATGTTATATCTGCTATTCACACTAAGGTAGTTCATTAGATGTGGCCCTGAGACCACAGACCACTATTTGACCCTTGTCGGAATACCAGGACTCCAGTAATGAATTTTTTTTTTTATATATCAGCAAAATGCTACCTTGTGCTGTTGTAGCTGAGTGCACAACCAGGAATTTCAGCATGGCCTACTTCTAATGCCCACAGCAGGTGTTCTCAAAGGACAGCCCTTCACCTTCAACAGCAGAATAAATACCTGAGCTCCTGGGCCACTTCTGTGACCTCCGTCATCGGTCTCAGAGATGGGACTCACGGACTTACCTCTTGAGAAGTTCCCCTCAGTAAACTTTATTCTGTTCTCTAGAGCTTCCTCAGAAAACAGGTTAGAGGCCCAAGGTATGAGGAGAAACCCAGTAGGGACTTAGTACCTCTGTAGAGTATTGACTGGCCCTCTTGATTTACAGCGCAGCTTCTTCATGTAAGGAATCATAGTGTCATAGCCCTTGTTGTGTGCCAGAGCATTCCATGTATTACCTTATTTCATCCTCACAGCAGTCCTAGGAGTAGGTGTTATGATTATCCCCATTTTACAGGTGAAAAAAAACTTAAAAGAATGTGCATGAGTAGCTTGCCCAGGGCCACATACTTGGTGAGTCCACTATTTCCCTATGGTCCTAGGACAAATCTAGTGGTTTAAACAAATTATTGTACAAGCAGATAGTTTTTGATGTTTAATATTTTTTAATCCCCACCCCAAAAGAGCAACTTTTTAGACTTAAGCAACATATCTCCTACTTTTTTCTAGACATCTCTTGTATTCTAAATTAGGTGGTAATAGTGCAATAGGATCTGTATGACCTTGGAATTTAATAGGTGTATATGTAATATATGAATAGGAAAGGAACAAATCAAATGCTGCCAATTCACCCGTTATCCCAAGATCTGGCTTCCTTTAGCCAGAACCTATTCTCCATGGTGGGAAATCGGCTCCTAGGAGCACGGGGGTGGTTCTAATTTAAGTGGGGGTGACTTGTCTCTTCTTTTTTTTTTTTGTAGGCTCAATTTCTTCTTGGTTTAGGATGTACATCCCTGGGCAAAATTTAGAGTGGATTCCTCTGGCAAGATTTAAAGTGAAGAGGAGTTCATTGGTCAAATGGGCCACGGGAGGACCTCTCCACCAGTACTCTCAGACTGGTGGCCGCAGCTGCCTTCCCATGTGCAAGGCATTCTACCCCACCTGGGTGCATAGATTTTTTTGAGTCAGAGTCTCACTTTGTTGCCCAGGTTGGAGTGCAGTGGCATGCTCATGGCCACCCCAGCTTGACCTGTTGGTCTCAGGCCATCCTTCAGCCTCAACCTTCCAAGTAGCTGGAACTACAGGCATGCGCTACCACGTCCGGCTAAATTTTTTGATATATTGTAGAGATGAGGTCTCACCAAGTTGTCCAGCCTGTTCTGGAACCCTGGGCTCAGGCAATCCCCTTGCCTCAGCCTCCCAAAGTGCTGGGATTACAGGCTTGCGCCACTGTGCCAGTCACATAGTTGCTTTTTAACTTCTCCTTCCTGTCCTTCAATACCATCAGCAAAAATACTCCCAATTTTTCATTTCAAAGTATACCCCCACTTCAGTTTAGGCTTTAAATACCATTTCTGAATTAAAAACAGAAAGTTTCAGAACCTTTAAATGTAGGAATGTGTGAACATAGAATACTGACATGCCAAGTACAGTTTTAAGGTTTAAGTTTATTAAGAACATTGAAGTGTATTTCAAATGTAGAAGAAAAACTGGTAATAGTGTTCATCTTATGTTTAAAATATTTTTTTTCTTACTAATAAATATAGCAGATGAACTGTGAGCAGAGAAACTGTCATTTGCTGCTCTTCTGAAAGAGCCAAGAAGTTTGTGAACATCACCTCTTTTATTGTGTCACTTCTGGTGTTAATGCAGTCAGACAGGTTTAGCATCGAGCTCTCCTCTTCTGAAGTGTCGTTTCTGGGGCTGGTAATTTGAGGAATTTGAAAAGCATGGCAATAATGTGAGCCAATTCAAAGATACACTGCAGTTCATATATCAAAGGAAAATACTTTTTTGATGGTTTTTCAGAGATACTGAAGAGTTGAAAATACTTGAATGGAGCCAGACTTTTCAGCCAACTTCTAGATTATTATAAATGCACACTTTTTCCATTGAAAAGAACTTTTTGCTGAAAAAAGCTGTTAGTTTGTTGTAGCCTCATGCATTCAGCTGTATATTTATTAAACAAGTCAACCCTTTTTAAGACTGCAGCGTGACAGCTATTAGATCTTGGGAGAAATAGCCCCTGTGCTATAGAACTCAGTGAATGAACATCAGTACTAGGATGTGTGGGAGGCAGAGTTAAGGTCTAGCTAAGAATCAGGATAAATGCATCCAGGTTTCAGAACTAGTAGCCTGACTCTCATTAAAAGTGAGTGCTTTTATAAACAATTAATACTCCTTGCAACATACAGGCACATACAGAAGTTATTCATGCTTAGTTAGGAAGTCATTTTCTGAGACTTTGGCTGGAAATCTAGCTTTCACGAGGAAACATTTTGGGTAACATCTTCAGTATTCCCCTTGAGAAATGAAGTAACGGAATCCACTAGACACTTAACGCTAGTAGATGTTCTTTGATGCGGCTCCAGTGCTCTTTGTCTTGGCATGTTGTGATGCTCTGGCACAGAGGAACATCAGAAAGTCCACTGTGTCTTTGAAGATGATAGATTCTGCACACTTAATCCATTAATCTGAGCTGATGGGCTTCTGCCCAGAGTTAAAATATTTTGTCCTCACATAATGGTTTTCATATTCAATCATTGAATAATACTAATTCTTCTGGTGACTGCATTTGATTCCATATTCTAAATGTAGAAGAATAACATGAGAAAGGAGATTCATTTTTTGTTGCTGTTTAAACAAGGACTTCTGTCATGCTTGGTGTATGTTCTCAAGTTCTCCTCTAAGCATTTTACAAAACAGCAAGTCATGTTGTCCATGTAAATATCCTGGGACACTGGTACTGTTAGTCCCAATTTATAGATGAGAAAGGTGACACACAAAGAAGTCAAGCAGCTGGCCAGCAAGGCATGCAGATACTAGGTGGGAAAAGTAGAGGACATTGGGGGTTTGGAGGACTCATGGTGTCAGGTCCAGAGTTCAGGGACCTGAACCATGGTGCTATGCTGCCTTTGACTGCTCACTCCAGACCACCCTCGTAGTTCATCCAAGGAGCCAAGAATAAAAACAAGAGTACTTAGCATTTCCAGGCCCCCTTTTTGATCACCCACTAACACTTGTCTCCCCATAGACTGTACTCTTATCTTCAAAGTGAAGTTTCAGGCTGAAAACTGTAGACTTGGGGAAGGTGGAATCATTGAGATCACAGAGGTGCAACTTTGGAAGATGAAACTATGCAGAATAATTTAGTGTCAGGAATATTTAATATGCTTAGTGAAAAAGATTGAAAGTGAGCTAAAACATCACTGGGTGGTGTTGTATTTATTCCAGAAAGCTACTTTTAAGTCACAAATCTCTCTTCCTGCACCTATGGTCCACCAGCCCAGACTGATGGGGCCAGAAGAGCTGTGCCTTCTATCATCAGAACAGGGAAGGGACGAGGAGCCACCAGCCAGGGCTACAGCTCCCTAGCACAGGGAACCAAGCAGTACTCATCAGGTCTACCCACAAACATGGGTACTCCTGGAGTAAGAAAGATGTTCTCTTCTTGTTAATGTAATTCTAGCCTATTGTGACCAGAGAGCTCTTCACTATTCATCCAAAATAGAAGGGTGTGGATTCTAACTTTTATTCTCTGGAGAAGCTGGGAGTGGGAGGGCTAAGCATTGACATAAAGGCCATTGAAGGTGGGGTCCTGCAGACCCAGGGTATCCGGGCATCACAGCCATTGTGAGGGGGTAGCTCACAAAAGAGGCAGCAGGAAGAAAGGACTCTTTGATTGGATGGTGGGAGTCATGGCTGGAGTGAACATTGGCTTGATTTTTGGAGAATAGGGTTTTACCCCCTTAAACTCTTAGGTAATATTGGAAGCCACTCAATTTCTAAGCCTGTTGGATAAATAATTTGACTAGTCAGAGGTCCTAGATCCATCCATTCAGATGAGGAAGGCTTTGTTTTATAGTTCTCACTATTAGAACGCATCCAGATCACTCCCATCTCTAGACTCACAAAATCCAGGCTTCTAATAACTCTTCTAGCAGTAGGCTTGATCTTCATCAAGCTTGAATTGCAGTCTCTTCCTGTCCTAGCAAAGTTTTAAAGTAAAACTCATTTTGGATCAGTGGAACTGGTAGAAGCAGTGCAGTCCTCAACTGGAAAGTGTTACAGGTAGTTGTTTTTCCTTCCTTTGTGGGCAGATAGCTCCAGAAGGGGGTATGTTTACTCATTCAAAAGCTCCAACCGTCCCAAAGAGAGGAACAACCACAAAAATTTCCTTTGAAAATGATGCAGCAGCAGCTATCGAGGGATAGAGTTAATAGTAATCCACACTGGGCTATCAAAGAGTGATTATAGAGACATCATTCTACTTGGAAAAGTGTGAGGAAGAGCTCAAGAGTGCTTATTTACACTCCCTGTTCTGCAGGGTGGACAGATTTCTTGATATTACAGATTAAATCATGAGGAAAATAAAAGAATCTTTTTGGGGGGTCTTTTTGTGGTCTGAAATTCTAGCAATAAGTACAGAAAAAGGTTGCATCCATTTTTAAAGCCTCCTGCCTGCCACAGACTTTGTAGACGATGCATGAAGCTTTGAGTGGTCTGTGTAGATGGCTTCATCAATAACCACATCATTAACCATGTGGGTAGTGCACACAGTGGCAGAAGTGTGGCCTTTGGTCCCAGCTGATCTGGAGCTGAGTCCTGCAGCCACATTTTCTTTTTTTTTTTTCTTTTTTTGAGTTGGAGTCTCACTCAGTCGCCCAGACAGGAGTGCAATAGTCACTCCCGGCCACCGCAGCCTCGACCTGCTGGGCTCCGGCGATCCTTCTGCCTCAGCCTTCCAAGTAGCTGGAACTACAGGCGTGTGCTACCACACCCGGCTAATTTTTTGATTTATTGTAGAGATGAGATCTCGCTGCCCAGGCGGGTCTCAAACCCGCGGGCTCAGGCAATCCACTTACCTCAGCCTCCCAAAGGCACGGGATTACAGGCTGAGCCACCGAGTCTGGCTCAGCCACATTTTCTTTCTTTTTTTTTTTTTTTTTTTGAGTTGGAGTCTCACTCTGTCGCCCAGACTGGAGTGCAGTGGCCGCTTCCGGCCACCGCAACCTCGACCTGCTGGGCTCCGGCGATCCTTCCGCCTCAGCCTTCCAAGTAGCTGGAATTACAGGCATGCGCTACCACGCCCGGTTGATTTTTTTATTTATTGTAGAGATGAGGTCTCGCTGCCCAGGCGGGTCTCGAACCCGCGGGCTCAGGCAATCCACTCACCTCAGCCTCCCAAAGGCGCGGGATTACAGGCTGAGCCACCGAGCCCGGCTTCAGCCACATTTTCTAACGGTATCCTTTGCAAGTCCCCGGGCCCCTTAAACTACAGTGTCATCTATGAATAAGGGCGGTGGTGCTATCACACAGGGTCACCATGTGTAGAGTGCCTGGCATAGTCCCTGGCACAAGAGTAAGCACTCAATAATTGTTAGTAACTTTTATTTTAAAGATAACTCCTTCTTGTAACATTTGTGTTTTTCAGTATTCAAGTTTAAATTGGGTGGGGCTGGACTTTGGATTCTTTCCGGCTATTCCTATTTCACAGGCAAAACCCATCGCTATATTGAGAAAGGCCAAGTGGTCCATTATTATCTAATTTATTCTAAAAGGGTAAGGCATAATGGAGGTTCAGTGGGAAAAGCAGGTATGACACATTTTAAATGCCTCATTTTAAAAAATGTGTCTAATACGTGTTACTTGTTTGGAAGTCCATGTATCCAATAATGACGCTATCCCTAATTGCCCCTTATTTTTAATTGCACACCTTTCCCCAGATTTTCTCTAGGGAAGCCATATTAAGCCATATTACTTTCTTACTAAAGAAAAACAGGTGCTATTTGGAAAGGAAAGAAACACCTAGTCATGATGGAACCGATGTGTAGGTGTGCAGGCAGCCTGGCCAGGGTCTCTTGGAGTAGAGAGGCAGAGATGGAGACTAGCAGTGGGAGCAGCAAGTCCTGGGGCCACTTGGTACCTTGGTAAGGTGCTACAGACTTGGCACAGCCGGTATTTCAGAGCCTTCAGCGAGGTTTTACGTCTGCCCTGTTCACCAGAGTCTTGTTCTTTTTCTCAATTGTCCCAGATACGTAAATATCTCCAAAAACTGATCTGGGACTCCTGGGGCTCTCTGGACATCTGACATGGTAACACACTAAACTCTAGCTCTGCACACCTGCTAATCAAAGCAGTGGCCCCCAAACTGACCAAGTGTGCAGAAGTGTGGTTTTCAAGCATCTGAAGCTCAGACTTGCTTGGAACCATTGTCACAGGCCTCCAGATTTTTTTTTTTTTTTTTTTTTTTTTTGAGTTGGAGTCTCACTCTGTCGCCCAGACTGGAGTGCAGTGGCCGCTTCCGGCCACCGCAGCCTCGACCTGCTGGACTCCGGCGATCCTTCCGCCTCAGCCTTCCGAGTAGCTGGAATTACAGGCATGCGCTACCATGCCCGGCTGGATTTTTGATTTATTGTAGAGATGAGGTCTCGCTGCCCAGGCAGGTCTCGAACCCGCGGGCTCAGGCAATCTGCTCACCTCAGTCTCCCAAAGGCGCGGGATTACAGGCTGAGCCACCGAGCCCGGCTAGGCCTCCAGATTTTTAATATCTCTTGCAAGAGCCAAGTGATGAGCTGAAGACAGTCATATGCCACGTAGCAACAAGGACTTACACTAAGACATGCATCATTAGGCAATGTTGTCATTGTGTGATCATCACAGAGTGACTCACACAACCCTAGATGGTATACCTGCCACACACCTAGGGTGTCTGGTGGAGCCCATTGTTCCTAGGCCACAAACCTGGGCTGAATACTGTAGGCAGCTGTAACACATTGGTGTTTGCCTATCTAAACATAGAAAAGGTACAGTAAAAATACAGGATTAACAATGATATACCTGTGTAGGACATTGACCATGAATGGAGCTTGCACGGCTGGAATTGCTCTGGGTAAGTCAGTGAGTGGTGAGTGAATGTGAAGGCCAGGATATGTTACTGCACACTGCTGTAGACTTCGTAAACACTGTACACTTAGGCTACACTGAATTTATTTTAAAAATTTCTTTCTTCAACAATAAATTAACCTTAGCTTACTGTAACATTTTTGCATTATAAACTTTTAATGTTTTAAAACTTTTTGGCGCTGTTGTAATAACACTTAGCTTAAAGCACAAACACATTGGACAGCTGTACAAAAATATTTTCTTTATGTCCTTATTCTATAAGCTTTTTTCTATTAAAAAAATTTTTTTTTAATTTTAAATTTTTTGTGTTAAGAGCTAAGACACAAGCACACACATCAGCCTAGGCCTACACAGAGTCTTTTACCTCCACATCTTGACTGGAAGGTCTTCCTGAGCAATAACACTCACAGAGCTGCCATCTCCTGTGATGACAATGTCTTCTTTTGGAATACCTCCTGAAGAATCTGACTAAAGCTGTTTAACAGCTAATCTTTTTTTTGTAAGTAGAGGAAATACACTCTAAAATAGGAATTAGAAGTATAGTGTAGTCAATACTAGGTGATAGGAATTTTTCTGCTTCATTATGATCTTGTGGGAACATCATCATGTATGCGGTCTGTTATTGATCGAGCCAGCGTTATATGGCACACAATCGTGCCTTCTCTGATTGTTTTAGAATGATGACAAATCCTAGTGGTCGCCTTTGTTTTCCCTCTTGGCAGAGCTATTTCAGTAATGATTTCTCACTTACCCATTGCTTCCCTTTCCATGATCCCCAAAGCTCCTTCACTTCCACCGTCTTCATTTTAATTTAGGGAAACAGATACTATATGATTTTTAGATTATTTAATTAAAAATACTCATATTCTTATTTTTATTTACATTTCAGTGGTGGTGTCAGTAGTATATTGTGGAATGCTTAAAAAACATTCCCAACTTTAGGGCTTTTTAAATTAAATGTGAAAAACATTTCAGAGAAGAATAAGATTTGGCCCCATTTTTACCTCTTTTTATGACTACAGATGTTACTTCAGGAACATATAGCTGAATGAGTGTGCCTCTAAACCACATTTGTCAGCGTTGAAGGGACTCTTGGCCTGCACATCGCAGTGCTTCTGCCTCTCGAGTTGCAGCAGAACTGCATTTTCTGTATAATTGTTTCTCGGCTTAACTTTTAAGGAAACACATGTCCAAACTGAGGATAGCCCCACTTTAGGTTTCAACATGGTTTGGGTTTTACAGCATCCAAGATTTTCCTAGCTACGCACCTCATTTTTTTTCTTTTCTTTTTTGGTCCTAAAACATGCTCTTTTGGCTGGTTCAATACGTTGTTCCTGCCAACCAGTTGCTTTTATGGTAATTGACAGCATAGCTGATTTTTGGAACTTTAGAATCCAAAAAGGCATTTTAGCTCAGACTTTGGAGAGGTCAAGCCAAGCTACTTGCAAAGTAAGAGATGAAGCAGAGCCAAGTTGGGGCGGGGAGCAGACCCTAGTCGGTGGATGTTAAGGACCTGCGGGAGCCTGCCCCGGGCTAGCTCAGATTTGCCACTGCCCTCTCTTCAGCAACATGTAGTATCCTGCCTGCTCCTGTCAGATTGTTTCAGGTGCTGAGTGGTGGCCACCTTTCAGGGGTGAGCAGAAGTGTCATAAGCCCGTGACTACCAGTGATGGGTACTGCAGACCCACTGTCCTCAAATACTGACTGTGGACTGAAAAGACACAACACACAACACACTTGAACCACAGAAGAGCTAGCACATTTTTACTTCAAGGGAAAAGAGCATAAGAAAAAAAAATATATAATATAATATTTTACAATCATTTAATATAATGAGAAGATGGTACATTTTCTGAGTCCTTCTCAAATGATATCAGTTGCCTAAAATAGATGGGGCATTTCCCCAGATTTCATCTTAGCATAACACATAGGAAAAAGCTTCCCCATACTCCCAGGTCTTTAGAGTCCTTGTTTTCTTACAAAATGTTTGGAAGCCAAAGGGCCCTGTTTGCTATCTTCCTTCTGCCCGTTCTTTTGGGAACTAGAACACACTACTCTGCAGGAGGTGCCTGTTGGATGCTAAGATCCAAGAGACACTGGGCAGCCCATCAACAGCAGCAGCAAGAAAAGCATGCCTTTCTAACATTAATTTATTTTTTGAACCCGAACTACCCTGGATACAGAGATCCCTCTAAAAGTGGTGGTAGTCAACTTTATCTTGTGGTTTCCACATTTGAGATTAAGCTTTGTTATGTTCTGTTTCAGCCTTGACTATTCTTGGAGAAGCATAATGTTGCTATTCTTCATTACTTTTTAAGAAGACTTCTCTTTATTGCCAAGGAACCCAAGCAACACCTAATGACACTGACTATGCCCCTTACTTTAAAAATAAAATACAGAATTTAGTCTATTGAATAATGCATAATACATTGTTGAAATTTGTGAAGCTAATTAAGAATACCCAATGGGGATTAGAGTCTATGTTTTTACACTTCAGAGGTGTTTTTATAGGCACCAAAGTGTAAAACACATATATCCTAAGAGTAAGCAGAATTTGTAATTTCACGGCTGGCTGCAGTAAACGTGTTTCTCAGTGGAGTGTGTTCAAGGTGTCAGCCTCAGGGAGGGCCAGCCTAGGCCAGGCGCTCACAGGCCGCACAAGCTCACTCCTCACCTTGAATAGAAGCTCCTATGGACCTCAGCAGGGAACCACATGCCCTCCTTCCCCTGCAAGCTGCATGCATTGGTGGCATTTCTGGGATCCTGACCTGACCGTGTTTGTCAGCCACAGGCATTTTTGTCTGCGCAGTCACTGCTCTCAGGGTGATGGTTCAGGTAGGAACTGGATTCCCAGCTCTGCATATATGTGAGCCTGCTTGTTTGTGAGCCAGAGCTTCGGTTACATGGTTTTTTCTAAATTGTGTTTTGTTATTTCCCTAACGTTATTTAAGCTTCGTGGAACTTATTCTGCTTTTGCCAAGTCTTTCCATTGAATAAATATCTCCATAACCTATTGCTTCACTTTGGCAATAGAATTGTTGCAATTTGAGGGCAAAATTGAGCAAAGGCCTAACTCTCTTTTTTCTCTCTGTAAAATGTCCAATGTTGTTGGCTTTCCTTCTCCCAAACAAAGGCTTTGACTCGTTCTCTGTTCTGGTAGCATCTTGTCTCTGTCCTTACAGAATTAAGATTTACAGATGAGTACTAAACAAAGAATGACTTCACAGACACCACAGAGACATGCCATTCATATACAAAGTCACTAATATTAAATAAGTGAAGATGCAGAGTGCTCAGAATAGGGCCTGGCACATAGTGAGTGATCTGAAAATCAGGATTATCAGAGCTGTAAATTTAAAAGGCTCATGCTTCTCCTTCATTCACGTGGGTAATTTTATCATTCTAAAGCCATCAAAAGCAGCAGCAGAGGTGTCACTAACTGTCCAGGTGGACCAAGTAAGGACCAGAAGATGCAGATGCTGGCAGGCCTGTAGAAGGTCACCACCAGCTGCTCACAGACCCAGTCATTTTCCCCGAGGGATCCCTAAAAGCTTATAAAATGTCACCTGAATATTCAGTGAAAGGAGACCAAAGGAACTAACATTAGTTGTTCTATTTTGGGCCAGACACACATTATCTCATTTATTCTTCACAACAGCCTAGTTGTCTGTTGATTATGTGCTTTTGTTTTGTTCGTTTGCCTTCTTTTGCTTACATTCCCTGGATCCCTAGGTGAAGGTCTGTGCAAAGAGCTCATGGTGACCCATTTTTGTCTCACAGTCTGCACTTTAAGGCCTTGCTCATGCTATGTTAGCAGGCTTTCCCAACTCTTTTTCTTCAGAGAGGATATCAGAACTTTGCCACCTCAACTCCATGGTCATGTTACTATTTTTTGTCGACCGTCTCTACCCTGGGAAGTTTTGCCCTGGTTGGCTATGTAATAATCATGTTGATGTTTCTTTCCCACCTCTTTTAGTTCTATGATTCTTTTAGTGGTGTTGGGGGTTCTCTTAGACCTCAGAACTGGAAATTAAGCTGCATTGTTTAACTAGTACAGAACACTGCAAAAGAAAAAAAAAATCGCCTTAAGAAATATTGGTTTGGAGAGGTAAGAGAAAGGGAGACAACTAAGAGCAGGAAAAGACAGTTTTACAAAGGCCATAGAATTAAAAGACGGCCTCACACAAACATCACATTTTCCATGTTTCCTGTGTGCAGTTTAGCGCCTCCTTTTTTTACTCCTTTGTGCTGTTGACTGTGGATGATGATGATGACTTTGATGGTGGTAGTGGTGGCAGCCGTGGCAGCTTAGCCACTAGCTACTTTCAGAGGCTGATCTGATGGAGAATCTCAATCTCACGCCTTTGCCTATGCTTCCTGTGCCTTGCTGGGAACCCCTCTTTACCCCCTACACATCCTTCCCCCTAGCATATCCATTTTTGTGTTCCTCATACCATATTCTTTTAGCCAAAGGAGCTACCAGAGAAATTTAATTGAGATCAAGAACCCGTTTTCCTCTTTCTTTATTATGTATGTGGTGTTGGGAGACGTTTGTGTTCTGAGTGAGAAAGCAAATCTAAACCAAAGCTGAGCAGGCAGAAGCAGAAGCCAGCAACCTAGCTGTCGCTTCCTGTAGTGGCAGAAGTTCTTCTGGAGAGTGAGGACTGGTGCCTGGTGCTTTCTCATAAATTGTAAATATGCCAGGAAATCTTGTGCCGCTATCGGCTTGGGCCTGCTCCTCATTTTCTGACTGGCCAGTGGATACTATTGGCCAGTCTTGTGTCTGAAGTGAAGATTTGTGAACCATGACATCAAAGACTGTTCAGCCAGAGGCACCCTCGAGTTCCTAGAAACCCCCTTATTTTATAGTTGAGTAAACAATCTCAGACAACGTGGGGCATTGTAATCTGTCCTGAGTTACACCACAGGTGAGTGGTGGTGAGACCAGCACCTGGCCAGCTCTGGCTTCACACTTGCCCTTGTGCTTTTTACCTTTCAATGCAGAGGCCTGATTTCTCAGGGTAAATTAACCTCAGATTTTTGTAAATCTATGAAAGCATCTTTTTCCTGCTCTTTTGCAGAGATTGTGTGTGTGTGTGTGTGTGTGTGTGTGTGTGCGCGTATGTGTGTGTCTTAATATAAATAGCTTTGTCTTGATGAACTAATTATCAACCATGTTTCCCGATGGACTTTTATTTCTGGTAATTAGTGATGAAACTCCTGAGATTGAAAAAAAAAAAGAAAGAAAAATAATTGAAGTTTGCTTTTTTTTTTCCCCACAGACACTCTGGAAAACGAATCCAGTAAGGGGGGCAGGTGAGCAAAATATTTCTATTTGCCATCTGTGCTTTTCAGCCATGGTGCTTTCAAGGCAAACTGTGTTGAATTTGATCATTCTGTTTCTGTTTTGCCTAACTCTAGTGCAGTCAACAGAAAGGGGCCAAGCAAGGATGACACGTACTGGAAGGAGATCAATGCAGCTATGGCCTTAACAAATCTTGCACAGGGAAAGGACAAACTGCAGGGAACTACCAGCTGCATCATCCAGAAGTCATCCCACATAGCAGAAGTGAAGACTGTCAAAGTGCCATTGGTGCAGCCATTTTAAGAGCTTGTTGCTTTTCAGATCCATGGCCGTTCTTCTTCCCAGTGTTTCTCATAAGTCCTCATCTTAAGAGCCGAAGCAGGGGTGGAAATGACTCCCTCTCAAACCTCTTCCTATTTTTAATTATCCTAAATAGATCATTTAGTTGCTTCTATAAAGGACATATAAATTATAAAAAAACTCACTTTAATCAAAAATATTAACTTATTTTATGTTACTCAAACTATGCATAAAATGTCAGCATTACCATTACAGTAAGTGCCTTGCTTCCCGAAAATGAGCTCCAACGTGGGCACAGTCGAACAGCTGTGCCTCAAAATGCCAGCGCCGTGTGCTTACTAGTTTGTGTGCATCACTCTGGGCGTGCCAGCCATGCCAGGACTGAAACCAGAATCACCAAGAGCCCTTGAAATATATTCAGTCATTCTTATGTTAAAACTTGGAAATCTCTTCAGTCCAAATGAAATGTTCCTTTAAAAATTTTCTACAGTATTGAAAATTGTTCTGTGTGCTTTTCAGAGTGACAGAATTTTATGCATGTATCTTGCCTGCATATTTGATTTGTTACAGGCATCCAAAATGCAAGGTGCGGTGATCTACAGAGTGTGTACATTTAAGAAATGATTCCTTCAAACTCATTTAAAATTGTAACAAATACATTGTGATCAGGAAAACATTTTTCAAGCACCCCTGGAAAGCCCCACAATGCCCTATGGAATTAATTCTGATTTTTTTTCCCTCAGACTTTGCTGAAATTAAAAAAAAAAAAACTGTATTATATAACTCCAAAAATGTTCCTTGTAAACCTAAACCTATAGTTTAGTTTTAAAACATAATCCTGTTTGCATTAGAGCTCAGTATTTTTTGTGACGGAATTTGTGTTCATATGGAATGACTAAAAACCTTTTATTTGGTTCATTTCAAATTATAATTGTTGATGGACAATTTGTATTGCAACGAGAACAAGACAATGAAAGAAATTTATCTCTGTGTGAATATATAAATACACACATAAAATTGATTTCCAAATGGACATCATAAAACATATGGAAAACAAAACATTGAACAATCTGAATTTTGCCAAGTAGGACATTAAAGTAAAAATTAAGTGAAATCATGCATTAAAAGAAAACATTTTGTTTTTAAATGAGACTACAATAGAATAAGGATAATCAATATCAAGAAAGAAACATATCTTTTTCAATCAAACAATAATATTCTAATCAGCTTGGGAAGACTTGAAACTTGAATAAACAGTGGAAATGCCAAATATAACAGAGTGTGTGTGCTACAAAGAAGTAAAAAAAAATTTGACTCTTTTATGGTGGGATTTTTTTCTGGATATATAATCTATTTTTTTTTTTTTAACTGGAAAGCATTTTTGTGAGTGTGAATGAGGGCCAATAGTGCAGCCATGTGGTAACACTTTTCTTTATTTTGCAAAATGCTTTAAAACCAAAGGCTGCTCTAGTTGATGGACACTATCAGTCTTGATACAAATTGTAGGACACTTTTTAATGTAATATAGCATTTGGGGATTGGGTTTATTTAGTGTAATGAAGATAATTTGATATAAAAATATTTTGTGTATATATATATTTTTACTTTGTTTTCTAAATTGCTGTTTGCAGTAACAGTAAGCGCAAAGCAAGATATATAAGTTATGACTGTATGATAAGATGAAGTATGAGTTCTTTTGGTTTACATCCTTAAGTAGTTAGAGATCCCTGATAAAAACTTTGGAATCTTTATAAGACAGTTTTGCCAAAATGTGAGCATGTCAATGAAAACTAAAGACAAGTACTTCACTCTTTTTCATACTACTATAAGTTATTCTAGTATTAAATATGTTAATAAAAGTGTTTTTGTTCTGACATATTTCAGTTAGATGAATGAATGCTGGTTGTATTTTGTTTGAATTAGTCATGATTCCTTTTGCCATCTTTTAAAAAAAATCAGCTGATTTGTTCTGTGTTATAAACTATAGATGACAAGCCAATATAGGACAGCTAGTGATGTGACTTTTTTTTTTAAAGTAACAAAGCTTGGAAGGTTTTATAATTAACACATCAAGAAGATTTTATAATAAGCACATCCTTGGCAATATCTCTAGTTACAATTACTTTTAATTTATTTTTTTCTTGTGCTGCTCTAACATTTTTCTGGATATTAAAATCCCTCTAATCCTTTAAAAGAATCTTGAACAGTGCTGAGCCAGCAGCTGAGAATCTAACTCGTAATTTATGTTGTAGAGAAATAGAATTACCTCTATTCTTTGTTTTGCCATATGTAATCATTTTAATAAAATTAATAACTGTCAGGAGTTCTTGACAGATTTAAAATAAAAGTTAATTTCTAGACCTCAATGATCATATGCATTTTGTTTTCCTTTGAGAGTTGGCCAGGTGGAGGAAGTGACAGAACAGAAGGATCCATTATATACCACAGTTCTCCTGAGTGTGGTAAGGGGTATGAGTACGAGAGCACTGCGTTGGTATTAGGGTTGAATTTCATCACCTCAGACCACCAACCTACTGTGTAAGCACCGAGGAAAAGAGTGTGTGATGCTGACTATTAAAATACATAACTTTAAAATGAACATTTCCACTAATGCCTTATTTCAGTCACTAACACAATAAGCATTACTTCTGGTGTGCTCTGTACTGGAGAGAAAATCTGGGCTGTGAAGCTAGACAGATATATGTTTGAACCCCAGCTCTGCCCCTCATGACTGAAGATCCAGACTCAGTCACTCTCATCTTCAGTTTCCTCTGCACAGTGGGAATAAGGAGTTATACCTTGTGGAGTTTGCTATAAGGTTGAGATAGTGCACAATGTATAAAGTGCCACTCTCAGCATCTGGCTGATAATAGGTGCTCAGTGGAAAGGATTATCACACAATTACAATTCCTCTATATTAGGGTAATGTCCAAGAAAGTAGAAATATGCATGGAATATAAGACATGTGTAGTTTAACGGACAGCTTTGGGAAGGGAAAGATGTCTGACACGACAGGCTACAGTGACATGGTGAAAGTTGGTAACAATGTTAGAAAGACTGTCAAGGACGATAATTTTATTATTGTCACTTTGAACTTCCAAGAGAAAAGCTTATTGTAAAGCAAAGCTAGGGACCACAGACATGCCAGTAGGAAACACGGCATATACAATGGCTTGTTTCCTTTGGATAAGCAAGAATTGCTTTTCCTCTATTTGTCCTGCTTGATACAGTTCAAGATGACTAAGAAAAACTCAAGCTGCTTTCTCTGTTCCTTGCCTGCTCCAAGTAAGCAATGTTTAAAACAGCGACAGCAGCCATGATCTGCTTTTAAACTCATTCAGCTCAATGGGATCAGCATGCAAATAAACAGAACAAGAGCAAGCTTGCCAGGTTCTCCTGACAGGTGGATAGTGTGGGTCATTCTGCCTTGGAAGGCAGTGTGAGGTGGTGGTAAGAACTTGGGCTGCTGGCACATTCTGGCTTTGCTCTTTCACTCCTTAGTTACGTTGGGGAATAAGCATAAGCTTCCTGTGCCCAGTGTTTGCATCTACAAAATTAGATCCATGAAATTTACCTACTCCAATGATCTGTGGTGAGGATTCAGTGAGACAGCAGATATAGAAGGGCTTTGCAAACTGTGTGGTACTGTGTAAATGTTAAGGATTATGAGTGTGTTCCACATAACCCTGAAAGGCCTAACATCTCATACTTTTTGGCATTATAAATTGTGGTTTCCATGAAGCATGTAGGACCCCTGGATTGTGTCAAATCTGTGTTATAGTCTACCATATTCAGGCCCTTCTTAGCACAGAATGGCTTGGTTCTGTATTTCTTTGTAACAGTTATAATTAGAATTAGATGATTGTCACACTGCAGGGATGGCATCCTGACTTCCACTTCCTAGCTTTGAAACCTATCTTACAGATGGACTAAAACTTTGGTTTGGGAGATGGGTGCATTGGCCATAATAAACTTTGTTTCAATGAGAAAAACAGATTTCTGGGTTTGGAAAAATAAGTTGATTTTTTTTATATCTTTGCACAAATGACTTCATGAGAATTCATTCCATGTAAACATTGCCTCAGTGAGTCTAAAAGAAATTTTAGCCCAAAGTCAATTTGTGGAAATTTGACTTGCAGTGAGTCTCATCTGACAGGTACTCTTGACTTTTAAACACAATTTTAAATTTTAATTAGTATTTTTAAAAAATTATAAATGTACTTTATGCTAGTTGTAGAAAAATGTAAACAGTATAGAAGGGAACAAAATAAAGAGCCCCACGCTCTGTCTCACCACGATCCCATCCCATATTCCAAAGGAAGCATGATTAACAGTATCTTTTGTATGCTTCCAGAAACTTAATGCATAGACAGACTTGTACATTTTCATCTTGCACTTATTACTACATCCATACTGCTCATTCTGATAGAGCAGGCAGGTTAGGCTAGGAAAACTTCAGGACTGTAGGAGAGTTCCAACTCATTGGTGCCTGCAGAAGCTGTTGCAGCACACATGCAAGCAAGCAGCCAAGCTATAGGGAACTTCACACCTACCTGTTAGACTGTTATTAGATACCCTTGCAGCATTGTAGTCCTTTTATCCAGGATGCGTAGGGTAGAGAGCCGACCACTAAGGCAGGAACCAGGTTAGAGAACCCCCTGGAGCATGCGCATTAATAGCTGAGATTGACCTAAGATAACCATGACCTACTTTTACCTTCATTAAGTGCTCATTATAATAATATTAGCATTGTGGTTTTACTAACTCTCCACCCACCAGGATGCCAAAACAGTCCAGGTATGACCCTACAAGGTCTGAAACTCCCCCAACTGACATAAGGGAGGAGTAACAGACTCAGTCCTGAGCCCACCCATTTCTAGGAAAAGTCCACCTCAAACCCACTCCTCAGTGCCCCTAAGATTAAAAATTACAGCTCAACAATAGTTGGGTGCAGAAGCAGCTTTCCGTAGGATGTTTCTGCCCGTTCTCTTCTCTTGAGAGTGTATTCTTTGATTTTAAAAGTTACTTCATATCCCACTTTTCTGTGTGTCTGTGGATTCATTCAAAATGTGAACATGAGAATGTGTCATCGATCATCTCATGCCAGGAGCAGCACCTCTCCTCCCAATAACAACTCCATCATTTCATCATGGATATATAGTAATGTATGTAGATTTTATGATAAAAAAATACATAGGATTTTATTTTTGAATCTATTATAATTTATTTGGCAAATTCCCCATTGATAGACTTTTGGGTTATTTCCAATTTTTAGCTAGTGCTACTTAAAATGTTATTTTGCATTGAGATAAGGAGTTTGCACCATAATACTACTCAGTATATTGCTTTCTGCATCAAGAAACTCTTTCTGTAAGTAGAAAATATCAGCTGAACTTACAGTGCTCTTACAGATAGAGCTAGTTTAGACTGGGTAGCAGTGTTATAAAAGCTGGTTCAGTGAGCGCTCCTGGGCATGTATGCACTCTGCCTCTTGTGAGTGTGTGGAATAGACAGCCAGAGTGGAGTTAATGGGTCATTAGATAAGTACATGAAGTTTTTTTGATGAGTGTTGCTAAATTATCATTTAAAAATTCTATCAGTTTATGCTTCCCAAAATAGGAGGTGTCTGTTTTATCTCAACCTGGTCAAAACATTGAGTATTAATAAACTTTTCAATATTTGACAATGTGGTAGATAAAAATTATATCTCATCATTGTTTTAACTTGGGATTTTTAAAAGATGAATGACACTGCATAAACTTATTGGCATTTCTTTCAATAAACTGCTTGTTCATGTTTTTATTTTTCTTTGGTTTTTACCTTTTGTTGTCTATTTGTGATTTGTATGAGTTCTACATATATTTAAAAATTCAGTACCCTGGAGTAGCATATGTTGCAGATATCTTCTCAGTTTGCTGTTTAACATCACTTACAGTATTTTTAAATTCAGAAGTCTAAACCTCATCTGCATGTATGTAGGGTTACAGGAGAATTCAACATAGTATTTGGTTATCACAGAAGCAGTGCAGTATAGTAGTTCAGAACACAAACTCTGGAGTCAGATGCTAAAGTTCCAATCATCTCTCTTCTGCTTACTGACTCCACAGCCTTAAGCAACAGACTTAACCCATCTATGCCTCCGTTTCTCATCTGTAAAATATGAATCATAATAATATCTACTTCCTCGTGTTGTGAGGATTAAATAGTTATTATATGTACTTACAATGCTACCTGGCATATAGTTAGCGCCAAGATTGTAAAAAGATTATCCATGGTTTCCATCAGTTTTATGATTTATTTTTGTATATTTAAATCTTATATCCATGGCAATTTATTTTGGCATAAAAAAGTAAACTAGATTGTTTGGCTCTGCTCCAAACAATCCACCCCCACTTAATCGCCCAAACAAAAGAAAATCTAGCTGGTTGTCTCAAAGCTATTTGCTAGATAATCCACTAGCCTAAATATTTGCTTCTGAATTCTAGTCAGTCTCTTACTGAAGTAGTGAGTGTTGAGTCCTTCATTACTATTCTTCTTCAGAATTTTCCTGACTCTTCCCACATCTTGACTTTTAAAGATATATATGATAAATTATGTTATCAAATTTCTACTTCCTCCAAAATTGTGTTAGCATTTGTGGGATACATGGATATATATTTATACTTTGCAATTTTGAGTTTTATTATTCAATTTTCTCCTTCTGTTTAATCCTCAGTAAAGTTTTAGTTTCTTTCATATTTCTTATTAACTTTGTTCATTGGTGTTTATTTTTGTGTTGTGATCTTTCCATTTTTACATAATCTTAATTATAATTTGTAGACACATTGATTTTTTTAATGTTACTTTTGTAGCCATTTAAATAGAATTCTCTTTTTAAATTAATTTTCCAGATATTTTGCTTGGACTTCCAGATACATAATCATATCGTTTCCAAACAATGAAAATTTACTGATCCCTTCCTAATTTATAAATATAAAAACTCCACTTCTTTCACTTACCTTGCGGTATTGACTAATATTTCCAGAACAATTTTTAGCAATAGAGCTGATAGTGAGCCATATTGTATTCTTCTTTATATTAATGGGATCACTTCTAGTGTTTAAATATTTATATGACAATGGATGATGGTTTGATAATTATTCTTTTTTATATTTTAAGGCAATATTTTACATTCTAGATTTACTAAGAGATTTTATTATAAGTGGATGTTGAATTTTTTCTAAACATTTTCATTAAATTGCAACAGAAAAAAATTCACAAACCATAGTATACAATTCGTCAAATTTTTACAAAAGTAATATAATTGTGTAACACCCAGATCAAGACTAAGAACATTATAGGAGGCCAGGCACAGTGGCTCAGACCTGTAATCTTAGGCCAAGGTGAGAGGACTGCCTTAGTCCAATAAGTTGAGACTAATCTGGGTAACAGAGCAAGATCTTGTCACTACAAAAAAAAAAAAAAAAAAAGTGGCTGGGCTTAGTGGCACACACCACTAGCCCCAGCTACTTGGGAGGTGGAGGCAGGAGGATCCTTTGGTCAATACTATGCTTGTGAGATTCATCCATCTTGTTACATTTAGCAGCGATTTGTACTTTTTAAAATTACTTTACATTATTGCATCACTATGTGAATATGCCACAAATTATTTATACACCCTACTGTTAATAGCCATATGAATTATTTTCCATTATTTGGGCTATGATGAATAATGCTTATATAAATAATCTTGTTTATTTATTTGGGTAAATTTATGTATGCATTTCTGCTAGGCGGGAGCTGAAATTTTTGAGTTATGTTCGGTTGCAGTGGATGTTATCAAACAATCTTCCATAGTAGTTTACATCCCCAAAGCAGGGTATGAGAGATCTTGTTGCTCCACAAACTTGCCAATTTTGGTATTTTCAGTTTTTATTGTTTTAGCCATTATGATAGACTTGTAGAGGCATCTTGTGATTTGAGTTTGTTCTTAAAACTAAAACAAAACAATATTCATTGAATACATTGATATAATTTAATATAAATAGTTGATATTTAATTCTTGGCTTTAACGTGTACTATTTGAATATGGTAGCAATGCCTGTTTAATTATTATTATTTTTTGTGCCCATTTTTGTCTTGGGTTGTCTGTTCTTTTCTTACTGATGTTTAAGTGTTCTTTTAATACGTTCTGGAGTCCTTTGACAGATATCTATACATATGTGTGTGTATGTGTGTATAGCAAATCTCTTCCAGGAAAATATCTTGTATAATGCTACAAGTGCATCTCTTTAAATGTGTTTGTTTGAGTGTTTATTTTCCAGTTTTTTTTGTTGTTGTTGTTGTTTTTAGTTGGAGTCTCGCTCTGTCACCCAGACTGGAGTGCAGTGGCTGCTCCCAGCCACCGCAGCCTCGACCTGCTGGGCTCTGGCGATCCTTCCACCTCAGCCTTCCAGTAGCTAGAACTACAGGCACGCGCTACCATGCATGGCTAATTTTTTGGTTTATTGTAGAGATGAGGGCTTGCAAAGCTGCCCAGGCAAGTCTCGAACATGTGGGCTCAGGCAATCCACTCACCTCAGCCTCCCAAAGCACGGGATTACAGGCTGAGTCACCGACCCAGGCTATTTTCCAGTTTTAATGGTTGTAATAGCTCTCCTTCAGTAGTTGTTTCAGTAGAAACTACCTGCTCTGAATACTGTGTGTGTTATTCCTCTTTCTGGCTGTTCAATCACCCATTTTCATTGCATGCTCAAGACTTTCTTCAATTTGAAACCCAGGTTCATCTTAAGCAGTAGAAGTCCTATGAGTTGAGGGATGGAACAGATACAGCCCTTGTGGTCAGGCGATAGAGCAGCTGACAAGCTGTAACTCTTGTTCGTAACTCTTCTCCTCTCCTGGTTGTATAACTGCAAAAGTATGAAGAACTTGGTCAGTTGCCCAGCCCTTCCACAGTACTTTGAGAGTCAAAACCTCATGCTATCTTGTGCTGTCTTCTTCTCAGAGATCTCTGTATTTTCACAAGCCACACTTTCTGTAAGAATTAGAGCTTGGTGCCTACCTTGAGGTTCTCCTCTACAGCAAACCAGATTCTAGTCTGGACAGGAGGAATCTAAAATGATCTCTGTATCTCTGTCTCTTCCCTCCTCACCCTCCCCTACTCTTCTTTTCCTCCCTCTCTCTTTCTCCCTCTTTTCTTGCAGAGTCAAGTCCTTTCTCAACTCTACAGGCTCTGTCTGACGACTTCAAGACCAGCTTCCCGGAGGTAGTTGAATTGGAGTTGAGTGTGAGGGGCAGGGCAGCTTAGGCACATGTAGACAGCCTTTTTCTCAATCTTGATTTCTTAAGCTACACACTTAAGTACTATCTGTTGAATCCTCAGTATGAAAGACGATGTAAGTAGAACTCTTATACTCCTCTCATTCTCAAATCATTTTAAACTTTTGCTCATTTTACATGGTCAGCAGCTAGGCTACTTAAAATATTCTCTGAAACCATAATTCGCACAGTTACTGAAATATGACGCTTACTGTGAGTCCTTTTGCATACTACCTACTCTTCCTGAGTTTTCCATTTTGATTTATCATTTCATTAGATGGATTTTGTTGTTAATTTTGTTAAAGAAAAAGTTGACCTTGGCACATTGGCTCTTGCCTGTAATCCCATCGTTTTAGGAAGCCAAGGAAGAAAGATAGCTTGAGGCCAGGAGTTCGAGACCAACCAGGGAACATAACAAAACCCAGTGTCTATAGAAATATTTTTAAAAATTAGCTGGGCACGGTGGTGTGTAATTGTAGTCTCAGGTACACAATAGTCTGAGGACAACGGATCACTTGAGTCCAGGAGTTCAGGCTTCAGTGAGTTATGATTGTACCACTGCACTCCAGCCTGGGCCACAAAGCAAGACCTGTCTCTAGAAAGAAAAAAAAAATTTCTTGAATGCTGCATTCCCTCCACTGGGGCTGTCCTGTTCTCTTATATGTTCCTGATAACTTAGCTAGGTGTGCAAGTCTAGGCTCTTACTTTTACCACTACTAATTGAATATTGCTGTAGGATACTCTGATGCCAGCATTATCAACTGTTTTTGTTTTTGTTTTTTGCTTGAATGCACATACAATTATTTACTTCTACCTAAAATTCAATAACTTAACCAGGATATTTCTGAGGATTAATCTGGCACATTCTGCATCTTCTGGATCTGCAGATTGAAATCTAGCTTAGAAAAAGAATTCTATTATCTAAATTATTTCCTAAGTTCTGTTTCTCTCTTTCCTTTCTCAAAATTACCAAGTTGCCTTTTTCATTTATTTAACTATTGTTTTTTGTGTACCTACATATGCCAGACACTTTGCTAGGTACTGGGTATTTAATAATGTCAATAAAAGAGTGTAGTAGAATTCAAGTTAAATTGCCTGTGTCAGCCTCTCATATCTATTTTTAGCAGTATCATACTTGCTTTGTATTATTTTCATGTCTCTGGGTTTGTTTTGTCTTGTTAATTATCTTCCATTTCTTTACTGTCCTCAAGAGATCACTTTTGTTATTTTCCACTCTGTGCTAGTTCTATCATCTAACCCCTCTTTGAGCTTGTTTTTTCAAATCTATTTTCTCTTTAACTTTTTTAAGTTGTAATCTTTATCAGAAATGTTCTTATTTTCGTGGAAAATGCTTTTCAGGCAGGTTCTTCAGGCAGGTTCTTCATTTGCTTTTTCCTTGCCTTGTCTCCTCTTTGAGAGTACCGTCACCATCCAAGTCCTACTTCCTACTTTCTAATACTCTTTGCTTACGAGTAGCTGCAAGCAAAGAGCACACAGGTCCCTGACTCCAGAGCAGGTATGCATTTCAGAACAACACCATGCTCATATTTCTTCCCAAATCTCTTCTGTCTGCATGAGGTCAGAGTTCCCTTCTCCAGGCTGGGCAGGTCTCCCAGGGTGGATTTAAAGTGCTTATATTGAAGTGTGGCCGTCGCTCTCACGGATTATTTCGTTGTTCAACTGACTCACGTCAGCAGTTGCAAGCCAGATTATTTTCTCTCCTTCTTCAGGCCAGTCTCACTTCTAGTCCATTTCCTGGTAGAAGAAAATAAGTCTTTCAGCTCGGCTTTCCCTTCTAGTTCTATATTATGAAATTAAATTCCCATCAGGATTTACCCCCTTCCTGTGATTTGCCCATGACCCAAGTCCTTGTCTTTCTAAGGGGGGGATGATTAGTAGGATATTTTAGGATTTTGTTGCACTTACTTTTAGAACAATCTGTGTCCTCCTTGTGATGTAAAGACTCTTACATTATCTCTTAGGTGAGTCCACATTTTACTTCATATGACAGCTGTCTTCAGATGCTGTGGTTGGGTCCACACCAAGTTAAATCAAAGATGAAACTTTGCTCCCTGTTTTGTTTTCACTTTTGTTTTTGTTTTTGTTGTTGTTGTTTTTTCTCTCATCGGTGCTTGTGGGAGGCTCTAACAAAGGGAGTTAAAGTAAGTATAACTTTGCATTGCCATCTCCTACCAGAAGTCTTGGGAAATTACATTCTTCTTATTTTTCTTTATTGTGGTCTTAAAAGTTTCTGTTCTGATATTTTCAAACTTTCCCTTTCATACATTTGCTGGCTTGTACAGCTCTCTAACACATTTTCTCTCTTTCGCTCCCTTGCTCTCGCTTTCGCTCACTCTCGCGCTCTCTTTCTTGCCTGACAATATCATATTACCTAGAAATGATTCCTTTCTTGCGATCGTCTCTGTCTTGCCTTTCCTAGTATGTCACAAGACCCCCTGAGGTCAATAATGAATGGAGTGGCTATGAAGAAGTGATAACCTTTATTTCCTGTTCACTTTCTCACAGGCGGTTAAGCTTAAATGTGTGCTATAAAATCTCAGCAACCAACAAGCCCAACCATTTATCACTATAGTCTTAACTACCTCTGCTTTTTGGATATCTCAACTCCCCAAAGGACTGTCAATTTAACCATAACTACCTAACAACTGCCAAACCTCACTTTATGAGCTGCTGTTGAGAGTTTAGCTATTTAAGGCTGATTTTTAAAAATTTTTATTGGCACTTCATGGCATTTGCTGATTTACAGTGCTGTAAATAACCACAAATTAGGAAAATGTCTTTTCCTTTAAGGTATAGGCAAAGATTAGAATGGAAACTGAGTCATCTTTCTCCACAGAATTAGTTCCCTGCCAGGTCTTTCTTCCAAGATCACCCCAGCTGAAAAGGTCAAATGTGGTCAGGTCCTGAAGGGACAGAGACCTCCATGGGAAGAAAGAATGGATCTGTTAAAGCAGCAACTCTTTTCTGTCTCAGTCTGAGCTGCTGAGGGATCTACTTATCCACCAACTCTGTGGTCTTTTCTTAAGACAAAGTCTTCAATTGGATTCATGGTGTCATGTATCTCATCAGGTATTTGCGAAGGTATCCAAAATAAGAGAAATTCAGTGCTTTAAAAAAGATGTCAAATATTATTCAGGCACTAAAAGGAATAAAATTATGATATATGCTGCAATATGGATGAATCTTGAAGACATTTGCTTAGTGACATCAGCCAAACACAAAAGGACAAATGGTTTATTATTTCATTTCAATTAAGTGCCTAGAATAGGCAGATTCATGGAGACAGAAAATAGATAAGAGGCCATCAGAGGCTGTGGGAAGGAGAATGGGGAATTATTGCTTAATGGTTAATGAATTTCGGTATGGGGTAATGAAAAAGTTTTGGAAATAGACAGTGGTAATGGTTGTACACCATTGTGAATGTAATTAATGCCACTGAATTGTGCACTTAAAAACTGGCTAAGATTTTTTTTTTAATCATATATTTTACCTTACAAAATCTCAAGCAGTAACTTCAGGACTCTCGACTCCTGCAGGTCCGATTCTCCCTCAGCAGATCTCTCTCCTGAGGTGTTCTCTTCTTTAAGTTCTGAAGTTGCTCCATTCCTCTCTCCCTCCCTCCTGCCTCCTGAGCAGTCTGAGCCTAAGTTCTTCTGCTTCTGTCTCCAGGGTCTTAGATCTTCTTCTCCTGCCTCACTTCTGAGGCTGAGAAATGCCAAATGGGTGTGAGAGTTCCCAGCAACACCTGCTGAGCTGTAACAAAATGCATTCACTGATTTGGTGCCTGCACAGAGTCCTTCTGAGCAGAGACCACGGCTCCTGCCCACTGCAGCCCTTCCTGAGAAACAGAACAGCACTTGGACTAAGTAGTTGGCCACAGCCTGGGCTCCAGTACCTGCTCGGGCAGCAGGCCACGACTCTGCAACCAGCATCCAAATCACCAGTTGGGCTGGTGACCACTTTGATCCTTGGTCTATCCTTGAACCCTTCACTGCCAAGAGTAGGGGCAGGTACTAGACCATAAGGATAGGGTCAGGCAGGGGCAATTCAGACCACAAATCAGCACATGCAGAGAGGCCCCTCAGCAGATTTAAGGGCAGGATGCGTCCTTTCTCTAAAATGCTGCAGAGGAGGGGCAGATACTGCTGAAAAACAGACACCAGGGTGGAAACCAAGCCAGAGTAGAAAAGACAGTGAGCTGTGTGGAGTGGAAGGAAAGCCGCCCATTTGCACACTAGGTGGTAGCCACAGAATAGAGGTGGGCAGCGTTAGCAACATGGGCAGCAACCATGACAAAACCAAAGCTTTGGGAGGGATTTCTCATTAATTCAGGAAGCTGGTCATTAGACAAACGAATTTTAATGAATTTGCTTTCAGGAAATTGATTTTCAGGAACAGCATTTGTCCCACTGATACAGAAAGAGAGAACTAACATGCCAATATACATAATAAATATTAAGGTCATTTTGCCTAGTTATGACACTAATTCCAGTCTCTACCATGTGCACTGGGAACCCGTGGAAGCAGAGCGTCATTGCGTTTATCTGTTTACGTTTGTTAAGAATCATCCAGGAACTTTCACCTGAGAAGGTGACGATGACAAGAGACCAAGTGGCTGAGTGAGTCCAGGTGGGCTGGTGGAGCCACAGCTGTGCAGGATTGTAGAGGAGCTTCCTATTGCCCTAACAAAACATCATTAGGAAGGAAATCTGCTACCGAAAACCCAGCCGGCGTATATCACACACTCCAAACTCAAATATACTGGAAGGTTTCTGTTTATTCACTGTCTGGAATTTCCCATACTTTTGCCATTGACCAATGGAGAAACCGCCTCAGCTTTGAGCTGGCTCATTAGGCCTTTCAGAAATGAGCAATGGATTTAGCGTCTCATCCCAGAGGGATGGCTCTGGTCACATGAAACCAGATGGGAGCTAGCTGTCTGTTTCCTGCACAGCACAGTCTGTTGAGAGTGAGCAACATTCAAGTGTCTGGAATTGCATTTCACTTTCTTTTCTGCCATTATTGTCCTGGAAACATCCTATGCAAGCACATTGTTTCCTTACCTAGGCCCCATGCTTTTGTTTTATTTTTGCCTCCCCCTCCTTATCTTCCCCTTCTTTTCTCTCCTTTCTCCTCTTCTATGTGGAAACGTGTCTCCAAGTTGAAGTCAGAGTTCTGTTACTAAAAACAAACAAACACAAAAAGGCAAAACAAACTGCCCCGTTGTCAAAACTTTTTTGTGGAAATTCCTCTCTACTGTATTTGGGTATCCTGTAGAATGGAAACAGGATGGCATGCTATTTCAAGATGTTGAAACTACAAGGGTCAGATTGCACTCCCATAGGTGGGCAGTCTCCCTGGAAAGATCGTGTGATTCCTGGGCCAGCTTTTTTGGGAAGGAAACTTGAGCCTCAAAAAAGGAGATTAGAACCAAGAGTGGAGACCTAGATAGATGAGAGAGGGTTCTACTTTTCTTGATCTGGACGTCACAGGGTCTAAATCTGGAGGACCACTCCTAAGTGGTGGATGTTAAATACAACCTTTTCTAATTGACACCTAGTCTCACAGCAAGACTGGATTTGCTACCAGAGTCCCACTTGGGGCTGTGAACTTTGTACCACAAACCCTACCTTGCAAGGTGGCCTGGCTCTGCTTTCAATATTTTCTACACTTATTTCCCTTTGGTTACCCCACTCCATGACTATAAGATTTTTCTCATGGAGTCAAGGAAAGAACTTCTTTGCCAAATGTTTAGGTATGGATGTCTTAGGGACACTGTGAATCTTTGAGGCAAGCATGACTCTACAAAGGAGGGATTATGGCAAGAACAGACTTGAAATTTTCTCTCAAAAAGGAGAATCCCCTTCTAATGCTGACTTTAAAGTGACTTGGCCTTATTTCATGATGGCAATTGATATTTCTTTTGCTTTTTCCTGCCCAATTCACTTAATGATCTCCGTCTTCCTTCCAAAACACTTGTAGGCAATTATTAATTTTTGCTCTATAGAATTACTCAGTTTAAAGAAATCATGTACCAGCAAAACCCACACAACACACACAGAACCTGCAAGTTAGGTATACTGCCAACAGGTGGTACAATACTTTAACTTTGCTGTTAAAACCACTTGTTCTGGTCAGGCTTGGTGGCTCAGTCTGTAATTCTAGCACTTTAGGAGCCCGAGGAGAGGGGATTGTCTGAGCCTACAGGTTCAAGACCAGCCTGGACAACTTGGCAGGACCTCATCTCTACAATTAAACAAAAATTAGTCGGGCATGGTAGTGCATGCCTGTAGTTCCAGCTACTTGGAAGGCTGTGGTAGAAAGATTGCTGGAGCCCAACAGGTCGACACTAGGGTGGCCGTGAGTGTACCACTGCACTCCAGCCTGGGCAACAGAGTGAGACTCCAACTCAAAATAAATAAATAAAAATAAAACAAAACCACTCATTTTATAACCCGGTCCTGATTGGCTGGGTCAAAATGAACAGAGACGATTTTTGAGAATATAGATTCTTAGGTAGTGTCAATAAAATCTCCAAGGATAGGACTCGGGACACTGTTTATTTGTTTGTTTTAAAAGTTCTCTAGTGAATCTGACTCACAATTAGCTTTCAGAATTTGACAAAAACGATGACACTCATTTATTTTTTGCTTAAAATTAAACTGTTTTTATCTTTAACCAAAGGTCCCTTGGCTTTATAGTAAATTTCCCAGTTTTCATTTACGAAAATATAGAAAGAACTCTCTACTAAGTTTACAAAGGTGGTCTCTTAAACAATCTTCTTAGAATATTTTTTCCCTTTTCTTGGCAATTTTCTTAAGCTTGTCTTTCACATTACTTTTCTGAGATATCAATTCAAATCTTTCATTTCATCTTGTATTTCATAGCATTCTTTCCTTGTCCCGTTTAGTATTTCTAAAAATCCCAGTCTGATGACATATCAATCCTATTTTCTAAGAGCCATGGTTTCTTAAATATTACTAAAGTCAATAGCAGTTAAAAATTGACTTCCTTTTTTCTGCAATAAGTTGTTTACAAAAGTGTGTTCCCTCTGCCTTTTGAGTACTATGTTTTCCTTGCTACATCAGAGAATTTCTTCTTAGGCCCCATAGGAGTCAGAGTTCAATCAGGAAAACATAAACACTGTAGGTATTTAAAGCAGAGAAGACTTGGTAACAGAGGTGACAGAGGAGATGAGAGGTCAAGCAGGGATACTGAGATAGCCACCCCAAGACTGAACCAGGCCATGTGGCAGAAACTGGGACCCCCACCAGCTCCCTGGGGAGCTGGGGCCACGGAGGAGATGGGCTGCTGCCCGAGGGCCTCCTGAAGCAGAGAGAGAACACGCTAGCATTTGCCTCCCTCCGGCTCTCCAGTGTCTCATGTGAGCCTCTAGAGAGGAAGAAAGCCTGACACAGTGCAGGCCAGATGACTATGAGAGCAAGTGTCCATTGACTTGGTCTGTGTCCTGTTCACTCTTTAGTGAACGACTGGCACTCTCTACAGGTCTAGTGTTTGTGCAAAAGATTCCTCTCAGATGCCCCTGAGACCTAAAGTGCCCGCCCTCCTCAGCAGCATGACCTATTCACTAGGGTATGAGGTAAGGAGCTGGGGTTCTCCTAGTAGGACCTCCTCTCACCTTGAATGATATGGCTCGAGTGCAGTAGCTACCTGTAAAGTGTAAGAATGTGAGTTGATCTAGAGAATTTTGATGTTTAAACTAACACTTTTACATTATTGCATAAACTTTGCAATGTGTGGTTCAAGTAGCAGAGACTATTGAAAACACTCAGCAGTTGACCCTTAAACATGATAGAGGCACAGGTTAATTTTGAAGACGGTAACTTCGAGTAGCATGTATCTTGTGGTGACACAGATCAGCAGGTCATCGAGAGCCAGAAGACAGACTAAAACACATGGCGAGGGCAGCAGGCGCGGTGGCCGTACACCCAAGGCCTTTGCGGAACTGGCTGGTTTCTCAGAAAGCTCTGCCTCACAATTACTGAGAGGACAAACAAGACTGTCTCCCAGAGCAAATGTGACCAAGTCAGGAACTGTGAAATTTGGTCTCTATCAAAAAAAAAAAAAAGAAATCCCCAGAAAGCCAGAGACTCATTTTGAGCTGTTTCATAGAGGACCAGGTCAAGGAACATGACTGGCCTCACACACATCTTTAACATAACAACTTTTCATTAAGCTGTGAACACTAAGGAAAACATTTCTCACAAATGTTTTTTAACCACCTTCCAACAGAGTGTTGCCTTGTGAGCCATGCTGGCGGGAACACTGCTTTCGTTCTGAGGAGCTGCAGGGCCTCCTGCAGACATGAGCACGCTCGGGGGCACAGCTCCTTGCAGCTCTTTCTAGGGGCAAAAGAGGACGAGAATTCTCTACATCACGGGTGTGTGAAATGTTCCTTGGCTCTGTTTCATAAAAACACCTACTAGAATGAAAGTAATGGTAAAGTGTTTATCAACTTATTACTGAAATTCTATTCTTTCTTTAAACAAGTCATGATTGAGCACTTATTAGATGCCAGGTGTTGTTACAGGTGCTGGCGATAAGCTAAATTAGAAGGTCTCTGTTCTCATCAAGTTTAATTTCTAATGCAGAAAAAAAGTGCGTAAGAACACAAAAAATAAATAACATCATTTCAGCTTGTGCAGAGTGGTATGAAGGATTACAAATGGGGTTGGGGACATAGGAAAGAATGGGATGAATTGGGACGGGGTGAAACAGAAGAGTAGTCATGGTTGTTTAATTCACTGAGGAACTGTTCCCATGAAACCCACATGACGAGAAGGAGCCAATCATGGGAAGAATGGGCTGGCAAATGCTCAAGCTCCGTGTGTGCATTCTAGAAACCAAAAGATGATACAGGCAGGAGTAGCTCAATGAGCAAGAAGAGAGTGGTAAGACAGGAAGTCATGGAATGATCCTGTGGCCACAAGGAGTATGAGATACAGACCTAGGAAGCTTTGTTTGGTGCCATCTACTGCAGTAGCCAGAGCCCCACAGGAAACAAGAGGATGCAATGAAGGGATTATTTAAAAAGCAAGGTCAAGGGAATCACCAGGAGTTGTTGAGGATCTATAGCCTAGGCAGAGTAAGTATTCCCTTAAAAAGAAGGGGCATGGGGATAACTAATAGTGGCAGCTGAGCCCCAGAGGAAGGGCCACTCAAGAGAATGTAGTCATGGAAGAATGCAGCCAAAACTTGAGGGAGGAAATGACAGGGACGGAATATTCCGGCTCTCCCTCTTCCCTCCCTCCCATCTCCTGCTAGTACCTTCCATTGACTGAACCCAACCAGAAGCCAGAGCAAAGGGTGGCCAGATTATGGAGTGTGCAATGGTCACTACCCTAGGGCCAGGACTTGGCAGAAAGGGAGGATTTGGGGGTTAAGGAAAAGGGAAAATGACCTAGCCCAAATGATGACTATTTATAACAGTTTTTCTCACACAGTAATATAAAAGCAGCACAGAAAATATTTTCCAATACTCTCTTGTCCCACTCCCTGTAGAATAAAGAACCAAGGCAACTGTGTAAGGAAAAACAATGAAATTGTGAGTGGTGTCCTAACGCTCCTGTTTGTGTTACAGAGAATGAGGTTTTCTCTTTGAAAAACATTGCTAGTTTTGTATGGCATCCAATGATATCTAAAATAAATCTGTAGACATTTACTACACACAAAGATGTCATCAAAATAGGTTAGGAAGAATGTTCCAATTTACAGGACTTGTTCAAATGCATCCCTGAGAAAACTCTGGGATGGTGTTGGAGTGATGCTTTCATGACATGAAATCCTTCTTTATTCAGCTTTCTCTGTAGAATCTTTCCAGATGACTCCAGGTCCTGTTGTCTCTGCACACCCCAATTGTGATATTATTTGCATGTTCTCTACATTCAGGTAGATAAGAGTGAAAATTCCCACTGCCTCCAAACTTCCTGGCACCAAAGGCAAAGACGTAGGACACTCTGCCATCTCCTGCCTGTGTTCCTAGCTCCACCACCTACTAACTGAGTGACCTTGGGCAAGTTGCGTGTCCTCTTTTTACCTTGGTTTCTCCCTCTGTAAAACAGGTGATATCCATAGTATATACAATTGTTATGAGGACTGGATAAGTTATAATTTCTAAGAGTTTCTTCTACTTTTTAAATTTTTTTTAATTTATAGTCAAAGTCTCACTCTGTTATCCAGGCTGGAGTGCAGTGGTGCAATCACAGCTCACTGCAGCCTCAAAATCCTGGGCTCAAGTGATCCTTTCACCTCAACCTCCCAAGTAGCCAGGACTACCAGCATGTACCACCACACCTTGCTAATTAAAAACATTTTTTTTGTAAAGATGGGGTCTCACTGTGCTACCTAGGTTGAAGGAGTGCCTGGCCTGTAGTAAGCACTGAGACACTTTTCCCTGTGAGCACCCAGAAGGCTTTGTGTCGTGCTCAGGGCACCACCTAACTCACGGCCATCCTCATGCCTGAATGTGCACTTCCTCCAATGGAATGGAGAATGCCCACAGGGTAGAAACTGAGTTCTAGTTACCTCTGAATCCTCAGCACTTACCTTGCTGCCACATCTCTTCAGTTCACAGATAATTGTAGAAAGCTCACTATGTGCATGATCTCTGGGATCCATTTCCAGCTTGGTAAAGAGATGAATCACATCATTCCATTTTTCTGTAATTGTCCCATTATATAATATTTCTTGTTTTCCCAAATAGATGTGTAATAGTCTAGAAATAGGTAATATCTTAAATTTATCTTAATTATCTTCAAAGATATCTATAAATGTTGTTTTTCCTATGTTTCACCCAAAGCCATTGGCTTTACCTAAGCCAGTGAAAGGAGTGCTCATGCTAACAAAATTGTATTTATATCATCAACAACTGTCATGAAAGGTAGAAAAGACCTAGTGCTGAGTACAATACAGAGAGGGTTTAGGAAAGGACAGAATTACTTCTGGTTCGTAACTCATTAGTTAACATCCTTCTGGATATAAGTAATACAAAGTTTATGTTACTTTAAGTAAAGAAAAAAAGGAGACTTTCATTCAAAAATATACTCACAGAATTCAAGGGCAATTGGACATTATAGGGCACTTGAAGCAGGAATTGACAAACTAAAGAAATCCCCCCATTTCAGTATGACTGAAAGCCACACTTCCTCATGTACATCTGATTCGTTCCTCTCTTTTTCTTCAGGTTACCTTACTTGTTTCTTTGCCCAGAAGGCTCCGAAGTCTACATTTTATCATTCTGACCATACCGGAATAACTGGCCGTCTCTCAACTAAAATGTCAGTATCTCACAAAAGAGAATTTGTTGGACCTGATTTAGGGCCAGAGAAGGAATGCCAGTGAGCTGACCAGAACTCAGAAGGGATTTCTGCTCAAGGGCTCAGGGAAGACTTTGTGGAGGATAAGGGGATGGAGCCACAAGGAGGGTGCCGTGCATTAGAAATAAGAACATCCACATGCAAGACTCTCCTGCTTTAGCTGTGGTGATTTGAGAGTCTCCAGAATGAAAGTGTGCTGGAGGCAGCTTCAGATTGGCTTGCAAGAATCAGCTTCAAGAATTTTGTGAGCCAGCTGTTAAACACAGTCAATATTAAAAATTAAACTATATAAATTCACAATTATAGATTATATTTAAAATGAAAGGAATAGACATTCAAAACTCATTACTTTCTAATTATTTTAATATGCTACTATTAGCCATGTTCTTAAGTTTCTTTTTGTTTACTGTATCTGTATGGTAGAAAGACTAAATGACTATATGATGGGGTCCTACTAGGGTGCAACTTAACTTTCAGTGGCATCAGGTTGGTAGTTAAAATGGGCCAAGTGGGAATACTTAGACCATGGACATTGAAAAATGCTATGCATCAAACCTTGATTTGAATTTTTTTTTACTATTGTTGTTTTCCTAATTGTCTAAATCAGGGATCAACAAACTGTGCCTCAAATACAGTCTGCCACATATTTTTTGTGGAACCTACAAGCTAAGACTGGTTTTTAGTTTTTAATTGTTGGGAGGATAAGAATTTCAAGACATATGAAAATTATATAAAATTCAAATTTTAGTATCCATAAATGGGTTTTTATTGGAACAGTCATTTTTACCTATTGTCTATTGTTAATCTATACTATAATGCAAAGTTAAGTAATTGCAACAGAGATCATATGGCCTGCAAAACCAAAATATTTATTATGTGGTTCTTTACAGAAATAGTTTTTCTGATCTGGCATAGACTGAAAAAAAAATGAGAAGCAAATGTTAAGAATGCAGATTCTTAAATGTTAAAAATTAAAAGAATATTGTCTTTTAGTGTTACACTATGCATAGCACAAAAAATTGAGGAAATATTCTTTGATGTAACTATTTTGGAACCCTGTAGTCTATTCCAAGACTTGCAGCATCCAAGGGAAGACCTATAAATCATGGTTAATTTCAGTCAGTTTCAGTAGTTAATATGGTAGCAGCTCCCCAGTCTTCAGTCCCAAAGCCACAGCCCCAGCTCTGTACCAGTCAGCTTTGCTAATTTTAATGGAGCCACTTGTAGGAGCTAGGTTATCCTTTTGCTCCAGATATCTGGGGATCTGTGTTCTGATTCCTAGTTGCTGCTTCTGATTGTGGAGGTGGAAACACAGAAGGAGGCTGTCATTGCCACAAGCCCTATTCAGAAGCTAAAGTGGCTTCCAGGGAATGTAAAGAGACAAAACCTCTTTTTCACCCTTCGTTGTTCCCCTTTGTTCCTGTATGGGAGCTAGATATTTAAGAATTGGGACATTGTAAAGTAATTGTACATTCCTAGGAAAAGACAGGCTTAGAGAAAGCTTAAGAAGACCCTAAGTTTACACCTCCAGCTGATTCTCTCACAGAGACACCCCTATGACAATGAAAAAGGGGGGGAACCCTGGATAAAGAGTTGAATCTGATTTTCGTAGTTACCATATTATAAGATTAAAATGTCCAGTCTTAAACAACAACACCAAAACCACAAGGCATACAAAGAAATAGAAAAGTATGATCTATTTTAAAAATCGACAGAAAATGTCTGTGAGGAAGACCAGATGGTGAACTTAATAAAGACATAAAAATGGATGTCTTAAAGTTTCTCGAAGAGCTAAAATAAGACATGAAAAAAAACAGGAAAATAATGTATAAATAAAATGTATGTGTCAATAAAGAGATAGGAATCACAAAAATCAAAACAAAAAGATGGGACTGGAAAGTACAATAATTGAAATTTTAAAAATTTAAAAATTTTTAAAATTCACTAGAGAGATTCAAGAGCAGATCTGAGCAGAGAGAAGAAAAGAAAATCCATTATCTTAAAGATAGACAATTGAAGTATTGAGTCTAAGGAATACAAAGAAAAAAGCGTTGAAGAAAAGTAAACAGAGCCCAAGGGACTTGTGAGACAACATCAAGCATACCAGCATATGCTTCATGGGAGTCTCATAAGAGAAGGAGGAAAGGGTGAAGAAATTATTTGAAGAAATAGTCAAAGACTTTCCAAACATGATGCAATATATGAATCTACAAGCCAAAGAAGCTCAACAAATTCCAGACATGATAAACTCAAAGAGACTCACAACCAAGACACATTATGAGCAAACTATCAAAAGATAAAGAGAGAATCTTGAAAACAGGAGAAGTGACTCATCACATACAGATGACTCTCAATAAGTTTATCAAAACTTTCTAGCCAGAAACCTTGAAGGTTCAAAGTGCTGAAAGTTATTCAAAAGTATATTCAAAGTGCTGAAAGGAAAAACTTTGAAGGACAGCAAAGCTGTCCTTCAAAAATAAGAGAGAAATTGAGACATGCCTATATAAACAAAAACTGGAAGAGTTTATCACCACTAGACCTTTCTTCTGGTGTAAGCCTCTGTCCTCTCACATCTAGACTATAACAAAGCTCCATAACTGGTCTCCTTGAATCTTTTCTTGTCTTCAGGCTCTTCTCAAAATAGAAGTCAAAGTGAACCTGTTAAAATTTAAGTGCCTTCTCTGCTCAAATCCCCGTAATGACTTTTCACCTCGTATAAAGTAAAAGCTCCAGTCCTCACCTTGAGCTACAAGGCTGTACATGATCTTCTCCCCTCCCTCAAAACCTCTCTGAAACCCTCTTCTTCACTCAGTCTTCTCCTATCACTCTGGGCAGACACCCTCCCACTCATAACCTACCTTAGCTCTTCCTTCTTTTGAAACATTCCCCCCAACAACTTCCTCCAGGTCTACTCAGATATTAAATATTACCTTCTCAGTGAGACTCCTTCCCCTAGCAACCTCATCTAAAATTTCAGACATCTTTATCCATCCTGATACTTCTTATTGCTGCTTCATTTTTAATTCTCAACATTCATCATTATCTCACTATCAGATGTGTGTACATATATACATATATACACTAGACTATAAATATCATGATAACAAAGTTGTATTTTTTGGTTTGTTTGTTTGTTTGGTCTCTTTTGCTATCCCTGTTGCACTGGCGTAAGTGAAGAATACATGAGAAGCAAGGACTCAGCTTTGAACATTTCCACTGTAAACTTAGATTTTGTAATTCAAGAGAATATCATCATGACTATACACACCAATTGGTAGGGAGATCCTGCAGTTATTTTGAAATGAATAATTTCTAAACTCAGATGACTTTTTTTGGTCAGAGACTGCAAATGAAGACAAAGACAGGGTGACATTGGTGGTATTTTAAATTGATATTTTAAAAATGCATCTTTACTTACACTGGGATTTGAGGAATCAGTGGAATTGACTGCCTCAATTCTGCACACTGATCTCAGCACACTACAGAGAGGTGGCCCATGGGCGAGAAATAGGAGTCCCTTCTGCGAGGCAGAAAGATGGGGTAAGGCCAAGAAGAAAGTGAGAGAAGGGCCAAGAGTGATACACACTTTGGCTCTTGTGGTGAAATCCAGATGTAACTGGGACCCTGGGCCTAGCTTCAGCACATACGTTTTGATTCAAAAAACCACTCTTCTGAAAAATATAAATGAAATCAGTTCCAACTTTAACTTAGATGGGGGAAATTGCCTAAAAGTGTAGAGGGAGCTACACTCTTAGTGCACAGCCAGTCATGCCGAATCCTCTCTCTGGTTCTCTTCCACACTCAATATTCACCACAGAACTCACCACTGACCCCAGAAACCTTTTTCTCCCTCCTCTCAACTCCCAATCCAAGTCCTCTCTGAGGCCAAGTCCTGCTGCTCCCTGTTCTTGCTCCCTTCATCCTCCCTTTTCTCTCCAGTTTTTTTTCTCATGAATAATCTTGCACTTTCCAATGTAAACCGCATGTCCCACTTGCCCAGTTGTGTCTCTGTCTCACCACTGCCTCAATTCTGCATCATAAAACCCGCTGCTCTGAGCTGACAAAGCCAGAATTCTCTGAGAGGTATGGGGAGGTGGGATGGGGGTGCAGGAAAGGCTACAACCACAAAACATTAATAATTTTCTTCCCCTTCACAGTAGAATAAAGTCTCTTTTCCCTCCCTGAATTTCAAGTGTCTTAAAATATCTAATTTCAAAAGAAGGAGGAGGAAGAAGCCCTTGAAAGACAGAAAAACTGGAGAAAAGAGAAATCCCTCTCTTTGACTAGGGATTTCAGCCAAATAAGCTAAAAGGCCAGGATTCTTTTTAACCATCCATGCCACAAGATGTAAACGAATCTATTTACTCAGCAAAATATTTCCTTATTACATTTTGAGTAATTTCCCATTGAAAACAAACAGTGCATGTCAAAAAGCTCCGAGAGTCCCTCAGGCCCGCGGGGTTCAGATGGGCCAATCTCCGTCATCTTTCCTCTGCTTTCAAGAGAGGAAGCCATACAAGTTTATTTTTACTTTTGTCTTGCTATTTTGATTTATCAAATGCCACTGCTCAATTGAGTTTTGAAAAAGACAAACAAAAGCAGCAACCATCCTTGTTTAAATTGACTACAGAACATCTGAGCTGAGAGTGATCTTAGTGGACAACTAATTCGACCATATTTTATTTGCTGGTGGGGAAACTGGGAGTGGCCAAGTTTGCCAACCTTGATGTGGAATGTCCGCCTCTCATTACTCTTTTTCTACTGATTATCAGTCTCCTCTTTCTGCGCTGATGTGAAATGTCACTCTTATCATATACCGAGGTCTCCTATTTAATTCTACTCTATTATACTGACCTGCATGTTCTGGCATTGCCGCTTCAGACTTTTAATTTCTATCAAGGTATGTTTTATTTTAATATCCTATATAATATGTTTGTTTCCATTGCCCTTTAAAAATTGTTGTCTTTAATAGCTAATAAGCATGTAGAAAGATATTAATAGGGGAAATGCTGTCATCAAAGAAATGCAGATTAGGTGATATGCTACCATATTTCTAGCAGAATGGCTAAAACTAAAGAATAAGCGTTACCAAGTGGTAGTATAGATTTGGAGTAATTGGAACTCCCAGATATTGCTGGTTGAAGTGTAAACTGGTATAGATACTTCAACCGTTTTGCCAGAGACCAGCTCCAGCCAGGTTCAGGGTACCCCAAAGGTGGAGACGGCGTTGGCAATTGGGGGGAAGAAGAAAGAGAGAGAGAGAGAGAGAGAGAGAGAGAGAAAGAAAGAGACTGGACTCCAGTCTAGTGCAGAAGCTGTTTATTGGGAATTACAACAGGTCTTTTATACACAGTTGAGTGTGTGAGGGGCGTTCCCCACCCACCAGATGTTCTTTCAGCTATAATCCCATAACTTAATCCATGAAACCTTAATCCATGACTGCCTTTAAACCCTTTTCGTACTGCCTATAAACCCTTTTCATATTGCCTATAAACCCTTTTTGTACTAATATCAAGTTAAACAATTCTATAGAGACTTAAGTACTTACTTTACAAACTAAAGTGGCCCATCCCAGAATGTTTGGAATGTGGCCCAGTCCACATTCCCAGTGGGCTACCTGCAAGTAACCCAGCTGCATTCTTTCAACAAATTGGCTGTCTTCTAAAACTATATTCTACAATTTACACCTTATTCAACTTCAATAAATCCTAAGGTCATGGCCCAGAACCCTGTGACCAATACCAAGGCTCTTAGATGTGACCTGAGTTTGAATTGTAAGTTGTGTGAAAGCCAAAACTGCAGTTTGTGGAAGAATGGGAGCAATGAGCTTCTAAAGTTAGCTTGTGTTTGCCCCGGTCTCAGAGATTTTATGTTTTGAGCTCACAGGAGCTTAATCTGGTTAGTGCTGAGTAGAAAGGCAGGGGGAAATGGGGTCAATAGCTCCCGAACACATCCTAGTGGTCTCGGGGTTAACAGCCCTTCCTGATCCCTAACGCTCAGTGGGCCTCCGTGGCCGGCTCCCAACACTGTTTGGCAGTGTCTGTTAAAGCTAGGTACATATGTACTCTTGGCCCAACATTACCATTCCTCACTCTGGCTCTGATAGCAATGAGTGTTTACGTTCACTAAAAAACACATAAAAAATATGATAGCTAAAACCAGAAAACAAGCTAAATGTTTATCAAGAGGATAATTTTTTTTTTTTTTGAGTTGGAGTCTCACTCTGTCGCCCAGACTGGAGTGCAGTGGCCACTCCCAGCCACCGCATCTTCAACCTGCTGGGCTCCGGCGATCCTTCCACCTCAGCCTTCCAAGTAGCCGGAATTACAGGTATGCGCTACCACGCCCGGCTGATTTTTTTAATTTATTGTAGAGATGAGGTCTCGCTGCCCAGGTGGGTCTCGAACCCACGGGCTCAGGCAATTCACTCACCTCAGCCTCCCAAAGGCGTGGGATTACAGGCTGAGCCACTGAGCCTGGCTTCACGAGGATAATTTATCTTTTTTAACATTTTGGTGGTATTTAGCCTGGGCACTGTGGCTCATGGCTATAATCTCAGAACTTTGAGAGGCCAAGGCAGGAGAATTACTTGAGGCCAGGAGTTCAAGACCAGCTGGGCAATGTAGCAAGACCTCATCTCTCTAAAAAAAAAATCAGCTGGGCAGGGTGGTATGCACCTGTAGTCCCAGCTACTCAAGAGGCTGAGGTGGAAGAATTGCCTGAGCCCAGCAGGCCGAGGCTGCAGTGATCGTGAGCATGCCACTGCACTCCAACCTGGGTGACAGGGATCCTGACTCAAAAAAAAAAAAAAGGAGTACTACAAAGCAATGAAAGAGAATAAGCTACTGCCACATACAGTAAAATAGATGAGTCTTACAGGCACAATGTTGAATAAAAACCACACACAAACAAATTAATATTATTTTATTACATTTATAAGAAAATTAAGACAAAGTTAATTTATGATGATAGAGGTCAGAGTAATAGTTACCTTTTGGTGAATTTATTGACTGTGGGGGGGGGGCACAAGGAAGCCTTCTGGAATATTGGAAATGTTCTATAACTTGATCTGGATCATGGTTATAGTGGTGTGTGCATATAAACATATTTATTGAGTTGTGTACCCAAGGCTTGTACACCTCACTACATGAAGCTATGCCTCAATAAAAATTATTTTCTAAAATTATTATTTTATTTTAAATTTATTATTTTGGTGAAATTTAGGATCATTTGACTGATTTTGATTTTGAAAACCTCTATTAGGATTTATGTATAAAATTAGGGTGTAAATATACATCATTGAAATTTTATTTACTTTAAAAATATTCCTCTTTTAAAGTTTTGCTGTTTTCAGCTGGGCACCATGGCTCACACCTATAATCTAGCACTTTGAGAGTTTGAAGTAGGAGGACTGCTGGAGCTCAGAAGTTCGAGATCAGCCTGGGCAACACAGCAAGACTTCATTTCTACCAAAAAAAAAAAAAAATCAAACAATTATCCAGGTGTGGTGGTGCATACCTGTAGTCCCAGCTACTTGGGAGTCTGAGGTGGGAGGATCCTTTGAGCCCAAGAGTTGGAGGCTTCACCAAGCCATGATCATGCTACTGCACTCCAGCCTGAGTGACAGAGTGAGACCTCAATTCATAAATAAACAAAAATAAAGTTTTGCTGTTTTATTTATATAGGTATTACCCAGGTGTTGACTGCACTCAACAAATATTTTGATGTTCAAATTAAATTGTCTTGAATCCTCTCTCAAATGCAATGACAAACCCAGAATAGGTGAACCCATGTGGAAGACTGGGAAATTGTTTGTAGTGATGTGTAGAAGATCAAGTGATGTGCAGAAGATCAAGAACCAATAACCTGGGCTCTTCAGCTGACGTGACTCACTTGGGTCCTGCTGAAAGCTAACTCCTTGGGCATCAAGAACACAGGGCTCTTGTAAGAAAGGATGAGAGCAGTCTTTTCATTTGGGCAGGTCGGTCTCCTCAGAAAGGAATCAACAAATCTTCCAAGTGAAGGAAGAGGCCCGGGCCTCTCCATCAAGGATACCAACTTTCATTTGATCCCCTGTTTTCAATATGGCACCTCACCCTCACTGTTCTGCTGTGCCTGACATGCCCAAATTCAGACTGCTGAAAATGGGGAGAAGTAGTGATGCAACAGTGTAGGGTCATGGAAGGGATCCAGGAGACTAACTGCTCATGTAAGTACTTTAACAACCTTTCTGACTTCTGCCACATCCTACACTCTTGTGTTCATAACTGGCATCTAGAATCCGTGAGCTTTTCTAGGGCTATGTGTTGTCTCTGGCTTCCTTCCAATTGGTTTCTCTGCTTGGATTTCAATTTTCTCTCTACCTTACATTACTTACCATTTTCCTGCCTCCAAAACATTGGTGATGCAACTTGTTTGCTATCATTTTTACATCCCTTTCTTTTTACTTTGTGGATTTAGATCTTTTGAATATTCTTTTAGTTTCTGGGGAGAGTGAAGATAAACTCATATATTCAATATATTATATTTTTGTTATTTATTTTTACAATATTTTCTATCATGTATGTTGAGGTATGTAGTTTGAAACTAGCATATAGTTGCATTTTATTTATTTTATTTTATTGAGTCAGAGTTTTATTGTCACCCAAGCTGGAGGGCAGCGACACATTCACGGTCACCGTAGACTCAATCTGCCATCCAAGTAACTGGAACCACAGGTGTGCACCACCATGCCTGACTAATTTTTTTTAAATATATTGTACAGATGAGGTCTTGACAAGTTACCCAGACTGGTCTTGAACCCCTGGGCTCAGGCAATCCTCTCACCTCTACCTTCCAAAGTGCTGGGATTACAGGCATGAGCCACCGCGCCTTACTAATTGTATTTTAAAACTCAGTTTGAGTCTTTGTCATTTCTTCTTTTTTTGAGGTATGATTTGCATATAGTAAAGTTCACAGACTTTAAATGTATAATTGAATGGATTTTTACATATGAGCGCACTTGTGGATCCAACTCCTAAATCAAATCATGGACCATTTCCAGCACACCAGAAGGCTCCCTTCTGCCCCATGATGCAGCTTGGGTTCTCTTGGGAGCAGACTCTGAGACAGAGTTTTGAGTCCAGGACACTTACCATGAAGTACCTTCAGGATCAACACCTGTGTCAGGGAGGGAAGGAAGCAGAGCTGGGTGGAAAGTGTGAAGGAGGGCTCGCAGCCTCAGCCAAACCCACAGGAAATCCTAGAGCTGAAAGGACTTATTCAAATCATCCTGTCCAATGGATAGGTGACATCCAAAATGGCCAGTACTTTGCCTTTATACCCCACTTGGATCACACTGGGTGTGGACTTCCTCTCGAAGAGTGTGACCCAGGTTGAGGCAGCTCTCTGCTGCTGATGCAGCCTCTGGAGCAATGACAGCTGGTGGCTGTTGGCTGACAGCACTCCCCGCAGCTGGGGCAAAGCCCTTCTTTGAAGGAGGAATCTGAGCAATGCCTTCTCATGTCTACCATACCCTCTTTGTCAAGATACCCCCCAAAGAAAACATTATTCAGCTCCTATTACCTTAGATGAGTTTTGATTGATTTTGAACTTCATTTATGTGGAATCACACAGGATGGATTCTTTCCATTCTAGTTTATTTTATCCAACATATGTCTGTGAGGTTCATCATGCTTTTGCACACAGAAGTCATTCTTTTTCATTGCTACATAATATTCCATGGTAAGAACATACCACAATGTATCTATTCTTTCTTCCATTGATGAACATTTGGATTGTTTCCATTTAGTGCTATTAGGAATAATTTTGTTACAAGCATCCTTATACATATTTATCCATGTTTTGTGTATATCCTCTTTTAGAGCACATAAAAACTCATTTCCTTGGTATATATTCCAGGACTGGGATTTCTGGGACACAGAATATATGCATGTTTATCTTTACTATTTATTGCTAAATAGTTTTCTGAAGTAGTTTATACTTTCAATTTTTAAATTTTCTTTCTGTTATATCTTTGCTTTCTCAGTCATTTATTCTGATTTAGCTTTATTTTCCCTTCCATTTAATTTGCTCTCCACCTTCTAGTTTCTTGAGAAGGAAGCTTAAATAATTCACTGTCAACTTTTCTTTTTCTAATATATTCATTTATTTCTCCTTGGCCAGAAACTGCATTCTGTAAGTTTTGATATGCCTTATTTTTTTATTATTATTTTTATTATAAAGACATGGGGTACAATTCAGGATTAGATATCCAAATGTTGATTATGCAGGTACCCTTGTGGATGAGATATGTCTCTTCCTCTCCTAGCAATTTCCCTCAAATGTCAATCCCACACCCCTCCCCCGACAGTTTCCCACTACTGCCAGTCACTTTCTTATAATATTATAATTTTTCAAGCTCTGCTTATGGATGAGAACATACAGTACTCTGTTCTTTGTTTCTGTGATAAATCACTGAGTATGATCAACTTTAAATCCATCCAAGATGCTGCGAAGTCCACATTTTGTCCTTCTTTATGGCTGCATAATTTTCCATTGTGTGTATGTACCACATTTTTTTTTAACCAGTATAGCTTTGATGGGCAACATGGTTATTTCCATGTTTTTGCTATTGTGAATAGAGCTGCAACAAACATTCGTGTGCAGGTATCTTTTTTGTAGAATGATTTGAGTTCCTCTGGGTATATTCCCAATAGGGAAATGCTGGGTTATATGGAAGGTCAATTTCTAGTTCTTTCAGAAATTGTCACACTGTTTTCCAAAGAAGTTGCACTAGTTTGCATTCCCACCAGCAGTGTAGAAGCGTTCCTTTTTCTCCGCATCCTTGCCAACATATGTTGTTGTTTGTTTTATTTAATAATGGCCATTCTTAAATGGTTAGGTGGTGTCTCAATGTAGATTTGATTTGCATTTCCCTGATGATGAGTGAGGCTGAACATTTTTCATGTGTCTGGTGGCTGCCCATATATCTTCCTTTGAGAAGTGTCTATTCGTGTGTTTTGCCCACTTTTTAGTGGGGCTGTTTTTTTTTTTTCCTTATGGCACGTTTTTGAGTTCCTTGTAGATGCTGGATGTTAGGCTTTTGTCAGATATACAGTTGGCAAATATTTTTTCCCATTTTGTGGGCTGTCTCCCTGCTCTCTTGATAGTTTCTTTTACTTTGCAGAAGCTCGTTAGTTTGATGAGGTCCCACTTGTCTATGTTATTTCTTAAGGTATGGGCATTTAGGTTTCCGAGTAGGAATTGGTTGCCAGTTCCAATTTCCATAATGGTGCCTCCTGCGTTTTCTAAGATTCTTATAGTTTGAGGTTTTACGTTTAGGTCTTTGATCCATTTAGAGTTAATTTTTGTGTATGGTGATAAGTAGGGGTCCTGTTTCAATCTTCTGCATGTGATCAGCCAGTTTTCCCAGCATCATTTACTCAATAGATTCTCCTCTCCCCAGTGGTTATTTTTGGAGGCTTTGTCAAAGATGAGTTGGTTGAGAAATTGAGGCTTTGCTTCTGGAATCTCTATCCTGTTTATTTGCCTGTTCTTGTACCAATACCAGGCTTTTTGATTACTATAGCCTTATAGTAAAGTTTGAAGTCTGGAAGTGTGATACCTCCTGTTTTGTTTCTTTTGCTAAGGATTATTTTGGCTATTTGTGGTCGTTTATGTTTCCATATAAATTTCTGTATTTGTCATTTCCAGGTCTGAGAAGAATGATGTTGGTAACTTAATGGGTATTGCATTGAATCTGTAGATTGTCTTTGGCAGGGTGGACATTTTAACAATGTTGATTCTTCCTATCTATGAGCATGGAATATTTTCCATTTGTTTGTGTCTTCTTGGATTTCTTTGAGCAGTGTTTTGTAGTTCTTATTGTAAAGGTCTTTCACTTCTCTGGTTAGAAAGATGACGAGGTATTTCATTTTTTGTGTGTGTGGCTGTTGGGAATGCGATTGTGCTTTTAATTTGGGTTGCTACCTGCTTGTTGTTGGTGTATAGGAATGCAACTGTCTTTTGCACATTTATTTTGTACCCTGAGACTTTTCCAAAGTCTTTATCAGTGCAAGCAGTTTTTGACAGATTCTTTTGGATTTTCAAGGTATAGGATCATATCATCAGCAAAGAGGGATAACTTGACTTCCTCTTTTCCTATTGGATACCCCGGATTTCCTTCTCTTGTCTAATTGCCTGAGCTAGGTCTTTCAACACAATGTTGAACAAGAGGGATAAGAGTGGGCAGCCTTATCTTGTTCCAGTATTTAGGGGAAATGCTTCCAGTTTCTGTCCATTTATCAATGTGTTAGCTGTGGGTATATTTTGAGGTATGTTCCTTATATACTTAGGTGTTTGAGGGCTTTTATCAAGAAGGGATGCTGGATTTTATGAAAAGCTTTTTCTGCATATAATGATATAATCATGTGGTTCTTGTTTTTATAGCTCTTTATGTATTTAATGACATTTATGGTCTTGCGAATGTTGAACCAGCCCTGCATTATGGGGATGAAGCCTACTTGGTCTTGGTGGATGATTTTTGAGATGTGTTTTTGGATTCGATTTGCTAGAATCTTGTTGACGATTTTTGCATCTATGTTCTTAAGGGATATTGACCTGTAGTTCTCTTTTTTTGTTGGATCTTTACTTGGTTTGGGTATCAGTGTGATGTTAGCTTCATAAAATGATTTAGGGAGAATTCCATCTTTCTCAATTGCCTGGAATACTTTCAAGGATTGGTATAAGCTCCTCCTTATGTGTTTTGTAGAATTTTGCTGGAAAACCATCTGGTTCAGGGCTTTTTCTGTAGGTAGTTTTCATATGACAGAGCCAGTTTCCTGGGTTGTTATTGGTCTATTTAGTGTCTCAATGTCTTCTTATTTTAACCTGGGGAAGTTGTGTGATGTCAGAAAGTCCTCCATTTCATTTAGGTTATCAAGTTTGTTTCCACATAGGTATACATAGTAATCTCTGATAATCTTTAGTATTTCTTTGGGGTCAGTTGTGATTTGATCTTTTGTATTTCTGATTGTGTTTATTTGGGCTTTTTCTCTCTTTTTCTTGGTCATTCTGGCTAGGAGTCCATCAATCTTGTTAATTCTTTCAAAAAAACCAGCTTTTTGTTTTTTTGATGTCTATGATATTTTTGTCTTCTATGTCCAATATTCAGGCTCTTATTTTGGTGATTTGGATTCTTCTGCTAAAGTTGGGGTTTTGGTGGTCTTCTCTTTCCAGCTCCCTTAGGTGATTTGTTAGGCTCCCCACTTGTGATCTTTCTGGTTTCTTGATGTGTGCTCATAGAGATATAAATTCCCCTCTTAGAACTGTTTTCATGGCATCCCAGAGGGTTTGGTAAAATGTTTCTTCATTTTCATTTATTTTCAGGAATCTTTTAATTTCTGCTTTGACTTCAGTATTGACCCGGTAGTTGTTCAGCGTCATGCTGTTTAGTGTCCATGTCTTTGTGGGCTTTGGGGAAATGTTGTTGGTGTTGATATTCATTTTTTTTCACTGTGGTCTGAGAATGTGCATGGCAAGATTTCAACTTTATGAAATTTGTTTATGCTTGATTTATGGCCAAGGATGTGATCAATCTTGGAGTATGTTCCATGTGGTGATGAGTAGAATGTTATTCTGTGGTTGTTGGTTGGAATAATCTGTAGGTATCTATTAAGTCCATTTGGTCAAGTGTCAAGTTTAGGTTCTGAATCTCCTTGTTGATATTTTGCCTCAATGATCTATCTAGGGCTGTTAGTGGGGTATTCAAGTTCCCTGCTGTAATAGTGTTAGAATCAGTATCTTTTTTTTTTAGTTTACTTAATAGTTGCTTTATAAATGCTGGTGCTCCTGTGTTGGGTGAATATATGTTTAGGATGGGTATTTCTTGTTGATGGATTGAATGTTTTATCATTATGTAGTGTCCTTTTGCATCTTTTAAAATTTTTGATAGCTTAAAGGTTGTTTTGTCTGATATTAAGATTGCAACTCTTGCCTTCTTTTGTGATCTGTTTTCCTGGACACTCATTTTCTGTTCTTTAACTTTGAGTCTTTGTGCATCCCTTATGTTGAAATGAGGTCATGGTTTCTTATCCAGTTTGCAATTCTGTGTTTTTCAGCGGTGCATATAGTCCATTCACATTCAGGCTGATTATTGAAATGTGATTATTTTATTGCTGTCATAAGGTTCTTATAAAGTTTTTTTTTTGTTTGCTTATTTTCTTTGGCTTTGAGGTTAATGTATGTATGTGTTTTCAAGTTCCTTTTGCACTGAATTCTCTGTTGATTCTGTGCTCTGCTGTTCTTTTGGGAAAAGTGCAGTCATTCTTTCTTTTCTTTTTTCTGTGTTTAATACCTTTTTAAGTGTCTCCTATAGAGCTGGTCTGGAAGCTGTATAATCTTTTAGGGAATGGATATCTGGGAAGATTTTAATTCTCCATCGCTGATAAAGCTGAGCTTGTCTGGATAGGAAATTCTTGGTTGAAATTGTTTTTCTTTGAAGACTTTGAATATAGGGCTCCAGTCCCTTCTCGCTTGTAATGTTTCAGCTGATAGGACTGATGCTATTCTGATTAGTTTTCCCTGGTATGTAATCTGACCTTCCTTTCTTACAGTCTTTAGAATTTTTTCTTTTGTGCCTACTTTGTGTAGGTGAATCACTATTTGTCTAGGGATAGATCTTCTCATTTGCTGTCTTGTGGGGGTTCTCTGTATCTCTTGTGCTTGGCTGATCACATCTCTGGTGAGATGGGGAACTTTTTTTTTAATTACTTCCTGGAATATCTGTTCCAAGTTGTTCTTCATTTCCCTTTCTTCTGGAATACCAATTAGGCATAGGTTTGGCCTCTTGATATAATTGCACATCTCTTGTAGGCTTTGTTCTTTCTTTCTGAGTCTTATTTCTATGTTTTTTACAGATTGGGTTAATTTCATGTTCTGATCTTCAAGTTCTGAGATTCTTTCTTCACCTAGGTTAATTCTGCTTTTCATGCTTGTTATCTTGTTATTTATTTCCTGGATGAAATTTTTTATTGCCAAAATCTCCTTTACAAGTTATTTCAGTGTTGCATCTTGTCTTTCTTGAGTCTTATTCACTCTTTCCATCCATTCCCGAATCCCTGTCATATTCTGGGGACAGTCATTGGTGACTTCCATTGTTTGGGCACTAAGGTCTGATTTTTCAGGAGTTTTGTCTTTGGTACACTTGAAATTACCTGAGGTCTTCCTTTGGTTTTTCCTCACTTATGACAGATATCTTGTTTTTCTCTTTAGTTCTGTTATTCAGTGTCAGTGGGAGAGACTTTCCCTTCAGATGTTTGCTTAGTCCTCTATTCTTCCCTGATATGGGCTCTGGATTTGTTTATTTTGAAGTAAGACAATGGATGGGAAGCTTTGCTGTCTCTTGTAGCTTTTGAAATTCAAATAAAGTAGGTTATGGGGCACTAGGATTCAGAAACTACTTGTAAGTTACAGTGTTCACTTGTGGTATGTGTTCCCTGAAACTCACTCCCCATCACCACTCTATATGATGATGAAAAGTAGAAACCAATGCAAAAAACAACTGGACACACACAGAGAGACATACACACCCCCCCAAACAAACTGGGATAACAACAAAGTGAAACAAAACAAACAGCAAAAAACCAAGAAGATTAAACAGACACACACACATACCTAGCATAAAGTGAATAGAGAAGAAAAACAGAAAGACTGGAGGGCGGAAAAATGGAACTCATATCAAACCTCACATATATATTGACAAACACCTTAAACTACAAAAAATTAAAATAAAAAAATCCCAGAAGAACAAAAGAGCAAAAACAAACCATCAACAACAAAATTGATAGATGAACACTCAATCATTCACATACACACATAAACAGAAAACAACAAATAAAAAAATAAAGAAACAGAGAATGAAAAGAAAAAATATTCGGAGGGGAGCAGATCAAACCCTCACATACACATTCACACACAAAGGAAAAATACTTTAAAAATAGATGAACTGTGAGTGGATTGCCTGAGCCCGCGGGTTCGAGACCCGCCTGGGCAGCGAGACCTCATCTCTACAATAAATCAAAAAATCAGCCGGGCATGGGAGCACATGCCTGTAATTCTGGCTACTTGGAAGGCTGAGGCAGAAGGATCGCCAGAGCCCAACAGGTCGAGGCTGTGGTGGCCAGAAGAGGCCACTCCACTCCAGTCTGGGTGACAGAGTGAGACTCCAACTCAAAAAAAAAAAAACAATAGATGAACTAACAAGCAGTCAAAAAATTTAAAAAAAAATTTTTTTTAATTGAAAATTTACAAAAAACCCTACCCTCTTGTGACAGGCTCTGTAATTGTCCCTATAATCAGGTCTCTCCTGCAGAGCCATGTCTTTCACTCTCTTCACAATGTCCAAATCACAGAAGGAGGAGGGTCAGTTGAGGTAACCTCAAACTATAAGAATCTTAGAAAACACAGGAGACACCCTTATGGAAACTGGAACTGGCAACCAATTCCAATCCAGAACCCTAAAGGCCAAGACCTTAAGAAATAAGATAGACAAGTGGGACCTCATCAAATTAATGAGCTTCTGCAAAGCAAAATAAACCATCAAGAGAACAGGGGGACAGTGCACAGAATAGGAAAAAATATTTGCCAACTCTATATCTGACAAAGGCCTAACATCTAGGATCTACAAGGAACTCAAACGCACCGAAGGGAAAAAAACAAACAGCCCCTTTAAAAAATAGGCAAAAGGTCGGGTTCGGTGGTTCAGCCTGTAATCCCAGCACTTTGGGAGGCTGAGGCGAGTGGATTGCCAGAGCCCACGGGTTCAAGACCTGCCAGGGCAACTTGGCAAGACCTCGTCTCTACAATAAATCAAAAACTAGCCGGGTGTGGCAGCGCACACCTGTAGTTCTAGCTTCTTGGAAGGCTGAGGCAGAATGATCACTGGAGCCCAGCAGGTCAAGGCTATGGTGGCCGTGAGCATGCCACTGCACTCCAGTCTGGGCAATAGAGTGAGACTCCAACTCAAGCGGGAAAAAAAGGAAAAGAAAAGACGTAAAAAAAAGTGGGCAAAAGACAAGAATTGATACTTACCAAAAGAAGATGTATGGGCAGCCAACAGACACATGAAAAAGTGCTCAGCCTCATTCATCATCAGAGAAATGCAAATCAAAACCACATTGAGATACCATCTAACCCCTGTAAGAATGGCCATCATTAATAAAACAAACAACAACAGATGCTGGCGAGGATGTGGAGAAAAAGGAATACTTCTACATTGTTGGTGGGAATGCAAACTTGTATAACCTCTCTGAAAAACAGTCTGGAGATTTCTGAAAGAACTAGAAATTGACCTTCCATATGACCCAGCAATTCCCCTATTGGGAATATACCTGGAGGAACTCTAATTATTCTACAAAGAAGATACTGGCACACGAATGTTCATTGCCAGTATTCACAATAGCAAAAACATGGATCCAACCATGTTGCCATCGAAGCTGAAAAAAAAAGTGGTACATATACACAATGGAGTATTATGCAGCCATAAAGAATGACAAATATATGGACTTTGCAGCAACCTGGATGGATTTAGAGTCGATTATATTCAGTGATTTATCACAGAAACAAAGAACAGAGTTCCATATGTTCTCACTCATAAGGGGACCTTGAACAATTATAATGCTATAAGAAAGCGATTGACAGTAATGGGAAACTGTTGGGGGGGGGTTGCATGATCAATGTTTGTATACCTAGCCCTGAATTGTATCTCACATCTTTACATTAAAAATAAAAAGTAGATGACCTAACAGTCAAAAAAAATTTTAAATTTTTTTTAAAATTGAAAAAAATACACAAAACCCTGCCCTCTTGTGACAGGCTTTGTAATTGTTCCTCTAATCAGTTCTCTCCTGCAGAGCCACCTCTTTCATTCTCTTCACAGTGAAGGAAGGCGGAGGGGCAGTGGAGGTGGGTGGGGCTGCAGTCCTCCCCTCCCACTCTGGTATGGTCAGGGAGATCTCCTCCAGTGGGAAGGTACAGGATTGTCTCTTCCCCAGGTATGTACTGGGTGGGGGGTGCCCCAGAGAGGCCTATCCTGGAATGGAGTTCTCCTATTGCAACTGATGTCCAGGTTCTGCCTGGGTTTGTCAGTCATTGCCCAGTGAGTGGGTCTGACATTCAGAGGATTGCTGGGGAGGAGGAGGTTTGGGTCAGCCCCGGACTCACCACTGACCTCTTTGGAGTTCTTCCTTGTCCTTTTCTGGCCACACCCTTTGTCTCCTGGCTGGATCAGGGTAAGGGGTGGGGCACCTGGATCTCAGCACTCATCAGGTCCCTCCCAAGTTTGTGCTTTCTGGATATTCCCTCTGGGTCATGATCAATCCCTGAGTAGTTGATCCTCCAGTCACAGAGATTGGGTCTGTTGCTCCGTGGTGAGTGAGTCCGAGCACTTTCCTGCCCCGCCTTCAAGATGGTGGTGGGGTCCCTCTCTTGTCCTCTTCTGTGGGACTTTGCCTCTGGACTCCCTCCACAGCCTCTGCTGCCTACCAACACCCTACCAGGTGTTGAAGTGGTGAGGCAAAGCTAGGAGCCTCCTGCTGCACCGGTGAGGGAGAACCTGGGGCCATATTCCCTGGGAAGAGCCAGGAATGAAGCAGAGAAGCTAAAGCACCAGTTGTTGCACCAGGGGCCTGGGCACTTGCTCATGAACCCCTACTTAGACAGTCTCTCCCAGCATTTTCTTCCCAGAGTGTGTTGATTTAAAAAACAAAAAAAGAAAATGGTGCTCAGCTTCTGTGTCCTGAGAATTGCTAGGGTCCAAGCCCGGCAGCTGTGGCACAAGCTGCTGCACCTGGAGACCCCTGTCCGTTAGCTCCCTAGCCCTCACTCAGTCAGCCACTCACATGCCCACTCACTCATCAGCACGTACACAAAATTTTCCATACACTCACTCACTCACACGGGGACTTGCTTAGTCCTGCCTTATTTTATTAAGTTCAAAATATAACTGTGGTTGTGATTTATTTTTTGATACATGTGTTATTGAAGTTGGGGATTTTCTACTTATCTCCTGTTGTTTCAAGTTTAAGTCTACTGTAGTCAAACAATACTTTTTGTATGTTCTTAGATCTTTGATACTTTCTGAGACTTACTCTGTGATCCAAAATATAGACTATTTTGGTAAATGTTCTATGTAAACTTGAAAAAAAAATGTGTTCTGCAGTTATTAGGTGTGATGATCTATGGGTGAATTAGGCTCAGATATTCCTTGTTTTTAGACTTTTTTTTCAATTACTATCAGTTACAGAGAATGCTGTATTAAAATTTCCAACTATAATTGCAGATTATCAATTTCTACTTCTATCAACTTTTGTTTTATATATTTACATTATATTGAGTGTATGCAAATTTTAAATGACTCTGTCTTTTTGATGAATTGGCTCTTTTATCCTTAAGAAAATCTCTTTCTCTCTATTAACATTTCTTGCTTTAAATCCCACCATATGATATTAATATAGCTATATTAGTTACATTTTGCTTAGTGTTTACATGGCATATATTTTTTATTCCCTTATTTTTTCTTCTTCTTGTGTCTTATAAATAAAATAAGTATCTCATAAATGGTATTTTCTCTCTTGTAAACAGCATATAATCAGGTTTGTTTGTTTGCTTGTTTGTTTTTAGAAAGCAGGATTTATTGAGAGGACAGAAAAGCTCCCACAGTGGGAGGAGACCTGAGTAGGTTGCTAATCAATTTCTTTTTTAAACTAATTTGGGAAATGGACCAGGAAAAAAAAAAAAGCTTGTAATTGCCAGTTCACCTCACAAGTAGAATTTCAACTTATCTAGTCACTTTGTCTCTACAGCGCTCCTATGTCTTTAAAAACATAATTTCAGAAACTCTTGGTCTTTTTTTTTCTTTTTAGTTATTGCAGCAAGAGTATTGGGTTACTGTGACCTACTACACCCTACCATGAAGTCTGAGTCTTTGCCATTTAATAGCAAGTTTAACTATACACATTTAATGTGATAACTTCTTTGTTTGATCTAATTTCTCTTATTTAATACTTTGTGGCTCTTTTCCTTTTACATTTTGACAAATGTATCTTTTTGCCTCTAGTAATATAGACATTCTGTACCCCAGATGTCATATGGCTCCTTGATACTTAAAAACAAAACAGAACCATTGACTCTCTCTACCACACCCAATGAGAAATATCCCCTCCAAGATTCTGGTAAGTTTACAGGGGCTCACATTGTCCTGGAAATCATTGCTTCTGGGTGTTTACAGGAGCTCACATTGTCCTGGAAATCCTTGCTTCTGGGTGTCTGTCTCTAGCACACTCTCTCTAGCAGCACTCCTCGTGGCTGTGTGGTACCCACAGCTTCATGCTGGCCCAGATGGTTCTTCGTTCCCTTCTCCTTTATTCCTACCCCCACCCACCTCCTCATCACTCCAGTCCTTACACTAAGCTTTTCATTACCTCCAAACCTCCTTTCTGCAAAGCCTTTACTGATGTCTGAGGGTAATGAAAGGATTGAGAATTATAGCTGGACAAGATATAATAACACATGAGGTGAATCACTTCTTAAAAGTTCCAGTTGGAGGCCCAAACTTCACTTGCACGTAGGCTACTTATGTACATGATCCACATCTCTGTAATAAAATCAAGTTTAAAAAAAAGTCTTTGATCATCCTGACATTAGCAATTCCTCGTGTCAACTTTTTCCACAAGCGATGACTCTTTCACCATGCTAAGTCAGTTTCTTTCTCTCGTTGGACCTTTACTTTTGCATAGGCAACATTTTGGCTCTGCACTTCTATTCGCCTCTACCTATCTCTGTAGCTTCTAAAACTGACTTACGTTCTATGCCAGAAGAGAAGCCTGTGTCTTCTGGATAATACACTAACCAGCACCCACATTTACATGTGATTTTAAGTTTCAGTCTTTCCTCCCACATTGTCTCTGTATGTTAAAAAGAATCACAGAAAGACTGCTTTTATCCCTATGATTTATGCTGGAAATTTCTCTCACTCTCTTTTCCTATGTCTGTCTGTTTTATGGAAGGTTGTATTTCAAAGATAGGTGAACCTAATTCTTAATCATAATCAAGCGAGAAATCATATCTGTTCACTATTCCCTATCCATTATGTAAAAGAAGACATTTAACAGTTACCAACTCCCAGTTACGGTTGACATACTCTAAGCTTTTAGCTCCAAACTACGGGATAGAGTTAATCAGTGGCTCAGCCTGTAATCCCAGCACTTTGGGAGACCAAGGTGAGTGGATTGCCTGAGCCCGCGGGTTCGAGACCAGCCCAGGCAACTTGGCGAAACCTCATCTCTAAAATAAAAAATCAAAAATTAGCCGGGAACGGTAGTACGCGCCTGTAGTTCCGGCTACTTGGAAGACTGAGGTGGAGGGATTGCTGGAGCCCAGCAGGTGGCCATTAGAGTATATGAATTGCTTTACTGTCTGCATGATACCTTTCAAGTAACACTTATCAGGTTTCCCAGGAGTAGCAGCCTGAAGTGATCAGGGTCAACCCTGTCTCTGTTCTTTTCTAATTGGCACACTTGCTTTTGTAGAAGCCAGGTAATTACTGATGCAGACTTCTCTGTTGCATATTTATTTCTTTATGTCCATGGGAATTGGGAAAAGGAGAGGAAATGACCCATGTGCTTAAATGCAGGGAAAGTTGCCTGCATCTTGGACTAGAAATCCTTTAATTTACTTCTACAGAAACTGGCTTTCCTATTAAAATTCATTCCTTAGGTTACTTTATGTCTAATAGCTAAGTTCATGCTCCCACCCCAATCCTACCTAACTTACCACTTCAACTTTCTCCCCTGACAGGGACCCTCCTGTCACAGTTTTAGGCCACCTTCCTCATTCAAGGAATGCAAATTTACTTGAATATTCACCCCAGTCTGTTTTTATTTTAAAATACCTACAATGTTTCCACTGTTTAACACAGACTTTATTCCTAAAACTCTGTTCAAAATAGACTTTTTTATAAATTAAATGCACCAGCAGAGATGTTATTTAAAGGAAGTTTTCAGTGAATCATTTTTGCAAAGTAAATGATTCTTTGCAATATGTATAAACTCCTATCCCAGCCATTCCACCTCCCCTTCCCACTAACAACAATAACAAAAAAATCTGTTTTATAAATTTGGATTTCTGAATAGTAAATGAAGCTTACCATAGTTCATTTGAAAACTAAATATAAACATTTGCAGACTCTATTGTGGTTCTCTCATATCCATATAAGTAATTATGCATTCTCTCTACTTGAGAACTTACTATTTCTTGTCACTGCTTTCACTTTCTTTTTTTTCTTTTTCCAGTCTGTGCAGATGCACAAAGAAAGTTGAAAGGAGAGACAAGAAAGATCAAGGGAAATAATGATTTTTTGTGTAAATGCACAAACTTCTCAATTTCTCCTCCTGGACTCCAAGCTCCTTAACTTTGTTCTGCTGTCGTGATTGGCTGTCAGAGATCAAGCAGGCATGCTCAACAGCATGTGCACACTGGTGGGGTTTTGCATGCTTTACTCTCAGGCAGTGAAGTCAGTAACCCAGAAAAATCAATTCATTCCTGGAGTTTAAGTTTCTGGTGAAAACCACCACTCCAACATGAATGTCCATTCCCACTTCAGGAATGTCCTTGCATGGTACTTTCCCCAGCGCTGCACCCTTGATGTAGGTAGTGATGATGACTGTCATGAGGACAAAGGGTCCAAACGTGAGAAAACCTTGCAGTGATAGATAATCCTTTGCAGTTGTCTGAGAAGCACAAGAAAATGGTGTTGTTGAACTGTGGTTCTCACGAATAGGACCTGCTTCTGATGGTTAAAAGGGAGTTCTCAGTAGACTTCATGCTGAAGTAATTAGCCAAATTTTTTTATTATATTCTGACAAGTTCAATACAGAGTTGTTTGGCTACTTTCTACAGTCACAACACACATGGAAAACACATGTGGCATTGACTGGAGTTTGTTCTACTCTAGAGGTGTTGATAAAATATTTTTTTAAAATGTAATTCACAAGCCTGTAACATTCCTCAGCTCTATAGGATATTATCCTGCCTCCTAGTCAAGGGGCAGTGTCTTTGCAGAGAACACCATTGCAACCAAGCTGTCTCTACCACTCAAGGCAGTAGTGCCCTGCCTCAGCCCTGACCTTGGCTTAGATCCAGACCATTTGCAGGGACTTCACTTCACAAGGAAAGTTGTGCATTCGGGTCAAGGAATGACGCCAAGCCAGGGCTTGCTCTCACCTTCTTCTCCTCTGGCTCTTGCAAGAGTTCTGTGTTCCCAGAACCTGAGCACCAGGCTACCAGCAGAATTCAGGTTTAAATCTTAGAAAGCAGTATGTATATAAGTGGCTAATAATGTAGAGTAAATAAAATCACCAAGTCCTCGCATTTCCCCCTCTCCTCGTAACTCATCTATCTTGAATCCATTCATCACCACCGTCAATATCTTAATTCTGATACCTTGGATCCATGCAAAACATCTCTCGCCTCCAGCATTATTTTCTTCAAGACATTCTCCTACCATGGCCAAAGTAGTCTTCCTAAAATGCAAATGTGATCTTGTTTCTTTCCTTCTCAAAGCACTTCCGTGGCTCCTTGGGTCTTCAGGATTAAGTTCAAATTCCTTGGTAAGAATTAAGTGGGATGACATGTCATTTGTTGTCCAAACCAATCACTCTTGAGTGTAGAGGACAGGAGGAGGTGATAGGTGGGAACCACTGAAGGACCATAGCAGGGCAAACTGAGACATACGGTCAACCAGAGCATAAACGAGCAGTGCTTCACAGCCTGATCCCAGCTCCTCTCTCTGCCCTCACCTCCCAGCCATTTCCTTTTTTTGCATATGTTGTTCTCACTGCCTTGAATTCCATTCTCCTCGCCACCCACTCCTTCACCTGGACAACTCCGGGACAGGTCAGATCCCAGCTTAGGCTCCTCTTGTTCTGAGAAGCTGTCCTGGCCCCTAGAGACCAAGCGGGGTGCTGCCCTGTGGGTGCTCTCCCTCTGCTGTGTCTACTCCTGCCTTGACAGTGACTGCACAGTACTGTTTATCTTTCTCTCCCAATGCCTCGTCACCATTTGCCATTCTCCCAGCACAAGATAAAACATCCCCATCTCTGTGCCTGAAGAGAAAAATGTAACTTACAATGTCATGAATAAGGGGGAGAGGGGAGCACCTGGAAGGGAGGTGAGCAAGACTGACATGGGGTGCTCCTAATGTCCTCATCCGCCACTCGGGTGCTGGTGACACAGTGATGCTCAGCCAGAGAAGTTTCTTGGAGCTGGGAGATACACTTCTCCATATGTACATTTCAAAAAGTTTGCAAATAAAACGAGTAAATTATCTTCAAATCACTTTTCCAAACTGGGTAACTGGGGACTCCAGCCCTTGCATCCTCTCCCCCAGCCATGGCGTGGACCTGGAACGCCCGCCACGGCGATGGAGGCGCCCTGAAATCTTCCAGACGCCCACCCGCCACCGCATCAGATGGGGCTTAGGCACTCCTCGACCAACACGTCCAGATGAGCCGGCTTGCCCATTGCCTGGGTGCGAGTTTAATTCTGAGGCACGCTCTCGTTTTTCGCTAATTGTGCATGTGTTTCTAATGAAAATTCCAAGCATGTATTTGAGCTCCCCGCCCTTTCTGGGCTGCTCACAACGCGCTGCAATATACCTTGCGTGTGCGCGTTCCAGCATTAGCATTCTATTTCAGATGCACGCTCCAGACATGCATGCTCAGCAGTGCCTTGCCGCCCACCCCCCAGCCCCATGACCCTCATTCCCATTTCTGTTTTCCTGGAGACTGGCTTGCCCTGGGACTCCTGGGCTTTTCCCTGGCCTGTCCCCATGGTTCTAAAATGATACCAGCTGCTGACATCCAGCGGCTGTCGGGCTTCATTACAGATGTATATTCTGTGAGACGCTGGTCCATTCCTATTTGAAGGGAGTCCTGCCCAGAGCTGCATAAATGGCCCCACGACAGGCAGAAAGGCCATCGTGGCCCCCCTGTAGTGAGTGCAGACCTGCCGTGCCTCGATTGTTCCCTGCGTCTGGCTTGGAGGAACACATGGAGGGCCTGAGGACCCAGGCAGCCTGGTTCGGGACAGAGGGCAGGGCCCTTCCCTTGGGCCTTCTCTGTGTTCATTGCCCTTCTTCCACCTTAAAGGCCTAATGGGGAATCGTTTCCTGACAGAAACTCAACTGGAATTGTGAAACAGAAGCCATTTTAAAAGAAGCCGGCTCTGCATTTTATTATTTTTCCAGGGAAAAACAGGGTCTGCCTTTGCCAGGCCTCGGTGCCACGGTAGGATATGACTTGTGACAGGTCTGAAAAGCATTCAGAACAGTAAACACGAGTGTGGCCACAGCACCCTAATTTAACCCGGGGCCTTCGAGGCTGGTGGTGTTTACCAAGGCACTCCAGCACAAGTGGCTTCGTTTCAGAGGACATCATTCCTTTCAAATCAGAGCCTGAGAGGAAGGGCATATAAGAAGGAGAAAAGTTTGGTTTCAATCTGTGAAATTGGTTCCCCTGGGGGAAACTTTAATTCTTGTCACATGCTTAGGGAGAATGCAGAAGGGACATTTTCCGCATTTGCAGATACATTCTGTGCTGCAGTCCCAGGTTTCTGTGCAAAGACTCTCGTTCCCATCTGAGGTGCTTCTGGAAGACATGAGGAATTCTGGGGTGCCCGGCAGGTGACAGAGTGGTTGGCCAACCACGGCACACAAGAAGTGCCCTGACCGGGGAACTGAGGCAGGGCCAAGAGGGGGAAGCAGATGGCTGCACTTGAGCCTGGAGCAGCCCCTTCCCAGGCAAGTAAGAGCAGAGACAAGTCTGAGAAAAGTCCTCTCATAAAACTGCTTTTTAGCTTCCTTTCTCCTGGCTGCCCAGGCTCTGTGGGTCCCGGGTGTCTGCGTGCCAGGACGCAGGCCAGCCCAGAGTCCTTGACACCCCCAGTGAGGGGGTGAGAAGCACAGTGCGCTCCATTGATCCTGCCAGGCCATATAAACGGAGCCTTGGTTATGGCCGTCAAAAACACATTTCCCAGCCCTCGTTTCTTAAATCCAATGCCCTTGGGATAGAAGTCAGAAAGTCTAATTATAACAGGCGACTTTGGGGCACTTCTGGGCATCACTGGTGTTTTGAAGAGGAAGAGGAGACTCAGTGGGGAGACCTGGCAGCTCCAACAAGGAGATGGAAGTGCTACAGACATTTCTCTACAAAAAATAAATAACCCTACAGTTAGGTAAATATTCTGTAGATAAACAAAGACTGTGAAGCACCAGAGTTAAGTTGAGATGGGCTTTAAAATGAGGCCTTATTAGATCCCCTTTAAGATACAAACAGAACCATCGACTTTAGGAGCATTCAGGAGAGTTTTGGGGATGTCACTCTGGGCACAGTCCCCAAGGGTAGCTGGCTTCTTTTAGGCTCCAAGGCATACCCAATTGACCACCTTCCCGTGTTACCTACTGTGTCATTGCTCTGACCTTTCTTTCCCATTACCTCACTCCACACTGTGTGTGTGTGTGTGTGTGTGTGTGTGTGTGTGTATAATCTCGTCTTCTTAGCTGGGCTGGTGACACCCCAAGGGCAAGGCTCATCTGTGTGGCTTATCTCTGAATCCTGTGTGCCTACAACAGTCAGGCACATAGTAGGGCTTCGCGACTCATGGCTGAAAAAATGAGTCAGTGAGTTTTCCTGATTGCTGCTAAGAAAGAAGAATGTTGGAAAAGGCGATACAAAAATGAATGGGTGGAGGTTTTGAAAACCTCAACTGGTCTAACTGGAGTTAGCATGGTTTAGAAAAATAGCTTTGAAGGCAAAAAATTCCTTGTGACTACTTCAGTTCTGGCTAAAAGAAGACTGGCCTGGGGAACATTGAAGATTCCCATCGTGTAACTGTGTCCATGTTTGCCCATACTAGAGTGTAGGACTAGGGGAGTAGGTTGGGCATGGAGAGCTCAGAGGCACAGAGAATGCTAAATGTGAAGGGAAGAGCCAGCTCTATAATTGGCAGCTCCCAAGCGATGCAATGACACTGGAAACTGTGGTTACCACTAATTCCTCTTACTCTTGGGTTAAGGCACAGACAGCTACCATGAAAATGGAGGTGTTATTTTGGAGGATAATCCAGCAGGACTGTAAGGAATTAGTCCGATAAATTCTTTGATTGTCAACAAAAGGCATCTTGGTACTCTGAGCAAAGAAGAAAAGGGGCCCCAGAAGGAAATCAAAGAGGATACCAGCAACAACAGCAGCTAACCAAATAGGTTCATGAAAAGTGTCTCTTCTATTCAGAAAATAAAGCTGCATCCAGCACTGTAGGTATGTCTCTCCATGAGAGATTTCATTCTGTTTTTGACAGCACCTCCAGTTTGCTGAGAAACAGTAGTGGACATGCTATGCAATGATTTCAGCAAAGCATATGACAAAATATGGTACAATATTCTTATAGAATGCATGGCGAGATATGGGTTGGATTTGAAATTGGTGAACAAGTGACTCTGAAGAATGATTAATGGCCTGAACATCCAGAGAGTAGCTTTTAACTTCAACTTTGTAATCAATGACTATTATGAAGATGGAAATTACATTTTATGAAGACAGAAAATATTCATGGAGACTTTGTTCCAGGACCTCCCATACCAAAATCTAAGACTGCTCAAGTCCCCAATAAATAATGTTACGGTATTTGCATGTAACTGTACATGACCTCCCATACACATTCAATCATCTCTACATTACTTATAATACCTAATACAATGTATAAACTATGTGCACAATTGTTATGATGTATTATTATTCTATTTGTATTATTTTTATTATTGTATGGTAATGTTCATTGCTTTTTATTCCAAATATTTTTAATCTGCAGTTGGTTGATATGTAGATATGGAATCCAGATAGGGAATGTTGACTGTATCACTGCAAGTGAAAAGAATCAAGACAGCCAGTGCTGTAGAACACATTCAGGATTCAAAATGCTGTCTATAGTCTCATACGCTGACTAAAATTGATGGAATAAATCATAATAGAGGTGAGATGTAAAATCTTACGTTTATTATCCAAAAATAAACCACAAAAAAACAGGATGGAAAAAACTCAGGATGGCATAGCTTATATGGAAGAGACCAGAGGTTAGAGCAACGAGCATGTAGGCAGAGGAGGAAGACTAAGTGGGAAAGGTCTGAAAAACCTGAGAAATGTCGAAAAAAAGGATATGTAATTTGGACAAAAGTTGGAGGATATAAAGGTGTTCTCTTCAAATAACAAAGGACTGTCTAGCAAAAGGAGTTGAAATTGTTGCCGAAGGAAGTAAGGAGAGGCAGGGAGACAGTCCTATTCAACAAGAGACTGAAGAGCTTCCTCGCAAAGTCAGCTGTCTAACAAGTGACACAGGCTGCCTTGTGAAGCAGTGCACTCTCTGTGGTGGCAAGATCAAAGTCGTCTGCTGACAGATATTTTGTAGAAAGAAATTATAGCACATAATTCTCTAGAGCTCAGAGAGCTACAGCAGGTGAGCTTGTTGAGAATGCACATTCCTGAGGAACAGTGACCAGTGAACAAAACATGAAAACAAAGCTTAAGTGCACAGACATTTTGGGCACGGAATTTAGGGGAGGGTGTTTCACTCTGAGGGCAAGGAGAACTAAGCAATGGGTTTGAAATAATGGGCAGCGGAGGAGGAAGGTCCACAGTCCACTGTTGGGAGTTCTTGAGAGAAAAGTGTCCTGGCATCTTAAATGACTTTCAAAGTTCCTCTCAGTCTTTTGATTCTGGGTTACTTTTTTTTCATCCCTTTCCCTCCCTTGGTCTTGGCAAGGACACACATCATTAGGTCGCTGAGTTTTCTTTGTGAATCACTCACAGAACAAGAGTTGCTCTGCCATGTCATAAAATATTTTTCCACTTAAGGACCCAAAAGAATTTGTTGTAAACACAGAGAACCCTGACATGCTTTCCTCTTGCCAGCAGTCCCAGAAATTGTCTGAAAGAAAAAGAGTCAGAGGAGGGCAGAGAGAAAGGGGTGTTCCCATACCCTAACACACAGCGCTCCTCAGGGCAGATCTGATTCCATCGTCTGACTGATCTTATGAAACATTCTATTTTGTACCTTCTGGGGCTGTTGAAGAAGGCAGAGTGGAGATTTATAACAACAGTTGTTCATTCCAGCCCAACTGGTTTGGCATGGGGAGGAGCTATGTTTTTCAGAACAGCTTTTTGACATTCCTGCATGAGTTGAAATGCATGAAAATTTCAGTTTTGAAACAACCAGATGTTTTTGCCAGGGAAGAAAGAGATGACCTAAAGGAGACTAGGAAGACAAACTCGGGGTTTAGGGAGAGGAAAATGGTTCCACCGAGAGCTCCTGTCTCTCTCACAGCCCTACCAGCCACTCACCACGATTAGCCTACTTGTATGGAAGCCAGACTCCACTTAGCATTTTCCTTCCCAAGAATCCCACTTGGGCTGCAATGCCACTGATGGTTTGAGTGTAAAAGAAGCAGCCACTGTCTTGCCCTGGAAGCTCAGGGGATGGGGAGAAGGTTGATGATTGGCAGCAGCAGTTCCTCATGGCAGAACTGGCCCAGATTGAGGCAGATATACAATCAGAGGCAGAATGTAATAGAAATAACACTGCGCATAGGAGTGGGGCCTTGGATTTTAAGATGTTGTCATTTCTTTGAGACTGTCTCCTCCTCTGTCAAATGAGGGGTTGGGAACTCATGATCACTTAGTGCCTCTTCCAGCCTCCTGCTTCAGTAACCCCTGATTGGGATGTCTGGTGAATATACGTTCGAACAGACACATTACTTTTATTCTCTTCCCTAAAATAGATAATACATTGAAATTAAGAACTAAATTCTGACCTTTTGTTCTCTTGCCAAAATTCCTAATTTAGGAGTCTAGGAGGTCATGCCCAACAAACCATAAAGTCTCATCACAGGGATTTTTATCCATTCTCTATAATATGATTTACCTTCCAACCTGACTCTGGCATAACAACACATAGCAGATAAAGAAGGAAATAAAAATATTTTACCCCAAAATATGTTTCTTTGATGAATTTTGAAATGACCCTGCAAACCGTCTTTTGGGGAAATTTGCATCTGTACGGAATCTCCCTCCTTAGGAGGAACTGGACATCTTTTGAGACATTTGCCATCCATTCTCTCTGAAGCCTTCTATTCACAGTCTTCATCTATGTATCAAGAATCTTGGCTTCCACAAACCTTCCTTAACTTAACTCAAGCATTTTTTTTCTGATTTCAAATTATTTAGACAGAACTCAGCCTTTCTACAAAATGCCAATCAGGAAATCTTTGAATCCACCTATGACCTGTAAGCCTCCCACCTTCAACATGTCTTCCTTTTCTAGGTCCAACCAATGAAAACCTCAAAATTTGTTGATTTTTTAAAAAATTTCTGTTTTTAAAAAAATTTTTGTTGATTTTTTTAAAAAAAGGCTCCCTAAAATGTATATAATCAAACTGGAATTCAACCACTTCAGGTACATATTCGCAGGACTGTGCCTTGAGCCTTGGTCACTCACATTTGGCTCAGAACAAACCTCTTTAAATATATTTTGGCAGAACTTGTAGTTTTCCACCATCAAAATTGATCATGAGGAAATAACTTTTTCATGATCAGTTATCAGATAAAAGAAAAATTTTTTTCAATAAGGGTGGCATTTCCTAATTTGAAAATTATAATTACTTCAGTAGATTCATTGAATTAAACCTACATTACGTGGTCACAGTTTTGTTTTTCTCAAAATAATCTTGATTTCAAATATTCTGACCAGCTTTCAAACTATGAGTTCTAATTTTCAGCTAAGAAAATATAGTCAGTTGCTTATAAGTACTAGTGGGAAAATGTAAAGAAGTAGAAGAGTATAGAGATTTTATTTCATGTGACTGTTTTTGTCATGAGTGTAAGGTTTTCTTGTCAGTTCCTCGTGTCTTTCTGGATGCATCTTTTTGGAGGGTTCTTGAGCAAGTAGAGCCCAGGAGTCATACATCTATCTTCTCTCCTAGTCTCCAGGCCCCCTCTTTATCAGTGTATCTGAGACATGGACCTATACTAGGCATCTATCTGCTGCTACTACTGAGAACTGGGAATGCCAGGCATCCTGGCTGACACTCCTTGGTGGTCTGGCATCTGCCACTATTTGTTACCTCTTGGTACCTTTTTCCTCTGTTTTTCAAAATCGTGCTTGGCCGTAAGAGGAAAAAAGGCTTTGAAAGCGGATGCAACTGCAAATGATTTGGACAGAGAACTTTGGAGCTGCCTGTCTTCTTGTGTACCTGCCGTCTGCCACACTGGGCTTGACTTCCAGAGTCACACATCAGACTCCGGTGCTGCTCTTTGCCTGACAATCTGTAGCTTCCCAGGCAGTTCCCTATGCTTTCCAAGTGCTACCAGCACCTGGGTGATTTGTTTAACATTACTCTTGTAAAGTTGCTGCTTCTCCTAGAGCCGCGTCAGCATGCCTCCCTCTTCTTCAGAGAGCGCCAAGAGAAACTATTAAAAATGTGTTTGAAATTACACATTCCCCCCTCTCCTTGACAGAAGAGCTTTGCAAAGCTCGTTAAGAGAGCTGGAGAAAATTCCACAGCACATTTCTGGGTTTATGGTTATTATTTTGCATGTGCTGCTGAGCTAATAGAATGTGACTTTGGACATCCATGATCCAAGGGAAAATGGCTGCCTAAGTCTAGAGGCTTTAAAACCAGAAGAGCAGAGCTGGCTACCATTTTGGCTACTCACTCCCTCTACCTCTACTTGCAGACTTAGTGAAAGATGCAAGCTGGGGAACAAAGACAAAGAGGGAAGGAATAAATCAGGCCGATTGGGAAGACTCTTCTTTCTCTCCACTTCCTTTTGCTTCTTCACCCCCAGTCCTTTGCCCTTTCAAATGTTGGATGGGCTGATTTAAGCTTATTTTACAGTTTTTCTCCAACTCCGTAAATCTGAGCTCCACCAGAGCTGGACTGTGAGACTTGTAAATCATCTCCTGAAGGAGGCTTGCTAAATGGAAGCAGCCTGTTCAGTTCAATTTTCTCCTCCAGTTTCCATCGATGACCTCCAGACATCTCAATTTCTTACACAATCCTCAAGCAAGAAAGCTGCTGCTGCCTTGCTTTTTTTGAAGGAATGCTGCACTTCACCACCTCCCTTGCTGGTGTGCTAGCACGACAATGTGAGAACCAGCCCAGCTCTGATCAGGAACCACCACGTTGAAACCCTAGACGCAGACCTCCTGGTTTTATATGTTCTCCCGAAGATTGGAATGTCTGGTGAATGTACGGCTGAACAGACACATTAGAAGTGAAGTTCTCCACCACCTCATTGAAACTGATCTTTTGCTATAAAAACAATGGAGCCTGGTGATGTTTCCGCAGAGCAAAATGTAAAACACCACCATTTGACCTTGGGCCATGTAAATAACTTTAACAAGCAAAAGCTAAAGCAGACTGAGTCCCTCTAACAAGAAACATGTACTGAGAAATCTAGCATGCGGGACAACGTCAGTGGAATTTTTGAAATCTATTAAAAATGGGAATTGAACTGCTTAAAATACCTGACTTCCAGTGTGTTATACATTTCTTAAACAAAGTGTAGAGGCCGGGTGTGGTGGCTCACGCCTATAATCCCAGCACTTTGGGAGGACCGGGTAAGAGGATTGCTTGAGCACATGGATTCAAGACCAGCCTGGGCAACTTGGCGAGACATCATCTCTACAATAAATCAAAAAATTAGCCAGGTATGGTGGCATGTGCCTGTAATTCCAGCTACCTGGAAGACTGAGGCAGAAAGATCACCTGAGCCCGGCAAATAGAGGCTGTGGTGGCCCGGAGTGTGCCACTGCACTCCAACCTGGGCAAGAGAGTGAGACTCCAACTCAAAAAGTAAAAATTAAAAATTAAAAAAAAATGTGTAGAGGACTTATTCCTAGTGTTGTGGATATAGTTTCATCTTGACTTAAGATACCATTGCTAAACAAGCTAGCTTTCCCTTGAAGAGTGAACATCAGTTTTCTTATTGAAGTCAGTGTCTCTCTGAAGAAACTGGAACAGAAAGAAAACATCCATATCCTATTAAATCAAATATATGTCTTGATAAAATAAAATGCTGAATTCTGTCACCCAGGCTGGAGTGACGTGACATGCTCACAGCCACCTCAGCCTCGACCTGCTGGGCTCAGGTGATCCTTCTACCTCAGTTTTTCGGGTGGCTGGAACTACAGGTATGCACCACCATTCCTGACTGTTTTTTGATTTACTGTAGAGATGAGGTGTCTCCAAATTGCCCAATCTGGTATTGAATTCGTGGGCTTTGGCAATCCTCTCACCTTGGCCTCCCAAAGTGCTGGGATTATAGGCATGAGCCACCATGCCTGGCAATGCTGAATTCTTAATAGAATATTGTACAACCAACACCAAAAGTATTCTTTATTCTACAAAATTTTAAGCACAATTTCAGATCAAAGTATTAAAAACAATTCCCGCCCCCCAAAAAATTCCAAAAGTACATCCATCTATCTAAAAGAATCTCATTTCCAAAACCCTGTTGTAAGCTTCTTGTTTGCCTGGATATATTTCTCTTTCCATTTTAATTTTGACCTAAAGCAAGGACCAATCTTTACTTTTTTTTTTTTTTTTTTTTTTTTTTTGAGTCGGAGTCTCACTCTGTCGCCCAGACTGGAGTGCAGTGGCCACTCCCGGCCACCGCAGCCTCGACCTGCCGGGCTCCGGCGATCCTTCCGCCTCAGCCTTCCGAGTAGCTGGAACTACAGGCGCGCGCTATCACACCCGGCTCATTTTTTGATTTATTGTAGAGATGAGGTCTCGCTGCCCAGGCGGGTCTCGAACCCGCGGGCTCAGGCAATCCACTCACCTCAGCCTCCCAAAGGCGCGGGATTACAGGCTGAGCCACCGAGCCCGGCCACCAATCTTTACTTTAACAATATCACAGAAAAAGAAATTCATTCCAGAATAGTTTCTCTTCTTGGCTTCGAAGCACATTTACCCACAAAGCAGGATATTTGTGATACTTACTCTCTATAAGCTTTGACCCTTTGACCTGAAAATGTGAATTTTTCAGATCAGTACCAACTTTATATTCAAGTAATTGTTCAAAGTCACAGGCTATAAACATCGCCTTGGGGGAGTTGGCACCTACCACACAACCCTGCAGCTCCTCAGGGAGATATAAGGGGGACATTTTCTCCTTTTGTTTAAGATGCTTATGAGACACCCTGTGTTTTGAGAGCTTGGGACACCCAGTCTGTGGCATGCAGCGCTTTCCTCAGATGCAGGACTCCAGTGCTCTGCCCTCTTCCCAGCTGTAGGGTGGTAGTTGGCAAAACAAGGCTATGGAAGTCAAATGAGCAACTTGTATACCCAGACTTGCAGCTATGCAATAGGATTCTGCAGGAGTATTTTCCCAAAACTAAGGTCACAAGGCCTGGATCTCACTAGCAAGACAGATGTGGTAAGAAATTGGCCAAAGCCAGTCAAGACCAACAAAGATCAAGATGGCATCAAAAGTGACCTCTGCTTGTCCTTTTGCTCCTTATACCTTAATTATAATACATTAGCATACTAAAAGACACCCTCACCAGTGCCATGACAGTTTACAGTCCCATGACAACTCTTGGAAGTTACCCTATGTGGTTAGAAGGGGAAGAATTCTTCATGCTGGGGAAATTTCCTCCCCTTTCTTGGAAAACCCATGAATATTCCACTCCTTGTTTAGCATATAATCAAAAGATAGCTATAAAAATAAAACCCCAGTGATATCTGGCTGCTGTTCTTCCTATAGTCCAGCCCAGGATGCTCTGCCCATGGAGCAGTCTGCTCTTTGTTATTTCAATAAACTTGTTTTCATTTTCCAACAGAACCCTCAGCAATGTATGGGGGCTGCTCTGCCTATAGAATAGTTTTTTTTTCTGTTCCTCTTTTCTCTTAATAAATTTGCTTTCACTTTACCTTGTCAGCTAGCTCTTGAATTCTTTCCTGCATGAAGCCAAGAATCCACTTGGCCTCTCTGGTGGGATTCCCAACTCTGAGATCCCCTGGCCTGTGTCAGTTGAACCTGGGGCTATTGGTCCAAGTAATTAGCATTTTCTAGCTGGCCACATGGAAGTCTCTCTGTGACTTGGGACAGGAAATCATTTCCTTGGAAAGTACAGGTAATCCAGGCATGGAGTGGTCACCTGGGAGCTTCCTACACTTTGATGTAGAGATACCATTGGGAAGGATACCCTCCCTGGTGGCCACAGAACCCTGACAGTGAGGTGAGGAAGGCGGATTTTCCCAGGCTGGCACATCCAAAACCCAAAGCTACTCTAAATCTCTGGGTCCATTTGGCATTGGTGCTTTCACTGCAGCTCTGCTCTGAGGGAGGAACAAGTGCTGAGGAACTTGCCAAACCTCAAGGGGCTCCTGCAGCTGCCTTGGTCAGGAACTGACTTATATGAGGACATTTCCTTGGAAGTGCACACAGAACTTAAGGAAAAACAAAGAGGTACCTGGCAGCGCCTAGCTGGGCTCTGACGATGGTCCTTTGACAAGTAGGAAAGACCAAAATGTTTAGTAAAAGACATTTTTAAACTATCAGTGTTGGAAACATAAACACTTCAGGGGGGAAAAGCTAAGGTAGGGAGAAAAACATCAGTTTATCTGGTGACGAGAGTTTCTTACACTTTTCAGAAAAACAAAAAGGAGAGAAACAAAGTCAGTGAGTTCAAGTGTAGAAAGCCATGTGGAACTAAAGCCCACCCGGCTAGGAGAGGCTCAGTCATTCTGGGGCGTCACTGGTTCCGTTTGATGTCCCTTCCCTCAGTATGTTAGCTTCCTAAAGCATGGCTAATAGCTAAATTAACACCAAATTGCCAGTGGGGAAATCATCTCTCTCTATGCTTCAGATATCTGCAAACTTCACCTCCTCAGGGAAGCATACTGGGCCTCTGAAAAAATCTCTCACCTGCCTGGATACTTTCCTCCCAGCACTCACTACAGAACAATGTGTGGGGTGGACATCCAGTGTTCTGTTTCCTCTAATGGCTGACAAGTCACAGAAAGACAGGAGGTGTCTATTTTTGCTCACCGTTGATTCTCAGTCATCAGCTCAGTACCTGACTCATTCATCCGTTCAGCAATATTCACCATGCTCTATGTAACAGGAACTATCCCACTGGGAATACCGTGCAGGGCAAGGCAGACGAGGCCTTCTTTGACCTTGTGATGTTTAAATGATTAAGCGAACGAGATAACTTCAAATACTGTTAAGTTCCACAAGGAAAGTAAACGAAGGAATCTTTTCCTGAATGCAGCCCTTGGGAAAGGAGTGGGGTAGTCAGGAGGTCTCCAATGGCATTGTCAGAGAAGCCTCAACGAGAGGACTGATGTCTGTGCAGAGAAGGACAGGAAGTGGCCAACTGGGGACAGGAAGTGGCCAACTATGCAGAGATCTTGGCCACAGAAGCTTCCAGGCAACGCACACTCCCCAGGCCAAAAGTGAGCACATTTAGGAGAGAAAGAACTGCTGTGGCTGAGGCTTAGTGGGATGGGGATAAAAAGAGAGGCAGGTCAGGGCATGTGGGTTATGCAGGTCATGGTAAGGAGTCTGGGTTTTGTTCTTAGCTTATAGGACATCATCAAGGAAGTGTAAGCAGGCAGGGCAGTGTCATGATTCTATTGGCATTTTTAAAAGGTTTACTGACTTGTGTAAAGCTGTTTACGGGACCGTGGAATGAAAACAAGGAACATCCTAGTTCACGGATTGAAAAATCACAAGATTCCGGGTCTGGGTAGAGGGGTCTTCAGAGGAGTTCCTCATGGCAACCATTTCATTTTGGGGAATCATTGGAGTAAGTTGTGCAGAATTCTTGGTGATTAGGGCAGTCCTTCAGTAACCTGGAATCTTGACTTAGTTACTGCCCCAGGCATTTGAGGATGTCACTACTGCAGCCAGACAGTAACTTAAGAGAGCAAATTTGGTGAGGGGAGGAGGAAGGTGGCTTCTTTAGTGGGGGTAGTATGATTTGCTGCCCTCTTACAAAATTGAGTTTACCAATAAGAGTTTGTTATTTTCTCCAGCAAGGATACTTCTTTCAACTCCATACACCTAGCAGGTGAGAGTTGGGGGCAGCCCTGGAGAGTGCTATAGACCATTGCTTCTCCAAGTAATCCACCCATATGCTCTAACACCTGGAGGTGAGCGGCAGAGACCCTTTGGGCAGGTGTTCTGCTCACTGCAGGCTCAGACTCTGCATTGTTATGTCTACTTTTCTTCCTATTTCATAGTATACCTAGGTTGAGGTTGAAATTTAGAAATTATGTTTTAAAATATTTTACCAGTTAAATAATTTCTATTTTCCTTCACAATTTTCTGGCCAAAAAAAAAAATCTATCTGCTCTCCAGTGTAAAGGGCCAGGTTCTAGGGCCACCACTACTACCCTAAGCCCCACAAATCTGATCCACATACCAAAATGGCAGAAAGTAGTGGTTGGTCTGGCTCCAGAATATGCCTGGGTTTTTAGATAATGTTCATTTATTACACCCTTCCCTCCAGGGTGAGCTCCTACAGTCCTTGCAGGACACTCTAGGATGGGCTAATGCCAAGTTCTATGACTATTGCTCCCATCAGACTGACTTATCTTCTTGCTCAATTATGCAGACACTCCATGAGCTGTGCATCAGCAGCAGAAAACAGGAGAGTCTCACATCTTCCTGTTTCTGTCTGGGTAAGTTGTCTATAAAGTCATGTCAGTTTCTCTGCCAATGCAATTTCTCACTGGCTGAGTCAAATCTGCTATCAACTGTTATCTTTTTTACACTTCAAATAATGAAGTACTCTTGTTTTCCTTGAAGTGTCTTGGAAAGGTTATTTCCAGGCTGACACTCTGCTTGCCAGCTTTTATTTAGAAACACATTTTTATATATTCACTTCAATTCTCTGGAAGAGAAAAGGGCCAAGAAAGAGTAAATAAAGCCACAGCCAAGGTTACTCTCCATCCATCAATTCCCAGCCCCTGATTACACCCAAGGAGTGAAACATGGCCTTTGTAGGTGGTGGCTCTGGCCAGACCCTCTTTCAAAAGGGACCCTTGTTGCCCTTGAGCGTATAGAGTTGAAAAAGAAAGCTTTTCAAAGCCATCAGAAAGTGAAAAACCAATCTGAGTGCATCCATGTAGCACAAGAGTGTCAGAATTCATAATTAGGGGTCATAAATCTTTTTGCAATGGAGCAAAAATAAATAAGCACGAGAGCACAAACCTAACAGCAGCAGGCATGCACACACCCAAGTGTCAGCTTTAATTTATTTCTTCTCTTGGAAAGGGGAGACTTTGAAAGCTGGCTGCCAGTCTGGAGGGAGCCTCCTCGACTCTTCTTTTGGCCCAGTCAAAAGTTTGAATGTTGTAGGGAGAAATCCAAAGAATAACACAGGAAGCTTGTTGACTTCTTACATTGAAAAAGAGTTCTTTGGAAGAGAGAGGGGAAAAAGCAGAGAGAACAAACCTCTTCTATAGTAATCTCTTTTGTATAATCCAAAGCACTTGGCACATTAAAACCAAATACCAGCAAACCAAAAGAAAAAAGAAGAGAAAAGTCTGATTTACAGTATGCCATTTGACACATCTGGAGAGGATTTAGAAAAGACATTCACAAACCATTTCAACTGTGTTGAGAACTCTGCTAAGACAACAAAGATATGCATATAAATACACACACAATTATTCACACAATTCAAAGTGTAGAAGTCAGAGCACATAATCGTTTCCGTTGTGTGTAGGAATGATATCATTATAGCACTAATATTGGAGGGGATTAATAGTGATGGAATTTCCTGCGAGCTCCACATGGAAAAAGGTCAAGGAGTACAGCACCTGTGGAACTGATTACTTGTCATTAAATTCAACAGCATTAAAATAAACTTTTTCCCTCTCTTCTGTTGTCATTTACTCAAAAGCTTTAAATTAGCAAAGTAAAAGAGACACTTCAGGAAGTTTCTGGTGAACTGAGAAGATATGTCCTGCAGCAACCTTTTAACAGTAGAGTGATGTTAAGGGGTTTATGGGCTGAGTTAACATCGCACATGCAAGCTGCCTATCTGTCAGTCACATAGGAGTCAGGCGAGGGATAAGTCACCAATCTCCTGGGGCCACATTAGAGTTCTTGTGTCCTTGTTCTCCTTCTCTACAAAATAACCTTTCTTTCCTACAAATTCACTTTCATGTTTAAGATGAAACTAGATGAAATATTGAAAGCACTTTTAAAGCATGAAGTGTCTTAAATATGCAGAAATGTGTTGTTACTTAATTACTTTAGGCAGACCAAGCAGAGGTTGGAGGACACAGGACAGTGGTTACCTTCCAGTAAGGTGTAGTAGGCTTTTCCAGGGTGTCTTGAAGGTCAGTGTTGGATGGAAGGTGGAGAAGGGAGCAGGTGGCTGGGCTAGAAGGACTGAAGCTCAGGGCATTGGTGGCCTTGCCTGGTAGTTCCCTGCCATGAGGTTTTTCATGCAGGAAACTCAGAAGAAACCTGACTTGCCAGAATGATAGACCCTCATTTCAGTCCCATCCGTCTTCCATTGTTGAGAAGAACTAGAGAAATTGACTGGTATTTGGGATTATTCTTTGTGGAAAAAAAAATATGAGACTTTTCATATACTTTTCATCATTTCAGAAGACAAAGTCCCTTGACTTATCTAAGGCCTACCTAGAATGCCAAGGTCCACAAAACATCAGGCACTCATAATACACCCTGATCACATTATGTTGCAGCCTTCGTGATGGAGTCTCCCAAGAACCCAGGGTCAGTTGGGAGAAACTTCCTGAACTCTTCGGATACATCTCTTGAAGACAGAGCCGGGCACCTAAAGCAACAACCCAAGAGCTCAAATTTTAGCCTGTCTTCGCCTCTGCCCCACCTTTCCCCCACATTAAGCCTATCCCTCCAACTAATACTTTAACTCCCATCCATAAGACTTTTATTTTATCTGGGAATCCTGACACTATAATATTTATAAAATACTGTGGAATAAATGACCTGCTATTATAGCAACACAACATTATTAACAAGTCCGGGGACATGTTAAAATTAGCTAATCCATTTTCTTTGTATTGATGTCCTTCCCTTTAGGATTCTCCCCATTGTCACCTGATCCCACCAGGAAGAGACAATCATTCACTTTGTTCAGCAGATTAATTTTTTTATTGAGTTCCCTTACTCCACTCATATATCTATTTATTACCACAAAATCTCAGTAGCATAGAACAATAAATATTTATTTTTGCCCACAAGTTCTATATATCAACAGGGTGGTTCTGCTGACCTGGGCAGGCATGGATGATTTCAGGTAGGCTCCTGTGGTCCACTGGGGCCAACTGGGATGAGCTATTTCTGCTCCACGTGGTTCCTCATCCTCCGGTAGGCCAGCTTAGGCATATTTGTATGGCGGCAGGGTGGGATTCTGAACAAGAGCAGAAGCACACAAAGCCTCTTCAGGCTTACACTCATAACACTCATAAGGTACACTGTTCTTCTAGAACATTCTATTGGCTGAAACAAGTCACAGTTTTACCTAGATTCAAGAGAAGGGGAAACAAGCTCCACCTCTTGGTGGAAGAAAGTGACTTCCAAGTCACCTCACAAAGGGTGAGGATCTAGGAAGAGGCAGAAAGTTGGAGTCATTTTTAGACTCCATCTACCACACCTTTTTCCTAAATAGATGGCACAAGCAAGCTTTATGTTTCCTCTTTAGAAAAGAATGATAGGCTGTTTGTGATGGCTCCCGCCTGTAATCCCAGCACTTTGGGAGGCCGAGGTGAGAGGATTGCCTGAGACCACAGGTTCAAGACCAGTCTGGGCAACTTGGTGAGAACTCATCTCTATAATAATTAGCTAGGCGTGGTGGTGCATGCCTGTAGTTGGAAGGCTGAGGAGGGAGGATCACCTGAGCCCAGCAGGTTGAAGCTGCAGTGGCCTTGAGTGTGCCACTGCACTCCAGCCTGGCAACAAAGTGAGACTCCAATTCAAAAAAGAAAAGAATGGTAGCTACTTCTACACTTTACCCTAAGTGTTTGCCCTGTCTAAACTTGGGTTATAAAATGTTCAACAATGGTAGCCTGTATCACCAAGTTCCAATAGGGAAATTGTTATATATTTTTTTCTGAGCAGGTTTGAAGTGTGACCCCGAGTGACTAAAAATCTTTTCATTAACTGAGACAGGTTGCAAACAAAAAGGAAAAGACACTGGCCTCTCACCTTAATTTCAGGTTTCAAGTTTTGGGTCCTTTCCTATCTAGCCTTAAAGAAAAGTGGCTTCATCGTGGGAAAGAATGGACTTCCTGCAACTTCCATTCACCACCAAGAGTAAGTTTCCAGTTCCTTGTGAAGGAACGCTGTTTCTTTAGACTTCATACAACTTCCTGAAAACACAGACCTGATGGGTTTTAGCATATATACACACCCCTTCAATGTGCCTATTTATCTCTTGCAAGTATACATTCAGTTTGACAGCCCTTTGGATCTTATGTATTATAACCATCAAGTTATTGACACAATAATTGTAGGAGATTTGCAAGCCAGGATTGGAAATGGTTGCCAAAGCCAAGGGAAGCCAAGGTCAGGGAAATTTAGATTAAGGGAAGAGGTCTACCTTGGCCCCTCACCATGGCAGGTAACTATTTATTATTATTATTATTATTATTATTATTATAAAGATGTAGGGTACAATTCAGGGTTAGGTATACAAACACTGATTATGCAGGTACCCTTGTTGATGAGGTATGCCCCTCACTCCTCTAGCAGTTTCCCTCAACTGTCAATCCTACCCTCCTACCTCTGACAGTTTCCCACTACTGCCAATCCCTTTCTTATAATATTATAATTGTTCAAGTTCCATTTATGAGTGAGAACATATGATACTCTGTTCTTTGTTTCTGTGATAGATCACTGAGTATGATCGACTATAAATCCATCCAAGTTGCTACGAAGTCCATATGCTTGTCCTTTTTTATGGCTGCATAATATTCCATTATGTATATGTACCACATTTTTTTTTGTCCAGTCCAGCTTTGGTGGGCAACATGGTTAGTTCCATGTTTTTGCTATTGTGAATAACAAACATACATGTGCAGGTATCTTTTTTTAGAATGATTTGAGTTCCTCCAAGTATATTCCCAATAGGGGAATTGCTGGGTCATATGGAAGGTCAATTTCTAGTTCTTTTGAAATCACCACACTGTCTTCCAGAAAGGTTGCACTAGTTTGCATTCCCACCAGCAAGGTAGAAGTGTTCCTTTATCTCCGCATCCTTGCCAGCATCTGTTGTTGTTTGTTTTATGAATGATGGCCATTCTTACTGGGGTTAGGTGGTATCTCAATGTGGTTTTGATTTGTATTTCTCTGATGATGAGTGAGACTGAGCCCTTTTTCATGTGTCTGTTGGCTGTCTGTATATCTTCTTTTGAGAGGGGTCTATTCATGTCTTTTGCCTTCTTTTTAATGGGGCTATTTGTTTTTTTCCTTTCGGCACGTATGAGTTCCTTGTAGATCTTAGATGTTAGGCCTATGTCAGATATATAGTTGGTAAATATTATTTCTCATTCTGTGAGCTGTCTCCCTGCTCTCTTGATGGTTTCTTTTGCTTTGCAGAAGCTCATCAATTTGATGAGGTCTCACTTTTCTATCTTATTTCTTATGGAATGGGTACTACGGTTCTGATCAAGAATTTGTTGCCAGCTCCAATTTCCATAAGGCTGTCTCCTGCATTTTCTAAGACTCTTATAGTTTGAGGTTTTGCATGTAGATCTTTGATCCATTTAGAGTTAATTTTTGTGTATAGTGATGGGTAGGGGTCCTGTTTCAATCATCTGCATGTGATCAGCCAGTTTTCCAGCACCATTTACTGAAGAGGTTCTCCTTTCTCCAGTGGTTGTTGTTGGAGGCTTTGTGAAAGATGAGTTGGTTGAGAAATTGAAGCTTTGCTTCAGGAATCTCTATCCTTTTCCATTGGTCTATGTTCCTGTTCTTGTACCAATACTGGACTGTTTTGCTTACTGTAGCCTTATAGAAAAGTTTGAAGTCTGGGAGTGTGATACCTCCTGCTTTGTTTCCTTTGCTAAGGATTGTTTTGGCTATTTGTGGTCATTTATGTTTCCATATGAATTTCTGTATTGTCATTTCCAGGTCTGACAAGAATGATGTTGGTAACTTAATGCGTATTGCGCTGAATCTGTAGATTGACTTTGGTAGGATGGATATTTTGACAATGTTGATTCTGCTTATCCATGAGCATGCAATATTTTTCCATTTGTTTGTATCTTCTTGGATTTATTTGAGCAGTGTTTTGTAGTTCTTATTGTAAAGGTCTTTCACTTCTCTGGTTAGGAAGATGCCGAGGTATTTCATTTTTTGTGTGTATTGTGAATGGTATTGTGAATGGGATTGTGGTTTTAATTTGGGTCTCTGCCTGCTTGTTTTTGGTGTATAGGAATGCATCTGTCTTTTGCACGTTTATTTTGTACCCTGAGACTTTACCAAAGTTCCTTATTGGTGCAAGGAGATTTTGACAAATTCTTTGGTATTTTCAAGTTATAGAATTATATCATCAGCAAAGAGGGATTTGACTTCCTCTTTTCCTATTTAGATACCCGATTTCCTTCTCATCTCTAATTGCCCTAGCCATGACTTCCAATACAATGTTGAACAAGAGAGGTGAGAGTGGGCAGCCTTATTTTATTCCAGTTTTCAGGGGGAATGTTTCCAATTTCTGTCCACTTAGCCATATGTTAGCTGTGGGTTTATCGTAAATGGCACTTACTATTTTGAGTTATGCTCCTTCTATACCTAGGTGTTTGAGGGTTTTTATCAAGAAGGGATGCTGGATTTTATCAAAAGCTTTTTCTGCATCTAATGATATAATCATGTGGTTCTTATTTTTACATCTGTTAATGTATTTAATTGCATTTATGGTCTTACGAATGTTGAACCAGCCCTGCATCCTGTGGATGAAGCCTACTTGGTCATGCAGGTAACTATTTTTGTTTGGAAGTGAAAACTCAATTGACCAGCCCTAAGGTAAAAAGCTTATTGGTTCTTCCAGATCCAGCCCCTTGACTTTGCAGGTCTTCCTTCTAAAGGGGGGATGTTCTTCTCTTCTTTATTTTGGGTTCTGCCATGTGACTTGGTTGGCACAACAGCATGTTGGAAACATGGTTCAAGCAAAGGCATGCTCTCTCATGCCTGTGTCATGAAAAGAGTGCACCCTGGGTGTCACAACAATCTTAGGAAAATGAGAAATCCCTGGAACACATTTGAACTGCTGAAATCATCAGAGCTTCCCCAATTAGCCTGAAGTTTTGAGGACCACCTGCCCCAGATGATCAGCAGAAACATGATCCAGAATAAATGTTTATTTTTTTTAATACCACTGAGTATTGGCATAACATCTTATGCAGCATTTTGTGACAATAGTTGATGGATATAAATCTCTGTGGAAAATAGAACAGGTTGTAAATTACAAGTGGAACCTGATGTGATGTGTAATACAGGATTTTTTTTACAGCTGCAAAATTTGGAAATTGCATCTTATCTATGTGACTCGATTGGTCCTCTTTGACATTCGGTTGGCATCCCAGATTCCCTGAGTCACCAATTGTAAATTGGGTAGAATAATTTGATATTTTAAAAAATATTTTTTATTTTTCTACTTTGATATCCCAAAGAAAGTAGATGAATGATCCCTTATACAACCACTATTCAGCTTCAACAATCATCAGGCTTTTACAAAATGTGTTCTTTCTACCCCTCCCACTGTTCCTTGAAAACTAAATATTTAAAATTCCAGATCCACTAGAATACACCTGTGGTAAGTTCCTCTAGTCAAAGTTTGAAAGAGTTCAGGATCCATGTGTCTTCAGAGTTCAGGGTCTATGTATCTTCAGAAATGTATGTCTATGTATATAAATGTGTCTATGGAAGAGTTCTATAGTTTCCATCAGATTCAGAAGATAAAATTCACTCCTCTGCAAGAACATCAGCCATTCTTGCCTGTTCGCTCCAGCTTTGCCGGATGCCCACATCTCACACCCTCTGTGAGAAAGCCCATGAGTACAAAGAATCAACTCTGCTCAGCCCAAGGAGAAACAGTAACTCCAGATGGCCAGAATAATTGGTTTGCTTGTGTAGGCACAGAAATAAGGCAAAGTGTCAGCTTTAATTTTAGCAGTACTGGAAGTCACAGTCCTTTAAATGATCAGGAAGAACCTCTCTGCCTTTCAGTGGAAATGTCTTGGATGACTTACAGATTCAAGGTCCAAATCTCAGTCGTCTAACAATTTCAAATGCCCCTGCCAGCCTGCCTGTCTCATTGGTACTGGAAGGATAAACCCAGGGCAGGTAGATGGAGCCTAGTGCAGTGGTTCTTACATTTTAGAGACTAGACAAATTGCCTGCAAGCCTTTACAAATCCAGATTTCTGGGTCCATTCCATACCCACTGAATCAGAGTCTCTGCAAAATCTGTGTTTTTAACAAGCTCTCAGATGCGACTTGGTGCAACTTGATCCACAAGCCACACCCTAATAAGCATTGACTGAGGGATAGCTAGGTCTATCGCAACCATCAGAAGCTTAAAGTAGGTTTTTCATTACCGAGGGTATATTTTCTTTCAGTTTGTAAAGGAGAAGCAGATAAAAAAAAAATAGGCCAGGTACAGTGGCTCACACCTATAACCCCAGGACTTTGGAGGGCAGAGGTGGGAGGCTTGCTTGAACCCAGGAGGTTGAGACCAGCCTGGGCAATATAGTAAGACCTTGTCTGTACAAAAACATAGCTGGGCGTGATGGTGTGCACTTGCAGTCCCAGCATCTCCGGAGTCTGAGAATTGCCTAAACCCAGAAGGTCAAGGCTGCGGTAAGCCATGATCATGCCAGTGCACTCCAACCTAGGCAACAGAGTGAGACTCTGACCAAAAAAAAAAAAAAAAAAAAACCAGCACAACAACAAACAAAGTAACCAAATAATTCCTCTAAAGTCTCTACCAGCCTAGAAATCTGCAATTTCTAAGATTTCTAGTTCCTTTGGATGCTGCGTACCTCTACTAATTTGTAGGACTTCTGTTTCACTGTGCTGGTTTTCGCAGTTTAGGTTTTAGGAAAGTTTGTGTTAACCCAAACCAGAGAGTGCGAGAACAGAGCCAGGAGCCAGCCCGAAACTATTCAAGCTACACAGGTGGCAGTGGCAGGCATGGAACATAGAGTCAAACTTTATTTAAATTTCTAAACCAATTCTTCCCAAGAGAAATGTCACACAAGCAATGGAAGCTCCAGAAGTTATCTTCAAATACAAAAAGGAATAAGAATGTAATTCGGAGCTCAGAACCGAAGGACAGTAAATGCTGCCGTCCCCCCAACCCTGCACCCCACGCTCAACATCAAGGTCATGGGTGCAATGTGGCTTTCATTAATGGCTCAAAGACAATATTTCACAGAGTTATAAGTTCAAGATGTTATTGGAAAACCCATATTCTGTGTGTGTGTGTGTGTGTGTGTGTGTGTGTGTGTGTGTGTGTGTGTGTGTTTTCATCCCTACTCCCCCAACCAAGGGCTTTCTTAAATCATTAGAAACAAAAACTCTTTAACGTGGTTCCACCCAAGTAGTCATATTTCTAAGGATCTGGGCAGTACACACGGGGGCCAGTGAAACTCAAAACGTTTTGGTAGAAGGATGATGCTGTTTCCTCTGCCTCTTGGGGAAGGAGAAAAAAGCTGTGAACCCGTTAAGTACATAAGCAGGATCGTGTGGGTGGACCCAGAGAGGGACACCTGTTTTGCCACTAAATGCAAGATCAAAAACAATTTTTCCGTAATCCTATCTTATCTGGAGCTCAGCCGGCACTGCAAAGCCAAGGGAATTTCTAGAGAAATTTAGCAAGATTTCACAAGGTCTAAAAGGCATAATCTTGGGAAAGGGTCACTGCATTAAGAGAAAAATTCTGCAGATATTCTTATTCACAGACGCAGTCTATTCCATAGTATGACTGTACTGTTTGTTGGTGGGCATTTAGGCTGTTTCCGATTTTTTTCTATTATAAATAGTGCTGCCATGGATATGTGTGTGTGTGTGTGTGTGTGTGTGTGTGTGTGTGTGTGTGTGTGTACTCCCAAAAAACCAGAATTATCTTTTGGAGGCAAGTCCCTTGCAGTACTCTCAGACTGTATTCCTCTAGATCAAATGATCAACCAAAGTTGTTATCTGGAAGTTTTGAGAAGATTGGTCATCATTTGCAGAAGAAATGTCCCAAGTTGTGGCAGACAGGTGACTGGTTCTTCCATCATGACAACACACCTGCCCAGACTGCACTGAGTGTTCAGTTTTTGACCAAAAACGGCATGACCCCCATGTCCCACCTTCCCTATTTACTCTTTATCAAATTTTTTTTTCATTTCTCTGGATGAAAAACTCCTCAATGGGAAATGTTTTGCTGTTGTGGAAGAGGTGAAACAAAAAATGGCCGAAGGACTAACAGGCATCAAAATTGAGGAGTTTAAAAACTGTTTTGAGCAGTGGAAAAAGCAACTCAACAGGTTTGCTGCATCATATGAAGAGTACTTTGAAGGTGACCGAAATATAAATATGTAAGAATAAATACACAATTTTTAATAAATAAATTCTGGTTTTCTTTGGGTAGGTAGATAAATGTCTGGAAGATGGATTCTTACAATTACAGTTGATGGGTTAAGAGTATTTACAAGCATGCACATTTGATATTTTAATAAATAGTGCCAAATCACTTTAAAAAATATATTAGCAAGGCTTATTCCAACCAGAAGTCGATGCAAGTGTCAATTTTCCCACACTTCCTGAGCACTGGTTGCAGCTGCTTCTTTTTTATTCTGTCTTTCTTTTTTTAAAACTACTCTGATGGGCATAAAATAATCATATTGATGTTTTTATTTGCATTTCTGTGTGTAGGTTGAACATATTTGTATGACTATTGATCATTTCCTATGCCTTTTCTCTTCTGTGACGTCCTATTCATTCCCTTTGTCCTATCAGGTTGTCTTTTTCCTATGAATTTATAGACGCTGAATAACATTAATACGTCTCTTTCAAATATGTTAAAGGTGCTTTTCCCCAGACTCATCTTTTACCTTTTTCCTTTATCTCGTCTTTTGATGTAGAGAGGTTTTTAACTTTTAGGTAAATCAACTCCTTATGGATTCAGGGTTTTCTAAAAACTTACACCACCCAGGGTCATAAAACATGAATCTTAAATTTTATTTGAAAATATTGACAGTTTAAAAAATCAAGAACTTTAACTCATCTGTGTTAAATTCATTTTTAAGCCGGGCTTGGTGGATCAGCCTGTAATCCCGTGCCTTTGGGAGGCTGAGGTGAGTGGATTGCCTGAGCCTGAAGGTTCGAGACCCACCTGGGCAGTGAGACTTCATCTCTACAATAAATCAAAAAATCAGCCGGGCGTGGTAGCGCATGCCTGTAATTCCAGCTACTTGGAAGGCTGAGGCAGAAGGATCACCGGAGCCCAGCAGGTCGAGGCTGTAGTGGCCGGGAGCGGCTACTGCACTCCAGTCTGAGCGACGGAGTGAGACTCCAACTCAAAAAAAAAAAAAATAGATTCATTTTATATATATTGTGTGATGTTTGAGACAATGCCATCTATAAGACATATAGTCCTGTCCTCTGGTGAATTGAAATGGCATTGTGGTCCTATATTACATCTCCATGCATCTTTTTCTAAACTCTCTCCTTTTTATTCTTATGCCTCTGATGCGCTTTTTAAATTTAACATACTTTCATAGTAACTTTTAACATTATTTTAAATAAAAGTCTTGGACAATTCATGTCTATCTATTTTTATCCAAGAACTTTAAACATAATTTGTCTACTAAAAAAAACTACTCACTGAAATTTTGATTGGAATTGCATCCTAAGTCTACCCATCCAGAAACATGGTAGGCTTCCCTCTTTTCAGATATTGCTTAATGCCCCTTAATAACATTTTGTAAGTGCTTTTGTTTGTGTTCTTACTCTACAATTAGGGTTGTGTTGAGAATAATGAATAAAATTTTGCCATTCAGTCAATCCTCATTATTTGAAGATTCTCTATTTGCAAGTTCTCCTGCTCACTAAAATGTATTTGTAGCCTCAAATCAATACTCACTAGAGTCTGGTAGTCATTCAGGGACATGTGCAGAGTAACAACAACAAAAAATTGACTCACCTGTTGAGCACGTTCTCAGATGAAGTTGAACAAAGCAATGTTTTGCCTTCTTGTTCCAGCTTTCACATTGTAACCGAGTGTCCTTTGCTGGTATATCTAGCGCCATATTTTTTTGCACTTCTGTGGTTTTGGTTAGCGATTTTGCTGTTTTAAACAGCCCCCAAGTCTAGTGTTGAAGTGCTATTTAGTGTTTCTGAGTACAAGAAGTCTAGGATGTACCTTATGGCAAGAATGTATGTGTTAGATATGCTCTGATCAGGCATGAACTAGCCAAGAATTCAATGTTAATGAATCAATCAAACAGATTAAATACGTGACACCAAACAGAAATATGCATAAAGCAAGGTTAAATATTGATCAGTTGGTGAAAATGTGACCAGCGCTTGCAGGAGCTTAACCCTGTATTTTCCCTAGGAGCAATGATTCAGTAATTGTTCATTCAACATTTGGGTGACTTTATAGAACAAAACTACTGCAAATAATGAGAACCAGCTCTATATCTTTATTTGCTATCTTTACATTAGCTTTTGATGGTAAGATTATGTCACCTTCAAAAAATTAATTAGTAAGCTTTGCATCCTTTGACATGGTCTGGAATAGTTTAAATACATTAATTCCTTTCTTTGGACCAATCTGTACTCAAGCCTGAAAAATTCACTCCCTGTTTTATTTTCTAATCCAATTATATCCAGCCATACTATTAAAGATTCTTTAATAATAGTAAGATACTCCAATAATGTGTTTATATCAAATTCTTTATAATTTGAATTAAATATTAAAATTCCAACAATATAAAGTTGCTTCACGTTTGAACATAAAATCCCTCCAATTATGAATTTTCTCCTGAAAAACTAAAATTTGAAGATTAAATCTCCAAGATATCAGAATCCAAAATTCTTAAGTTAAAGTCTAAGAGATATAATATCCAAAACTTTTGCTCTTGTGAGTTAAAAATCCAACGAAGTTTCATATTTATACTTCTCCCTACTGTCTGACTCTGCTCAGCATCATTAGAGGGTCCTTGATGCTTGGGAGCATTGGGGCTGCTCAGCAGCTGAAGACAGGGCTGTTATAATTCATTGTGGATCACAGAAGTTGTATTAGTTTCTCATATGCCCTGTCTTTAAAAAGTCCAACATATTCAAAGAAAGGTAAGAATGTCACCACATCGGCTTTCCCCATTCACCTTCAAGGGGTAAGACAATTTGCAGACCATAAGTGCAATTATCCCAGATAAAATTATGTTCCCAGAACACAGTGTTTATTGTTGCCAAAATCAAAAGCAAAAAATCACTGGTGTCTGAAAGAAGAGAATGAAGAAAATCTTGATTCAATTTACTTAGGATACTGACTAGTCTATGTCAGTTGTCCAGAGCCCACAACCTGGAATATATACTCCACTGGAAGAAATCATCCTTCAGGAAGTTAATTTTAGCACCACGCATTAACATACCCAATGAATAAAGCTACCTGTACATGCCATACACCCTGTCTGAAAGTGGAATTTCTTAAAATACTATGTTCTTACTGATATTTCTGCAGTGGTGCAGCTTCAGGTACTAAATATTATTTGAGGAACTTCCATTTCCCAACAAGAAAAATTATTCATCTTAATTTCCAATTTTTTTGAGCCCTGTGTTTCTGGCAACCAATGTTGCATCTAATGTGACTATGTCCAGGACATACTTAGCATTCTCATGTGGACAGATAATTTTCAGGGCTTGCTATGGCAGTTTTTTTACTGAAGCCTGTGAAACTTGCCAAGGATGGGTTCTCTTTCATCCCCCATCTTTATTTCAGCTGGAAGATCAAAGTTGCTCTTGATAAAATGAAGTCTGGGCTCCTGGAGACCTAGTGAGGGCCAATTCTTTTACCCTAGGCTGCTCCTCAATACAATATGCTGTACAATTTGGGTCCTGGGCTCTAAAGGTATGTTAAAAGTGTGTGTCATTGATCAACCCAGTAGCCAGATAAAATACAACCTACCCAGCTAAATCTAAATTTCAGATAAATGACAAATACTTTTCAGTATATTTCAAATATTGCATGAGATATACGTACACAAAAAATGTTTGCTTTGTTTATCTGAAATTCAAATTTAATTGGGCATTCTGTATTTGTATTTATTCCATCTGGCAACCCTAATCTAGAGTTAATCAGAAACAACATGCTGGGGGTGACTCTTCAACAGGGACAGTGGCTTGAGTTCATGGCTGAATGGAAAATTACATTTGGAACGGCTGATCTGGTGCTACCTACCCAGGCCTGGCAACCACATTAACCTAGAACCTCACTAGTGCTCTGTAGAGAGGCAGAACTCAGCATCCTTACAGTTTAAGAGCAGAAAATATTGTTCCACCCACCAACGCCTGAGAAAGTCAAATCCCATCATAGTCTTTCCTGAAGAGCCCTGTTTCAATGAGAATCAAAATTCTGCTTCAACAGGCTTTATCTTTTGCCCTTCCCCTCACTGTGGCCTATGTACACTGCCGTCTAACTGGGCACACCTGGTCCACTCACCAATTGTACTGGGTAATCTCAGCCCTGAAAGACATAGTACAACTGCTTTACTAGATCAAAATTGTCCCTTGTTTGTGGATAAAACCATTCTAAGTAGAGTAATCCGCTGTGGGGTAATGTAGGCTCTTGAAAACTTGAGCTCTAAACATTCCACCCAATCTGCACCAACATTGACCTAATCGGACTTCCAGAGTCAGAACTCATGACCCTGAGGAGTTCTGGGAGAGGAAAAAATATCAATTTACTATAGATAAAATAAAAGCAAAATTAGTTCAATGCACATATGTAGAAATGCTCAATTTCATTTATAGTTTTATTTCCTCCGAACCCAAAGGAGATACAGTTTGGGGCCTGTATGTTTGGAAAAATTAAAAAGATTTATAGCACCTGGTATTATCACAGATGTTAAAAAATGGGAGGCTGGGCTCAGTGGCTCAGCCTGTAATCCTAGCTCTTTGGAAGGCAAAAGCGAGTAGATTGCCTGACCCCGTGGGTTTGAGGCCAGCCCAGGCAACTTGGCGAGACCTCATCTCTACAATAAATTACAAAAAAAAAATCAGCTGGGCATGGCAGCATGTGCCTGTAGTTCCAGCTACTTGGAAAGCTGAGGAGAAGGATCATCTGAGCCCAGCAGATCAACACTGGAGTGGCCATGAGTGTGCTACTGCACTCCAGCCTGGGTGACAAAGTGAGACTCTAACTCAAAAAAGGGGGGGTATGTATTGGCATATAGTTTTGGTAAGTATACAGTGGTATGACCTTGTTGAAGAGTAAAAATTGCATAAAAATGGTAAGTTTATAATAAACGGAAAATGAGAACAACCTAAAATGTCAAGTAATAGAGACTAATAGAGGAGTGATGTCAGCAAGATGGCAGAATAAGAGGTCCCACCACTCGAAAGCTCCCATAACTACAATAAATGGCAACCATCTGTGAGCTAAAGCACCTGGGTGGGAGCTTTGGGATCAAGATAGGAGGTTGCAAAACTCCAGTGGAGCCCAAGACTAAGAAGGCAGGCCAGTGCCCAGGTGGCAGACTCCCTGACTGTGGTCCTGGATATGGACCCCAGAAACAGCCCTGTCCCCCTGTAGACTCAGGTACAGTCCCATTTGTCCTTGGTCCTATTACTAGCTCCATCTACTAAAGGACCCAGGAGGAGCCAGGAGTCACCTGCTCATGCCTGGGATAACAGGTCCACTTCTTCTGTCCTGGCTGTGGACCCTGAAGAGTCCTATGACTAGGTTCTTGCCCCTTTCAACCAAAGTTTGGCAGTGGTCCTGCCTGCCAAGAAACCTAGTGGGAGACATGTCTGTCTGTGCTGTTGGAGGCAAGCTTAGCTGTGAATCCTGAAGCAGTTCTGCAACTTGGTCCATCTCACCTGCAGTTTGGAGCTAGTACTGCCTACTCAGAGACCACCAAGTGACCCAATGGGATCCACAAACATCTATGTACTTGGTCACATGTCCACCATCTGCAGACCCAAGTTCAGATCAAGCAGACCCTTGTCCCAGTGCCAGCCCTACTGACTGGGGTCCTGGAAGTTGACCTGTTCAGGGACCAAGTAGGATCCACATCTGCCTAAGTCCCTGTTAACAAGCCCATCGACTGCAAATCTCAGCAGTAGCCACATGACCTGACTATAACTTCATTTGGCTGCAATCCCAAAGGAAATATCATTAGCCCTGGGACCTGACAAGAGAAGATATTTACCTGCCAAAAGCAGACTATAAAGATTGAAGAGGTGTGCTTGCTCCTTCAAATGCAGACACTGATACAAAGTGACGTAAATAAATGAGAATCAGGCAAACATGACACAACCAAAAAAAAAAAAAAAACAAACAACCTAACAAAGCGCCAGTGTCTGATCTCCAAAAAGGAGATCTATGAATTGTCTGACAAATAATTCAAAATAATTATTTTGAAGAAGGCAATGATGTAAGAGAACACAGACAACTAAACAAAATCAGGAAAATAATGCATAAAAAAGGAAAAGGTGTACTAAAGCAATAGAAAACAAAAAATTGAACAAAATAAAAATCCTGGAGCTCAAACAGCCCCATTAAAAAGTGGACAAAGAGCCGGGCTCGGTGGCTTAGCCTGTAATCCTGCGCCTTTGGGAGGCTGAGGTGAGTGGATTGCCTGAGCCCGCAGGTTCAGGACCTGCCTGCGCAGCGAGACCTCATCTCTACAATAAATCAAAAAATCAGCCGGGCATGGTAGCACATGCCTGTAATTCCGGCTACTTGGAAGGCTGAGGTGGAAGGATCGCCGGAGCCCAGCAGGCGAGGCTGCAGTGACCAGGAGCAGCCACTGCACTCCAGTCTGGGCGACTGAGTGAGACTCCAACTCAAAAAAAAAAAAAGTAGACAAAAAGAAATCAAACGTGCCAAAAGAAAAAAAAAACAAAAAAACAGCTATTTATAAAGTGGGCAAAAGACATGAATAGACACTTCTCAAAAGAAAGTATACAGGCAGCCAACAGACACATGAGAAAGTGCTCAGCCTCACTCATCATCAGAGAAATACAAATAAAAACCACATTGAGATACCACCTAACCCCGGTAAGAGTGGCCATCATTCATAAAACAAACAACAACAGATGCTGGTGAGGATGCAGAGAGTAAGAAATGCTTCTACACTGCTGGTGGGAATGCAAACTAGTACAACCTCTTTGGAAGACAGTGTGGCGGTATCTGAAAGAACTAGAAATTGACCTTCCATGTGATCTAGCAATTCCCCCATTGGGAATATACCTGGAGGAACTCAAATCATTCTACAAAATGATACCTGCACACGTATGTTTGTTGCAGCTCTATTCACAATAGCAAAAACATGGAACCAACCATGTTGCCCACTGAAGCTGGACTGGATAAAAAAAAATGTGATACATACACACAATAGAATATTATGCAGCCATAAAGAAGGACAAACATATGGACTTCGCAGCAACTTGAATGGATTTATAGTCGATCATATTCAGTGATCTACCACAGAAACAAAGAATAGAGTACCATATGTTCTCACTCATAATTGGACCTTGAACAATTATAATACTATAAGAAAAGATTGGCAGTAGTGGGAAACTGTCTGGGGAGGTGGGGTGAGATTTGCAGTTGAGGGAAACTGCTGGGGGAGAGAGGGACATACCTCATCAACAAGGGTACCTGCATAATCAACGTTTGTATACCTCACCCTGAATTGTACCTCACATCTTTATAATAAAAAAAAAGGTGAACAAAAGACATGAATAGACACTTCTCAAAAGAAGACATACGAGTATCCAACAGACACATAAAAAAATCGTCAGCCTCACTAATTATCAGAGAAATACAAATCAAAATCACATTGAGATACCACCTAATTCCAGTAAGAATAGCCATCATTAATAAAACAAAAACCAACAGATGCAGGTGAAGATGCAAAGAAAAAGGAATGCTTCTACACTGTTGGTGGGTATGCAATCTAGTCCGACCTCTATGGAAAACAGCATGGCAGTTCCTAAAATAACGAGAAATTGACCTTCCATATGATCCAGCAGTCCCCCTTCTGGGAATATACCCAGAGAAACTTAAATCACGCTACAAAAAAAGATACCCGCACATGCATGTTTATTGCAGCACTATTTACAATAACAAAAACATGTAAGCAACTGTGCTGCCCATTGAAACTGAACTGGATTAAAAAATGTGGCCCATATATGCAATGAAATGTTATGCAGCCATAAAGAAGAACAAAATTATGGACTTTGCAGCAACTTGGATAGATTTAGATTCTATGGTACTCAGTGATTTAGCACAGAAACAAAGAACTGAGTACCATATATTCTAACTTATGAATGAATTCTGAGCATGTACCATAATACTGTAAGAAAGGGATTGGCAGTAGCCAGAAGCTGCCGGGGGGAGGAGAACATAACATTAATAAAGGTACCTGATCTCAAACCAGGCAAAGTGGGGACCAAAGATAGACCTGAGCTTTACCTGTACAATGACCATTTGTATACCTAATCCTGAATTGTACCCCCCCACCTTTAAAATAAGATAGATTTTAAAAGAAAGAAAAAATAAAAAACTCTGGAGCTGAAGAATTCAATGACACAACTGAAAAATTCAATAGAGAGTTTCAAAGTCAGACTTGATCATACAGAAGAAAAAGTCAGAGTTCTCAAAGACAGATCATTTGAAATTAGCAAGTTAGAGGAAAAAAACAAAAAGAAGAAGTGAAAAAAGCATATGGGACCTATGAGACAACTTCAGATGAACAAATATGTGTATTATTGGAGTCCGAGATGAAGAAAGAGACAAAAGGGGACAGAAAGCTTATTTAAAGGAATAATGACTGGAAACTTCCCGAATCTTGGGAGGGATATGAACATCTTGATTCATGAAGTTCATAAGTTTTAAAACAATATCAACCCAAAAAGATTACAGTCAACCCACTTTAATCAAATTGTCAAAAGTCCAAGACAAAGAAAGAATTTTGAAAACATCAAGAGAAAAGTGACTTCTCACATATAAGGAAATCATTGTAAAACTATAATATTTCTTAGCAGAAACCTCACAGGTTGATATAAACTCACATAGTGTTATATTCAAAGTGCTAAAGGAAAAAACTCTCAACCAAGAATAATATACAGTAAAGCTGTCTTTCAGAAATAGATAAAGACACTCCAAGACAAACAAAAGCTGAGGAAATTCACTGCTACTAAACTTGCCTTACAGGAAGTGCTAAAGGGGTTCTTCAAGTTGAAAGAAAAGGACACTCACTAAGTAACAATACGAAAATATAAAATTCATTGATGAAAGTAATTATATAATCAAATTCAGAATACTCTAATGATGTAACAGTGGTGCATAAATCTCAATTCTGATATAAAGTTAAAGGACAAAAGTATTAAAGGTGGCTACAGCAATTTGTAAATGAATACACAGTATAAAAAGATATTGTTTGACATCAATAGCATATAGTGTGAGAAGAAAGAGATGTAAAAATGTAAAGTTTCTATATGCAGTTGAAGCTAAGTTATCAGCTTAATACAGAGTGTTATAGCTATAAGATATTTCATGTAAGTCTTAGAGTAACCATAAGGAAAAAAAACCAAACCCTAGTAGATAATCAAAAGAAAAACAGAAAGGAATCAAAGTATACCACTATTTTAAAAAAGCAACAAATCACAAAGGAGGATAGCAGAAAAGGACAAAAGGAACAAAGGAACTACAAAACAGTCCAAAATAATTTAACAAAATAATTAACAAAATGGCAATAGTAAGTTCTTGCCTATCAATAATTACTTTAAATGTAAATGTAGGCCAGGCGTCATGCCTCATTCCTATAATCCCAGGACTTTGCAAGGCTCAGGAAGGACAGTCACTTGAGCCCAGGGACTTAAGACCAGCCTGGGCAACATAGTGAAGGACATCTCTACAAATGAAGCCAAAAATTAGCAAACACACACCTGTAGTCCCAGCTACTAGGGAGGCTGAGGAGGATGGATCTCTTCAACCCAGGAATTTGAGGCTGCAGTGAGCTCTGATAGTATCACAGCCCTTTAGCCTGGGTGGCATAGGGACATCCTGACTCAAAAAACAAAAAATAAAGCAAACAAAAAGATGAAAATGTATAAAATTCTCCAATCAAATAATGAGTAAATAAATTCATAAAAATACAATATGTTAGCCGGGCTCGGTGGCTCAGCCTGTAATCCTGCGCCTTTGGGAGGCTGAGGTAAGTGGATTGCCTGAGGTAAGTGGATTGCCTGAGCCTGCGGGTTCGAGACCCTCCTGGGCAACTTGGCGAAACCTCATCTCTACAATAAATCAAAATGAGCCGGGCGTGGTAGTGCACGCCTGTAGTTTCAGCTACTTGGAAGGGTGAAGCAGAAGGATCGCAGGAAGGATCGCCGGAGCCCAGCAGGTCGAGGCTGCGGTGGCCGGGAGCAACCACTGCACTCCAGTCTGGGTGACAGAGTGAGACTCCAACTCAAAAAAAAAAAAAAATACAACATGTTGCCTACAAGAGATTCACTTTAGCTTTAAGAACATACATGAAACATACATGAACATACATGAAAATGAAAGTATGAAAAAGAATACTCCATGCAAATGATAATCAAAAAAGAGAGGAGGGTGACTACACTTACATCAGACAAAATAGACTTTCAGTCAACATCTGTCACAAGAGACTAAGAAGGTTACTATACGATCTTAAAATCAATAGGATATAACAATTTTAAATATATTTGCACCCAACATTAAAGTACCTAAATATAAAAAATAAAAAGTAACAGAACTGAGGGGAGAAATAGCAATACAAAAATAGTAGGGAACTTTAATACATCACTTTCAACAATGGCTAGATCATCCAGACAGAACATGAATAAGGAAGCAGTGAGCTTAAATAACACTATAGATCAAATAAACCTCACAGACATATACAGAAAATTCCATCCAGCAGCAACAGAACACTCAAGTGCACACAGAACATTCTCAGGATAGATCATATGTTAGGCCGCAAAACAAATCCTAACAAATTTAAGATGACTGAAGTCACATGAAGTATCTTTTCCGACCACATGGTATGAAACTAAAAATCAATAACAGAGGGGAATTGGAAAGTCCACAAGTATGTGGAAATTAAACAACATACTCCTTAACAAACAATGGGTCAGAGAAGAAATTAGAAGGGAAATAAAAAAGTATCCTGAGACAAATGAAAATGGAAGCACAGCATACCAAAACTTATGGGATGCAGCAAAAACAATCCGAAGAGGGAAGTTTATAATGACCAATGCCAATTTAAGAGAAAAGAAAACTTTCAAACAAACAACCTAACAATACACCTCAAGAAACTAGAAAAAGAACAAACAACTCCCATGGTTAGCAGATGGAAGGAAATAATAAAGAGCAGAGCAGAAACAAATGAAGTAGAGAACTAGCGAAACAACAGAAAGCACCAAGAAAACTTAGAGGTGGTTTTTTAAAAAGCTAAACAAAATTGACAAACCTTTAGCTAGACTAAGCAAGAAAAAAAATAGAGAACTCAAATAAACAAAATTATAAATGAAAGAGGAGACACTACAACTGATACCACAGAATTACAATGGATCATAAGAGACTACTATAAATTATTATATGCCAACAAACTGAATAACCTAAATGAAATGGATAAATTCCTAGAAACATAAAACCTACCAAAATTGAATCATGAAAAAACAGAAAATCTCAACAGACCAATAAAGAGTAAGGAGATTGAAGCAATAAACAAAAGCTTCCCACAAAAAAGAAGAAGAAGAAGAAAAAAAGCTTATGACCTGATAGCTTCACAACTGAATTCTGCCAAAAATTTAAAGAAAAATGAATGCCAATGTTTCTCAAATGTTTCCAAAAAATTGAAGAGGAGGGTACATTTCCAAATTTGTTTTACAAAGTCAACATTACCCTCAGAACAAAGCCAGATAATGACACGTCAAGAAAACTATATCCCAATATCCCTGACGAAGATAGATGCAAAAATCCTCAACAAGAGTATTCCTGATCCAAAATGCTCCAAAATTTAACACTTTTGAGCACTGACATCATGCTCAAAGGAAATGCTCATTGCAGCATTTTAGATTTCAGATTTTTTAATTAGGGATGCTCAGTTAGAAAATATAATGTAAATGTTCCAAAATATGAAAAAATTCAAAATCTGGAATAATTTTGGTCCCAGGCATTTTGTATAAGCAATACTTACCATGTGTTAGCAAATCAAATTAAGTAGTACATTCAAAGGATCATTCACAATGATCAAGTGGACGGTTCAATAAATGCAAATTCATAAATGCAATACACCACGTTAATAGAAGGAAGAATAAAAATTATATGATCATCTCAATAGAAGCAAACGAAGTATTACACAAAATTCAACATTTTTCATATTAAAAATTCTTAATAAATTAGGTATAGAAAGAATGTACCTCAACATAATGAAAGTTGTATAAAACAAGTCTATAGCTAACATCATACTCAACAGTGAAAAGTTGGAAGCTTTTCCTTTAAGACAGGGAAGACAAAGGTGGCCACTCTCACTTCTATCAGCATAGTATCAGAAGTCCTAGCCAGAAGAATTAAGCAAGGAAAAGAAATAAAAGGCATCCAGAAGAAAAGGAATAAGTTAAATGGTCTTTACTTGCAGATGACATGATCTGATATATAAGACCCCTAACAAATCTGCCAAACAACTGGTAGAACTAGTAAACAAATTTTGTAATGTAGTAGGATACAAAATCACAGTTGTGTCTCTATACGCTAACATGAACTACTCTAAAAATAAATTAATAAAACAATCCTATTTATGATAGCATCAAAAAATAAAATATCTAGAAATAAATTCAACCAAGAAAGTAAAAGATCTGTAACTGAAAACTATAAAACATTGATGTAAGAGATAGAAAAAGACACAAATAAATAAAACAATATTCTATTTTATGTATTGGAAAAAATATTATTGCTAAAATATTCATGCTATACCCAAAGCAATCCACCCAAAGATTCAATAAAATTCCTATTTGAATTTGAATGGCATTTTTTACACAAATAGAAAAAAAAATCTTAAGATTCATATAGAACAAAAAAGGTCCCAAATAGTCACAGCAATCTTAATTATGAAGAACAAATCTGGAGACACCACATGTCCTGATTTCAAACAATATTACAAAGCTATAGCAATCAAAACAGTATTAAAAAACAGTGCTGTCATAAAAGCAATATGATCCATAGACAATGGTACAGAATAGAGAACCCAGAAATAAACCCACACACATAAAGTCAACTAATCATTGACAAGAACACCAAGAAGACACAATGGAGGAGAGATAGTCTCTTATAAATAGCACTGAGAAAACTAGACATGCATGTAAAAAAGTGAAATTGGACCCTTACATCATACACAAAAATTAATCCAAAATTGATTGAAGACTTCAGTGTAAGGCCTGAAACCATAAAACTCTTAGAAGAAAACATAGGGAAAAAACTCCTTGACATTGGTCTTGGAAACTATCTTTTTAAACGTGACACCAAAAAAGACAGCCTATAGAATGTGAGAAAATATTTGAAAACCATCTATTAGTGAAGGGGTTAATATCCAAAATATATAAGGAACTTATGCAACTCAATAGCAAAAAACAATCTAATATTAAAATGGGCTAAAGGACCTGAATAGACATTTTGTCCAAAGAAGATAGAGAAATAGCCAACAGGCATATGAAAAGATGCTTAGCACCACTAACCATCAGGGAAATGCAAAATTTAAAAACCATGATAGATGTCACCTTAAACATGTCAGGATGGTTGTTATCAAAAAGATAAAAGGTATAATAGCAAATGCTAGCTAGGGTGTGGAGAAAAAGAAACCCTTATACACTGTTGGAGTGACCTTGAAACATTAAAAATAAAACTACTATGTGACTCAGCAAAACCCATCTCTGGGTACATATATCCAAAGGAAATGAAGCCACTATGTCATGGACGTGTCTATACTGCCATACTCACTGTGGCTCTATTCACAATAGCTGAGATTTGGATTCAACCTAAGAATTATCAAGCAACATGGATGAACCCCTAAAGGACATGATGTTAAGTGAAATAAATCAGACATAGAAAGACAAATACTGTATGATCTCACTTATATGAGGAATCTAAAAAAGTCAAACTAATAAAAGCAGAGAGTAGAATACTGGTTGCCAAGGGGTCGATTTGGGGACAGGGGTAAGGGTGGGGTATGCAGAGATATTGGTCAAATGGTCCAAACTTTCCTTACAAGGTGAGTAAATTCTGGGGATGCAAAGCACTGTGACTGTAGTTAATAACACTGTATTGTGTGCTTGAAATTTGCTAAGAGAAAAGATTTTAAGTGTTCTCACCATGTAAAACATGGTAACTATGTGAAGTTATGAATATGTTAATTAACTTGATTGTAGCAATCATTTCCCAATATATTCATATACAAATCATCATCTTGTATACTTTAAATATATATATAATTTTAGCCAGGTAGCGTGGTACATGCCTGTAATCCTAGCTACTTGGGAGGCTGAGTTGGGAGGATCACTTGAGTAAGGTTTGAATTCAACCTGGGCATCACAGTGAGATCTCATCTCTAAAATACACATACACATATACACACAGATATATGCATACATGCATACACGCACATATAATTTTATCTGTCAATTATTCCTCAATAAAGTTGGGGAGGGAGAAGAACCTACAATAAATTACAGATCAATGTCTTTTCTGAATATTGGTGCAAATATCCTCAGCAAAACCTTACTAAACCTAATTCAGCACCACGACAAAAGGATTTTATATACTATGAAAAACTAGTAGCTAATAATTATCGTGTACTTTTAGGATAAGAAGAATGAGGTAATTTCTCATTTTCCTTATCATAAGAAAATGTCTGTAACAAGTTAAGTAGAAGAAAATTGCAGAATTGTGTGTAAAATATGCTCCCATTTTAAAAAATTATCTGGATTGTTAGATAACTAGATAGATTGATAGATATACTTGTTCCAATTGGCCCCTGAGATACCTGGGATAATAAAGACAAGTATTAATAAAAGAGTTTTCTCAATTTTTAAACAAATACTTGTTCCAATCAAGTCTCTTGATGATAAAACAGGAAAATGTAGGGGAGTCATGGGCCACCCATCTCATTTTAAGGCTCCACTCTGGGTCCTTCTTGGATTACCGTAGTGGGATAATTCGCTCTAAGTCTTTACAGGCCCATAGGAGGAGGCAATAACCAGTTTTGTGGGGCCTGTTTACAATTTGAGGGTTCCCTTTAATTAGGAAAAATTAAAATATCTTGTACAAATGTTCAAAGTCTATGACTGTGTAAACCCTTCCCTAGAGCCTCTAGAGTCAGCGAGCAGTGGGCAGTGCAGCTCAGCGGGATGTGGCTGGTACCACCCACAGGGGAAGGGGGAGGGTGGCCCCCAGGCTCACCACAATAAAAATCCAGGTTCAATGGCCCTTTAGGAGAAAGACAGGAGCTGCTCCCCAACCCCACGCCAGGTGAGAGTGGCTCCACGAAAAAACACTCAACAGACGGGGTCGTCTGCTTTCTACGTGAGACAAGGCAGCAAAAGAAAGAAGCTAGGCCTGCTCACTCGCTTGCCAGCAGCATTTCACAAGGCCCCTGCCTCAGTGACAGTGCAGCCCTCCAGAAGAACTCTGAAGAGGATGGGCAGGACAGAGCAGAGGGTCCACATCTCTTGCCTGAATCCCTGCATTTTTAGAAAAGGTAAGGTCTTGGTGGACACAGTGGTTCTGGCCTGTAATCTCAGTAATTTAGGAGGCCAAGGTGGGAGGATTGTTTGAGTCCAGAAGGTTGAGACCAGCTTGGACAAAATAATGAGACCCCAGCTCTACAAAAAATAAAAAAAAATTAGCCAGGCACGGTGGTGGGCCCTACTCGGGAGGCTGAGGTGGAAGGATTGTTTGAGTCCGGGAGGTCGAGTCTGTGGTGATTGGTGATCAAGCCACTGCACTCCAGCCTGAGCAACAAAGTGAGATCTTGATTCAGGGAAAAAAAAGTCCATAAGTCTAGCCTTTGCCTTTTCCTATACATAAAATAATGTCTGACAGGATTAGTTATTATGCCTCTATAATCAATAACCAGATTTATACTTGCATGCAAACCTTGATGAGATTTTTCTCTGATGTGACTTCTGAAAGCTTTCATTGTAACTTCTGAGCACACACAGAACTGTCCCTCCTTGATATATAAGCTGAGGATTGAAACACTGCTTTGGAGTCATCAAACTGAAACTCTCTGAAAGACTCTCTCAGCCTGCAGTCCTCAGTAAGACTTCTGAATAAAACTCATTTTAATTCTTTAACAGTCTGATTTTTTAAAATTGATTCCCAGCTGAAAGATTCTGAAAGCAGAAGGTATACAGAAGCGTTTATAAGGTGGGGACAGAGGCCAAGGGGAGCAGGAGTTTGTAGTCTGCATTAACACATTTTGGGGAAGCAAGTGTGAGTTCCATGGGCCAAGGAATGCTGTGACAGGCAACTGAGCATGTGCTGTCTTGAAAGGCCCCCACTAAGGGGGCTTCCAAACTGGCCAGGGAGTATAACCCACTACTGTTTCCCCAAAAGAGCTCCCACTTGGAGGTCTCTGTGGAAGAGAGTAATTTGACACTACTGGGAGACTATCAATAATAACCTGCAGGCCAAGAAATGTTTCTTGTAGGCCCCCCACACCGCTGCTTACCCCATCTCCACATGGGGGAACTCTGCATGGTCAAAGCGGAGCAAAAATGAAAGTACAGACCATACCCCTCGACCCTGCTGCAGACTGCTGAACCGTGCCTTAGGCGCGGAAGGAAGGAGGCATAAAGCTAGAAATTGGAGGTGAGCCTGAAGTTTGCCCTTATTCTGGACTGGACTTTTAATATCTGAAACGTGACACTTCTTACAACTGAAAGTGAGTCGAAGGCTGTGAGATCTGCCAGAGACACCACCTATGAGAGGGAGAATCAGAAAAACCTTCTTAAAGGCAGTGGTCAGAGAAAAATTATGCTGTTTCCTGATTGTACCCACTCTGTTCAACTCATTAAGTAAATCAATTACACAGGACATCATTCTCCTTAGCTTTTTTTTTTTTTTTACTTTGTAAGACTGTTTGCAGTAGAGAACCTACCTACTTGCCATAGTAATATTGCACTAAGTCGCGGTAATTTGCAGTAAAATTTGCAGCTCACAAACATGACACTTGATTCCTTGCCTCTCATTCACAGTCCTGACAGTCATTAAGAAAATACTTTAAAAGTTTGCTTTCTTTCTATTCCTTGATTTCTATACTTTTTGTTTCCCTTGAAGAGGCGTCCAGAATTTGTGACCATAACTGACCCTGGTTTCTGTGTGATTTGTTTTCAGCTGGATGACTTGGATAGGCCTGAAGAGCTCTAGGGCAAAGAAATGTGTAATTGCAAACTTTGGTACTGGCCAGAACTTCAGTATCAGAGTCTCAAAAATTTGTAGAAACATATATAATTTCCAAACATCTATAAATGGTATTTAAAATGCATGGATAAACTACCCTTTTCTTTTAATAAAGTTTACATTAACTTCCCCTTTTACTAATAGAGTCATACCTTGTCTCTCTTAAAAATTTTCTTTACATTTACTTTTAATATCAGTCATTCAAGTAGATGCTGTTTGCTCAAGCTGGCATATTTGCCCCTTCAGTGCCACACCCAAAGCAACCTAAAATTATCACTGTTCCCCTAGAAGGACACTTTCATTCAGCAAATAACTGTTTGCACAATTATTAATGGCAAGTCTGGACATTGAGGATAGGTTGCAAGCAAGATAAAGTCTCCGACTTTATGAAGTTTTGACTACAGTGGGGAGAGTGAGTCAACAAACAAACACAAATTCATTGAGAGATTGATTAGGGTTCTCTGGAGAAACAGAACACCGTGTGTGTGTGTGTGTGTGTGTGTGTGTGTGTGTTGTGTGTGTGTGTGTGTAGATTTATTACAAGGAACCAATTCATGCAATTATAAAAGTTGACAAAACCCAAACTCTGCAGAGCTGATGTCCCAGTTTGAGCTGGCAGGTTGCTGTAGAACCAGTTGGAAGGCCATCAGGCAGGAGAATTCTCTCTTACCCAAGGAGGCTGACTTTTGTTATATTCAGGCCTTCAACAGATTGGATGAAGCCCACTCACATAATGGAGGACCATCTGCTTTAGGAAGTCTATCCATTTATATATTAATCTCACTCTCGCAGAAATGCCCCAAATAATGTTTTACCAAATATCTGGGCACCCCATGGTTCAGTCAAGGTAATGTAAGATTAACCATCAGAAGAAATAAAAAAACAAGCAAGTTAAAAACAAATAAGTTGTTTTATGACTGTTAGCCTCATAAGAAATAAATCTGGTGATTTTAATCTCACAATGATATGTGAGAAAGTGAACAGGGGCAGGAAGAGGCCAATTTAGGCATGTGTTTTCGTTATAATATTGTCCCATATTTTAATACATCAGTATTCAAATGCCATCTTGTGGCTGATTATTCACATCAGGTCTTATTTATTTGGTGCCACTCATCTCACATCTGTTAAAATGTTTTTGGAGTCAATGGAATTGCCTTCTTAAGGCTCCAGGGTATTACATTCCTTTTCACTCATATTATTAGTAGCAATTCCATGCCTGATGGATTCAGGATGCTAGCAGCCATGCCAGCTTTACTCCAGGTTCAAATGCCTTTTTTGATTGTAATGGATTTAATATCAAGCACACCATAAAATAAAATACTCATGATTAGTGTACATAAGGATGCCATAAGAGAAATATTTACACATTTAAACTAACATACAGAATCACTTTACATCCCCTATGTTTAGTACAAAAATAACATCATTACATAGAATAAACAGGACTGAATCATTTTCCAAACTCTGGGCCTCCGTAAATAGCAGTATGCATTCTTGGCCCAATGTTATAATCTTTGTTGGTAACTTTATGCAGTCTAATAGAGACTTATTATAAAAAGGCCTCAAGCATGGCCCATAAATCATGATATACCTTGAATACATATTATCATTATTGGGCAGGTCAGATCTTTACATTTTTTTTCACATACCTTCCTTTATACCCTTCTGACATCTGCATTGTCCAGAAAACCCATGGAAGTCAAGAGACTTAACTGCTGGTTTTATCTTTTTAAAAAAATATTTATTAGATAATAAAATCACACTAAAGAATATTTACAACATATATAAAAGGTATAGCTACATTATATAAATACACATGTATATTAGTTTCCTATTGCTGTGCAGCACATTACTATAGACTTAGCTGCTTAAAACACCCATTTATTAGCTCATAGTAGGCCAGAAGTCTAGAGCATTGTGGTACAGAGATTCTGCTCGGGGTATCCCAAGGTGGAAATCAAAGTGGCAACTGAGCTGAATTCTCATCAAAGGCCCTGGAGAATAATCAGCTTCCAAGCTCACTCTTGTTGGCAGGATTCAATTCCTTGCATTTATAGATCTTAAGTCATTTCCTTGACACGTGACTCCTTCCATCTTCAAACCAATAATGGCACGTCAAATCCTTCTCATGCTTTGAATCTGTGACTTCCTATTCCACAACTAGCTGGAAAGAAAATGTTCTGCCTTTAAAGAGTTCATGTGATCAGATTTGGCTTACCCAGATAATCACCCTTTTGGTGATCTCAAAATCAACCTGAATAGTAGCCTTAATTGCATGTCTTCCCATAAGAAATATTACAGACAAAAAAATTAATATTTAAATGTATTGAAGGATAGCACTTTGAATCCAGAAGTTTATATTTTGCTGAATTTCCATTTATATGTGAGAACTTAATGATAACAATCTCAGACATGCAAGACCTCAGAATTGTCATTACACAAAAACCCATACTGGAAACAGTTTAAGGAGAAGTCTTCAAATAGAAGAGGAACAAACATTGGCAATGCTACAAATAGACATGGATATTTAGAATAATCAAATACCTTTACAAAAAAAACACAAAAAAGAACACAATGCAATAAAACAAAAAAAGGACTAAATAGGTAAGCAAGACAAATAAGAAATTATATTGCTAGTAACCCAGTATTTAAATTCTAAGAAATCACATTTTTTAAAATCCAATTCTTTTTCAATGGGCAGCATGGTTGGTTCCATGTTTTTACTATTGTGAACAATGCTGCAATAAACATACAAAAAGGACAAAATTATGAACTTCACAGCAACTTGGATGGACTTAGAGTCTATAATACTAAGTGATCTATCACAGAAACAACTGAGTATCACATGTTCTCACTCATAAGTGGACCTTGAACAATTATCATAGTACTATAAGAAAAAGATTGGCAGTAGCAGGAATCTGCTGGGCTGGGAGGGCACACCTCATCAACAAAAGTACCTGCATAATGAACATTTGTATGCCTTACCCTGAATTGCACCCCACATTATTAAAATGAAAACGAAAATAAAAATAAAATAAATTCTAAGAAACATCACAATATCAAATGAAGAAAGAGAAAGAAATACAAGTGTGTCAAAGTTCTGATGTTGTGAGAGAGTATGTGGGTTGAATTATGCCCTTTAAAAACACATATTCGAATCCTAACCCCCACTACCTGTGAATATAGCCTTATTTGGAAATAGAGTCTTTAATGAAGAGATTTAATGGATTCTCCCTCAGCACTCTCTTAATTAAGATGACATTATACTGGATTAGGGTGGACTATAAATTCACTGAATGGTGTCTCTATAATGGGAGATTTGGGTATGCAGACACAAAGGGATGGTCTTGTGAAAATGAGGCAGAGATAGAAATGATGCTGCTACAAACCAAGTGTTATGGTCTGAACATGACTCCCCAAATTCATATATTGGAAATTTAATCCCCAATGCAACAGTGGTGAAAAGTGGGACCTAATGGGAAATGTTTAGGTCATGAGGGCTCAACTCTCATGAATGGATTAAGGCTGTTATAAAAAGAGCTTGCCGGCTTGGTGCAGTGGCTCACTCCTGTAATCCCAGTACTCTGAGAGGCTGATATGGGATGATGGTTGAGCCCAGGAGTTCAAGACCAGCTCAGAGCCGGGCTCGGTGGCTCAGCCTGTAATCCCGCGCCTTTGGGAGGCTGAGGTGAGTGGATTGACTGAGCCCGTGGGTTCGAGACCCGCCTGGGCAGCGAGACCTCATCTCTACAATAAATAAAAAAATCAGCCGGGCGTGGTAGCGCGTGCCTGTAATTCCGGCTACTTGGAAGGCTGAGGCGGAAGGATCACTGGAGCCCAGCAGGTCGAGGCTGTGGTGGCCGGGAGCGGCCACTGCACTCCAGTCTGGGCGACAGAGTGAGACTCCAACTCAAAAAAAAAAAAAAAAAAAAAGACCAGCTCAGGCAATATAGCAAGATTTTTGTCTCTACAAAAAAATCAAAAAATCAGACAGGCATGATAGCGTGTGCCTATAGATCCGGCTACATAGGAGGTAGAGGCAGGAGGATCACCTGAACCCAGAAGGCCAAGGTTGCGGTGAGCTGTGATCATGCCGCTGCACTCCAGTCTGGGCAATAGAGTGAGATCCCAACTCATTAAGTAAATAAATGCATAAATAGGCTTGTGGGAGTGGGTTTGCTCACTCTTGACCTTCTGATTTCCACCATATGAGGGCACAGCAAGCTGGCTGTCATCAGATGCAGGCACCTTGATCTTTGGACTTTCCAGCCTCCAGAACTTGAGAAATAAGTTTCTGATCTTTATAAATTACCCAGTCTCGAATATTCTGTAATAGCAGGACAACATGAACTAAGACAATAGGGAATGCCAAGAGTTACCAGCAACCACCAGAAACTAGGGGAGAGGCAATGAATGGATTCTTCCTCAGAGCTCCCAGAGGGAGCATGGCTCTGCCAACACCTGAGTTTTGGACTTCCAGCCTCTAGAACTATGGAAGAGTACATTGTTTTAAGTCACCCTGTTCGTAATACTGTGTTACAGCAGCCCTAGGAAACTAATACAAAGGTGATTGATATCTAGTTTAAAGAAAAGAAAATATGTTATAGGAAAGATTATTTTAAAAAACAGAAGAACCGAATATAAAAAATAAGAGGATAAGAACAAGTCTAAATATATCAATAATCATAATTAATAAAAGTGAAACAAACTTGTCAATGAAAAAATAGACATTGATGGAATTGATTTTTAAAAGTTCAGCTTGGGGAAGGAGAGGGCAAAAAAAAAGTCCAGCTATGCACTGATTACGAGACAAAACTAAAACCATAAGGTTACAGAGAGGCTGATAGCAAAAGGAAGGAAAATAGATGTTGGATATAGTTTACATCAGTATAAAAATATATGCATACTTTAAAACAAAAACATTATTAGGGATATACAATTTTATGATATCATGGTAAATGTTCAATTCACCAAGAAGATATAAAAGTTCTCAATGTGTATATAATTAATATATTAATTTAAACATACAAAGATTGATAAACGCCAAGAAATGGATAAATCCAATGTCAGAGAAGAGAATTTAGTAAACTTCTCTTATTGTATACTAAGAAGAAAAACAATCTGTCAAAAATATAAGCTTGACCACACAATTGAAGCTTGATTTAATGGACGCACATATAGCATTTATAAAAAAATCATCATTCATTAAGCCATAATACAAATCTCAGCATATTTCAAAGAATAGGAATTAAACTGTCCAAAATACAATTATGTTATAATTGAATGGCAGATATAAGAAATTAAACATTTCTATTATCTAGGAATTTAAACAATCTAAACTTTTTAAAAAGTCCATAGGTTATGCATAAAAATCAAGAACAAAATTTGAAAACACCTAAGAATATGTGACATTTTTGAGCATATGAACATTTAAAACATGATCTGTTTTAGTGATTTTTGAACATAATGAATTAAGTCAGAAATAAATAACAAAGGTAACTAGAGATACCTAATGTATTTGGAATTTTTAAATTATACTTTTAAATAACCCACAGGTCAAAGAAGAAATCATAATGAGAATTAGAATATGTGCTAAACTGAATAATAACAAAAATACCTTATTTTGAAGCATACAGTGTACTACTGTTGCAGGAAAACAGAGACTGTGACACCAAGGTTATCTTAGGAAGTAGCATTTTATTAGCACCGGCGCAACTCAGCAGCGGGCTAATGCTCCAAGACTGAGCAACCCAGAGAAAGAGGAGAGGGGTTTTATATGTTAGTTTAGGTAAGGGAGGGTGGATTGGTTGTATAGCTATACATTTTTCTTTGGAATTTGCAAGATGGTATTTAGCAAAACCAGATTTTCAAAGAACAAGTTATCTCCAAGGTATACATGACAAGCAGGGGTTGTAAACTGATAACTTAGCAAAGAGAGGATGCAGGAATAAGGTTGTAAATCGATTACTATCTTGCATTTCCAGGAAAGTGACTTGTGGCTATTTAGTTTTCTCACATCCCATGTCTAGCAGGTTTGGAGCTTGCAGGTTGATTTTTTAAAAGGAATAATTTGAACTGTTTTTAGCCCTTCTCTGCCACATTCCCCTCTTTGATGCTCAACCCTTCATGGGTTAAAGAGCATCATTTTCAATTTGGTGCATTAACATTATGCAGGCTGCAGTTTTTTGTTCAATAACTGTTTCCACAAACTTAGAGATGGAGTTCATAATTACTGAGACTATGCAAGGGAGGATAAGACAGGATTCCAACAATAGGATTACAGAACCAATAATGTCCTTAAATCCTCCCAGACCCAATAATATATTTTCAAGCCAATTGCCAATTTTTTATGCCATGCCGTTTTTGTACTGGGACATGGGCATGCTTTCTAATATTGGTGGCTATATCAGTTATAGCTTTACTATTATCATCTGTTTGCAAACAACAGTCAGAGCTAATAAATTTACCACATACTTCTCCTTCTGCTAGCAGGTAGTCCAAAACTTGGCAGTTCTGATAAATGGCGGCACACATTTGGGCTTGTTGTCGAGTGGCAAGCTCAAAAGTTGTGGCTGTTTGATTAGTTATAACTTCTAAGGCAGCTTGTAACCTGATAATGCGATTTAACAGATATATAGGCATGCGCTATCCCCAACTTCCATCTTGTGCCCACATGGCTGGGCCATAAATATCCATAATTCTCTGGGGTGGCCATTTGTCATCTTTCCAGACCTGGGTCCCTCCTATATTAAGAGTTTGATCAAGAGATCGAGCATCCCAAGTTTTGAGGCTCTCATAAAGGGGGATGACCAGTTCATCTCCCTTTGGGTTAGGCAGAAGGAAAAATCCTGGCTGGATTATTCCTATGGTACATATGCCTTTCCATAGTGCTGGGAGCTGGGCATATGTAACAGCCCTTTAGGGGCTTTCCAGAGGTCTGGATTTACAAAGGAAAGGTTTGTCCAACTTTGACTTATAACGGGGATACCTTGAAGTGGGTTAGCTTGTTCAGAAGATAGTATTGTTACTATAGTTTGGATGACAATAGTACATTGAGAAGATTTAGTTGCATAAGCAGGTGCCCAATACCAAACTGGCCTTGTTGGCCACCAGATTCAGTGGGTTGAATTTCAGTATAATATACTTTTACAAGGAGTTTCTCCTACCCACTGAGTATAAGCAGAGCCCACACTACTTAAGCAGTCTTCTCCAATTAGTTTTGAGGAGATGAGCCATTTTGGGGGTAGATTGTCTGTTCTAACAGTTACAGAATTGTTCCATTGAAGGAGCTGGTATGCATCAAGACTAGTTCCTTTCCAAGGCCATTCTTCAGTCATTAGGGCTTCTCCACATACCCAACAATTTGTGACCCCAAGTGTCTGGGCTATGTTTCTAGTCAAATTTATAAACAGATTTTGGCCTACTTCCCATGGTTGAAGGAAGGGGGCTAACTTTGGCTATTGGGTAGCTGGGAGAGTTATAGATTGTACAACTTCTTTAAGCAGTTTCTCAGCTTTGGGTACAAGGGCGAGATCCCAACAAACCCAATTTGTGTTTCCAAGGGTGCTACAAGCTATACTGCCAGCTTTAGTATACTGGTAGCTCTGTTTTGTTAATCCAGTAAAATACAGCTGGTCATTATGAGTACAGATATGTTTGTCAGTATAACAAATTTCTGACTGGGATGAATAACAATGGCAGACTTTTACATCTGACCAGATAGCTTCTATACATTTATATGCTGGGTGTGTGGGGGAAGCAATAGACACCAAATTAGGCAGAAGTACATAAAAGCACAAGAAAGCTTCCTATTATAAGAAGGAACAGAAATGCTAGTGAGACATTTTCCCAACATGTCCAATTTGTAGGGTTCAACTCTGTCAGTCCTACAGCAAATAAAACAACAAACAGCATAGCAATTGGCAAATGCAAAGCCTGACAAAGCGAAACAATGGCTTATCAATAAGGTGTTGACTCTGTTGAGTCCTCAAGCTTTTGCCATGCGTAGATCAGCCAGTGTTCAGTGTGTGACTGAAGCAAGGCCAATGGATCCTCAAACTTCAGTCATGCGTAGACTAGCCCAGCTCTGGAGTGGTTTGAGCAGGGCTTGGGGATTCCATTTTGGGTTTTCCATTGGCCTCAGTGACTTTCTGGAGGGTCAGCTTAAGGGAGTCAATGGATTTGTGGTGCACTCCCAGTCCTGGGAGGCAGGCTTCATTCTGCTGTAATGGATCCAGGAACTATTTTGGCTACTTTGACTGAAGTTGGGGTAGACAAAAGGACAGAAAATGGGTCTCTCCAGAGAGCTTTTAGAGGCCACACATTCCATTCTTTTACCCATACCATATCACCTGGCTTAAAAGAATGGGCATTGGTAGTTAAACTAATTGGTAGCCGTTCTCTGACTTGATAATGGATGGCTTTTCAGTCTGAACCTAAGGCTTGCATTTGTTGTTTTAGAGTAAGATTTTCTAACTCCTTTAAGTTTCCCTGTATGCCCTTAATAGGAGGGGGTGGTTGCCCATAAAGGATTTCAAAAGATGGGAAACCTGTTTGTTTTGTGGGGCTAGCCCTTAGAAGGACTATTGGCAGAAGCTGGACCCAGCCTAAATGAGTTTCTTGGCCTGTTTAATTTGTACAAAGGCCTGTTGCTGAGCATTTTCCCACAGCAGAGGCTCCCATTCACCCCACTTTGTGGCTTCATAGAGGGGTTTTGCCATGATGGAGAAGTTAGGCATCCAAATTCTGCAGAACCTTGCAGCCCCAAAACCTCCCGGATTTGATGCTGGGTAGTTGGGACTGGTATTGAGCACACTGCCTGTTTCCTTTCAGAGCCAAGTTGGCACTGGCCTTGGGACAAATGAAACCCTAGATACCTAACTTTTTCCTGACATATTTGGGCTTTTTTCTTTGAGACCTTGTAACTCGCCTTCCACAGGAGGGTGAGCTGTTGTTGTGTCACTTGCATACAGTTTTTCCAGGTTGGTACTACCAACAGTAAGTCATCTACGTACTGGAGCAAGGCACAGTAACACTTGTGTGCTGGAAAGACTTTTAAATCTGAAACTAGTGCCCTACCAAAGATGATTGGACAATTCTTGAATCCTTGGGGCAGCCAGGTCCAAGTTAACTGTCCCTTGGTGCCATTTGTCAGGTCCTCCCATTGGAAAGCAAAGATCAGCTGGCTTCTTGGGGAAAGGCGGATGCAAAAGAAAGCATCCTTAAGGTCCAAGCAGGTGAAGAAAGCTACCTCAGCAGGGATGAGACCCAGCAGTGTATATGGGTTTGGGATGACAGGATGTAGAGTGACCGCAACCTGGTTTATGGCTCACAAGTCTTGAATCGGCTGGTAGTCATCCATGCCTGGCTTCTGCACCAGCAACAGAGGCATATTCCAAGAATACTGACAAACTCGGAGGATTCCATAATGCAAGAGCCTCTCCAGGTGCTTGTGGATTCCTATTTGTGCTTTGCATGGGATGAAGTACTGCTTAGATGAACCAGCTCGCACCCTGGCTTTAGTTCCATAATCACGGGGGGATATATTTCTTGCCAGTCCTGGAGGATTGTCCTCTGCCCACACGCCTGGTACTCAAAATGGCAACTGGAGATTTTTGTGAGGCCTCTGTTAGGCTGTAGAGCCACCATTTCTCTTCCTGGGGGATAGTGAGGGTCATGATTTTAGCCTCTGAGTCTCTTAATCTCAGAGTTACATGATTAGGAGAGTCAAAGGTTATCTGAGCTCGAAGCTTTCCCAGGAGGTTTCATCCCATTAAAGCTATGGGGCAATCTGGGATGATTAAAGGAAATCTTGTATGATCTCATGACTGTCAGCTGTGCAGCATCACGGCATCATAAAGGGATATCTGGCTTGACATCCAGTGACTTCCATAACATTAGCCTGTTTTGGGGAGAATGGATCTACAGGCTGGGTGATCACGGAGTGTTCAGCTCCCGTGTTGACCATGAAGTTCATACATTGGTCCCCTACTGTCATTCTGATCATAGGCTCCTGGGGACCTAAAGATAGTAGGGAGCCTGGTCTAGCCTATTCTTGTTTTGCTGTCCTTCCACAGAGGCCAGGCCCATAAAGCCTTTAGGAACGGTAGGTCCTGTTGATAAGTGGAGTTTTGTGGGCCATTTTTCTGTTGGGTTTCCTTATCAGCTATTTGTTGGGGGCATTCACCTTTCCAGTGACTTCTTGGTAGCAATAGGCACACTGGTTTCTCCCTAACTTCATAGGGGTTTGTGATGTCCCTTGTGTAGGCTGATAAATGGAATTCAGGAGTCCCTAGACAGGTTGAGGTGGTCTGGGCCTCATTCTGGGAAAGTGCCAACCTGGTTGTTTTCTTCCCCGACCTCTGCCCTGTTTCCTCCTGATGGGCCTGTTATCTGGTACCTCACAATGGCAGCAGCAAGCAGTCATTCTCTTTTTCTGCCTTCAGTCTGTCTCTTGTTGGACCTCCTAATATTGGTTAATGAACACTTCAGTGCCAACTTCTAGCAGCTGGCTAACATTCATTCCAGCAAAGCCCTCTAGTTTTTGTAGCTTACTTCGGACATCCCCTGGGACTGTCCAGCAAAAGTTGTGTTTACCATACACTAATTTTTGGTTGCCTCTGGATCAAAGGAGATGTATAGCTGAAAGGCTTCACAGAGTCTCTCATAGAATTGGCTTGGGCTCTCATCAGCTCCCTGGAATACCTCAGAGACCTTGCTCATATTTATGGCCTTTTCCCCTCCTTCTCTCATACCTCCTAGGAGGGTCTTCTGATACCATTCAAGCATTTGCAGCCCCTAGTTACTGTTGGGGTCCCATTGGGAGGGTCCTCCTCTGGGAACAGATTTTGGGCATATGCCTGGGCATTGAGTGCTCCAGCTGGGGTATGTTCCTCTAACCATTTTATAGCCTCCTGTATAATTCTCCGACACTCCTCAGTATTAAATAGCATCAGGAGGAGTTGGCAGCAGTCCACTCTGGTTGGCCTGTGGGTCTGGATAATGGATTTTATTAAGTTGATCATAGTCTGAGGCTTTTTCTATGAAGGACGGCATCTGACTTTTCCCACTCAGGAGGTATGTGGTGGTGAAAGACTGGTACACAAATGTGCATTGCCCACCTTGGATGTGGCCTTCTTGAGCATAATAAATAAGTCCCCTAGTCTCCCTCAGTGGCATATGGAAGGCACCATGACTTTCCCCTGTTGTGAAGTTAGACAGGCATTCTGACAACTGCTTTCTGGGTAGGTGTGGGGAGTCAGAATAGGTGGTTTGGATGTGGCCTCTGATTATTTAAGAGATGCACTAGACTTAAGGTTGCATTCCAATTGTAAGCCTCTAACAGTAGCTGATGTTGGAGCAGGTGGCAATGGTGGATAGGCTGGAGAATAAGGTGGTAGGATTTCTGGTTCATCAGCCAACACTGGCTTGTCAGTCAACTCATCAGACTCTGACAGGCACTTGGACTGGGATATTTTGAGGGCTACCATAATTTTGCAATTGTCTTCCTAGCAAGCTTTTAGCCAAGAGGGCCATGCAAGGACCACATCCTGCCAATAGTCAATGTAAGGGAATTGGTCTGGATGGCCTGGCTCTCCTACTATAATTGTATATACTCTCCTAATGGTTTTTCTATCTAAGGATCCCTCGGGCGGTCATTCAACCCTGAAAGAGGGCCAATCTATTTCACAGAACATACGAAGCTTTCTCCCAGACAGTTTGATACCATAACAATCTCCACAGAAACATTTGTCAAAGTTCTTAAGCACACAATCAAGGGGGGTATTCTTACTTTGGTTTCCACCCATTTCCTCCCCCTAACAGATGGCAGATACACAAAAATAAGGGAATGAGGGGTATGGGAAACTTGCTTCATCCTCCTCCAGCCATACTCCTCACGGAGATATTTCAGACACCTCTTAGCAATTGGCAGGTTGGTATAAACCCCCAACCTGGACCAGCCCTATGACGGGGTTGGGGCTGCCCTCAGCTGTATGAGGTTATCACCAGCTTAGATGGAGACTCAACACTCATTTCAGCCTTTTGGTCAGGTCAGAACCCTTCCACTGTCTGTCTCATTCACACACAATCACAAAGCACATTCTCTAACCCTCCACCCTAATCCTAGGAGTCAATGGGTTCATCTCCAGACAGTGCTTCCTTCCACTGCCTTTCAGTCCTTTCCTTCAGACTGGAGACTACTAATGTTCTCTGGGAAGTGATCAAGCTCCCCTTCTACCATCTACTGGCAGGTCTATGCAAAGACCCTTGTTCTTACCCTTTCTGTCAGGCATTATTCTTCACACCTGTTCCCACATCTCTTTGGGTCCCTGTTGTGCTTTTGAGATCCGCACCTCATCACACTGGAAGCGGCCTCCCTCCTACAGATCAAAAGGTCTGTTGCGCACCAGGTGAGATTGCCTCTCCCATCACCCCAGAGGTCATACCCCAATGACAAAGGAGTTGGAACACACCATCTCCGAACTCTCCCTTTCCCGGCCGTGCACCAAGAAATGTTGTGGGAGAACAGAGAGACCAAGACACTGAGGCTATCTTAGGAAGTAGTGTTTTATTGGCACTGGTGCAACTCAGCGGGCTAATGCTCCAAGGCTGAGCAACCCGGAGAAAGAGGAGAGGGGTTTTATGTGTTAGTTTAGGTAATGGAGGGAGGTCAGGTTGTATAGCTATACATTTTTCTTTGGAATTTGCAAGGTGGTATTTAGCAAAACCAGATTTTCAAAGAACAAGATGTCTCCAGGGTATACATGACAGGCAGGGATTGTAAACTGATCACTTCACAAAGAGAGGACGTAGGGATAAGATTGTGAATCGATTACTATCTTGCATTTCCAGGAAAGCATCTTGTGGCTATTTAGTTTTCTCACGTCCTATGTCTAGCAGGTTTGGAGCTTGCAGGTTTATTTTTAAAAAGAAATAATTTTAACTATTTTTAGCCCCTCTCTGCCACGTTACCTTGATTTTGTTAAAAGATATATAGAGAAAAAATTATAGCCATGAATGCATAATTTTTTTTAATGCTGAAAATAAATGATTCAGGCAAAATAAACCAAAGAAAGTAGAAAAAGAAAGAAGAAAATTAATATTTTACAACTGTGAAAATAAACTACAGTTACATACAATAATGTAAATAATTTAATAATTTTCAGTGAAAAAAGACTATATTTAGCATGATACTTTTTTTTGCTTTGCTTTGTTGACAAAATGGTGTTGAGCTCTGTAAAATATTTTAAGGTGGTTTATTCTGAATGAAACTTGAGGACCTAGACCCATGACATATATCCCCAACAGATTCTAAGAACATGTACCCACCATGGTTGAATGGTGGCTTAGTTATATATAATTTCAGAGAGGCAGAAGTTACACAAAACCATCAATCAGTATATGTGAGATTTTCATTGATTTGATCCAGGAAAGGGAGACATTTCCACGTGGGGGGCTTGCAGTTTATAGGTGCATTCAAAGATTTCTTGACTGGCAATTTTCACTTCCGGTCTAAGGGATTTTGGAAATCAGGAGATGTTTGTTAGGATAAGGGCAGAAAAAACTCCTAGTCTTTTGATATGTAAATGAAATCCTACATATGGCAGACTTCAGAGAGGATGTATAAGTGTCTTACAAGGTTTCTTGAGTCTGGAAGTCCCCAAGAGATGACTTTATAGTGCCATAAAATACTTTGATTTCCCTCTTTATTTGTTATGTGATGTTATGCCAGAGTCAGGTTGGAAGACAAACTTTAGTATGTAGAGTAATACAGTAATAAAATCCCATCTGGTGAGTCCTTATCAGACTGACTCCCTAAGCATCTTAGTTATGAATTTGGATAAGAGGAAAAAAGGCCAGGCTTAGTCCTCAGTTCCTCTTATTGGCTAACACCATTCCTTGGAAGGCGTGTGTAAGCCAATTAGAGCAGGAGGTCGCACATGGCTGGGAAGGCTCATTCCTAGGGCTGTCTATTTTGTTTACCTGGCAAGGCCTCATAGTGCTAGGAGGCATATTCCTAGAATTGTCCATTTGAAGACAATAGTTTCCACATCAGTGGTGTTGGATTATGGGGGATGTACATGGCTTGATGTGATTTTATAGCCAATTGTTTAAGGGCGAGAAGGAATCAGGCCTAGAGTTCAGTTTGAAAAAATATCCTGGATCAGATCCATTTTATAAGCACTCAGGATCTGGGCCCTTGATTTTGTCCTTTGTCGTTTTCCTGTATCTGGCATAGCATTTACAAGAGACATAATGATAACATGGTAATGAGTGTACAGTAAAGATGAGAGTTATCTCAGAATTCATGAGGACTGGTCTGCTCCAATGTCCCTGAAGGGATGCCTGCCCTAGTTGTTGCTCTAGAGATGGGCTAACCTCAGGTGTTTTCTTAAATAACAGGCGAATGTCAACAATTGGTTCTGAAGTCCACATGTGGTTGGAAATGTGGTCAGATGCTCACTTTAAGTTTGAAATGTGAATCCAAGGCATAACTCTCTTTAATTTTGCAACATAAGAGTTAGTTAAAAGTACCTATTATAGTCGGTTATAAATGACTTCTTGAAAGGATTTAAAGTAAAGCAACAATTGTGAATGTCAAAAGTCTTAAGATAGCCATTGTTAGAGGCATGACTGATAAGAAAATTTTGTTATTTCTGTGACATGCAACAATTTAACACAATTATAATTATTACTGACAAGATATACCTCACCATACAAGAATTATAGGAATCTTATACAATTTTGGACTAATAGTACATCTTCTATTATCTCCTGAAATTACAAGAAAAATGTGTTCAAAAGAAAGAAACAATTTTTATCTTTTCATTTGCATATGATTAACATCAAAGAAAATTTAATAAAATCTTTTAAGCAAATTTATGTACTTTTAATCAGTTTCACCAAAGGTAAAATTTTCATAAACTTATTATAACTTTTGTAATTTTTTATTAGAGAACAGACCAATGATCCAAGAATACTCTGTTATTCTAAAACAGGGGTTCAGATGTTGGCCTTGCATCAGTGTGCTTATGATATTAATGTTTCATTTATAGACAACTCTGAATTCATTTTCTCTCTCAAAACAGTCCTTACAATCTCACCTGCCCACCTCTTCTGTGATAGTCCCTGGACCTAGAGAGATTGAATAACTTTAATTGTTGGCCCTGTGTTGCATAAAGGCAGTTTATTTTGACTGTCACCCCAATTCAGGGTCTGAAGATGAAGCCTTGACTGGTGGTATTCAGCAAGAGTCACTGCCTTTTTTAGTCCCAGGAGCCAAAGCCCTGTAACTTAACAGCACAAGGATTAATTGAATAATAGAATATCTATTAAAGATGTGAAACTTTCAGAATATTTTACTAAAACAGAACCAAAGATTTTTATACAATAATAATTATTTATTGAATCAAGGTAATAATCAAAACTTTGAAATCAGCACCAAAAGTTACATGGCTTTAAAAACTTTAGTCTTTTTAAAGCTCAGTTTTTCTAAGTAATCAAAGACCTTAAAAAAGAAATTATTTGGGGATAGAAATATAGGAATTATTTTGATGAAACATAAAATATTTGGTTCTTAGGCCAGTTACCAAAAAGGAAAAGAAAAATCTTCTGTAGTGTGATTGCTTCTCCTTATGGGAAGCTGATTTAGATAAACTGGGAGTCAAATCTGATGGGGAAAACAAAACAAAACAAAATAAACTTAGACACAGGAAGAGTGTAGCCAGGGTCATAAGTGAACATTATGTTATAGAGGAAACAGGAGCCAGTAAGTGAATCTAAGTAGGAGAATACATGACTGTTAGGAACAACACAAGAAGTTTCCTGATTACACTGAAAAGTTAAGACACATCAAGAAAGACCAAGAATTCAGTATTAAGTTATACTAGAGGAAAATATTGCTTTTCTAGATCCTCAAGATAAGACATTTCAGCATCAGGTCACAACATTTAGAACTAGAAGGAGAACAAAAAGTTACAGGGTCAGACAAAAAAGTTGAAGGAGAGTGTGACCATCTCAGGCCTTCTCAAGGATGCAAACTCTCAGTCCTCAGCTTGTTTGGTTTTTGGGTTGTTTTTGTTTTTTTGAGTCGGAGTTTTACTCTGTCACCTAGGCTGAAGTGTAGTGGCACAATTATGGCACACCATGGCCATGGCCTCCTGGGCTCAGGTGATCCTTCAGTCTCAGCCTCCCAAGTAGACTGAAACTAATTTTTTTATTTTTTGTAAAGACAAATTCTCATGATGTCACTAGTCTCAAACTCCTGGATTCAAGCAATTCTCCTGCCTCAGTCTCCCAAAGTGCTGGGATTACAGGCATGAGCCACCATCCCTGACTTTTGTTTATTTTTTATTGTAAAAAAGATGTACTACTTTAGCAGTTTTTTTCATACATTCTGCTTATTATACTATCTTAGCCATTTTTAAGTGTACCGTTCAGTAGGTTGAATATATTCATATTGCTGTGAAAGAGATCCCCAGAAATTTTTTGTACTGCCAATCTGAAACTCTTTACTCATTAAACAACAACTTTCGTTTCTCCTCTATCCTCCAATCTCTAGCAACCACCTAAACAGGAAACCTTCTGTTTCTATGAATTTGACTATATTAGATACCTTATGTATGTGGAATCATATGGCATCTGTCTTTTTGTGACTTGCTTATTTCACTTAACATAATATCCTCAAGGTTCATCTATGCTATAACAGGTGTTACAATATCCTTTCATTTTAAAGGCTGGATAGTATTACATTGTTTTATGTATCATATTTTGCTTATCCTTTCTTTTGATGATGAACATTTGGCTAGCTTCCACCTCTTGGCTGCCATTAAGAGTACTGTTATGAGACTGATACTGTTTTTTTTTTTAAGTTCAAAAGACATCCAAAATTAAACAACTTGTTTTTAGTCACATCAGATAAAAATATTCTAAGATATTAAGGGAATGCTAAATAGAAAATTTAAGGTGGTCTGTAATTTGGGAGTAGGGCTTGAGGACCAGGGAATAAAAAGGGAAGATATTATTATCAAAGTTATGGTTCTCCATCTGGCCAGCACTCATGACTCTTCATAATAGTATAGTAAGTACATATGCAAACCAATAAAAATAAATACAAAGGAATTATGCATGAACCAGCGATGATAGCATACCATAAACAGATTTTTAGTTATTCAGCTGTGTTCACTTGAGGTTCATTAGAAAAACAATTATGTGGGCAACTTTCCCTGTGACATAAATCTACTTGATGTGCTTAGGTAGGTAGCAAATAATTTGTTCAATTTTCTTTTAATTCATAAAGTTCAGAGTCAATTGCTTTTTCATTGTGTTTTCTTTCTTTCTTTCTTTCTTCCTTCCTTCTTCCTTCCTTCCTTCCTTCCTTCCTTCCTTCCTTCCTTCCTTCTTCTTCCTTCCTTCTTTCTTTCTTTCTTTCTTTCTTTCTTTCTTTCTTATTGGATTCTCACTCTGTCACCCAGACTGGAATGCAGTAGCATGCTCCCAGCCACCGTAGCCTCGACCTGCTGGGCTCTGGCGATCCTTCCGCCTCAGCCTTCCAAGTAGATGAACTACAGGCGCGCGCTACCACGCCCAGCTAATTTTTTGATTTATTGTAGGGATGAGGTCTTGCCAACTTGCCAGGCAGGTCTCGAACCCGCGGGCTCAGGCAATCCACTCATCTCAGCCTCCCAAAGCACGGAATACAGGCTGAGCCACCAAGCCCGGCTTCCACTGTGTTTTCAATGAATTTGTTTAGGTATAGTTGTCACACAAATAACTGCACTTATATAAAGTGAACAATTTGGTCAGTTTTGACATATTTATACAACTATGGAAAGATCATTACTGTCAACTACAGTCAAGATGACAAACACAACCACAATTTCCAAAAGTTTTCTGACCAACTGTAATCCTTCTCTCTGGTCCTTCCTTCCAGCCCAGGCAACTACTGACACGCTTCCTGTTCCTAAAGATTAATTTGCATTTTCCAGAGTTTTATATAAGTGGAATTGCACTATGTACTTTTTTTTCCCCTGGCTTCTTTCACTCAGAATAAATATTTGCAAAAACAGTTATTGCTGCTTGTATCAATAGGCCGTTCTTTATTGGTGAATAGTATTTCATTGTATGGATACGCCTCACTTTCTGTACCCATTTATCATTTTGTTCTTTCTTGAATCGTGATCTCACTCTGTTGCCCAGGCTGGAGTGCAGTGGCATGATCACAGTTCACTGCAGTCTTGACTTTTTCAGCTCAGGTGATCCTTCTGCCTCAGTCTCCTGAATAGCTGGAACTACAGGCATGTGCCATCACACCCAGCTAATTTTTGTAGAGACAAAGTCTTACTATGTTGCCTAAGCTGGACTCAAACTCCTGGGTTCCAGCAATCTTCTTGACTCAGCCTCCCAAAGTACTGTGATTACAGGTGTGAGCCACCATGCCAGGCCCCATTCACCATTTTAACTTAGTCATTTTAGTAGATGAGTAATGACATCTCATTGTTTTGGCTAGCATTTCACTAATGACTAATGATGGTGAGCAACTTTTTTTTTTTGAGTAGGAGTCTCACTCTGTTGCCCAGGCAGGAGTGCAGTAGCATGCTCACGGCCACCACAACCTCAACCTGCTGGACTCAGGTGATCCTTCCACCTCAGTCTTCCAAGTAACTGGAAACACAGGCATGTGCCACCACATCCAAACAACTTTTCATGTGGCTATTTGCCATTGATTTGTTTTCTTTGATGAAACATCTGTTGAAATTTTATGGCTTTTTTATTTTGATTTTTTTATTTTAAAGATGTGGGGTACCATTCAGGGTTAGGTATACAAATGTTCATTATGCAGGTACCCTTGTTGATGAGGTGTGCCCCCCCCCTTCCGCCGCCCTGACAGATTCCCACGACTGCCAATCACACCTCCTCCTCTCACTCCCTCCCCCAGGCAGTTTCCTGCTACTGCCAATCCTTTTCTTATAATATTACAATAGTTGTTCAAGATCCGCTTATGAGTGAGAGCAAGTGATAGTTCTCTGTTTCTGTGAAAGATCACTCAATAATATAGACTCTAAGTCTATCCAGGTTGCTGTGAAGTTCATGATTTTGTTCTTTATGGCTGCGTAATATTCCATCATGTATATGTACCACAATTTTTTAATCCAGTCCTCTTTTAATGAGCAGCACAGTTGGTTCCATGTTCTTGCTATTGCGAACAATGCTGCAATAAATATAAGTGTGCAGGTATCTTTTTAATATAGTGATTTGAGTTATTCCAGGTATATTCCCAGTAGGGGGATTGTGGGGTCATACGGAAGGTCAATTTTTAGATCATTTAGGAATCGCCACTGATTTCCACAGAGGCTGTACTAGTTTACACTCCCACCAACAGTATAGAAGTGTTCCCTTTTTGCCACATCCTCTCCAGCACCTGTTGTGTTTTGATTTATTGATGATGGCCATCCTGGCTGGAGTTAGGTGATATCTCAGTGTAGTTTTAATTTGCATTTCTTTGATGAGCATTTTTCATGTAACTGTTAGCTGTTCATATGTCTTCTTTTGAGAACTCTCTATTCATATCTTTTGTCCACTTTCAGCACATTTGAGTTCCTTGTAGATCCTAGATGTTAGACCTTTGTCAGACATACAGTTGGCAAATATTTTTTTCCCAGTCTGTGAACTGTATCCCTGCTCTCTTGATGGTTTCTTTGGCTTTGCAGAAGCTTGTCAGTTTGATGAGGTCCCACTTGTCTATCTTATCTCTTATGGCATGGGCAACTTGGGGTTTTGATCAGGAATTGGTTGCCAGTTCCAATTTCCATAAAGGTGTCTCCTGTATTTTCTAAGGTTCTCATAGTTTGAGGTTTTACGTTTAGGTCTTTGGTCCATTTAGAGTTGATTTTTGTGTATAATGATAGGTAAGGATCTTGTTTTAATCTTCTGCATGTGGTCAGCCAGTTTTCCCAGTACCATTTACTGAATAGGTTCTCCTGTCCCCAGTCGATGGTGGTGGAGGCTTTGTTGAAGTTGGTTGAGAAATTGAGGTTTTGCTTCTGGAATCCCTGTCCCGTTCCATTGGTCTATATGCCTGTTCTTGTACCAACACCAGGCTGTTTTGATTATTCTAGCTTTATAACAAAGTTTAAAGTCTGGGAGTGTGATACTTCGTGCTTTGTCTTTGTTTTCTTTTTTTGCTGAGAATTGTTTTGGCAATTTTTGGTCATTTATGTTTCCATATGAATTCCTGTATTGTTGTTTCCAAGTCTGAGAAGAATGCTGCTGGTAATTTAAAGGGTAATGCATTAAATCTGTAGATTGCCTTGGGTAGGATGGGCATCTTAACAATGTTCGAATCCATGAGCATGGAATATTTTTCCATTTGCTTGTGTTATCTTTGATTTCTTTGAGCAATGTTTTGTAATTTTCATTGTAAAGGTCTTACACGTCTCTGGTTAGGAAAATGCCAAGGTATTTGATTTTTTATTGTGAATGGGATTGGGCTTTTAATTTGGGTTTCTTTTGTTTGTTATTGGTGTGTAGAAATGTGAACTGTCTTTTGCACACTGATTTTACACCCTGAGACTTTGCCAAAGTCCTTTATCAGTACAAGGAGGTTTTTTTACAGATTCTCTTGGGTTTTCCAGTATAGCATAATGTCATCTGCAAAGAGGGATAATTTGACTTTCTCTTTTCCTATTTGGATACAGTTGATCTCCTTCTCTTGTCTGATTGCTCTAGCTAGGACTTCCAAAACTACGTTGAAAAAGAGAGGTGAGAGTGGACATCCTTGTCTTGTTCCGATTTTCAGGGGAAATGGTTCCCATTTCTGTCTGTTTAGCAGTATGCTGGTTGTGGGTTTCTTGTAGATGGCTCTTAATATTTTAAGGTGTGTTCCATCTATGCCTAGATGTTCAAGGATTTTTATCAAGAAGGAATACTGGATTTTATTAAAAAGCTTTTTCCACATCTAGTGATATAATCATGTGGTTCTTTGTTTTTACATCTGTTGATGTATTTAACCAGGTTTATAGTCTTATGAATGTTGAACCAGCCCTGCTTCCCGGGAATGAAGCCTACTTGGTCCTGGTGGGTGACTTTTGAGATGTGTTGTTGAATTCGATTTGCTAGGATTTTGTTGAGAATTTGAGTATCTATGTTCATCAGGGATATTGGCCTGTAGTTCTCTTTCTTTGTTGGGTCTTTACCTGGTTTGGGTGGCAATGTGATATCAGCTTCAAAAAATGATTTAGGGAGAGTTCCATCTTTCTCAACTGCCTAGACACTTTCAATAGGATTGGTGTCAGTTCCTCCTTGTATGTTTTGTAGAATTCTGCTGGAAAGCCATCTAGTCCAGGGCTTTTTTTAAAAAAGGTATTTTCTTATGACATAGTCAATTTCCTGAATTATTATTGGTCTATTTAGGGTCTCAATTTCTTCTTGTTTCAACTTGGGGCATTATGTGATGTCAAAAAGTCCTCCATTTTCTTTAGGTTTTCAAGTTTGTTTCTATTAGGTGTACATAGTAGTCTCTGATAATCTGTATTACTTTGGGGTCAGTTGTGACTTGATCTTTTGCATTTCTGATTGTGTTTATTTGGGATTTTTCTCTCTTTTTCTTGGTCAGTCTAGCTAGGGGACCATCAATCTTATTTATCCTTTCAAAGAACCAGTTTTTTGTTTCATTTATTTTTTTGTATTATCTTTTTATCTTTTATTTTGGTGATCAGGATTCTTCTGCTGAAGTTAGGGTTTTTGTGGTCTTGCTTTTCCAGCTCCCTTAGGTGATTTTTTTTGGCTGTTAACTTGTGATCTTTTCATTTTCTTCATGTGTGTTCGTAGAAATATGAATTCCCCTCTTAGTTCTGTTTTTATGGCATCCAGAGATTTTGGTAAGATGTTTCTTTATTTTCATATGTTTCCAGGTATATTTTAATCTCTATTTTGATTTCCATGTTGACCCAGGAGTTGTTTAACATCATGCTGTTTAGTGTCCATGTCTTTGTGTGGTGTTGGGGAACTTTGCTGCTGTTGATATTTATTTTTATTCCACTGTGGTCTGAGAAGGTGCATGGCAGGATTTCAATGTTGTGAAATTTGTTTATGCTTTATTTATGGTCAAGGATGTGGTCAATTAGAGTCTTTCCATGTGGTGATGAGTAGAATGTATATTCCGTGGTTGTTGGGTAGAGTGTTCTGTAGGTACTCTACCCAACAACCACGGAATGGTCAAGCATCATGTTGAGGTTCCAAATCTCCTAGTTGATTTTTTGTCTTGATGATCTGTCTAGGGTTGTAGACTTTTTTAAGTCAAAGTTTTTGTTACTAAGTTTTGACAGTTCTTTGTATATTAGAGGTACAAACTCTTTATCAGATATATGATTTACAAGTCTGTACTATGTCTTTTTATGCTTTTAAGAGTGTATTTTGAAGAACAGAGGTTTTAAATTTTGCTAAAGACCAATGTGTCAAGTTGTAATTATATGAATTTTACATCACGTATAATATTTAAGAAATTTTTGCCTAACCTAATGCTTTCTTCTAGAAGTTTTATAATTTTTAAGTTTTCTTTAAGCTCTCTCTTCATTTTGAGAAAATGTTTGCATATTATGCAAACTGTGAGTCAAATTTGATTTGTGTGTATGTGTGTTTATATCCAATTGTGCTAGCACCATTTGTTGATAAGACCTTCATCTTTGTTGAAAATCAGTTATCCATACTGTGTCAATTTATTTCTGAACTTTCTATAATCTGTTCTACTCATTTTTTTGTCTATTTTTATTTCAGTGCCACTGTTCTGCTAACTGTAGATTTTTTTTTTTTTTTTGAGTTGGAGTCTCACTCTGTCGCCCAGACTGGAGTGCAGTGGCTGCTTCCGGCCACCGCAGCCTCGGCCTGCTGGGCTCCGGCAATCCTTCCGCCTCAGCCTTCCAAGTAACCAGAATTACAGGCATGCACCACCATGCCCGGCTGATTTTTTGATTTATTGTAGAGATGAGGTCTCACTTCCCAGGCAACTGTAGATTTATAATATGACTTGAAGTCAAATATTTTTAATCCTCCAACTTCGTTCTTTCTCAAAGTTGCTTTGCCTATTTGGGGTCCTCTGCATTTCCATGTGAATTAGTTTGCCAATTTTTACAAACAAGTCTTCTGAGATTTTATTGTGATTGCATTGACTCTATAGATCTATTTCAGAGTATGGACATATTAGCAATATTGAATCTCTGACCCATGAGTATATTTCTTTAATCATTTAGGTGATCTTTAATTTCTCTCATTAGTTTTTTGTATAGTTTTCAGTATACATGCACATTTTGTGTCATGCTTTCCCCCAAGTACTTCATATTTTTGGTGGCACTGTAAATGGTATTTTTAAAATTTCAATTTTGTAAATTGCTTTTGATTGCTTATGTTCTCTCTCTCTCTCTCTCTCTCTCTCTCTCTCTCTCTCTCTCTCCCTTTCTTTTGAGTTGGAGTCTCACTCTGTTGCCCAGGCTGGAGTGCAGTGGCATGCTCCTGGTCACCGCAGCTTCAACCTGTTGGGCTCAGGCGATTCTTCCACCTCAGCCTTCCAAGTAGCTGGAACTACAGGCACATGCCACCATGCCCAGATAATTTTTTTTTTGAAAGCAGGATTTATTGAGAGGACAGAAAAACTCCCACAGTGGGAGGAAACCTGAGGGGGTTACCCATTTTTTTTTTTTTATTGTAGAGATGAGGTCTCACCAAGTTGCCCAGACTGGTCTCGGACTCATGGGCTCAGGCAATCCTCTCACCTCAGCCTCCCAAAGTGCTGGAATTATGAGATTGAGGCACTGCGCCTGATTGTTTTCTAGTTAAATCGTTCTTATTTGATTTTCAGGAAACCTGAAATATAACACTAAAATTATGATTTAATACTTTTCCGTTTGAAGATACTCTTACTGGATGTTCTTCTTTTGGGGTAAAATAGGAAATTTCATTAGTTTTGTGTGATATAATATACATTTAAATTGGAGGTGCAACCACAGAGTGTCCAATCCATGCCAACAATTCAGATGTTTTTCTGCAGACATATCTTCAGTGTTTTGAGAAAAGTTAAGTCATTATATCTGGGCTGCCGTTTACTTAGAAGGACTAAATAGTCTGTGCTAAGTAGATTTATCAGTAGTATGCTACATTTTCCCAGCAGTTCTGAGGCTAAACTTATACATGTATGTATTTTCTTCACTTGTTTGTATTTAGACATTTGCGTGGCTTTTATACAAGATGACTAGAAAAATAGTCTTACCAACATTGAGTGTGTAGTTACCTGTGTTGTCTAATTATAATGTTTGGTGTTTGTTTGTTTGTTTGCTTTTCCTGATGCTTCCAATGATTTATAAAATGAATTATTTTGCAATATTTTTATATTACTGATTAATTACTTAAAAATCTGGAAATTTTGAAAAATTGGAAAATAAATACCTTTTTACTCCTGAGTGCTTTTGAAATTTTAGTTAGCTTGAAGATGAATGAAGAACTAATCAGTTTACTATAAGTTGTCTTTGCCTCACACTAATCTTTTTGAGTATCACAAAAAAATCAATACTCAAAATACAATTTGTCACTTTGCTTTCTTTTAAAGATTATTCCAGTGGCAAAATTTTTGTTTGTTTTTTTAGAGACAGAATCTTGCTATGTTGCCCAGGCTGGAGTGCAGTGGCTCTTCATGGGCATGATCCCCTAACTCCTTGGTGCAAGCGATCTTCCTACTTCAGTCTCCAGAGTAGTTGGGACTACAGGCCCTCACCACCATGCCTGGCTATGTTTAAACTCTGTTTCCTAGATGGAATCTTTTTTCTTTGGAACACCTCACACCTGTGTTCTTGTCATGCCTTCTGGGATATAGGAAGTATCCCAGAGAGCAGAGCAATCACATAGACCTCCTAAGAAAAAGAGATAGTAGACCAGGTGTGGTGGTTCAACCTGTAATCCCAGCACTTTGGGAGGCTGAGGCAAGAGGATTGCCTGAGCCCAGGGGTTGGAAACCAGCCTGGGAAACTCGTCTCTATAATAAAATCAAATTATCAGCTGGGTGTGGTAGCGTGCACCTGTAGTTCCAGCTACTTGGAAGATTGAGATGGAAGGCTCGCTTGAACCCAGGAGGTAGAGGCTGCAGTGGCCATGAACCTGCCACTACACTCCAGCCTGGGCAACTCAAAAAACAGAAAAAGAGAGAGAATGATGGATTACCTGGCCTAGGACCAAATAAAAAATGAAAAATGTCATTATCAACATGTACTATCCAACCTTTCATTTTTGCTAGTACCATATTTTCAATGCCCATGGTTCTATCAAATTTAGGAGAGGGACATTTAAACAGGATTGTAGTCTTTATATATGTCACAAATGTCAAAATTATTTTATAGATGTGTCCAACTTTTTGTTATTCCTTTTCAACATCCATGTGCATATATAATCATAAAGTTTAGAGATGTATAAGGATGGATGAACCAATAAGACAGACTTCTTTTCTAGCACTCTGACAAATTATACAACTTGAACAACTCTATCACTGAAGGTAGCAAAGAATGCTGGAGGATATATTAAATCTTTTTAATAGCATGACTGAGCTGCCAAGAGAATAAGAAACCCAGAGCCCCCAAATAAAATGAGGTTGGAATCTTGGAAGTGAACAATATCTGAAGCCAGTTTTTGCCCTGAAGGAATCTACCAGAACTTAGTGACCTTGACTTTCCTATTGGTGGCTGAGAGAAAGGTACTGGGGGCAATTTAAGCTCCCACCCCTCCTCAACACACACTAGACTTTGCCTGTCAGAATGAATCATGCTAACTTACTACATTGAAGCAACAGTCTTCAATTTTGCCATGGATGGAAAGAAAAAAACTTTCTAAGAATTCTTCCTCATAAGTCAGGCCTCACCTGAGATGCAGTCCAAATCTGCTACCTGTGTGATGCAAAAAAATCCTCAAGGAACTGAATTTAAAATGGTCCAGGATAGTAAAGGCCTCAGGAAACTGGAAGAAACAAACCTACATCCTTCTTGAAGAAACACAACTTCATCCCAAGCTTCAAAGCATTCTAACAAACAAAATTTCAAAGAACATAGGTGAAAAAGCACAAAACGTGTCACTGAAAAAAGAGTTGGTAGATAAAACAGATAGCTGAATCAGATCTACAAAGAAAACAGGTGTCGGAACGATCAGAATAAAAAATAAAGACTGAGAGAATGAGCAAGGATCAAGAAACAATCAAACAACAACAACAAAAGGCAAGCAGATTTGAAAAAAGAACCGAATAGAACTTCTAGAAGTAAAAATAGAATAATCAAATTTAAAAACTCAAGTGGTAGGTTACATAGCATATTGCCTAGTAAAAGATGTATTAGAAAATGAGAAGAAAGATCTGAAGAGATTACTTAGAATGAATTACAGATAGAGATAAACATGACAAGATAGGCTACACAAAAGGTAGAGTGAGAAGATTCACATACGTGTAAATGGGATTCAGAAGAGGTCTAGGGGACAGTGTATGGAGTCTACCATGCTCGGCAGAGCACCACGAAGAGATAATAGACAGACTCAAAAGAAATACTTTTCAAAGAGACAATGGCTAGACATTTTCAAAAATTGTTAAAATTAATCCTGATTCTAGAAGCCAGCAAGTCTCATGGAGTAATGATAAAGCTATAAGGAGACACAGGTAGCACTGAATTTTCATATATACATGCATGTATGTATATTCACAACATGATGACATACTCATTATAGCAAAACTACAGGATGCCAAAATAAGAGAATAAATTGAAAATAGGGAAAAGAAATAGCACAGTAACTACCAATTAATGGAATTTGACTGTCAGTTGACTTTTTTTGTTGTTACTGAATTTGGATTCTTATTTTCCTAGGAAGAACAAAAAGTTCTCTAAAATCCTTCAGCCACCAGTGAAATGATCAGAAGGAGGAAAACTTCTTCAGATAGGAGCCCTGTCATCCAAAAAAAAATACAGTTGCATGGAGTTGCTGAAGATCTCAGTCAAACTAAAAATGGGAAGGCAGGGGCCAAAAATTATTTTAAGAACCTCCCCCCTCCCCAAATGAGGTCACTCTGTGGACTGAGGGAAAGAGGCCAGGAAGCATATCTGGTCTCACTGTCTTGGGGGAGAAGCTGCATCTGTATGGGTCAAATCCAGCTCTGGGGTACACATGAAGCTGCACTTCACACTGCTGGAGGGGTGGGTGGGTCGGAAGCCTGGACTTTACTGTTGCAACTTTTTCATTCTGTACAGGACCTCCCACCCTCTCCAACCACTAGATTGGGGCCTTGTGGAAGCTGTGGTTCAGGAGGACAGGCACCTGGGTCCCATCGAGGTGCTTAGTGAGGCATTTCAGGGGTTTCCAGAGCAAAGTCCTTCAGGCTTCAACAATCGGCTTGCCCGCAGAGTGGATCTTGTAGTTGGTTGTGTTGCAGGATTTTTGAACTCCATATCAGCTTAAACCAGCAACCTGATGTTCTTGTCCCACGACCAAGAAGATTAAGGAACATAGACACCAAAAAGATGAGTGAAAGAAGGAGTTTATTAAGCAACAAAGCTCTCCAGAGAAGAGAGGGGGCTCAAAATGGGTAACCTCGTGCTAGGAGGGGTTTTGTTTGTGTGGTTTTTGTCTTATCTTTTCTGGAGGCGTTTCTTACTTCCTAAGACTCAATTCTTATTGTGCATGTGGGTCCTTGACTAAATACTCCATCTTGAATGTTACTCATAAGAACTACAGGGGGTGAAAACCTCAATGCTAATGCCATGTTAATGATATTATAATAAGCCAAGTTCAAGTTAAGACATTTGGTTAAGCTGCGTGCCTGCATTTAAGCAGCAAAAAGTCCCTTTTAGCAGTACATCCTGGGTTGAAGGAATGTTCTTAACCACATTAACCACATTTTCAGCTAACAATTATATAATGGAGGCGGTGCAGGGGGCATTCCCACAGGTGTTAAGTCTCCTCAAGACCCTCTCTCTCTGTCTGCCTAACCAGTTTCTGACTATTTCCTCTCTCAGTTGGATGGGCAAAGGTGAGGGGCAGCAGGCCCTGCTTCTTCAGGTTGATTTTGTGAGTCCTGGAGAAGCTCTTGGTGATGGTAGCCTAGACCCTGAGGTGGAGAGGTGACAGCACCGTGTGCTCTGGGCTCAAGCACATAGTTCTCATATCTATGGACACCAGGACAACATCTCCAACAACCTGCTCATGGGTGCCATCAACATAAGAAACAGCAATCCCCTAAGACAGGAGATTGGCTTGTCCTCAACATGATCTGCTACTGCAAGAAACATGGCATCAGTGAATGGGGGCATTGTGGGTAATGAGAACTTGACCCAGGGGCCCCAGCCCAGGTGAGGCCAGTGAAACACTTCCCTTTGACTTTGATGAGGATCTGCAGATTCTTCAGATCTCTTGCCATCCTGCTTGTTGAAAGGCTCCAGTAGCTGCAGGTGGTGGCTGGTGGGGCTAACATCCACCCTTGCTGGGCTGCTGGTAGGCATCCTGCCCTGGGTTGAACTCCACTTAGGGAAGCTCATCTTCAGCTGAAGCCTCCAATCTGAAATTCTTAAGAGCCATTCTTGTCTGTCAAGAAGTTGGTCCCCCTGTTGACTTTAAGGGTTCCCACAATGGCCAGGGCTGTGACAATCTCCAGTGTCTTGATGAAGGCATGAGTCTCAGGATTTGTGTCATTGTGACCCATGAAGTTCCTGTTGCAGGAGGTGAGAATTGTATTCTTCTTCCTATCTTGATGTTTCTGCCCCACTGGTCAATGCAGGGGCCACAGGCATTGGCCAGGACGATGTCACTCACGTCCCTCAGGATCTGTGCATAGCTGTTCTGCTCAATGGCAGTACAGATCTGTGGCTAGAGGGATGGCGAACTGGGACTTGTACCTGAGTCCAAGGGTCAGCATTTTTTGGCCACAGCTGCTACAGTCCCATGTCCTTAGAGTTAGAATTGGTGCAGCTTCTGACCAGACCCACTTGGATGTCCAGAGCCCAGCCTTCCTTCTCTGCCACAGTGCCCACTTCTGCCACAGGGTGAGCCAGGTCAGGGTGAAAGGCCATTGATCTGTGGCTTCAGCTTGTTGAGGTTAATTTCAATTCATTGGTCATACGGCAGCCTGGTCAGGCACTCAGCCATCCTTGAATTCATCAGCTAGACTGGCAATGTGTGCTGAGCCTGCTCAGGTATTTCTTCATCCTGTAGTTTTAAGGGACACTGAAGTGGTGACCCCAACTCTACACCAATGTTGCAGATTGTCAGCCACACCAGTGCAGATGGAGTCGATGCTAGGACTATGGTATTCCATGATAGTGTTGCTGCCACCTTTCACTGTGAGGATGCCTGCCACCTTCAGGGTCACACCTTTGGGGGATCGAACTGGAGAGGCAACCCATCAGCTTCACATCAATCAACTTAGGGCACTTCTGCTCCCCAGGAATTCAAGCCATGATGTCCACTGTATCAGTACCTCTAATTCCAATGCAGATAAACCCCTGGGCCACTGCCATTGGGCGTGTGGGAGTAGTGCCAATCAGAAGAACTCCAGAGTATGCACAGTTTTCCAGAATAATCTAGTGAATGATGCCAGATCCCAGTTTCCAGAAGCCCATGCCAGATTTGGCAGTTGCCAGGAAGTTATGCACTTTCTGGTTCAAGTCCTTGGCCTGGCACAGGTCATTCTCATCCCTAAGCTAGGTCTCAACCAGATGGTCGCAGTGGATGGTGGATGGCATGGCCACCTTTGGCAGCCCATTGCTGATGAACTAACTGTAGCATGGCCATTTGGGCCATGGCATCCCACATGGCCACAAGGTCTGGCCACAGTCACGGGTACGTCTTGCCTTGTCAATTTCCTGACTTCAGCTCATCGAGGTGTCCATACACAGTCTTCTCTGAGAGGGTTGGAGGTTGGTTCAATTGTTTGTTAACAACGTTAATGTTCTTCTCCAGCAGGTCACAGTGGATGTACTGGTTGGGCTGAAAGTGATTCATGGCCATCTTGGCCTGTTAACACATGGCACTGCAGCACATCCAGCGCTTTCTGCATCAGATCGCCAGCAATTTATAATGTTCTTATATTACTCAGGAAGAAGAGGAAGGTATTGACTAATACTGGGTTATTAAATATGCATCTGAAAATATCTAGATAAATCTATAAAAATATATATTGATACCAAGCAAACTAGTAAAGAGAAAAACTTGATCAAAAGAGGGCAAGAATGGAGTTGGAAAAAATGTTGAAAAGGCTGAAGAATAGGTTTCACAAATAATACAAGAGAAATAAATTGAAATGTTACATATTGATATAATAAATGTAAAGATACTACACTTTCTAGGTAAAAGATAAAGATTACCAGGTTAGATGTAAAAATTTAGCCATAGATAATTTAAAATAGACACACCTACAGCATAAAGACACATAGATTAAAAGTTTAGGATAAAAAAATATACACTAAGAAAAGTTAATACTAACCAAAAGAAAAGTGGTTTGCTATGCTCATACTAGATACAAAATATTTAAGGCTAAATGAATTAATCGAATTTCTGAATCATGACAAAAGATTCAATTCACCAGGAAAATAGACCACTCTATATGTTTCTATGCATTTAATACCATAGCCTTAAAATATATGAAGTATATATTGAGAAGAACAAAGTGGGAGATTCTAGCACTCATTTCTCAGTAATTAATTTACTCCTTTAACAAACATGTATTGACACACCTACTATGTATCACTGGGAATACCATTTTACTAAATAGGCAAAACTCCCTACCCTCAAGAAACTTTGATTCTGAGAATAGGTTAAACAATCAAAAAATCAAAGAGAACACAGATTTGAACAGCATGACAAATGATCTTCACCTAATGTAGAAAATTGTTCTCTATTTCAGGCAAAAGATTAATGAAAATTGACTATGTGCTAGGCTATAAACACATATACACAAAATCTAAGTTTTAATGTCATATATGTTTTCTGACCCTAATATTAAGTTAGAAATTAAAATCCAAACTGTTGGAAACATCAGTGCATCATTCAGTAAAGCTAACGAAGTGCATATCCCATGACTTTGTGATTACACTCTTTGGTTTCTACCCTTGAGAAAATCTGGCACTAGTGAGTCAGGGAAATGTACAAGAATGTCAAAGGATCTACATCTTTTTGTTTGTTTTTTAAGCTATTAGAAACAGTTGTCTGGAAACAAATGTTCACTTGCAGAAAATAGATTAAACACAATGTGGTCTATTCTTATAATCAGCAATAAACATTTATGACCCACGCATGCATGCATCAATGTCGATGAGAATCTCAAAAGGTCATTTTCATGTTATTTCATCTAGACCAAGTTTGACATCACATACTATGAAATTATATATTGCTTAGTGTTGCATGCAAATGTGGTAAGAGGGAAGAGAAAAACAAGAGAAGGCTAGAGGCAGAATTCACGAAAGTAGGAAGGGGATAACTTTAGGGAAACACTCACAGGGCTTGACAATGTTTCCATTGTTTTACTTGGCCAATGGATACAAGGTGTGGTAAGAATTCTAAGACAGCATCTGTGATTTCTGCTTCCTCATGTTATGCCTATAGCTATGTCATGGAATAGTGCAAAAGGAATTTTGCAGATTGGGGAGAAGAATAGCATTGTTTATTTGAGGATCATCAATGTTTTTCTTTGTAAGATATCAGAATTGTATTTGCTTTTGATGTTCTTAATTTTGGGTTTTGTTTGTTTGTTTTTTGAGCTGGAGTCTCACTCTGTCGCCCAGGCTGGAGTGCAATGGCATGCTGATGGCCACGCAGCCTCGACCTCCCGGGCTCAGGCGATCCTTCCGTCTGTCTTCCAAGTAATCAGGCTGATTTTTTTATTTATTGTAGAGATGAGGTCTTGCCAAGTTGCCCAGGCTAGTCTCGAACCTGTGGGTTCAGGCAATCCTCTCACTTCAGCCTCCCAAAGTGCTGGGATTACAGGCATGAGCCACTGCGCCTGGCCGAGTATTCTTAAATTTTGTTTGGTTTCTACACTTTTTCTTTTCTCTCATATGATGTACATTAGAGGTCTTCACAATCTAAAGGCTTTCATATTTCTTTAATTCTAGGGAAAGTTCTACATTGTTTCTTCACATATTTCCTTTTCTTCAGTATTAGTTTTCTTTCTTTCTAGAATTATATATCTATAGAATTTGGCACCTCTACTTCTATTCTCTTCATCTTTCAACTTTTATATTTGCTATTTATTTGTCCTCTCTTATTTTCTTCTTGGTAAATGTGTTCTAAGTCATCACCTGTATCTGTTCTACTATTTATACCATCTTTTATGTTTCTTATTTTAATTATTTTATTTTTCATACCTGATGTTTGTATTAGGTTCTTTTCATGTTTTGGTGTTTCTGTTTAATACTGCCTGTATTGTCCATTGTGTCTTTTAATATATATAATAAGTATATTTAAGTATCTTGATTCATGTATCCAGGGATCTCTGGCTTGTTGTTTTTCTTTTGAAACAATTATGTTCCATAAATATTTTGTTATTTTGGTTAATGGAATCATACTTTCCCAAGGGTATCTTATAATGTGTGTTGGGAAGGGTCTCAAAAACCTGGAGAAGGTCACATCAGGATCTATCAATCCATGAGCACAAGGGATGAGTCTTAGAGTGGAAAGTTCCAGCATTGTAAAACCAAAATTAATCACCCTCCTTTGTCATCACAGTGATAGCTCCAGGTGAGGACTTCTGCATATTAGAATTACATGGAAAACTTTGAAAATGCTTATGCTCAGGTACTCAACCCAGGTCAATTAAATAAGAATTTCTGACATCGGGACCCAGTTAAGAAGGTCAGTATTATAATGATGGGAAGTGGGAGGGTATGACCGCCCAAATCTACATAATCTCCAGATTTTTCCACAGCTTCCTACCTCACAGGTTTTTTTGTACCACCTTTGGGACTTTGTTGGTTTCTTCAGAAAGCAGTTATCAATAATCATCCCACAGCACAGAATGGTAGGCAAGAGTTGAATTGTAAACTTTATGACTCTCATTGCAGCACCAGATACCCTCTGCCCCAGACTGCAGCCATTACATTCTTCTCCACCAACCACAGCCACCATGTCATTTCAAAACCTCCTTCCACTTCCCCAGGAGCTCTCTTAGCATCTCTGTGGGTGTTGCTTATATTCTCCAGCGTCTGTGTTTTGTGCTTTTCTCCAGTTAATTTTGGAGAAAGGAGCTTGCCCAAATCAGGAAAAACTCTCTCTCATAAATTCAAGACTAGAAATTGACATTCCCAATGAACCATTATTTTTGAAGCCTCTGGGCATTTATATTTAACTATTTAGCTCCTGGTGAATCCTCATGTATTCACAGGTACGTAACAGTTTCTCTTTCATAAGGCATGTTTTTATTTTGGAAAAGGAAGAGGTTAACTTCGTGTATTTTGTAGTAAAAATGTTTGCAGTACAAAAGATTGCAAATTCACAAGTAGCTCTCATTCTTGGCATCTCTGCCAATTTTTTTACTTTCATCGAGTTTATTTCTACTCTACTGTGGGTACCAATATCTCTCATCATCTTCTTTTTTGATAGAAGTGGAAAGGGAGCATCTTTGTCACTGATATGCTTTATTCTTTCTTTTCTTTTCTTTCTTTTTTTTTTTTTTTTTAGAAAACAGGATTTATTGATAGGGTAGAAAAGCTCCCAGAGTGGAGGGGACCCAAGGGAGTTGCTCCACTTTATTCTTTACTGTTGCCACCAATCCCACTAGTTTTTAAAAATAGCATTTGTTTCATTTGTCTTTGAAATGTAACTGTGTCTGCTTCCTTACTTTTTTGGTCAACTTAGAATGTTTAGCATGTGGAGAAATTTCCCCTTCTTCCGTTGTAAGACTAGATGCCTCTCAAACCTTCTGTTCCCTTGAAACCACGCACAGGCACTTAAAAGCCATATGTTATTATTTCCCAACCATTAATATTCTATGTTTCTGTGCTGCGTAAGAAATTACCACAAACACCTGAGCTTGAATCAACACATATTTATTACCTCAGTTTCTGTAGGTCAGATATTGGGCACAGCTCATCTGATTCCACCGCATAAGGTCTTCCAAGGCTGCAGTCAAGGTGTTGGCCAGGACCAGTTCTCACCTGGAGGCTCAACTATGAAAGGTTTTGCTTCCCAATTCATGTTAGCAGCCGTCAGTTCCACATGACTTTAGGAGTTCTGGCAACTTGCTTCTTCTCAGCAAGGGAGAGAAAGCATCTCTAGAGTCAGTTGGCTGGCAAGACAGAGTCATATAAAGTATGTAATTATGGAACTGACACACCATCGCCCTTGCCATATTCTATTGTTTAAAAGTAAGTCATGGGTCTGGCTCATACTTAGGAGGAGAGGTTTACACAAAGGCCTGAATACCAAGAAGAGGGGGTCATGGGACCACCTTGGAGTTTGTCTGCTGTACCACTACTACCTCCATCCCGCAATCCTTCATTTTCCTCGAGCCAGTGGACCTGCGTTCTGGGCCTCCTGATGTTTTGTAGAAAATAGCTCTCAGCAGCTTAGTAACATCTGAGGATTTTCATCTAGTAACTGACAAGAAGCGACTGCTTTCTACCCTGATTTCATTATAATGTGCCAAAAATTAAACGTTCAAGAATTAGTTAGGATTTAAGTTTGGATGCATGCAACAGGGTTTGGAAATAAAGTGACTTAAACCAAACTGAATTTTACTGCTTTCTCCCAGAACAGTCCAGAGTTTAGCCATTCACGGGCTCTAATACCCAGGGTTATCAGGAACCCTGGATATGTCTCTCTGACTGTTCTGCCATTCATAGAGCATTGTCCTTATCACACGGTATGAGAAGTCTTGCTGTCACATTCCTATTCTAAGCACTAAGACACAGGAAGGGAGGAAGGCACACAATGCAAACTACATATATCACTTCCCCTCACATCTTTTTGGCCAGAAATCACTTATATGAGCACACCAACCAAGGGAGGCTAAGTGTAGACTTTATTCTGAGTGGTCATGTTTTTGTCCAAAAAAATCAGAGTCTGTCGCCAAAGAAAAAAGGAGAAAAGAATTCAAAGGACAATCAGCATTAGTGCAATCCACACAAGTAAATCTTAATTCCACTTAAGTATTATTTTTCTTCCAGTTTTTCCCTCAGTTAGCCAATCCTTTTACTGAAATCTCCCCAGACTTCCTATATGGCTAATCAAATTGTGCTGTCTAAAATGTGTTTAAGAACAAAATAAAATATTGTATTTTTAAATTAAAATGTAAAAGATTGATTTATTGGACAAGAAGATCAAAGGAAAAAGTAGAATGTGTGTCACAGTGCTGATTACAGCTTAATATTTGGGGGTTTTCCACCCACTTTTGGCTATGGAATTGGGTCTGCCCCTCCCAAGTCTCCCCCTCAAATATGTTTTAATTAGAAGTAAGGGTTTACTTTTCCTCGGTTATTTGAAGATCTACAGAGAAATAAAATTGAAAATTATTATTATTATTATTATTATTTTGAGTTGGAGTCTCACTCTTTCACCCAGACTGGAGTGCAGTGGCCGCTCCTGGCCACCACAGCCTCGACCTGCTGGGCTCCAGTGATCCTTCTGCCTCAGCCTTCCAAGTAGCCAGAATTATAGGCATGCACTACCATGCCCGGCTGATTTTTTTATTTATTGTAGAGATGAGGTCTCGCTGCCCAGGTGGGTCTCGAACCCGTGGGCTCAGGCAATCCACTCACCTCAGCCTCCCAAAGGTGCGGGATTACAGGCTGAGCCACCGAGCCCGGCTTTGAAAATTATTTTAAGAAGAAAAATAAAATAACATTATCAATTAAAATGCTTTTGTGGTCCCATTAGCAGTGATTGGACAAGAATTCCACCTTAAATTTTTTCATAGTGTTTGTTGTTTGTATGTGTATTGGACACATGTTCACATTTCCATGGCCTTTAAGGTAACATAATCACAAATAAAGCTTACCGTGTAGGGTAGGGTTTTTTGACTGTTTTGTGCACTTGTGGAGGAGACCTAAACGTATGTGGGAATAGATGTGTATAGCATAGCAAAGGTCTTGAAGTTTAACCCTAAACGTCAATAGTGGTTTTCTCTTGGTGGAGTGATAGGATGGCAGGAGACAGGTGCAGGAGGTCTTGTGTGGAAGGCTGTATAATGCCCCACCTAAGGATGCCTACATCCTAATCCTCAGAACCTGTGAATATCAAAAACCTGTGAATAGCAAAAGAGACTTTACAGGATCTTGAGTTGAGGAGACTAACTGGGTGGACTCTAAATGTAATCCAGTGTCCTTATATTAGAGATGCAAAGGGAGATTTGACACAGAAGAGGAAATGAGGTGACAATGCAAACAGGGGTATGAAAGGTGATATGAGTGGCCACAAGCCAAGGAATGAGGACAGACCCCAAAGATGGAGAACTCAAGGAAATGTATTCTCCTCAAAGCCCTTGGAGGGAGTGCTGCCCTATCAGCACTTTGATTTGGCCCAGTGAAATCCACTTCGGACTTCTGGCCTCCAGAGCTATAAGAGAATACATTTGTGTTGTTGTAAGCCACCAAGTCTGTGATAATTTGCAGCAATAGGAAACTAACACAGCTCAACTTTAACTTTTTATCTTGATTACTCCTATACTTTGGGGCTTTTTGAGAATAAGCATATATTAGTTTTTGTAATTAAAAAGTAACATTCTGGTTTAAGATGACTGACATGAGAGAGCTAGATTGAGATTTTCCTAGACCATGATAGAGTTTTCTCAGCACCCAGAGAAAACCCTGATAGAGTTTTCTCAGCACCCAGAAAAAAATGGATCCAGCAGCATGCTCCATGAGTCTCCAAAGGAGTCACAATAACCACTCAGAGCACGGAAGAAGAAAAAAATCTGCCATTCTGGGCTGGAATCAGCCAGTATTTCTCTGCATGAACATAGTTCACTATAGCCTCCAGACACAGTGGGGAAGATGAGTGCAGGGAATTCAGGTGTTCTGTGCTCCTGCCATGAACTTGTAGGGCTCCCTGAGCCTTGTGGGACTCCAGTCCCTCATGGGAAACTGCCTTCCCCACAACCATGCTCTGCCATGGAGTGGTGTAGGAAAAAAAGCCTTGAGCAGTGCCAGCCACCATTTCCCAGGAACTTAACCTTTGCAGGCAGCACATCTGTTTCCAGGCATCCTGGAAGGGAACAGGCCCCAAGGGCAAACCCTGCAGCTGCAAAGAGTTCCTGGCAGGGCAGGTTCCTGAGAACACGTGAGGCTTGAGGCCAGCTGCACCTTGACATTCAGATCTCAGATTGCCTGAGACTAAGACAGGAGCCAGATCAGATGCATTGCCATAGCAACCTCTTACTCCCCTTGTGAACTCTTCTGGACCTGCACAACAGAGTTATACCACTGGCCTGGGACTCCCTCCTAATCCCCACTGGTACAGCTAAGAATGGAACATGTAGGGTGTTTTATCTCCTCTCCCCTGTACTCCCTGTGAAGGCTCAAATCAGACAGAGAACTTGGAAAATCCCAAGAGCCCTGCCCTTGGCCTAGGCTGGATGGGCACTTCCTCGAAGCAACACTTGCCAAAAAGAAAACTGATAGCCACTATCGCAGCTGACATTCTTCCACAACTGCCACCTCCTAGCCAGAGGTCGACTGTACAGTCAACCACATAGAATATAATACCACAACTTTGGGGAAGGCCAGATCTCAAGAGCCAGCTAACATTTTCCAAGTAACTCCAGCCACTCAGGATGCAATGATTCAGTGCAGGTACACAGCACAGGGCTATCACATCTGGCAATTGAGAGACTCACTACACAAAGGCTACATATAACCAAGGAAACTACATGCTTATGCCAACCCCTGTTAACCCAAATAAAAGGAAGTCATCTACCCAAATGAGAGGAAACCAGAAAAATAATTCAGCTAATCTGAAAAAACACCCCCAAAAGCCCACACCAATTCTTTAGCAACAAGCCCTAACCAAAAGTAAATTGTTGACATTCAAGACATAGAATTCAAAAGAATGATGATAAAATTGGGCAATGAACTTCAGGAGAGAGTTGAACACCAACAGAAAGAAATGAAAGGGGAAAAAAAAAAAAACATTCAAGACATGGATGAAAAATTCTCCAAAGATATAAAGACACCATAAAAAAGTAGAAATTCTGGAAATGAAAGAACCATTTAGACAAGTATAAATTGCAGTGAAGTGTTTTAACAGTAGATGAGAACAAGCAGAAAAAAAGTATTTCAGAACTTGAAGACCAGGCTTTTGAATTAACAATCAACAACAATATAGAAAAAAGAATCAAGAGAATGGAATGAAGCCTCCAAGAAATGTGGGATTATGTAAAACATCCAAACCTAAGACTCATAGGTGTTCCTGAGGAAGAAGAGAAAGCAACAGGTTTGGAAAACTTATTTGAGGAAATAATAGAAAAAAAAAATCCCTGGCCTTGACAGAGATCTAACCATCCAGATACAAGAAGCCCAAAGAATCCTCAGGAGATTCATTGCAAAAAACATCATCCCCAGGCATATAATCATGTGGCTATGCAAAATTAATGCTAATGAAATAATTTTAAGAGAAGTAAGACAAAAGCATCAAATAACTTATAATGGTACACCTATAAGACTAGCAGCAGATGCCTCAGAAGAAATCCTATAAACCAGAAGAAAGTGGGGTCTTGTATTTAATCTCCTCAAACAGAATAATTGTCAACCAAGGATTTTGTAATCCATAAAACTAAGTTTCATAAATGAAGGAGAAATTAAGTCCTTTGCAGACAAGCAAACACTGAAAGAATTTTTCACCTCTAGACCAGCTCTATAAGAAATATTCAAAGGAGTCGTAAATACTAAAACAAAGTTCAAAATACATGAGTAGAAAAATGCTGGAAATCATAAAGTTCACAGGCTTTATAGAACACCAACACAACAGAGAAAACAAATAAACAAAGCAACCAGATAACAACTAGTATAATGAGTAGAATGGTCCCTTGCATATCATTATTAACTCTGAATGTAAATGGTCTCATGCCCCACTAAGAGATAAAGACTGGCAGAGTGTTAGGAAAAAAAAAACAAAAACAAATATCTGCTGCCTTCAAGAGACACACTTAACTCACAAAAACTCCTATAGAGTTTACCTTGGTAAAGGGGCGAGTAAAAATTCCATATAAATGAAAACCAAAAATGAGCAGGAGTAGCCATTCTCATATCAGACAAAACAGACTTTAAATTAGCAGCAGTAAAAAAAAAAAAAAGACAAAGATGACTATTATAAGATGTTAAAGGTATCAATCCAACAATTTAAAATAGATATATGCCTAACACCAGAGCCCCAGCTTTATAAAACAAATTCTACTAGACCTAAAAAAAGAGATAGACAGCAGTACAATAATAGTGAGAGATTTCCACACTCCACTGACAGCAATAGACAGATAAACAAGGTAGAAAGTCAACAAAGAAATATTGGAGTTAAACTGGACTTTAGAGGAAATGGAACCAACAGATATCTACAGAACATTGTACCACCAACCTAAAGAATACACATTTTTCCTATCAGCACATGGAGTATTCCCCAACATACCATATTATGGGCCACAAATCAAGTCTCAATAAATTTGAAAAAATGTAAATCATATCAAGCACCATCTCAGACCTCAGTAGAATAAAACTAGAAATTAACTCTGAGAAGAACTCCTAAAAACCAAACAAAGATATAAAAGCTAAACAATTTGCTTCCTTGATTCAACAATGAAATCAAGATGGAAATTTAAACATCTTGATTCAACAATGAAACAATTTATCAAAACCTTTGGACACAGTCAAAGTTGGACTCAGAGGAAAATTTATAGTACTTAAGACCTACATTAATAAAACTGAACTATCACATATCAGCAACCTAACATCACACCTCAAGGAACTAAGAAAACATGAACAAAACAAACCCAAGGCAAGCAGAAGAAAAGAATTAACGAAGATCAGAGCAGAACTAAATGAAATTGAAATTTTAAAATGTAATAGATCAATGAAAAAGATGGTTCTTTGAAAAGATAAGAAAAAATCGATAGACCACTAGCTAGATTAATTAAGCAACAAAGAGTGAAGACTCAAATTAGCTCAATCAGAAATTTAAAAGGAGACATTGCAACCTATGTGACAGAAACTCAAAAGGGCATCCAAGACTATTATGAACACCACTATGCAAACAAATTAGACACTCTAGGAGAAATGGATAAATTCTTGCAAACATACAACCCCCAACCTTGAATCAGGAAGAAATAGAATCCCTGTACAGACCAATAATGAGTAGTGAGATTGAAACAGTAATTAGAAATCTTTAACAAAAAAAAGTCCAGTACCTGATGAACTCACAGTTGAATTTTACTAGACCTTCAAAGAACTGGTACCAATTTTACTGAAGCTACTCTGCAAGATTGAAGATGAGGGAATCCTCCCTAACTCATTCTATGAGGCTGGTATCATCACCCTGATACCAAAGTCAGGAAAAGACATAATGAAAAAAGAAAACTACAGACCAAAATCCTTTGTGAAACCTCAAAAAATATTAGCAAAGTGAATTCGACAGCACGTAAAAAAAAATTATACACTATGACCAAGTGAGTTTTATCTCAGGGATGAAGGGTGGTTCAACATATGCAAATGAATAAATGTGATCCACTACATAAACAGAATTAAAAACAAAAATCTTATGATCATTTCAATCAATACAGAAAAAGCATTTGATGAAATCCAGCATCCCTTCATGATAAAAACCCTCAGCAAAATAGGCATAGAGGGAACATACCTCAAAATAATAACAGCTATATATAACAAACCCTCAGCCAAGGGCATCCTGAATGAAGAAAAATTGAACACATTCCCCCTCAGAACTTGAACAAGGCAAGAATTCCCACTTGTGTCACTACTATCCAACATAGTACTAAAGTCCTAGCCAGAGCAATAAGGCAAGAAAAAGAAATAAAAGATATCCAAATTGGAAAAGAAGAAATCAAAGTATTTCTATATGCTGGTGATATGATCTTATACCCAGAGAAAAGACTCTTGGACTTGATAAATAAATTCAGTAAAGTTTCAGGATACAAAATCAACATACACAAATCAGTAACACTGCTACGCACCAATAGCAACCAAGTTGAGAGTCAAATCAAGGACTCACTTCCATTTACAATAGCAGCCAAAAGCTAAAATACTAAGGCATATATTTAACCAAGAAGGTTAAAGATGTATACAAGGAGAACTACAAAACTCTGATGAAAGAAATTGCAAAAGACACCAACAAATGAAGAAACATCCCATGCTTAGAAGATGTGGATTAGAAGAATCAACATTATTTAAATGACCATATTACCCAAAATAATCTACAGATTCAATGCAATCTTTATCAAACCACCAACATCACTTTTCACAAAATTAGAAAAAACAATGCTGAAATTCATATGGAATAGCCAAAGTATCCTAAGCACAAAGAACAAAGCTGGTGGCATCACATTACCTGACTTCAAATTATACTACATGAGTACCTGCGTAATGAACATTTGTATACATAACCCTGAATTGTACCTCACATCTTTAAAATAAAGGGAAAAAATTATACTACAAGGCTTTAGTAATCAAAACAGCATGGTACTGGTACAAGAGCAGACACATGGAGAAAGGGAACAGAATAGAATCCAGAAATAAACCCAAATACCTACAATAAACTGATCTTTGACAAAGCAGACAAAAACATACACTGGGGAAAGGACACCCTATTCAACATATTATGCTGGGAAAATTGGACAGCTACATGCGGAAAAATGAAACTTGATCCCTATTTTTGCCCATATACAAAAATTTACTCAAGATGAATTAAAGACAAATGTCAGACCTGAAACCATAAAAATCCTAGAAGAAAACCTAGGAAAAAACTTATATGGACATCATCCTAGGTAAAGAATTTATTGCTAAAACCCTGAAAGCAAATGCAACTAAAACAAAAATAAATAAGTGGAACTTAATTAAACCAAAAATCTTCTGTCCAGCAAAAGAAATCATCAATAAAGCAAATAGGCAATCTACAGAATGGGAGAAAATATTCACAAACTATACATTTGACAAAGGACTAATACCCAGAATCTACAAAGAACTCAAACAAATCAGCAAGAAAAAAACAAATAATCCCAGTAGAAAATGGGCAAACCACATGAATAGACATCTCTCAAAAGAAGATATACAAATGTCCAACAAGCATGTGAAAAAATGCTCAACATCACTCATCATCACGGCAATGAAATTAAAACCACAGTGAGATACCACCTTACATTAGTCAGAATGGGCACTATTAAAAAATCAAAAAATAATATATGCTGGTATGAATGCATATATTATTCCCAGAAGAGAGAATGCTTTTACACTATTGGTGGGAGTGCAAATGGAAAGTGGTACGGAGAGTACTCAGAGAACTAAAAGGAGATCTACCATTTGATCCAGCAATCCCATTATTAGATATCTACCCTAAGGAACAAAAGTTGTTATATAAAAAAGATACCTGCACACACATGCTCATTGTAGCACAATTTACAATTTCAAGAATGTGGAATTAACCTAAATACCCATCAACTGATAAGTGGGTAATGAAAATATGGTGTATATACACCATGGAATACTATGCAGCCATAAAAAAGAATGAAATCATGCCTTTTGCAGCAACATGGATGGGGCTGGACATCAGCATCCTAAGTAAACTGCCTCAGAAACAGAAAACCAAACACTACATATTCTCATTCATATGTGGAAGGTAAACGGTTACAAAGATGGAAACAAAAAACACTGGGGACACCAACAAGGGGGATATGGGAAGAGCAGAGGAAGGAAAATGTTCAGAAACTACCTACAGGGAACAATGCTCACTATCTGGGGAATGGGCCACCTGTAACCCAGTTCCCACCACTCCACAATATGCCTAGGTAACAAATATGTATGTGTACCCACTGAATCCAAAATAAATTAAAAATAAAAATAAAAACATATCCAGGCATAGAAAAGGTATAGTAAAAATACAGTATTATCAGCCGGGCTTGGTGGCTCAGCCTGTAATCCCATGCCTTTGGGAGGCTGAGGTCAGTGGATTGCCTGGGCCCGCGGGATCGAGACCCGCCTGGGCAGCAAGACCTCATCTCTACAATAAATACAAAAATCAGCCGGGCGTGGTAGCGCATGCCTGTAGTTCCAGCTACTTGGAAGGCTGAGGCGGAAGGATCGCCAGAGCCCAGCAGGTTGAGGCTGCGGTGGCCGGGAGCAGCCACTGCACTCCAGTCTGGGCAACAGAGTGAGACTCCAACTCAAAAAAAAAAAAAAAAAAATACAGCATTATCATCTTATGGGACCACCATCCTATACACAGCTTCTCTCTGCCATCATTAGGTGGTGCACGACCATACTTAGATTTTTGCCCCCATTCAACCTGAAAATCCCAAGGCAGCACCTGCCCAGATGAGATAACCAAGTTTCTTTGTCCCAGAATAGCCACTGGGACACAAGATGCAGGACGCAGTTGTATCTGCTCCCCTCAGACATGGAAGGAAGAGATGGTCAGCCAGGAGGCGATCTGGAGCCTTGCATGAGGGGGCTGGAGCAGGAGGACCACACATCCTGAAGCCTAATTCAGCATCCCTCCCATCATCTCTTATCCCCTTCCCCTGTTCTCCTGGACCCACTGACAGGAAAGCCAAAAAAAAAAAAAAAAAAATTATTTCTGGGCATTAAAATGATTTTATACCTTGTGGATTTTTTTAAAACATATATTTGTATTACATGTTCAAAAATAATTATTTATATATAAAAACAAGCTGAGGAGTGAAGATATGTGTTCTTATCTATTGGTCATTCAACAGTCTGAACTGCACAGGAGGAAAATCAATGTCCTGGGCCAACCAGCTCTGGAAGTTTGCTTTAGACAACTTTGTTTTTAGTGTTATTGTTTTTCATTTGTTTGGTTTCTGTAATGATCTTTCTGGTGCCAACGTCACATTCCTGTGATGTATAAAGGCCTACAAAAAAGACAGGACTATGACTTCGATTTGCTTCTCTACGTTAAATAGCCATCTTAGCAAGAATGTTCCTGGTTTTAAAAGACCAAACATAAGCTTTCTGTTTAATAAGGGTATTTACAGCGTTCCTCCTCCTCTTCCCTTTGCTACTATTGTCCCAAAGCTGTGGCTAACCCTAAGTAAATGTGACTCAGTTTCTTTCCTGGCCTTTTTTTTTTAATTTTAACATCTCAGACCCTGAAGATTAGTGACATCCCAAAGTAGTGAACAGTCAAGTCTTCCAGATCCAGCCCTTACTGCATTGTTCCCCCATCACCTTTCTTACTTCCGAAAATACTTCATTGCTTTTTCAGAAAAGGGAAAGACCTGTAAGTCACCTATGACTCATTTCACTTGGTGTAAATGGTAATGTCTGCAGCAGGATTCCATGACTTTTGTGGTGAACATTGTTCCTAAATTAAAGACTTGTCTTATTTTGACCCCAAATATTATTTCTTTAGTCTTTCTTATGAGTGGCTTTGGGAATAAAGAATGAAATCAGTAATATGTAAGTTTGTTCTAATACTTTCGTATTTCTTTGTGATCTAAATTTTCTAACTTTCCTAAAATGAATCGGTATTATTGTGTAATTTAAAAATAAATTTGGACGGGCGCAGTGGTTCATGCCTGTACTCTCAGCACTTTGGGAGGCCAAGGCAGGAGGATCACTTGAGCACAGGAGTTTGAGACCAGCCTGGGTGACACAATGAGACCTCACCTCTACAAAAAGACTTAAAAGAATTTTTTGGACATGGATGGCACGTGCCTGTAGTCTCAGCTGCTTGGGAGGCTAAGGTGGGAGGATGTCTTGAATGCAGGAGTTCAAAGTTGCAGTGAGCTGTGATTGCACCACTACATTCCAGCCTGAGTGACCTGAGTGACAAAAGGAAACCTCATTTCAAAATAAATAAGTAAATTAATTAATTAATTAGTATATAATAACCTTTATCTAAATTTACTTAAAAATAAAAGTCATTAAATTTCATTCTAATATTTTCCAGTTAATCAATTAATTCCTGCAACAAATACTTGAACTTATAAAATGTTCTAGGATGGCATTAGCTAAGCTGTAATTATCTGCTTAAGTGGAGAGCCTTCTTTGCTCCTTTTACTGTTCGTATGACAAGTATATGAGCAACCAGAATACACACTGCTCAGGAAAATTTAAGTGACAATGATAAAGTTAATAAGTGTTGCTTCCACCCTGAGGCATTCTCCCTCAGTTCTTTCAATTTAGAAACTATTATGAACAGGATAAAACATCAGCATTTCAATTAACAGCTGAATTTTGTTTCAAATATTTCCTTAATTATAATCTATTTAGTTTTTTGCAGTTTAAGGGATTTTTTAATGTTATTGTTATTGGAGAAAATCTCTTACTTGTGTTTCTTATATGACAATCTTGTGTTTCTGGGATACAAAGCTGAAAAATACGGTGGCAATTGCTCTGGAAAGTTTGTCTTCTTATTTTGTTCTTTTAGATTTTGCACCCAAGCAATGGTTCTCTTTAAAGACAGGTCCTGAAAAAAAATCAAATCTTACTATAGAAATAGAAGTTGTCAAAACTGGAAGAAGCCCAATGAATCTTTAGAAAAATCCCAAAAGACAAGTAATATACCTAAGGTATTTGCTTCCTCTTGAAACTTTGAAAGACATGAGCAGTAGTAAAAGCTACATGAACCCAGAATTCTGATTTTCCTCACTTTTCTGCTTTTTGAGAGACTGGAGAAAAAATTATAACCAGCATAGCAACACCTCTCAGGGAGCCAAGGTGAAGTTTTACTATTTCAAAAGAGACCAATTTTTACTCTAGCATGTCACACATGACTCAGACTAAAAAACCTCAAACTGTAGAGATTCAAAACTAATCTGAGGCTGGGCACAATGACTCAAGCCCTAACCCCAGCACTTTGAGGTGCTGAAACAGGAGGATTGCTTGAACTCAGGAGTTCAAGACCACCCTGGACAACATAGAGAAACCTAGTCTCTACAGATTTTTTTTTTCAAAAATTAGCTAGGCCTGGTGGCATGAACCTGTAGTCCCAGCTACTTATGGACACTGAGGCAAGAGGAGCACCTGAGCCCAGGATGTTGAGGCTGTGGTGAGCCATGATTGTGCCACTGTACTCCAGCCTGGGAGACAGAGACTCTGACTCAAATCAGAGTAAAACAAAACAAAGCAGAACAAATAAACTATAATATCAAGATATAATGTCAGTGATAAAATAATTCTGATGTCCATTTGGTATAAATGAAGAAATAAAAGTAGAAAAAAAGGAGGTAGTCACAATGTGCTAAAACTGAGCAATCCTGGGACAACATGCCAGTCCTTCTCATATACTTCTAGTAAAATGCTTAATAGGTGGCACTGTAGTTATATAACCTGTGCTTCTATTTCTAAGTAGTTCAATGCTGAAATTCTCTCTTAGACAAAGGGACAAAGAAGGGACATAGGAACAAACAAAAATCATAAAGAAACAACAGATGGGATAAGTAGAAAACAAATCACAAACTCCTAGTGCTATGGTGTAAATGTATCCCTCAAAGTTCATGTGTTGGAACAGTGTGGTCTTTGCTTAAGTGGTCATTGCTTTTACTTGCTTGAATGGATTAATGTAATTATCAGGGGAATAGATTTGTTATTGAGAGAGCGGGCTTATTGTAAAAGTGAGTTTGAGTTCTTCTTGCTCTCTCAGTATCACCCTTACTTGCCCTTCCACCTTTCTTCATGCAATAGCATAGTATGAAGACTCTTGTTAGATGCCAGCACCAGGCTCTTGGACTTCCCAGCCTCCAGAACCGTCAGCCCAATAAATTTCAGTTAATTGTAAATTACTCAGTCTGTGGTTTTCTGTTATAGCAATACAAAATAATGGACTAAGAAAGCTAGACATTTATACAACTGTATCAGTAATTATATTAAATGTAAATACACCAAAACATTCTAACTTAAAAGCAGATACTTAATTTTTCTAAAAGCAAAACCTAATCATGTGATGTCTATAAGAGACACACTTGAAATATGAAGATGTTGACAAGTTGAAAATCAAAGAATGAAAAAAAATTCATAAAACAAAACAGCTGATATCAAAGTAAACTTCAAGAAAAAGTAATCACCAGAGATAAAATATAATGTTCCACAATGATAGAATGGTTGATTAACAAGAAACAAAATCCTAAATATGTATGAACTTACCTTTAAAATATACAAAACAAGAACTAATAGAAATACAGAGAAAGATAGAGAAATTCATAATTATAGATGGAAATTTTAACACCATGCTCAGTAATTGATAGAACTAGACAAAAAAATTAGTAAGAGTATGGATGGTATCTGAACTACACTATTAAACACCTTCACCTAAATTGATATTTACAGAAAACATCTCTCAGTACATGGGATGTTCACTAAATGGATTATATGTGATGGAAAATAAAACAAAGTTCAATACACTTCAAAAGATTGAAATTTTATACTACATACTCTCTGGCCACAATAGAATTAAGTTAGAAATTAATAGCCGGGCTCGGTGGCTCAGCCTGTAATCCTGAGCTTTGGGAGGCTGAGGTGAGTGGATTGCCTGAGCCCGCAGGTTCGAGACCCACCTGGGCAACCTGAAGAGACCTCATCTCTACAATAAATTAAAAAATCAGCCGGGCATGGTAGCTCATGCCTGTAATTCTGGCTACTCAGAAGGCTGAGGCTGAAGGATCATCGGAGCCCAGCAGGTCGAGACTGCAGTGGCTGGGAACGACCACTGCACTGCAGTCTGGGTGACAGAGTGAGACTCCAACTCAAAAAAAAAAAAAGTTAGAAATTAATAACAAATACTTCCCTTGCTTCAGATACTTGGAAAATAATACACATCTGAGTAATTTGTGGGTCAAAAATGTATGTCTCTCTTCTTCCTCTGTCTTGTGGTCGTATAGTTCTTTTATGACACAATCACTGTTGTCAATTTCTCATATGCATAATGTATATATAGTCTATGAATTTTCAAATAAAGTGTATATATAGATGTGTGTAAATATATGTGTGTGTATATATACACACACACATATATATTCTCTTTATTATACAAATTCCAGCACATACTATGTTGCAACTTGTTTCCCTCATTGAACACATCACTTGGACGTCTTCTGTAACTAGTAAATTTAAAGATACCTCATTTTTTGCAATGTATGGCTGAACCATATTTTGTACAATGAAATCTTTACTGATGGTCATTCAGGTTATTTCCTGTATTCTGCTATTATGTAGTAGTGGAATGGCTGAGATCAGAGTACATGTGTATTGCAAAATGTGATTGAAAATTCCAAATCACTTTCTCTAAAATTGTACTGAATTGTATTCTAATTAACATATGAGTATGCAGAGCTCTCTTTAAAAATACACTTCTTGAAGAAGTCTTATAATTTTGATAAGAGCAGGGTGATAACTGAGTGAACATGAGCAATCAATGCATGAAATAAACATACATTAAACACTTTTACCAGCAGACCCCACTACCCACTTTATGCCAAAGGATCTGAGAGCAGTTCCCTAATGTGTATTAGCACAGGGATTTGGGAACACATGAACCTCTCAGCTTCAGATTCTTATCACCAGATGTGGTACCAATTCTGCTTCTGTCATTGAATTTGAGAGTAAGCTCTGCATCTCCTCTTGCAACCCCAGGATAAATAATCCGTTGGCACGGTAATCATATGTGCATCCTTTTAAGTTAATGTTCCCATTTAACTTGTGAAGAAAATTCTAAATTCAACTCGGCTTTCATCACAGATGGGGTGTAAAGTCTAGAGCAAAGTGTCAGAATCTGTTATCATGGTCTTGTTTCCATGAAACTTTACTTCTTTCTAGATGAATATTCTGTCAACAAAAGTGAGTCCTTATAAATCCTTGGTATATAAAATATTGCTCAACTTGACCCAAAGAAGATGCTTTGGACCATCTTTTACTATTGAAATAAATACTACTGTAATCAATAGTCAATTGTTTCTGGAAGTTACATTAGAATACCATGATCTTCAAGTCTCCATAATCTTGAAAGTAAATATGTTTTTAAAAGATGAGAAACTCTCTTGGGAAGATGGTGGCAGAGTCAGTTGGACTAAGCAAGTCTCAATGTGAGTGAGTGAGTCTAGGGAACATTCTGAGTACGTGTCAGTGAGTAAGTGGGCATGTGAGTGACTGACTGAGTAGGGACTCAGGAGCAAATGACCAGGGATCTCCTGGTGAAGCAACTAGTGAAGCAGTTGCTTTGCTTTGTCCTTAAGGTCTCCTGGGGTGCAGAGCCTAATGCCATTTTTAAAAAAATCAACAAAGCACTTCTTGGGAAGAAGCTGCTGAGAGAGACTGCCAGCTCCAGGCTCTGCCTCACAATTGCAGCACCTGGCCAGACACTGGCAAAAAGGGCTGCAGAGAGAGCACAGCAAGAGAGCTCAGAGGCAAAGCTTCTCCATTGGGATGGAAGAGATGAAAGAGGCACCTTGTCACCACCATGAAAACTGGACAGGAAAGTACTCTGGCTTGCTCATCATGGAGCAACAGACTCAGCCCAATCTCTGTGACTGGTGGATTAATTATTCAGAAGTTAATCATGATCCAGAGGGAATATCCTGAAAGCACAAACTCTGGAGGAACATGACGAGTGCTGAGTCAGGCATCCTACCCCGTACCCTGATTCAGCCATGGGACAAAGGGCATGGCCAGAAAGAAGACCTCCAAAAAGATCAGTGGTGAATCCAAGGCTGACCCAACTCCTTCCTCCCCTGAAATCCTCTGAATGTCAGACACACATGGCTGGAGCATGACTGAGAGGGACAAGCCTAGGTGAAGCCTGGACATTAGCTGCAATAGGAGGACTCCACTGCAGGATAAGCCTGACTGGGGTGCCACCCACCAGTACTTGGGGAAGAGACAATCCTGCACCTCCCCACCAGAGGGGATCCCCTTGACCATATTACAGTGGGAGAGGAGGACTGAAGCCCCATTCACTCTCACTGCCCCCTCCTCCTTCCCTGGGCAGGACACTGGGGAGACTGAATGAGTTCAAAGCTCCGCAGGAGATAGAGCAGAGGGGCAGCTGAGAGGAACAACTTCAGAACCTGCCACAAGAGGGCAGGTTCTTGTTTGTTTGGTTTTGAATTTTTTTATATATTTTTCCTTTCTGCGTGAATGTGGTGAGTGTTTGATCTGCATCCTACCACCCCTCCTTTTTTTTCCTTCTTTTTTTTATCTTTATTTCTTCTTTCATTCTTTGCTTTCTGCTTAAGTGTCTACATGAACGATTGAGTATTCACCTTTCGGTTCTTTTGTTTTTGCTTTTATGTTCTTCTCTCTCTCTCTCTCTCTCTCTTTTTAGTTTAAGGTGTGTGTGGATACATGTGTGAGGATTCTATTTGAATTTCTTTTTTGTTTCCTTTCTTTTTTTTTCTCTTTTTTTCCTCCCTTCATTTTTGGCTCAGCACGTGTGTGTGTGTTTGGTCTTCTTGCTTTTGTTGTTGTTGTTTGTTGTTTTGTTTTGCTTTGTTGTTATTCCAGTTTTGGGGGGGGTGTGTTTGTGTGTGTGTGTGTGTGTGTGTGTGTTTAATTGTTTTTTGCTGTAGTCTCTTCTCTTGTTGTTCTGTGTGTTGTTGTTGTTTTGTCCATCTTATTTTGTTCTACTTTTCTCTGTTCTCCTCATTGCTGTTACTGTATCTTGGACTCAGAGGGTAAACGCATGTACTCATTGCATTGCTATATAGTGTGGTGGTGGGGAGTGGGTCTCTGGGAACCCTTACCACAATAGGTGAACACTGTGATTTGCAAGTAGTTTCTTAATCCTAGTTCTCCATCTTCCACTTTATTTGTCTCTCAAAACCATAAGAGAAATAAAGTTTCCCACTCACAGTAGTTTCAAAATAGAACAAATTCAGGGCCCTGATAGGGGAAGAATAGTGGGCTGAGCAAACATCAGAAGTAAAAGTCTCTCCCACTACCACTGAATAGCAGAATGAAAGAGAAAAGAAAGAGATCTCTCACAAATGTGGAAAAATTGGTGGAAGAACACAGATAATTCCCAAGGTTACAAAGAGAAAATGCCTGCAAAATCAGATCTCAGAGCCTAAACAAAGCAAGTCACCAATAACTGGTCCTAGAATACAACAGGGAAGAGGGAATGGATGTAAAGAATGAATAAGGCTTAAGAAAGACAAAATGCAACACTGAAAGAACTTGTAACAAAGACTTTAATCATAAAATATTTCATCCAGGAAATAAACAACAGGATGACAAGTGTGGAGAGCAGAATTAATCAAGCAGAAGAAAGAATCTCAGAACTTGAAGACCAAAACATGGAATTAACCCAACCTGAAAATACATAGAAAGAAAACTCAGAAAGAAAGAACACAGCCTCCAAGATGTGTGATTATAGTAAGAGGCTAAACCTATGCCTGATTGGTATCCCAAAAGGAAGGGAAATGGAGAATACTTTAGAGCAAGTATTCCAGGAAGATATCCAAGAAAACTTTTCCCATCTCACCAGAGATGTGACCATCCAATCACAAGAGATACAGGGAACCCCCGCAAGACCTCAGATAGGAAGACCAACTCCTAGACACATAGTAATTCACCTTCACAAAGTAGACACAAAAGAAAATGCGGGGTCCCGCCCCACAAGGGTCATGAGATACGTTGAAGGAGAGACAGATAGGCGACGAAGACGATCATATACCGGACACCTGCTTCTTGAACAGATGACAATTTAATGCTAGTTAATACAGAGCTTTTATACCATTTGTGAAGGGGCAAAACAAAGAAAATTCTTTCTTATATATATCTTTTAAAAGTTACCAGCTAGTGGTCTTAGTAGCAAACAAACCAAGATTCCCAGTGGCTTTAGTAGCAAATAAGCCAGGAATCTCATAGGCATTAGACAAGTCCTATTCATAAAGCCAACAATGACACTCTCAGTCCAATGTCCCAAATTACAAATGTTTCAAGAAAGTTTCTTTAAGTGTATATTTCTTTATGTGTCAGGAATATTCTCATCTTAGGCTCTTGTGTTCTTCAGAGTCCTGTGATCGCCTCCCTTGTCCAGATGTCCTCGTTACTTTTCTCTTATCTTGCAGTGCTTGTTTCTAAAGAGAACTCAAAAGAAGCTTTTAGTAATGTTTCCCAGGCCCCTCAAGGTTACTTTCTGTTTTAGCTGATCTGTCATAAAAATGTCTAATTATTATATTATGAGTTCAGTGAAAACCTACTCTATAAATGTTAACTTAGAGTTTTAACTATAGAATTAAGTAAAAACCTTAACATTAATCTTTATCCTAAGTCAGTGTAAACAGTGTTATAAGTCACCTACATAACTCCTAGATAGGAGTGTTAGAACTTATAATGAATTCATAATCAACCTATTATAAACTTGTGCTTCTAAAAATCCTTATGTCTAAACACTAAACTGCATAGTTCTAAATCAAATAAGGAGTGGATATACTTATATCATTTATTACTTAAGCAATGTCTAGTAACTTATAACCAAGTGAAATAAAGCATTCTTGATGTGCTTCAGAGTTTAACCCTTGCATATGTTAGAAAAGGCCAAGTGGCATAGTGGGGAAAATGGAAAAATAAACCATGATGTTTCCAGGTTAGCTGTGAGCACTTCACATAAACATGCCATTTTCTTCTTCCACGACTGCACAGAATTCTTCGGCGGTATCAAACAGCAAAGGTGAAGGACAGAAGGGCCTCAGCTTCCTGGGCTCGCCCTGCGGCCCAGGGTCTTCGGCCCACCCGGACCCTGTCAATCAGGTGAACCTCAAAGGCTGGCTCCCAACAAGAAAAAAATCCTAAAGGCAGCAAGTGAGAAAGATCAGACAACTTATCGAGTAAAACTGATCAGAATAGCAACAGTCCTATCAGCAGAAATACTACAAGCTAGAAGGGACTAGACTCCAATATTCAAAGTCCTCAAAGATAAAATTTCAACCCAAAATTTCCTACCCAGCCAAGCTCAGCTTCATGGTGGAGAATTAAAATCCTGCCCAGATAGCCAATCCCTGAGAGACTATGAAGCTTACAGACCAGCTCTACAGGAGGCCCTTTAATAGGTATTAAGCACAGAAGGGAAACAAAAGAATAACCACACACTTCCCAAGAGAACAGCAGAACACAAAATCGACAGAAAATACATCACGACTACAAACTTGAAAACACACACATACATCAACACAAAAACTAAAAGAAAACAAGCAAAGAAAAAACTTAATGAGAACCTCAGGACAAGGATAAACAATCACATTTCAATAATCAGTCTGAACATGGAATGGACTAAATACCCCATCAAAAAGACACAAAATGGCAAACTGGTTTAAAAAAACCATAAAAAACCATAAAAAAACCAGCCGGGCTCGGTGGCTCAGCCTGTAATCCCACGTTTTGGGAGGCTGAGGTGAGTGGATTGCCTGAGCCCGCGGGTTTGAGACCCGTCTGGGCAACTTGGCGAGACCTCATCTCTACAATAAATCAAAAAATTAGCCGGATGTGGTAGCGCGTGCCTGTAGTTGGAAAGTTGAGGCAAAAAGATCGCTGGAGCCTGGCAGGCTGAGGCTGCGGTGGCCGGGAGCGGCCACTGCACTTCAGTCTGGGTGACAGAGTGAGACTCCAACTCAAAAAAACCCCAAAAAACCATGACCCAATAATTTACTGCATCCAGGAAACTCATCTCACCACAAGGGATGCACACAGACTCAAAGTTAGAGGATGGATGGAAAATGAATTTTCAAGTGAATGAATCACAAAAGAAAGCAGGGATCATGATCTTAATATCAGACAAAACAACCTGTAAGCTGTTTAAAAAGATATGAAAGGACATTACATAGTGTTAAAAGGTTCAATTTATCAACAAGAAATATCCATCCTCAATATATATGCACCCAATACAGGAGCACCAGCATTTATAAAGCAACTACCAAGTAAGCTAAAAAAGATATTAACTCTAACACTATTATAACTGGGAATTTAAATATCCCACTGACAACCCTAGATAGATCATCAAGGCACAAAATCAACAAAGAGATCAGGAACCTCAACTTGACGCTACCAAATGAACTTAATAGATACCTACAGAACACTTCACCCAACAACCACAGAATATACATTCAACTCATCACCACATGGAACACTCTCCAAGATCTACCACATCTTCAGCCATAAATCAAGCATAAACAAATTTCATAAGATTAAAATACTGCCATGCACCTTCTCCGACCACAGTAGAATAAAAATAAATATCAACATCAACAAAATTCCCCCAAAACCCACAAAGACATGGATACTAAACAGCATGATGCTGAACAACTACTGGGTCAACACAGAAATCAGAACAGAAATTAAAAGATTCCTAGAAACAAGTAAAAACAAAGAAACATCCTACCAAAACCTCTGGGATGCCTTGAAATCAGTTCTAAGAGGGGAATTTATATCTCTACAAGCACACATAAAGAAAATGGAAAGATCACAAGTAAACAGCCTGACAAATCACCTAAGGAAGCTGCAAAAGAATTTAGATCACCAAAGTAAAAGTCCAAATACGAGACACAGAAAACAAAAATATCATAGAAAAAAAATCAACAAAACAAAAAGCTGGTTCTTCAGAAGAATAAAGGAGATTGATGAACCCTTAGCCAGAATGAAGAAAAAGAGAGAAAAAGCCCAAATAAACACAATCAGAAATGCAAACGATCAAATCACAACTGATCCCGAAGAAATACAAAAGATTATCAGAGATTACTATACACACCTGTATGGATACAAACTTAATAACTTAAATGAAATGGAGGACTTCTGACATCACACAACCTCCCAAGGTTCAAGTAAGAAGACACTGAGACATTAAATAGACCAATAGCAATCTAGGAAATTAACTCTGTCATAAGAAAACTAACTACAAAAAAAAAAAGTCCTGGACCCAGTGGATTTCCACCAGAATTCTACAAAATGTACAAGGAGGAGCTGATACCAATGCTATTGAAAGTATTCCAGGCAACTGAGAAAGACAGAATTCCTCCCAAATCATTTTACAAAGCTAACATCACACTGATCCCCAAACTGAGTAAAGATTCAACAAAAAACGAGAACTACAGGCCAATATCCCTGATGAACATATTTGCAAAAATTTTCAGCAAGATTTTAGCAAATTGTATCCAACAACACATTTCAAATATCATCCACCATGACCAAGTAGGCTGCATCCCCAGGATACAAGGCTGGTCCAACATCCACAAGACCATAACTGTAATTAAACAACAGAGGTAGAAACAAGAACCAAGTGATTATATCATTAGATGCAGAAGAAGTTTTAATAAAATCCAGCATTTCTTCTTGATAAAAACCCTGAAACACTTAGGCACAGGAGGAACATACCTCAAAATAGTAAGCATCATCTACAATAAACCCACAGCCAACATATTGCTAACTTGACAGAAACTGAAGCATTTCCCCTGAAAACCAGAATAAGACAAGGCTGCCCATTCTCACCCCTCTTATTCAGCATTGTGTTGAAGTCCTAGCTAGACCAATTAGACAATTGGACAGGGATATCCAAATAGAAAGGAGGAAGTTAAACTATCCCTCTTTGCAAACATTGTGATCCTATACCTCTAAAATCCAAGAGAACCTGTCAGAAAACCTGCTTTCACTGATAAAGGAGTTTGGCTAAGTCTCGGGTTATAAAACAAATGTGCAAAAGATAGTTGCATTCTTATACACCAACAAGAAAGCAGAGAACGAAATAAAAAGCATATACCCATTCATAATAGCCACAAAAAAATGAAATACCTCGACATCTTCCTAACCAGAGAAGCGAAAGACCTTTGCAATGAAAACTACAAAACATTGCTCAAAGAAATCCAAGAAGACACAAACAAATGGAAAAATATTCCATGCTCATGGATAGGAATAATCAATGTTGTAAGATGTCCGAAGAATCAACATTGTTAGATGTCAGCCCAACCAAAGACAATCTACAGATTTAATGCAATACCCATTATCACATCCTCGCCAGCATCCGCTGCTGTTTGTTTTATAACAATGATGCTGGTATCATTACCAGCATCATTCTTCTCAGATCTGGAAATGACAATACAGAAATTCATATGGAAACATAGCAGCCGGGCTTGGTGGCTCAGCCTGTAATCCCGCGCCTTTGGGAGGCTGAGGTGAGTGGATTGCCTGAGCCCGTGGGTTCGAGACCCGCCTGGGCAGGTGAGACCTCATCTCTACAATAAATAAAAAAATTAGCCGGGCGTGGTAGCACACGTCTGTAATTCCAGCTACTCGGAAGGCTGAGGCGGAAGGATCACCAGAGCCCAGCAGGTCGAGGCTGCGGTGGCCGGGAGCGGCCACTGCACTCCAGTCTGGGCAACAGAGTGAGACTCCAACTCAAAAAAAAAAAAAAAAAAAAAGAAACATAGCTGACCACGAATAGCTGACACAATCCCCAACAAAAGAAACAAAGTGGGAGGTATCTCAATTCCAGACTTTTTAACTTTACTATAAGGCTACAATAATCAAAACAGACTGGTATTGGTACAAGAACAGGCATATGGACGAATGCAACAAGATAGTGATTCTGGAAGCAAAACCCCCATTTCTCAACCAACTCATCTTTAACAAAGTCTCCATTAACAACGACTGGGGAGAGGAGTACCTACTTCAGTAAATGGTGTTGAGAAAACTGGCAGACCACATGCAGAAGATTGAAACAGGAGTCCTACCTATCACCAAACACAAAAATCAACGCTAAATAGATCAAAGACCTAAACATAAAACCTTAAGCTATAAGAATCTTAGAGAATGCAGGAGACACCGTTATGGAAATTGGAACTGGCAGTCAATTCCTGATCAAAACCTCAAGTGCACATGCCTTAAGAGATGAGATAGACAAGTGGGACCTCATCAAACTGACAAGCTTCTGCAAAACAAAAGAAACCATCAAGAGAGCAGGGAGACAGCCCACGGAATGGGAAAAAATATTTGCCAACTGTATATCTGACAAAGGCCTAACATCTAGGATCTACAAGGAACTCAAACATGTTGTAAGGAAGAAAACAAACAGCCCCATTAAAAAGTGGGCAAAACACATGAACAGGCACTTCTCGAAAGAAGATATATGGGCAGCTAACAGACACATGAAAAAGTGCTCAGCCTAACTAATCAACAGAGAAATGCAAATCAAAACCACATTGAGATACTACCTAATCCCAGTAAGAATTACCATCATTATAAAACAAACAGCAGCGGATGCTGGCGAGGATGTGGAGAAAAAGGAACACTTCTATACTGCTGGTGGGAATGCAAACTAGTGCAACCTCTCTGGAAAACAGTGTGGTAATTTCTAAAAGAACTAGACATTGACCTTCCATATTATCCCTCAATCCCCCTACTGGGAATATACCCAGAGGAACTTAAATCATTCTACAAAAAAGATACCTGCACATGCATGTTTACTGCAGCACTATTCACAATAGCAAAAACATGGAACCAACCATGCTGCCCATTGAAACTGGACTGGATAAAAAAAAAATGTGGTACATATATGTGGTACGTATACACAATGGAATATTATGCAGCCATAAAGAAAGACAAACATATGGACTTTGCCGCTACTTGGATGGATTTAGAGTCTATCATACTTAATGATCTATCACAGAAACAAAGAACAGAGTACCACATGTTCTCACTTATAAGTGGACCCTGAGCATTTACCATAATACCATAAGAAAGGGATTGGCAGTAGTGGGATACTGCTGGGGAGGCTGCAGGACACAACATCAGTAAGAGTACCTGATATCAAACAAGGCAAAGTGGGTACCAAAGTGAGGTCCAAACTTTACCTTACAATGATCACTTGTATACCTAATCCTGAATTGTATCCCACAATGATCACTTGTATACCTAATCCTGTACAATGATCACTTGTATACCTAATCCTGAATTGTATCCCACAATGCTAAAATAAAAAAGTTTTAAAAATTAAAAAGAAAGAAAAAAAGAAAGATGAGAAACTGGCATTTCTTCCCAGTTAAATTACTAATATGACTGATTTCCTACAATTTATCCCTTATAATCTATAAATGCATTCAAGTTACCTAGCACCTTTAGTTAGATATATATCTGAAATACTCTCAGAATACATGAACTATCTAATTTGCCTGATATGTTCAAATTTTAAAAAAATAATAAAAACAATTGTAGTTTAATTAAAAAACAAATATGGAATAAAAGTTTCTGATAAAGAAAATTAAAGAGAATAGGTACCATTAAAAACATTTTACAATTATCCACAGGATTTTCCTGATTTGAAAACACATTTTTCTTGATTGTTTATTTAATTGAGTCCATATAGAACTTCTGAAAGAAAAATATTTCAGTTCCTGCATAGAATACAAATGCTCTCCTGAAGACATCTTCCAATTACCTAAAATTTTTGTTCTAATCGCCACATAGCAATCAAGTGAGAAGAAACAAAGTTTTGGGTCCTCCCATGATGGGTATTCTAAAGGAAACTCTTCCATAGCATTGGGACTCCATATGAAAAAATAAGTTAGGCAAAAGTCTACTCTACAGGGACAGAAGGCAAGGAAATTTGCCTGTCTTAAATTTGATACTAAAGAGGGAATGGAAAAAGTCTTTAAAATTTAACCACTAGCTGGTAGTCATGTCAGTTATGACTGAAAACATGCTACTTGTATAAGCCAAAAAAATCTAGAACCAATAATTGATGTTAAAGTCTAATAGTGCCTCACAATGAACTCCAAATGGAATTTTTAAAATATCATGCTTAGAGACACCATGGTGAATCTGCAGAAGACAAAAGACAAAGAGAGAATCTTAAATTCAGTCAGGAAGGAAACAACATCAAAAGGACAACTATTTAGACTGAAAGCTGCCTTCTCAACAGTAATCATTAGATGCTGGAATAGAGCGGAATATTTTTATGTATTGTTCTATACAATAGAAAATACATTCTATAACCTACAGTACCTAATAAGAATAAGTGTGAAATCAATACTTTTTTAAAATTAGAGAATATAGTTTATTTAAAAGTAAATTAGAGAGAGAGAGAAGAGATTTACCTCTCCAAAGTAGAGGAGGGGGCCAAAACCAGGAAGCATCATGATAGACATAGCTCAAAGAGCACATGGCCATACCAGAGCCTAGCAAGGCAATGGCCAAAAACAATGCTTTTTTGGACAAAAATTAAAACCAGAGCCCTCAGCCGACCTTCATTAAAAGAACTCCCAAATAAATAACTTAAACTGATCACCCTTAAAAAGTTTGAAATACAAGAAGGATTGGCAAACAAAGGAGTTGGCATATGGGTATCAAACACTGACTCCATAAAACAATAATAATATCTAATTTGAAGGTCCAACCACCCTCGCTTCACATGCACACACACAAAGATAACAAAAATAGAGGACTAAAACATCATGTAATGTAAGAGGGCTATTATGTGAAAGAGAACTAAATTCTTTGTCACCTCAGTTCATCCTGTATCCAGAAGAGTTTTTGAGACGGACTTTGTATTTAGGATGATCGAAGGCCACTGGAGATTTTTTACTCAGAGTGAAATAATAACAAAGCATTGGCCATTATCAAGGAATAGTGAATACATGGTAGGTATTAGGGCAAAAGAGGAAGCAGGAGCAAGCCAGTTAGAAGGTTATTCCAGCAAAGTAAGGATGGCTTAGTCTTGGGTTGCACTAAAGAAAATTGATACAGTTTGGGTTATCATTTTAAGGACTTGTTTATTCTCTTATATAATTTTATTTATTTATTTTTTACTTTTTGAGTCAGAGTCTCAGTCTGTTGCCCAGGCTGAAGTGCAGTGGCACTTCAAGTGATTCTTCTGCCTCAGCATTCCAAGTAACTGGGACCACAGGCATTTGCCACCATGTCCAGCAAATTTTTTGACTTATTGTAGATACAAGGTCTTACCATGTTGCTCAGGCTGGTCTTGAACCCTCAAACCCCTGAGCTCAGGCAATCCTCTCGCTCCTGCCTCCCAAAGTGCTGGGATTACAGGCTTGAAACACTGCAGCCAGCCCATAATTTTATTTCTACTATATGTACATATTTTGGGGGTACATGGGATAATTTAATTATTCCTATAATTTTTAAAGATCAAATCAGTGTAACTGGGATATCCATCACCTTAAACATGGGTCTTTGTCTCTTCTTTAAGCTAGAAATATTTTAATTACTCTCTTCCCGCTATTTTGAAATACACAATAGATTATTGCAAATTATAGTCACCGTCTTGATCTATTAAGCACTATATCTTATTTCTTCTATCAAACTATACTTCTTATCCATTTATCAACATCTCTTCATGCCCTGGGAATTTGCTTATTGATTTGATGAGCACACTGAAAGAAAGAGACATCATGACAATTACAAGATTTGGGGCCTGATCCACTGGACAAAAAAAGGAATAACTCCCTGGGATCAGGAGCCCTGAGCAAGAAGCTATTTGCAAAGGAAAACCAAGAACTCTGTTTGGATATGTTATATTTCAGACTGATTAGACATTCTTTCGAGGATGTGACATTGGCAGTAGGATACATGAGTCTGGAGTTCAAGGTGAAAGGACAAGCCTGGAGATATAAAATTAAATTAAAATCAGCATAAGAGACTTGAATACACTTCCATCTTAAACTAATAGGTTGTAATAACAAAATGTTACTCAGGATAGAGAAGATTTTAGTGAGATAATTACGTACATGCAAACTCACACACAAACCATAACCGTATAAATAAATTATGCATACTGGGGACATATGTGAGAGGGAAAACAGCATGACAATTACAATGAGATAGCAAGTATAAACTGGAACATATAGTTAACTATACATACACCACAGCTCATACCACATTTTCTACCACAAATTATTTAGAAATTAATAATGAAAAAATAGTATTTTGCCCTCAAACAAAATTGAAAGCATAGGCTGGAAAAACAAAAACAAAAAAACATAGTGACAAGTGACTGATAATTGTAAGATAAAATCATAATGGAAATTGTGGGACTAAATGGCAGGGAATATATAGCACATCAGTAATTATGAAAATATACTAAGGTGTTACTTCATGACACAACTTTTTGCTTGAAGAATAAGCAATTTAATTCAAAGAGCTAGAAAATGATCAATGGGATAGATCTTCAAAAAAAGTAGAAAGTAAAAACCTTTGAAGAAATTAATAGACTAGAAACAAATACATACACACATATATACAAACCCCCCAAAAAGCAAAACCCTGGAAACAATTTCACTTATCTGTCAATAAGAGAATAAGTAAATAAAAAATGGCATGTCAATACAATGGAACAGAATGATGGTGTTTCAGTGAATGAACTGGAGCCTCATGTACTCTTATGAATAAGTCTCAAAAGCAATGTTGGGTGACAAAATCAAGTTATAAAATGATAGGTGCAGTATAATACTATTTATGTAAAGTTTTAAACACACCAAACCATGATGTTTATTCTTATGACTGCACAGAAATTTCCTAAAACCAAAAGTCTAGATGAGAAAAGTAGCAACCTACAAAGGGCGGGAAGAGAATAATACTGTCAAAGATACAAAGGAAACTTTTACTATATCTGTCCTATTTTTAAAAATATCTGAAATATGGCTGGGCTCGGTGGCTCAGCCTATAATCCCATGCTTTGGGAGGCCGAGGTGAGTGGATTGCCTGAGCCCGCGGGTTCGAGACCTGCCTGGACAACTTGGAGAGACCTCATCTCTACAAAAAATCAAAAAAATTAGCTGGGCGTGGTAGCGCGCGCCTGTAGTTCCAGCTACTTGGAAGGCTGAGGCGGAAGGATCGCCGGAGCCCAGCAAGTCGAGGCTGGGAGCGGCCACTGCACTCCAGTCTGGGTGACAGAGTGAGACTCCAACTCAAAAATAAATAAATAATAAAAATATCTGAAATAAAGAGGCAAGTGTTAATATTTGTTAAATCTGAATCTTAAGTACATAAATGTTTTGCTCTCTATTTTCTGTATGTCTGAAGTATTTCATAATTTAAAATATTTTATAAAAGGAAAAGTTTTCCCGTGGGTTCGAGACCCGCCTGGGCAGCGAGACTTCATCTCTACAATAAATCAAAAAATCAGCCGGGCGTGGTAGCGCATGCCTGTAATTCCGGCTACTCGGAAGGCTGAGGCGGAAGGATCGCCGGAGCCCAGCAGGTCGAGGTTGCGGTGGCCGGGAGCAGCCACTGCACTCCAGTCTGGGCGACGGAGTGAGACTCCAACTCAAAAAAAAAAAAAAAAAAAAAAAAAAAAGGAAAAGTTTTGTTTCAATCAGGAGCATACACAAAATAATGTTTATTCTATTACGTTGTTTATCATATGCTGCCTTCTCTTTTAATACTGACCTGTTTATTATCAAAGATATTGCAAAGGATACAGATGAAGAGATGTGTAGGGCGAGGTGTGGAGGAAGGGGCATGGAGTTTCCATACCCTCCACATGTTTAGCTGTTCAGAAACTCCTGTCTTATTAGGTATTAAAAAATTAAATGCTAGCTGACCTCCATGCTAGTGTAATGAGCTTGCTAAAACTTAACTCCATTTCCCCTATTCTTTCTCCATCTGTTCTTTTGCTTATCTGCCCCTTCTTGAGAGCAAAATGTTGTGGAAAAAACATTGGCCAGATCAACAATAACACCCCTAACAAATACTGTTTCCAAAGGAGAGAAAGATGGCATTTTGGCTGATAAGTTTTTAATTCTATCAACAGCTAGGGTTGAGTACATTAAATATGGGCTCTATCCTCAGATTTCACAGCTTGAAGGCAAGGCATCCTATACACAGGAAAGCAGGCCATCTGTCAGACAGGAGAGCTAGACAGGACTCATTGTGTAGCGGCCATTCTACAGGGAAGCAGCAACGCTCTGCCATGTGTTTCTCATCAAAGACCTCAGAAGGGCGCTTCATGGCATAATCTAAAAAGACGGCCCTAGATTAAATGCAGACTCAACACATACACATTTGAGGATTCTGTAGAGGTATTTCGATTGTATAACATGTGTAGTCATTTCTGGTACATAAATTGGATTTTTATAGGCCTGTACAGATCCCATAAAAAAAAAAAAAACCCTACCTCCTTTTCAGATCCTTTCTGACAATACTTTGCATACATTGATATTTATCCTGTGAGTAGGATTGATTGGGTGGCATGGCTTCTGCATCCCTGTAAGAGGACTTTGAGATACTAGTGTGGAAGGGCAGGGATGAGTCAGGAAAGGACCAAGCAGGATGAGAAAAGATAGAATCAAGTAGGGATGCTGGTGGTTGTGAGAGCGTGGAGACATGCGACAAGAGGAAGGACCAAGAGGAAAAGGGCAGAAAGACAATTAGAGTCTTGACCCCAAACCTAAGATGCCTCATCCCCGCTGTTCCTGAGACAGCCCCTGCTGTGCCCCACCAGTCCAGAGCGAGACACAAACCTCTTCACCCTCTCAGAATAATGGTTCCTCCAAAATATCCTCATCCTAATCCCCAGAAGCAGTGAATATGTGAGTTTACATGGCAAAAGGGTCTTTGTGGGATTGATTTAGTGAAGGCTCTTGAGATGGGAAGATTATCTGGGTGAGGCCAATGTAATCACAAGGGTCCACACAGGAGAGGGGCAAGGAGGATCTCACTCAGAGAAAAAGATGTGATGACAGAAGCAGAGATCAGAGAAAGAGAGAGAGATCTGAAGACTGCGCTGCTGGCTCCGAAGGCAGAGGAAGGGGCCCTAGCCAAGGAATGCAGGCCGCCTCCAGAAGCTGGAAATGGAAATGGATCCTCCCCTAGAGCCTTGAGGAAGAATGCAGCCCTGTCAGCACTTTGATTTCAGGACTTCTGACCTCCAGTGCTGTAAAATAACAAATCTGTGTCGTGTTAAGTCACCAATTTTGTGATTGTTTGTTTGGCAACAGTTGGAAACGAATACATCTCTCCACCCCCACTGAAAAGTCACTGACTTACAACTTCATTCCTTCACATCTTGATAGCCCTTCCAGTCCTCAAAGTTCATGTTTCTGTGACTAGTAATGAGGAGACTATGAGGAAACCTTGTGATTTTTTAATTCGCTGAAAGTACAATCCTCTAAACAAATTATAAGTCCTTCGTGAAAGGCTCTGAGAGCCAAAAGCACTGGGCCCACAGAAGCGGGCAGCATCACACCTAAACTGCAGCTGATGAAAAGAATGGCAACCCTGCACCTGCAGGCAAGGTAACCACTTACCTTGAGGAAAGCTTACCTTCATCATCCTTGTCTCTCCCTGAACAACTCTGGAATCTGTATTCAGGTCCAGGAAACCAAGAATTTTCAACCTGCTGAGGAAATACCTTTCACCTTTAGTATGGAAATAGTAATCCTTCTTCATGAATGTAAGCACACATTCAAGAGGGGTGAGGGAGGAAGGGGGAATGGGGAGGGGAGAGGGAAGAAAGGACAAAGTGCAAAACAGATTACCTACAAAAGTATTTAAGTAAGCTAGCATATAACTTACATCTTCAAGAAGTCTATCGAGCAATATTAGCTCTGCAGCAAAATAATTTTGAATTTATAATTCAAATACAAAATCAAACCGTTATATACTTTTGAAGGAAAAAATATATTTTAAAATTAGAAGAATTCTGAAAATTTACTCCTCATGGAATTTCTAGATGACATACTTCATTAAAACAGGAACAAAAAAGTTGGGGGGAAAGCCATATGGGTTGGGTATGGTGGTTCACGCCTGTAATCCCAGCACTTTGGGAGGCCATGGCAAGAAGATTGTTTGGGCATAGAGGTGTGAGATCACCCTGGGCAACGTAACCAGACCTCATCTCTACAAAAGATAGAAGTTAGCTGGGCGTGGTGGCATGTGCCTGTAGTCCTAGCTACTCGGGAGGCTGAGGCAGAAGGATCACCTGAGCTCAGCAAGTCAAGCCTGTGGTGAACTATGATTGTGCCACTACACTCCGGGCTGGGTATTCAAGGAATAAAGGAATGTAAAGAAACCAGCAAAATTATGTCATTCTTATTTTGTGCCTTGGAAACATAATACAACTTAACCAACCATTTATCTAAAAGTAAAAGAAAATTGTCTAAAAATAATAAAGTTTTGCAACTACAGTTTCGCATGCTTTTTACTAAGGAAATTTAATGGACAGGCAACGAGGGAGACTGAAGTATGCACCACAAGAATATTGAAAAAGAAAGCATGAGAAGGATAAAGGGAGCAATATTGGGACTGGTGGGAGAAGGAGGAAAGAAGAAAGAAAAAGAAATAGAGGACTTGGTAGACTGAAAAAAAAATACAATAAATGGGATCCATACACCAAGGTAACAGGAATAATACTAAATACATCCATTACTATGATAAGAACAAACGGGCTAAATCTAGCAAATAAAAGACAGACATTTTTAGACTGACCCAATAACAGAAGCAGAATAAAACTCAGCTGTATTCCATTTGTAAAAAAAACATGTAAGTTAAAATGATGCAAAAAATTGAAAATAATGCAGCAAAAACTGACAAACCAAGTAAATGCTAACACTTGGGTACATAATCAATGGGGAAAACTTATTTTGTTAAAAGGATACAAATTCAGGCCCTATAATATAAATCACCATTAAGTAAAATGAGGACCAAAAAATGAGAGAAATCATAAAGTCAGTGTAGCACACTAAGCTGGTGTGATGGGAGGAAGGATGGAGGCAATGATTACAAACTTGCCCCACTAAAGAGTTTGGCCTAGACAGTTTTATGTAAGGAAGTAGACACATCATTTTTTAAAAATTGAGGTAAAATTTCTAGAGTGAAGTGCACAAATCTTAAGTGAACAATTCAATGTTTGAAAAATGCTTTCTTGTGTTTCCTTCCAGTCAATCCCCAGCCTCCTATGGCAATCACTATTCTGATTTCTGTGACTATAGATTAATTTTTCCTGTTCTTGAAATTACATAAACAAAATCAAATATTTCTGTCTGGCTTCTTTCAGTCAATATTGCTTTTTAGGTTTATCTATGCTTTGTATGCATTTTAGTTTATTCCTTTTTAAATGCTGAGTAGTATTCCATTGTAAAAATATACATTATTTTAAAGCCATTCTCTTGGGGTTAGATATATGAGTCATTTCTAGCTTAGGATTATTATAAATAATGACATTGTGAATATTCTTATATGAATTATTTTGTGTTTGAAATTGGTGGGTCATAGGGTAGATAAATGTTTTTAAAAAAAACTGTTTCAAAGTGGTTGTACAAATTTCACATCACTAACAGAAAGGTAAGAGTTATGTTTGTTCTACATTTTCACCAAGCTTTTTTCTTTCATTTTTAGACAGCAAGTTTGAAACAGTATTTCACTGTGATTTTAATTTTTATTTCACAGATGACATGATATGGAGCCTCTTCTCATGTGCTTATTAAGTACTTGCATATTCTTTTGTGAAGTGTTTCTTCAATCTTTTTATCAATTTTATTGGCTGTTTGTCTTTTTATTGTTGGTTTTGGAGCTTTTAAAAATATATATTCTGGATATAAGTTCTTTGTCAGCTATATGTACTATAAATATTTTCTGTCAGTCTGTGCCTTGCCTTTTTACATTCTTACTTGTGTCTTTTCCATTGAGCAGGTTTAAATTTGGATGGTTTGTGCTTTTTAGATCTTTTTTTAGAAATCTTTGCCAACCCTATGGTTGCAGCAATATTCTTTTACATTTTATTTCTGGAAGTGTTATAGTTTTAGCTCTTATATCAGTGATCAATCCTGGATTAATCTCTGTGAGTGTCATTAGATAGCTATCAAGGTTCATTTTTTTCCCATATACTTTTCCAGTTGTTCTCCAGCTATTTATTGAAAGGTTTCCTCTTTTCATTACATTGTTTTGGAACCTTTGTGAAAAATCAAAGCCATGTGTGGTGACTTATACCTGTAATTGCAACACTTTGAAAGGCCAAGTTGGGAGGATTGGTTGAGCCCACGAGTTCAAGACCAGTGTGGGCGACACAATGAGACCTCAACTCTACAAAAATTAGCTGGGCATGGTGGTGCGTGCCTGAGGTCCCAGCTACTCGAGAGGTTGAGGTGGAAGGATTGCCTGAGCCCAGGAGGTCAAGGCTGTGGTGAGCTGTGACCATGCCACTGCACTCCAGCCTGAATGACCGAGTGAGACACTGACTCAAAAAAAAAAATTCCATTCATTGCATATGTTTCTACCCAACTGAACTATCCATTTAATTCTACAGAGGTATTGTCTATCCTTACACCTCTAATATATTGTCTTAATTCTGAAGCCTATATAAAGAAGTCTTAATATCAAGTAGGGGGGTCCTCTGACTTTTGTGGGTTTTTTTTTTAAGTTAAGATTTTTTTGGCATAGAATCTTTGTATTTTATATAAATTTTAGAATCAGTTATAAATTTTGAGCAAAAATAAAGACAGAATCACTGGAATTGTAATGAATTTATAAACTAACTTGGAAAGAATTCACATCTTTAACAATATTGAGTTTTCCAGGATCATGTTATCTCTCCCAATTTATTAGGTCTCCCTTAATTTCATTCAAAGGAATATCTTATAGTTGTCAATGTGGATAATTTAAACAACTTTTGTCAATATTATTCTTAGGTATTTGTGCTTTTGATGCTATTGTCAATGAAATTGTTATTTAATTTTATTGCTTAGTGCTAGTGAACAGAAATAAATTTGATTTCTATATATTGACCTTAAATTTTGTGATCTTGATTAGTCCTAGTTTTGTAGATTTTCTACATAATTATGCACTGCTATAATATTAAGTAAAAATGGTACAAAAACAACTTTGGCTTGTTCCCAATTTTAGGGAAAAAGTATTCACATTATTAGATAGGATGTTAGGTTTTTGGCAGCTGCTTTTTATCAGATTAAGAGAGCTTCTTTCTATGTCTAGTTTTTAAAAATCACGACTGGTAATTGAATTTCATCAAGTGCTTATTTTTGCATCTATTGAGATTATATAGTTTTTTCTTTTTATTCTGTCAGTATGGCAAATTACATTGATTTTAAATGATAAATCCTGCATTTCTGGGATAAATCCTACTTGATCACAATATATCATCCTCTTCACATATTGCTGTATTTGATTTGTCAAGATTTTTGTTACATGTATTCATACCCACACATATAAATGATATTAATTTATAATTTTCTTTTCTTGTATTTTCTTTATCAGATTTTAGTACTAGGATGACACAGACCTCCAATAAAGGGTTGGGAAACAATTCCTTGTCTTCTGTTTTCTAAAACTAGAAAGTAAAATTTGAATAAAATTAGTAAAATTTATTCCTTAAATATTTAATGGGATTCACTGGTGGTATGAAATTTTTTGTTGTTCTGCTGTTGTTGTTTTTGTGTTGTGGGTGTGTGAGAAAGTATTGGATATAAATTCAATCTCCATAATAGATACAAGGCTATTCAGATTTGTTATTTATTTGTGTTTCAACTTTGGTAGGTTATTTTTTTTTCCAAGGAATTTATCCATTATATCTTGGTTTTTAAATTCATTGGCATAAATTTGTCACTGGTAATTAGTAGGCCATTATTATTATTACAAACTCTGTAGGATTTATAGTGAATGCTCTTTATTTTATGTCATATTAAAAATTTGTGTTTTCTCTTTTTTATTGATCAGTCTTGCTAAGGATTTATCAATTTTTTCACTCCTTTTAAAGTCTTTTTCTAACAATGAAATATAGTATTTGATCATTTTCTCTAGGTTTGTCTGCTCCTACTTCATTTGTATCTGCTCTTCTTATTATTATCCCTTCCCTTTTACTTATTTCTATTTTAATTCATTTTTATTTCTCTAAGTTAAAATGGAAATATATTGCTAATTTTAAACATTACTTCTTTACTAATTATTCATGTAAAGCTATACATTTCCCTGTAAGCACTAATATAGCTGCATCTCCCAAATCTTAATATATTGTGTCTTTATTATCATTCAATTTAAAATATTTTCCAATTTTCCTTATAATCTCTTCTTTGACTCATAGGCTCTATAGAAATATACTGTTTAATTTCCAGGATGGTGGGAATTCTCTAGAAGTTTTCTTGTGACTTGACTTTTATTTTGATTCTGTTAACGTCTGAGAACACACTTTTCCAAATTTCTCCCAAAAGAAAGAAGCAGAAGGAATATTTCCTAACTCTTTCTATAAGGCTAGCATTACCCTAATACAACAACCAGACAAAGACATTACAAGAAAACTACAGACCAATATCTCTCATGATATGTTAAAATCCTCATTAAAATATTAGCAAAAAGAATCCAACAATACATAAAGTTATTATATACCACGACCAAGTGAGATTTTATCTCAGGTGCACAAGGTAGTCTCAACACTCAAAAATCAATTAATGTAATCCATCACATCAACAGACTGAAGAAAAAAAATATAATCATACTGATAGAGCAGAAAAAGCATTTGATAAAATCCAACATGCATTCATGATAAACTTCTCAGCAAAATAGGAATAGAAGGAAACTTCCTCAATTTGATTTTTAGAAAAATCTCCAAAAACCTACAGCTAACATCATTCTTAACAGCAAAAAGCTAGAACCTTTCCCACTAAGATCAGGAACAAGACAAGGCTGTCTCTTCTCACCATACCCTTTCAACATTATGCAGGAATTCCTAGCTAAAGCAATAAGACCAGAAATGAAAAGAAAATGCATACAGATTGGGAAAGAAGAAATAAAACTGTCTTTGTTCTCAGATGACATGATTATCTATGTGGAAAATGTGAAAGAATTGACAAAAAAAAAAAAACCCACCTCCTAGAATAAGAGATTACGGAAAGGTTGCCGGATATAAGATTAACACTTAAATGCCAGCATGCATTGGTGGCAGAGTAGTAGCATGGCTGCCTTCCAAATGTCAATCACTTTCCTATACACCAGCAAATGAACAAGTGGAATTTGAAATTAAAAACACATTATCCTGGTTTGTTGCAGCTCTATACATAATAGCAAAAACACGGAACCAACCATGCTGCCCATTGAAGTTGGACTGGATTTTAAAAATGTGGTACATATACACAATGGAATATTATGCAGCCATAAAGGACAAACATATGGACTTTGTAGCAACTTGGATGGATTTAGAGTCTATCATACTCAGTGATCTATCACAGAAACAAAGAACAGAGTACCATATGTGCTCACTCACAGGCGGACCTTGAACAATTATCATAATACTATAAGAAAGGGATTGGCAGTACTGGGAAACTGTCAGGGTGGGAGGGTAAGATTGACAGTTGAGGGAATCTGTCAGGGGAGGGAGGGGCACACCTTATCAACAAGGGTACCTGCATAATGAACATTTGTATATCTAACCCTGAATTTTACCTTACACCTTTAAAAAAAAAATTATCATGCAATAGCAATCCCACATTAGCAATGTGAAATAGTTATGTCTAATAAAAAAAGTACAGTATCTATATGAGAAAAATCATAGAACTCTGATAAAACAACTCAAAGAACTAGATAAACGGAGATATATCTGTATTCATGGGTACAAAATATTAATATTGTCAGTATGTTATTCCTTTTTAACTTGATCGATAGATCCAATACAATTCCAATAGAATTGCCAGAAAGTTATTATAGGGTATTAAAAAAAACTGATTCTAAAGTTTATATAGAGAGGCAAAAGATCCAGAATAGCTTACCTAATATCAAAGGCAAACACCAAAGTCAGAGGATGACCATTATCCTACTATAAAGCTACAGATATCCAAATAGCATGGCATTAGCTAAAAATAGACAAATGGATCAATGGAACAGAATAGAGAATCCAGAAATAAACCCACATTAATGTAGCCAGCTGATCTTTGACAATAGAGAAAAGGCAATACAAGAGAGCAAGAAATACTTTTCAAGAAATGGTGCTGGAACAACTCAACATCCATATGCAAAAAAAGAATCCAGACACAGACTTAACATCCTTAACAGATAACTGAAAATAGACTATAGGCCTAAATGTAACATTCAAAGCCATAAAACACCTAGAAGATAATAGGAAAAACTCTAGATGACCTTGGGTTTTGCAATTACTTTGTAGATACAACATCCAAAGCATACTCCATGAAAGAAAATTGATATGCTGGTCTTTATTAAAATTAAAATTTTCTTCTCTGCAAAAGACATTGTCAAGGGAATGAAAAGACAAGTTACTGGATAGGAGAAAATATTTGCAAAAGACATATCAGACAAAATTACACAAAGAACTCTTAAAGCCCAACAGTAAGAAGATAAACAACCCAACTAAAAAATGGGCCAAAGACCATAACAGACACCTCACCAAAGTGGCAAATAAGCATATAAAAAGATGCTCAACATCATCTGTCATTAGGGAATTGCAAATTAAACAACAGTGAGCTCTCACTATACACCTATTAGAATGTCCAAAATCCAAAACACTGATAACACCAAATGCTGGTGAGGATGTGGAGTAGCAAGAACACTCATTCATTGCTGGTAGGAATGCAAAAAGTCACTTTGGAAGACAGTTTGGCAGTTTCCAGGATTCCCTCAAATAAATTGAAAGCATTCCCACACAATAACCTGCACACAGATGTTTATGGTGACTTCATTCGTGATTGTCAAAACTTGGAAGCAACCAAGATGTCCTTTAGTAGTAAGCATATAAATAAAGTGGTACAGTCAGAGAATAAACTATTATTTAGCACTAAAAAGAAATGATCTATGAAGTGATTAAAAGACATGGAGGAAACTTAAATGCATATTATCAAACGAAAGAAACCAATCTGAAGAGCCTACATATTGTAATAATTTCAACTATATAACAACTATATAACAATTATATAATAATTTCAACTATATATTTCCTTTTGGGAAAGGCAAAACTATGAGTACAAAAAAAAATCAGTGTTTGCCAAGTGTTAAGCAGGAGGTTGTAATGAAAGGCTTAGAGAATGTGAGAGCGGGAGAACTGTTCTGTCTGATACTGCAGCAATAGATATGTGGCATCAAACACTTGTCGAAACCCATTGACTGTTAAAGCCCATAAAGTCACCAAAAGCGAACCCTAATGTAGTCCATGGACTTTGGGTGAAACCATGTGTCAGTGGAGGCTCACTGATTGTGACACAGGCACTACTCTGGCGCAGGACGTTTATAATGGGGGAAGTTGTGCAGGGGAATAGGGTATATGGGAATTCTGTTCTTTCCGCTCAATTTTGCTGTAGACCAAAACTTCCTCTAAAAAAAAGTCTATTCTATTTCCTTAATTTCCTTAATTTTTGCTCCTATAGTAATTAATAGAGAATTAACAAAAATAAATGAAATAGAATAGAGAGGCCAAAAACAAACCTACATTAATATTGTATTAATTACTATAGGAGCAAAAATTAAGGAAATAGAAACCACAACAATAAAAATGTGGACTATCAACAAAACCAAGATTTTTAAAGTGATAAGTGTGATCAAGAATTTAGGCTTAAAAAACCTTCTAAAAATGACTGGCATTACAGACATATATGTATATCATACATGTCTGTCTTTACTCATCCAGAAATAGCGTGATTTAGGCAAAGAAAGGAAGAGAAAGAGTAATAGTGCCAGATTCGGATGGAGAATACAATGACAGAATTGTTTTATAATTTGAAACATTTGGAGAAGGAAGCCTATTAGAATTAAATGTAGTCAGTATACTAGAGTCAAAATCATTGAACAATTTAGTTTTAAAAGTTTGGTGGAAGGAAAATGAAGTCCAATTTTAAATCCTTGATTTTAACTGAGTATTTCCAGAAAACAGTTTTCTCACAAAAAAGCCTAGTATAAATGGTTTTAAAGCAAAAATATAGAAGTAAATACATTATTTTAAAGTCCTAAATTAACACAGGTTTACAAAATCCTGGCATCATCCTCATTATATCTGGAATACCTGTATTCAATCTCCTGACACTCCTCTTTAAAGAGGTAAGGGTATACCATAAAAAGGAAACCATTCTCTCCTTCCAAGTGTGAGGTCAGTTGTGCTTCCGTTTCCTCCTCCTTCAGCCAAGTCAGCCTCTGTGGCTCCTCTGTTGGCTTCAGCGTGAGCAGTCCACTTCAGAACCGAAATAATAAGATCTAATAAAAAGGTGATTTGTTGCTGAACCTTCCCAAAAAGAAAAGAAAAGAAACAAAGTCACAGAAGAAATCTGGCAAAAGAAAATGTAGCCTGTAAGAATTATCAGCTGGACAGTGTCTAGAGCTTCTTTGAACTTGACCATCACCACAGGGTCCCTGATGTTACTGAAGAACTGCTGCCACCTCATGGACAACAGCAAGATCTCATTTTGGAAGCACTGACTGCAATCACATGTCTACGTCTTGCTTTTTTCATTTATTGGACTAGTAAAAAGAAACAGCCTTATGTGTTTCTTTTAAAAATGGCCCATTCTTCTTGATATTCAATTTTCCTTTAAAGTAACAAATTCAATTTTTGATAACAATAGTATTTACAGCACATACAAATGAAAGGAATAAAACAGAATCTCATTTTAAGTGATTATTGCTTGGATTTAGATATATCATTAGTCAGATTCTCCTCTGCAAACTTGCAGAGAAGTAACCTGGCGTGGCAGGCTACAGTTCTTCCCTGAACATACATTCTACAAAGCAAGCAGCTAAGTGTCAAACTTTGAGAATAACAAAATTGAAATTGATCTTGAGGCTCCGTGTCCACTTTCCTGCGACATTCTGACTAAAAATCAAGATTTTCCCTTCTTACTTTTTGTACTGTCATCTCTCGAATTTCAAGTCCTATCTCAAGTCACGTGATTCTAGCAATGGAAATGGGCAAGCCTAAGAGCTAAACCATAGTAATAAACTCATTTCCAAGGAGCTTTCTATCTAATTGGCAGAGCAAAACAATGTGTCTTATTCTGCAGAAGTACCATAGTTTGGGTTTTGTTCTAGGAAAAAATAACCTCAAAGTGTAAGATGCGATTTTTACCAGTGATATTCTTCACTGGAGATTTGAAATGGGACTTCTAATAATTGCATCTTCATCATTTGGAACTAGGTGAATGTTGGCATTTTCATGTCCTTCCCTTTGAATCTTCAGCCGAGTCCTCTCCCTACTCAAATTTGTATATATGAGATTTTTTGCAATGTAGTTCACCTACTTTTGACCCCACCCCACCCCTGTACTTTGTGGTCACGTTTAAACCTTAGTAAAGTTTGAAAACAAATCTGAACTATACTTGTGTTTCACATATTTTTAAAATTTTTTCAAAGCTGGGCTCGGTGGCTCAGCCTGGAGTGGATTGCCTGAGCCCGCGGGTTCGAGACCCACCTGGGCAACTTGGTAAGCCCTCATCTCTACAATAAATCAAAAAATTAGCCGGGTGTGGTAGCGCATGCCTGTAGTTCCAGCTACTTGGAAGGCTGAGGCCGAAGGATTGCCGGAGCGCAGCAGGTCGAGGCTGAGGTGGCCGGGAGCAGCCACTGCACTCCAGTCTGGGCAACAGAGACTCCAACTCAAAAAAAAAAAAAAAAAAGTTGGAAGAGAAAATCTAAAAGTAAAAAGTCTGTTTTCAATTTTATCACCAAGGCTAGAGTATACAGAAATTTAAGGAACCACCAAAAATAAGTTACACTATACAAATTTGTATAAGTACACACACCTACACACCCATACATACTCTCTCTCTCACACACACACACAGACACACACACACACTCATACGCACACACACTCAAAAAGTTCAGGATCCCCAAACTGAGTTACCCAACATGCTCCATACACCCACTTCAATTGTCGATATTACTCTTTATAATATATTACATTACTTATTTTATAAAGATGAACATGTATTAAAAATTAATAAAACAAGAAAACATTGTTTTAATATTATCATTGGATTGAGGAAAATTCAAGGTCCAAGTAATTAAGCAAGACAAAGAGAGAGTATTAAGTAATTAAGCAAGACAGAGAGAGAGTGTTATGTAATGATAAAAGACACAACACTAAAGAATATACACACTGTGTTTCTTCATAACATGAAGCTAAAACTACCACAACTGTAAGAATGTGATTAAATCATCTCTCATGATAATATACTTCATACAACTCTTTTAGAATTTGACAGTCCAAGGACACAAGATGTGAATGATATGTGTTTTATTTAATAGATGTATCTGTATAAAACTTTGTATTCTATAAATAATAACTTTAAACTTTTACCCATGGAGTATTTTTAAAAATCAGTCAAAAATCTCAACTCTATTATTTATTAGCTTTGTACCCTTGGAAAAGTTAATCTTTCTGAGTTTCCATTTTCTTCTTTGCAGAATAAAAACTGTCATACTTACTTACTGGATTGTTGTGACGTTTTGATGATTAATATTAGCAAAAGCCTACCAAATGGTGTGTGTGCGTGTGTGTGTTTTTCTTTCTGTAATTGTTATTCTTCCTGGTCTTCATCTTCCCCAACTTGAGTACTAAGTACTTTTTACTCCATCTTCATATCACAGCTCTCCACCTGGAAAAAGTTCAGATGCCCCAAACTGAGCTACCCAACATGCTCCAACATCATACAGTTTTGAATGAGCCAGGGAATCTCATAGACCAGCATGCCAGAGGAATTGCTCTTGCCCTTGATGCCCTGTGCTATCATACTATAATTCTAAAATAAGTGATCATAAAATATGAACAGACCAAACAGAAAAAACATCAAATTCTTGTTTACCAAGAAATTTTAATGAATTCTAAAAAGTAGAGAGATTTTATGTTCCACATATAAGCTGTAACCACTGGGAGAAACTGGGTCAAATGGCCATGGGGCCTCTGTGTACTTTCTTTGCAACTTATTAAAGATCTATAATTATCTTTAAAAAAGCTATTTAAAAGAATACAAGATGAAATTTTGAAATAAAGTAAAATCTTGTTTTTTGAAAATACAAATAAAACAAATTAAACCCTCAACAAGTCTGACCAAGGGGATAAAACAGACGAAATGAAAGTATACAATAAAGAAGAAATAAGACATCGCCCCAACTTGAAAAGGAGATATTATATATATATTATTATATATAATAATATTATTAATATGATATATTATATATAATATATTATTATATATATTTTTTATTTTATATATATATATATAATTCAATGACAACAAATTTGAAAATTTAGGGCAAATTGGTCTACTATAGGCCAGACAGATTTTTAGGTAAGGTCTCCCTATATGACTACCCAGATTTTGCTCAATGAATCTCCAGAAAGCACCATTCCCACAGAACACAGTAAAACCCTTGCAAACCATGGGGGAGTACAACTGTGTTTATGAACTTCCCTCATTATAGGACTTAAGATAAATCAATTTACAAGACCCCAACCATGCCTTAATGTAGCATACAGATGAAAAGCTATAAATACACAAATGAGTAAGTTAAATCCAGAAGTGCATTAAAAAAGACAGTACAGACAAGTAAGATATATTCCAAGAATGTAAATATGGTTTTACAACAAGAAGTCTTAACATAATTCATATTAACCCAAGCAACAAAATCATTTGATTATATCAATAAGAGGCAAAAACAATTTTTGAAAAACTTCAGCTGCCATTCCAAAAAAGACTGAGGTAAAATATTAAAATAATGAAGTTAAACCAATATTCTAAGAACTAGACTATTTATTGAAATAAAAGAAAAAACCAAACAGTACATTAAAAGGCAAAATACTAAAACTATTGTTAACAAATCAGGAACAGACAAAATTCTCTTTACTCACACAGTATTGTTTTGACCTAAAAACCAAGAAACATCAAAAGAAGATTAGTATTAATAGCAAATATGGTAAGATGCTGTTTATAAAACTATGTATAAACAGTAATTTTTCTTTTTTACAGAAAAAATGAGAAATGGAAGTGGAAAAAAACTTGATATACAGCAGTAACAAAAAAATGATAAAATACATAGGAATAAAATCAGCTAGAGGGTCTATATGAAGGAAACTGTAAAATATTATTAAAGAGCATAAAACAAGCAATGAATAAATGAAGGTATGTCATGTTTTTGGTTGGAAATACTTTTTAAAATGTCACTTTTAGAAATTAATATATAAATTTAATGCAGCTTCTGTCAGAATTCCAAAGAACTTCAAATAACAGTAAAATGGTTGTCAAAACAGTTGTTAAAAACTAGTAAGAGGAGAACTTGACTAATTAATACACTGTAAATCACAATGGTTATGATGTGGGCATAGGACTACAATGGTGGAACAGAATAGAATCTAGAAACAGATTCAGCTGTGTGTGGGAACTTATTCTTCAACTGAATAAATGGCTGTGATCCATCTAGCACCATGGTCTCCTCACTTTCAACTATCTTTTCTTCCATACCACCTCAGGTATATATACAAGGTTACAACCTTGACCTCCCCCGAGATCTCAAGGTCAAGTTTCTCTCTGACATTGCTCTTTCCAGCTCACTTGTCTAAGTATATCATTGCTGAAATATTTGACTCATCTTTGGTTCTACCTCCCCACCCCCACCCCCCTGTCAACAAATTCCCATTTATCCAGTTCAGATTCCGCAACACATCATTCTTATATTTGCCACCTGAGTTTACTTTTAGATACCTTGTGCCTCTTTCTCCCAGTTCACTCCCTCGGGAAGATCCCAGCCCTAGTTAAAATCAACTTTCCACCTACTCTATGCCTCAACTGACCCAGCCTAGAGGAAAATACACAGTTGAACTGACTGGCTTCTACTTTTGACCACAAATGCCAAATAATCACTTTGCAGTGCTTGTCAATTCTACTGTGTTCCTCTAATATAATTTCTTTCCTACTCTCCTACATAATTATTTGCTGTTTTCTCTTTCCTCAAACCCTCTCCACTATTTACCTTAAAGATGTTCTTGCTTTTTACATGAACAACACAGAGGCAATCAGAAGAGAATTCTCACACACTCCTACCTCAAACCTACAAGATTGTCCATGTCTGTAGTCACATGTGGCCTTGCCATCTGCTAGAAGGCTGCAGTCTCTCTCCTATCTAAGGTCCTAAGGCCACTATCTCTATTCAAGCAGTGGATCCTATCCTTTTTCACCTACTTAAGAGCTTTGTTCTTGCAAGTTTCCCTTATCATGATTGTTTATTATTTTTTCACTCTAGTAGATCATTCCCAACAACATACAAACATTCTGTAACATTTCTCCTTCTCTCTCTTCCTAGACCCACCTATCCTTCCAACTAAGACTCCTTCCAACAAGATAACCTGCCTCCACTTTCTCCTGTCCCACTGGGCTTTGATTCCACCACACCTCTAGAATCTGTCAAGGTCACAGTGGCCTCCACATTACCAAATCCAAATGTAAATCCTCCGTTCTTGTATGTCAAAACTCTCAGCAGCAGGGGATAGTGTCTAAAAGCACTTTAAACCAGAGGACAGCACAGACTTTGGAGACAGACTTCTGGTCATGTATCAGTTGTGAAAATTTGGGCAAGTTACTTACTTCCCTGTACCAAGGTTTCTGCATTTATAAAAGGAAGATGACAGTACTATTCTAATACTATGTGACAGGGTTTTGGAGGGATTCTATGATTTAATATGTGTAAAGCACTTTTAAATTGACTGGCACATCATAAGTATTCAATAAATGTTGGCTATTATTAGTATTAACTGTTCCCTTCTTCTTGAAACCTTTTTGTAGACTTCCAGGATACCATATATTTCTGATTTTTCTGGCAACTCCTCCTGTCTCTTTTACTGACTCCTCCTAGAGTCTAAATAGCAAAAAATCCTATGATTTATTACTTAGCACTTTCTTATTCAGTGTCTATGTATTTATAGATACAGTCTCTCCTTCAGTAATCCCCTATGTATCTTGTGTCTATGTATTTAAATTTTATCTATGTGCAAATGATTCTCAAACACATCTATTTCCACATCACTCCTCTTCCTCAAGCCCCAGACTCTTCTACCCAAATCTCTATTCAGAGTTTCCACTCGGATATCCAACAGGCAACTTGAATTTAATAAGTCCAAAATAATTTTCCTTCACAAATCTGCTTTTTCTTCCGTGTTTTCTCTTATAATGAAACACCATTACCCAGTTGCTAATGATAAACACCCAGGACTCATCTTTTTTTTTTTTTTTTTTTTGCATTTCCAAGTACTTTATTTAAAAAACAGCAGAAGTGTGACACCGTCATGTGACTTTATGCGTGTAATGTACAGGGCCTCCCACTTCCTCCTGATCTCAGCGAGCTTAGATTGACCGTTTCAGTTAAGAAGAGTAGAAACTGCTTAGTTACAAAGAGATGCGGTTTGAAAAACATTTCCAAATAGCTGCAGCATTTGATCACTGGACTTCCCCGAGTTTTGCTTACGTGCTGAGTCCAGAAAGACTGCGCAGAGTCCTCCAATGACGTGGGCCCTCTGCTGTCCTAGACAGACACTGCTTCTCTTTGCGCCTGTTCTGATTCAGCATCGAGCAGGGTAAGCAGGTGAGGAAGTCGCAAAGTTCTGACAGGTTCCAGCGTGTGTGTCCCCTTTGCAGCGGAGAGGGAGGCCCTGGATCACTGTCCCACACACGCGCGAGGTAGCCTTGTGGCGGGACTCGGGAGGCAGCGCCTGCCTTGAGCTCTGCCCTCAGGATCCCCAGCAAATGGTGTAGAGACGAAACAAAGTGCAATGAGAGAGTCCACATTTCCTTCTCCCTGATTTGGGGAGGAGTCTGGAAGGGCCGCCAGCCTTCGGGGAGAGTTCTTCAGATGAGACAAACGGGGTCATTTTTCTGGACACAGGCACACTCACACGCACACCGGAGACCATCTGAGGGTTTGGATTTGCCTCCAGTTGGTGCCCTGGCCTGCCCCCCTGGGCAGGGATCTGGAACCTGCCTGTCAGACAGTGTGCCCTGCCCAAAGTCTCTCTGGGCCTGCCTCCTCCAGCTTTGGTGTGTGGCCACTGCCCAGGAATAGGGCTGCCCCAGGCATCATCTTTCGAACTCTCCAAGGGAAAGAAGAGATGCTGTTCTTCTAAGAAAACCACAATGGTGGAAACAAAAAACTTTTTTCTAAAATAGTCATAAAAATACTCTTCAACAGCTGCAGTACCAACAAAATGTGATGAGATCTGACAGGTGTCCAAATACCTGTAGGAGTCCACAGAGGAAAAAACTGGGTAAAAACATTAAAGTCATTGACTGTTATCTGAAGTATCAGCGCAGAGGGTGTCAGGGTTTTTTTGTTGTTGTTTTCAATTACAATTTTAGAAATGCAAAATCTTATTTTTTCTAAATTGCTTATTGTCTGTATTGTAAATGTTTTATAATTTAAAAACATGCAGAATAGTATACCTGCAGAATTAAAGACACAGTTGAAATTAAAAGATCTTTTTAATTAAAAAAAGATTTCAAATCATTTTTTTTAATTGCTGAAAAAGGAATTAGTGTGGTATTTTTGCCTAGTAGCTCAAACCTACCCTACAACTACTAACTTCTGACTCCATCATGTGAAGGACTCTGGATGGTGCTGCCATGTTGGCCACTGCAACCCTATGGGCCAGCAATGCGGCTTCATCTACCTCCCTGCCCACCCGTCCCTCCGCCGGCTCTGCAGCCCGGCCCACTGCCCGCCAGCCCGTTGAAATGCATGTGAATGGGAGTGGGACTCAGACCACGGACTCCATCTCCACCGCCCCCTTGAGTTCTCTCTTTTCCTCATCTAATCTATTAGCACATCTTACTGTATCTACTGTCAGAATATATTTTGGGTCAGATTGTGTCTCACCACCTCTCATCACCACTCTCTGTCCAATTTATCCCCATCCCTTCATGAGACTTTTGCAACACCTCCTTACAGGTCTCTACTTCCACTCTTGCTCTCAAGTATCAGTTCCATGTACCTTCTATGGCAAAGTTGGTTAACTATCTTAATAATCATCCAACGCTTCTTCCTTACAGAACCTTTATGCTATTGGTAACAGCAGCGTGTCTAACATAGACAATATTTTCTAGATTTCTTTAGAGTTAGGGCCAGGTGTAAGGTATTGTCTGGACACGGATTCTTTTTCTCCTTTATCTGGCTTCTTTCTTCCCTCTTCCTCAGGAAGCAGCCTCTGGCCAAGGCTAGTCTCCGAAGGATATGCATATTCCCAGTTATGAGTCATGGGTACAGGTGCAACACTAGAAGCAATGTAGGTGTCACTCTTAATCAATGTAATTGTAAACAGTGTATAGCAATTTGAATAATTAACTTGCTTGATTATAAAACTGCTAGCTGTACTGTCCCAAAGTGCGAATTCTTCACCGCTGGCAGTCATTGGTGCCTTCCATAAGCTCTTTTTCTATTTTTTTTTTTAGATTAGAAAATATAGTTTATTTAGAAAGTAAATTAGAAAGAGAGTGAGAGAGAAAAAGAGGCGATTCACCTCCCCAAGGTAGGGAAGGGGGCCAATGCCAGTAAGCATGACGATAGTCGTAGCTCAAAAAGCACATGGCCACACCAGAGTCTAGCAAGGCAATGGTGGAGGCAATGGCCCATAAGTTCTAATAAACCAATGGCTTTCCCTGTTGGACCACCAGGTGATGTCTTTGGTATCAGTAAAGAACATTACATGCAAACCCTCTCAGATTTGGGGTTTCCACGTTGCACCAGGTAATTACATTACAGCCAGTGAAATAAGTGGGGACATAAGCATTAACTATATCTTTAGGACGTTTCCCCAAAGGAAAGCTAACCCAGCAGAGTATGTCCTTCTGTCTTTCTCTCCTTCCTTCTACCTGGAATATGAATATGATAAATCGATCTCTATTATCCTGCAGCCAATTTGGATCATGAGGTAGTCTTGAGGATGAATAGAAATGGCCAATGGAGTTACCACCAACAGTCTTGAATGATCATTTCTGAACTTCTCTTATATAAGAAAACAAATGCATATGTAAACAATCATTATTTTGAAATTTCTGTTAATACGCATGCTAACCTAATCCTAAATAATACAACTCCTCTATTTTAAAAATTAAGATGGCCAGGCTTGATGGTTCAGCCTGTAATCCCAGCTCTTTGGCAGGCCGGAGACGAGTGGTTTGCCGGAGCCCGCAGGTTTGAGGCCAGCCTGGGCAACTTGGCAAGACCTCATCTCTACAATTAAAAAAAAAAAAATTAGCCAGATGTGGTAGCGTGCACCTGTAGTTCCAGCTACTTGGAAGGCTGAGGTGGAAGGATCACGGGAGCCCAGCAGGTCGACTCTGAGGTGGCACTGCACTCAAGCCTGGGCGACAGAGTGAAATTCCAACTCAAAAAAAAAAAAAATTTAAGCTAATATACCCATCACCCCACATAATTACTTTTTTTGGTGATTTTTTTTAATTTTTATATGTTTTAATGATACATATTATGGAGTACATGTGATATTTTGATACATGCCCAGAATGTGTAATAATCAAGTCAGGGTATTTAGGATATCCATCATCTTGAATATTTATCACTTCTTTGAGAACATTTCAAATCTTCTCTTCTAGCTATTTTGAAATATACAATATATTGTTGTTAACTATAGTCACTCTACTGTGCTATTGAACATTAGATCCTTCTAACTGTATGTTTGTCCCATTAGCCAAGCTCTCTTCATTTCCTCCACCCATCAAACACATTTTCTGCCTCTAACTATCATTTAACTCTCGACCTCCTTGAGATCAACTTTTTTAGCTCCCACATATTCGAACATGTGATATTTGTCTTTCTGTGCCTGGCTTATTTCACTTAACACAATGACCTCCAGGTCCATCCACATTCCTGGAAATGACATTTCATTATTTTTTTAATGACTGAATAATATTCCATTGTGTTTATATACCATGCTTTATCCATTTATCTACTGATGGACACGGGTTTTCATATTTTGGCTATTGAGAATAGTAGGTTTTTTTGTCATTCAGTAGGGTCCCTGCTGCAATAAACATGTCACTGCAGGTATCCCTTTGATATACTAACTTCTTTTTCTTTGGATAAATACCCTGTAGTGGGATTACTGAGTCATAAGGTAGTTCTATTTTTGAGAAATCTCCATACTGTTTTCCACAATGGCTGTACTAAGTTGCATTCCAAAAGTATATAAGAATTCCCAGCCTGGCTCGGTGGCTCAGCCTGTAATCCCACGCCTTTGGGAGGCTGAGGTGAGTGGACTGCCTGAGCCCGCGGGTTCGAGACCTGCCTGGGCAGCGAGACCTCATCTCTACAATAAATCAAAAAATCAGCCGGGCGTATAGCGCATGCCTGTAATTCCGGCTACTCGGAAGGCTGAGATGGAAGGATCGCCGGAGCCCAGCAGGTCGAGGCTGCAGTGGCCAGGAGCAGCCACTGCACTCCAGTCTGGGCGACAGAGTGAGACTCCAATTTAAAAAAAAAAAAAAAATTCCCTTTTCTCTGCGTCCTTGCCAACATTTGCTATTATTACTTTTTGGCTTTTTGATATTAGCCATTCCAACTAGGGTAAGACAATATCTCACTGTGGTTTTGATTTGCATTTTTCTGGTGAGCATTTTTTAATATATCTGTTGCCCATTTGTATGTCTTCTTTTGGGAATTGTTTAGTCAGTCCTTTTCCCACTTTTTAATGGGATTAGCTTTTTGTTATTGTTTGCAACTCCTCTATTTAAAGCTCTCCGGTGGCTTCCCATCACAATCAGCATAAAATCCAAACTCCACTAGGGCCTACAAGGTCTTAAAGTTTGGCCCTGCTTCCCTCCTCTTCTACCATTTTCCTTCTCACCTTCTGTGCTCCGTAAACACTGGCCTCGCTATTCTCTGAACTCACCCAGTTGATCTACTCAGACCCTTGCCCACTTGCTTGTCCTTCAGCAGGGAATGCACTTCTCCCTCCCAGATTTAAGTTTAGCAAGGCTTTTTATTGTTAAGTAGGGTCTTTGCTTAAATGTCTGCTTCTCAGATAAGACTTGCTCGTACCTGACACACTTCTTATCCAATTATTGTGGTCTATTTTCTTCCTAACCCCTGTAATTTAAAATCATGCAATTTATCTGTTTACTCTAAGTTTTCCACCTGGCAAATAGAAGGTCTAAAATAAATCTTTGCTGAATAAATCAATGAGTTACAGCATTTCTATTCAGGGGAGAAAATTTTTTTAAATAAATTGCAGGCCGAGCTCAGTGGCTCAGTCTGTAATCCCAGCACTTTGGGAGGCCAAGGTAAGTGGATTGCCTGAACCCACCAGTTCGAGACCAGCCTGGGCAGCTCGGTGAGACCTTGACTCTGCAATAAATAAAAAGTTAGCTAGGCATGGTAGCGCGTGCCTGTAGTTCCAGCTACTTGGTAGGCTGAGGAGGATCGCCCGAGCCCAGCAGGTTGACGCTGGGGTGGCCATGAGCGTACCACTGCTCTCCAGCCTGGGCACTGGAGTGAGACTCCAACTCAAAAATAAGTAAATAAATAAATAAATAGCGTTGGAGCCTAGGCAACATAGCAAGACCTTGTATCTATATAAAATGAAAAAATTACCTGGGCATGGTGGTACACGCCTGCTATTTGGGAGGCTGAGGTTGATGAGGCACCTGAACCCAGGAGGTCAAGGCTGTAATAAGCTGTGATTGTGTCACTGCACTCTAGCCTGGGTGACACAGTGAGACCCTGACTCAAAAATAAAAATTAAAAGATAAATTGTGTTGGCATAGTTTGCTATCAGCCTGGAAGAAAATAAACATCATAAAACACCATAAACACAAATAAATTCCAGATAGATTACATACCAGAAAATGTAAAGGCAAACAGGCAAACAACAAAACTATAAAAACAGTAGGAGGAAATGTCTGTATGGTTGAATAATCTTGGGATAAAGTCACTTTCTTAATGAAAAGAGAAATCCAGAAGCATAAATAGATCTGTCTGCATAAAAGTAAAATGAAATAATTAAATTTGAATTTAAAAAAAGACTGCTCTGACTTAAGAGGGTACACACGAGCACATGATTTGCTTCCCCCGATAACATGTTTAAGATGCACTAATGGAGCTGAAGAAAAGAACAAACCTTAATAGTCAAAGTAGCAAAAAACATGACCCTGGGATATTTCTTCAGATGTATGCAAAATGGATAAAAGATAGAGGCCTCTCATGGCCAAAAGAGGAGAAACAGGAAGTCTAGAATATTCAAGTAGAGATGGCACAGTGGCTAGAGTCAGTCTCCCCAAGGGTCACCAAACGTAATGTATACAAGGGAACTTTCTGGTCATCGAAATGCTCTATATCTTGATTGTGATAGGATTTACACAAGTGTATATATTTATTAAAACTCATCAAAATGCTGTCTCAAAATGAGTGCAATTTATTTATGTAAACTATACCTCAACAAAGATTTTTAAAACTCACCTTAAGAACTTATCTTCCACAGATACAAAACAACACTTAAGACTATTTACAACTTTATTTGTAATTGTGAAATATTCATGGTTAACTGGTTGGCTTTGCAATAATAAAAAATGAGCAAGAGCTCTACTAAACTGTGATATATAAAGTAATTTTTCAGGTTACATTGCTAAGCAAAAAAGCAAGCTTCAAGAGCGTGTAGCAGTAATACACCAGAACCTAGTGATGACTACATCTGGGGAGGGTGCAAAAACAGGGTAGAGTAGAGAGGGATGGTTTCCATAGAGCATTGACTTTGAACTCTACAAGTGTCTCAATTATCCAAAAAATTAGAAGGGATGAAAAAGCAACCCTAAAATTGAATACAAGCAAAAACAAATTGATAAAACCAAAAAAAAAAAAAATTTAATCAAGTAATTTGAACTGAACCTGGCATCCATAGTGAGATAATATCAAAGGACAAAAAAAAAGTAAACAAAATTTTACATTTTATTAGTAGGCTTCTGATTGGTAGTTCTATTGGTATTATAATCCTGAAGTCATTTTTCAAGAGTGACTCAGTCATATTACTGGTAATAAAAAAAAGTGAACTGTGCAGGAGGTGTCATCAGACATGTTCATAAACATACACGGTTATGCTCTCTACAGGGTATAAGATTTATTACTGTTGTTTTAGAGAAACTTAGAAGTTGGTTGTGTCTTTTTTTTTTTTTTTTTTTTTGAGTTGGAGTCTCACTCTGTCGCCCAGACTGGAGTGCAGTGGCCGGGAGCGGGCCTACTGGGCTCCGGTGATCTTACGCCTCAGCCTTCCAAGTAGCTGGAATTACAGGCATGCGCTACCACGCCCGGCTGATTTTTTGATTTATTGTAGAGATGAGGTCTCGCTGCCCAGGCGGGTCTCGAACCCGCGGGCTCAGGCCATCCACTCACCTCAGCCCCCCAAAGGCGCGGGATTACAGGCTGAGCCACCGAGCCCAGCTTGGTTGTGTCTTTAACCTAAAAAAGGTGGCATGGTTATGATACATATTTAACTAGCTTAAAATTCCTAGAAGATGGCTACAGGAACATAAATCTAAAAAGGACGAATGTCTTGTGGTCAGGAGACTATACTATTTCCTGACATGGCGAGCTGAATGTAGTGTTCCTGCTACACATGGAGCCTTCTGAGTGCTGAGACCTGCCGGTTTGCCCTGTAGTCTGAGGTGAGGCCTACTTCAATATTCAGGTCTTCGCTGTGGTGGGAACTGGGCAACACTCTCAGTAGGTACCTCATTTGCATATATCTACTCTACCTTTCTACTTAGAAATCACTAAATTGCTTATTTCCAGTTCACTTTTCTACACTTGTTGCCTAATTTAAGTGACAAAAAATATTGTTAGTGTTAAAAAGACCAAAAACTGCCGGGCTCGGTGGCTCAGCCTGTAATCCCGCGCCTTTGGTAGGCTGAGGTGAGTGGATTGCCTGAGCCCATGGGTTCGAGCTCCGCCTGGGCAGCGAGCCCTCATCTCTACAATAAATCAAAAAATCAGCCGGCGTGGTAGCGCGCGCCTGTAGTTCCGGCTACTCGCAAAGCTGAGGCGGAAGGATCGCCGGAGCCCAGCAGGTCCAGGCTGCGGTGGCCGGGAGCGGCCACTGCACTCCAGTCTGGGCGACCGAGTGAGACTCCAACTCAAAAAAAAAAAAAGACCAAAAACTGTTTACAAAAGAAAACAGAAAAACACACACATATCCAAACATGAAAGACTACAACCTCAGAAAAGGAATTTTTAAATGAGTGACATGTCCAGTTTTGTTCCAAAATTAAACCCAAAAAGAAAAAAAAATGCAGTTTTCCTTAAGCATATTATAAAAATTGACTTAAGAAACAACAGAAAAACTGAGAAGCCCAATAACCAGGGTATGCTAAGAGAAACAACAGTTAACACTTATTGAAGTACTTATTTAGTCCAATTTGTTTAATGCTCACAACAACCCTATGAGATAAGGGCCAAAAGGAGTTAAATAACTGGCCCAAGATCATACAGCAGTAAATTAACTGAGCTGGGGCATGAGCCCATCTCATTCCAAAAGGCCACACTTACAATACACTGACTTGTAGCAAACTTGCAATAAACAGGCAACACCCATTTTTAAAAATTACATATTCCAGCATAGGAAGACAGAAATCTTACCAACTTTACGGATCTTGCCAAACATGACATTAGCAGCAACAGAAACTGAGTAGTCCATTCCTACTATATTACGAAGAAAATCAGAAAGGGGTAGGGATAGCTTGGCCTGTGGAAATCCAAGAGTTGGCGCCTTGGACAGAGCTGGAAAGATGGCCTCCATGCAGGGGCAGGCCTAACTAGCAGATGTGATGTGGGAGGCTTCTTCCAAATGCTTGTCAGAGAAGACTCAAAATGATATCAGATAAAACAAATGTCTGTAATTTCCTTTATATAAATGCATACATATTTTTTAATTATAAATATTTTTGTTAGTTTACATAGAAATCTTAAAAACAGTTAAAACCAAAGTATCATATTAAAGAGATCAGGTAACTTGACAGACCTAAAAAAGTCAACAGCTTTTATTAGTGACAACTACATACATACATTCTGAAATGAAAAACCTATATTGTGTTCATACTGATAAAAAAAAAAGCTCCTAGATATTTTATTAAAGAAGGTACAGGACGTATTTGAAGAAAATGATAAATTATTTAAAAACAATACAGAAACTGAAGACAGAAAGATACCCATGTAGTCTAACAGCAAGTCTTGTCGATAAAGTAACAGTTTTTGGCTGAGTGCAGTGGCTCATGCCTATAATCTCAGTACTTTGGGTAGCCAAGGCAGGAAGATTGCTTGAGCCTGAGTTCAAGATCAGCCTGGGCAACCTCTACCAAAAAAGTCAAAAAATCAGTCAGGAGTGGTGGCACACGCCTGTAGTCTCAGCTACTTGGAAGGCTAAGGCAAGAGGACTGCCTGAGCCTAGGAGGTCGAGGCTGCAGTAAGCTGTGCCACTGCACTCCAGCCTGGGCAACAGAGTGAGACTCCAACTCAAAAAAGAAAAAAGAAAAAAAAAAAGCAGTAGTTTTCTTACAATTTGCAGAAATGTTAAAAATCCATTAAAATGATTAAGTTTTGGTTTTTAAGACTTTTAAGTATGCAATATTTCAAACAAGTCACTGGGTGAAGATGTCAGCAATACATACCAATGATAAAAGGGCAGTATCCATGTTTCATTAAAAAATTCCTTCATATGAATGTATTTTGAAAAAGAAGGACCCATCAAAAGAAAAAAAAACTGGCAAAATATAAAGTAATTGTTAAGATTCATATGTAAAAAAAGAAAACGAAAGAGTGAGGAAGGACATGCCTTACACATTGCAAAACATTACATAAAGCCACTATCACTATATCTTTTGCTTTACCAGGTTCTCGGGCTGGCTAATGAAATCTGTGGAGCCATTTTAAGAATGTTGGTTGAAACATAAAGTACACAGTATTAAAGAAAACCAATTACACTTAAATACATTACTTTCCAAGGTTAAGAGCTCTTGACACAGAATGCCAAAGTAGATGACAGTACTTATGGGAATTTCATCTAGGGCAAAAGTGACCTTTCAGCTCAATAAAAGGCAGGCTTCACTCAGCGTAGGGGGCAGGGACAACTGGCTACACACATGAAGGAGGATGAGGTGGCTCCTCATTTGTGCCGTAAACAACTTAATTACAAGTTACTAAAGGTTTTTGAAGAAAAAACAAAAATCTCAGAAAAGGTGAGCCCAGAAATGATAATATTACAAAAAAAGTTGTAGGGAAAATACAGAATAAACAATTTAAAAAAACAAACAAAAATCCAAAACTCAGCTTAGAAAAAAACACATATAACATGCACATAAATATCTGTAGTATACAAAGAGCTCATATAATAAAAACACAAAAAACTAAACAAAAAACTGGCAAAGGATATGAATAATCATTTCAAAAAACGAGCAACTCTAAATAGTGTACAAACATGAAAAAATACTCTGCATAAATGCAAGCTACAGTGTTATTCCTTAAAAATTATACCTTACAAATAACAAAATAGCAAAAATTAAAATATGAGAACATTTCTTGAGGCTAATGGGGAACACAGAGAAAATAATACACTCACATATTGCTAGTGGCAATGTAAATTGTTACAGACTGTTGGAAAGCTAGCAGCAAAATGTATCAAAACTTAGAAATACACATTTTGACCCAAAGGTCCAACTCTTAGATATCTATCTAACAAAAAGAAATTGTGTATAAGAGTATCTAATGTAGTACTTATCTACAGTTGTTAAAAAAATATAAACAATGCCCATTATAAGAGAAACAGTTGAGGAAACTGAGGTACTCGATATCACAGAATATTACTATTGCACAACCACTGAAATGGATCACAGATGTATATAGGTTAGCTTGGAAGAATTTTCACAATCTATTGCTAGATAAGAAAAGCAACATACATAGATGTACAAACAGATGATCCCGTTTTTACCATATAAAAACACATTGTTTAAATATAAACCAAATTATAACCATATGCAGAATAGATAAATATATATGATTATAGTGGCAGGGAGAAATGCAGGAAGGGCACACGTGCCAGGTGTCACACCTCAGGGAGGACAGAAGGGTGACAGTACTCGGGTGACAGGAAATAAAATAAAAGAGCACTACATCCTATAGCACGTATGAAGTTAACTCATTTACAGTTTTCTATGTATGTATCCATAAAGAAATATACAAAATAATCTCACTAAAATGTTAATAATCACTTAAGAGTAGTAGCTTTTCAAGTGATTGGTTTTTTTTCTTCCTTATGCAAATGTCAACATATTGAACTCGATGTACAAGCACCCCTTGAGAAACACAAACTCACACAACACAGATTTTGTTAGGGGGGAAAAAAAGAGCCAGTTCAAATGGGCTTAAACAAAAAGGGAATTTATTGGCTCATATAAGTGAAAGTCCAGAACAGATCTCACTTCAGGTCCGATTTGATCCAGAGGTTCCAGACTGCATCAGGGCTCCAATTTAGACTCCCTCTTACTTCCTTGGTGCTGCCTCAGGCTGGTTTCTTTATATTAGAAAAATGAGCTACTGCAAGTTCAGAGCATGACTCCTCATAGCACACTATCTCCAAGAAGCTTTCTTCTTCCATAGTTCCTGAGGAAGCCTCAGCAAACACCTCCTTTATCTCAATAGTCTGATCTGTGTCAGGCGCCTCCCCTGAACCATCTGCTATTGGGGGGATGAGTGGGCACTGTTTAAAGGGAGCTGGGGAAATCTAGAAAGCCAAGGGTGTGACCACATTACCCAAACTACATGTATGATTATTTGTGGGGGTAGGACTGGAAGCAGGGGTGAAGGCAGAAGGCGAGAGAAGCAAGTAGATGCTGGATGGGCAACCACAACATACACGAACATGAAATTGAATTCAGTCACACAAGTAGCCAATAAAATACTAAAAGTGCTCAAGCTCACTAGTATTCAAAGAAATGCAAATAAAATGACATGATTTGTTGCTTATCAGGTTAAAAAAAAGAAAGAAAGAAAGAACCTGTATGTGTATGACTGAATGAGAGTGGGCAAGACAGAACGGCACTCACACTATCGTTCAAAGTGTGTGTGTGTGTGTGTGTGTGTGTGTACACACACAAAACAGCTTTAACCAAGGGGTACTTAAGCAAACTTTATATCAGAAACATCACTGATTTGTAAATATGAACAGTAAGCTAGCAACAAAATAGTAAAATTTAAAGCCCCATAATATAAGTTGACTTTTTTCTTGTCCTCCAACCTTATGGTCTCATCAAAAAAAAAAAAAAGATTTCTGGATAATTCTATATTCCTTAGCCCCAAGTCTATACACAAGCTTATCTATATCTATCTATTCTCGTCTTTCAGTAATTTAGACAAAACCCTGGGTGAAGTCCACAGTTGAGCGTACATGGCAGGGTTGGAGTCAGAACCAATAAAATGTTTCCTGAAAGCTGAATAAATGTTTTTACCCCTATATCTAACTACAGAAAGACATGAAGGACAAAAATGTCTACTGGTGAAATGGACCCCAAGGAATAGAGGCATAATGCTTGAATGCTGAGAAGAACTCTAATCTATAATAACTGAAGGATTGTTATCCAGTTCATTTAAAAAATATACAGAAAAATATTCACTAAACTGTATTTTAAAATAGTGTAGATATGAGGTAAGCTTGTTATCCAGTTCATTTAAAATATATATACAGAAAAAAATACACTAAACTGTATTTTAAAATATTGTAGCTATGAGGTAAGTCTGTGTCAACTCACAGGTAGAATAAGTACTGGTATAAAAAGGATTCCCTTATCAGCTATGGTGCTAGTCCCACACTTCATAGAGATTCATGTATATTTCTTTAGTATGTCACCTACAATGAATCAAAATCAAGGGTTTAAAGATGGCAACCAAATACTTGAAATGAAAACATCCACCTAGATTTCTTTTTTTTTTTTTTTAGTTGGAGTCTCACCCTGTTACCCAGACTGGAGTGCAGTGGCTGCTCCCGGCCACCGCAGCCTCGACCTGCTGGGCTCCAGCGATCCTTCTGCCTCAGCCCTCCAAGTAGCTGGAACTACAGGTGCACGCTACTACTTTTTTTTATTTATTGTAGAGATGAGGTCTCGCCAAGTTGCCCAGGCAGGTCTCGAACCCGCGGGTTTCAGGCAGTCCACTCACCTCAGCCTCCCAAAGGCGCAGGATTACAGGCTGAGCCACCGAGCCCAGCTCCACCTAGATTTCAAAGGACTGTTTCCATACTTAATTTCTTTCCCCATGTCCAACACCAAAGAGAAAATGAAGGTCCCCTAACTTTATACCTTTTCTAGGTCAGGGATTTTCATTCCACTCTGAGAAAGCAGAACTAAGAGACTACCTACTCTACTACAGAAGCTTTTAGGTCACATGACTTGTGGGGTAGGTTTACATCAATGGGATTTACTCTATAACTAATAAATCTGAAGTATTTCTATTACATATAACAAAAGAGAGTGACTGAGAAACAAGGAAACTCCTTTAATTCAATTGTGTTAAAACAAAACGTTAGTAACCAGTTACAGCAAAAGGGGCAACAGTGAAGAGCATGGGCTTGGGAGCGGGAATGCCTCAACTGGAATACAGTTCCATCCTGCCTAAGCTATGTAACCCTTGAGAGTTACCTAATGCACCAATTTCATTATCTTCATCTTTAAGGTGGGTGTAACAGGAGTACCCTTAAAGTTGCTGTGGGGTTTAATGAAATAAGTCAGCACTTAGAATGGCACCTGGCAGCTGGGCTTGGTGGTTCAACCTATAATCCCAGCACTTTGGGAGGCCGAGACGAGTGGATTACCTGAGCCTGCAGGTTCAAGAGACAAGCCTGGGTAACTTGGCGAGAACTCATCTCTACAATTAAAAAAAAAAAATTAGTCGGGTGTGGTAGTGTGAGCCAGTAGTTCCGGCTACTTGGAAGGCTGAGGCGGAAGGATCGCTGGAGCCCAGCAGGTTGATGTGGGGTGGCGATGAGAGAGCACTCCAACCTGGGCAACAGAGTGAGACTCCAACTCAAAAAAAAAAAAAAAAAAAAAAAAAAAAAAAGAATGGCACCTAACACCAAGAAAGCTTTTAATAAATTTAACTATTACTTATAAATGAAATAATTCTTTAATTGTTTGGGTCTATTTCAGTACTCCTAGTACTCAGAATACTATATTCTAATTGTTCCAATTTGTACTATCTTCCCAAGGCCCTTTAAGACTACTTCAAGTAATTCCAAAAATAATTAACAAAATCCTGTTAATGTAGATGACTGCTTTTAGACATTATAATTATCTCACTTACAAAACCTTCACTACAAAACACTAAGCTTGCAACAAAATAGGAAAACAAAAGTCATGCAATAAAATCTGAATATTAAGTATTCCTCAGTTGATGAGAGTAATAGGGAAATGCAGAATACTTCCTGCACAAATAAATCTAGGGAAAGTAGGTTAAATTTATTCAACAACTATAAAAAGATTACAATATAAATCTATCAAACAAAATTAATTTTAAAAAGTTATATTCAAGGGATTCATATGTATCCAAATTCAGACCAAATCAAAACAATCTAATACACAAAGATTGTTTTATACATATATAACTCAAGGAGCAAAAAGCAATACATAGAAAAGTCTTGTCAGTACAGACTACATAAATACACAAATCTAAGGTTTTTAATGTAACATGAACAAATCATAAGTACGTGTTAGCTCTTTTTCCAAACTTATAGTAGTAAATGCTTTATACTTAGCAAAAACATACAGAATGTATAAAAGCGTCAATCATATGTAATGTAATCTAAAAAGTGTAAATCAAGTAGAATGTGAGGTTTTCATATGTAAAGATGTACACTTCAGAAAAAGCTCAACTTGAAGTAAGTTCATTAGCACATATTCTGCAAAGATCACCCACAGAAATGCTATCCTACCCTTCAAAACACCACTTAACTACAAATGCTGCGTAAAGAGCAAACTGTCCAGAAATATAATATTGAAATTTTACTGAGGGGTATTTAGTGACCCACCTTAAAGGAAAAATGACTTATTTAGGAGCTTAAAATAGCAGAGATCAATGTAAATTAAATAACATATGAGTGAAAAAATATACAATGTACAATAGCAAGAGGTAAGAAAACTGAATAACTGTGAAAAAGATTTATTAGTCTGTACAAGTTGGTTCTGATTAACTATTGGTTACTTGTTACAGTAAATTATCAAGACTTTTGTTGTGACGGTATTTTCCCACACACATCAGAATCTAGAAGCAATATGTCTTTCTCAAATCATCATTTAGTGTTTTTTTTTTTTAATCCCACCCTTCAAAACACAGAAATAGATTTTGACTATGCACTAGCCATAATGGAAGTCATACGATACAGATATTCATCAACATTACATAAGCTACATAATACGATTAAGGTACATGGACAAATGCTACCAACATTTAGAAAAAAGATGTTGGTTTTAAAAGTGGTAAGTACTGGAGTCACAATAAATATGCTGTTCATGTCCTTCCGAGGCCAAAATGGGGGGAAAACCTTATTGCCATTCTGCCAAACACCACATAACTTAAAATGCTGCATAGAGTTATAGATCCAATGTACATATTGCAAAATTAAAATTCCAGTTAACCAACTGAGTTAATCATTGAAGTAAATTTAAAAAAGTAATATTAAACTTCTCTAACATATCAATGCTATTTTAGAAGTATCATCACAACAGATATTTAATTATAAATTGGCCTGCGCCACTTTCTGGGATGAGAATTTTGCTTAGTACTAAACGAGAATCTCAAACATCCTAGAAAAGCTATGGAATCATGCTCTTTGTTATTCCTGAAAGGAAATCTGCCAGGTTTGATGATACCTGTATTCTTCTCTGGTTCTAGGAGTTCTACATACCAAGTAATTCAGTAACTGACAGAAGTATTTAAGCAAAAAGAAGACCAAAAGCAGACCTTGTATCAATACATACTAGATAGATGGATTTTTTTAAAAGTACATGATAAATGTAAATCATAAAATCAAAGATACTTATAAAGGTACATCTATTTTGTTACATAAAAAACTGAAGACTGCAAACTGTGCATGCTTACCATAACATTTTACCTGGGAAAACTGATGAGTGAGATTTCTTGCAAATATTTACTGCCATGATACAAAACAATTATGTGCAAACTGCAAGGTCCCTAAAATAGCAGTTAAGGAGTTTATATACAGAAAGATGTCACTATCTGATCAAATATGCAAGAGATGTAATTTCCCAGAGTTTATAACACAGAACAATAACCGCCACAGGCTCCTCCTCCATGGCTTTCTTCCCTGTGTGACAGTTTGACTCCTTTATTCTGGGTCTCACTTTCCCACAGTCCAGGCGTCTGAATGATCTTTTCAACAAGTTCTTCAAAGGCACATTGTACACCATCACAGGTTTTTGCACTTGCCTCTGAAATTCAAGGAAAAATGTCACAGTACACTCCTTCCTGGCCATTCCATGTTTTTCTGGGAAACTATTATAGCATAAATATCAGCCCACAATATATTAAGAGCCAAATCAGCAATTTCTCCCCCACAGGTTTAATATCAGTGAATTTCCCCCAACTCTCAAAATTTAGCTATTTAAATTCTACCCATAAGAATACTGGTCTACAATTCCAAGATTATATGATAGAATAAAGCCCTATCCAACATTATGCCAAGGCTTTTTCCTTAAGATTTCAGTTAATTCTTAAAACTAGCCCCAAAGCAAATATTACTCCTATTTTAAAATAAGACAATTTACACTCCAAGTTAAACAATTAACCTAATTATTCTGTGCCTGCAGCCAAAGGTAGCTATAGGTGCTGGATAATATGACACACAACCATGAACTTAGGCTCATGAAATCAGTGAACACCCAGCACTGCTTCCCAAATCTCCATTTCCTTAGTGATTACTTTTCTCACTATCTCAGGGGACTATTTTATTCCTTCCTCTCAAAACTCCTCTATCTAATGATCTGGCAATTACGTTGCCAGAAGCAATCTGGCAAGAACTATCTCATCATCCCACCAATAAAATTCACCAAGCTCCCAGACTAAATGAGTATGCACTCTGCCTTCGCTGCTGTTACAATGGATGAGAGGTCTCTAAGCCATCCCTTCTCTAGTCTCTGGATTCTCATTCTTTCTCATTCACTGAAGTATCATACACTTTCCTGGATCAAACTAATCAGCCTAAAAGGTCTGCCACATTATTTTCCATTTTAATAGAAAACAAACTTGCCCTCTGGCCCACATATTCTTCTTGTAGCCACCCATTTCTCTACAGCTTGAAAATTGTAAAGAGTTATCTATATGAGCTGTTTCCACTTTCTTTCTTCAAACCATTCTAATTAGGTTTTTGTTCCCACTTCATTCAAATGATTCTTTTCAAGACCATCAACACCCTTTACCTAGTCAACTCCAACACCATAATTTTATTTGACATCTTTGGCATTTGACACTCCTTATCACTTTCTCTTCCTTCCCTTGACTTCCAGACACTGAACACTACAGGTCAATGTGCTTATCTCTCATCAACCCCCACCCAGGTCATTCTCTTTCTTCTTGCAATGTTCTATTTCCTGCATAGCATTACTTTCTTATTTAAGTCTGATTCCCCTACTAGAATGTAAGCTCCACGTGGTCAGGGAGCTTGTCTGTTTTGTTCATCGTTATATCCTTGGTGTTCAGCAAATGCTGGATAAACTAAGGAATGGAAATGAGGGACATGCAACAAGTAAGCAGTAAAGGCAGTACTCAATTCCTTTCTGAAAACCCCTGAACTTTCCTTATCCCATCCTGCTCCTATCTACATAGGACATTCTCCCGATTCCATCTGCAGATTCCTACTAGCTTCTAACACCATGGAATGGCTAATCAGTAATTCCTACATTGGCTTCACATCACAATTGACTAAAGTGCTTTTAAATAAACTGCCTTTCAGAACTGTGATAAGGCACAAAGACCTGTAAGTTTAGAAAGTTCCCCAGGTGATTCTGATAAGCTAGTCTACTTTTCTAGATGAGGAACCGGCCAATGCTTTCGGTAAAGGGCCAGACAGTGAATACCGAAGGCTTTGAGAGCCATATGGCTGCTACTATAACTAACCATGTAAAACACAAGCAGCCACAGACAACATGTAAACACATGGACATCACAGTGTTCCAATACAAATGGTGGGGCCAGATTTGGACCAAGCTGTAGTTTGCCAACCCTTGCTTGACCAAGTTTCTCAAACACCAATGTGCATATGAACCATATGAAGATCTGGTTAAAATGCAGATTCTAATTCAGAAAATCTGGGGTATGGTCTGAGCTGAAGCAGTTCCAACAAGCTCCCAGGTGGTGCTGATGCTACAGCATAAGGATCAGCAAGGCACAACTTCATAAGTGCCAAGTTTACTGAATGCCAGTGCATCATGAGAGGAATGGCTTGACTGTGAGCTAAATGATTTCACAGAATGTGATCCAACTTTATTTTTACAGAAAGAAAAATAAAGAACCTCATTCTATAGTTAGATTTTGTAGCATGATGAAACTATGAATAAAAATATTTTATGGTTCATAGAGAAATAAATTTAGTAAAAACTCCTTTTAAAAATTCCTCAGTAATAACGAAAGAGGGGCAATCCCTTTGGGCCCCTTCCCACTATGGAAGCTTTTCTGTCCTCTTAATAAATATTGCTTTCTAAAAAAAAATAATAATAATGAAAGGGTAGCTATTCACTCATACACCTACCTATAAATAACATGGAATGCTTTCGTGCAAATTTCAGGCCTTCATTTCTATCAACTTCACGATTTTCCTAAAAGATAAATACAGTGATTAAGAAAAGCTACCAAAACAGAGAATCAAGATGCCAGGTATCTGCTGTTTCTTACCTTATCAATTTTATTTCCAACTAGCATGTTAACTATGTCATTTCTTGTACAGTATGTTTCCAATTCATTTAACCAATTATCCAGTTTAACAAAGGTGTCTCGTCTTGTAACATCATAAACTGAAATAAAAGGAAAAAGTAATTTATTAAATAAGCATTAAAAATAAGCAGTCATGCACCTACACATGGGCTGGGGGTACCATCGTGCCTGGGCCTTTTCCTCAGTTTTTCCTCTCCCCTCCCCACCCCACCACGGTTCCCTGGTCAGCATTTGCACAGAGAACTCAGCGCTGAGGTGGTCAAGATTGTCTAAAGCCAAGAGAAAAATGGTGGAAAATTCACTGTTGCCATTGCCAGAAAGAGCGATTTATGGGTTTGTTCTTTTTGTAAGCTCCCAATTTGGCTTCATACTTTATCTCACGTGGGCTTTTATTCCTAAATCTTGGCTAAACTCCTTAGGCTTAACCTATTAGCTTCAAAAATATTGGGCAATTACATTACCTATGTACCTCATTACTATTGTAATCGATTATGTACTCTTGTTTGAAATTAATATGATGAGTACCTCTTTACCCAACTCCATTCATACAATCACAGATAACTATGTAAAAAATCAACAGCAGAATAAATGCCAAGAGGCCATTCCAGCATTACCAGATATTCCTATTAGTGAAGTAAACAAAATGTTCTTTCATGCAGCCAAAGAACTTTAGCCAAAAACTGAATTGTATGTAGGCATACTAAAACCAAGCATTAATTTGTTTTTGACTTAATAATTTTGACCATAATAAATTTGACCACCTCTTAGTAGTACCCAGTACTGGGATGTTAAAAAAAAAGTAAACCGTTCTTCCCTTATGTTCAATTAATATTGTAAATGTTCTGAAATATTAGTTTTTAATGGACAGAATAAATAATATACTACATTTTTAAAAAAGCAGTTGACATTATATTCCTAATATGTAGCTAGGCGCCAACATTAGGAGTCTGTTTTTTGTTAAGCCTTCATTGCTTAACAATGAGTATCTACTGATTCAGATGGAAGAAACAAGTGATTTTTTTTAAAGGAAAAAACAAAAAACATACATATACACACATTTCAATCTTATTAACATATACTGTGACAGAAATGAAATTATAATCTGTGTAATAAATCAAAACTAATTAAAGCAAAACAACAGCTGTTCCCATTCATAATGATGAAAGAGGTCTGTTCAAAAATCAGAGTATTTAAAATCAAATTTGTAGCAAAATATAACAAAATTTCACATGAATGTAAATATCAATGACCCTGTTAACTTGTTTCTTTTAAGAACCAGAATTTGCAACTTTGAAAAATTACAGTACAGTCAGTGAGTCCTGATTCTCTTCCTCTGTTATCACTTTCAGCTTATATCATCCTGTATTATAACAAAGAGCTTATTAATTTAAAGCATTTTCTTTTTTTTTTTTTTTCTTTCTTTTTTTTTTTTTTTTAGTTGGAGTCTCACTCTGCTGCCCACCACAGCTTCAACCTGCTGGGCTCGGGCAATCCTTTCTCTTCAACCTTCCAAGTAGCTGGAACTACAGGTGCACACCACCATGCCCGGTGAATTTTTTGATTTATTGTAAACAAGTGGTCTCACCAAGTTGCCCAGGCTGTTCTCAAACCCGTGGGCTCAGGCAAGTCCCTCACCTTGGCCTCCCAAAGTACTCAGACCTTGTCTTTAGTTTAATTGCTAGATAAAGAGCTGAAAACAAATTTAAAAGTTTTAATACTCATTAATATTAAATGAAATTAATACAACTTCAATTTACATAAACATAGCCCTAAAGAAAATTAAACAAAAACTTACTGACCTTCACAGACTAGGAAAATCAGAAATTCCAAGAAACAATACTTTTAAACAGTAGACTAAAGTAAGCACTTACCTAATATAACACCCTGTGCACCTCTGTAATAGCTGGGAGTTAATGTTCTAAATCTCTCTTGACCAGCAGTATCCTAAAAAGAACAATTAAGTGAAAAAAGGATAACAGACCTTCAATACACTAACTTAAGAGTAGAAAGTCAAAGAGCATTATTAAAAATAATATTAACGCACAAGCTCATTCAAAACCTGAAATTTAAATAATATGTGTTCTCTGACTGACAAGTGTTACAGAAAATAAACTCAATAAATAAATACTCATTTCTAGAGGAACACAACTAAGATTTTCTACCATTTTGGATTTAAGGTTTTTATCACACATGAAATCAATTTCATTGAAAGTCACCATTTGCAACTCCAGCTGCACAATGACATTTTCTGGGACTCTTTGGACCAACCCCCAAAGACTCTGATTTAACTGGTTTAGGGTAATGAAAAGAAGCTTAATTTCCTCCCAGGTGTTTGTATTGGAGAGTCAAAGCTGAGAATCACTGATTTTGAGAATTACAGGGGTATCTTATATTAGGTAAAGAATTCAGGTTGGGCTCTTTTAAGTGTTTTCTATGTATCTTTTTTCTGGAAAATGCATAAAACCAAGCTACTCCTTATTGCATGTTATTTCTGACCCATGTTAGGGTTAATAAACAAAAGGTGTACACTATGTAAGAAATGTAAGGTTTAACCACTATGCCTAGTGCAATTCTTGAAATTAAGATGGTGCTCAGAATTTGCTGGGGCTTTTTCCCAGCAAATTCTCCCAGCCTGGTTATTTCTCTCTGTGGTCTTTCTACCATCCTTGGATTCTGGCTTCAAGAAACTTAAAGAAAACAGCAGTTGGCAAACTTGCCTCCTCAGCCCTTCACCTGTTTTATTATATACAGATTTATTAAATAAAGTTTTATTGAAACACAGCATGACCATTTGCTTCCTTATTGCCATATGGCTTGTTTTAGAGTTGGACTATGTACTATCTGGCCTTTTAAGAAAAAGTGTGCAGTCTTCTAACGTAAAGTAAATGAAGAAAAGTAGAGATATACATCAAACCTAAACTGGGCTACCAGTTCCACTGTTGTAAATGAATGACTTGCTATGGGACAAGAAGAAGCTCCTTTTGATATGAAAAGTATTAACAACCTCTAAGAGGTTTGAGGACTGGACAGGAATTTTCAACCGGCAATGAAGGACTACAGTAGTACCCAGTTTCTTTGTCTGGCCAAAGTAGAGAACGCTTTAAGACAATATAGAGTATCTGTGGTCCTTTCTAGCCTCAGAAGAGAAAATTAAGAGGAAAATAACTTTTCACTGTAAACCACTTGGAACATTCACCACTCTTTCACAGATACACTTATATAAATGCAGAATGTCCTTGTTCCCAGATTCTCACCACTATAGAAACTAGCCCTTATCCTGCCAAGTTTGAGTGAAGAAATGCTTAATTTAAAAGCAAGCATTCTAAACAGATAAATGTATGAGATAAAATATGATTTCTCTTTACAAACACTAACTCTGCCTCAAGGTTTCTTACAAACATGCCTCTGATATTTAAAATTATTCAATTTGCATACTTACTCAACTTTTCAATAACAATGATATAAATTAAAAGCTGCATAAAACAAAGTGGACGTGCTATCTATAAGAGATTATAACTCTGATAACATGACATAGGTCAACACTATAACTTAATAATCATTAATAAAATACCACATAGATACCCAATATTATTTTTTGATCACTATGATCAAGTTTGCAGGAAAAAAACAGTAATCAACTGGAAGCCATGAGGATATAATTTCTATGTAAAACTATACCAACGCTTTTAGAAAGCAATATGTACATGAAAAATGTACATGTACGTGTATATGTATATACACACATGAACTAGACATGCTCATAGCCTTGGGCTAGTGCCTATTTCAGAAAACCTGATTCATATAAATAAAATAAAAATGTATATTTTTAAAAGACAAACTTATGAAAAACATATCCTAGCTATTCACTTATATGCAAAAAAAATGACAAATTAGCAACATTCAAATTACTCAGTGTGCAGACATAATTTTTAGAATTCCATCATGCTAAGCATTTAACTTTTAGTACTACAGACTATCTTTTTGTGAGAGAAAAGAAAGGCAGGAAAAGCCATTATTTAACAAACAAGACACTGTTTTGGAACAGAGAATTTGGAAATTTAAGAAGCAGCTATTTTTCCATACTTGGAACACTTCCATTCTCATAACAAATAGTTTGGAGCAAGGACCAAGTATGAAATATTTTAGTCCCAAGACTTTTTGTTATGACAAGAAGAAAGTCATTCTATTTGCATAAGGAAAGTGTAGCCATAACTTCCAGAGCTGGCAGAAAGCAAGTGAGTACGAATTTCATTCTGTCTTCATTGAGATCACCATTCTGCCTTGATGAAACACAACATAGAAATCAGAACTGCAATTCCAGTTAAAATATCGACAAAGCCCATAGTTTTAAAAGTAAAGACCACAGCAAAATATATTTTATATTAAAATTTCTCACGTGACTTTGACACCTTACATGTGATGAATATTTAATTAGGCCAGATGTTTAAATTCTTGACATTTTTGGATTCACTTATAAAAATGTTTCAATAGGTATAATAAATGAGGGGGTACAACCCTGTGCCACAGCACTGGATCAGGATTTATTACAACTATAAAATGTACATGCTTAAGGAGTCAGAAGTTAGATTTTTTTGCTTGTATTTGTCTTTAAAACAGGAATATGTGGTAGGTATAATGACATCTTTGTAAGATAAAAGAAGCAGAGCTTTTCATCTCTATCTCGTGGTTTTATTTTCTGATGGGGAAAATGGAGAAGAAATTAATTTGAAGATAGATATAAATAAGACCTAGAAAGGCTAAATAATAAAATGTAGGGAATGGCAGTGGAAGTGAGGCAAGGACACAGAAGACGGCAACAGAAGAAAACAAGCTCTCAAATGCTGTTTAGGTCATGATGAGTATGCACTTTCAGGAGGCTGCAGGGCTGTGCTTAATTATGCTATTTGATTCTCAAAGAAACTTTTAAGTAGGAGGGGACTCATTTTACTTACACAATTAAAACAAAAGAAAAATTAGAGGAAACTATGGATTCATATATTTTTAATATTCAGTGAAAGGCTTTCCTAAATACACGATATTCAAATGCCATGAAGAAAATAACCTGATCATAGAAATATTAAAACCTTGGTATGGCAAGAACATCCCTCACCTCTCACACCTTCCATTCATCCTTAATAAGATTTGAAAGTAAATAACAAACGAGAAAAAAAAGCTTTGGAACATATGACGACAGATAGTATTATACACACACATAACACAAATGTATTCTTCTGAAATGATTTTACAGACAAATGACAGAGTGGAAAATTGTAGCATACAACAAAGCTAATATTTATATTATATAAAGTCATGAATCATAAAAATAATAAATGGCAATATAAAACAGGCAAAGCACAAAAAAGAAAACTCACTTAAAAATATGATCAATAGGCATATGATAGGAATAAAAAACCTCACTAATCAAAAGAAATACAAATATAAGTGAAAACATTACTCAGGGGAAAAGATAAGATTGGCAACACTTAGTACAGATTAAGGTGTAGAAGAGTGAATATGAAAATATAATTAATGGGAGTATAAACTGAAAAATAAGACTTTTTGGTGTATATCAATGTTACATCTTCACACCTTAAAACAGTATTTCTACTTCTAGGTATACATCCTAAAATAACTAGATAAGTACACACAGATGTAGAAACCAGGATGCTCATCAGAGCACTGTATATCTTTGTGAAAAACTGGTGAACCTTTAAATATCTTCCACTGAAAGTTAACTAAATTAAAGTACAGCTATGAAATAAAATACCTGGTGGCCATTTAAACTGATGTAACAAATAAACATATTGTGTGTGGGGTGAAGAGAAGGCCATTTATAAAAACATCAGATACAATCTCCTTCTTTTGGAAAATTGCCTATACATGTATGTGTAGCAGCATATATATATTTGCCTAGATATTTTAAATGTATACGCTGGCTTTTTTTTTCTCTTTTAGTTTTAAAAATGTGGGGTCCAATTCGGGATTCGGTATACAAATGTTCATTATGCAGGTACCCTTGTTGATGAGGTGTACCTCCCATCCCCCGACATATTCCTACTACTGCCAATCCCACCACCCCTCTGCCCCTCAATTTCTCAACCAACTCATCTTTGACAAAGGCTCCACCACCAACCACTGGAGAGAGGAGAACCAAATGGTGTTGGGAAAACTGGCTGACCACATGCAGAAGATTAAACAAGACCCCTACCTATTACCATACAAAAAAAATCAAATCTAAATGGATCAAAGACCTAAATGTAAAATCTCAAACTATAAGAAACTTAGTATACATGGTTAAAGATGAACTTTCCTCTATTAATTTCTTATTGTCTCAATTATCTTTCTTAGAATGAGCTTATATTATTCTTATAATTGGAGGAACCTTTCTTTTTTAAAAAAATATTTATAGGTCTATAGTAAAGATGTCTCTTCAGGAATACCTGCCAGTCTTTTTATTAGGCAGGAATGAGAAAGTACCTTTAAAACAAAACAAAACCTCCTGCATGAAAGAAAAATCTCACTGCAACCAGCAAGCCTCAGATCCTGCTCTAATCTATATATTTCACAAAGCAGTAGCAAGGACAGAAAGGGGTGATAAATCAACCATGAAAAGCATGTGGAAATTAGTACAGAAAAAGCTAGCATTATTACATTATTCAATCTATTTTACTATAATCCAGTCCAACATTTTCCAGATTGTTTTGTTAGACATTATTATTCTAATTAATATAAAGCATATTTGGGGAAGTAGGAAAAATAGGGTAAAAGTCATTTAAAGTACTGTAACTTAAAAAGTGACAAAAATATTAAACAAATTTATACAGTTACTCATTATTTGAAGATAAAATGTGCGTTAGAAATACTGTGTCATTCAGAGAAAACCAAGAAGATAAATGACATGCAATGCATGAACACTTGATGTTTCAATCTGTGAAACAGCATTTACCATTTAACTACCATGTGGAAGTATGAATGTCTCAATTTGATGACTGCTGATAGTTCTAATATTATTTATCATATGTTATAAACATTATATATATTTAATTATCACAATACACAGGAAAATTAGAGTATTAAAATTATATGAGTATGTTTTATAATTGGTATATGTAGTAAATATTTATATATGACCAACCATACTTAATTGGGAGAAAGATATATAGATAAGTAAGTAGGTAGGTAAGTAGGCAGATAGATGGAAGAAAAAGAGACAGACATAGGCACTGAGCATCTTGGGTATTTTTGACAGTTAATGCTACCTTATTCTGCACTAGCATGAAAAGGGCTAGATAGCAGAACGATGTGGATCAGATTCGTTGGATTCACAGGAAAATGAAAAGAAGCCAGTAAGGAAAAAGGAAGTATTAAAAAATAAACCTAAAGTTGGCAAACTCAAATATTATAAACATCTATACTAAAAAAACAGAAAAAATATTTTTTTCCAAGAATCATTTCACTCCTCATCCCTTCAACAACTGCCTTTAGAGTTAGTTCAGTCTAGATGGTCTTTTTAAAACTTTAAAGAAACATATTCAATTACAATGATTCTCTCTGGCAGATGACTTTTTAATATTCTCTTCTGTTTTGGAATAGTCATAAAGAATTATACATTTTAAAAATTTAAGTAAAGCAAATCTCTAATTACCCAGTTATAAGACAGAACTCTTTATTGTTTATCCTTGAATCAACATCAAATCTCCCAGAAGTTATTTAATACAAATTGTTCATTCACCTCTAGAACACTATACAAATCAACTTCTACATCCCAAAAAGTACGAGTTTAACATTTATAAAAAGTACATTTAAAAAGCTCTTACCCATATTGCAAGTTTAGCCTTATTTCCATCCACAGAAATTGTTTTCACTTTAAAGTCAACACCTTGAAAAAAATGAAAATTTTGATAAGTCTCTCAAGTAAAATATACTTACAAAACCCCTTACCAAGAAAACTAGGAAACAGAAAAGTCACTTTGTCAAAAGCCCCAACTCACACCTCAAATTCTTAGAATTCTGTATGTAAAGAAAAAGTGTTACTAAAATTCAGCAGCTTAGGATTTAATCAGGATAAATGAAAATCAAATGCTTGTAGAATTCAAACACTCACCTAGCTGTCACTCTTCCAAAAAGGAAAAATGCTACTCAATTTCAGGTGATGATTGACTATGCATGTTAAAAGTAAAGAGCTAGAATCACAGTGCTAACATAGAGAAGACTGCATGGGTGACTACAGGTCATGGCAGTTTTCAGGAGCTCCCTGAACCCCAACACACTACTGTCAGGAGAGATATCTACCACCAGTCAGTCACTAACTCAGATCTTTCTTCACTGTAAGCAGCATTGCAGACTAGTAAAACTATGGGGTCCACTCATTCCTTTTCTTATGAATTCTGTTTGTTTTTATCCTCAAAACAGTACTAGTTTTAAGAAATAAAAAAAAAGAATTTACACATGGACACTTACACTCAAGCCTCTAGGAATCTTCATAATTGGAAGAGGGGTGCCTAAAGTTCTATGAAAAGCTTCTACAAGTACTAGTTTAAGTAAAGAAAAGAAAAGCTTCATAAGAAGTCATAAAGCCTTTATTACAGCAGCCAAAAAAGAAACTTCTCTCTATCTAGAAAAAGGAGTTGACACATGACATCTGGTTTAAATGAATAGTACCTGCCAACATGTCTTTAAAGAGTATCAACAATATTCAGTCTACCACACTGGCCAGAGGGAAAGCATTAACTCAAGAAGCTTGGAAAGAAACTTTCAAAAGATCTTATTAGTAGTCATAATTAATTCAGAACAGGCCTACCTAAGATGAACAGGACCATCTTGTACTAAAGCCTTCACAGAACACCTGTCACCAATATGGAAATCTATCAGTAATTCTTGGATGACTTCTGATGATTTCATTACATACACAAATTAGACAATAAAAACATTCAAAACGTGCATTATGCTAGGTCTTTCTGTATGTCAAAGGTATTTTTTTTTTTAAAGTGTGGTGCTCTGGGCTAGGGTGATAAAGAAGTTGATAAAGCCACGCCTAGAATGACGAACAATCTTAGTGAAAGGACAGTGCTGATTACACTGTTCAAGGAAAAACCTAAGTATAAAATTTATTTGCAGCTAAACTAAAAATCCCACATACTAAATAATCTTGCATTCACCAGGTCTACATAAAGAGATATTATGCTATTTTAAGAGTGGAACCATCTATATAAACAATATAAAATTATTTACATTATCTTCTTATTGCTCTTAAAAAAAAACTCACAAAATCTGATGAAATTCAGAGGAAATGTACTGACTTGGTACCAGTATTAAATTAGGGCCACTGGTAGACAGTACATAGAGATAGCCTGTCACGTATACTCTGCAATTAAATTCCAAAGGTTTTTCAGGGACTATATAAAGAACTAATTTTTTTCCTCAATAGCCCCAGATGCATGTTAAAGGGCAGTCTGGCCTCTTTCCTAGCTATAAGCTAATTAGTTTATCTAAGAAAAGAAACTCACTGATTCCAAAACATTTGTGGTTTCCTCCTCGCCCCCCCATCTCCTCCTTCTCCTTTTTGCATATGTTTGTTGACTGTCTCTAATATAAGAATAATTTGCATGTGGATAACTAACAATGCCTCCAAGTTTTCTTTTCCAATAATGCCCAGAGGAGACACAGTTCACTCAAGTCCTACCATCAAAGCCAATAGACAGGAGTGGCCTGAAAGAGCACCTCACCTGAATCTATATAGATCCCTGAAGCTCCCCTATTCATCCTCCCTTAGTTCCTCTGGTGAATCTCACATGCAGCAATTGAACTCTTGAGCTCTCACATGCTAAAGCTGCTTCTTCACCATGCCTGGTTCTTCTCTTTTATAAAAGGGGGCAGATAATCTGTCTTAATTGGTGGCAGCAGTGGGAGTCTCTTTGCTAAATTTGATTTTGTCAACTTTTTACCAGAGTTGATTAAACCATCTTTTCAACCTCTTCATGTGGGTGACAAGAATTTCATAGCAGAAGTAAAAGAACTGCCATATCAGCATTTTTCTTATTTGTGCTTGCATTTTTAGTATAATTTTTAAATCAGTTTCGTTACAAGAAAATATAATTAAGAAAGGTTTTGAAGCAGTAAGTGGAACATAAACATTTACCAAAGAAAATATGAACGCAACAATAAATATTTGTGAATGGGAGCCTAAAACATATAAATGGAAGGAAGCATTTGCTGTGTCAAAGAGGAGAAAAATCAACCAATAGAAACTGACTCAGAACAGACTCACATGTTAAGATTAGTAAACAAGGACATAAAAAACAATTATAACCGTATATCATATGTTCAAAAACTTAAGTAGACATGTGTGCTATAAAGAAGACCCAAGTTGAATTTTTAGAGATAAAAATGGCAACATCTGAAATAAAAAATATACTAGATGAGATCAATAGCAGATTAGATATTGCAGAAGAAAACATAAGTGAATGTGAAAACAGCAATAAAAACTACTCAAAAGGAAACAGGAGAAGAGAGTCAAAGAAAATGAGAGAGCATCAGTGATCTGTAGGACAGTTTAAAGTAGTCTAATATACAAGCAATTTGAGTTGAAAAAGAAAAGGGGAAACAAAAAAAATCTAAAGAAATAATGACTAAAAATTTTTCAAATGTGATGAAAAATACAAGCCCACAGACCAAAGAACTTCAATGAACCCCAAACACAGATGCATGGGGAAAACTAAACCAAGGGACATCATTATCAAATTGCTCAAAGAAAAATTAAGAATTCTGCACTAAAAAACTTTTTTGGAGGGGTGGGGACTGGGTTGTTGCTCTGCTACCCAGACTGGAGTACAGGGGGGTAATCATAGCTCACAGTAGCCTTGAACTCCTAGCCTCAAGTAATTCTCTTCCCTCAGCCTCCCAAGTGTAGCTGGGACTACAGGTGTGTAACACACACCCAGTTAGTCTTTTTTTTTTTTTGGTAGAGACAGAGTCTTGCTATGCTGCCCAGGTTGGCTGAAATGATCCCCCCTCCTCAACCTCCTGAAGTTCTGGGATTATAAATCTGAGAAACTGTGCCTAGCCTGAACTAAATATTTTGGGTGGGAAAAAAAAAAACAACCACAACATAAAAATTTGTAGAATACCACTAGAGCAATAATTTTGGGAAAACTTGTAGTACAAGATGCCCATATCAGAAAAGAAAAATGATCTCAAATCAATGATCCAAGGTTCTAAGCTAAGACAATAGAAAAAGCATAAAATTAAATCCAAAGCAAGCATAAGAAAGGAAATAAAGTTCAAATCAGAAGTCAAAAATGGAAAAAACTTAAAAAAAAAAAATCAGTGGAACTAAAAGCCAGTCTATAAAGAACATCAATAAAACTTCTAGCCAAACTGATCAGGAAAAGAGAGAAGACAAAAATTACCATTAAGAATGGTAGGACCAGGTTTGGTGGCTCAGCCTGTAATCCCGCACTTTGGGAGGCCGAGGTGAGTGGACTGCCTGAGCCCGCGGGTTCGAGGACTGCCTGAGCCCGTGAGTTCGAGACCTGCCTGGGCAACTTGGCAAGACCTCCTCTCTACAATAAATAAAAAAATTAGCCAGGTGTGGTAGCGCACTCCTGGAGTTCCAGCTACTTGGAAGGCTGAGCGGAAGGATCGCCGGAGCCCAGCAGGTCGAGGCTGCGGTGGCCGGAAGCATACCACTGCACTCCAGTCTGGGTGACAGAGTGAGTCTTCAACTCAAAAAAAAAGAATGGTAAAAATCACATTATTTATAGACTGTACAGAAGTTAAATAAAAGGATAATGAGGGAATGTCATGAACAAGTTCATGTCAATAAATGTGACAATAGATAAAATGAACAATTTCTTTGAAAGACTAAAGACTACTAGAATTGCTCAGAAAGAAATAGATCACAAAAGAAAATGTAAAGGGAATCAAAGCACGTCTTTACAAAAAATTGGCTAAACATAAAAGAAGGCAGTAATGGAGGAAATAAGAACAAAAATTCTTTAAAAAAACAAGTAGCAAGATGGTAGGAGCCTTTCCTTACTGGTAATTATATGAAATTCAATAAACTCTCCGATCAAAAGAATATCTTTTAAAAATCCAACTATAAGCTGCCTAACTGATCTTCCTGCCTCAGCCTCTTGACTAGCTAGGATTACAGACTCATGCTACCATGTGCTACCTATAGTCCTAGTTAAACCATAAATTGGAATGAAATTCTGATTCATGCTACAACATGGATAAACCCTGAAAACAGTATGCTAAGTGAAGTAAGGCAGACACAAAATGACAAATACTGTATGATTCCACTGATATGAGATACCTAAAATAGGAAAATTTCACTGAGATGGAAGAAGAATAAAGCTACCAGAAGCTGAGTGGAAAGTGAAGTGGGGAATTATTGTTTAATTGGTTCAGAGTTTCTGTCTGAGGTGATGAAAAAGTTCTGGAAGTGAATACTGATGACAGCTACACACTGAATTGAACACTTAAAAGGGTTAAAAGGGTAAATTTTATGTTTTACAAATTTACTACATTTCTTATAAATAAATAAACCTGGAAAGTCTAATATCTATTAAAGGAATTAAACCTGTGGTTAACAACCTACCTATGAAAAAGTCCCAAGCCTAAGTGAATTCTACTAAACATTTAAATAATAATCCATTCTAAACAAACTCTCTAAGGAAACTTTAGAGTGAACCCTTCCTTAGTCCTTCTGATACCAATACCAGACAAAGACATCATAATTAAACTACAGACCAATATCTTCATGAACATAGACAGGACTTCTATACAAAATTTTATATAATTAACCCCAAAACATATAAAAGAACAATGCATCATGAGGACATAGGGTTTATTCCAGAAACAAATTTGTTTTAACCTTAAAAAAAAAGGAACAGCAAAAATATGTATTTCACTACTTTAAATTTTAAAAGAAATATCATATATAGTCATCTCTGTAGATGCAGAAAATGTTTCTGACAAAATTCAACATGTCATTCCTGATAACACTTCTCAGTAAACCAGGAATAGAAAGAAACTTCTGCAATCTAATAAATGGCATCTCTGTAAAACATACAGCTAACATCATACTTACTGGTAAAAGATGGAATGTTTTCCCCTTAAGATCAGAAATAAAATAAGGCTATCAGGTAGGGGGATATAAAATCAACATTCTAAAATTAATTGTATTTCTGTATGTCAGTAATGAACACAGGGAAAATGAAAACAAGTTAAATACCATTTAAAATAAAAATCTATGGAATGCAGGGCTAAATCTGACAAAAGTTGTTGAAGACCTGTACACTGAAAATTACAAAACACTCTGAGAAAAAAATTTAAAGACCTACATGAAGAGATATAAATTGTATAATTATCATATGATTTAATATTGTTAAGAGGTCAATTTTCCCCCAAATGATCTGCAGACTCAATGTAATCTTTATAAAAAAAAAAAAAAAAAAAAAAAACTCAGCTGATTCTAAAATTCATTGAGAAACTCAAAGGAACCAGAATAGCCAAACAATTAAAAAAAATTTTTTTCTTAATTGAAAAAGAACAAAATTAACAAATTAACAACATTGATTTCCAGACTTATTATAAAGCTACGAAAATCAAGACAGTGAAGTACTGACATAAAGAGAAACATAGGGCCGGGCACAATGGCACACACCTGCAATCCCAGCACTTTGGGATGCCAAGGCAGGAGGACTGCTTGAGGGCAGGAGTTCAAGAGAAGCCTCTCAACAAGATAGCAAGACCTCATCTCCACCAAAGAAAAAAATTAGTTAAGAATGGTGGTGCACCTGTAGTCCCAGCTACTTGGAAAGGTGTGGCAGGAGGATCGCTTGAGCCCAGGAGTTTGAAGTTGCAGTGAGTTATGATCTGGTCACCGCACTCTGGCCTGAGTGACAAGCGAGACCCTGTCCCTAACCAAACAAACAAACAAATACAAAAGACAAACAAATAGGTGAATGGAATAGAACAATAAAAATAAAAAGAGCTCCAGAAATAAATCCACACATATAAGAATAATTGTTATTTTTTCAAAGGTGCAAAAAAGCTATTCAGTGTAGAAAGGACAGTCTTTGCAACCGATAATGTTGAAACAATTGTATATCCATATGCAAAATTTTTTAAAAAGGGGACTTAAATTCATACCTCACACTGCATTCAAAAATTAATTCAGCCAGGCTCAGTGGCTCAGCCTGTAATCCCATGCCTTTGGGAAGCTGAAGTGAATGGATTGCCTGAGCCCACAGGTTTGAGACCTGCCTGGGCAGCGAGACCTCATCTCTACAATAAAAAAATAAAAAAAATAAAAAATCAACCAGGCGTGGTAGCGCATGCCTATAATTCCGGTTACTCGGAAGGCTGAGGCGGAAGGATCACCATAGCCCAGCAGGTCGAGGCTGCGGTGGCCGGGAACGGCCACTGCACTCCAGTCTGGGTGACAGAGTGAGACTCCAACTCAAAAAACAAAACAAAACAAAACAAAACAAAAAAACCCAAAAAACCAAAAACAAAAAAAAATTTAATTCAAAAATTATGCTTAATGCAACAACTAAAACTATAAAACTTCTGCAAGAAAACATAGGGGAAAATCATTGTGACGTTCTGTCAGGTAAAAAATACACTACTAAAATCATAATTCATAAGTGAAAAAACTGATAAATTGCATTTCATAAAAATAAAAAAAAACAACTTATGCTCCTAGAAATGCACTTTAACAGGAATGAAAATACAAGCCAGAGAGGAAAATATTTGCAAAGTACAAATCAGCTAATAAGAGACTTGTATGCAGAATATATAAAGAACTCTCAAAACTCAACAAGAAGAAAACAAAAAAACCCACTTAAAAAATTAACAGAGGCTGGGTGCAGTGACTCAAGCCTATAATCCTAGCACTTTCAGAGGCCAAGGTAAGGGGATTGGCTAAGTTCATGGAGTTGGAGAAAAGCTTGGGCAACCTGGTGAGACCTCATCTCTACAATAAATGAAAAATTAGCCAGGTGAGGTAGCTACTTGGAAGGCTGAGGCAGAAGGATTCCGGCTACTTGGAAGGCTGGAGCAGAAGGATCACCTGAACCCAGCAAATTGACGCTGGGGTAGCCATGAACGTGCCACTGCACTTCAGCCTGGAGGACAGAGTGAGACTCCAACTCAAAAAAAAAAATTAACAGGATACTTGAACAGACACTTCACAAAGCACACCTACAGATAGTAAATAAGAACTTTAAAAGATGCTGAACATTGTTAGTCATTAGAGAAATGCAAATTAAACCACAATGATATACCAACATACACCTATCTGAATGGTTAAAATTTAAAAGGCTGATCAAAATAACAGGTGAAGGATGTAGAAGAATAGGAATTCTCATATGCTGTTAGTAGGAATGTAAAAACGATATAACCATTTTATAAAAATAAAGTCAAACTGTTTCCCAAAGTTAAATATGTATTTACCACATGGCCCAGCAATTCCATTACTGGGCATGTATTCTAGAGATATAAAAATCAGCATTCATACAAAATCTTGTACCTGAATGTTTATAATAGGACTATTCCTAATCACCAAAAATTGCAAACAATCCAAACATCCTATGATGGGTAAATGGAAAAACACAAAGAAAGCTATAGTATATCCATACTATGGAATATAAAGAAATAAAAAAGGGAAAAAAGATTCACCACAACTTGGATGAAGCTCAATGGCAATAATCTAAGTGACAAAAGTCAGTCTCAAAAGGTTACATAATAAATTATTCCATTTATATGACATTTTCAAAAAACTAAGCTAGAGAGCAGATTAGTGGCTGCCAAGATTCAGCAGCAGGGAGACTCGGATAGACTAGAAAGTTGATGGAGCTGATTAGTATCCTGTGTGGTGATTATGACCATATATATTTGTTATAACACCTATGTTAAAACTCAAAGAAATGTATATACAAAGTCAACTTTAATGTATAATTTTTAAAAAATACTGCTATCAACTTACATAAAAAATATTTTCTGAAAGAATAAATCATCAGAGAACGCATGCTGTAAAGTCTCTACTTTCCAATTTGCATATTACTTTTTTGTTGCCAAGTCTAGAATTGATTCTATTAAATTGTTCTATGGGCCTTTAAAGTAACAATTTCTTTAAAAAAAAAAAATTGTTGATTGTGTTACATTTGCCCATTCCATCCCTGTATTTACAACCTTTCCTTATTTCAGTACTTCTTCAATTCTATCTGGTCACCTGAATTATTAGAAGTAGACCCACAGACATTTAATTAATTGATACACTTAATTCTGCTGCTTCTCTCTTGCTTATATTTAGCATTCTTTGTCATTCTGTTCAAATCTGTGGTTGATGTACTGTGATGTAATTACAAGAATTCCAAATTAGAAGTTGCAAGGTTGGGCTTAGTCTCAGCTCTTTTACTAAGGTCTAGCTAGGGAAGAGCTTATATCAATTTCCTTCTCATCAAGAATATAAAAATCCTGCTTTACTGCAGTATAGGTTTTTTTTTCTTCCGAGGTTGGGGAGACATCTAGAGAAGTAATTTAAAAGCTCTAAGGATCCAATGGAGAACAAGAATATGAGGACCTAGACAGCCAAATCCGAGTTTACAATTTTAAAAGTACTAACAATAAAATGTGGCAAGTGTTGTGCTATTCCACAGGACAGAGTGAATAGGTGTCCAGAGCTGAGAAGGAATAAGAAGTAGGGTTAGGTCGGGCACAGAGGTTCAGCCTGTAACCCCAACACTTCGGGAGATCAATGCAAGTGGATTGCCTGAACCTGCGAGTTCAAGACTAGCCCGGGCAACTTGGCGAGACCTCGTCACTACAATAAGTCAAAAATTAGCTGGGCACAGTAGCGCAAGCCTGTAGTTCCGGCTACCTGGAAGTTGAGGAGAAAGAATCACCTAAGCCCAGCAGGTCGACGCCAGGGTGGCTATAAGCGTGCCATGGCACTTCAGCCTAGGCGACAGAGTGAGATTACAACTCTAAATAAATAAATTGATAGATGAATATAGGGAAGGAAAGGGGAGAGAGAGAGAGAGAGAGAGAAAGAGAGAAAGACAGAAGGAAGGAAGGAAAGAAAGAAAGAAAGAAAGAAAGAAAAAAAGAAAGAAAGAAAGAAAGAAAGAAAGAGAAAGTCAGAAAAGGAGATATACACAGCCTGGGGAATGAAGAATAACCTGGGAAGGCAGGACTTTGTGTGGACTACTTAAATAGTATTAAGTAAGACTTAAACACTCACCACTTTCCGTTTTATTTAAATTATCCTTTTGTTAAGCTGAACCATAAGGCAACTTGTGGGAATAGATTTTGTCTCTGCCTTTATAGAAGTCAAACATGGGTAACAAGTGGTCTGTGACCAGGACAAAGTCATAGGTAGTTTTTAAAAGCTCAGCAAGGAAGTCATAAGAATCACTGATCTAAGTCAACTGAAAACAACTACAATTTGTCTTAGTTGAAATGTATCAACCCTGGAAAAACATTTTCACATGCTTTAACAATGTTAAGTCTTACAAATGGATTAAAAAATAAGTTGTAAGGCCAGGCACAGTGGCTCACATCTGTAATCCTAGTACTTTGGGAGTCTGAGGTGGAAGAATTGCTTAGCCCAGGACTGCTTCAAAATCAGCCTTGGGGGCCAGGCTTGGTGGCTCAGCCTGTAATCCCAGCACTTTGGGAGGCCGAGGTGAATGGACTGTGTAAACTCGCGGGCTTAAGACCAGCCTGGGCAAGTTGGAGAGACCTCGTCTCTACAATAAATAAATAAAAAATTAGCCAGGTGCGGTAGCGAGCACCTGTAGTTCCAGCTACTTGGAAGGCTGGGGAGGAAGGATCACCGGAGCCCAGCAGGTCAATGCTGGAGTGGCCATGAGCTTGCCACTGTACTCCAACCTCGGCAACGGAGTGATTCTCTGACTCAAAAAAAAAAAAAAAAAGTCAGCCTTGGGCAGCAAAGCAAGATCTTGTCTCTACAAAAAAAATTTAAAAATTACCTGAGCATGGGAGTGTGCATCAACTATTTGGGAAACTGAGGTGGAAGGATCACCTAAGCCCAGAAAGCTGAAGCTGTGGCGAGCTGTGATGGTGCTACTGCACTGCAGACTAGGCAACAACACACACAAAAAAAAAAAAAAAAAAAAAAAAAGAAAGAAAGAAGGAAAGGAAAAGAAAAGAAACAGGTTTTAAGTCTGTCTTAAGTAGAGAACTAGTTTTACATTTTCTCGTTTTTTATTTGAAAAAACTTGTACTTAAAAGTACTTTTTCACATTCAAAGATTACCTAAAAAGAGTAAATAAAAAAATAAAACCTGAATATGAAGCAAATTTTGTCTATGTAATATAAAGTCAGTGGAATTCATTTCTATAGGATCCATGCTCACCAATCCATCTATGCCACTAGTTACCTCAGATAAACACCTGGCTAATGATCACCATATGTCCTTGCCATAGCAGAAAAGGAAACCTAATACATTCCTATTTCAAACACTCCCATGCAACAAACTAACAAAAAAGTTTGGCCAGATATTCTTGTAATTTTGTGTGTATGAGTTTTATTTTTATCAGAAATGTTACCTTAAATTGTATCTTTAAGAATTTGTTGTCTCATCATATTTTCTTCTTTCAGACTCAAATATGCATATGTTGGATTTCCTTCTCTGATTTCCATGTCTATCATTTCACACTTTGTTTCAACATTTTTGTTAATTTTGGTAAAATCTACCTGCTCTTTCCATCTCTACCTTCTATGCCTCTTATTGTATTTTCCACAGTTCTCTACTGTCCTTGTGATCTTTTCAATTCTACCATCACTTCAGTGATGATTTTAGTTTTTAATTTCATTTTTTTCCCCACTCAATCAGCTTATGATGCATTTTCTCATGCAGTCACACTATTTCTTCCCTAGCCTCTTAATTAACTGCTCTGTGTTGTCAGCGGTAAATACTTCATAAAGCTTTTTAGACTCACAGCAAAACGTTTGGTCGAGATGTTCACCTTCTTTATGGCAGTGCCTTTAAGGTGAGTGTTCTTCATCTGTCCTTTGTGTTCCAGTTCTCCTTCTCCCGATCCCTCCCTCCCATCTTTCTTCCTTCCTTTCAGGTCAGGGGTCTCACTATGTCATCAAGACTGCAATGCCAAAGTATCATCACAGCTCACCTCAGCCTTGACCTCCTGGGTTCAGGTGATCCTTCCACCTCAGCCTCCTGAGTAGCTGGGACTAAAGGTGTGTGTCAGTTTATTTTTTTATTTATTGTAGTGATAAGGTCTTGATACAATGTTGCCTAGGCTGGTCTTGAAGTCCTGGACGCAAATAATCCTCCCATCTTGGCTTCCCAAAGTGGTGAGATTATAGGCATAAGCCACCACGCCTGGCCAAAAGTGTTCCTTGATTCAGGTTTTTACATAAGTGATAGCTCAGTGTTTTACTTCTCAACAGACAATGCAGATGGACAGTCCTAAGTTCACAATGCAAAATCACCTTCTCCCTCAAGCTACAGAGATAGACATACTACTCCCTGTAAAATAGCAGTTTGTGTAACTCCTTGTTTGGCTTCATTTCCTCAACCTCTTAGATTCAAATCGGTTGTAGAAAAGCTCCTGCCATTAGTTGAAGAAATTCCTTCAGCTTTTGTCAACAAGGGATTTAGGTGTTGTACTGGGGGGGGGGTGCAGGTATATCGTTGTCTTGCAGTTTCATGAAATGTTTCTTGTCAGCTCTGAGCTCCACACTTGTGACATCCTCTCTCCATTCTTCTCACATGCAGCCTGCTTAATCTCTACTGCTCTTGGCAGCAATTTTACCTATGTTGTGGTTTGGGATTTTGACTTGTCTTCTAATTTAGTGGAATATTGGGTTTATGTTTTAGTTCTCCCCTATCTTTGTTGTTTTTAGCGAATTACCAGAAAACAAAAGAAAATGCCAACTTTATAGTACCATCTTCAAACCCCAAATCCAATAAATATCTTAAGAGTATTTTATACTAGACAGAAATTTTATATTTCTGAAAGATAAAGATATGCTTTTATATTACTTTTTTTTTACTGTGGAGTAAAATGTTAACTTTCCACAAAACACTAATTTTCACAAGACCATTAATAGCTGTTTTTGTTTTTAAAACTCACATATGTACACGCGTATTGGTCATAACCTAAGCCAGAAAGTAATCTGATGCTTAAACATAAAAGATACTCATATAAACATATTCAAGACCCATGGCCTATTTCAGGGACAGATTATATATATTATTATAAGCATGCTGTAATCTTAGTATTTGTCTCTGCAGAAGACATACCTGTTTAGTAATAAGAACAACTCACGACCTGTTATGTTAAAAGTCCCAGATTCCATCTGATTTTTGATATGGTTTGAATTGCAGATAGTTTTATATTATGTGTATGTGTGTGTATAGTAAAATTTTAACTCTTAACTAAGTACGTATTTTCCTGTCAGTTACTACTCCTCTACTACTTTTACCAGCACATGCTCAGACATGTTGTGAGCAAAACAAACAGATGCCTGTAATTCCAGCACTTTGGAAGAAAGGATACTCTGAGCCCAGGAATTAAAGACCAACCTAGGCAACACAGTGAGACACATCTCTACGAAAACAATAAATAAAGAAAAGAGACCGAAGAAAAAGGATAACTAAATTCAATGTGTGATCCTGGACTAGAAACAATTCTTTTCTGTCTGTAGACAGCAGAACTGTACCCATGTTTATTTAGAAAATACACAGTAAAGTGTGTAGACATTAAAGACATCAAGTCTAAACTTCACTCTTAAACAATTCATTTTAAAACAAGAGTACTGTGTGTGTATGTAGAAAGATAATGATAAAGCAGATGTGATGAATATTAACATTTGAGGAATTTTAGTAGAATATACAAGAAGTATTTGTACTATTTTTACAACTTATCTCTAAGTTTGAAATTATTTCACAATAAAAAGAAAAAAGACACATAATAAATAAAAACAAAGGCAGTTAAGAAAAACTGTATTCCCTAACAATACTGCTAGGATCATATTTACTGTATTCTAATCAGATCATAAAATTTTAGAGCTAAAAAAAAGGTTATCTCTCTCCAAAACCTCCCAATTTATGGATGAAGACAATGAAGTCAAATGACTTGTGTAAGATCACACCTAATTCAAGGGAGAGCCATAACAAGCATCCAGTTTTGACTTAGCTCAGCAGACTTTCAACTATTGCAAATTTTCTTCATATCTTTATATTGTTGTCTGCTCCCTAAACATGTGATACCAAAAGTTTTGCCTCTATCTTCTGATATATTTTAATAAGTTAGTGTGATGAATGACTTTCAGACAATCTAAATTTTATTCTAAAAGGCATTTACATATTATTGTTCCTAACAATCCTTAATAACTACTGTCAATAAATACGTGAAGATCAGAATACATGTCAAATACTACAGCAAATGTTGAAAAGACAAAATTAACACACGCTACAGTTAGGTCTATGATGATAAAGACCAGGTTTGCATTATTCATCATTTATAACCCCACCTCTTCATACAGTACCCGGCACATAATAAATATTCAAATGATCATTGATATTGCAAAATAAATGACAATCCACAGTACAGGAAAGAAACGTTGCATACAGATAATAATAATATTAGCAGTTTTAACAAAGTGCCATGGACAACTGATAAGAAAGTTATTTTTGCTTGGTAAGATCCAGAAAGGCTTCAGAGATTTAATGACACAAAGTTAAGTCTTGATGGACAAATAAGATTTCAACCATCATGGAAGCAGTGGGGTAAAATAGCCCAAAGGCAAGAAACTACTGAACATTTCTACTGATTTTTAAATAGGCTTACCTATTGTTGCTGCAAGTTCTGGATCAAAAGTATCATCTGTGAACCTCAAGAGCAGGCTAAAAGAAAGGTTAAAATAACAGGTTAGGAATTTGACTTTTCTTTCTAATCATATGGCAAAGGTGTTCATAATTATTACATTTTGTCACAATTAGATGCAGACAATAATAACTAATTTAGGGCCAAGCATGGTGGCTTTCACCTATAATCCTAGCACTTTGGGAGGCTGAAGTAGGAGGACTGCTTGAGGCCAGGAGTTCCAGACTAGCCTGGGCAACACAGCAAGACACCTCATCTCTAACAACAAAAAAATTAGCCAGGCATGTTAGTGCACACCTGTACTCCCAGCTACTTGGGAGCCTGCGGTGGAAGGATTGCCTGAGCCCAGGAGATGGAGGCTAGCAGTGAGCCATGATCATGCTTGTATTCCAGCCTGGATGACACAATGAGACTCCAATTCAAAAAAAAAAAGGAAAAATTGATATAGGTCTGCTCCCAGGACTACTACCTCAGAGCAGGTATATACAGAGGAATTAAATGCAATTTTAAAATTCCAAGAGTAAAGTAGTTTACTAGGAAATATATTCCCCATGTTCCCCTACACAATTCCCCAAATGTGAAAGCTGTTTTTTCTTAAACTGTACTGATATGTCCTTCTGATATTAGCAACATGTCATGCTTTAATTGGCATAGGCAAAAGGGGAAAAAAAGAGTCTTGGAATGCAATTGACTGACCTTAAAAAAAAAAAATCTGATGTGTAATCCACTCTGAATTTAAGCACACACAGAAAGGTGCCTAGCACTTTGCAACAAGAGTATGGCCACAATTTACAAGAGAAGAAGAAAACATAGTTAAAAGAGAGGGTAGAAAGATCACTCTGGTCAAGTGGCACATAGGGTGTATAAAATGAAGCAGGTAACTAGGAGCTAGTGAAGGCTCTTAAAGAAAGGAATGACAAAAATTGCTGCAGGTACTGAAAAGTGGATGTCAATAAAAAGAATGGAAGAGGATCAATGAAAGAAACTGCCATGATTATGCTGAGAGAACAAAGGATTACCTAGGAAATGGTAAAGAAACCAGAAAGAAAGGGATAAAAGCAAAAGACACTAAACTAAAAGGGTACTCTAAGATCTTATGTCTCCCAGAATTAATTTTACTTAATATGAGGCAGAAGTATCAGTTAGTAGAAGCTCTTCAAAAATAAAATCTAAGCTTTTGGTAAAGTCTAGATTTTAAAATTAATCAGTCTTCCCTCATTTTAACTCCTGTTCTACTGACCTGCTTACATTAATAAAATCAAAGAAACAACTGCTGGATGTCTAAATTACAGAAAAATTCTAGGAATATTCCCATAGGTTGTGATTATTGTCACTAGAGACATTTTTGGTCCAGATAGTATTCTGCAAAACCTAATAACCTCCTGGTAGTTTCTAAACCAAGTGTCATTAATTATATTTGAAGGATTAACTCTTCCTTTCTTGGTTTTGTTTTCCAGTGTTTACTGTAAAACTAGCACTACAGAATCAAAACAGAAGAGTCAAATTCCAGGTTTCCTATTTATCATCTTGACTATATTTACTTACTTCCAACAAAAGTTAGGTGACAGCACAAATAAGATTCTTAAAGACTACTTATAAAAATTTCCCTGTTCCCTAACATACTCAGTTACCCATAATTTAAGAATAGAAAAAATATATACAGAGGATGCAAAAAAAATATGCATTTTAAGGAAAAAACTGAATTAAAATTCTAATACTCTATTCTATACTGATAACAAAAGATTAGCCAGGCTCGGTAGTTCAGCCTGTAATCCCGCACCTTTGGGAGGCTGAGGTGAGTGGATTGCCCGAGCCCGCGGGTTCGAGACCCGCCTGGACAGGCAAGACCTCATCTCTACAATAAAATCAAAAAATTAGCCGGGCATGGTAGCGCATGCCTGTAATTCCGGTTACTCGGAAGGCTGAGGCGGAAGGATTGCCGGAGCCCAGTGGGTTGAGGCTGTGGTGGCCGGGAGCAGCCACTGCACTCCAGTCTGGGCGACAGAGTGAGACTCCAACTCAAAAAAACAAAAACAAACAAACAAACAAACAAAAGATGAATACAAGTCACTTTTGACCTCTGCAATTACAAGAGGTGCTCAAAGTGGTTATCATCAGCATCCAGACACTTTTTATTACAGTGAACTAAAAGCAATACATAGACAACAGCCCTTAAAATGTATATACTTTTTTTTTTTTTTTTTTTTTGGCACCCTGGTATCTATACTTGGCCACCGCATAAAATATTATTAAAAAAATAAGGGAACATAAATTTGTAGAGTAGCAGTAATAAGAACAATACCATACAATAATAACAATACTAATATTGGCTATTATTTATTAAACATAAGACACTAAGCCAGAGGTTTTTCTTTCATAATTACTACTCCTTAAAACAGCCCTTGTCATTAATGGTACTTGGTCAGGAAAGGCAGGGAACTGGTGGTATGGTTTGAAGCAACAAATTTTAATATAGGCTCAGAGTTTAAATCATATCTTAGCCAGAGGTACACTGGTAGCCCAAAATATATTCTACATTCTATGTATCCATTTTTCTAGGCAGAGAGTCAAATAGACAGAGTCTATTAGACTTTGAAAGGAATCCACAATCCCAAAATTATTAAGAAGCACCATTCATATAGTATTGTACAGTTACATCTTCATATTTTTGAAGTTAAAGGAGCAAAATACTCTCCATGCAGAGCTAAAGATGGAAGGAAGAAAGTCACTTAGATAAGACCAAATTTATAGTAAACACAGTGTGATTATAACTAATCTGCATTTCTTTAGTTACAAATTAAATTCACCAAAAAAGGATGGCAGGAAGTGTAGAACAGCAATTTAGATAACAGAAGGACTCTATAATCCCTTCTAGTTGCTGACACACTTCACTACATCTTTACTTCACCAGGCCTAGCCACAGAATCATCTTAATCGTTTAACATTAAATAGGGTTTGAGAAGTTTCTATTCCAAACCCTTCACTTTTCAAATGAAGACCTGCAGCATTCAATTGTCACACACAAGGTCACACAATTGGCAGCCTCAGTTCACAATTCTGATCTCCTGACTACTATCACAAACCCTTTACACTCCAACTCTATGAAATAAACTGGAAAATAATCCACTGATTCAGATTAGTTAAGATATCCTTCATTGTCAATAATGCTTCAACAACACAACTGCTATCTCACTTCCACTAGGATCCAGCTCTGTAAAGAAACACAAAGAAACCATTGGTTAAAACCTTTTAAGATCATATTCATGACAAATGTCCTAACTCACTTAAAAGGCACAGACTTCTATTTTAATGGAGTTATTTACTATCATCCAGAAAGGTAAGTGTTCAAGATTGTTTTCCATAGCATATCACATAGGTCAGTGCTTACCCACCTAGAAAAGACAGTTTTCTCCCTAACTGCTCCTTTCTTAAAAGAGGCAAAGCATTAAAATTTAGCAGCGAGTAGTTGATAATTTACCATTACATATTGAGGAAAAAGTTTAAAGCAGATTAGGCCCAAATAAGTTTGCTTAGGGGAAGCAAACTAGGGAGACCAATAAATCCACTTAACAGAACTCATTCTACAAGGAGAACCTCATTTATGTACTCCAGTTAACTAAAATGTTAACACATCTTAACTTGTCACCCATGCAACATATTCAGATAAATTGCCAACCATATATTGAGTTGAAACACATGAAACGACAACCAACTATTCTTGATTTCAAAACCAAAAATTTCATATGTGAGGTCCATATCTCAAGGAAAAAAGGAGATCAAGATCATAAGGGCATGGAATTCCTATTACAATGTTAACTATATTAACCAATTTTTACCCCTCAAATATATCTGTGTAATAGCGGGTGGTGATGAAAAACAGAATCTTATTTAGCCTTTTAACACACACACACACACACACACACACACTACACTATTTTGCTAAATGAGTGTCTCATTCTGTGGTATGTGCAAATCCCTCACTCCAGTATATTCAGAGTACACTAAATGATAAATCCTGTGAAAACGTATTGTCAAACTTTAAAGATACATAAAATTTCAGAATACATTACATAATAAGTTTTCAAATCCTTAAGTAGTTTAAAAAGTCAGATTTTATGAGGTGATTAAAAAGTTATCGGGAAAGATGTATATCAGAAGGTATTGCTGAAATATGAAGCTGATTACAGTCTCTGGAGTTTTAATGGTATTTAAATATGGACATTGCCTAGAATATAACCTACTCATAATCAGATGGCAAGAATGACTTCACTTAAAGAACTCTGTTCCAAGATCTGGATGAAATCACAATTTTCTAGCAACATCTACCTAGATCCATACCTTACCTAACATTCAACTCTAACTGCTGTCAGTATAATTTTCACCAATGAAAAAGTAAGAAACGAAGACACAATACTAACTTGCCCTTTGATCTCCATATGATGTGGCAAAATAATAAGTAAAAATTGGCGGAGCACAGTGGCTACCTCCTGTTATCCCAGCACTTTGAGCCCAGGAGTTCAAGACCAGCCCTAAGCAACACTGGAGACCTCATCTCTACAAAAAATTTAAAAATTTGCCGGGCGTGGGGCACATGCCTGTAGTCCCAGTACTCAGAAGGCTGAGGAGAAAGGCAGGATAGCCTCGGCACCTAAGGTCAAGGCTGCGGTGAGTTGTGATCGTGTCACTGCACTCCAGCCTGAGGGACTGAGTAAGACTTCAACTCAAAAAAAAAAAAAGTAACAATTACATTTTATTTTCAAAGGTCGTCTCACATTTTTACACTAAGTGAATTTTTCAAGCAGTCACAAGACCAAGCAGTTCTTTCACAGCTAATAAAGCAAAACAAACGAAAAAAGAAAAAAGCGACAATAAGCTGCGCCAAAATAGGCGAGGAATGTGATCCATGGCGTCACAAAATTTCCTGTGTAGAATGTGACGTCTTTAGAGAAAGCGCCTCAGAAACCCCAGGGTGACAAAGTTATAGCTCCAAGCTCCGGAGCTTAGGCAGGGGGCACCGGTGTCCTAAAACGAGGATTCAGGGGATAGGTGACAGGATACCCGAACTCGGGGCTGAGAGGGTGGGTATGACAGGCGGCCTGAAGTGGGGCTCAGGCGGGGGTGACAGGCAACCTGGACCAGGGACTCGGGCAAGGGTGACAGGAGGCCTGGACCGGGCTCGGGCGGGGGAGACAGGCGGCCTGAACCGGTGTAGACAGGTGGCCTGGACTCAGGGCTTAAGACAGGCGTACTGGCGGCCTGCACCCGGGCTCGGGTGAAGGGGCAGGCGGCCTGGGCCAGGAGCTCGGGTGAGGGGACAAGTGGCCAGGACCGGGGGCTCGGGTGCGGCACCGCCTCGCAGCATACGCCCGGCCGGGCGACGGCCCTCGGGGTTGTTTTCTTTGTGCTACAGGAGGGAAGCGATTCGAAGGACTTGGGCCTGGAAGGGGCGGTGACCCGGCGGGCGGGCGGGGCGCGGGGCCCAGGAGGCGGCGGAGCCCCGAACCCGGCCCAGCTGGGCCCAGCCCGGCCGCTGCCGTTCCCGTCGCGGCCCAGAAGACAGCAGAGGCAGAAAGGGTCCGCCTCACCTGGACTTGCCCACTCCACTCTCGCCGATGATGAGAATCTTCAAGGTGGTCAGCACGTCCTCGTCCATCCTGACCCCGCTCCGCTCCGAGCCCAGTTGGCCGTTCGGGTCTGCCTCTCAAGCCTTTGGACGGGAAGCTGCCGCGCATGCGCCCCGCCCAGCGGCTGCCACCTTCCTTCCGCACCGGGTGCTGGGGTTGCCGAATCCCGGGACGCCCCAGTTCCGCCTCGAGGTAGCTCCGCGTCGGCTTACACCCAGTCCCAGGCGTCCTTCCGGTAGCGGGCTCTTGCCATGCGCAAGCGCAGAAGGGGAGCGCCGTATGGGCGGTGTAAGCTTCTGCGTGGCGTGAGCTCCTCCCCCAGGCTTTCTCGAACCCTCTTTTCACTTTGTAGGTGGGGGAGGACTGAGGCGTGGGAGTGTAAAGCTGTCTTATTTCAACAGCGGCTCGTAACAGCTGCACTGCCGTGGGAAAGCACTGTGCGCGAAGCATGGCATCTTAAAAGTAGGCCTAGCTGTACCGTGTGGCCTTGTTGTACCTCCAGGCCCGCGCCGCGTCGCGGTGACGCTTCCTGCAGTGCTCTCTGCTTCTTAGACTCGCTATGAAGACTACCCGCCTTACTCCCGAAGAGCACCCTTGGCGCGGCAGTTCCTCTCGAAAGGGAGGTGCGGGAGGTGCAGGTGGTCAGGTGCACCTGCACCTCTCCATGAGAATTGCTGTACCCCGACTGCAGGAGCTGTGGTATACACCGTGTTGCCGCCACTGTGTTATACACCTTGTTCACCGTCAGTGAAGGGACTAAGCCTCGCATAGAACTAGCAAAGTGCCTGGTCCATGGCTCAATAAGTTCTCTTCCTTACATTTGCAGCTAATGTCATAGACCATAGGCATTTCATTAAAGAATACATATAAACAAAGTTTACAATAAGTTAATAATTTGTTAAATACCTGGAGAAGCTCTTCCACCAGATATCTAAATGGCTCCCTCACTTTTAGGTGTTTGCTCAGACGCCTCCTGAACGAGGCCTTCCCTGTGCATGCTACTGAAATCTGGCCATTCCTCTGGCATTGCCTAGACATCTTTGCATTGTTTTTGTGTATAGCACTTACCACTCCCGAATTTCCTATACATTTTACTACTTTATTTGTTCACGAAAAAGACATCTCATGAGGGCAAGGATTTTTTGACCTGTTTTGTTTACTGTTATGTCCTCAGTGTCTAGAGTACTTTCTGATACATATGTGCTAAATAAATATCTGATGAATAATTTGAGTGAATGGTTCAGACTCTGTTCCTAACCTTAGAGAATGATGTCAATGATGTCAATCCTTTTATAAAATAGCGCTTGAAACTCCCATCACGTCTACCTAGCTTACTTTTTGTGATGGCATCAAGACTTTGTTTGTGAGATTCACAGTATTGTCAAACACTCCCACTCTGGGGCAGTAATTCTAAAAGTGTGGTCCCCAGATGCGTAAAGATCCCCGAAAATCTTTCAGGGTGTCTGTAAGACCAAACTATTTTCATGCTTATTCTCTCACGAGATTATTCTCTCATGAGTTTTCTAGAGGCTACATAATGTGATAGTAAACCAGATTGAAGGAAAAACCAGACAGGAAAATCCAGCTGTTTTGAGGGAAAAAAAATTGCCAACTATATATCTGACAAAGGCCTAACATCCAGGATCTACAAGGAACTTAATTATGACAAAAGGAAAAAAACAAACAGCCCCATTAAAAAATGGGCAAAAGGCATGAATAGACACTGCTTTAAAGAAGATATATGGGCAGCCAACAGATACATGAAAAAGTGCTCAGCCTCACTAATCATCAGAGAAATGTAAATCAAAACTATATTGAGATACCACCTAACCCCAGTAAGAATGGCCATCATTAATAAAACAAACAACAACAGATACTGGAGAGGATGTGGAGAAAAGGGACGACTTCTACACTGCTGGTCGGAATGCAAACTAGTTCAACCTCTATGGAAAACAGTGTGGCAATTTCTGTAAGAACTAGAAATTGACCTTCCATATGACCCAGCAATCTCCCTATTGGGAATATACCCAGAGGAACTCAAATGATTCTACCAAAAAGATACCTGCACACGCATGTTTACTGCAGCATTATTCACTGTAGCAAAAACACAAAACCAACCGTGCTGGCCATCATAACTACACTGGATAAAAAAATGTGGTACATATACCCAATGGGATATTATGTAGCCGTAAAGGACAAACACATGGACTTCGCAGCAACTTGGATGGATTTAGAGTCTATCATACTCAGTGATCTATCACAGAAACAACTGAGTACCAAGTGCTGAGTACCAAGTGCTGAGTACCAGTGGACCCTGAACATTTGCCATAATACTATAAGAAAGGGATTGGCAGTAGTGGTATATTGCCAGGGTGGGAGGGGACACAAAACATCAAAAGCATACCTGATCTCAAATCAGGCAAATTTGGGATCAAAGACAGGCCCAAACTTTATTTGTACGATGCCCACTTATATACCTAATCCTGAATTTTAAAATAAAATATATATTTTAAAAAGGAGAATTCAGCTGTTTTCTTTTAAACCAAATATTAAACAGAGTTCCTAAAATGTAAAACATTGTCATTCTTCCCATTTTTTGGTGTGCTAAGGTAGTTATTTTTATAAGCATTTCTATTAGTAATAAGCTGATTATTATTAAGTGAATTAATACATATGTTTACATTTTCTCAGTTTTAATTTAATTTATTTTTTATTTGCATCAGCGACTTACTCTGTCTCTTAGACTGGAGTGCAAAAGTACAATCACAACTCACCACAGCCTCAACCTCTTGGGCTCAGGCATCCTTCCACCTCAACCTCCCAAGTAGCTGGGACTATGGCAAACATCACCACACCCAGCACTATTTTTACTTTTTTATTTTTTTGTAGAGATGAGATCTCACCATATTGCCTAGGCTGGTCTCAAACTCCTGGCTCAGAAGGAAATCAGAAGCCACCACTCCCAGACCTCAGTTTTAATTTCTTGTAGGGTAAAAGTCAATAGATATAACCTCACAGCCAGGCTCAGTGGCTCAGCCTGTAATCCTGCGCTTTGGGAGGCTGAGGTGAGTGGATTGCCTGAGCCCGCGGGTTCGAGATCCGCCTGGGCAACTTGGCGAGACCTCATCTCTACAATAAATCAAAAATTAGCCGGGCGTGGTAGCGCACGCATGTGCTTCCAGCTACTTGGAAGGCTGAGGCGGAAGGATTGCCGGAGCCCAGCAGATCGAGGCTGCAGTGGCTGGGAGTGGCCACTGCACTCCAGTCTGAGTGACAGAGTGAGACTCCAACTCAAAAAAAAGAGAAAAACCTCATAATCAAAAGCTCTTTTGAGTCCTCATTTATTTGTAAGAGTATACAATAATTTGTATAACCATAAAGTTTGAGAACTGCTGAATGGTGCTATTCATACCAAGATAAATACAAAAACTAAAACCTCCTTATCAATAAGCCCAGGACTACGCAAAAAGTAACAGTGTTGACAACCATGGGCAATACCGTGTTCTCTTGGATTCCTTCTATCTCTTGACCATTTCTCAGTTTTTGTGTGATCTTCTTGTTCATCTTTTAAACATTTTTGTCCTTTGGGTTTTGCCTGGTTTTGTCTTCCTGCTCTACCTACACTGTCCCCTGATTGTCTTCTTAGACTTACATGGCTTCTTCATCACCATTCACTTTGACGAGTTCCAGATTCTGTCTCTGGCTGAGATTTCTCTACTGAGGTTCAGGCCATCATACACAGCTGCCAAGACATCTCCATATGGGCATGCCAAGTTGGGGTATGCTGAGATAAACGTGCCTGACACTGAGCTCACTATCTTTTCATCTACACTAGCTTTTTTTTCTGATTTCCTTCTTAGTGAATGACATTAATACCCACTTAGCTTCCTCTCCCTCACTTCCCACATCCTTCTAGTCCTCACAGTTCTACACCTTAAGCATGTCTAAAACTTATTCACTATTTTCACCTCTTCCTCATGTTTACAGTCAGGTCTTCAGCATCATCTGTTTGTGGATTACCATATCAGCTGCCCAATTGGCCTTTCTGCCTCCGCTTTCCTCTCCTCTCACACTATCTTCTATACTGCAGCTAAAATAGTATTTCTAAAATGCAAATCTGAGTCACCTGCCTTCTTAAAAGCACCAATAGGCTACTTAGTGCTTTTACAAGTGTTTGTTCTCTTTTCGTAAGACCTGATTATGCCTCCAACCTCATCTCTTGCTATTTCATGCTTTGCAACTGTGTTCAAGCCAAACCAAAATCCTTTCCTATTTTCAGTGAGCTATTTTTTGCTTGTCTCCAGGACCCTGTACATGTTGTTCCATCTGCCTGAAGTACTCTTCCTGTCTCCCATTTCCTGAGCATACACAAGCACCCATACTTTTGCTTGGACAGCTCCTACTCATCCTTTATATTTGTATTCCAGATTTGAATCCCGTTCTCTGGGATGACTTTCCTGTCTTCCCAGGCCAGCATCACGTGCTCCTCTGAAGTATTCTCCTATTGTCCTATGTTTCCATTGTGGTATATATCCCACAGTATTATGATTAGCTTCGCAGTCCCTGGCAACTCCGGCGCCTGCGCCCCGTGAAGGACCCTTATCCCACAGCATTATAACTATATGCTTAATTGTCTGTTCCCCTACCAGAATGTGTGCTTCCTGAGAGCAGAATTGATTAATGTCCCGCTCATTGTTTTGTCGCCAACATCTAGAACAATACCTACCCTAGTGTAGTTGCTTAAAAAATATTTGTTGATAGAAAAACCCAAGTCATTCCAAAAGAAAAGTTAATTGGAAAAAGAAAAAAGAAAAAAATTTAAAAAACAAAAACCCCAGGTCATCATCCTCAGGTATTTAGAACAAATGTAGACTGCTTGTTTATTTGTTGTTTATATAGGTTTGAGATGTCTCTTGAATCTCTATCTTGAGTGTTAGGTCTAAAAAATAACCAATCCCCCCCCCAAAAAAACAGTTACTTATAGTGCATATCCATTATCACATACTGCTAGAAAGAAAGCATTCATGCACAGATAAGGAAAGACAGTATTTTATATGCAAAATGAGGGATATATACAATAGGTGCTCAAGAAATTCAGACAAAGAGTATTTGATCATTGAAGCTTAGGGCAACCAGAAAAGACTTCACAAAGGAAGCAGGACTTGAAAGAAAGGTGCAATTTTTGCTGCCTGTGCTTTTGAGGTCTTAGTCATAAAATATTTGCCTAGACCAATGTCTTAAAATGTTAATAAACAAAGATTCAAGACAAATTTAACAGAGTTTAATTGAGCAAAGACCAATTTGCAAATCAGGCAGCCTCCTGAAAAACAGTAGGCTCAGGGAGCCACATGGTGGAAGAAGATTTATGGACAGAAAAGGAAAGCAATGTACAGAAAAAGGAAGTGAGGTACAGAAACAACTGAATTGGTTACAGGTCAGCTTTGCCTTATTTAAGCCTGGCTTGAATAGTTGTCTGCCCTTGATTGGTCAAAACTAGATAATTGACACAAGAGAAGGCTACAGTCTGTTTGTACATCCAAGTAGGTTGCAGTTCACCATGTGAGAGGTTACAGAGACATTTCTAGGCAGACTCAAAATATGCAAGGAGGCAACTTTGGGTTAAACCTAATTTAACATTCCTATGTTTTCCCCCTATGTTTTATATAGGTGAAATCACCTATATAAAACATATGTAGGGTCACAGGGTAGAAACTGTGGAAAAGACTGGAGGCATAAGTTAAAAGTTAACAAATCCATTGTTTCTAAAACTGAATTCCACATGTTCTCACTTATAAGTGGGTCCTAAACATTGGGCACATGAGCACAAAGATAGAACAAGTGACACTGGCATTGATAATGGGGGGAGGAAGAGAGAGGGAACAAGGGGCACACAACCACCCACTGGGTACCACATCCACTACCAGGGGAGAGAGGACTCACTAGTAGCACTGCAGTTTACTTATGTAGCGAATCTTCACATGCATCCCACAACTCTAAAGTAAAATAAAATAAAATTTGAAAAAACAAATCTATTGATTCTAAGTTTTTTTCTAAGCTTGCCTTCTTTCCTGCATATTTTCTTGCACAGAGTTACTTCAATAGACAACAGTCACTAATAATTGATTATCTTCATGTCTTGACTCATGGGGGAAAGCTGCCCATGAGATTGATAAACTTATTTTCTCTTAAACAATGAGCCTTAGGTCCTGTAGACCTCCCTGATGGTATGGAGGAGTTTCATCAGTCTGCTTCCTTTCTGTAAAGCTATAGGCAGCTATGATGGCTTATTGCCTGGGAATAAGGCCACTGGTGGTCCTAAGACTTATAATTTCCCTAATTGCTATGGTAAAACCTAAGATTGGTATTTGGAATATTTTTCAGATTTTGCATTTTGGCAGACCAACTGGTCCCACCTGGATCCATGACGCATGCTAAGGAGTTAACTCAGCCAGTCCCAACCTCCAAGGTTTGGTACACAAAGACACCCCATTACTTCATCCCCAGCCAATCAGTAGCACCCATTCTCTAGCCCCCTGCCTGCCAAACTATCCTTAAAAATCCAAGCCTAAAAATTCTAAAGGAGGCGGATTTTAGATATATCTCCTGTCTCCCACTTGACTGCCCTATGAAAATTAAACTCTTGCTTTACTGCAAAGACTGAATTGGCTTTCTGTGCAGTGGGCATAAGAACCTGCTCAGGTTTTGATAGTGGTTTTAAAGTTTCATGTGTTATATTTAAGTCTTTCACCCATTCTGAGTTGATTTCTATGTGTGGTGAGAAATAAAGGTCCAGTTTCATTCTTCTGCATATGGATGTATAATTTCCAGCACTGTTTATTGAAAAGGGAGTCCTTTCTCTAATGCATGTTCTTGGTGCCTTTGTAGAAAATCAATTGGCTATAAATATGTGAATTTATTTCTGGGTTCCCTATTCTGTTCCATTGGTCTGTGTTTCTGTTTTTATACCAATGCCATGCTGATTTGATTATTACAGCCTTGTAATATATTTATATTATAGACTTGTAATATATTTTGGAAGCTGGGCTCGGTGCCTCAGCCTGTAATCCCACGCTTTGGGCGGCTGAGGTGAGTGGATTGCCTGAACCAGCGGGTTCGAGACCCGCCTGGACAACTTGGCAAGACTTCATCTCTACAATAAATTAAAAAATTAGCCGGGTGTGGTAGCGCACGCCCGTAGTTTTAGCTACTTGGAAGGCTGAGGCGGAAGGATCTCCGGAGCCCAGCAGGTTGAGGCTGCGGTGACCGGGAGCGTGCCACTGCACTCCAGTCTGGGCAACAGAGTGAGACTCCAACTCAAAACAAAACAAAACAAAACAAACAAACAAACAAATATATATATATATATTGGAATCAGACAGTGTGATGCCTGATGCCTCCAGCTTTGGTTTCTGGGGGGAGGGGGTTGCTCAGAATTGTGTTGACTATTCTGGCTTTTTTTTTTTGGTTCCATACAAATTTTTCTCTTTCTGTAAAAATGATACTGGCATTATAATAGAGATTACATTGCTTTTGATAATATGGTTATTTTAACAATATTAATTCTTCCAATCTATGAGCATGGGATGTCTTTCCATTTGTTTGTGTCCTTTTCATGTTCTTTCCTTGGTGTTTTGTAGTTTGCCTTGTAGAGGTCTTTCACTCCCTTGGTTAAATTTATTCCTAGGTGTTCTATTGTTTTGTGTGTATTGTATTGTGAAAAGGATTGTCTTCTTAATTTCTTCCTCAGCTAGTGAACTGCTACTGATTTTTTGTGATGATTTTGTATCCTGTAACTTTACTGGATTTATTTATCAGATCTAAGAGATTTTGGTACCAAAAAAAAAAAAAACACTAAAACTAGAACTACCATACAATTCAGTAATCTTTCTACCAGGTACTTATCCAAAGGGAAAAAAAAGCATATATTTATGGGATGCCTGCACCCCCCATGTTTATATCTGCACTATTCACAATAGCCAAGATGTGGAATCAACCTAAGTGTCCATCGTGGACAATTGGAAAAAGAAAATGTGATATGTAGACACAATAGTATACTATTCAGCCATATAAAAGAATGAAATCATGTCATTTGCAGGAACATGGTTGGAACTGGAGGTCATTATGTTGTAAATCAGGCACAGAAAAACAAAAATCACAAGTCTCACTCACATGTGGAACCCCCCCCAAAAAAGGTGATCTCATGGAGGTGGAGAGTAAACTAATAGATACCTGACAGTAAAGGGAAGGGTGTGTTTGGAGGGGTGTGAAGAGAGGTTAGTTACTGGATAAAAATATACCATTAGATAGAAGGAATAAGCCCTCATGTTCCATAGAACAGTGGAGTGACTACAGTTAAGAACAATGTATTACATATTTCAAAAGAGCTAGAAGAGAGAACTTGAAATGTTCCCAACACATAGAAATGATAAATATTAGAGGTGGTAGATATCCCAAACATCCTGACTTGATTATTACAGATTCTATGTATGTAACAAAATACCACATGTGCCCATAAATATGTACAAATATTATGTAAGAACTTTTCAAAATCAAAAAAGAAGTAGCCTGAAGTAACCTGATGTTAACTAATCAGTTGTTTCTCTATTGTTCCGTTTCCCTGTCCCAGCCTTCCTAAAAAGTAGCTCTGAAATGACTAATGTGATCTCCGCTTCTACTTTCTTCAGCTCTTCTTTCCATACAGTCATACTTTTCTGCTCAGCTCATCAGAACACTTACTCTTTTGTTTTTAAAGCAGGATTTATTAAGAGGACAGAAAAGCTACCACAATGGGAGGGGACCTGAGGGAGTTGCCAAGAACACTTATTGTTTATGGAATGAAGTTTTGTCCCATTCGAAAAGCCAATTGAGATCTTTAAACTAAATTAGTTGTAATTTGCTTCTTAACATTACAAAATGCTATATCATCTCAGCATTGGAATCTGTTATCTTTTTGTGTTAAAATTTTCCTGATTCTTTGTAAATTGAGTAATTTTGGATTATATTCTGAACAGTTCACATACTATGTTAGGAAACTTTGAGTCTTTTTAAAATTTTATGAAGAATGTTGATTCTTTGTTTAAGCAAGGAGCCTACCTGTTTGGGGCCAGTAAACAAGTTCCAGCCTACCTCTGTCAGCTGTGGTTCCAATGTCAGTTCAGCTTTCAGAGCCTTTACAGGGCTATTGGATCTATCCAGTGTATGAATCACCCAGTGGCCAATTTGGTATAAAAGAAGTAGTCTTTGGTATGCTGAGTGGGATCAGACCCAATCATGTGAGCTCATAACTGTATAGAGTCTCTCTTTGGAGTTCCTGCCTCTCCTAATCTGCTTAGTACTTTCTGACTCCTCATAGATCCTCATTCCAGTCCTCGAGCCAGAAAGCGAGGACTTTAGTTACCCCTACTATGCCATGAACTTTGATAACTGAACCCATGTGAGATGGTGGGAGGGCCAAGAGAAAAAAAGTGCCAGAGGGCAATAGTTTGTTTAAAGTTCTGTATTCTATATTCCATAAAGCTATGTATTCATCCATTCCTTCTCTCTCTGTTGTTTCTTGAGGGGATCAAAATATGCCACCTAAAATATGCTGCTTTGGCATAAGGACTATTTTGAACTAAAGGCATTTGAGATGCAACATATGTACAAAGAATCCTTACCAAAGTTTCCCTTCTCTGACCAAAAGCAGAAATGTCTGAGAAGTGACTGCCACAAATCCCCTTTCCTGTAGAAGATTTATGACCATGTAGATGGAGGCGCTTTGCTTCTCCCATTTGACAGTCAGCCACACCTGAGACAGCATGGTGAAGGTGAAGGCTGGAATAAGGGATTTTGGCCATATTGGGCACCTGTGTCTTTGCCATCAATGACCCCTTCATTGACCTCAACTCCACGATCTGCATGTTTCAGTGTGATTCTATCCATAGCAAATTCTATGGCACCAGCAAGGATGAGAACAGGTGGTAGCTTGTCATCAATGGAAATTCCATGGGTATTGGCTACAATATCTTGAAACCACAACTCCACTGAGCAGAGAGGATGGTTTTTCTCCCTAAGAGTTTTGCCTGCTGCAGGCTCCTGCTGCCACTAGCTGCTGTTGCTGTCATGGGATTGCTTGGCGGTTGGGGCTCAGGAAAACAAAGAGAATAAATGAAAGAGAACTAGATTTCCACACTCTTACGGACGTAGGGGTTGCCTTTCCCTCTCCTCAAGTTACAACCAGCGAACTTCTTGAGCTCTCTCTGTGCTCTACGGCTCTTAGCCTAAGCTGGGAGACATCGGAGAAAGGAGAAGAAAGGAAAACTCAATTTCATATTCAAATTGTGGTTTTCTTTCCCAAGCCATATGCTACTATTTACTTTTCAGATTCCTCAAGTAGGACTCCTTACATTCTTTCCAGGTTTTATAGCTTCATTCAGTGAGAGAGACAGAGTAAAATGTATTTATTCCATCTTATCCTAAACTGGGCCCTTTTACCAGTTTTCAGGTTTGGAATTTCTGGCTCTCCAGTCCAGGGCTCGATCTACTGAATAACAAAAATAATCTACCATGTCAAAAGCCAAAACTTGAGCAGATTGTCTCTGATTAATGTATCTAAAACATCATAATGTATATGTCATTCACAATCCTTGATACACGTAGTGGATAGTGGCAGGGTCTGTCCCATACTATTTTCAATCCATCAGCCCAGTTATATTGCCAAAGGATTATCCATTTAGGAATAGGCTACCTGCCCTCTCCCTGGCCTGATGAGTCAACCCAGCACCATATCAAAATCTCTTGCCCTGCTGCCCTCACATATGGGTACTCATGACAAGCATGCCTTAGCACCAGTGCACCAGGAGGTGTTGGCAAACATGCACCATGGAGAGTCTGGACCCCCACCTGACTCTTCTACCTAGAACCTTGGGAAACTCAGGGCTTTTCTGCTCATGGTGTCAGGGTTTCATGGCTCTGTGGATTAAGCCAGCTAGGTGGACCTCTTTCCAACTTCATTCCTGCCAGCCCCATTGCCTGCGGGCTGTGTCCTGTTCTTTTTCTCTAGATTTGATAATTCTTAGAACACCTGGCTCTGTATCTAACACTCATATTGTTTGCATTCCAAAGCAAGCCTGTCTTTTAAATCAGGTTCTCCTTGCTATCAAACTGGACTGAATCTATCTATCTCTGTTAGTTTTGGCCTTTTGTTGGTAGAACAATTCTCTCACCTTCTATTTATGACACTTTTTGTATCTGTCTTTTTTCTTAATGCATTGACTAGCATTCTGGGGAAAAAATTATACAATCTTGACAATAACAAGCATCTTTTTTTTTCTTGTTTCTTATTTTAATGGGAATGTGTAGAATTTCACCTGTGGCTTATTATTTCTCATAATTTATTAGTGCGATGTATTATGTTGGATTTTATAATGGATTTTATGTTATTCTATCCTAAGATTTTCATGATTCATCTTGGTAAATTATTCCTTTATATATTGTTCAATTCTATTTTCTGGCATTTTATGAGTTTGCATGTATGGATACATACTGAAGTGAGACCAATTTTCTTGTAAGTCACTATCACTTAGAGATGGGGCAGCACAGCAGGTATTGCTCCAAGATAAGCACCGATGTCACATACAGGAAATTCTTTATAGAAGAGTAGATATTCATTGTTTCTAATTCCTCCAAATTTATTTCCCCTTCTTCAGTTAGCACTCCTGTTTTCCTTGGGAAACCTCTCCCTTAATGTCATTTGAGAGAAGTCGATCTCCTATCTCATCAATTCTGGGGAGTGCTCATAACTGAGGTCCCACTAACCAACTCACTCCCCTAAACAGAGTGATATAATTCATAGGTGGGCATGTGATTCAATGGGCTAGAATTCTAAGGCTCCTGCTAAAACTGTCAGAAGAGAGAAGTCCCTTTTGCAAAGAAATGCCAAAAAGTTAACACAGGACCCTGGAGGTACTAAAAGCCCTCCAGTTAGCCAGATAAGGAACCCAGAGAGACTGAGCATGGTGGTGCATGCTTGTAATCTCAGCACTTTGGGAAGCAAGGTTGGAGAATTCAACCTGGGCAACATAGTGAGAACTCATCTCTATAGTAAAGAATACTCTTAATTTTTTTTTAAAGGAAAAAGAAAAAAAATAGAATCCAGAGAGAAGAAAGTAGAGCCAAGGGCTGGAGGGAGACAGTGCCTGACAACACCATTTGATCCTCTGGATTGAGCCAGACTCACAATTAGATACTCATAGATCTTTCTGTGATGTGAGCCAATAGACATGAGTCCTTTACAAGGAAATTATGAACTATTTTAAACACACACATCTGAGTAGAGAATATTATGATGCATATCCAGTTTTACCAAGTGTGTTAAGCATCATACATTAGTTGTTTCAGTACAAGCATTAAACATTAAAGACAGGTTTGAGGCACCCACATGCTCCTCCCTGGCCTGATTCTTTTCCTCTTACGCAAACATAATTATCATGATAAATTCAGTAGTTAGCATGCCCATACATAATGCTATATTTTTACTACCTATTTTTGTATACTTACATCTTTTGTTACAGAATCTTAAACTTCATAATTTTATCAAATTATAGAGATACTTCTACAACTTGCCTTTTTCATCCAATGTTATGTTTTGGGGATCTAACTATGCTGAGAGACAGCTGTAATTAATTTAAAGTGCTGTATTCTATGTTCCATGAAGCTGTGTTCATCCATCCCCCCTGCCCTGATGTTTCTTTAGGGGATCAAAATATGCCACTTTGGCAGAAGAACTATTTTGAGCTAAAGGCCTTTGAGATTCAACAGATGTACAAAGAGTCCTTCCCAGAGCTTCCCTTATCTGACTAAAGCAGAAACTTCTGAGAAATGATTGCCACAAATCCCCTTTCCTGAAGAAGATTTATGGCCATGAAGATGGAGGCTCTCTGCTCCTCCCATTTGACAGATAGTTACATCTTCTTGCGCAGCACCAGTCACACCTGAGACACCATGATGAAAGTGAAAGCTGAAGTAAGGGATTTGGCCATGTTGGGCACCTGGTCACCAGGGCTGCTTTTAACTCTGGCAAAGTGTACATTGTTGCCATCAATGACCCCATCATTGACCTCAACTCCATGGTCTGCATGTCCCAGTATGATTCCACAAGTTCCATGGCACCATCAAAGATGAGAACAGGTAGCTTGTCATCAATGGAAATCCCATCACCATCTTTTAGAAGCCAGATTCCCCCAAAATCAAATGGGGGGATGTTGGCACCGATTACATTGTGGAGTCCAGTGGCATCTGTACTACCTTGGAGAAGACTGGGACTCGCTTAGAGGGAAAGCTAGAAGGGTCATCATCACAGCCCCCTTTGCTGCACACCCCATGTTTGTGATGGGTGTGAACTATGAGAATGACAAAAACAATCTCACAATCATCAGCAGTGCCTCCTGCACCATCAACTTCTTAGTCCCCCTGGCCAAGGTCATTCATGACAACTTTGGCATGATAGAGGGACTCATGACCACAGTTTATGCTATCATTGCCACTCAGAAAACCATGGATAGTCCCTCTGGGAAACTGGTGTGATGACTGTGGGGCTCTCCAAAACATCCTCCCTGCCTCTACTGGTGCTGCTAGGGCTATGGGCAGGGTCATCCCTGAGCTGATGAGGGAGCTCACAGGCATAGCCTTCCAAGTGCCCACTGCTAACATGCCAATTATGGACCTGACCTGGTGTCTGAAGAAACCTGCCAAATATGATGACATCAAGGAAGTGGTGAAGTAAGCATCCAAAGGCCCCCTCCAGGACATCCTGGGCTATACTGAGCACCAGGTTGTCTCCTCCAACTTCAACAGTGACACTCACTCTTTCATCTTGGATGCTGGGGCTGGCATTGCTCTCAATGGCCACTTTGCCAAGCTCTTTTTCTCTTAGGGCAATGACTGGCTAAATCTACAGGGTGGGGCACCTTATGGTCCACATGGCCTACAGGGAGTAAAAGCCCACTGGAACACCAACCTCAGTGAGAGCATGAGAGGAAGAGAGAAGCCCTTTGCTGCTGGTGAGTCGCTACCACACTGTGTCCCCACCACCCTGACAATCTTCCCTCTTCACAGTTTCCATACCAGACTCCCCTGAAGAATGGAGGGTGGGCTAGGGAGACCCACCTTGCTATGTACCATCAATAAAATCTCTTGTTATTCAAAACAAAACAAAATAAAACAAAAAGTAAGAAAAGAAAGAGGAAAGTTGGTGCCAAAATGGACCTTCACAAACAAATCCTGTTCCATTGGTTTCCCCTGTATATTTACATTCCCGTAGTTCAGCTCTTGAAACCTAAAATCTTTTCCTTTGTCTTCTCTACAAATGTATTGTTCTTTGTTCAATGCTGTTTAAGCCCAGGTCCTAGCCACTCTTTTGAGTTACTCCTCATGAGTTTCTCTTATGTATTTATACTTGGCACATGTTAATAAACTCTGTTTTCCTCTTGTTAATCTGTCTTTTATCAGTTTAGTTCACAGGTCCCAACTAGGAACCTAGGAAAGTAGAGAAGGTGGTTTTCCTCCCCTACACTTCCAGTGTTTTGCTAGTATACCCTCTTTTCCTTATGTAAAACTCCCTTTATTTGCCAACCCAAGAGACCTGATTGGCACATTTAGAAAAATCTTTAAAAGCTCCCCATATCTCTCCCTTCAAGGAGCCTCAAATCCCTGGCATCTGAGTCAATCCTGGTGAAGAACTTGCTTTTGGAAAACTGTCATAAAGTGAAGGTATTATCCAAGAAGAACCAAAGATAAATGCATCATATTTTGCCCAGAGTACAGAACTGCTATTACCTTTGGTAGTTGTCACCTAAAAGAAGACAGGACCCTAGGTGGAAAGCATTAGATAACCCTCTACATGAGAAACTTTGAAGAAGGAGAACAGGCCTGAGCACAGTTGTAACTGGGGGAGACTGGTGATCTGGGCTTGGCATAAGAGTACCAGGTACCTGGGAAGGTCAACACCTTTGCCTTAGAAGGGAGACATAAAACACCAACTTTGTTAATTAAAGACAGCAGGGACTAATCAGACAGACCATTCGGTCATTGTGAGATCTGAGGTAGGCCATTTGAGTTTTTTATTTATTTATTTTTTGAGTTGGAGTTTCACTCTGTCGCCCAGACTGGAGTGCCATGGCCGCTCCCGGCCATCGCAGCCCCGACCTGCTGGGCTCCAGTGATCCTTCCACCTCAGCCTTCCAAGTAGCTAGAGCTACAGGTGCGCGCTACCACGCCCGGCTAATTTTTGATTTATTATAGAGATGAGGTCTTACTGCCCAGGCGGGTCTTGAACCCGCAGGCTCAGGCAATCCACTCACCTCAGCCTCCCAAAGGCACGGGATTACAGGCTGAGCCATCAAACCCGACTGCCATTTGAGTTTTTAATCCTTGTTTTTTTCATTTGTAAAATGAAATGAATTATACCTTCCTTTAGGAGTTGATTGTATTATATAATATTAAATGTGTGTGTGTGTGTGTGTGTGTGTGTGTGTGTGTGTGTGTGTGCGCGCGCACGCGCGCACGCGCATAGTGTCTGGCAAATTACAAATCCTTAATAATGATGACTGATGTTACTATCATTAATTTAGTGGTCTCATCAGTTATGACAGCCATGAGTCATGATAGCCATCAGTGACAATTACTACCCAGGGGTTGCATTCGAGGTGTGATGAGAAATCAGTTTCAAAGATAGTACTTAAAGGTAGGAGGTTTACCAGAAAGTGTATCTTTTCTTCTAGCAAAGGTGGCCAGAGGAAGGCACAGTAGAACTAGAGAAGACTTGGCTTCCCTTGGGAGTGGATTATACTGATCAAATCTTCATCACAGGGATATAAGCTCTTCTGATCATTCCTGAAAGTAAATTAGGATAAAGTGGAAGTATTTTGTGTTTCTAACAACTTAAGGATAGTTCCTTAGTTTGGAATAAAAGAATGCCCTATCTAGTGAGAATCAAATATGGAATCAAGAACTATGTCTCAGAGTTGACAAAATATGTAAACACCAACTTTCACATTTAAACACAACTTTATGAAAGAATTCTCCAAGGAGAGGCTGAGAAGTTGCAATGCTTTTCAACCTTAGTTGCACTTTAGAAACATCTGGAACTTTAAAACGAATGGTGCTGGATGCTATCCCTCGAAGAAACTCTGATGCCATTGGGTTAGGGTAGGGCATGATTTTTTTGTTGCTTTTTCCAATTCTTCAGTAATTCTAATGTGCTGCCAGGGATGAGACACAACTAAGGAGGAGAACGCCACAGCTTTAGTCATGTATGTTCAGAGATAGTGCAAAATGGTGGTGTTGGTGTTTCTGTGAACAGCAAGTTTCACATGCAGTTAGTGTGAGCTCTGCTGGCAAAGCTGTAATTTCTATTATAATAGAGCATATACATGGAACCCAAGGAAAATTGGAAGTTCTCAGGTGACTAGGAAAGGACCCCACCTAAGAAAGACTGACAGACTCTGAGAAATCCCAAGACAAGGACTGATGAGGTTTCACTCTCCCTCTCGATCCCTTAAACCACAATATTAACATGGTCATTACATTTTTAATAACTTGTATACAAACTAATATAAACAATTGTTCCTCATGTATGAACTTCTGATTGGATGCGACCAAGTTACTGCACTCATTGCACAGCTCTTGGTTGGAGAGCATATTATGGCATATACACACTCCCTGTCATTAGAAAACATTATTCTGACTGATAAAGAGAACAAAGGCTTCTGGAATGCTTCTAATGTTCTGATTCTTGTTCCAGGTGCTGGTTACACAGGTATGTTCAGTTTATAAAAACTAATAGAGATGTACACTTAGGAATTGTGTACTTTTCAGTATGTATTTTATACTTCAGTACAATGAATGAAAAAAATATTAAAAACAGACTAACCACTGCCCCTTTTCAAAGTATCTAGGGGGTGATTAGAAAATTCTCACTGATGAGAAAATAAATGTCATTTTGAATTCTTCCACTTACAGAGCTTGAGAGAAGTTAAATGGGGGAGAGGAGGTGGTTACAGAAGAAAGACAGAAATTGCAAAGTTTCTGTCAGTTCTTCAGTGCTGCATAGGGTGAACAGGTGGCCTTTTCTTTAGCAAAGTGATTTATGTCTTCAAATATGCAGAGGTAGACAGAGTTCAACATGAGGAGGGAGTGGAGAGCCTATTACTCGCTCCTGTAAATAAACGGATTCTAATTTAGAAGGCAGTCAAAGGCAAAGGAACCTGGGGAATCTGGGAGTAAGAGGGTCACTTGAGGGAGAGGACTAATTAAGCTGGTGATGACAAACTGGAGCCTGGAAAAAAGTCCCCGTGGACTGGGAATACATTCTGAAGATACAGTGGCTAAAGGGTTTCTAAGACAAGGGATATCTAATATTTAATTTCAAACTTGTTTATATAGCTACAATGAAAACCTTCTACTTTGCTCCAAACCCCAGTAACATCTCTACCTTAGCTATCTGCTGTATAATATTACTAAATACAAACCAGACAGATGGAAGGATACTGTATCTTACTGAGCCAGAGACCAGAGAGACTCTGTTGATTTGGTTATTTGCTCTTGCCTGTTGAAGAGCATTGACTTGAATTTCCACTTAGTGATGATACACGCATGCCTGAAACTTGGATTTGGGGCCAGATCCATAAACTGTAAAATGGAAAAGTGTGACAACCACTATGAAAAATGACCTGATCTTTACAACAGAGCTAATTCTGACATAGACTATAATTATTACTTTCACCTTCAAGTGTGAAAAATCAGTGTCTCACTGGCAGCTGTGATGTGGGATAAAGAGTAGTAAAACTTTAAGTCAGAAGATTACCTGTATTCCACGGGAAAGCTACTTATCTCTAAGGTTTTTGCCTCTTCTAGAAAATGAAAGAAAATAACTCCTATGTAGAGATTCTCCAACATCTAAATAAAAGATTATGTATTTGAGGCAAGTCCTTTAGCAGTTGGCAAATGCTCAGTAAACTTTAAGTCATTTTCTTCTTTCTCTTCCACAATATTATACATGGAAGTTTTTGTTATTGTTTTGTTTTGTTTTTTGAGATGGGGGGGTCTTACTGTTACCCAGGAAGGAGTGCAATGACACAATCACGGCTCACCAAAGCCTCAAATTTCTGGATTCAAGTGATCCTTCCATCTCAGCCTCTCATGTAGCTAGGACTGCAGGCATGCACTACCTCATCCAACTTTTTTTTTGGTAGAGATGAGGTCATCCCATGTTGCCCAGGCTTGTCTCAAACTCCTGTGCTCAAGCAATTCTGCCTTGGCCTCCCAAAGTGCTGGAATTACAGGCATGAGCCACTGTACCAGTGCAGAAGTATTTTATAAATTTTAAAGTGCCATAAAATAATTGTTAGAAAAATTAGTGATAGCTAAAATTTGTTGGCTGATTGTTTGCAAGGCATATTTCTTCTTAACAACAAATTTCAAGAAGCAGAGAGTATTTTTGTACTGTAAAGCAAATTAATGGTTTTAGTGCAGTGATTTTCAACCTTGAGAAATTTTTCCTCTCAAGGGTTATTTGACAATGTCTGGAGATATTTTTGGTTGTTGTAGCTTGGGAAATGCTACTGACATCTAATGAGGAAAGACTAAATTTCAGGGATACTGCTAAATCTCCTACAACGCACAGGACAGACACCCACAACAAAGAATTATCCAGTTCAAAATGTCAATAGCTCTGCTATTGAGAAACCCACTTTTAGTGGTAAGGCAAGTTAGGCTGGTTAGTCTTGGTTTCGATTTTGTTGAGTGCCTACACGCATATTAACATCCCTTAACCTTAAAAGTATTCTTTCCTTAGCCTGTGAAACCATAAAAAAGAAAAAAAAAAAAAAGAAAATTCACTTGCAAGATGACCCTGTGCTTATTGTGTTCAGGCATATTAACGATGAGTCTGTCATATCAATGCAAAATTTGTGTTCTATCCCAGAAAAGTGTAGAGTACCTCTTATTAGACATTCTTTTCCACACCCCATTAAAAGATGCATTGTATTTTGTGCGGTGTTATAATTTTAAAGACCTGTACAGTCCTGCCTATCTCAAGCAATACTCAGTAAGCCAAATTCCACTGTATTCAACTCATTTCATGATTCAACAGTGTGGATGGAGCTCTTCCTGATAGAGAAGGTGGTTGTTTCAAAGTAAGAGCCTGCTTTCATGTCAATCCTAACTCTTAATTTCAGAGACAAGAAGAGCGAGCTCAGAGCTAGTGTAAAGATTGCTCAGAAACATTTCTACTTATTGAAGAGTAATTTTGAGAAATGTTCTTCCCAGCTATGAATCTAACAGAGCATATAGTTAGTAACCTGTGGCAATGGAGTCATGGTTCCATTTTGTTCGGGTTCTTTATTTCCCACCGTCCTGGCCACTACTGCTGCCATCCTATTACTGGCTCTGTGATAGACCCAGAAGTCCAACAACAAGGTCAGAGCTGGGTCAAGAGCAAAGACTCTGGGAAAGCAGGGTACAACAGGAAGCAGAGGGTTGTTCTAGAATGCAGCAATAATTATTCTATAATTCACTCTGTATTTTCACAACATAAAATAAGTATTTTACTTATTTGATCTTTCCAATAACCCAATGACGTAGACAAGATAAATATTTTTATTTCTAGTTTACAGATTTTAAAAAAAGACTTTGTAAAGGTTAAGTGTCTTGCTCTAAAAGCCTGCAACTCTAAGTATCTAGGATCCAAGTCTTCTAGTTCTTCAGAGTTCTTTACACTATAGTACACAAAAATATGAAGCTCATTTTATGTTCCTTTCCTTCCAGGACTCTGGATTTGATTCACTTTTTCTGTGGCAGGAGTGTAAAAGAAAACTGGAGATCCTGACCTGGTGTGGCTGAGCTTGTAGACTACAGAAAAGGTTCAGACATCATTCCAGAACAAATATATCTTAGCTGGTATTCTTCAAATTAAAAACTATCTGCCCTGCAAAAATGCCTTGGGGAAATCACTCATTTCCTACCTAAAAAGTCATTTTCATAACATAATTAATCATCCTGGACAGATTTTTCAAAATTAGTCTTTATTTGTTCTTTCCTAATTTCACCTATTACTCTAATTTAAACCATATTACTGTGATTTAATGTGCTTTTCTTCAGGATGATTATTTTAAACATGTGGAGACATCTTGTTCCAAATTAGCAATGTCATGACCTGAATACATATGCTTACTCCCTTCACCAACTCTCTTAGCTAATCATTCTTTCTTGAAAAGAGCTTTAGTTCCCTTAACTTCCTCTTATTTGAATACTTGTTGTAATTTTGTTCATACAGAACATCAAGATCTTTTTTCCTTCTGAGAATGTAGAACCACTCTTGTTCCAGTTATAGGAAGTAGTTTTGACAAGGGCTTTGTGTGCATGTATGTAGGAATATAATTTTAGTTTTACTTTACTTTTTTTTGGAGGAGTTAAGTCTCATAAATTACTCTTAGAATTATTAAAACTTAAATTTTTTAGACATGTAGCCACAAATTTGTAGCTCCTCTTTATAACTATGAAGGACAAAACCAAGAATGTAGTATTCTTGCAGCAGCATATAGGCCCTGAACTAAGAAGATATACTTTCTAAACTCTACAAACATAACCCAAAGTGATACTGTTATTGTACTTCGAAAATTCATAACTCTGGGTGAGTGGATGTGATTCATTCACTTCTCTGTAATGAGAGAGGCTTCATCTAGGAAAAAAATGAAATAATCTATTCTGATATCTTCTATCTCTAGATGAAAACAGGGAGACAGTATTTTAAAACCACTATGAACATCCAAAAATTTAGCACAGATAAAGAATGGCAAAGATATCACTGGATGTCAATCTTTGTCTTTGAACTATTCTATAATGACTTCTCTTCTGGCAAATGGATACTTAGCTTCTCATCTTCACTCCATTTTTTTAAGATGTAAAAGCTTTATTGTTTCTGGCAAATTCCTGCTTCTGTGAATGGTATTTTTAAATAAAACTTTTACCTTTTAAAGTAAGAAGTAATAAAATGTGACCAATGGTTGAAAAAAGAAACAGTCTATAAAAGCAAACCAGAGATAGCCCAGATACTGGTTTTATCAGACAGGGACTTTAAACTAATGGTAAAAAATATGTTAAAGGAGCTGTGGGTAAAAATGAATATCATAATAGAACAGATGAGCAATATCTACAGAGAGCTGGAAATGAAAAAGAAACACAAGAAATTTTTAGAAATTATAAATACAATAACAGATGTGAGAATCATTCAGTGAACTTACCAGACTGGACACAGCAGAGGGAATGAAAGTCAGTGAGCTTGTAGACAAGTCAATTGAAATGATCCAAATTAAACAAAGCAGGAGTGAGGCAAGGGGCATTTAAAAAGAGAGAGAATTTAAGTTTTGTGGGACAGTAACAATAATAGCCTAACATTGCATATGTAATTAGAGTTCCACAAGGAAAAGAGAGAGAGTGGAGGATGGGAAAAATTGGAGAAATAATGGTTGAGAAATTTCTTAAACTGGTTAATAGTATCAATCCACAGATTCAAGAATCTCAGTGGACTCCAAGCAATATACAAAGAAAACTCCTTCTAGACACATCAGAGTCAAACTGCTAAAAACCAAAGATAAAGAGCAGATCAAAAAAGTATCCAGAGGTGGGAGAACATACTATGTTCAGGGAAACAAGGATAAGAATGATGGCTGAATTTCACTAGAAACATTGAAGGCCAGAAAACACTGAATCAATACCTTTAAAGGGGGTGGGAAGGGAAGCTTCACAAGTCTTCTTTTGATGTGTAAATGCCTAACCCCTATAGAATTGCTCTCAGGACTCTTCCCCTGGACTACAGTTCTTTCATACAAATCATTTTATATTGAAACATATCACTACCTGCCACAGTGAGGCAGGAGTTTTAAAGTCTAAATAGACATCAAAAGAGCAGATATGGAGCCAGGGTGGGTAAGTGGAGAGGAGTAAAATACTGACCAGCTTATAACAGAGTCAGATACAGAAGGGAGATGGCTGAATGCTTGTTCAGTGTTTTAGGCCAATATTGCTCCTTGCTCTGGGCAGAGGTGAGGTGAGTCAAAGCCTTGTTTTTTATTGCTGTTATTCTTGCTCCTCTAGTTTGGAATTCAGAGCACATACAATCCCAGAACATGTACCTTTGCTTACCCCCACTGATAAGATAGTGGACATTGTGGGAATTATGATGGACTTGGGTAATTTAATGGGAAAGTTAGAGAGGTCCTATCAGGTAAATCTAGTCTGTTTTTTTCCCTCCAACTTTTTTATTATTTAAATGTTTGTATAGACAGCAAGGTAGAAAGAATTTTACAGGGAACATCCCTATACCCACCAACTAGATTCTACCTAATGTGTTATTTCTACTCATTAACAATAAATTTTAATTTTTACACATTCATTACAATATATTCTTTTTAAATTCAAGCTGTTACTATGCATATTCTCAGAATTTATGAGCATTAGATATGCCTTAAAATATTAATAATAAAAAATAAGGCCAGGTGTGGTGGCTCACGCCAGCAATCCTAAAACTTTGGGAGGCCAAGGCAGGAGGATTGCTTGAGGCCAGGAGTTTGACATCAGCCTGGGCAGCATAATGAGACCTTGTCTCTACAAAAAAAATTAGCTGAGTGTGGTGGCACATACCTGTAGTCCCAACTAATTTGCAGACTGAGACAGAAGGACCACCCAAGCGCAGGAGGTCAAGGCTGCATGCAGTAAGCTGTGAGCATGCCACTGCACTCCAGCCTGGGCAACAGAATGAGAATACCCAACTCAAAAAAAATTAATAAAAAATAGCTAACCAGAGAAATAAAAAGTGGAGTATATATGATTGGGCTATAAATGATATGTTTGCATTATAGTAATAAATAGAGAACAGTAACTTAATTAGTTAATTACTTTATTTATGGAGATGGGGTTTTGCCATGTTTCCCAGACTAGTCTCAAACTCCTGGGTTCAAGCAATTCTCCCACCTCAGCCTTCCAAAGTGCTGGGATCATAGATGTGAGTCACTGCACCTGGCGTGAAACAGTTATTTTAATAACTCATTTTTTTAAAAATTTTAAAGATGTGGGGTACAATTCAAGGTTAGGTATACAAATGGTCATTGTGCAGGTAAAGTGTGGGTCACTTTGGTCCCCATGTCACCTAGTTTGAGATCAGGTGCACTTATTGATGAAGTGTGCCCCCCCCGCTCTCTCCCCTGGCAGTTTCCCATTACTGCCAATCCCTTTCTCATAGTAATATAATTGTTCAGGGTCCGCTTATGAGTGAGACTATGTGGTACTTAGTTCTTTGTTTCTGTGATAAATCACTGAATATTACAGACTCTAAATCCATCCAAGTTGCTGCCAAGTTCATAATTTTGTCCTTCTTTATAGCTGCCTAATATTCCATCATGTATATGTACCACAATGTTTTAATCCAGTTTACTTTCAATGGACAGCATGATTGGTTCTATATTTTTGCTATTGTGAATAGTGCTGCAATAAACATGTGTGTGCAGGTACCTTTTTTTGTAGAATGCCATAAAAGATAAGATAGGCAAGTGGGAGCTTATCAAACTGAAAAGGTTCTGCAAAGTAAAAAAAAAAAAAAAAAAACCCATCAAGAAAGTTGGGAGACAGCCCACAAACTGGGAATAAATATTTGCCAACTGTATATCTGACAAAGGCCTAACATCAGGATTTACAAGGAACTCAAATGTGCCAAAAAGAAAAAAACAAGCAGCCCTATTAAAAAGTGGGCAAAAGATATGAATAGACACGTCTCAAAAAAAGGCACAGAAGCAGTCATGAAGTAAAAAAAACACTTAGCCTCACTAATCATCAAAGAAATGCAAATTAAAACCACATAATTCCAGTCACCTAATCCAAAAAACAACAGATACTGGAGCAGATGAGGGGAAAAGGGAACACTTCTACACTGTTGGTGGGAGTGTAAACCAGTACAACCTCTGTGGAAAACAATGTGGCGATTCCTAAAAGATCGAAAAGTCGATCTCCCATATGACCTAGCAATCCCCCTTCTGGGAATATACCTGGAGGAATAACTCATGCTTTAAAAAAAATAGTGGCAGCTAGTTTAATAGGTTTTTACAACTATCCACCTCATTCCATAGATAAAAATTTGTCATATGTGTTGAAAAGACAAATAAAATGATCTTGAAGTCAATTTGAGCCCATATTGTCCCAGGTAAAAGTTTACCTAAAATATAAATCAATCTTGGAATTGAGGAGACATTTTTGTAGATAATTTTTAAGAATATTATGTAGTCTTATAGTTTCATGCCACTTGATGAAGACAACAATGAGGATACTCTACTTGGTTTTATAATTCACTGCTTTCCAATACTCTCATGACTTTGGAGAAAAAACAATTACAGCAGCAGCAGCAACAGCAGCAGGAAAGTTGATTTGCTTCTCAAGAAGTCCAAGGAAGGCCTCAAAGTCCTTTAAAAGGGGTGCTTAAATTCAGTAGTGGGAAACTGCCTGAGGGGTGGGGGAGGTGGGAGGAGGGATTGGCAGTAGTAGGAAACTGCAGGGGGCAGAGAGCACACCTCATCAACAGGGGTACCTACATAATGAACATTTGTATACCTAACTCTGAATTGCACCTCACGTCTTTAAAATTAAAAATTAATAAGACAAAAACAAAACCTCCAATCTTCTTAATAAGGGTATGTTTATACCAAAAGTGTGGTTGTAATGTTCCCCCACTTTACATTTCCCCCATTGTAATATAGCATTTGAAACATCCCAGCTAAGGGACCACAAAGCAATCTTACTCATATAACAATTCCCCACATATTATCATTATTTTTTTTGAAATTGCATTTCCCTGGCACACATTACAAAGAAGTTTTCCTACAGATCAAAACCAAAATCTTGGACACAGCCAAAGTGAGTTTCAGCTTGAATCACCACCCACCTGGGCCTGCCTCAGGCTGGCAGTGCAAAGGGAAAATACTGCCTAAGTGTATTACCAACCTCTGGATCTGTCCTCTGCTCAGGTATAGAGAACCGAGATTAATCGGGAGAGGTGACAAGGCAAATTTGACTGGAGATGGATTCTGGAGGCAGCAGGGTTTAGAGGAGCCCAACCATTTGGCAAGGAGTAAGTAGAAATGACTTTCAAGTGGAACAGTTTGAGAAAGAACAAGGTTGTTCATAATTCCAAGCTGTTGCCAGAGATTGCTGAAGCTTTTTAGCTAGAAATGCTTTCAAGACAAGACTTTTCCTACTGGAGAAGCTTAAGACCTGAAAGCCAGCCATATTTTGCTATTATGAAACTTCACAAAATGTAAAATGTTAAAACAAAGACTCCTGTTCAAGAATTTATTTGAAACAAAAAGAAACCAGAATTGATCTGTTTACTTCTAGAGATCCCTTTCAAATATAGGTTTTTTTATATACTAAAAGTTCAATCCTTTTTCAAATTAACTTTTAGTAAAAAGAAGGGTAGTTTTATTAGCCAGTTACTGTTCTTTCATTTTTCTCATTGACCAGATTTTACCAGGTGGTGGATGGTGTCAGTTGGCTGGGTCTTTCTTAACTTTAAATATCTCTAACTCTCAAGCCTCTAGGATATTGTTTATTAATTACTCTCTATTCAAGGACCTAACAGTAGACTAAGCAGTTTTATGGGTCTCCTGCAGAGTTGGTGAGGAGGAGGAACTGCACACCCTTTCTGGGTATAATCATGAGCCCAGAAGCCTGGAAGAGAATGTCAGCAGCTCCTGGGAGGTTTTATCGATGTGACTGTTTGGAGAACTGTGACAGTGTTTTTAGCGGCTTTACTTAACGGCTAGATAAATTCGGACAAGTGACTTTAATCTCTAAAGATCATCTCCTCATCTGTAAAATGGGGCCAGTAGTAACGCTTACAGCATAGAACTGTTTTTAGGATTAAATGTTATATATACAGAGCAAAGTAAATGCTAAACATATGTTAGCCATTATTGTCAGATGTCTGTGTGTGTTGTATGTCCATGTGTGAGTCATGTAACTCTACTAAGACCAATTTTTACTCATGCCAGCAGGATTCATTGTCAGCTTGAGTCAGTAACACTGTGTTATTAAGCTCCTTTAGTGACTGTGAAAAGAAACAGGACTGATAGCTGAGGCAGAGGGAGAGCAGGAATCTCTGGGGATGGTAGCTCCCAACGTCCTTTCCATTTCCCATCACTTGGATATGATTTAATGGGACAGAAGTAAGCACTCTTGGGAGGCCTCTATGGAGCAAGCTTTGCATTTTTTCCTAAAGTTCTTCAACAAGTACACTGAACTCTGTTTGGAGAATATATGTCATAGATCCACTAAGAGAAATCAGTTGAAAGAAACATTTAAGGACCTAGAAGACGTCATAGGAACTTCACTAATGCATAGCTATTAACGCAGTTTTATATTTAGGAAGAGACACTTGAAATTATTTTATATTAAATTTCATATTTAGGAAGAGACACTTGAAATGGTGACTGAAACAGGCACAACCTGAACATACTTTTCATCTCACTGGTGTCCATATGGCGCCTAGAACAATTTAGTTTCAAATACATTAGCAATAAATGAAGGGTGGTTTCTGTCCCCAAGGTGTAGTTTTATTGCTTTTACATCAATTTTGCCACATGTATTTTCAAGATAGAGACTTACATACCTGGTAAACAAAATAATTGGGTATTAGGAAGTGAGTTTCACTCAAAGATATCCAGATTCCTAGAAATTGTAATTTTAGCTCTTTCTTTTAAAAAATAAAATATATTCTTTTTTCTATTAAAAATGTAACTAGTTTTTTGCTTCTATTGTCAGAGAAACACAGAAGAAGACTTTGACTCACTCCCTTTTAAAAGCTGTTGCAACACACACCCTGAACTCTGAAGCCCGTGCAGGCATTCTTAGCCACAGGGAACACTCAAATTCACCATGTGACTGCTGGTTTCACAGAGAATTGTTTTAATGTTCCACTGGCCAAATAATAGGAAAAACTCAACATTCAATATGACTTTACTAAATATTAACAGTATCTCTGAGTACGTATAACATATTATATTCTGGTATCACCCACGGTGCTAGGGAAAAAGGGTTTTGTTCTGGTTTATATACATTCTTGATTTTCATCTCATGGGGTGTTGCACTGGACACAGATGTCTCATAATATCATAGGTATATTAATTTTACACACAGACAATGGCATGAAACTGAAAGGATTTGGTCCCAACCACTATTATATTAATCTAATATTCAACTAATGTTTTGATTCTGCCATACTGTAGATACTTCAGGGAAATAATAAAACCAGGAACACTTGGCTTCAACAGCCTGGTTGGAGAAAGATTAATTTATTAAAACTGGAAATGCTCCAATTTATTTTAGACATGTTTTTTAGGATATACTTATAAACATGAATATATTTCCTAATCATGCTCTGCAGCACAAAATCATTGCCTTAAAATATTTAACATGGAATGCTAAAACATTTAAAGTTATGAGACCCGCATTACAGTTTGTCAATTGAGGCTATTTCAAAAACAACAACAAAAACCTACTTTTTACTAGCCCAACATCATTTCACCTCAAACATCAAAATGCCCTCAAACTAAGTTGTGTTTCCCTCCTGCCAACACAAACCTGTTTCTCTGATGTCATTCAACTTCGAAAATGGCACCAGCATTTACACAAAACATGTGTGTTCAAGCCAAAGCCTTGGAAGTCTTTCCTAACTGCTTTCTTTATTTCTCCCACATCCAATATTCAATTTAACCACAAATTCCTTTGGCTCCACCTTCTCCAATGATCTCCAGTCCAAGCCCTTCCCAACACCTTGATCTGCTAACACCATAGTCTAAACCAGCATTCTTCCCAGGCCAAGTTATAGCAGTAGGTTCCTAACTGGGCCCCTACTTCTGCTCTGCACTGGATATTCAGTCTATAATCCATACATCTGCCAGAGTAATCCTTCAAAATATAGATTCAGTATTTCACTGCCCTCAGCATCCTTCTATGGCTTCTTATCACGTTATAATTAACCCAAGTTCCTTCCATGTCTTTCAAGGCTCTAAATGATCTGACTCTTTTCTCTCTCTCCAGCACACTGCTATTTCGCTCTTTCCCTCATTCACTCTGTGCCCCCAAATGTACATGCCTCCTGCTCCCTGGGTAAGCCAAGCATCCACTAACACCAGGACTTGCCTGTGTGGTCCACCTACCTGGATATTCTACCTTAGATATGGTTTTGGCTCACTCTCTTCACTCAGGAATCTCCTCATGTGACCTAGTCAAACACGTATTCTCTGACTATCCACCGGAAATAGCATTCTTTGTCACTCCTTAGGACCTAGAACAGTTCCTTACAAATTGTAGGGCTTCTTAATTAATTCCAGAAGAGGGAGGACATTCTTCTCCCCAAAAGAGAAAGAACATGATTTCAGGTAAAAAAAAGTACTTCCCAAGAAAGAAAAAGTGATAACTTCATGCTGATTAAATTAGGGGTCTTATATTCAACTTGCAAGAGAAGTAGAGCTCAGATGTCAAGCTTGTTCAAGTACTTAATGAAAGCAACAGTCACTGTTATCTTACTCAACTTGAGACAGTCCTCCAAGATACCAAACAGATGCCTTGCAGAGCCCAGGAAACCTGCCCCAACTCCCCCTCCATAGCTCAGGGTTGGGATTGCCCTATGGTATAAGAGATGGTTGAGTGTGGGAGGGCCTTGCCACCCCTTTCCAGCTTTGAGTAGCCAAACCCTTGGAATTGTTCTCAGTCTTGAGAGAGGAAGGCAAAAGAAAATGAATATATTACTTCTGAGAGTATGGGATTCAAAGCTGGCATGTCTCTCACCACTTCAAAGAGGAAACATCGATTTCCTTACTCTTTTGAGCAAAGAAAGAAACATCTCCAAGAGCAGAAAGTAGAATTGATAAGCTGTTTGTAAAGTGTTTCATCCCCTCAAGGATGTGAACATCTTCATGCTAAGAGGAAACCCAGTGCTTTTGTGTAACTCAGAAAATAAGAAAGGATATCTTCCACACTCTATGAAGTTGGCGTCATCCCAAGTAGAGGAGCAGGGAATATTTTGTTAGCAATTTTCTTTCCCTCTAGATTCCATTCTGGGGAAATGGATTAATAAACAATCTATCTCTTCTCAATACCTAAGACAATCAAAAGAGAGTTAAGCTAATTTATCTCACAAAAGAAAAACTAAACCAGAGAGTTATTTTTGCCATATTATTTGTGTTTTAAAAAATACCAATACAGAGACCACAACCTCACTTAAAAGTCCAAACAACAAAGGATTAAATTGTAGACATCTTCTAATCGTACATTATCCATTTCCATCCTTAAAGGCAAATACTATTTGCAGTTTGACATTATCTATATATGTTATCTATGTATATACCACACATTCACACACAATGTTTTCCTCCATTCTATGATGTCATCAAATATAAAACCAGGATTAAATTGGTACCATTCCTCCAGGCTACTGTTCTTTCCCATTGAACATTTGCCCCAAGTGTAGGCATGGGCCAATACCTTCTCCACAGTATAAGACTGAGATCAAGAAGCCATGGTTTATACAACAATACTGACATTTTGAGGAATAACTGGCAGGAAGAACATCATATAACAGGTAAGAAAATAAAACTAGATGCTATATATTATTGCTCTGGAATTAGACAGCCTATATTTGGGTCCCAGCTTTTATACTAACAGTCTGAGAAAATTACCTAGGAGTCTCAACTTTCTCATGTGTGAAATGAGGATAATAATAGTACCTACCTTATAGGGTTGTTCACAGAATTATATTAAATACATGTGAAGAGCTTCGAACCCTGCTGGGCAAGAGTGAGCGCATGGCAAATGTTAAATTTCAGTTTTACTCTTCTCAAAATCCATGAGTTATACCACGAGGCGGGGCAAAAAGTCACACAGTAAATAATCTAGGCTTTGGGAGCCATATGGTCTCTGTAAAACCACTCAACTCGGCAAGGGGGACAGCAGCCAGAGACAATACGTAAATGAATGGGTCTGGCATGTTCCAGTAGAACTTTATTTATGGCCACTGACATTTTAATTTCATGTAATTTTCATAAGTCATGAAATATTAATCTTAAAAATTATTTCTCAACCATTTTAAAGTTAAAAGCAGGTCTGTGCTCCTGGGTCATACACAAATGAGAAGGCGGGCTGGATTTTGCCTATAGGCTATAGTTTGCCAACAAACTCCACCACCACCACCAAAGTGTCCTCATCTGCCTGCTTTGCACCTTGATTCATCCATGCAATCAGCTATTTATATCAAAGCTTCTCTGCATTCTCTTTTTTTCCAGGCCCCATCTCCCTCTTTTTGCTCATCTTCCTTCCACTGGAGAAAACCAAACTCAGTAACTCAAGAAGAACTGTTTCCCACTATGACACAGGTAAGCACGATCCCTTTTTGTCTCAGGCTTTCTGCTCCTGGTTGAGTTCTGCCCTCAACTTTGCAAACTAGAGGAACCAAGAAAAATGGCCACATAAGTTGTAGGAGGCCTGCTTTCTGCTGGGAATACCTACACACACACACACACACACACACACACACACACACACACACACACACACACACAATATATATGTATATATGTATACACATATGTATATATAGTAGTCTTACTCTGTTGACCAGGCTGAAGTGCAGTGGTACAGTCATGGCTCAAGCGATCCTTCTGCCTCAGCCTCCTAAGAAGTTGAGTAGCTGGAACTACAGGCATGTGCCACCATGGCCAGCTAATTTTTTCTTTTCTTTTCTCTCTTTCTTTTCTCTCTTTCTTTCTTTCTCTCTTTCTTTCTCTCTCTTCTCTCTCTCTCTCTCTCTCTCTCTCTCTCTCTCTCTCTCTCTGTTTCTCTCTCTCTTTCTCTCTCTTTCTTTCTTTCTCTCTCTCTCTCTTTCTTTCTTTCTGTTGTAGTCTCACTCTGTCGCCCAGACTGGAGTGCAGTGGCCGCTCCTGGCCACCACAGCCTCGACCTGCTGGGCTCCGGCGTTCCTTCCGCCACAGTCTTCCAAGTAGCTGGAACTACAGGTGCGTGCTACCACGCCTGGCTAATTTTTTGATTTATTGTAGAGATGAGGTCTCACCAAGTTGCCCAGGCGGGTCTCGAACCCTCAGGCTCAGGCAATCCACTCACCTCAGCCTCCCAAGGCGCGGGATTACAGGCTGAGCCACCGAGCCGCGGCTTCTTTTTTTTTTTTTTTTGCAGAAATGAGGTCTCATTATGTTGCCCAGGCTGGTCTCGAACTCCTGGGCTCAAGTGATCCTCCTACCTCGGCCTCCCAAACTGCTGAGATTACAGGGCTGAGCCACCACACCCAGTCAGGGATAAATTTTAAGAGCTGTGTATTTTGAAAGTCCTGAAACTGTGACAAAGGTTATTTTCATCTTAAACACAACTGTCAAAAATGGAGGTCTTACACAGACCTGTTTTTAACTTTAAAATGGTTGAGAAATAATTTTTAAGATTAATAATTTTAGCTCCAATGATATAATCAGACTGTACACTTAAGAATATTCTTAATGGTTAGTTAATAAGTTTGTGTTGATGATAAAATGTTACCAGCTCTCAGAAATGACTCGTGAAGCATAAGATCTAGCTTATGATTTTTAGATGCTCAAAATATATGAAATTGCTGTGTTTAGATTCAAGAAAGCAAAATCAAATGCATGTCATTTATTTCTGTGGCTTTTAATTGAAAATTGCTACTCAGCTCAAGAGCCAACTCATATTTATTTTTGTTTGAAAGTCTAGCTCATTTTACACCAATAGTTCACTTTATTTTGAATGTTTTCTTTACTGCAATTTAATACAATATGTATGTGCATATATTTATATATATATATAAATTAAGGTAATGATTACAAAACATTTTTGACAAGTATAGAAAATAATAGTTAATAATTTCCATCTGCTACAGGATATGTCACCAAAAGAACCACTGACCCTACAGAATAAGGTAACACCTATGCAAATACATGACAGAAATATAAAAGTCTAATGAATTAATTTTGATCATTTACTCATGCATTTTTGTAAATGCTCCCATATGTTGTTTAAATTACCCATTATCAAAATTAGTGCCTAAATATTGCCACTTTCAGAGCTTCACTCTGGAAAGTTTAAAAAATTGTAATTATTTTAGTTTATTTGTATAACATGTACTGTCATTGGAAATAAAACTACTGCCTTACCTAATAAAATATTTCTAAATATCTAATTTAAAAAATTAGATTTTTGACATCTCATCCTTTCATTAATATTAGTGGTGCTGTTGCAAAGTATTTTGTTTGTTTGGTAGTCATGGGTGCTAAAGAGTCAAAACTAAGAAATATATCTAACGACCTCAAATTCAGACTACAAATCACAGAAAGGAAATGCAGAATGTTTCACAATCTGTCTGCAGTCTTGGAAAGCACTACAGATCCCCTATGTTCCAGGAGTTGCCACAGCATAGCTGCATGTTGGGGCTCGCCAACACTATCTTAAGCTCTGTAGAGATAGGTAATCTACTTGCTCCCATTTAACTTGCTCAGGGTTTCACATCTAAGGCATTGCTAACCTGGGATGTCAACACAGACATCTGAATGTGGAGCCTGTGCCCCCTAACCCATGCACAATGCTACTTCTGAATGACTGAATGGAAAGAGCTAGATTTATTGCTACAAATGACACAGATGTAACTTCCTGTCTTCTTACCCTAGGCAGCATTATCAAGGATGTAACTAAGAAGCCTTTCTGGCCTGAGATTCTTTTACTTCTATTACAGGTTAAAGACCCTGGCTTATTCTAACTCTTATTATACATGGAAATTCCAAACAATGAAAAGTCAAAGAAAAAAATAGGGTTTAAATCATGCAGATTAGGCATCAAAGAATCTGCTCTGCCTTCACTATACCAAACCTTACAGTCAAGGATGGGCAAATAAGGGACTGGGCATGGTGGCTCATGCCTGTAATCCCAGCACTTTGGGAAGCAGAGGTGAGAGGATTGTCTGGGTCAAGGATTTGAGACCCAGCCCGGGCAACTTGATAAGACCTCATCTCTACAATAAATCAACAAAATTAGCCAGGCATGGTTGTGCCCACCTGTTGTTCTAGCTACTCAGAAGGCTGAGGTGGAAGAATTGCTGGAGCCCAGCAGGTCGAGGCTGCGGTAGCTATGAGCATGCCACTGCACTCCAGCCTGGGTGACAAGAGTGAGACCCTGACCAAAATAAATAAATAAATAAAAAGCACATAATGTGTATTTTATTGCTGCAAAACAACAAATAGCCAGGCTCGGTGGCTCAGCCTGTAATCCCGCGCCTTTGGGAGGCTGAGGTGAGTGGATTGCCTGAGCCCGCGGGTTCGAGACCCGCCTGGGCAGCGAGACCTCATCTCTACAATAAATCAAAAAATCAGCCGGGCGTGGTAGCGCATGCCTGTAATTCCGACTTGGAAGGCTGAGGCGGAAGGATCGCCGGAGCCCAGCAGGTCGAGGCTGCGGTGGCCGGAAGCGGCCACTGCACTCCAGTCTGGGTGACAGAGTGAGACTCCAACTCAAAAACAAACAAACAAACAAACAAAAAAAAACACAAATACTTGGAGATTCAATTACAAATGACTTGAAGTATCAATACTGTGTTGCAGAAATGAATTGGGGAGGACAATACATTGTTGAACAATATGATTGATTTGAGGAAAACAGAAGGTTATTCACATAACTATATTTCCCCTTATTAGCATAAAACACATTGCAGCAAAAAAATAAAACAATCTTACATTTTACCAGTCATGGTATCTTTTCTCTTACAGTGTATCAAATGATCATGCATTATCTTTGATGTAACACAGGGAAACTGCTTTTGAACCGTACAACATGTACCCTTAATGATTTTTGTGTTAAAGGGAGTTAGGAATATAATCTTGTTCTAGGAGTTAACAGGTATAAGGATTTCAGCTTTCAGGATTCAGGAAACAAAACAGAGAATGTACATTGTCATTATATTATTAGGGTACAATTGAAGTGTTTGAGTCTAGGCCTGTCAATACACTATAGTGTGTTGAAAAATATTCATGTGGTATCCAATAATTGTTGGGCTTGCTTTTGTAACTGTGCTTTGACCTTAAAAATGGCTAGAAGAAAAAAAAAGAAAGGAACTCTATGGCAGTTTATACAAGGAAAGCTTTATCCAAACTGGACTCTAATATTTAGTTCCAAATACATATTTAATATTTGTTGAGCACAAGCATAAAAATAGATAGATATATACATGCTTTTGAAGTATCTCTTGAGACATCATTGGTGACCTTGCTTTGGAACTTGCTTTGTTTCTTCTTGTCCAGAAGCATCCTTAGGGGATTGAAAATATTTTTCTTATTGCACTGTTAGCTCAAACAAAAGATTTTAGCTTAAGGTAGAATAAAACCAAGTGACTAGTAAATCAAACAAGTTACTATCATAGTGAACATGTACACTGAAATATATATTAGTCTTAGTCCAAAGCCAAAACAAAGCATAGAAAGACAAAGTGAGAGAGACAGACAGAGACAAAGAGATAGAGAGAGTAGAGAGAAAGTGGAATTCACAAACAAAAGTGGCTGACAGGACAAACATGCAGACCATAAACAGAAACCTAGAGCCAATGAAATCTTGAGCCAAGAATCTACTGAGGTTCTTGATGAAGCAGATAAGGAGCTACTTGTATCCTTATTGTACAAATAGACATTTGCATTAGCATTCTTCTGAATTAAGAAAACACAGTACTAAGCCTAGTTAGGTGTGCAGTCTTTGAATACAGGTTCTATTACCAATGGAAATTGCCCAGAAATATACTTGTCATTCTCACAATCCCAAACTGGATTTCTTTTATCAATAAATACTTCGAAATTTCACATTTCATTTTTTCTGATGGTACTTTTGCATTCTTAATTACCTCTCCAGAAATAATACTTCTCCTAATAAAAGAGTGTAAGCATGTATACAAAAACATAGACCTCACTCTTACCTTTTCTCTTAGCCTCTAATCCCACAAACTGTGATTCAGTTCCTTAAATCTTCCTTTAGTTACATTGTCCATAATAACAACATACCAGACACTCTTCCTTTGTAACCTTCAGCAAATTTAGTGGCATTATGTGCGAAATTCTGTTAGGTTTGGTTGACAAAAATGGAGATAAGGTACCATATATTTTTAGGTTGTTAATCACATCACTTATCTCAATTTCCAAATTATTTTTATTACTTAAAGTAAAACATTGCTTTCTTCTACAGTTATAGGCAAATTAATTTAAACCATTAAATATTGAACAGCAATGGAGTACAAAGAGAAAATCAAAATTGCAGATATTTTTCACCTTCCCTCCTATACTTAATTATTAGAAATGGCAAGAAAAATAATGAAAATATATAGCTGTGCTGGAAAGTAAGAGAGAATACCTTACTGAACAACATTTCACGAACCACTAAGATACAGAAAGTGGATGCATCTAGCTGAGGAAAAAGCCACAGCACAGATTGCTATGACGGTTGATGCCCTGCAGGATTCTAAGTTCAGAGGCAATGGATACAAGATGTGAGAGAAGCCCTGCTCCATTTTTTGAAAAATTAAAAATAGAATTATTATTTGATCCAGCATTCCACTTTCGGGCATATACACAAAAGAAGTGCAAGAAGGATCTTGTACACCTATGTTTACTCACAATAGCTAAAACATGAAAGCAAACAAGAGTCCATCAATGAATGAATGGATATGCAAAATGTGATATATACATACAGTAGCATATTATTCAGTCTTAAAAAGGAAAGAGGAAGGGATTCAAACGCATGTGACAACATGGGTGAACCTTGAAGACACTATGCTAAATGATATAGACGATTTACAAAAAGCTATAATACCGTATGATTCCATTTATATGAGGTATTTAGAGCAGTCAAAATTATAGAGACAAACAGTAGAATGATGATTACCAGGGGCTGGGGCAGAGAGGAATGGGGAGTTGTTTAATGGACACAGAGTTTTAGTTTTGCAAGTTCTAGCAATGAACAGTGAAAATAGTTGCACAACCTTATGCCACCGAATAGTACACTAAGAAATGGTAAAGATGACCTGGGCATGGTGACACATGTCTGTAGTTCTAGCTACTCAGGAGGCTGAGGTAAGAGGAACACTTGGGCCCAGGGATTCAAGGCTGCAGTGAACTCTGCACCACTGCACTCCAGCCTGGTGACAGAGTGAGACTTTGTCTCAAAAATCAATAAATGAATATTAAAAATAAAATGGTTAAATTTAATGTTATATGTATTTTACCACAATTTTTAAGATTGGAAAAAAATTAAAATTAAAAAGAAATAAGGATCCCTGGGGCAAAATCATTTATCTATCAAGAAATTAGATGAATTATTCCCCATCCTTCTGTCCTACATACCTTCTTCCATCTTGTCAGTAGCATGTAGCTCAGGCGTTTGCTTCAAGTTAGAGAAATGACTGTGGGTTGTTTTGTTTTGTTTTCAGAGAGGGATCTCACTATGTTGTCCAGGTTGGAAGGTTGGAGTGCAGTGGTATTCACAGGTGTGCTATTCAAAGGTGTAGTGCACTACAGCCTTGAACTCCTGGTTTCAAGTGATCTTCCCACCTCAGCCTCTGGAGTACCTGGGGCTACAGGTGTGCATCACCATGCACATTCCAGTGTGAGCTTTTTTTTTTTTTTTTTTTTAGTTGGAGTCTTACTCTGTCACCCAAACTGGATTGCAGTGGCACATTCCCGGCCACCACAGCCTCGACTTGCTGGGCTCAGGTGATCCTTCTGCCTTAGCCTTTCAAATAGCTGGAACTACAGGCACATGTCACCATGCCAGGCTGATTTCTTGATTTATTATAGACATGAGGTCTTGCCAAGTTGCCCAGGTTGGTAATCCATGGACTCAGGCAATCCTCTCACTTTGACCTCCCAAAGTGCTAAGATTATAGACATGAGCCACCATGCCTGCCCAGTTTGAGCTTTTAAGCTGGAGAGGCAGTGAAGTGCCCTTTGTGATTGTCATCCAAGCAGTACAAAGAGCACCCCCTAAGGGTATGGACCAGGTATTTCTCATCTAGTGACACATCTTACTCCTTCACACCATTGAAGACAGACCTCACACAAATATAAAACCCAAACCAAGAACTGCTACATTTGTAAGGAAAATCAGTATCATAAGAGTCATACCAAACATGACATATATATACCAGGAATATATAAACCAGTCATAGTTCAACCAGAGAATCAGTAGAAGATATATATTAAGAGATTTATTGCAAGAAATTGGCATATACAATTGTCAGGCTGGTTAGACAAACCTGAAAATCATAGGGTAGGCCATCAGGAAGAGTCTGTAACTGTCAGGCATGAACTGAATGAAGCTTTCTATCCACAGGTAGAATTTCCTCTTATTCAGAGAAGACTCAGCTCTGCTCTGAATACCTTTCAAATGATTAAATCAGGCCCACACAGACTATCTAAGTTAATTTCCCTTACTTAAAGTCATCTGATTATGGACTTTAATCACATCTACAAAATGCCTTCACAGCAACAACTACATTTATGTTTGATTGAATAAGTAAGGACTGTAGTCTAACCAAGTTGTCACATCAAACTGACCATTGCAATCATATATATGTATATATACATATATAATATATAGTAAATGTTTACATACATGTGCATCATGATGTGTGTGTGTGTGTGTGTGTGTGTGTGTGTGTGTGTAGATAGACCGACAAACAAATGGAATTTGGGAAGGATTCGCACTAAATTGCAAACAATGGTCACTATTCAGGATCAGAGTGAAAATTGGAAAGGATGTTCAAGGACAGAGTAAAAATGGAAAAGGAACGTGATCTAGGTCAAAGAGGTGATTCATTTATTTACTCTTTATAGTTCTATTTTTTTAACCTTTTACCACTAGATCATATTCAATGATTATGTGTATACATTTTTAACATCTATAAAAATGTATGCATACCTCATGCCAACAGATGGTATATAATGAGATAAAAATATTATTAATATGCCTGTAGGTAAAAAATGAGTATGATCTACCAGTTTCAGTGTCATCAAATTTAATCCTATTGTAGCCTTACAAATGAATGAATGCCTTCTACCCAAAGAATAATTAATCTTCTATACAACTAGACTGGTTGAAACTAGCCAAATTTTAACATTTTAAAAAATGTGTTACCTACTGATATACAATTAGATGCATATTGCTTGGAATTAAAATCAGGAGTCTGGAGAATACTAGAGAAACCATCTTTATTTTTTCGGTATGCTCAGAAAAATATCTTACATGCTGATTTTGCTTACACTCAGTCATCCTTGGAACAGCATCTGGAGACTGAAAAATTTTCAGTGGCTTGTTTTTCCAGTCTCCATGGTCCTGCCATTGGGTAGAAGGAGAGAAGAAATTTCAATAATAACTGAGAAAAATGTACTTCTTTACCACAAGTGTTCTATTGCACTTGAAACTGGAGTTGCTATGGTTTGAATGTTTGACCCCTCCCAAACTCCTGTCAAAATTTAACTGCCATTGTAACAGTATTTAAATGTGGGACCTTTAAGAGGTGATTAAGCTGTGGAGGGTTCTGCCCTCAAGACTGGATTAATGTCATTAATGTCAGAGTGGATTCCTTATAAAAGGACAAGTTTAGCCCCCATTTGCCTTTCTCTCACCCTCCCTTTGCCCTTCCATCCTGGAATGACATAGCAAGAAGATCCTCTCCAGATGCTTCCCCTTAATCTTGGACTTCCCAGACTCCAGTACTATGAGCCAACAAAATTCTATGTATTATAAGCCACTCAGTCTATGGTATTATAACAGCACAAAACAACTAAGACTGGAGTGTACTGCAATTCAGTTCTGACACTAGTCACTGAAGTAACCTTGAACTTTGCCAGTTTTAAAATTTGGTCCTCCACAAGACCACTCCTACTTCAGACACCAGTCACAAGTGGCATCCCCAGCCACCTGCGTTTCTAACCAACAGGCAACAAATTCGGGAGTTATCACAATCCCTTCAGGTTCAATTATTTAATAGAATGACTCAAAGAACTTTAGAAATTGCTCTACTTGTGATTACAGTTTTATTATAAAGAATGCACACAAGGCAAGATCTGGGACAGTCCTGGACATGGACCTTCCATGCCCTCTCCCCACAGAGTCAGGGCATGCCACCTACTTGGTACCTTGATGTGCTCACCAGCCAGGAAGTTCCCCCAAGACTAGGTGTCCAGAGTTTTGGAGATTTCATTACTTAGGCATGATTGAGGAAATCAATCTCCAAACTCCATCGGCTTCCCAAAGTTCATATGGTTGACCTCTGATCATATTCTTGGTCTTTTTGGTGACCAGTTCCTATCCTGAAGCTATCTAGGGGTCACCATGAATCACCTCTTTAGCATAACAAAGACATTTCAGAGAACCCGGGACAAAGATTGTATGTATTCTTAATTATACTACACCACAAGATGGTTTAAGTTTTTGCTATTTTTACTTAGCAGAGGAATCTTCAAACTACTGAGTCACTCGTACGTAAAAACCCAAAGATTCCTTCTTATGTGTTACTTTATAACATCTTACCTGGATCTAGCTCTGTGTGATAACTATGGTAAATATAAATATAAATGAATTGTATGGGTGTTTTTAGAAATAATGCTGGTTACCCAAAAGTAAGATAATTGTCTTGCAACATTCAAGGACAGAAAAATTAGTAGTCCATGTGTGACAATTGCTTTACAGACTCCCTTTTCATCCTTTCAACTCTCTTCACAAATAACGCCAAAATAGTGAACTTGGGTTCAGGACTTGCACACAAGGTCTTGTTATACAATGACTGCTTCCATTTTCCAGGAAAGAAGTTACTTTCTTCTTCCTCAGTGATGCTAGTTTAAACCTAACTTTAAATAGAAGGCTTCTATATAAACCGTGACATGAGCACCTGCTGAAGCCCCCCATCAGCTTCTCCAAAGTCAGGATAATAAAAGATAAGACATATTGTTTTAAATTATGACACAGTCTTCCTAACAGCAGAAATGAAATGCCTATAGGCCCTAATGTAGAGGTAGCCTCCAGTGGTAAAAGGTGTAAAAACAAAGGTCTCTACCTTTGGAGGTTGAGATGATCTAGCAATGGAACCTGGAGTTTTAGCTTTCACAGGGATTCCAAACACATCCCACATGTGTTGGGGGACAAACCCAGCCTTCCCACGCATGTTCAGGGACTGAGACCTTGATGACAAGGGTGAAATTGCTCCATCAACTCACTTATATACAGAAAACAAAAGACCAAATGCCCTTGGCCAGACACAGAACCCCTGGGCTCAAGCAATCCTTCTGCCTCAGTCTCCTGAGTAAATGACATGGCACGTGCTACTGTGCCAAGCTAAAGAACAGGATATTTTGAAATAAGAATAGTCATATTGTGAGTGGATTGCCTGAGCCTGAGGGTTCGAGACCCGCCAGGGCAGCGAGACCTCATCTCTACAAAAAATCAGCCGGGCGTGGTAGCGGGTGCCTGTAATTCTGGCTACTCGGAGGGTTGAGGAGGAAGGATCGCTAGAGCCCAGCAGGTCGAGGCTGCGGTGGCTGGGAGCGGCCACTGCACTCCAGTCTGGGCGACCAAGTGAGACTCGGACTCAAAAAAAAAAAAAGAATAGTCATATTTAAAAGTAGTCACTGGAAATCTTGGAAATGAAAAGTAGAGTGACTAAACTGTAGACAGGAAGAAAAATATAGTAGTTAAAAGAATGAGATCTGGAGACAGCTGTTATGGATTTGAATCCTGGTTTTATCCTTCACTAGTTCTGCAATTTAGGTACATTACTTATCTCTGTGCTTTTATTTTATCACCTGTAAAGTATGATAATACTATCTATCTTCTAAGTTGTTGAAAAAAACTTAGTGCTAATAAAATGCTTAGAACATACCACTTAAATTAATGTTAGTCACTGGTTATTATTATTATAGTCACCTGGTCACTGGCAAAGAGAGAATTAATAAATTGGAGGACTACATACAGGAAAATTTCCAAAATTCAACACAGGCATACAGAAATGGAAATACAAAAGAGGGATTAAGATACATCAAGAACAGTTTATTGGGCCAAGAACCAAATAAAAAACACAGTCTCATCCACAATAGATACACACACACACACACACACACACACACACACACACACACACACACACACACACTAAAATATCTCAACATCTTCCTAACCAGAGAAGTGAAAGACCTTTACAACAGAAACTACAAAACACTGCTCAAAGACATCAAAGACGATACAAACAAATGGAAAAATGTTTCATGCTCATGAGTTGGAAGAATCAACATTGTTAAGATGTCCATCCTACCAAAGGCAATCTACAGATTCAATGCAATACCCATTAAATTACCAACATCAATATTCTTACAGCTGGAAATGACAATACAGAAACTCATATGGAAACATAAAAGACCACAAATAACCAAAACAATCCTTAACAAAAGAAACAAAGCAAGAGGCATCACACTTCCAGACTTTAAACTTTACTATAAGGCTACAGTAATCAAAACAGTCTGGTATTAGTACAAGAACAGGCATATAGACCAATGGAACAGGACAGAGATTCCAGAAGCTAAATTTCAATTTCTCAACAAATTCATCTTCGACGAAGCCTCTATTACCAACCACTGGGAAGAGGAGAATCTATTCAGTAAATGGTGCTGGGAAAACTGGCTGATCACATGCAGAGGATTGGAACAGGGCCCCTACCTATCACCATACACAAAAATTAACTCTAAATGGATCAAAGACCTAAATGTAAAACCTCAAACCATAAAAATCTTAGAAAACACAGGAGACACCCTTATGGAAATTGGAATAGGCAACCAATTCCTGATTAAAACCCCAGATGCCCATGCCATAAGAGGTAAGATAGAAAAGAGAAACTAAAAAGCTCGTCAAACTGAAAAGCTTCTGCAAAGCCAAAAGAGCCATCAAGATAGTGGGGAGACAGCCCACAGAATGGAAAAAATATTTGCCAACTGTATATCTGACAAAGGTCTGACATCCAGGATCTACAAGGACCTCAAACATGACAAAAGGAGGAAAACAAACAGACTTATTTAAAAGGGTGCAAAATATATGATTGACACTTCTCAAAAGAATACATACAAGCAGACAACAGATACATGAAAAAATACTCAGCCTCACTAATCATCAAAGAAACCCCCAGTCTGGGTGGCCATCATCAATAACTCAAAAAACAACAGATGCTGGAGAGGATGTGGGGAAAAGGGAACACTCCTACACTATTTTGGGAGTGTAAACTACAACCTCTGTTGAAAACAGTGTGGTGATTTCTAAAAGATCTAAAAATCGACCTTCCATATGACCCAGCAATCCCTTTCTGGGGATACACCCAGAGGAACTCAAATCATTCTATGAAAAAGATACTTGCACATGTATGTTTATTGAAGTATTATTCAAAATAGCAAAAACATGGAACCAACAAAGCTGCCCATTGAAAGTGGACTGGATTTTTAAAAGGGGTATATTGAGCCTGTAATCCCAGTACTTTGAGAGGTCAAGGTGAGAGGATTGCCTGAGTCCAGGGATTCAAGATCAGCCCGGGCAACTTGATGAGACCTCATCTCTACAATAAATAAAAAAGAACCCAATTAGTTGGGCATGGTGGCATATGCCTGTAGTTCCAGCTACTTGGAAGGCTGAGGTGGAAGAATCACCTGAACCCAGCAGGTCGAGGCTGCAGTGGTCGTGAGCATGCCACTGCACTCCAGCCTGGGCCACAGAGTGAGACTCCAACTGAAAAAAAAATGTGTTTGATATACACGATGAAGTATTACACAGTCATAAAAAAGGAAAAAAAATTATGAACTTTGCAGCAAACTGGATGGAATTAGAGTCTATAATATTCAGTGATCTATCACAGAAACAAAGAACTGAGTACCACATGTTCTCACTCATAAGCGGACCCTGAACATTTATCAAAATACTATAAGAAAGTGATTGGCAGTAGCAGGGCACTGCCAGGGCAGGGAGGGGGGCAGCACATAACATCATTAAGGGTACCTGATCTCAAACCAGGTGAAGTGGGGACCAAAGGAAGGCCCAAACTTTACCTTTACAATGACCATTTATCTAACTAATCCTGAATTGTACCCCACATCTTTTTTTTAAAAGATACATTGAGAACAGTTCATAGTTCCAGAAGAATAGAACAGGAAGAACGAGGAAGAAAAACTATTTTCAAAACTGGCAATATTCCAGAATCTAAAGATAGAAGATTCCTCACAATTAATCATCCTATAAGTATTCAACTTGATATATTAGTTAAAAATTAAAGATGGAAAGGTTATAGTGAAACATCAGAGCATTCAGAACACAGAGAAAAATCTTAAAAGATCGTGTAAAAAACGACAAATTACCTAAATAGAAATGGCTAACACGTGGGTAGCAGAGCACCCACAAAAATAAGCAAAAATACATGCCAAAAGATAGAGGTGAAATATCTTCAATGTACCAAAAGTGAGGAACTCTGAACCTAAAATTCTATCGATAAGAAACTATCATTGAAAGAGGAAAATAATTAAATATATATCCAGATGTGAAAAAAAAACATGAGTTTACACCTCACTGATGTTTGCAAATAAACTACTGAAGAATGTGCATCAGCAATAAAATGTTTCAAGAAGGAGGGAAATGCAATGGTAAGGAAATAAATTCAGAAAATGTATTGCTAAACTAAATTAAGCACTAACTGTGAAAAAAATAACCACAATAATTTTCTTTTTTTTTTTTGAGCTGGAGTCTCACTCTGTCACCCAGACTGGAGTGCAGTGGCCGCTCCCAGTCACTGCAGCCTCGACCAGCTGGGCTCTGGCGATCCTTCCGCCTCAGCCTTCCAAGTAGCTGGAACTACAGGCGTGCGCTACCACACCTGGCTCATTTTGATTTATTGTAGAGATGAGGTTTTGCCAAGTTGCCCAGGTGGGTCTCGAACCCGCGGGCTCAGGCAATCCACTCACCTCAGCCTCCCAAAGGCGTGGGATTACAGACCGAGCCACCGAACCTGGCTAATAATTTTCTTGAGTATGCTTAAATATCAAAATGGGATTGATTGTCTAAATAACAATAACATGGAAGCTGATGGCTGGGTGTTACAGCAAGAAATAAAAATTTTATAAATATTTTTGTTCTTTTTGGAAGAGAATACAGTTACTAAGTAACTTTAGAACTTGTTAGAAAAATGTAAAGCTGACATACATTTTAAAAATTCAAGAGTAACTTTTTAAAGTAAATCATGGGAATAAAAAAACATAATCCAACAAAAAGGAGTGAAGAACAACAATAATAAAAGCAAATGGGAAGAAAAGCATAGTAGACAACACAAACTATGGTAATGTAAATCAATTAAAAAATAAACTGTACAAAAAGTTCTAATGGATTATTAACACCTATTAAGAGAAAAACTTTCAGATTAGTTTTTAAAAAGTCCTGCTGTATGTTGTTTATAATCCCCTCCTTACACATATATGAGGCAGTCCTATTTGGGAATGTGCTGGTGCCTCTCTTCTGAGTGCTGACTGCTCCTCTGTATTTGCCCAAGTCCATGATATGGAAGTGTATATTGCAGAAAATTTTGAAGATCCCACACTGCCTGGACTCCAGCAGTGCCTTGATATTACTCTACCATAACCATCTAGAAATGCATTAGTGCTATTGATTTTCTGCCAAAAATGGCAGAGGAATTAACAGAATGAATGTTTATTGCTGTTGTTTTTTAAAGAATCACATGATCATCTCAGTTGATGTAGAAAAAGCATTTTAAAATCCAGCAAATTTTCATGATAAAGACAATAAGAAGAGAAGGAAATTTCCTCAACATGATAAAAGGCATTTATGAAAAAATCACAACAACAAAGGCATTTATGAAAAAGGCATTTATGAAAAAATCACAACTGACATCATATTCATGTGATGGATTCAGGTGAAGGATTGAAAGCTTTTTTCTTCTAAAATCAGAAAAAAGGCAAGGATGCCTGGTTTTTCCAGTTATACTCAATACTATACTAGAAGTATAGTACAATTATGGCGGAAAAAATAATAATAAACGGCATTCAAATTAAAAAGGAAAAATTAAAACTGTCTCTATTTGCAGATGACATAATTTCACATACAAAAAATTCTAAGGAATACATACTAAAACAAACGAACTCAGCACTAATAAACAAATTTAGCGAAGTTATGGAATACAAGTCCAGCCTGTAATCCCGCGCCTTTGGGAGGCTGAGGTAAGTGGATTGCCTGAGCCCGCGGGTTCGAGAACTGCCTGGGCAGCGAGACCTGATCTCGACAATAAATCAAAAAATCAGCCGGGCGTGGTAGCGCACGCCTGTAATTCCGGTTACTCGGAAGGCTGAGGCGGAAGGATCGCCAGAGCCCAGCAGGTCGAGGCTGCGGTGGCCAGGAGCGGCCACTGCACTCCAGTCTGGGCGACAGAGTGAGACTCTAACTCAAAAAAAAAAAATAAATCCAACACACAAATCTGTTGTATTTCTACACACTAGCAATGTACAATTTAAAAATGAAATTAAGAAAATAATTTTATTCACAATATCATCAAGAAGAATAAGATACTTAGAAATAAATTTAACAAGGAGATGCAAAACTTGTATCCTGAAAACTACAAAGCATTGCTGAAAAAAATTAAAGATCTAAATAAATGGAAAGATATCTTGTGTTCATATTTTGGAAGCCTTCATATTGTGAATATGACAAACAAAAGTACACATTCAATGTAATTCTTATCAAAATCTCAATGGCCTTTTATGTAGAAATGGAAAAGTTGATCCTAAAATTTATATGAAATTGTAAGGAATCTTGAATAATCAAAATAATCCTGAAAAAGAACAGTAAAGTTAAAGGACTCACACTTTCTGATTTCAAAACTTACTACAAAGCTATGGAAATCAAAACATTACAGGACTGGCATAAGAACAGACATAAAGACCATTGAATAGAATTGAGAGTTCAAAATCTACTCACACATCTATGATCAATCAATTTTTAGCAAAAGTATTCAATGGGAGAAATGATACCGTCCTCAACATAAAATATAAATGCTGCCTTGATAACTGAATGTCCACATGCAAAAGAATGCAGTTTGAGCTTTACCTCAGATCATATACTCAAAAATGAATCAAACCTTAAATGTAAGAGTTAAAAATTAGAAAACTCTTAGAAAAAAAACAAGGGTGTAAATTTTCATGGCCTTGGATATTACTATGAATTCTTAAGGATGATACCAAAAACATAAGTCACAAAAATAGATACACTGAACTGCATCAACATTAAAAACTTTTGTGTATGTTCTTATCAAAGAACACTATCAAGAAAGTAAAAAAACAACTACAAAACTAAAGAAAAATATTTGCAAATCATATATCTGATAAGGATCTAGTATCCAGAAAATGTAGAGAACACTTACAACTCAACAACAAAAAGACAAGCAACTCTATTTTTAAATGAGACAAAGACTTGAAAAGCCATTTCTCCAAAGAAGATATACAGATGTCCAACAACACATAAAAAAATGTTCAACATAATTAGTCATTAAGGAAATGGAAATCAAAGCCACAAAAAGATATTACTTCATGCCCACTAGAGTGGCTATAATTTTAAAAAAGAAAGAAAAAAATAGCAAGTATTGGCAAGGATGTAGAGAAACTGGAAACTTCATTCACTGCTGGTGGGAATGTAGAATGAAGCAGCTGCTGGAGAAAACTGGTGATTTTGCAATAAGTTAAACATAGAATTACATATGACTCGGCAAATCCACTGTTGTTTTCTTTAAATTTGGAAAATTGCCCATTATTACTTAAAATTTTTTGTTCTACTTCAAACATTTCTTCTTTCTGGGAAACAATTTCCATGTTGGTTAAACTGCTAGTTAATGTTTCACAAGTCACTGTGGCTCTGTTCAATCTCTCTCTCTCTCTCTCTCTCTCTTTTGTCTTTTTTCTTCTTTGTGACTATTGGTACATTTTCAGACTCAGTGATATTTCCTTCCAGTCTAATCCAATCTGCTGTTAACTTCATCCGATAAAATTCTCATTTTGTTAATTGTATTTTAAGATTTATAATTGCCACTTAGTTCTTTTAAAATTATTGTTTCAATTTCTTGGTTGAGATTTATCTTTTCACTTACTATTTCCATCTTTACCTTTAAATCCTTGAATAGACGTTTAATAGCTGTTTTAGTCATTTTCTGATAATTCTAAAATTTTGTTGTCTCTATTTACTTTTTTCCACTTGATTATTATTCACATTTTCCTATTCACATGTATAATTCTATTTAATTGTGGAAAAATATATGACATGAAAAATCATTTTAACCATTTAAAAATGTACAAATCAGTAGCATTAAGTGCAATAACAATACTGTGGAACCATCAGCATTACCTAGCTCCAGAACTTTTTTATCACCTCAAATGGAGACCCTGTACCCATTAAGCAGTCACCCCTCATTCCTTCCTCAACTCCCTTCAGTCTCTGGTAATCACTAATATGCTTCCTGTTTCTATGCATTTACCTATTCTGAACATTTTATATAAATTGAATTATACAGTTAAGAAATCTAAAGCAAACCAATACTGAAAAATTAAAAATAAAGACATTGGAAAAAGATACTTAAAAATGAGGCTGATTTAATTTTTAATTTTAAAGATGTGGGGTACAATTCAGGGTTAGGTATACAAATGTTCATTATGCAAGTACCCTTGTTATAAGTAATATTTTTAAGTATTACACATTTAATGAGGTTAAGAAAGACATCTGATACTAATAAAAAAAGCAATTTCCAAGAAGAGTATAAACAAAATAGCCTGGAATATAAAAGAGACAAACAGAATTACAAGGATAAATTAACAAATTCACAATTATGATAGAAGATGGAAAATTTTCTCTTCCTCTTTCGCTCACAGAAATGCATAGGAAAATCAGATAAAGTTACTGCGATATATACATGTGCAGCATATTATGGAGAAATAATCTTTTTTTGAGTTGGGGTTTTGCTCTGTTGCCCAGGCTGCAGTGCAGTGGCATGATCACAGCTCACCGTAGCCTTGACCTCTTGGGCTCAGACAATCCTTTCACCTCAACCTCCCTGAGAGTACACATGCATGCCACCATGTGCGGCTAATTTTTTGACTTTTTATAGAGATGAGGTCTCACTATGTTGCTAAGGCTGGTCTCAAACTCCTGGGCTTGGCAGTCCTCCCACCTGAGACTCCCAAAGTGCTAAGGTTGTAAGTTTGAACAACTGCACCCAGCTGAGAAAGAATCTTACACTCAAAAAAATAATTATTATTTTCAAGTACATATGGAGATTTTTTTAAATTACCATGTATTAGACCCGAAAAGACACCCCAACAAATTCCAAAGAATTGACATTATGCAGTCTACTGTCTGACAACAATATAACAAAATTATAACTAAAAATAAAATATAAAAAAGAAAATTCAATAGTTTCAGAAATCATTCATGGGTTAAAAAGAAACTTCTGAAGAAATTATTAAATTTTTGAAACTACACATCAAAACCTGTAGAATAGAGTTCATCTAGTACTTAAGTGAAAAATTATAGTTTTAAATGCGTTTATTATAAAACAAAAATCAGATAATTAAGAACCTAAAAAAAAAAAAAAAGAAAGTTGGAAGAAGAAAATAAAGGCAAGGTAGAAGTTAAAGAAACAGAAAGATCAAAGAATTTTAAAATAGAGTGAAACTATAAAATCAAAACCTGGTTCTCTTAAAAGAATAGTAAGAAGAAAAAACTATAAAATTAGATTATGGAAGAAAGAGAGTAGACACAAATTAATACTAAGAATAGAAAAAGGGTTATAAGGTACAAAGAATTTTTTTTATCTTAAAAAATATTACAAAATATGGCAATTAATTTAAAAACAAATGACATAAATACATTTTTTAAAATATATAAATTACCAAAATCGGCTTAAGAAGAAATAAAAAACCTGATTCATCAAGCAAATTGAATAAGTTGATAAAAATGTCCATTCCTTACAGGCACTAGACCCAGATAATTTCATGGAAGAGATTTAGCAGCAAACAGGTTGTGCTTATCTTATAAAAACTCTTACAGAGAATAGAAAAAGAGAGAAAGCTATCCTACTTTTATATGAGATTATTATAACATTTTTCTCAAATTAAACAATAAAAGAAAATTATAGGCCAATATCACCTGCAAACATGGATACAAAAATGTTATGTAAACTTTTTTTTTTTTTTTTTTTTGAGTTAGAGTCTCCACTCTGTCGCCCAGACTGGAGTGCAGTGGCGGCTCCCGGCTACTGCAGCCTTGACCTGCTGGACTCCGGCGATCCTTCCACTCAGCCTTCCAAGTAGCTGGAACTACAGGCGCGTGCTACCATGTTCGGCTAATTTTTGATTTATTGTTGAGATGAGGTCTCGCCAAGTTGCTCGGACAGGTCTTGAACCCGCGGGTTCAGGCAATCCACTCACCTCGGCCTCCCAAAGCGCAGGATTACAGGCCGAGCCACCGAGCCCGGCTTATGTAAACTATTAATAAATTCAATCCACATTGTATTTTCACATATAGGGTGTTCTAACATTTTTTAAGGTTAGAAAACATAATAATATCATTTGCCAAATACAGATTGAAGGAGAGAATCCATATGATCTTCCCAATGTAGTCACGCAGATGATTTGATAAAATTTAACTCCTTCATAATTAAAAGAAATAAAACTTTGTAGAAAATGTCCTTATGTTGACATAGGAATAAAAGAACAAAAAACCTTTAATGGCAGAAATAGTTCAAATAATAACTTTCAAACACATAGCCCTTATCAAATTTCACATTTTAAATAATTTCACATTTAAAATAATTTAGTCTTTGGCTGGTGTGGTAACTCACGCCAGTAATCCCAGCACTTTGACAGGCCAAGACAAACTGCTTGAACCCAGGAGTTTGAGACCAGTGAGGAAACATAGTGAGACCATGTCTTTACAAAAAATAAAAAAATTAGCTGGGCATGATGGAATGCACCTGTAGTCCCAGCTACTCTGGAGCCTGAGGCAAAAGGATCACCTGAGCCCAGAAGGTCGAGGCTGCAGTAAGCTGTGATCATGCCACTGTACTCCAGCCTGGGCAACACAGTAAGACTCAACTCAAAAAAAGAAAATAGTAATTTAGTCACCTTAAGAGCCTCATGAGCTAGGCATTATCATCTCCATTCGATACATGGAGAACGTGTAGCAGACTGAGGTTCAGTAATCTGCCCCAAATCACACAAATAGTAAGAGGTTGATCTGAGATTTGAACCCAAACACCTTGGCTTCAAAGTCTATTTTTCCTTTAACCAGGATGCTATAATGCCTCAGAGCACATCCAAAGTCTTTTAATTCCCATTGCCCTTGTGTAACTCAGGTATCTGCAGGATGTAGGCTGTCTCTGGGAGCATCACTCTGGTTTCCTCTCTGGGATTTCTTTAGATTCTAGCCAAGCTTTCTGATTTGATAATTGTTACATTATTTTCCCCTTTCATAGTCTGATCTCAAAGAACAGTTCAAGTCTAGTTTATTTTCTTTTCCTTTTAGTATGTTGAATGTGGCCTTCAAAAATTATTTTTTCCCTTTTTGTCTACTGTGATCTCCAAAATTCTAACATTTCTACCTGTTTAAAGAAAACTAGATTTTTCTTTTCCCCAGTTTGTTTTCTGCTGTCTTCTGAGTCACTTTTTTTGGTATCAGTGCACTACATAAGGTGATAAATTTACTTTATTATATTAAAACGAATTTAAGGAAAGTCAAGGACATAGTAACTGCTTCCAAGAGTTTTACTATCAGCATTGTGAACCTCATCCCACGTCAACAGGAATGTGTACTCTCTTGCTTCTAAGCAATCAAACCCCAGATGCTTCTGTTGTTCTTGTCAATGGCCTACTAGACAAAGTACATCACATGGCCAAGCCCAGAGTCAGTGTGGGAGGGAACCACAACAGGTCACCAATGCTGGTATCCATGACTCAGTGGAGGCCATTAACATGAGTTTACCGTCCTACTACAATATTTCTATACATTTTAGCAATATGTTCCCTGCCACATATTCATGGTCAGTTCCTACTGCTGTTGATTTTAGTCCCTCCCTCAGTTTCCTTCTTAATTATTCATGTTTCAGTATTAGAGCCTCTCCTCAGTGCCGGATGCAATTTATTAAATCTTTTGATTTTAGTCTAGAAAAAGAAAACTGAGTGACTCCATGATGTTTTGTGGCACACAGTTATCAAAGTTAAGAGGAACAGCTATACTGTGTTGTTTCCCAGCGAGGAAGAAAAGGAAGACAAGTTGAAGATGGGGTAGGGGAGAAGATGAAAAAAGATACTTCACACTTCAGAGAGAACAGGCACATCTGAACAGGCACTAGAGGAGCTGCTCATCTGCAGAATCCAGTTTTAATTGAATAATTTCATGAGCTAAGATAAAGCAGGCAAGAAAATCCAAATAGTGAGAATAGACAGATACTGACATGTATCTGTCTGGTTGAAAATGACATGGTTGAAAGCTTCTTCTCTTTGCCACTGACGCCTTTACTCTTGCTGTGCTGGCTAACATTAGAGTGTCCTCTGAATACCAAACACAGAGATGAATAAAATACAGCCCTTGCCTCTGAGTAGCTCATGGTCAAGGACAAGAAACAGATAAACAGGTGGAGGTGGTGGGTACACTTAAAGCCCAGACCAAAATTTTGTACCTCCCAAAGCTACTGAAACAAACAAATAAATGTAATATCCTACTTAGAAGAGTCTGAATGCAGGAAGTAAGGCATCACTGAAAACATTCTAAGCTGGAATTTGAATGGTCTCTTAAGCGACACAAGAAGATGGATCTGAGTGAAGGGATAGTTAGTATGAATTTCATTTGCCTACTACAAAGGTACAAATGAGAAAGAATGAAGAAAAATTAAGGCAATGTCAATGGAAAACAAAAACAAATAAAAAGAAATAGATAATCATATAACTAAAAAACAATTAAAAGAGAGACATATTATAGTTACCAGTGGACAGCTTTGCCTTATTTATATCAAATTTGGTTTAGCTAACCCAAGGGAACAAGATTTTGAAAAGGAGGATGATGGGAACAGAAAATTATGGAGCACAAAGGCTGCTTGGGAAGGAATGGGGAACAGAAGGAAAATGGAATCTGCCTAGACAGGAGGTAAAAAAAGGGCAGATGACTGAACACCAAAGAATGCTTTACTTGCTTAACTTTGTCTCACTGGATGTGAGTAAGAAATAGAATAGATAAATTTTTAAGTTCAAAACTATATTCCTGAATTTCCCAATATACTTACCTTTCTCATACAGAAGATATGTCCTGGAGTATAAAGGATCTCATCCTGAAAAGCGAACATCATTCCCAGATTAAAGGGCAGAAGGGTTGGCTTCACCTCAAGAGAACTGCTTAAGAAGAAGCCATGCCACTTCTAGGTCATGTTACAGCTGCACCCAGAACAGAGTCTAGCGTTGTGAAACCAGGATGAAAGCATTTCACAATCAAAGACAGCAGGGGAGCTCACAGAATACTTGGCCTGATTATGTTTCCTAGACATTTTAAGAAAGCCAAATTCCTTTTAGAGAATGATACAGAAAAATTGACAGGAGACTAATTAATGGCAATATTTTTAGATTAACATCCTAAACCAACACAAACACTAATAATCTGGTTTCTGGATTACTAAAATAAAATAATCTAGATCACCTAGAATCAGGAGACTAGTTAGATAAAGTCAAATCCTGAAACACATACAAGTTTTTCTATAGAATGTAGTACTTAGTATTGACTGGTCTGGAAGCAATTGCAGACATTTGGTAGTTGGGTTTTGAGGGAAGGAAAATTCACTGATTTTGTGCTAAACAAATACCATAACCACAAGCAGTGAGAGGTCCTGGCTTTGGACTTGCTCCATTGTGCAGTGCTTGTGAACACTATGCTGTGACATTTCATCTTAAATGTTTGGGGGAGTAGCTGAACCATTCGCTCTTTAATGTAAATATGACTCAACAAATGGAATTCCCACATCAGTGACTCCATTTACAGACTTTAAATAGGATACAGCTGCTACTAGGTTTAGCGCTCATGAATGATGAACTCAAGAGGTAGCTATAACTAGGGCTTGAAACATGCAAAGAACTAAAGGAATCCTCAGTCCAAGTTACCATAGCTTTTAAAATAGAAGGCTGGTGCCATCTTGTGGTTATTTTAATAAGGTCACGCTTAATGAAATTCTGGAATGCCAACATACAAAAATCTCCTTTCCTTCTCCTTAAAAATATTGTTAAAGATATTTTCCCTAGACTCTTAGACTCACTGTTCTTGCACCCTGGAAATGCCATTAAAGTGCTATGCCTACCCAAATGAAAACATAATTCCTGTTAAACTATTAATGCCACGTGATTTCCAACCATGGAAACTGTGCCAAGCAACTTTAATAGTTCTAAAAGCTACACATGATGTGCCTTTCAGGAACCCAGCTAAGTATGTTCAAAGGTAGAATTTTTAACAAATAATGACATAGACACAGAGTCCCTCTACCCTGGGAACTGCAGAGTAGACCTAAGAAATTTAACTAAAAAGAGACAAGCTTACACAGACTTTGGAGACTGGAGGTGGCACCATCTGTCATCCAAAGCTTACAAATTCTGGAGAAATTTTTCTAGATAGTGTGCAGAGGAAAACAAATTTTAAAATGACCCCACGAACTATTCATAATTAATTCCCGGAAAAATAGCACAGGCAAGTCTTCTGAATACGACTAGATATATGCGTATGCTTTATTCACAGGTTCCCAATATCATCAAAAGAATATATTTAAATACTCAAAATTATGATCTCAGCTAAAATTACCAATATGAGTATTGTATTATACACACACACACACACACACACACACACACACACACAACACAACACATTAAGATTGAAAAGAAAATACTGGTAACTGATATCATTTCTCTAAAATGAGAAAGAATTACAAAATATATACATGCAACACTTGTAGACATATGCACGGCTGGTATGTGGGAGCTGTGGATGAGGACAGAGAATTACTTGGGCTCAAGATTTTTCAAATACTATTTGACTAAAATCAAACAGCTCAGACCCACTCCCATGAAACACAGAAGCTGAAAAGATCTTCAGTGATATCAAAATATCACTGAAACTCCCCCCTATCCTCAGTCTTGCAGATTATCACAAACATTCTTTTTTCATGAAAAATTAAGACCTATTCTAGGGTTACTAACACAGTAACATGGCATGCACCAAAGACCTGTTGCTTGCTAAAACCTATCCCTTAAGAGGAAGTAACCTGGACTTCCTCTTGTTGCCTCAGATTAATTTTCCTTCAGCTAAATTAGTGGAAATATCTTCAGTTCTTGTACAGGATCACCATCAAATCTGAAAATAGCGCATGTAATACAATCCCTATATTGATAACAAAAAGCACTCTAATTCCAGCTAGTTCACTAATTGATTATGAAATAGTATTCCTTTCTCCTTGTATTTCTATCCATTCATGTGATACTCTCAATCCAGCTACCTCATGATTATGTTTCTGTTTGAGAAGTATCTGAGTCCAGAACAGATATTTGGATACTCCCAAGCCAAATTCTGACTTAATATTGTTCATTTATAGGTCTTATCTAAAAAATTGAAAAGGGAAGGACTAGACTGGTTATTCAATGACTTACTCTAGACGCCCATATGGAATCCACTCTCTTACCAAAAGCAAAATAAGTTCAAAGGACCGAAATTTTGACCCTCTTTAGGGCATGCCAAATTATTAAAAGTTAAAGGATAAAATGCACACTAATAGGTCACATGTTTTTAGACTAATTTGTGACATTGTAATGCTCTGGAAACAAAAAAAATGTTCTTCTCCTCTTCAAGCACCCTCTGCAAATGGTCACAAAAGACATTGATTATTGGATGTTTTGGTGCTATGAAAGAATTTTTGTCTTAATGGTAGAAGCTGATTAGAGTGGGGGAGACATACTTAAACACATTCTGATGAAAGAGCAAGTCTTAGGAACTTGCAGAAAGAGGAAGATGAGAGAGTGATTACTGAAAAACAAAGCAGAATGAGATTTACATCACACTTCTCTTCTTATTAGCAATACTGGAAGAAAACAATGCAAGAAGATAAGAGAGTAATATCTTTAAAATTTTGAGGACCTAAAATGTTGAGCCCCCAATTTTTTAATCTCAAATATCACAGAACCACCCTTACCCTATGTGTACCAGATTATCACATACGTTCCAGCCAAATAATCATTCAAGTGAGCAGCAAAATGCTATGGTGTACAAAATGACCGGGAAATTGTTTATTGCTTAAATAGGTTTGATGGTTTTTTTTTTTCATGGAAAAAACATAATGTACAACTTTAAGGACTAGTCTTGATTTTCTTTTCTCTTCTGTTATTATTTTTTATTGATGCACATTAGGAGTACATACATTTGGGGGTATAATTTAATACATTCCTATAATTTATAAAGACAAAATCAGTGTAACTGGGATATCCATCACCTGATCTATCAAATACTAGGTCTGTTTCATCTATAAAACTGTATATTTTACCCATTAATCAACTTCTTTTCGTATTTTGCCTCTACTACCCTTCCCAGCCTCTGGTAACCACTAATCTACTAGTTTTCTTTTGTTTTAAGAGCAAAACCAGAAACACAAACCCCAGATTTCATCAATATGGGTGGTGGTTGTAAGGGAAGAGTATGTTCGGAGAATGCAGAGAAAGAGTAAAGGGAATTTATGAATGTATGAAGTATATTGTCACATCAAGGAGTGCATATAGATTAATTCCTGATATTGCTCAAAAAGATGACCTCAAGGATGTTTGTAAAATCGGAGTTAAAAATAGAATAGCAGAAGTAGAATGCATAATTGACAAACCATTAAAAGAAAATAAAATGGAACAAAGAAAACTGGCAACCCAATCCTCTTGCTGTTGCTTGGGGCTAGTGTTCCTGAGCCTGAACATCTTTAGTTTGACTGTGTCAAAGGGGGAAAAACTGTTTTCTACCAAGATTGAGGAGGAGCAGTCATCTGACTTGGTAGACTATGGATGAGTCTATGTAGTCTATGATAGTCTAATTTGTACATAGATCTTCAACTCATTCTAAGTTTTGCTATCTATCTAACATTCTGTCTTTCAGAGGTAACTGGTACTTTCCACTCCAGAGCCTTATCAGTCTTTGGGTTTACTTGAATATAGTTTTCATCCATTTGGTTGCTACTGCTATATCTCCTTTACTGTTATCTTCCCACTCATTCCCTTTATTTAAGATGGGTCTCACTGTGTTTTCCAATCTCCAGGCCTCAAGCAGTCCTCTCATCTCAGCCTCCCAGTGTTGGGATTACAGGTATGAGCCACCATGTCCAAACCACCATTTCATTCATTCTTATGTGTTTACATTTACATAGCTTCTGAAGGGACATCATAGGGGTATATATATATATCAGTTGTCTCTGTAACTGGAGACTATTTGCAGTCAATATTTCTCTGGGCTTGTTTATTGTTCTTAACTTCACTTTTGCTGGCCATATCCCATGAACCTATGCCTAAAATGTCAAGTTTCCCAGTAAACCTAGAGAAACTTAAAAGTCAGATTTAAATACAAACTAAAGAAAAGCAAAGATACAGTAGTAAGTAAAAAAATAAAAATAAATTATAGAAGACAATGTAATTCAGTATTTGCATAACTGGGGCTGCCAAAGAAAAGAGTATAACAAGCTGTTTAAAATTCAAGTCCTAGCCGGGCTCGGTGGCTCAGCCTGTAATCCCGCGCCTTTGGGAGGCTGAGGTGAGTGGATTGCCTGAGCCCGCGGGTTCGAGACCCGCCTGGGCAGCGAGACCTCATCTCTACAATAAATCAAAAAATCAGCTGGGCATGGTAGTGTATGCCTGTAATTCCGGCTACTTGGAAGGCTGAGGCGGAAGGATCGCCGGAGCCCAGCAGGTCGAGGCTGCGGTGGCCGGAAGCGGCCACTGCACTCCAGTCTGGGCGACAGAGTGAGACTCCAACTCAAAAAAAAAAAAAAAAAAAAATTCAAGTCCTCAGAAAACCCTCAGGGAAAAAAAATTCAAAAATAATCTCAAAAAATTAAATAAAGTAATACTTGCATCCTCACATTGAAAATGATAAATTGATCAATGCAACACATGCTGATGAAGGTGTTGATTTTCTTAGACAATAAAAAGAAGACTAGACATATATTTTCAAATATATAAAGATGTCAGGAAATGTAAGTCTTTATTTAAAGAAATAAAACTTGACGGAAGTGAGAAGATCACTTGAGACCAGGGATTGGAGATCAGCCTGGGCAACATAATGAGACCCTGTATTTACAAAAAAAAAAAAAATTCTTTTAAATAACTGGGAATGATGGCACTTGCCTATAGTCCAGCTACTTGGAAATCCAAGGCAGAAGGATTGCTTGATCCCAGGAGTTTGAGGCTGTAGTGAACTATGATCATGCCCCTGTACTACAGCTTGGGTGACAGAGTGAGATCTTGTTTCAAAAAACAAACAAACAAAAACTTGGCAATTAAATCAGTGTAAATAATAAATAAATCAAAATTAAGAACTCAGAAATTGGAAAATCATGGTGAAGGAGCTTACAGAAAATATTGAATCCATTAAAAATAGAGCTACAGATATAAAACACTACATGAATTTGACTACAGAATGTAAGGTAAATTTAATAAATTAAAACAATTTAGAATGGCATATTTCACCAAAATCAGGGGCTGAAAGAGAAGAGAAAAAGGAAAAAAGAAACATTTCTAATTTCATATTAAAAAGTCCAAAGTTGAACAACTATGAAATATATATCTTAGTATATCAATTAAAAATTATTAATTTGTCAACAAAAATTTGTTGGGTACTTAATATATCCAGGCTTTGTCCTAGGTACTGAATACAAAAGATATAAGCAATAATTAGAGACAAAATTAAACATTATCTGTCATGTGAGTAAATATAAACAAAATAAGTTATTAAAAGAATGTGCTCTGAACAACCATGAGATCAAAAAAGAAGATGAAAAGGAAATTTAAAAATATATATATATTTTTTGATTTGGAGTCTCTTTCCCTCTCCCAGGCTGGAGTGCAGTGGCATGCTCACAGACACCCTGGCGTCGACCTGCTAGACTCCAGTGATCCTTCTGCCTCAGCCTTCCAAGTAGCTGGAACTACAGGTGAGCGCTACTGCGCCCAGCTAAATTTTGATTTCTTGTAGAGACGAGGTCTTGCCAAGTTGCCCAGGCTGGTCTTGAACCCACGGGCTCAGGCAATCCACTCACCTCAATCTCCAAAGTGCTGAGATTACAGGCTGAGCCACTGAGCCCAGTCAATTAAAATATTTTAAATAAACAAAGATGTAAACACATCATACTGAAATGTATGAAACGCAGCAAAAGGAAGGAATTTTATAGCAATAAATGCCTACATTAAAAAAGAAAAAAGGTCTCAGATAAATAGAAGTACAAAACCCGAACAGACCAATAATGAGTAAGGAGATTGAATCAGCAATAAAGAGTATCCCAACAAAGAAAATCTCAGAACCTGATGGTGTCACTGAATTCTACCAAACATTTTCTTTCTCAAATTCTTCCAAAAATTTGAAGAGGAGGAGAAACTTTCAAACTCATTTTAAGAAGTCATTATTACCCTAATGTCAAAGTCAGATAAAAACACTATAAGAAAAAAAATATTACAAGTCAAAATCCCTAATAGATTCAAAAATCCTCAACAAAATGCTAACAAACCACATCCAACAGCATATTAGAAAGATTATTCAGTATGATCAAGTGGTACTTATCCATGGGATGCAAGGAAGGTTCAACATACATAAATAAATAAATGTAATTTGCCAAATTAACAGAATGAATGACAAAAATCACATGATCATCACAATAGATGCAGAAAAAGCATTTGACAAAATTCAAGAGTTTTTCATGATAAAAATTCTCAATTAATTAAGTATAGAAGGAATATTCCTCTACATGATAAATGACAAGCTCATAGTCAATCTCATACTCAAAAGTGAAAAGTTAAAGCTTTTCCTCTAAGATCAAAAAACAAGACAAGGATGCCCACTTTCACCACTTTGAGTCAACATAGTACCGGAAGTCCCATCCAGATAAATTAGGCAAGAAAAAAGAAAAAAAAAGTATATAAACAGAAAAAAAAGTGAAATTGTCTCTGTTTCTAACATAGTCTTATTTACAGACAAATTTAAAGATTCACCAAATAACTATTAGAACTGATAAATAGATTCAGTAAAGTTGCAGAATACAGCATCAACATATAAAAATTAGTAGCATTTCTATAAACAAACAATAAACTATCTGAAAAGAACTGAAGAAAACAATCCCATTTTTTATCCCAACAACATTAGAAATAAGAAACACTAAGATGCAAAATTAATCAAGGAAATGAAATATCTGTATACTAAACTATAAAACACTGATGGCATGAACTGAAGAAGACACAAATAAATGACAAGGTAGCCCATTTTTATGAGTTGAAAAATATTAATATTATTAAAATGTCCATACTATCCAAAGCAATCTATAGATTCAATGCAATCTCTATCAAAATTTCAATGAGGTATTTTTAAAAAATAGAAAAAAATTCTAAAACTTGTATAGAACCACAAAACCCCTCAAATAGCCAAAGTAATATGAGTAAAAAAAGAACAAAGCTGGAGATATTCCATTATCTGATTCAAAATATATCACGAAGCTATTGTGATCAAAACAGCATGGTGCTAGCATCAAAATAGACATATCAACCAATGGAACAGGATAGAGAGCCAAGAAATAACCCCTCACATTTATGGTCAGTTGACTTTTCAACAAAGGTGCCAAAAACACATAATAGGGAAAGGACGATCTTTTGAAAAAATAGTGTTGGGTACACTGGCTAGCCACATGCAGAATATCTCATACCATATACACAGATAAACTCAAAATGGATTAAAGACCTAACATAAGATCTGGAACTGCAAAACTAGAAGAAGACATAGGAGAAAAGTTCCACAACACTGATCTGGGCAATGAAATGAATATGATCCCAAAGCACAGGCAACCCAAGCAAAAATAAGCAAATGGGATTGCATCAAATTAAAAACTTCTGCACAGCAAAGGAAACAATGGAATGAAAAGATCAACTGGGAGAAAATGTGGACAGGTCAGCTGATAAGGGACTAAAGTCCAAAATATGTAAGAAACTCAACTCAGTAAGAAAACAAGTAATCCAATTAAAAAATGTACAAAGGACTCAAATAGATATTTCTCAAAAGAAGACATACAAATAGCCAACAGAAACATGAAAAATGCTCAACTTCACTAATCATCAGGAAAATGAAAATTAAAATCACAATAAGATATCACTTAACACCAGTTAGAAGGGATATTATCCAAAAGATGAAAGTTAAAAGTTAAAAGCAAATGTTGGTGAGGATGTGTAGAAAGTGAACGCTTGTATACTATTGGTGGGAATGTAAATTAGTACAGTCATTTTGAAAAGAAGTATGGAGGGTCCTCAAATAATTTTTTTTAAATTACCATATGATGCAGCAATTCCACTTCTAGGTATAGCCAAAGGAACTGAAATCAGCATGTCAAAGAATATCTGTAATCAGATATTCAGTGTAGCATTATTCACAATAGCTGAGACATGGAAACAAGCTAAGTGCCCATCAACAAATGGATGGTTAAAGAAAATGTGGTATATATACACAGTAGAATACTATTCCATCTTTAAAAAGAAGAGGAATTCTTTTTTTTTTTTTTTTTTGAGTTGGAGTCTCACTCTGTCACCCAGACTGCCTCAGCCTTCCAAGTAGCTGGAACTACAGGCACGCGCTACCACGCCCAGCTAATTTTTTGATTTATTGTAGATTTATTGTAGAGATGAGGTCTCGCCAAGTTGCCCAGGCAGATCTCAAACCCACAGACTCAGGCAATCCACTCACCTCAGCCTCCCAAAGCGCGGGATTACAGGCTGAGCCACCGAGCCCAGCTTGAGAATTCTTTTTTACAAGGATGAATCTGAAAGACATTATGCTAAGCTAAATGAGTCAAGCATAGAAAGACAAATATTGCATGATCTCATATATAGAATCTAAAAAAAGTCAAGCTCATAGAATTAGAAAGTAGAATGGTGGTAATCAGTGGCTGAGGATGGGAGAAAAGGAGATGAATAGGGAAAGAGGACAGTGTGTCAAAGTGTATATAAGTCAAGTTAGAATAAGTTTCAATGATCTACTGAGCCACAGGGTACCCACAGTTAATAATAATATGCTGTATACTTCAGAATTGCTGGAAGAAGGATGGCGTGGTGGCTTGTGCCTATAATCCTAGCACTTTGGGAAGCCAAGGCAGGAGGACTACTTGAGCCCAGGGGTTCAAGACCAACCTAGGCAACACAGCAAGACCCCATCTCTACAAAAAATTAAAAAATTAGCTGGGCATGGTGGCATGTGCCTGTAGTCCCAGCTACTCAGGAGGCTGAGGCAGAAGGATCACCTGAGCCCAGGAGGTTGAGTCTGCGGTGAGCGATTATTGTGCCACTACACTCTAGCCTGGGTGACAGAGTGAGACTTTGACTCAAAAAAAAAAAAAAAGATTAATTTAATCATCCCACAGTTCATACCTGTATCATAACATCATAGTCCAGGAGACATATGAGTCTTGCTTATGTGTAATTTTCTCTAAATGAAACTCAAATTTGCATTTCTTTTTAACTTACAAAAAAAAGAAGACAGTAGAAGAGCTATCCAAACAGAAGCACTAGCGTGTGAAAAGGTCCTGTGATACAAGGGAGAATGACATCATGTGAAAAAGGCCAGAGTGGTTGGAACCTAGAGAGGTGGGGAGGGTGGAGCAGGAGGAAGCCAGAGCCTCAGGATCATATCAGGGAGCTATAGTTGTGTCATGTTTAGAATTCCTCTTTATCCTAAGTGTAGAGGGGAGTCACTGGAGTGTTTCTCCTGGGGGAAGGCACGATCAGATTCGTATTTGAAAGGGTCATTCTGCCAGTGTGGAGGTCAGTTTGGATACAGGAAGACCACATTTCAGGCTAATGCAATAGACCGCATAGGCAGTGATGGACAGTAGAGGATAGTAGACTAGGAAACTAATAAAAGAATTGGAAACTGAGAGAACAGAAGAATTAAAAATATCTTTAGAGGTAAAATGTTGACAGAATTCAGGAGTGGATTGTCTGGGAGGTAAACTAGCAAAACTTACATTAGCCGCATGAATGGTGATGCCAGTCAGTGAGAAGGGAACATAAAAATAGGACTATATTTGGGATTGTTGAGCTTACGGTACTTCTTAGACAGCCAAGTAGAAATGTCAATAAAGCAACTGAGTCTATAGATCAAGATTCAGAGGATTAAAGGAGATGTATATTTGTTATTGTCTTAACATGGGTGATAACGAAAACTTTGAGCATAGGGGAGATAAATCAGGGAAGAGTAAATTAAGTGGATGGAAAATGCAAATTCAGGGACAGAGTAGGAATATAAACCTGCAAATGAGATGGAAAGGTAGCCAGAGAAAAAGGAAGGCAGGAAGGAAAAAAAAGGGTAGATCATAGAAGTCAAGGATAATGAATGCTTGAGAAGAGCAAGTGGCCTAACTAACTGGATGACACTCAGTTCAAGAAGAATGGGACAGGGACAACGCACTGGATTTAACCACCAAGAAGTAACCAGTGACATCAGTGAAAGGTGTTGAAAATAGGCAGAGGCTACATGGAAAATGGACTAGGCAGCAAGTGGGAGGTGAGGAAGTGGTTTTATAAGTCCACATAATTTCTAAAGGAGTTGAAGGAATTAGAGGTGGGTAATTGGAAAAGTATATGAGGGCCAGGGTACAGTTAACGGGAGACTTGACAATATGTTTCGAAGCTAATGGAAGGAAGAATGAGGTACTAGAGAAAGAGTAGGATGAGGTACTAGAGAAAGAGGTACTAGAGAAAGAGGTACTAGAGAAAGAGTAGGAGAATGAGGTACTAGAGAAAGAATGAGGTACTAGAGAAAGAGTAGGATAATGGAATCCAAAATACACATTGAGGGATTGGCCATTGAGGAAAAGATAAATCTCAGAGGGAGTGTTAAACCAAGGAGAGTCCAGGTGCACAGGAAGGAAGTAGAGTGTGATAGTTGTCAGTACTCATGAGGCTGAGAATGGTAGGAACGGATAACCATGTGGTTGAGATGATGGGAGGTTGTGGTCATACGACAGATCCTTACTTTTGTGTGTTTGGAGGTGAAGTTATGGATGATGGCAAGATACAAGCTGCGATCCTGAGATTGAGTACTGAGGTGTGTGATGGACCCTATGTGAGGAAGTCCAGAACCTCAGGAGCTAACGTCATTCATGTCCTGAACATTCAGTTGTTGAAACTTCAAGTGACGGTCAGATAACATCTTCTCTGATGTACAGATGCCTACTCTTTGAGGAATATTCCTTTTGTCTAATGTCCATAGGTTTTGTTTTTTTGTAATGTTCTGTCCTATTTTCTAATTGCAGAGGATGAAAACTTAAATTTCCAGTGATATTGCCAATATTTCAGATACCTCTCCTCCTCACCCCATTAGAAATGGATTACTCTCTAGTTCATTTCCTCACAAGAGAATTGACAGGATAGAAATTATGTCTAAAAGCCAGACTTCTTACCTGCTATTTGGAGCATATATACTTAGCTAAAACCTTTGTTTTTCACAACTTTGCCACCAGAGTAAATGTGAAATATTCTTGAGCCTGCTGTCCAAAAATATGGTAGGAATTGTCAGTGTCAGACTGTAATAAACCAGGTCAGATTCTCTCAAACCAAAAACTAATACAATGTTTATAATGGGGGGAAACATACTATGAGTCTATTTCCCAAGTTTATTTAAAGAAAAGCATGCTTTCTATGTCAATATAATGAGTTTGTGCGCCTAAAAAATACATTTGGGAATCCTAAAATACATGCATATGTAAGTAAACTTCACAGTATGCTGTTGAGCTCTATAATAGCTTTCTATACCTGTCATCAAGAATTTTTACACAGAACTCCTTTTCTCCTCCTCCAAATTTGGTGAGAGTTGTATTCCCAGGTATTCACTGTAGAGCACTCATTATACTTTATGAGAGGGAAGGAAGCTAATGAAAGTCAAAAATAAAGTAGTTATATCTAGAGATTTCACTATCAGCAAAATTACCAGATCTCACATCAGTATGAGCAAGTATCTCCAGTTCCCACTTTGAGCACAGAGATTTTCTGTTAAATGTCTCGATTTTCTGTTAAATGTCAAGTTATGTGTGCAATGGGTAAAGGGAAATCTAGTCACATTTGAGAGACAGAGATTTAGGTTAGGAGACTCTAAGACCAGAAATTCTTCAGCAGTCAACCTACCCACCCTAAAGCTTAGCCATAGAAGTAGAAGTAGATAAAAGAAACAGAGTACTGAAGAGAACAACTGGTCAAACACACAACTATCCCATGAGACTTACCTCTTCTCCTAAACTAAAGACCTCTAGAATGTAGATGTAGTCCTCATCCATAATTATTGCACTGTGTACTTTTATTGTATTGAGTATGATAGCTTTTACTGCATTGAGAACTCTGGCCATGTTGTAGCCCTGACACTTTCCTAGGAAGATGTAATGGACAATATTTCAGTATCTGAAATCTTTTCTTTTGAGAAACATACTTCATGTGGTCCTATAATTCTTAGGGTGCTGTCAATCAAGTGGACATGTAATCCAAGCCATTCAATTATGGTCCCCTGCAGGAATATTAGAGAAAGAATCACAGCTTTTGAGGTTGATGACTGTAAAAGTCATGTAAATGTGGAGCAATCTTTCCCACTATATGGACAGATGTGGGGGAGAATGATGACGACAGAGGAAAACAGAGCCACCTATGTTTGAAGTCATTCCAACCCTGACCTTTCAAACTTCACAAGTCAGTAAATTCCCTTTTACTTAAGCTAGTTTGCACTGGGTTTCTGTGACTTACAACCAACAGCAATCTGACTAAAACACAGGGGGAAAGCAGATGATACAGAGAGGGTGAGAAGATATTCTCATGACTGTAGTTAGAAAACAGAATTTATGGTAGGACATTAGCTGGATTTCTTTATTCATCTTTTGAAAGTCCAGGAGAGTTGGCCAAACCAGAATATGTCAACAGAGTCAGACCACAGCTAAGAGGTAGGTGGAATTGTCTTCTATATTTTGTTTCTGCCTTGGACATGCTTCTTTTATTTTGTTCTCATCCTTCTTCCTCCTCAAATTCCCACAGTACTCCCCTCACCTCAAAATATTGTTTCCAAGAGAACCTAACTCGAAGCACAGCTCTCTGGCTTCTTATCCTCCTACTTACCCTGTCTGTAGGCTCAGTCAACTTACTCCCTTGAACCTAGGCAGGGAATTCCTAGTCAAAATCACTTTACATTTGATTTCTGTTTGAATAACCTTATTTAGAATGCCTACCTGCCTATTTGCTTGCAAAAGTCCCAGAGGGATTCCAAGCATTTTAATCACACCCTTGTAACAAAGGAAGCTTCTATATGCTGTAGCATTTGCCTTAATAATATACTCTTTCTGCACACTCAGGTGCATCAAAACATTGGTGTACCAAGGAAGATGTAATACAGGAGCAATTATGACTCTTGTACACATTTAGGCAGCATATCTCCTCTCTAAGCCCATTGGATAAATTATAGATAACATTTGATATTATTTATTATCCTCAATAAGACATGTTTCTAAATTAATCCTGGCAACCTCTCATTAATCCAGTCATACTTTAGAACCAGACATGCTTCACTTGAGTTACTACCTTCTACTCTCTTTGCCAGGCACCAATCATTAAATGCCCACACTGAATAATAATTCCATTTAATCACATTTAACATATGCAGCCCTCGCTCTTTACCTGGCATAAGTTCTTAGTCCATTGTCTAATCAAGAGAAAAGGAAACTCATAAATGATTTCATACTCTTTTGTGCCAGATTATTTTTGAAAGTATGATAAACATTATATTGTCCCCAGCTACCTCTAAAAAGTGAACAGAAAAATTAAAAAGGCTTAACATAATTCAGATAGGGAGATACAATTTGAAGCATTACTCTAAGTAGTAGCTTTCACATAAGAGCTATAGTATTCGCTTTAACTACTATGTGCAATATTTTAAGAGCTATAATTAGTCAGGCAGGTTAGAGCCTGTTTACAAGCTCTGAAAAGCACAGATTGTTGGTACCATTACCTGATGTTTTGAATCTTTATAATTTATTCATTCATTCATTTTACCAATATCTATTGAGAGCTAAGTGTCAGTCAGTCACGGATGTGAATAAAACACACTCCATGTACTCCGTAAGTTTGTAGTATAAAGAGTCATATGGATATCCACCCAATAAATCAATATTATGAGTCATTCCTTGAATTAAAGCATTGAAAGCCCAGTAGTTAATATCAATCACTTATGTTAGAACAAATACAGAATGGGGCTCAAAGAAGGTGACTTTTGATGATAGGGTTTAAGAAAGTTCTGGAACATATCAGGATGCTGGGTAACAACAGGAGAATTGATAGACTGACTGTGAGAATGGATAAGGAAAAGATATGTGAGGAGCCACCCCCCCCAAAAAAAATCAGCCTACGTAATTTTACCAGTATTTGCCCTAAGTAAGAACACAAGTAGGTGACATGGTGACATATCTGTTAGCTTTTTCATTTTCCAAAGCTTATAAAATAATCAAAAAATAATATTTTCAGAAATATGGAGAGTATTCTTTATGCTTAGGCTCATGGCTATTTGAAAGATTTTTAGAATAAGATGCTTTTGCTGTACCCATTCTCATAATAGCCCCCTAACTTTAACTTGGAGATGACTTTTCTTTCAATCTAGTCCGTGTATGCTGGGTGGGCTCTATCGCTGCTCCACGGGTGGGACATGTGTTTCAAGTCCAAGCCAATAAGCACATCACATTCCCCTAGCCTTTATACTTGGTTCATGGGGTCACACAGGAGTGATTCCAACCCTGTAGGTAGAAGGCTCACTGTTTCCTGCTGGCCTTGACTCTTCAACTCATCTGAGCCTAGAACTGTAACTGTAATCTCATCAATGAGAGAGAGCCTAGAAGTTACATGAGTTATGATGGGGAGCTTACTTATGCAGCCAATCCAATGGAAGGAAGCAAGAACAAACAGAGAGAGAGAGAAAAATTAAGGCACTAATGATATTGTTGGAGTCCAGAATCCAACTATACTAAAAGCCAGGCTATTTGTGGACTTTTTCAGTTGAATGGGAAAATAAATCCCATCTTTGCCTCAAGTACTTTAGAGCAGATGTTCTAACACTTATAGACTAATACAGAAACACACACACACACACACACACACACACACACACACACACACACACACACACACCCCAAAACAAAACTAAGCAGGCATGTTTAACCTAATGCCATTTCATCATTTCCACACCCTACCCCAAACACACCAGGGGTCAGAGTCTCAGAGCTATAAAACTGACACAGAACCATTTCACAACTTCAAGTCACTTTTAAACCAAAATCACAGAAAATGCAATCACACAATGTTTAGCCAAATCCTATATTGTAGACATTTTGAGGAATGTAAATTCCATTTATAGAATAGTCACAAATATTAGCAGGAGATTAGCTGGGTGCACTCTGCTTTGATTATTGGTTTGCTTTGGTTAATCTGTATTTGATTATCTGTATTTTGATAAAACTCATAAATGAATTAGAAATCATGTCATAATGGCAAGACATATAACCTGATCCTGATGCACGTTAAAAGAAATTGTTTTTTAATGACTGTGTTGTGAATAGTAGTCAGGTAGGTCTAGCTTCTTCTTTTTTTTTTAAATCAATATTTTTTATTATGATATTGTGGGGTACAGTTAAGGTTAGGTATACAAATATGCTTCATTCAGGCCCCCTTGTTGATAACAGGTGTCTCCCCATCCCCAGACAGATGTTTACTACCATTAGTCCCATCCCCTTCCCCCTCCCCAGAGTTTCCCACCACTGTCAGTCATTTTCTTATGGTAGTGCATTGGATGATCAAGGTCCACTATATGAGTGAGAACATGTGATACTCAGATCTTTGTTTCTGTGAGAGGTCACTCAGTATTATAACCTCTAGTTCCTTCCAGGTTGCTGCAAAATTCATGATTTTGTTCTTTTTTGTGGCTGCATAGTATTCCATTGTGTATATGTACCACATTTTAAAAATCCAGTCCTCTTTTGATGGACAGCATGGTTGGTTCCAGGTTCTTGCTATTGTGAACAATGCTGCAATAAACATTCATGTGCAGGTATCTTTTTTATAGAGTGATTTGAGTTCTTCAGGATATATTTCCAGTAGGGGGATTGCAGGATCATATGGGAGGTTGATGTTTAGAGCTTTTAGGAATCGCCACACTGCTTTCCACAGAGGTTGCACTAGTTTACACTCCCACCAACAGTGTAAAAGTGTTCCCTTTTCACCACACCCTCTCCAACAACTGTTATTTTTTGAGTTATTGATAATTGCCATTCTGACTGGAGTTAGGTGGTATGTCAGTGTGGTTTTGATTTGCATCTTCCTGATGATTAGTGAAGTTGAGCATTTCTTCATGTGTCTGTTGGCTGCTCGGATGTCTTCCTTTGTGAAGTGTCTGTTCATATCTTTGGCCCATTTTATGATGGCATTGTTTGTTTTTTTCTTTTCAGCATGTTTGAGTTCCTTGTAGATCCAAGATGTTAAGCCTTTGTGAGATCTGGAGTTGGCAAATACTTTTTCCCAGTCTGTAGGCTGTCTCCCAGCTCTCTTGATGGTTTCTTTGGCTTTGCCGAAGCTTGTCAGTTTAATGAGGTCCCACTTGTCTATCTTATCCCTTATGGCCTGTGGGTTTTGGGTTTTGTTCAAGAATTGGATGCCAGTTCCAATTTCCATGAGGGTATGTCCTTCATTTTCTAAGGTTCTTATGGTTTGAGGTTTTGCATTTAGGTCTCTGATCCATTTGGAGTTAATTTTTGTGTATGGGGATAGATAGGGGTCCTGTTTCAATCTTCTGCATGTGGTCAGCCAGTTTTCCCAGCACCATTTACTGAATAGGTTCTCCTTTCCCCAGTGGTAGGTAGTGGAGGCTTTGTCAAAGATGAGTTGGTTGAGAAATTGAGGTTTTGCTTCTGGAATCTCAATTCTATTCCATTGATCTATATGCCTGTTCCTATACCAATCCCAAGCTGTTTTGATGACTGTACTTTTATGGTAAAGTTTGAAGTCTGGTAATGTGATACCACCTGCTTTGTTTTTTTGCTGAGGATTGTTCTGGCTATTCTTGGTCATTTGTGTTTTCAAATGAATTCCTGTGTTGTTTTTTCTAGGTCTGAGAAGAATGTTGCTGGTAATTTGATAGGTATTGCATTGAATCTGTAGATTGCCTTAGGTAAGATGGACATCTTCACAATGTTGATTCTTCCAGTCCATGAGCATGGGATATTTTTCCACTTGTTTGTGTCATCTTTGATTTCTTTGAGCAGAGTTTTGTAGTTTTCATTGTAAAGGTCTTTCACGTCTCTGGTTAGGAAGATGCCAAGGTATTCCTTTTTTTTTTGTGGCTATTGTGAATGGAATTGTGCATTTTATTTGGGTTTCTGTTTGTTTATTATTGGTGTAAAGAAATGCGATTGTCTTTTGCACATTTATTTTATATCCTGAGACTTTGCCAAAGGCTTTTATCAGTGTAAGGAGGTTTTTGACAGATTCTTTTGGGTTTTCAGGGTACACAATCATGTCATCTGCAAAGAGAGATAATTTGACTTCCTCTTTTCCTATTTGGATACCCCTGATTGCCTTTCTTCTCTGATTTCTCTAGCCAGGACTTCTAATATTATATTGAACAGGAGGGGTGAGAGTGGGCATCCTTGTCTTGTTCCAGTTTTCAGGGAAAATGGTTCCAATTTTTGTCCATTTAGGAGTATGCTGACTGTGGGTATCTCATAGATGGCTTTTACTACTTTGAGGTATGTTCCCTGTATGCCTAGATGTTTGAGGGTTTTTATCAAGAGGGGTGCTGGATTTTATCAAAAGCTTTTTCTGCATCTAATGATATAATTATGTGGTTTTTGTTCTGACATCTGTTGATGTATTTAATTACATTTATGGTTTTATGAATGTTGAACCAGCCTTGCGTCCCAGGGATGAAGCCTACTTGGTCATGATGGATAATTTTTGAGATGTGTTGTTGAATCCAGTTTGCTAGGATCTTGTTGTGAATTTTAGCATCTATGTTCATCAAAGATATTGGCCTGTAGTTCTCTTTCTTTGTTGGATCTTTACCTGCCTTGGGTATCAATGTGATGTTAGCTTCGTAAAATGATTTGGGGAGGGTTCCATCTTTCTCAATCACCTGAAATACCTTCAGTAGGATTGGAATCAGCTCCTCCTTAAATGTCTTGTAGAATTCTGCTGGGAAGCTATCTGGTCCAGGGCTTTTTTTTGTAGGTAGTTTTCTTATTACATAGTCAATTTCCTTGATTGTTATTGGTCTATTTAGGGTCTCAATTTCTTCTTGTTTCAACATAGGCAGGTTGTGTGATGACAGAAAGTCTCCATTTCCTTGAGGTTTTCAAGTTTGTTTCCATACAAGAGTACATAGTCTCTAATGATCTTTTGTATTTCTTCAGGGTCAGATGTGACTTCATCTTTTGTGTTTCTGATTGTGCTTATTTGTGTTTTTTCTTTCTTTTTCTTGGTCAGTCTAGCTAGGGGACCATTGATATTGTTTATCCTTTTGAAGAACCAGCTTTTTGTTTCATTGATTTTTTTGTATTGTCTTTTTGTCTTCTATGTCCTGAATTTGGGCTTTTATTTTGGTGATCTGAATTCTTCTGCTGAAATTAGGGTTTTTGTGGTCTTGCTTTTCCAGTTTCCTTAGGTGGCTTGTTAGGCTGCTAATTTGTGCTCCTTCCATTTTCTTCAAGTGCGTTTGTAGGGATATAAATTCCCCTCTTACTACAGCTTTCATGGCATCCCAGAGATTATGGTAAGATGTTTCTTCATTTTCATTTGTTTCCAGGTATTTTTGATCTCTGTTTTGATTTCATCATTGACCCAGGAGTTGTTTAGCATCATACTGTTTAGTGTCCATGTCTTTGTGGGTTTTGGGGGAAACTTGTTGGTGTTAATATTTATTTTTATTCCACTGTGGTCCGAGAAGGTGCATGGTAGAATTTCGGTCTTTTTAAATTTGCTTATGCTTGATTTATGGCCAATTATGTGGTTGATCTTAGAATACGTTCCATGCAGTGATGAGCAGAATGTGTTTTCTGTGGTCTTTGGATGGAGTGTTCTGTAGGTATCAATTAAGTCCATTTGGTCAAGAGTCACTTTGAGGTTCCGGATCTCATTGCTGATTTTTTGTCCTGATGATCTGTCTAGGGTTGCGAGTGGGGTACTAAAGTCCCCAGTTATGATGGTGTTAGAGGCAATATCTTTCTTTAGTTTCCCTTGGAGATGCTTTATAAAAGTTGGTGCACCTATGTTAGGTGCATATATGTTTAGGATAGATCTTTCTTGTTGATGGCATGAACCTTTTATCATTATGCAGTGGCCCTCTGTATCTTTTTTAATTTTTGATAACTTAAATGGTATTTTGTCTGAAATTAGGATCGCAACTCCTTCTTTCTTTTGTGTTCCATTTGCCTGAAAATTTGTTTCCCATCCTCTTACTTTGAGTCTGTGCATGTCCTTGTAGTGAGATGTGTCTCTTGAAGGCAGTATATTGTTGCCCGGTGATATTTTATCCATTTTGCCATTCTATGTCTTTTCAGTGGTGCATTTAGTCCATTCACATTCAGGCTAATTATTGAAATGTGAGAGTTCATCCCTATCATAGAGTTCTTATAGAGTTGTTCTTCCACTTGGTTTATTGTGTTTCTTTTGGTTTTGGGGTTGGCTCATCTGTATTTTATTCTTTTTCCTGTACTCTTGTGAAGAATGTTGTTCTTTTTTTCCCCTTTTCTTCTATGTTTAGTACTTTCTTAAGTGTTTCATGTAGAGGTGGTTTGGTGGCAGCGTAAGCTCTTAGGGATTGGATATCTGGAAAAGATTTTAATTCTCCCTCACTGATGAAGCTTAATCTGGCTGGGTAGGTTATTCTTGGTTGAAATTGTTTATCTTTTAGGACTTTGAAGATAGGGCTCCAAGCTCTCCTAGCCTGCAGGGTTTCTGTAGATAAATCTGCTGCTATTCTAATTGGTTTTCCATGGTAGGTGATCTGACCTTTTTCTCTTACTGCCTTTAGGATTTTTTCTTTTATGCCTACTTTGTTTAAGCGAATTATTATGTGTCTAGGAGTTGGTCTTCTCATTTGTTTCTTGCAGGGGTTCTCTGAATCTCTTGTGTTTGAATTTTTGCATCATTGATTAGATACGGGAAGTTTTCTTGAATGATCTCATGGAAGGTTTGTTCTAATGTGGTCTCTGTCTCTCTTTCTGCCTCAGGAAGGCCAATTACTCTTAGATTGGTCTCTTGAAGTAATCACTCATCTCTTGAAAGTTTTTTTCTGTCTTTTTGAGCTTGTTTTCTGTGTTTTTGAGAGTTTGTGTTAGTTCTATATTTTGGTCCTCAAGCTCTGAGATTTTTTCTTCTGCTTGGGTAATTCTGCTTTCCATGCTTATCAGTTTGTTATTTATTTCTTTCACTGTATTCTTTATTACTGTTATCTCAGATATCAGCTCCTTTCTAGTTTCTTCTTGAGTCTCCTCAATTCTTTTTAATCTCTCCATTAATGTCTTGATATCTGGGTTTGTAGTTTGAGACCAGTCATTCTGGGGGCTCTTCATTGTTTGCATTCCGAAGTCAGTTTTCTCAGTGTCTGCCCTCCCAAGGGTCTGGGAGAGACCCATATTCTTCCTTTGGTTTTTCTTCATTTGTGTAGATTTTCCTCTCGTCCCTGGAGCAAAAAGAGGTACAAAAGAGGAAAATAATAGAGGAAGGGGGATCGATAGGAAGTTAGAAAGAGAGAAGAGTGAGAAGGAAAACAGACATACATACCAACTAATAGGTGAAAAAGAGACACAAGGCTGGAGAGAAGTGAAAAAAAAACACAGAAGGAAAATTCCCTAAAGAATACTGATAGCTACACAGAGACAGACCAATAAGATCATGAAACAGATAGTGTAAGTTAGAAAGTAAACAATAGTGAGCAAAACGTACAGTCAGAATGATAAAACCAAAGGTCAAAATAAGAGATCAGACTAGTTCTGTAATTTTTTCTTAGTGGTTAAAGTCACTTGAACTCTGATCTCCAGCCTCTCCCCTTTGTTTTTGTTGCAGGCAGCTAGCCTGCTGCCTGGGAGGTCTGTGACTCTTAGTTGTCTCAGTCTGTTCAGCATAGGGAAGGGGCTTTGTCTCCTGTTTAACAATGTCACCGTGGGAACCGAGGTGGAGGCTCTGATAGGTGGGCAGGGTGATGCAAATCTGCCTGGAGAATGGCAGAGGTGGTAGCTTAACTTTCACTTTTAGGGATGCTCGTCTGGGTCTCTGGGCGGCATCAGCTGCACAGCTGGGCACTGGATCCGGGGTGTCACCAGCAGACTGGGATGGAGGAGAGGGTTGGGCGTTCCCTCCTCTGGAGCTGAAAGCCTCTGATCAGCATCTTACACAAGCTTGGGGTTCTGCTCCCTTACACAAGCTTGAGGTCGCACGCTGAGTGCCTCAGCCGGGGTGGGCCCGGGGCTCCAGAGCTCCAAAGCTCCAAAGGGCAGGTGGTGGCCCTGGGTCCTTCACAGGGCACTTCAGCCAGAAATGGGACCGGTATCTCTGAGGGGCAGGATCCCAGAGCCTCCCTGGGTGACTGGCAGTTTGGTGCTGGGTACTGGGCGAGACGATGTAGCCAGGGAGGGAGCTGGGACCCGGGACTCCTGAGCAGGTGGGAGTCACATAAAGTGGAGCAGCCACAGCTGGGGGCCACAATATCTGGCCGTGCATGGGACCAAAGGTCCCCGGGCCTTGTACCAGTGTGGCTGGAGGTGGGCGGGAGCTGGGGGAAGAAAAGTAATAGTCTTTTTGGAAACTCACGTTCAGAGAGTATCACGAATCCACCTATGCCGTTGCCATCTTACCAGAACCCCCAGTCTATCTTCTTAAAAAAAAAATCTGATGACTTTGTATGAGAGAAGCCTCATAAAATTGACAATATGTGATTTTGAGTTTGCAACTTATTCTGTAACTCAACATTTGTGAACCAAATCACTAAGCGTTTCACCTTATTCATTAATCAGTCCCTCCACATTGAAGTCATGACACAGCAATGCAAATTACAAATCTTATTCCACCTATGGATTCTTATTTCATGCAGGGACCCTAGTATTATAGTCCATGAGTATATATTTGAGAGAAGGTTATAACCAAACCTCACCCACCAACTTGTGGTCTTAAAAACAAAATAAAAGATAAAAGAAAACAGCAATGTATCAAAATTGAAAAAAGTGAAAGTGGTTCCATCCTGTGATTATAAAGATGTAAAAATAAAAATGTAATCTCACTTTTTTCATGTATTCAAGAATCATTGCCAAAATCTGGCTCACTGTCCATAATCATTTCATTCAGTGTTCTGAAACACCTAAAGCCTCTTCGTTCTTCCTCTAGAATATTGTTTAAGCATAGACACCATCCCTTGACTACTGTTTCAGCCAGGAAATTCCAGTTTCCCCCCCAAATTATCATGCCCACTATTATACTTTCATCATGTGGATCACAGACAGGTCTTAATTCTGAATGCTAAGGTGATGCGTTTGTGGAAAAGAGCTCAAAACATTTCTTAGGAATGAACATGGTATTTGGGAATCTTATTTCAATAATAGTCCAGAACATCAGAAACAGGATGGCAAAGTCAAAAGGAGCAAGAGCCAAGATGCCATACGAAATGTCTCCCATTTTGTGGAACAGTTACACAAAGGGGACTGGATATGAATATGTAGACCTTTTTTTTAAAAAGGAGAGACTGAAACATTTTAAAAACTAGATACTATTGGATAAAATGGACATGTAATTGCAATTTTGAAAACTCCTTTCCCTCAAAATAAATTAAGTGAATCTAAAAAGTAAAAACACTGAGGAGTATGTATTCCATGCTGAAGCTAGAAACAGGCCCAACCTTACACCATAAACCTTGCACCAAATATAGATGAACTATCTGGAGAAGAAAAGTGACTCATTTTCCAGAGACAATTATGCAAAGTAGCAGTAAACAAGAAAAAAAAATCTGGAAAACTCCACTTAGCATGGGCAGTTCAGGGGGCAGACAGAGCATGCTTGATCTTCAGCCTCTTTTCTAAGCTGAAAAAACTGTCAAGTTATCCACCACTTGATACCAAAAGAAAACACTAAAGAGCCAAAGTCTAATCACTGCTTTCACATACCTGGCAATGAATGCCGCAAACAAAGATTCAGTAAGAAAGGAAATTTCATGGGTATATATAAAAATCGTTTCCAAATTTTAATGTTTTAAGATCAAGCTGCTTTAAATAACTAGAGCAAAATAAATTTTTCATTTCCAGATGAAAGAACAAGTGATGTTATAATCATCATTTCCTGCATTTTAGCCCTTATCTTTGAATAAAAGAATTATCTTGTGTTATAGTTTTAAAATTTTGGCTTTAAATGTAGGTCTCTATTTTTTTTAACTTTTAAATTTTTTATTTTAAAATTGTGGGGTACAATTTAGGGTTAGATATACAAATATTCATTGTGCAGGTACCCTTGTTGATGAGGTGTGCTCTCTTCCCCAGGCAGATTTCCACTACTGTCAATCCTGCCTCCTCATCCCCCCTCCCCCCTGCAGTTTCCCGCTACTGTCAATCAGGTCTCTAATTTTTATATGTCCTCAAAAGATTATCTTAAGAGGCGTCGTCTACATAGAACTGTCATATATACATTTACCATAATAAAGAAAATATTTGTTTCAAGAAAAAGGCTGCCTTCTATACTCTTTTGTAGGATCTTTCTGGGTCTTTCCTTCTACTAAAAGAACTGGATTTTGCTCTCAACTCTGAAATGACACAGAATGGTATATTACTTGAATGACCTTAACAGTCACTCTAAATTGAGAGCTGAAAGTTTACTTCTGCTCTACTTCCTATCTCAACTTGTGTCCAGACTTATTGCCCAATACAGATTCTCAAAGATTCTGCAATGAAATGAAATAACAACATTAAAAATCCCAGTAATCATGTATCAATATATACTTATGAAGGGGGACCTCCCTCCAAAAACAGAATGATCTTTTGGAGGATGGGCCCCTTGTAGTACAGGCTTCCTCCGCTATGTAATTGTTCTAGAAACCCATCAACATCAATGTACCAGCTAGTATTGTGAGAGGCTGTGTTCAGCTTCAATGAATTTTGGTGGGGAGATTCTTTCAACACATTTGTCCATTTAATGATGGGTGATTTTGCTTACACCGAACTGAGTGTTCAGCAGTTTTGACCAAAAAAAGCATGACCCCAATGTCCCACCATCCCTATTCACCCAATCTCACCCCAAGGGACATATTTTTAATTCCCCAGATAAAAAAAAACCCTCAAAGAAAAATATTTTGCCAATGTGGAAGAGGTGGAACAAAAAATGGCAGAAACACTAAAAGGCATCAGAATCAACAAGTTCAAAAACCACTTCAAGCAATGGAAAAAGCTTCTTGATAGTTGTATGGCATCAAACAGAGAGTACTATGAAAGTGACTGAAGTTTACATGTAAGCATACATAATTTTTTATAAGTAAATTCCAGTTTCTTGGGGCCATTCCTTGTACACTCCAAAATTAAATATAATAATGTCCTAAGTATATAATCAAATATCTGAAAACATCCTGCTGTTCTTGTTGTGTAATATAAAGCCACAGAAACTAAAGTCCCAAATCCCAACTTAAAACTCAAGATCCTTCTTCCCAACTTCTCACTTGCTTCAATTTTAGTTACATGAATTCTCCCTGTTTCATTTTTATAGCAGCTGCAGCATGTCTTTCTCATAAGTGGGTACAGTTCCTTTAGGATCTCAGATATTTTGTTTGCTCACTGCTAAGTCACTCACATTTTAAGGGTCCAAAGCATTAATAGTAGATACAAAATTGTACATCATGTTTTCCACACCTATTCATTTTAGGAAATAAAGCAATCCTCAACTCCTAGTGCAGTTATTCCAAACATAATGGTGTTCCAGAACCCAGTGTTTACTGTTGTCAAAGGCCATAATAAAAACTCAAAACTATCTTTAAAAAGTATTGGTTTCAACTTTACTAGATTGCTGGCCAACCAATGAAGCTTGTCTAAGGTCATGATCATGACTGTAAACATTAATTAGAATTATACTTGAATATTCATAGCAGCATTTTGCATAACAGCTAAAAGAAATGGAAGCAATGCAATGCACATCACTGATGAATAAATAGACAAAATGTGGTATATCCTAAAATTATGAAGCTATAAAAAAATGAGTATTGCTACATGCTGAAAGATAGATGAACTTTGAAAACATGCTAAGTGAGTGAAAACCATCATAAAAGGACATACTTTATAATTTCATTCGTATGAAATGCCCAGAATAGGTAAATTCATAGAGACAAAATCTTTGTGGTCTCCAGGAGATGAGAGAAAGGGATAATTTAGACTAGTTACTAATAAGTAAAGGGTGGTGGAAAGAGTTTGGAGCCAGATAGTAGTGATAGCTGATGGCTGACAACATAGTTAAAACATACTTTAAAAACACTAAAAATAGTTAAAATATACTAAAAATCACTAACATATGCCTTTAAACAGTGAATTTTATGTTATTAGAATATACCTTAACTATGGGATCAGAGTGGGGCAGGAGCTGAAATTCACCTATCTCTTTCACAGTTACTGTCATTTGAGATATTGTTGGTGGCTTCTCTAAATTTTGCAGTGGAAGCATCCCCTAGGTATAAGATATTAACAGAAGTTCTCCCAAGCAGCATTTTCCCAGCTTCTTAGTTCCAGCTACCTCATTGTATGCCACCTTTCTGGCATTCTAATGCTGCACTGAGTGTAGGCTTCATCTGGCAACATAGCCCCACTCTCCTACGAGCTTGTATTTTTGGTCATGAGCCCCGGTGACTGCTGCTAGTCACTATGCAATTGCTTACACCTGTGAAAACTGCCTCCCAGGAAAGATTCTCCTTCCCCCAAGTCCCCAAAATTGTTCCAGCTAGGCAGTTCAGAGTCAGCAAGCTCCTGAAATAAAGCTGCCCTGGTTAAGTTGCCCTAGTAATCCTGTGGGACAAGTCCCTCCATCATGACTCCCCAAGAGATGATGTTTCCTCAAGTTTAGGAAACTGCAGGCTCTGAATATCACTTTCACCTGCTACATGCTTTATGTTTTTATATCTTCTACTAGTAGTTTCAGGACAACTTAGCTGATTAATCTACCTAAGAGCTTTCTTTTCTTCTCTACCAAGTAGGACCATGATGTTGGCAGGATCTGAGTACCTTCTTTTTACTTTTCCACTGGTCTCTTGCCTGGATGTTTTGCCCACTCTATCCTGTTAGGTTGCATTTTTTGGAGTTTTTCATGGTGAGATATATGAAAGCAGCAGGCTCTGGGTGTGCCCAAAGTATCTGCTGTTTAAACAAATGTTGTCCATATTCAGTTTTCTGGGCAGGATAATCTCTCCCAGAACAGCCCAACATCCAAAACAGGTTCAGTACACATTATAGCCCTTCCCTTTACATTCTTTGAATATGTCTCATCTTTTCTGTGCCTTCCCTCAAGTCCTAAAAGTGGTCATCAAAAACGGTCACTTAAGAGGCACCCCTTAATAGTTTTAGTTTTTACAGTGATCTGCCCAGTCTCCACCCTTCAAACCTGCCCTATCATTCTGTCACCATGTCATATGATTGTCCCAATATTTGGCGGGTCCTTCCTTTCTCTTACTAGGGAGTCTTTCTACAACTTTAGGACACACCCTCTCAGGGACGATTCTAGTCTTCTAAAATTCTGACTCTCTTCTAAATTTTGCTGGGACACACACTCTCTCTGATATAGTAACAATGAAAGCACAACCCCATTTCTGAAACCCTCTTTAAGAACCGGAGATCGTCTACATCTGTTTCTCTTGATCTTACAGACCTGGTTTCCTCTTCACGTCTGTTGATCCTAACCTATAAAACCTCAAACTTTCCCACGAGAAAATCCTTTGCTTCCTCCAGCTAACTCACCCTGAATTTCTTTACTCTGTTCTTCTTGTTATTCTACTACACTTATTCCTATATTCAAGTTGAGGCATACTTTTCAAACTCCTCTCGCTCTTTTTTGAATTCCTGAGCAAACCTGATTCCTCGAGCCTTTGCCCTCCAAGCACAGACAATTTGAATTGTTTTTCAGACTGTGGTCTGGCATTGCTCCATTGAGGTATCTTTCTACCTCAACTTGAGACAGTGCCATTTTTAATAATAAGGTTCACATCTTTTTGTTGTTGCTAATAAAATTCTATTATACATCATTGGGCAATGGCACAGCTTAGCTCTCAGAATGGTTTATCTTGCTTTGCAACTCCATAGCCATCTTGAAACTACACAGTGGGAAACAGCCTGCAAAATGAACATTTATATACCTAACCCTGAATTGTACCCCACATATTTAAAATTAAAAATAAAAAAATACACCACTACATCTAAGAGTGAAAAAAAAGCCTATTTACACTATAATTAGCCTCTCCTTAGTTTCCTCCCTTAGCCCTGAATTCAGTCCAAAACAGCACAAAAAGGGAGCAGCCAATCTATACCCTCACATATAACTTAAAGCTCACTTACACACCAGTTCTGTAGTGTATATGTGGAATTTAGTAGCCTGAAGACCTTGTTGAAAAGCAGATTGTCATAGCAGCAAATAATTATCTCAGTCCCCCCAACCAAAATGCTCTTATGCTTATAAGTGAAATCTTGTGTCATTTGCACTTGTTACTGGGGCCCTAGTTGCCCAATGTCTGATGAGACCCTATAAGGCTTGTGAAATATCAGCATTGCTCATCAGAAAATTATAGCAATCCAAATTATAAAGCCAGCCCCACCTAGGTGCTATGACCTGCCCACCAGTAGATCTGTTACTGTTAAGAACAGTATCTGTAACATTGGCTGCAAAAAAAACCTGTGGACAATGTGGACATTAATTATGGTGACTCACCAATGACAAATTGAACATTGCCTAATGATGAATGTTGTTTGCTGGGAAGTGAGAGAAAGTAGAAAAACAAACAAACTGATAAACAGCACAATCACAATGCACGATATGGGCTACTCCCAGTTTCTGAGACCATGAACCCTCATGGCCTGGCCCTACAGAAAGCTTCAGTCTCTGAATATTATTTTGGTCTTGATACATGAGCAGAAACATCATCTGCATCTTCCTACATAACCCCTAAAGTTCTCAAATCTTAATCAAATATAAACCTCTGTTAATACACTGAACTAAAAAGCTTTTAAAAGATAAATGTAAAATTTTCCTCTAAAACAAATTATACACAAATGGTAATAGTTGCTTTTGAGTGATGGAATGACCATCGATTTTTATTTTTTGTTTTTCATCTCAAAATTTTCCCATAAAAATTATAACTATTCATATAATCAGAAAACTGCCTAACAGCCAAATGTATATCAGAAGAAATATACACTTCCTCCTCCTGTCTCCAGAAATCAAGAGATGGCTATAATTTTTATACTCTTTCTAGAAACTGCTGCAGCCTCCTCACATTGAAATAAGTTTGGATCTCACAGTGATATAATTACTAGACAGGGAGTTTCACAAAATTCTCGAAATTATCAGCAAAACAACAAAGTGCCCAAACATTTGGTTTTTATCTTCATATACAATAGCCAGTAAGTTAGAAAAGTCTCATTGTCTTCCAAACAAAGTTATGGACAACATACCACAGTTGCAGAGCCCACCTTAACTAGCTCACAATTCCACAAGATGGGGCTATTACCTTATTCAACTTAAAACATTATCAGTACAAGAAGAAATCTGAGCAGGTCAGGCATTAAGAGATGTTGATTGTATGCTGAGGTCTGTACATTTTAAAGCAAAAATAAATCAAAACCCTGGCATGATGAAAACCATACTAATATATATAACGACACCCTCTACATCCCGGAAACATACTGCTGAAAGTGTTTATGAACACATATTTTTGAAAGTGAGCACTCTTCCCTAGCACCTGGTAAGATAAGCGGGTGAGCAGTAATAATTTAAAATTGTCTGCCATCCATCTTACGGAAAGACCAGAACTGCATGTTCAGTGAAATGAGCCCATCAGGAGCAGGCTTGCTTCCTGATGTACTGTCTCTTTCTCAAATCCCAGTCACCGCTCTGCATCTTCTCAATGACTTATTCCCACATGCTGCTGAACTGCTTTTGTTATGGTCACCAATGACCTCTCAGGTGCCTGGTACAATGGGCACGTTCCTGTCCTCAGTAGCAACAAGTATTGGCCAGACTTTCTTTTTAAGAACACTCTCCAGTCATGACTTCTGTCACCATAAGTCTTCTGGCTTTCCTACTAGCAGAATGGTCTTGAACTTCTAACCTCAAGTAATCATCTTCCTTCAGCCTCTGAAAGTGCTGGGATTACAGACTTGAGCCACTATACCTGGCAGTTTTTGTTAAATAAATTAAAACATATCCACAAAATAATGCAAGGCTGGCTCAACATACATAAATCTATAAACATAATTCATCACAGAAATAGGTGTAAAACCAAGAATTACAAGATGGCGATGGAACAGGTTGGACTGTGAGAGTATCCCCAAAAGCGAGTGTACATAAAGACTCTGCATAACTAGGTGTGTACCAGTGGGTGAGTGAAAGTCCATCTGAGGGGAGGCTTGGGTTCATGCACCCAGGGCTGTCCTCCAGAGGTGACTGCAACCCCTCACTGACCTGAGATTGGAGCCCCCGGTGAGTAGGATCATCTGCTGTACCCGGGACTCTACTGAGAAGAGCCAGCCCAATACAGCTGATTCTCATCACCTGGCGCCTGGCCCGCACCATCACCTATGACAGCAAAGCAGCTGGAACCCTGATCTGATCCGTGGAGAGAGATCAGGGAGAACTGGAAAGGAGCCCCATCCCTGTGAGGAAACACTGACCACAGACATTTTCTCTATTCTGGGACCAGGCAGAGACCTGCATTGCCCCACTCAGCTCCACCCAGCCTCCAACTTGGACCTAAGGTAACAGAAAGACAGAAAGTCCCATCTCCACACTGGATCAGACACAGACACATCAGATCTGAGTGGGAGACTCGACAGGCAGCAAGCTGGGTGAGTTCAGGTCTGATCCAACCTCCTCCCACAGTAGTCCTGGGGCATCTGACCCACGTAAGAACAACCTTATCAACCTGTGTTGAAAGCAGAGAGGAGGGGCTGGAGATCAGAGCTATAAGGAAGTTGGACTTACGGGAATGACCTCAAAGTGAGTTGTGCTTTTTTTGTTGGTTTGTTTTGCTCAATTTTGTTTGTTTGTTTGTTTTTCTCTCTTCTGTTTTCAATAACGTTTTTATACATGCTTTGTTTCTGTTATTTTACTGTTTTTTTAAGACTTCTTATTTGTGTATGGGTATTTTTGAGGGAGAGTACATCAATAGGGAAATTTTTGTTGGTTTGTGTGTTTGTATGATTGTATGTTTTAGTTTTGTTTTTACTCTTTTCTGTCTTTGTTTCTGTCTCTTTTCATTTGTTAGTTGATATGTCTGTCTGTTTTCCCTCTTACTCTTCTCTCTCTCCACCTTCCTCTTGCCCCCTCCTTCCTTTTTCCATCCTTTTCCTTTTTGTTACTTCATTTTGCTTTCAGGGAGTAAACCTATATCTCCACTGCATGGACAGATTGTAAGGCAGTGGGAAGTGGGTTCCAGGGGGCCCACATACCTGTCAGTGGATACTGGAATCTACAGATAGATTCTGAATCACAGCTCTTCCCTCAATTAAAGCTCAAAATTGAAAAAGTACAACCCCCAACCCACAGTCCAGCTTCAGAATTGAACAAAGTCAGAGGATCCACAAAAGGAAGAATAGGAGACTGAGCAAACAGAAGTAAAAGCTACCCTACCATCCCTGAAAAATAGAATTAAAAAAGAGATTTTTATAAAGGGGGGGGAATCTACACAAATGAAGAAAAACCAAAAGAAGAATGTGGGTCTCACATAGATCCCTGGGAGGTCAGACAATGAGAATACAGACTTCAGAATGCAAACAAAGAAGAGCCCCAGAATGTCTGGTCTCAAACCAAAAGCCCAGATATCAAGACATTAATAGAGAGAATAAATAGAATTGAGGAGAGACAAGAGGAAAGAATGAAGGAGTTGATAAATGAGATAACAGCAGTAAAGAATACAGTGAATAAAATAAATAACAAACTGATAAGCATGGAAAACAGAATTAGTCAAGCAGAAGAAAGAATCTCAGAGCTTGAGGACCAAAACATGAAACTAATCCAAACTGTCAAAAACATAGAAAAGAAGCTTAAAAAGACAGAACTGAACCTTTAAGAGATGAGTGATTATTTCAAAAGGCTGAACCTAAGAGTAAGTGGACTTCCCGAGGCAGAAAGAGAGACAGAGACCACCCTGGAAAAAACATTCCATAAAATTATCCAAGAAAACTTCCCTTATTTCATCAATGATGTGACCATTCAAACACAAGAGATTCAGAGAACCCCTGTGAGACAACAAATGAGAAGACCAATTCCTAGACACATAGCGATTCACCTACACAAAGAAGATATAAAAGAAAAAATCCTAAAGGCAGCAACAGAAAAAGGTTAGACTACCTACTGGGGAAGACCAATTAGAACAGCAGCAGATTTATCTACCGAAACACTTCAGGCTAGGAAAGCTTGGAGCCCAATCTTCAACATTCTCAGAGATAAACAATTTTAATGAAGAATTACCTACCCAGCTAAGCTCAGCTTCATCTGTGACAAGAATTAAAATCTTTCCCAGAAATTCAATCCCTAAGAGCTTAAACAAGACTGATGGTCCCCAAGTTAGACTGACCAAGAAAAAGAGAGAAAAAGCTCAGATAAACACAATCAGACACGCAAAAGATGAAGTCACAACTGACTCTGAAGAAATACAAAAGATTATCAGAGACTACTATGTACACTTGTATGGAAACAAACCTGAAAACCCAAAGGAAAAAGAGGACTTTCTGACATCACACAGCCTCCCAAGGTTGAAACAGGAAGAAATTCAGACCCTAAATAGACCAACAACAATCCAGGAAATTGATTATGTCATAAGAAAACTACCTACAAAAAAAAAAAGTCCTGGACCAGATGGCTTTCCAGCAGAATTCTACAAAACATACAAGGAGGAACTGATGTCAATCTTATTGAAAGTATTCCAGGCAGTTGAGAAAAATGGAACTCTCCCCATGTCATTTTATGAAGCTAGCATCACATTGATACCAAAACCAGGTAAAGAGCCAACAAAGAAAGAGAACCACAGGTCAATTTCCTTGATGAACATCTGAGATGCTAAAATTCTCAGCAATATCCTAGCAAACCGGATTCAACAACACATCTCAACAATCATCCACCACGACCAAGTAGGCTTTACCCCTGGAATGCAGGACTGGTTCAACATTGTAAGACCATAAATGTAATTAAATACATCAACAGATGTAAAAAGAAAAACCACAGGATGATATCATTAGATGCGGAAAAAGCTTTTGATAAAATCCAGAACCCCTTCTTGATAAAAACTCTTGAACATCTGGGCATAGATGGAACATACCTCAAAATAGTAAGAGCCATCTATGAGAAATCCAAAGCCAGCATACTGCTAAACAGACAGAAATTGGAACCATTTTCCCTGAAAACTGGAAAAAGACGAGCTGCCCACTCTCACCCCTCCTGCTCAACATAGTTTTGTAAGTCTTAGCTAGAGCAATCAGACAAGGAAAGGAGATCAGGGGTATCCAAATAGGAAAAGAGGATGTCAAGTTATCCTTCTTTGCAGATGACAAGATGCTATACCTCGACAACCCAAGAGAATCTGTCAAAAACCTCCTTGCACTGATAAAGGACTTTGGCAAAGTCTCAGGGTATAAAATAAATGTGCAAAAAATAGTCGCATTTCTATAAACCAATAATAAACAGAAACCCAAATAAAAAGCACAATCCCACTCACAATAGCCACTAAAAAATGAAATACCTTAGCATCTTCCTAACCAGAGATGTGAAATACCTTTACAATGAAAACTAGAAACACTGATCAAAGAAATCAAAGATGACACAAACAAATGGAAAAATATTCCATGCTCATAGATTAGAAGAATCAACATTGTTAAGATGTCCATCCCACCTAATGCAATCTACAGATTTAACACAATACCCATTAAATTACTAGCAGCATTCTTCTAAGACCTGGAACAACACAGGAATTTATAAATGACCAGGAATAGCCAAAACAATCCTCAGGGGAAAAAAAAACAAACAAAACCCAAAGTGGGAGGTATAACACCCCCAGACCTTAAACTTTATCATAAGGTACAATAATCAAAACAGCCTGGTATTGGTACAAGAACAGGCATATAGACCAGTGGAATAGGATTGAGATTCCAGAAGCAAAACCTCAATTTCTCAACCAACTCATCTTCGACAAAGCCTCCACCACCAACCACTGGGGAGAGGAAAAACTATTCAGTAAATGGTACTGGGAAAACTGGCTGACAACATACAGAAGATTAAAACAAGACCCCTGCCTATCACTATACACAAAGATCAACTCTAAATGAATCAAAGACCTAAAGGCAAAACCTCAAACTATAAGAACCTTAGAAAATGAAGGAAACACCCTTATGGAAATTGGAACTGGCAACCAATTCCTGATTAAAACCCTAAGTGTCCATGTCATAAGAGATAAGATAGTCAAGTGGGACCTCATCAAACTGACAAGCTTCTGCAAAACCAAAGAAACCATCAAGAAAGCAGGGAGACAGTCCACAGATTGGGAAAAAATATTTGCCAACTGTATATATCTGACAAAGGCCTAACATCTAGGATCTGCAAGGAACTCAAACGGGCCAAAAAGAAAAAAAAAACCAAACACCCCCATTACAAAGTGGGCAAAAGATATGAATAGACACTTCTCAAAAGAAGACAAACAAGCAACCAACAGATAGATGAAAAAATGCTCAGCCTCACTAGTTATCAAAGATATGCAAATTAAAACTACACTGAGATACCACTTAACTCCAGTCAGGATGACCATTGTCAATAACTCAAAAAACAACAGATGCTGGTTAGGATGTGGCAAAAACGGAATGCTTCTACACTGCTGATGGGAGTATAAACTAGTACAGACTCCGTGGAAAACAGTGTGGTGCTTCCTACAAGATCTAAAAATGGACCTTCCATATGACCCCACAATCCTCCTACTGGGAATATACCTGGAAGAACTCAAATCACTCTATGGAAAAGATACCTGCATATGCACATTTATCGCAGCATTGTTCACAATAGCAAGAACATAGAACCAACTGTGCTGCCCATCAAAAGAGAATTGGATTTAAAAAAATGTGGTACATATACATGATGGAATATTACATAGCCATAAAGAAAGGCAAAATCATGAACTTCACAGCAACCTGAATTGTCGGGTGCCAGCCCCAACCAAGGGTGGGTTAGGACCGCAACGGTGAATCAAGGCGGAGAGAAGAAACAACTCAGAGGCAGTTCTTCTGGGAACAGTCTGGCCAAGACAGAAGCCGAATTTTATTCAAACTCCTTCCAACTTGTATACCATTTTCTATATCCTCCAGCAGTGTGATAATTACTTGCTGGGGGCGTACAAATTCCATGATGTGTAGTGTGTTCTACAAACTATGTATCACAAGACCATCACAAGACTTGCAAGTTTCAAGCAAACAATTTGAATTCCATGACGCATGACGTGCTTCACAAAACTTATATTGAAATAACAGGTGCATGATTTTAACAATGATTTTACAAACTGTTTTCCCATAATGTTCAATAAATCATTCATACTGTACTTGTTCTAAACTCTGATTAATGCAAAAAACTTTTCTAAGTTAAATCCAAGTTTACTGACTCCTAATATTTTTAACGATTAATATTATCAACTTAACACTATACTATAATCTATAAGTTTACTTAGATGACTTAGTTATTCTATTAACCTATTATGATTCAACGTAGTGTCCTGGATTTTATAACGATTAAAACTTATTCTTAAATTATAAAACCTTACCATGACTTAAATGAATTTCCTATGTCTAAACTTTAATTTTTATATAATCTAATGATCAACCTTTAATACTATGCTATATCCTATTAAGCTAATACCTTATCATTAATTCTTTTATAAATCATATAGTAACTATTATATTTGAATAATGTAGCCAAAGGAAACAAAACAGCAAGCATAAATTTACTCAAATATACTATAAAATGTAAATGCAACTATAAGTGTATATGTATATATTTTATCCTAACAAGTCTACTCTAAAAATCAAATAGTAGCTGTCACACTTTTGAACAAGGAAATGCATGGCCACCATGATGGCCGCAGGCTGAAGCAAACAGAGTTTCGGTATGTAACGAAACTAGAAAAAACGTTCCGCCTGGCTAGAGGCAGGGCGATAAAACTATTATGGTAATTTAGTTTCTAATCCTAGCTCTAGGTGAAACTGCTTTCGGGAACAAGAGCTGACTAATCAGTCTACCAGGAAATAGAAGTTTGAAAATCTCTAGAAAGAAGTACAACTTAGAAGGGACAAGGTCATATAAAACAATTCTGCTGTGCAACTTTCTATCAGGTGTATAGAGATTTACTTATAAGCTTTACTGCCATGTATGCACACTGGTCACTAATCATACGCCAATATTATAGGTATAACTGACATCCTATGTCAGAGGCAATCTTCCAGATGGGCCTTTACAGGCCTCAGTCATGTAGCTATAGATGTTGGCTCCCAACACTGAATGGACATAGAGTCTATAATACTAAGTGATGTATCACAGAAACAAAGAACTGAGTATCACATGTTCTCACTCACAAGCAGACCTTGAACAACTATCATAATACTATAAGAAAAGGATAGGCAATAGTGGGAAACTTCCATTGGGGGGGTGTGATTGGCAGTAGTGTGAATCTGCCAGGGGAGGGGGGCACACTTCATCAACAAGGGTACCTGCATAATGAACATTTGTATACCTAACCCTGAATTACACCCCACATCTTCAAAATTAAAAAAATATTAAAATAAACAAGAATCACATGATTATCTTATTAGATGCAGAAAAAGCATTTGATAAAACTCAACATCTCTTCTTGGTAAAGACTCTCACTCACATAGGCATGGAAGGAACAGTCCTCAAAGTAATATGACAAACCTGCAGTCAACATTTTGCTCAATGGGCAGAAGCTAAAAGCATTCCCTTTAAGAACTGGAACAAGACAAGGATGTCTGCCTCAGGATCCTCCTATTCAACATAGTACTGAAAATCCTAGCCAGAGCAGTCAGCAGGAGAAAGAAATCAGGGGCATCCAAATAGGAAAAGAGGAAGTTATCCCTCTTTGCAGATGATATGACTCTATATCTAGAAATCCAAGAAAGTCTGTTAACCCCTCACTGATAAATGACTTAAGTAAAGCCACAGGATACAAAATCAAACAAAAATAGTTGCATTTCTATATACCAACAAGTATGCTGAGAAGAAAATTAAAAACACAATCCCTGGCAACCCCTTCGGGTCCTCTCTCTCTGGGAACTTTTCTGGTCTCTCAATAAATCCTGCTTTCAAAAAAAAAAATTTTTTTTTTAAAGCACATAATCCCATTTGCAACAGCCATACACACAAAAAAGTCTTGGCATTCATCTAACTAAATAGGTGAAATACTTTACAATGAGAACTACAAAACACTGCTCAAAGGAATCAAAGATGGCACACACAAATGGAAAAACATCTCATGCCCATGGATTGAAAGAATCGGTGTCGTCAAGATGTCTATCCTACCAAAGCAATCTACAGATTCAATGAAATTCCTATCAAATTGCCAATAATATTTTTCACAGACCTAGAAAAGACAATGCAAAAATTCATATGGACGTAAAAAAGAGACCAAATAGCTAAAGCAATCCTTAGGAAAGGGAAAAAAGTTAGAGGCACCACATTTTCAGAATTTAAACTTTATTACAAGTTTACAGTAATTAAGGCAGCATGGTGCTGGTATGGGAATAGACACACATACCAGTGGAACAGGACAGAGATTCCAGAAATAAAACCACAAACCATTCAACCAACTAATCTTTGACAAAGCTGACAAAACCAAACATTGGGAAAAGGAAGCAACGTTTACCAAATGGTGCTGGGAAAACTGCAAAAGAATGAAACTGAATCCTGCCTATCACTATATGCAAAAATTAAACCTAAAGGGACCATGGACTTAAATGTAAGACCTCAAACTATAAGAATCTTAAAAGAAAACTTAGGGAGCACCCTCCTGAACATTGGAGTAGGCAATGGATCCATGGCCAAGTCCTCAAAAGCAAATGCAGCAAAAGCTAAGATGAACAGGTAGGCCCTTATCAAACGAAAAAGTTTTTGCACAGCAAAAAAAAAACCAAAAAAACAAAAAAACAACAAGAGAGTAAAGAGACAACCCAGAGAATGTGAAAAAAATATTTGCAAGTTATGCATTTAGCAAAGGCCTAATATCCAGGATCTACAAGGAACTCAAACGAGTTGATGGGGGAGGGAGTAACAAAACTCTATTAAAAAGTGGACAAAGGAATGAACAGACACTTCTTAAAGAAGACATTCAAGCAGGCAACAAATACGTGAGAAATGCTTAGCCTCACTAATCATCAGAGACATGCAAATTAAAACTAGATACCACCTAACACCAGTCAGCAGGATGATTAGCATTAAAAAATATAAATAAATAAATAAATAAAACAGGTGTTGGCAGGGCTTCGGAGAAATGGGAACACTTCACTGTTAGTGGGAATGTAAACTAGTTCAACCTTTGTGAAGAGCAGTGTGGAATTTTCTCAAAGGACTAAAAATTGAGTTATCATGTGATACAGTAATCCTATTTCTGAGTATATATCCAGAAGAACATAAATCACTCTTAAAAAAAAAAAAGACACCTATACATGTATGTTCATTGCAGCACTGTTCACAATAGCAAAAACATGGAACTAACTCAGATGCCCATCCAAACTGGATTGGATAAAGAAAATATGGTACACATATGCAACCATAAAGAAAAACAAAATCATGTCCTGCCCAGAAACATAGTTGCAGTTGGAGACCATCATACTAAGTGAACTATCACAGAAACAAACAACTGAATACCACATGCTCTCACTCATTTGTGGCCTCTGATCACTGGTCACATGAGCACAAAGGTGGGAACAACAGAATATGGACACTGCTAAAGGTAGGAGAGAGGGAGGAGGGATAAGGGACACACAGCATCAATTGGGTAACATGTCAACAACGAGGGGAGAAAGGTCCTACTAGAAGTCCAACCTCACCTGCATGCAATTTACTAATGTAGTAAATCCTCACATGTACTCTACAAGTAAAATTAAAATAATAAAGTAAAATAAATTAAATAAAAACATTAAAGAAAATTAGGCAATGTTTTTAAGAGCTTTGCACGTATCATAATCTTTCTCTTTTAATTGAAAAATCTGTACACTTACTTTGTGTAATTTGTTTCAGAATACTAGCCTAACAACATAAGTAACAGAGGTAAGAACATTTGCTAATTAAAATAATCTGCTCCTTTCTTTATGAAACTAATTGAATAAATTATTTGGACATATTTTTTGATATGTGGGAATAATTGCTACTACTGATTTACTTTTAGGGGAATTTTGTACAGATCCGAGATAAGGAATCAACAATGAACGAATTAATTGTGAAAATGCTAAACTTAGCAAATCTTATTTTTTTGGTCACTAAAGACTAAATTATATTTTAATTAAATAATTTAGCTTTAGCCTTGGATAGTAAAATTATCAAATATGGAAAATGTTTATTAACATAGAAATATAAATGAATTGTTAATTTAAAATGTCAATTTAATATTGATCAAAGTTGTCTCAAATTTTCAAGAAAAATAATACATACATTTAAGTAAGCTTAGGACAAGGTTAATTGTATCTTGTTTATATTCTTGAACTTCTGACTACTCTGATTCAACCTGCTGCAGGAAAGTTAAAAAAAAATAGTTTTACCAAAGAAACCATCAAGAGAGCAGGGAGACAGCCTACAGACTGGGAAAAAGTATTTGCCAACACCAGGTCTGACAAAGGCTTAACATCTTGGATCTACAAGGAACTCAAACGTGCTGAAAAGAAAAAAACAAACAACCCCATTATAAAATGGGCAAAAGATATGAACAGACACTTCACAAAGGAAGACATCTGAGCAGCCAACAGAGACATGAAGAAATGTTCAACCTCACTAATCATCAGGGAGATGCAAATCAAAACCACACTGAGATACCACCTAACTCCAGTCAGAATGGCAATTATCAACAACTCAAAAACTAACAGCTGCTGGAGAGGGTGTGGCGAAAAGGGAACACTCCTACACTGTTGGTGGGAGTGTAAACTAGTGCAACCTCTGTGGAAAGCAGTGTGGCGATTCCTAAAAGCTCTAAATATCAACCTCCCATATGACCCCGCAATCCCCCTACTGGGAATATATCCTGAATAACTCAAATCACTCTATAAAAAAGATACCTGCACACGTATGTTTATCACAGCATTGTTCACAATAGCAAGAACCTGGAAGCAACCATGCTGCCCATCAAAAGAGGACTGAATTAAAAAATGTGGTACAGATACACGATGGAATACTACACAGCCATAAAAAAGAACAAAACCATGAATTTCGCAGCAACCTGGATGGAACTAGAGTCTATACTACTGAGTGACCTCTCACAGAAACAAAGATCCGAGTATCACATGTTCTCACTCATATAATGAACCTTGAACATCGAATGTAATACTATAAGAAAATTACTGACAGTAGTGGGAAACTATGGGGGGGAGGGAGATGGGATTAACGGTAGCAAATATCTGTCCGGGGATGGGGAAACACCTCTTATCAACAGGGTGCCTGAATGAAACGTATTTGTATACCTAACCCTTAACTGTACCCCACAATATCATAATTTAAAATATCGATAAAACAAACAAACAAACAAAAAAACAGCAAAGCTGTATAAGAGCCAGGTTAACCTGAACTTATGTTCCTGGCTTGCCAAATCTGACTGGCTGGCTGACCTTAAGCACAGTGCTTTACCTCTCTGAGCCTGTTTCCTCACTGAAAAATGGCATTAATAAGTGCTTCCTTTAAGGGACTATCATGAGAACTGAGTGGGGCCACACTCTCTGGGATGTCTTCAACATGGTGACTGGCACATAGTTAAGTACTCTGATAAGATGAAAAAACATCACCACTAAATGCAGAATCTTAAATTATTTTTAAACTTCTTTAGGAAATTATTTAATTTGCTAAATTCTAGGCAACATAAAATTTTCCCTAATATCAAAAAATTATTCCATTTTTTGTAAGTTTTTAATCTTTATCTCATATCTATACACATCCTCTCTGCTCATATAACTTGGTAGTTTTACAATTGCAGTATTATAAACAGAATATCTGTGAAGATTCCTATATAAAGATAAATACTAGTTTTAATTATTTAGTTAAAAGAACATGTTATTTTACTCATTGCTTAAAGAGACGCTTATAGAATGTAGATAGGATATCCTGGGTAAGTAATTGTTCATCAGAAACAACTTTTGCTAGACATTCATATTACTTAAATGGTCTGTATGATATTAGTACAGTTGATATGATAAGTTGTAAATGAATGAAGTGATTTAGCATTACCAATTCAAATATTTGACACATTTTAATTGACCTCATTTTTTGGCTCCAAAGCAGATGTTTTGCCATTACGTCATATTAAAAAGTAACAAAAAACAAATGCGAATGAATGTGAGAGGGTGAAATGCCTAAAACAACTGTAGGTCTTTGAAAGATTTAAATTACATGTACCATACCCTTTTTTTCAAATAAACATAGCATTATAATTAAAAAAAAAAAGTTTTACATAGAAGTGGTCATTCCTTTCCTCGCTCAAGTCTTATTGTTCTTCCAGAAACAATTTTAAGGTTTGAAAAATAGTATCTGAATCAAACAGCTTCATTAGAGGAATTTGAACTTTGAGATTAATAAAAGAGCCTACTTTGAGTTGTCATAGCTGATACTGAGTCTATACCTAATGATGTAAGTGATGTGGACACTAATTTCTGAGGGTTGTATTCATGAATTCACAAACTAAAGAATGACGTACTCATCTGTGGATATCTGAGATGAAAAATGAGTAAATACCATCCAAGTGTCTTCAGAAAATTGAATTCATCTTGGAATTCTTTGGAGAAACAAATTCTGAGAGATGGAACTTGGGGAATGTTTTCTTGTAACTTCCTGAAATACAATTTGACTATACCTAGTTGAGGATTATTCATAATGAACAAGTTTCAAGATACTCACGGATTTTAAATATTTGAGAGTTAAGTGCTACTCTGGTGGTTAAAGCACTTTGAAGATGGTGTTTCTTTAGCAGCAATCCAAGATTCCTGGCTCCACAGTTAAGTGACTGCCCAGTGACACCACAGTTCCTGTGATCGTGACAGAAGATGTCCAGGAAAGATGTAGCAGCAGCATACAAAGATGGCTTATGTTGCATTCTCAATGAAGGTGGAAACTGGTGATGAGCACACAAGATAGCAAGTTCCTCTCCTCTGATTATAAGGTAAAGAATTACTGTGTCCAGCTCCTTTGGGGTTTAACATTTTCTCTAATCTGGAGATGTCGAAAGCGTCTAGGGGCTAATGATCCAAGACCGTGTTACTTTGAAACACACCTCTGATTTCAATCTTTGAAAAGATATTTCCTAATGAATCTGTCGATTTTTCCACCTCAGAATGAAAACTGACATTACATTGTCAGCTGATATACTGCATCCTTCATACTGATTTTCCAGCAAGCTCATTTCTTCCAACTGCTCAGACACTGGCTTTCTCTGTGAAAGAAACACAAGAGGACCCCTACTTTCTGTACAATAAGCTTCATGATTTCAAATCCAAGGACAGAGAGCACCCCTGGATGCAACATACACTCACTCCATTTACCTTGATGAATTTCCTCTTTGCTCTGCATATAGGTATATGTGTAAGCTGACATTCTAGAATACTGACTTCCAGTCTAGCAAGAGAAAAGAACACACATGTGAGAAAATGAAGACAGAGCAGAACTCACCAGTGCCCTTCTCTGAAAAAGAGAGCAAGCTGAACTTACACTATTTGTGTGTAGAGATGGGATCTTACGATGTTGCCAGGTAGTCTTGAACTCCTGGCTTCAAGTGATCCTCCCACTTCAGCCTCCTAAAATGCTGAGATTACAGGTATGAGCCACTGTGCCCAACCTTAAATTAATTTTTAAAACCCATTGATTTTAGATAGATCTATAGGATCAGGCAGGATTTCTGTAAAACTAAGATTTAAAATGTGAACATGAATGTGATTGTGATCATGATGAAATAATTATTGTAAAAATTTAGGTTGGTGTTGGTCACATATGACTACAACATCTTGGAGAGGGAAGGTCAAAGAGTGTTTCTTTGAAGAGTTCCTCTAAAGACGTCAGTAAAATGAATGCCTGCCACTCTTCTACCCTTTGCTGGAGATATACAGAGAGCGATTTTCTCTGGCTATCAGAGATATTACTGAAACAATTGGCAAAATCTGACTGATGTCTGTAGATTACATATTAATATTAAACCAATTTTAATTTCCTGTTTTTAGTCATTATAGTAGTTATATAACTCCTTGTTTCTAGAAAGTACGTGTTGAAGTAATTAGAAATAAAGATTGGGCATGGTGGCTCATGCCTGTATTCCCAGCACTTTGGGAAGCTGAAGCAGAAGAATTGCTTGAGCTCAGGACTTTGAGACCAGACTGGGAAACCTAGCAAGACCTCATCTCTACAAGAAGTGAAAAAGTTACCCAGGTGTGGTGATGTGTACTTGTTATCCCAGCTACTCAGGAAACTAAAGAGGGAACATAGCTTGACCCCAGGAGTTGAAGGTTGCAGTGAGCTGTGTTCATGCCACTCACTGCACTCCATTCTTGGAGACAGAGGAAGAAAGACCTTGACTGAAAAAAAAAAAGATATTAACAAATTATAACCCACTGAGAAAAATAAACCATAAATGAGTCCATATTGATACAAGTAGTTGCATAAACTGATAAGGAACAGAGACAGTTACACATTCTTAAATTACCTCTCCACAAAATAATAATTAAATGCAAGGTGAAAAAGTAACATTACAGAGGAGAAACCCAACTGATACAATTTTTAACGACCAATGCTAGCCTCATCAGTAATAGGACAAATCAAAATTGTAAGTCACATGTTAGGGATGCAGTGAGATCACAGGATCACTTCTGTGATACTCTTGCCAAAAACTGTATGATCTAAATTGAATCATAGGTGAAGCAACAGAAAAATCAATTGAGGAACATTCTAAATTACTGAACTTTTCAAAAGAGTTAAGGTCATGAAGGTCAAGGAAAGACTGAAGAACTGTTCTGGACTGAAACAGTCTAAGAGATGTGACAGCTAAATGCAATTCAGGGATCTGAATGGTACTCTTTTGATTTACAGGACATTACAAACAAGTAATAAAACTTGAGAAGAATCTGAGGATTAAATGATAGAATATATTAATGCTAACTTTTTGATTATGAAGGTTGTATTGTAGTTATGCAGAATATCCTGACTTATAGGGGTGATGGCATAATGTTAGCAATTTACTCTCAAAGGGTCCAGGGAAAAAGTTCTTCGAACTAAAACTTGAAAATTTCTCAAATTTTAAGACTGTTTCCAAAAAGTTAATCAACAGTAAATAAATACCCAGAAAAGTCTTAGGAATTTTTTTTTTTTTTGAGGGAAGATCTGTATAATTCAGTGACTAAAATTAAACTTATATGTTAATGACACTATGCCAATTATAATACACCCAAACATTGAAAATGATCACAGTACCAATATACCAAAATGATGTCTGTCTAAATCTAAATCATCACCATGTACAGGGATAAAAATCATGAAACACAAAGGAGCCCATAGTTAACTCCACTAGAGTATTTATAACCACTTGGTTATTTGGCTGTTTAAACAGCTGACATTGGGTATTTTGAGTATATAAAACTCTGGTAATATCAGTTTTATTTGCAAAACTTGTTAAAAGTTAGTTTAAAATGGCCAAGGAATATCATTTAAAATGAAAATAAATAAATAAAATGCTATATAAACTTTCATCAGATCCATATAATACAAAATTATTTTCTTTTAATATTTTCACATATCATATATGTAATGGGAAACAAGTAATACGGCATGTCAACAGCCCAGTAATTGCATTTTATTCTTTCAGATCATATATTTTTTCGCTAAATTTGGTACATCATTGCATGATGCTTTTTGAACTAGTTTTTCATTTATATTTGAATCATCAGTAGCTTCAAGAGGAGAGGCTATACAGGATCTACATTCAAATTCAGCAGAAGCTAGAAAGAAAAAGAAAGAATTATATTCTTTATCTAAAAGATTACATAGTTAATTAAGAGGAAGTCAGTCAAAAAGGGTTGAGAACTTTATTGGTGTTAATATGAATTGTTGAAAATGTGTGTAGAACAAGGCAAAATTACTACTAAGTATAATCTGCCCATAGTTGCACACTGAATTAACTATCATTGTGGCTAAGTATCAGAGCTTCTGGTTTTCATTATTTATTTGGAAACCATGGGCTAAGGCACTAGCACAAGCACTGGAATTACAAAATGAAAATGATACAGTCCACTCCTCCACAATCAGGTACTATAACCTGAAAAAACGGGCAGACAATTTCCATACAGAATCATGGGTATCATGACAGGTATAAAACAGGGCACTATGGGCACCCAAAGAAGGGTCACCTGCCCCAGTTTTGTGTCAGGCTTTTTGGTGGAGATGATATATAGGTTGATGCCTAAAAGACAAGCAAAAAGCATGCCCAAGAGAGGTAAGAAGCAAATGCAAAGGGCTAAGGTGAGGAATAACACTGAAATTCTAAGTGCCTAGTTTGGCTAGATGTCAGGGCAAAGGGGAAGAGTACGGTAAGTGGCAAAAGGTAAGGATGAACCACTTGACAAGAACCCAATCAATTTGGACATTTTATTCCATGTCAAGACATTTGGAACATTTTCTGAGGGCAAAAGTAAACCAATGACAAAGCAAATTGACCGGAGATTTAAAATGTCACCTGTCCAGTGACTATGTATCAACTGTAATTGCTTGGCTAAGTATTGCTAGATGAGTCTGGGGTCTTTGGCCTTAAACAACTGCCATGAACCTGAGAAACTGATGATGCCTTTGTTTCCTGAGGACAGTTTTAGTGTGCTGGCTGACAGTTCCATGGGGAAGGAAGAAGTGAACGAAGTATAGAGTCGGGAAAAAAAAATAACACAGAGACTTCTTGAGATTTTTTTTAAAGCTTTGGAACATGATTAATTAAGAAAGTATAACTAGATACACTTCGCTATGATGCATGTCTTCTCACCTCTTTCATGATGCATGTAAAAAATATATGTAATGTAGTATCCAAATAATGAAAAAAATGTCACTTGCTATTGCCAGTTTATTTCAAATCTCAATTAATCTAAATTTAATTCAAACATTGTGGCAAAATACCTTCTGTTTTAGCAGTTATGCTCTCTTCTGACTTCTGCTGCATCTGAAATAAGGCAAAAAATTATTTGAAATGTTTAAGTTAAATGAGAGATATTATCATGGGAATGATATGTCACAAAATATGGCCTTTAATATTTTTAGAGACTAGATCCAGCTGGAAGGTTTCCTAAATAGAAAAGTAATCACAAAACCAAAATTGTTACTTATTTACAGACTGGATAATAGAGATCATAGATGTACAATGCAATTTAAATTAATCTGATAAAATGACTATTAATATGAGTCTATTAAACATACATTATTTCAGAAAGATGATGTTTTCTTTTATTAGTACAAAAGTTAAACAATTCAAGTCATATTGCACTAATTTGCAATTCTTAGCAAATATCTGCCCTTTATTGAATCTAATTTTTTTCACTGTAATGGACATTTTCCCTGAAAATGAGATTTCCACTCCCCAGTTTTAGAAAATTAAGATTTTAAGATATGTTTTATGCTATTAACCTCTCAGCACAGGATCTTAAATACACACATGAACAAAGTGGCACTGGCCATAAAGTCATGTGAAAATTCTATTGGCAAGTGATTACATAAAAATATTATGTTATTTGTATTATGCTTAAAATTTCTTTATTTATATGGACAAAAAGATGTCAGAAAATTTGCTCACAAATGAACTACTATAGGATAGAGCCAGTTTTTAAACTTATTTTCCTTGATATAGGACTTTCTAGAATTAGAAACAAGAAAAAAAGATAGATCTTTAATTATAACTTTGATTTATTTTTGAGAATTAGTACAAATTTTTGAAATATCTGACTTATTATCTACTGAAGTATAAAATGGGTGAGAATATTTCAAACTATATTGAAAATGTTCCCATCTAAAGTGTTTTTATTTGTCTTTCATAAAAAAGATATTTTCTCACTAAATGCACAGAACAGGATCTTAAATAGTAAATGTAATAAATATTTTATGGTAATCATGATAATATAAAAGCCAATGCCTTTAAAAATTTTTGCTGTAAAGATGAATTTTTTGACTTAACAGTTTTCTCAATATTTTCCTAGTATTTTCCATAACATTTCTGTGACAATAACATTATAGACAGGCCTTATTAAATGAATTATGTCACCACAGCATTACTAGACAGGTGCTATAAAAGTGATAAGTGAAAGGAGAAGACTATTAAATGAATCTTGGTTACTCTTAATAAATACTATGCAAAATGAACATGTTTACATAAATTGAATTCAGGAACTACTAACATCGTGTTATTTTTTTCTCTAACATCCTCCTAAATATTAAATTCCTATGTGTAAATAGGTTTTATTGCTTCTTTTTTTTTTTTTTGAGTTGGAGTCTCACTCTGTCCCCAGACTGGAGTGCAGTGGCCGCTCCCGGCCACCGCAGCCTCGACCTGCTGGGCTCCGGCGATCCTTCCGCCTCAGACTTCCAAGTAGCCTGAATTACAGGCATGCGCTACCATGCTCAGATGATTTTTTGATTTATTGTAGAGATGAGGTCTCACTGCCCAGGCGGGTCTCGAACCCGCGGGCTCAGGCAATCCATTCACCTCAGCCTCCCAAAGGCGCGGGATTACAGGCTGAGACAATGAGCCGGGCTGGTTTTATTGCTTCTTTATACCCCATTCACAAATACATTTATAATACATACATATTACTTATATAAAAATGAATTACTCTTCTTGACAGATTGCTTACTTTTATAATGGAGAAATCTTCACTCTCTAGATAGAGAATACTTTCCATATAACAATTTAAGTAGAGGTCATCCTTCTCTCCTAACTCATACAGAGAACACGTGGAAGTAGGTGCCTCTATTTCAATCCCAGAGTAGCCTCCACCTACAAAAATTCCCTTCCAGCTTTTCACTGGCCCTCGAATATGTGACCACATAAATGACTGCTGAGGGCAACTGCCTTTGGCACAGAGGTAGCAGCTCAGTTATGAAAGTTGAGAGGGAAAGGAGCTGCTCTGGGAGAGGCAAGAGCTTAGGAAAAGGGTCTTGAGTGTTGAAGGCCCCAGTTTTGCCCTGGCTCATGGGAGGTTTGAGTGCTTTTGTCCACATTCACAATTAAAAACTGGCAAATATTAAATCATTTTTAGAAAGTCCCTTTCTTTTTATTCTTATTTTCCAATTAAATTACACATTTTCCTCATAGTTCCCTTAACTGAAATTCTGAATTGCTGTCCCCAGCTGAGTGACTTAATGCAGTGTCTGGCATTAAGATTAGAGATGGGAAAAAAAATGAGAAAATGTCCTGGTGATATTTATCACTGTCCTGCTCAGATAGGCAAGGGTGCCAACAATGGTTCTGAAGAATGCAAAACAATAGCTTAGGAAAAACTGAATGTTGTCAGAGGAGATAAAAAAGCTTGATAAACTGCTAATCTTCATCTTCTTAATAATAGTAAATAAAAAACTATATTAGTACCTTATGGAAAAAAGTATATAAACTATTTTTAATAAGAACATGTCTCATCACCATACACAAAAGTTAACTGTAAATGGATCAAAGACCTAAACATAATACCTCAAACTATAAGAATCTTGGAAAATGCAGGAGTCACCCTTATGGAAATTGGAACTGGCCAAATCAAAACCACAAGTGAGATAAAATAGACAAGTGGGACCTCATCAGATTGACAAGCTTCTCCAAAGAAAAAGAAACCATCAAGAGAGCAGGATGACAGTCCACAGAATGGGAAAAAATATTTGCCAACTGTATATCTGACAAAAGCCTAACATCTAGGATCTACAAGGAACTCAAATGTGCTGAAAGGAAAAAAACAAACAGCCCTATTTAAAAGTGGGCAGAAGACATGAATAGATATTTCTCAAAAGAAGATAATATGGGCAGCCAACAGACACATGAAAAAGTACTCAGCCTCACTCATCATCAGAGAAATGCAAATGAAAACCACATTGAGATACCACCTAACCCCAGTAAAAATGGCCATCATTAACAAAACAAACAACTGATGCTGGTGAGGATACAGAGAAAAAGGAACACTTTTACACTGCTGGTGGGAATGCAAACTAGTCCAACCTCTTTGAAAGACAGTGTGGTGATTTCTGAAAGAACTAGAAATTGACCTTCCATATGACCCAGCAATCCCCCTATTGGTAATATACCCAGAGGAACTCAAGTCATTCTAACAAAAAGATACCTGCACACAAACGTTTGTTGCAGCTCTATTCACAATAGCAAAAACATGGAACCAACCATGCTGCCCATCAAAGCTAGACAGGATTAAGAAAATGTGTTACATATACACAATGAAATATTATGCAGCCATAAAGAAGAACAAACATATAGACTTCACAGCGACTTGGATGGATTTAGAGTCTATCATACTCAATGATCTATCACAGAAACAAAGAATAGAGTACCATATATTCTCACTCATAAGCGGACCTTGAACAATTATCATAATACTATAAGACAGGGATTGGCAGTAGTGGGAAACTGCCAGGGGAGGGAGGGGCACACCTCATCAACAAGGGTACCTGCATAATCAACGTTTGTATACCTAACCCTGAATTGTACCCCATATCTTTAAAATAAAGAGAAAAAAAAGAACATTTCTTTTTCTGTGGTCTTTCTGCTTATTTTCAGGTGAGGATTAGGTTTCAGATGGTGGAGGTAGCTTGAACTCAGACATCAAGAAGGGGAGCACATCTGCGACTTCATACTTTTAAATTTTTAAATAGGAAAAGGTGAAAAAATTATACACAGGAGAACAAGGCACCAGTGAATTGTAACTAACTAGGAAGATTGTCTCATAACAGGTAGTTTTCAGACTATGTCCCACAGAAATCTAAGATTCCATGGAAGACCCTAAGGATTCAGGGACAAGGAAATCTCAGCTTCAGAGCCCCTAGCCCTCCTTCAGCTACACAGCTCTACTTCTACCTGTTTTTATATAATAGTCTTCATGCCATTTTTCCAAATGTTCCATTCTTTGAAAAAAATGTTTTTAAGGTCTAAAATTCACTAATTTAGTCAAAGTCCCTAATTGTACATAAAAGGTAACACAAGCTCAGAGAGACTGCCACTTGCCTGAGGTCACAAAGCCAAGTAGCTACAGGCCAGAAATGGTCCTTCTTACTGAGACTGGAGTTCTTTTTTTTTTTTAGAAAGCAGTATTTACTGAGAGGTCAGAAAAGCTCCCACAATGGGAGGGAACCCGAAGGGGTTGCCTGAGCCTGGAGTTCTATGTTAGTTACTTCTTTCCTGTTTTGGGGGCTGGGGGTGATGTAGATTTAGAACATATAGAACAGAGAAAATGCATATATAAAACCGTTAGGGAGCTCAATTAGTTTTAGTCATGAGACATTGAAAAATAGCTCTCTAACTAAATAGAAAATTCTGAAGTTATGAATAAAAATTTTTAAAACAGCAATTAATATAACGTCTATTGGTAGCAATTAATATGTTCAATTTATAAAACACAGTTTTTAAAACCACAGACAGGGACTTTCAAGGAGAAAAATCTTTCTTTGCACCAAACAAGCTATAAAGTTGAGAAAATTCTTCCTAAAAACCTATTTGTTTTCTCCCAAAAGGAATTGAGTTACCATATTCAAATGTCTCTTTACCATGTAGCATACTTCTGCCCAACTTCTTATTCTTAGTTGATACATACAAAGACACAGGATAATTTCAATTATAATTTAAATCCATGCAGAAATGATTGGAGAACCACTGTTTCTTTAGCCTCAAGTTTTCCTGTGAGGACTTATACTGGCTCTACTTTCCTCTTGAGAGGTGGGAAGATTTACCTCATCAATGAATTTGAACGAAGTACATTGACTGTGTTTGTTTGTGTCTGCATTTCCTTGTTGAAAAGATGTAGCCGGGCTCAGTGGCTCAGCCTGTAATCCCGCGCGGAGGTGGGTGAATTGCCTGAACCTGTGGGTTCGAGACCCGCCTGGGCAACTTGGCGAGACCTCATCTCTACAATAAATAAAAAAATAGCCGGGCGTGGTAGCGCGCGCCTATAGTTTCAGCTACTTGGAAGCCCAACAGGTCGAGGCTACGGTGGCCGGTACTGCACTCCAGTCTGAGCGACAGAGTGAGACTCCAACTCGAAAGAAAAGAAAGAAAAGAAAGAAAAGAAAGAAAGAAAGAAGAGAGAGAGAGAGAGAGAGAGAGAGAGAGAGAGAGAGAGAGAGAGAGAGAGAGAGAGAGAGAGAGAGAGAGAGAGAAAGAGAGAAAGAAAAGATGTGTGGCTCACAGTGACATGAATTCGGGTCTGCTGTCATCTCTGCAGTCAGTAGCCTGCTCCTGGAACAGTGTCAAGCACCTGTTTTCTCCACTGACAACTGTATGGTAAATGTCTAATCTGGGATTAGATTCAGGAACCCACCGTGGCTGCTCATCTGAGCTACATCAGCCCATTAGTCATGATGAGTCCATAAGACAGCTAGAATGTTCATGTATGTCCCTCCGTCTGACTCCTATGTTCTGAACTCAGAAGGGAAAAGGGAATGCCATGCCGCCTACCCCACCACAGCCCCAACAAGAGACATGGTTCCACAACACTTATAGAAATGTTTTCTTCATCCTTGACTTTATATTCTTGCTGTACAGTCTTCAACACAGCCTGACTTTACAAAGAGGGAAAGAGTTTGAAGGAAGATTATAGAAAAAAAAAAAAAAAAAACTATAGTAAAACCAATACCGACCTTGCCTGAGCCCGCCCGGAGCCCGCGGTTCCCCACACACCCAGCATCCAGCGAGACGTGCCGCGCACCGTCGGAGGGGACACGGACAGAGCAATGGTGGCCAGGCTGGGGTTGGGGTTGCTGCTCCTGGCATGGCTCCTACCCATGCAGATTTATTCAAATCCAACAACTGTCGTAACAATTTCAAGTAACTCCTCCCAGGGTACCTCGGCCACCCCCAATCCAGCTAATGCCACCACCAAGGCGGTAGGCGGGCCCTGCAGTCAACAGCCAGTTTCTTGGTGGTCTCCCTCTCTCTCCTACATCTCTGCTGCTAAGAGACTCAGGCCAAGACACATCCATACTTCCCCATCTTCTAAGTTCAATCCGACCGGCATCTAGAAGACCAATGTGGCAAAGAAAAAACAGATCTTCATCGAATCTACTAATTCCACACCTTTCGTGGACACAGAAAATGCTTAGAACCCCAAATTCGATTGGTTTGAAAAACATGTGGAAGGTTTCACTAGATGATGGATGCCAGTATGGAGCTTGTTGTACGAGATGAAGAAAGTCAACATTCACAATTAGTTAAGATATGGTTTCCTTGAATGTGGCTTAGGAAATATAGACACTTAAAACTACCTTGAAAATAAGAATAGATTTTCTCTCGTCTAGCAATAAAGGATGTGATGTGGAATGGAGATTCCGTTTTCATTTGGTTCATTAATTCTATAAGGCCGTACACAGGTAATATACAAAGCTTCCATGAGTCTATTTATATGTACATTAGGAGGAACTTCCAGATGTTACTGTAAAACCTCAATGTATTGTTTCAGCAGTACTAATTTAATGCCCAGATACTCTAGATGAAGTTTTACATTGTTAAGCTATCATTGTTCTCTTGGGAATCAAATTCTTTTTCCTCTGAGGCTTTGGATTTGACATTGCATTTGGCCTCTTATTAGTAATTGACATGTGCCAGGGCAGTGATGGATTGGACTCCACCCCCAAGTTCAAGCATCATGAGTGATTCTTTAGCGTCCCATGGTAGGCATTTCCTGTCACCTATTTCCAGTCATAAAACCACAGGTTGATTTAGCTAAACTGATTCCAAACAGTAGAATTCCATTGACCTCAACTAATTTCAAAATGCTTCAAAATGCACATGATGAATACTTTTCACAATTTTAAAAAAATCTATTTTGAAGGTAAAATTCCAAGTCTTGAAATTTAAGAGGCAAAATATGAAGAAGCCAAAATTACAAATCAAGCATTTGGGAAGGGATGACTGGAAGCTAACTTGCATTAGATTCACAAAAACTTTTATACTCTTTCTGTAAATACATTTTTTAAAAAACCCATAAGCAATGGATCAGAATAGCCACATTTGGAACACCTTTTTGTTATCAGTCAATATTTTTGGATAGTTAGAACCTGGTCCTAAGCCTAAAAGTGGGCTTGATTCTGCAGTAAATCTTTTACAACTGCCTCGACACACAGAAACCTTTTTAAAAATCACTCCCTGAAGTCTTCACACTGATGCTTAGATGTTCCAGTATCCAATATGGCCACCATAGTCTTGATGACCAAAGTCACTTTTTCCATCTTTAAAAACCTACCTGGGAACAATAGGTTCGAACAGATCTGAAGCTACTGTGTGTGTGAATGAACACTCTTTTTTTTTTGCTCATCCCTGAATGCCGTTCATCTACTTTGAATTGTATATTGTGTTTGTGTATTTATGCTTTGATTCATAGTAACTTCTTATGTTATGGGATTGATTTGCATTGAACACAAACTGTAAATAAAAAGGAAGAAGTAGCTGAAAGAGCAAAACAAACAAACAAACAAAACCAATACTAATAGCAAAGCCAAACAAACACACACATGAAGTTCACTCACACAACTTATTGACAGGTTACTGACAAATTATCCTTGAGATTACAGGTTGAAAGGTAATGCTGTATTCTCTTTTTGAGACCAATTTGATAAATATATGCATACATATACATAATCCATAATTACTTTCAGTAACTATCAATGTTTGTAAATTAAAATCTGTTATCAGTATTTTGGAGAGCACTCAAATGTTATGGAAATAAATATGCACTCAAATGTAATATAATGAAAAAGTTTACCCATTTAAATTGCTACAATCCAACATGTACATTATTATCACGGCAATGGTGCTAAGTGGCAAGGCTAGACTTCATGTGATGGTGAGAGATGCAATCAATGTTAATTGGTATGAACCAATTAAACATTAGAAAAAACTTTCAAGAAGTCTAGAGAAACAATTTATTATAATCATTTCCCATAAAGTTATAAAAATCCTGAATAAGATAGAATTTCACAGTAGGAATAGTCTGAAATGTTAAAATCTTGCAAATAAAGAACATTGATAAACAAATTCAGTATTTTAAATATGTAAGTAGCTTTAACACTTAAAAAAGAGTTAGAAATAGATTTCTTTCTTCTTAATATTTTACTTTCTAGAATCATAGCTAAAAATCTCTAAACATCTTGTTATTTAGCAATACCCCATCTAAAAACTCATTCTTTCCCATCATTTTAGACAGTATTATCATCTTTCATACTAGCATTTGTTATTTTCCTAGTGGAAATAATTCAATTCTCAAGCAAATGTGGAAGCCACTTCCTCCTGTAATCTAAGAATTTTGCAAACGACTGTATGAGAACTCTTTCAAGCATTCTGCAGTGATTACAGAGATATGCCTTTGTATTTTGGCAGAATAGTGCTTTTAATCTCTTTTGTTATGTCTAACATCATTTGGCATACCAATCAGTGTCCTACAAGAAAGCCATGTATTCCTTAGAATTGCTACATAAAACTTAAACTAAACTACTTTTTTCAACTTATTTAGGAATAGTAAAAATAAATATCCCTTTAAGTTTAATTAAATTAATGAAGGGAAAATATTTACTCAAAAATCTTCCCTTTCATCAAAATTGTAATTATACACTTTTTCACCATCATCTAGTAAAATTATACATTACTTGATTTTCCTGGTAAGAACGAATGACATTATATATTGGCATTATGCTTGACAACCTATAGAAGTAAGTAGTATTCATTTTCTTTATGTACTCAGTTGTACAATTTCATGACTCTGAAGCACTTAGACCCTGATCATCTAATTTTTTTCAGAAAAATAAACTAAACTAACAAGATAATGAAAAAATATTAGCTAGCTAAGATCTTTTGACTTATATATTTATATATTAAATAAATTATAATTTATGTATTAAAACAATCATTTAATTTGTTCCTCTGAAGCTATTTGGCTGCAGTGCTAAGAAACCTTAGGTTTTTCTCTTCTGTGACACCAGACATGACACCAGGTAAAGAAACAAAATCGAGGTGTTACTAAACACTGGCCTATGCTACTTTTCTTGGCATTAAAGAGATCATGAAAACACCACCAAAACCATAAGCCAATATGCATTGACTGAAATAAATGGTTTAATTACAATGCTGCACAATGAAAACTAGTTACTGTTTATGTATTTGATTTTGTTCAAACCAATGTTTTATGGTGTTTCTAAATTTTTCTTAAGAGACAGGTTTTGCTATGTTGCCCAAGCTGGAGTACAGTGTCTATTTAAAGGCATGATCAAAGCTCAATTCAGCTTTGAATTCTTTGTGCTCAAAGGATTCTCCTGCCTCAGCCTTCCAACCAGCTGAGATTACTACCAATGCCTGGCTTTTGTAATGTTCCACCTATTCAAAAAATGGTCAAACATTAGAAAAGTATCTTAAACTGGGTCAAGTCTAAGTGAACTATTTAATTTCTTTACCAACTCTACAACTGATAGAGCTTGTCATTGTTGGATTCATTTTGAGATTGCCAGAAAGGGGTTCTTACTATGAATAAAATCTCATGCTTAGAATGAAGGTCCTGTTACCTCTCCAGGAGAGATGGGGACTGTGTGTGGCGTTACATGGAATGTTGAGTAGAAAAAATACAATTGATTCTGTTTGATCACAGCTGCTCTTTAAAAACTCTTGATGACACTGCCATCTTAGTCATCAATCATTCAAGTGATGGCAATAGAGAGAGACATAAGTGAAATTCATTTTACAAATTCAACTGTTTGCTTGAGTTCACTATTTAAAAAATGACTGCCCAGCTGCCCAGCAACAGACATATTTCACAGAAACTGGGATAGAAATGCTGTAAGTACAGCAGCAAATAAGGATGAACTCTTATGTAAGAAAATCCCAAAACTTTTAACTCAAAAACAGAAACTAATCTTGTTTAGTGTCACAGGTTTCTTTAATTTATGAAAAGTATTTATATTGGATTCCTTTAAATAGTAACATCAGTATGTGGTTAAGTGTTTGGATGCTAATCACTCACTTAAGATTAGAGGTAGAAAACTGGAGATGATGTCACAAAATTTTACAAGTCTTATGAACCACAGCCAAACTAAAATCAATTAGAAAAAAGTCAAAGTATCTCAAAATACATCTTGAGGTCATAAGGCAACAAGATTCAAATTCTAAAATCTATTTTTATTGCAGTTTTTAAATAAATTCAAAATGTCTCCATTTGGTTGCATTTTAAAAAATAAGTTAACAAATAGATGTGTGAAAACAAGAGTTCCAATGACTTAAAAAAGTGTTAATAAAATGTTTATTTTCTTTATTGACAGATAATTATGAACTTCACTTAATATGCATATCAGTTAAACAACTCAGTATTCATCAAATTAAATATAGGAATTATATCAGAAATCTGAAAGTCAAAGGAATAAAGATAATATGACTAACCGTGGTCATGTCGTTCTCTGTGCTGCTCGAAGTCTGTGGGCTTGACATGGGGATCATTAATTTTTGTCTTAGAATAAGTTTTATGTTGTGAACTAAACTATGCTCAAGATCTCCAACACAAGGTGACTCTACGGCTGGTCTTGTAATCTCAGTGGTGAATAAAGATCTGGGATGCTGTTCCTCCACAAAAAGATTGGTGCTTGCTTCTGCTTGCCTCTCACAAGTTCTGTGAAGATTGCAAGAGATAAATGCTTAGCATTTCATTTTTCCTAAATAATTCCTAAATGACTTACACTTTTTAAAAAAGTCACCATAAAAATAAATGAAATTTCCCTTTAAACAGTGTTTTAATTCTGAAAATGTGTCAGAGCATACCTACCACAAGCAAGTATAGTTTTTAAGTTGTTCTAAGAAAGTACATTTATTTCTAACAAACAAGTAATTCAAAAAAAGTAACGGGAGAGAAATGACTATCAATGAACAAACAGCTTAACAGGTAATTTGCTGCTTTCTGGAATGGCTCTACTAATACGATTCTTCTGGATGCCACTGGAAATACTTGAACTTAAAGGGTAACTATGTGAGATGATGAATATGCTTATTTGTTTGACTATAATGGCCATTTCAGTATGTATGAATATACCAAAATATCATGTTGTATCCCTAAATATATATTTATAAAATTACAGCTGGAAGGAAAAAAACAAACTAAAAGTACTTGTATTCAGTAAACTGCTTTAGAGATTTTTAAAAAATCCCTCAAAGACATTTTCAAGCATTTGCTTTCACTGCTCTTGTACATTTCACCTACTGTCTGGAAAAATTTAAGCATTGGGCACTGAGAAACAATCCTCTTCTAGGGAAAAGGAACAGCAACTTCTAGAGAAAAGGAAAATAGCTGAATTGGTCAGCACAAAGTACCTAAGCAGCTTCCAAGGCAATTAGCTCTTAACTCTGTAATCCAGGCATCAGAGGTAAGGTTCCTGTCTTCCCCACATCCCCTCAGGCTGACCAAGGTGTTGTTGGTAACCACTTTGTGAATTATGCTTCCCTTCATCCCAATGAAAATAATTCCCTATTCCCTTCATCTCTGTGTTTGTCATTCCCTATTTCACAAGGATACTTTTAGGTAGAGTGGAAAAACTACACAGTCTGTCTCACTGCACCCTCTAGTGATACTACCAAAAGCCACAATCACAAAAAAATTAATTTACCCAGTACCAGATTAAGACTAGAAGTGGTAGGACTTGAACCTTTTGATTTAAATTGCAAACTTCCAAAATATAGTTAAACTCACTAGTATTTCTATGTAGGGAAATACTGACAGGCAATACTATAACAGTGTCACGCTCTAAATTATATAGCTTCAAAAGCACTTAGCTGAAAGACTCAAATCAGGTTAATACAAGAAAATATTAAGAAGAAAAAGCCATATGAAACCAGAAAAGAAAGGAGAGACATAAACTGTCCTGGACTAACATTTTGAAGGTAAGTTCGTTCATTAATGCCATTTGCTGAAGTTATACGCTCTAGTTAGTCTTCAAGTCCCATGAATGTCATGAAGTTGTCTCATCAAGAATTATGCTTTCAAGGCAAATTAATGAGCATAATTTATTTTCTATGATTCTTTATTTTGACTTACCTGGGTAACTGACTTGACAAGAACTTTGTATGGTTTAATTCTTCTACACAGATCTCATGATAAGTCTCCAAGGCTATTTTATTAATGTTTTCCTCACACGTTTTCATTTTGGAGAGTTCAGATCACAGATCCTTTATTCTGAGCTCCATCTGACCTGCTATTGAAGTAATACTATCCTTTTTAAGCTGCTCTAAGTTGCCTTGAGACACTGCTTTTGTCTAAAACAAATATAAAAGGTACATTAAAAATTTATAACCTGAAAAATTATTGTGTATTCTTCCACTGGTTTCCATCTTTTTTTTTTTTTTTTTGCCTTATTCTCATTGCTTTTCTATCATCCTGTTTCTATTGGACTCTAATATTCTTTAGTACGTGTTCTCACCCAGATGTCTAGTTTTTCGTCATTTACTGTCTTATTTTATACTGAAATCTGATTTTCGGTTCTATAAATCCAATAAAAAAAATTCAGAGGGTCATCAGGGACCTATTTTTATCTTGCTTTACTTCGTAGCAGCAACTGCTGGCAATGACAACTTCCCTTGCCTCTGCTCCTCTGACCCTACTTGATTTCTAAATGCAGCAGCCCCCCGATGTTAATCCTGTCCCTTTCTAGTCTTCTTTTTAAAATTCTCTCAGAGCTCCTCAAATCTCAAAGCTTCAACCCATTCTGTAAAGTACATTTCCAGCTCTGACCTCTTTCTTGAGGTCTCTTTCTTCTAGTTCACATCTCACAGACAATATTCTCAACTACACACTCATAAACCACTACTTGGTGTGAAATACTTTAGTAGACGGGAAACCTGTACATTTTATATTGATTCTAGTAGGTATTACTTTGAAGGTTGTATTAATTTCTAATCTTTTGGGGCACCCCCTCACTAAGGATACAGACCAGCATGTTTTCTCATTTTTTCTTTTGTAAGGCAAAACTTTCCCACAAGAAGCAGATTGTCAATTGTTTGCCTTTGCTGTCTTCTGAATAGTTTGCTTTTCCATAGTGACACGCGCTCCTTGAAACCTTGTTCTAAGGCTTCTGTCAGATGCAAACTCAACTATATCATTTGGAGTCTTAAGGAAGCTTAAGCTCTCTCTCTCCTCTTCCCAATCCAGATTCTTCACTTCAAAATGGCATCCATCAAATATCTCAACCTAAGTTCTCTCTGGCTTAGAAATTCACGAGAGGAAGAGCTTCTGGAGAAGTTAGGGTCTAATTAACGAGATGGTTAAAAGGTATCTCTTATTCAATTTTTTATGTAGGAGTACAGTTTAAGCCAAGTAATCATTCTACTTCTATGCCACATTCCTAACTTATTTCTAAGGGAATCCACAGAAAAGCCCTCACTTTTTTTGAATAAGCTTCAAACATCTCAATTCTATAAGCTCGTTTTTTAAAAAGGCTTTTCCCCCCTTTTTAGACAAAAAGATAGACAGATACATGTTGGCAGATGCTAAGTATCCATATGCACACAGAACTAGAATATGCTCTCTACACCAATATAAAAGGAAAGGAGGAAAAAAGCTAGACTTGTATGCACTACCACACAAGGGCCTAGCATCCTCCAGCTTCCAGCAAAGTGAAGGAAGCAAGTTTTTCTCTTTCCCACAGAACTCTGGGGGTATTGATTCCATTCTGTTTTGACATAGGCAGGAAGGGACAAAAATGAATTTGGAACAGAAAGAAGTAGAAATAGCACCTCCTGGCTGTGTAATGCATATCTTACACAACTATCAGCGGCAGGCTGAAGCTGCTGACCTAGAAATATCGTTACTGTATTGTGAGATCAAGTCTTCCGAATCAATTCATTCCCAGCAACTGTTTATGTTGGACTGCTTCAGCCAGCACTCTCATGAGAAGATTACAGTTGTGTGGTACAAGAGAATGGCTGCAGCCAGCGATTTTCAGTTGGTAAAGTGGTATCAATCTGTAAATTCCAATCTGGCTACATAATGAAGGCAGGCCAATTGTGACTTTCTTTCATAGTTAGAAAAACATAAGCATTTGACTGAACAACTCTCCTCTATTAGGTTGAGTGGGTTCTGTTTTATTTTAATTGCTTAAGACACATTTAGAAGGGGGAAGGGGGCAAAAAGACACATTTAGAATAAAAGCTTTATTATGTCAGTGTCTCAAAGAAATTACTCATATGGTATAAAGTACTCGATTATGTACTTAACAAATGTTACACTAAACTATTTTCCATTTGAACAAGGATAGGTGGCATGCATATCATTTATTATTTCCAGCCTAGGCAAATTTATAATGAGATGGGCTTCTCAGATATGAAAAAATAAAAATAATGTACAATTACAGGCTAAATTGTTCTGCACAGACTAGACAACAAGTGCTGAAGCCTAAGGTCAATAAGAGTCTGATAAGCCAGAGAAAGCTTCACAAAGGAGGGAAAGTTGTGTGCCAGGTCAAAATGAATGAACCTAGGTGAACATAAACTAAAAAAAGCAGGAAAGGCACAGATATGGTGAAATCAGACCAATTCACTCTTAGGATAAAGTCCCATGGTAGGGAATAAAACTGTATGTTCACATGGTAAAGTGTCAATGAATGTTAATATAACAATTATATAGCCCAAAAGTGGAAACAATCTACAGGTCCATCAACTGCTGAGTGGATAACTGGTAGAGCTATACAATAGAATATAATTTGACAATAAAAAGAATGAAGTACTGACACGTGCTACAGCACAAATGAACCCTGAAGACATTATGCTAAGTGAAAGAAGCCAATCATAAAGAATTACATATTGTCTAACTCTACTTCTAAGAAATGTCCAGAACACACAATTCTGTGAGGACAACAAGCAGACGGGTGGTTACCTAAAACTGGGACATGAAGGAACACCGTGATGTGAAGACACAGTGATGGCTAAAAGATGTGGGGTTTCCTACAGGATGATGAAGGTGTGCTAAAATGTACCATGCTGACTGTTATACAACTCTGTGAATATACTTAGAGGACTGAATCATACACTTTAACAGGATGAATTGTATGGCATGTGAACTATACCTCAGTAAAGTGTTTTAAAAACCCAATGACATGATTTAGATAATTTTCTTAATTCTCTACTTTGGATATACATACTATCCTACAAAATTGGTATTCTGTCCTTCAGATAACAAATTTAGCCTAGAATTCATTTGTCCCCTGATGAACTGCAATGCTTAACCTATTGAAGTCTCCAAAGGAAATAGGTATGTGGGTGGGTCAGATGGTGGTAAATACTACACTCTGGAACATTTTCCCTCCTCTGTATTGGGATCTCAAATCAACCTCAGGGTTCTTCTTCACATATTCAATCCTTTGCTCAAATCCTTCCAAGAGTTTCCAATCTCAGAAGAAAAGTAAAGTTCCAATTGCCTTCGAGGACCCGGGTAACTTGGCCTTCACCTCCCTCCCTGACTTGAGCTCCTACAGTTCTCTCTGCTGCTTACTCCATTCCCTCTATAAGTGAATCCCACCACCTCTCATTAGTCTGAAATGAAGATGCAATACCAAAGTAATCAATCACAGATAGCTACAGTTATCCTTGTCCTGGACAATGTTATATTCAAATGATGATTACTGACACCTAAACTTAAAATTACAACCAAATTATCTGTGAAAATATTCAAAGTAAATGGCAAACACTTGTGGGAAAATTAAATCAAATATGATGTTGTTAAAATTTACCACATTTGTCTCAAATTATGATTTGAGCTTGAAATAAAATTGTCCCAAACAAAATGTACAGAAAGTTATTGAAGGAAAAGGAATTTAGTGTGTCAGAGAAATCTGGTATTAACTTAACTAGAAACCCACTTATTTATTTCAAAATACCCATTTCAGGTACAAGCATTTCCATTTATCTACTTCATCAAAGTCTTAAAATATGACAACATAAGGACATTAAAATGATTGTTTCAGCAGTACAAGATTACACTACTAATATTAATCTGTATCCATTAAGAATTTGAAACAAACTTTTTTTTTTTTTTTGAGTTGGAGTCTCACTCTTGTTGCCCAGGCTAGAGGGCAGTGGCACGCTCACAGCTACCGCAGCCTTGACATGCTGGGCTCAGGCGATCCTTCTGCCTTAGCTTTCCAAGAAGCTGGTGAAACAAACAATTTCATAAGTAACACAATCTCTTCATTCACAATGAAGCACCTCTCACTCTAACTTTTATATGCTGGAAATAAGGTATGTTTCTATATATAGATCCTCTATCTGTTTTACATTCAATCAACATTTAGTCATAACCAAATATTACTTCACATATTCTTTCAGGAAGTTTAAAAAATAGTCATATTACTTGATACTTACTTCTCTTTCTTCTTTCTCTTTTCAGATCGATTCTGTCTGTCTTTGAAATGACCGTTCTCAACTTGATTATTTTCCACCACAGCATGAAATTGCCCTTGGACATCCATTATGGAATTGTCTTGACTCCCAGCTTTCTTGTGAGCATCATTCACTTGCTGTTGAAGCAACCTAATTTCATTTTGAAGTTGGGATAACCTCTCCACTAGAGACTCCTGTTTTTCAGTGTCTTTACTTGTGTTACCTTTTTCCTTTTGACACTTTTGTTCAAGTTCCTTCATTTGACATAGTATTTGATTTCTATTTGTGCATTTTTGTTAGAAAAAAGAAGCCATTAGACAACTATTAACATTCTCAGAATTGAAAAAAAAATTTCTCTGAGATACAATAAACCCAAAGGTATAAACATTAATATCTTTGACTACATTAAAAAATTGAGTTTATACTCTGATATTTACCATACATACCACCTCATAGTAAGACCTTTATCTTTGCATAATAGGAATAGAAGACATTTCCCAAAGTTCTTTTCCCTGATAATATTCTATAAATATTCTACTTTTCTAACATTTTCATAGTCATTTATAAGAATTCTATTTATAGACAAGTAATAAATCTAGGCATTGCACTTAGCACTCCTACACACATCAGTGCACTCATTTAGTCATCACAATTCTGAAAGGAGAGCTGTAGGATTTCCCCCAGGTCTTCCCATCCTTCCTCTAGTAAGTTCCTTCCACCAAACCACAGTTACTTTTGTAGTCTAAATCTCTAAATACACAGAAGCCTTTTATTTCAAAACCTAGTAGTAAAGGAGATGAAATATAGAGCTCTTCTTAGAAAACCATGAGATTATTTGCTATTGCAACAACTTTTGTTTTCTCTTCATAATGCTTGAAACAGTAGTAATATGAAATAGGGAAACACACAGAATTATCTTACTGGGAACAAAATACACATCAATAAAATATTGCTCAGTATAAATTGTGACATAACATTGTTTACAAAGATCATTGTACTAAAATTATATACTAGATTTACAATAAATAACTTTAGCTATAAAAGTCAGGGTTCATTTTTAAGATGAAATAATATTTTTGGTTTGTGTTAGACCTAAATAATGTCTATAAAATCATGGGACTGTTATATGTAAAATAGATAAAATAAAATAAAAAATATAAAAATTTTTTGAGTTAGAGTTTTACTCTGCCACTCACGTTGAAGTGCAGTGGTGCCAGCATAGCTCTCCGTATTGAAATCCTGTACATAAGTGATCCTCTCACCTCAGTCTCTGAAGTAGATACTACTTGGCTAATTACCATACTTGGCTATTTTTTTTTCTTTTCTTTTCCTTTTTTTTTTTTGCTAAAGACATGATCTTGCTATGTTGCCCAGGATGAAATCACTTTCTTGGGCTCAAGAAATCCTTGAACCTTTATCTCCCAAAGTCTTGGGATTGCAAGGGAGAGCCACAGATCTGGCCAGAAATCTGTTATTTTTCCTTCAATGATTAATTTACCTGATTCAAGTTATTTCTTAAAGTACTCAATTCAGTATCTTGTGTTCTGAGCATCTCTTTAAGTTGCTTTCTCACTTTAGCAACTTTCCTATATTTATCTTCTTTTCTTCTTAATTGTTCCTTAATATTTTTACACAACAGGTTGGCATGTCTTCTCTTTTCTTCTTGTGTTACTGTAGATCTGCAGTTAAAGATTTGTCTTAAAATTTGTTTTGTTAGAAAAAAGTTTATATGTTTTTAATGTTAATAAAATTTCTATGTTTTTGAATAGTTTTTCTTCCTAGTTTTCATGTTTTTAATTTCTCACTTCAATCTCTTCCAAAGAACATACATACTTCAAAGGTAGTGGTGAAAGAACATTCTGCTAATTGTCAAGTTTCTGTTACTAATAACTCTGGCAAATATCCAAAAAAATTCAAAACTATTTAGTAAAACTACATGATGACAATTACCTTTTTAATCCTAATTACTTTTTAATTAGAACAGATCATTTAGAAATAACCCATTAAAAATAAGTTACTTTTCATAAACAAGTTTATACATTCCCAATAAATATTCATCTTCATGAAATATTGCAAATGCCCTGAAATATGACTTATAGTGTAAGATATCACCCTTATATATCTTTCACACAACGTATATCTGCATGTTACTATAATCTAAGACAAGGCTAATAAGTCTAATATGTCACCCTATACTTTTTATGCTTCTTTTTTGGATAAAACTTTCAACAGAACTTGGAGATTATTATGTAATTTATGAACAATTTTGAAATAACTTTTGGATCAAAACAAGATCTGATATTTAATTAAGTCATAGAATAATAGGTGTTTTCAACACAGAATTTTGAATTACTTTTATCTGTATAGGCAAGAGATATACTGAATAAGCTCATCACTAACCACTTTTCATTTTAGTTTTGATCCCATATATATTAAGAAAGTAACAATATATATGTTTCTGAAAAATATTCTGGATTCAGAAAATGGCATTTCCTATTTTGTTGAATGAATAGTAAATTAATATAAACTTTTTAGAGGACAATGTAGAAATGTCAATCAAAGATCTCATTTAGAAAACATACTTTATCAAATAGTTCTATATTGAAGTATTTACCCAAAGTAAATGATAAAAATGTAGAAAAAGATTTATATAAAAGATATTCCTTGCAGCATTCTTTATAATACAAAAAATTTTTTTAAAACCAACATTCTATTTGTTAAACAATGAGATTTCCATATAGTGGAATTCTGTACCCATTAAAATTATGATTTTAAAAAGTATTCATTTAATTATAAAGGGAAGCATTCAAAGTTAATAACTAGTTATATTTCCAAGACTGTCACACTCCAAAAAACTACGTTTTCTTCCCTGTTAAACCATAGAAGGTAAGTAAGCTATTTATCTCCTACATATATTTAGTATAGAGTAAAAAGCTCAAAAATTTCTTTAAAACTAGAATGTCATACGTCATTTTGCAGAGTTCTTGTTCCCATTCAACTTTTTGGTGCTCTAACTGAGATTATATTTCTTTTGTCTCAGATAACTCCTTTTGAAGTACACTAAACCGGTTTTCCATTTGTTCAATTTCTAGTATATGTTGTTCACAGTGGGTTTTTTTAAGTTCTATTGATGCTACAAATGAAGGAACTGCACCCTGAATTTTCAGTAGGCGAGCAGAATCTATGTCATGGCAAAATAGATAAAAATAAAATATATGAGTTCTTTTTGGATAGAAAGGACTGTATATTTTAACATTCAACAGTGCATACACAACAAATATGTATTGAGTGACTACAGTGCAGTAGACATAATAACAAGTTTTGCAGATAGAAGGGACGAGAACTCTGTTCTTGCTTATTTTCAACTGAAGAACAAAGACACAACTAGTGACAATTATAAATTCAGACACTTGCTGTAAGAAAACAGAGTTTTATGATCACATAAGACAATCAGATTTTACTGAGCCTGGAAAGATTGTCCTAAGAAGAGATGTCTACATGGAGAAATAAAGAATGAGAAGGAGGCAGTTAAACAAGGGGGAAAGAAAAGCATTCTAGCCATTCACAGCATGTGTTCAAGTTCTATTGCAATCTGCTTCTAGCCAAGATGAAGGAACTGTTTTTCCTTCTTAGCTAAAAGAACCAGAATCAAAACAGACAAAATATTTTAAACAATGATTTGCAGGACCGTGGACTTCAGACAAAAAAGACAGAAAAAAATGAAGAAAGCTTTAAAACTGCCCTGCTCCCTGCATTGACAGACATTCCAGGCCATAAAAAAAGAAGGACAACTGAGTAGATTCTACTACACTGTCTGAGTTGGGGTGATCAAGCTAAGTGTCTGGCAAACCAGAACAGAATAGAGATCACAGGACGGAACACTGGCGAGGAGGGAGCAGTACTGGGAAAGAACCCTGGAGATCCGCAGAGACCCCCTCTGGGGTACAGAGCAGAGTAATGACTAGAGTAAATGTCATGAGCTAGGAGCACACCTGAGACCAAGGGAATAAAAACCTCCTTAAAAAATTAGAGGAAACCACGGCTGGTACTCACACAGTGCCAGGTGAAAGTCCATTCCCTGAAGTCAGGCTGGGAAAATTCATACTTCAAAAGACAATGAATAATCACAAAGGTCTTGCCCCAGGAGCAAAATGGAAAGGGTCAGGCTGTTTTTAAGAAACTAAACTGTATCCCAAAATAACACTCAAGATAAGTAGAGTCATAAGGATGAAAAGCTCCAATAATTATGACAGTCCTAAATGTTATACACTTAGTCACATAGTATCTTCAAAAAAGCTGAGGCAGAAATTGATAGAACTACAAAACAAATAGACAAATTCACAAGTATCGTTTGAGATTTCAGTACCCCTTACTCAATAAGTACTAGAACAACGAAGCAGAAAAGCAGCTAATAAGTAGACTCAAACAACACCATTTTTCACAAGTACCCATGAAATATTCACCAAAATAGGCCAAATCATCACAAAACGATTTAAAAAATAGTCAGGGTGTTAGCTATGTCACCAAGGATGGAGTGCACTGGTGATATAGCTTACAGCAGCCTCAAACTTTTGGGCTCAAGTGATCCTCCTGCCTCAGCCTTCTGAGTAGCTGAGACTACAGATGGCTAATTTTATTATAATTTTTGTTTGTTTTTTTCTTTTTTTGGTAGTGATGGGGTCTCAATATGTTTCTCCTAGTGGTCTTGAACCTTGGCCTCAAGCGACCCTCCTACAACCGCCCAAAAGTACCCCACACAAGCAAGCCCAACGTCATAAAGTTTAATAAAAGGATTTAATTTAACAAAATTCAAATCAAACACAGTATGTTCCCTGACCACAAAGCAAGCAAATTCGAAATCAATAGAAAAATATCTCTGGAAAATACTCATATATTTGAAAACTAAGTAACATACCTCTTAAATACCTCTGCATCAAAGAAATAATGTAAAGAGAAATCAGGAAGTATTTTAACTAAATGAAATTGAAAACACAACATAGCAGAATTTGTGGAATGAAGCTACAACAGTACTTAAATTAAAATGTTAACACTGAATGTCATATTAGAAGAGTCTCAAATCAATCACTCTTTGTTATACTGTACATGAGAAAAAAGGACAGAAAATTAAACCCAAACCAAGTAGAAGAAAGGAAATAATAAACATCTGCTATGATGTCTATGTCCTTGCAATATTCACATGCTGAAACCAATCACAGATGTGATTGATGGTAAGTGAAAGTGGAGCTCTTCTGTAGGTAATTAGATATGGGGACAGAGCCTTCATGAATGTGATGAGTGCCCTTATAAAAGAGATCCCAGAGAGCTTGCCCACATGCTGAAAAATCACAAAGGTAATGGTATTACACATATGTCAAAACTAAACAAATTGCATATTTTATATTTGTGCACTTTATCACATATCAATTATACTTCACTAAAGCTACTGATTTCAGGAAAAAAACATCTGTAGCTGGGACATAAAGGAAAAGAAGGGTATGAAATGGTAGAAGATGAAACTAAAGGACTGAGATCTTTAACCTTATAGCAAAGATTACAGTACACTGAGAAAAGGACAATGAATAATCATAGCTCTTTGGCTTAAAGTGTACAATATACACTCATTTTCATTCTACTTCAACATAAAGCACATTTCTGACTCCATACCTTTACAACACGTTGATGTTCTAGGATGCAGTATAAGCAATGTGAGCATACAGGACTTTAGAACAGGACTGTAGAATACATACAGAGGCCTTATATTCATGTAATGATTCTAACTTGACGATCCATTCCAAGTCGTTCCATGAAAAACATAAAATTCTTATAATTAGAGTAAGGCAAAACTCACCATCTTCTAGGGCTGCTCCAGAAGGCTGAGTTGAGTCACCAAGGTCATCCAGAGAATGTATCTGGTTTTTGATCTATAAATAAATAACACTGTTTCAAAGTGAACCCCCAAATATTGACAGCATATACTAAATAGACAGCAGTGGTAATTGTCCATCTTTTTACATGAGCACAAACTCATGTACTTCTTCAAATAACTAATTTTTGTTCAGATTCATTTCTCAATAGCCACTGCTTCTGAGTAACTTTTGCAAAGCGAATGTCTAAAACAAAAGACTCTTATTCGCTTGAACTTTTTTTTCATGTGTTTTATAACAATAATATTTGGATAATTTATTTTTAACAATACCTTGTCCTTTTCACTGAAAGTTTTCTTTACAGGCCTAAAAACAAAGAATTCATTTCAGGCAAATAGTACAGATGCAAAATATAAAGAATAACAAAAATATATTGTTATATAAAGTCACTGCATTTATAATTCACCTCCTCCTTTTCATAAATGTTACATATAAGATTTACAGCTTGTAAAATACAATGAAATTACATAAGGGAGAATAAATTATAAATAGAAACAGTTACATGAAGAAACAAAAAAATTGTAATAATTATTTCATGAAAAATATTGAAATTTAGATCAAGCTTTCTATAGTAAAAAACATGGAAAATGCCGGGCTCAGTGGCTCAGCCTGTAATCCCGCGCCTTTGGGAGGCTGAGGTGAGTGGATTGCCTGAACCCGCGGGTTCGAGACCCTCCTGGGCAGCAAGACCTCATTTCTACAATAAATCAAAAAATCAGCCGGGCGTGGTAACACATGCCTGTAATTCCGGCTACTTGGAAGGCTGAGGCGGAAGGATCGCTGGAGCCCAGCAGGTCGAGGCTGTGGTGGCCGGGAGCGGCCACTGCACTCCAGTCTGGGTGACTGAGTGAGACTCCAACTCAAAAAAACAAACAAACAAACAAACAAAAAAACATGGAAAATTATGTTACTTGCATTATTTGATAGAAATTAATACACTAGGTTACTTGTTATTGTCCCTTCCAATAAAGACAAGCTTGTACTAGCTCTACAATCTATTTGGAAAATATTACTTAATCTTTATATGAGGGAAACATTTTTTTAAAATAATTTTAAAGATGTGGAGTACAGTTCAGCAATTCCCCTCTGGGAATATACCTGGAGGAACTCGAATCATTTACAAAAAAAAGGAAACACTTTTTAAATGAGGACATTAGTTAGCTTTTTCAGGAATTACTATGTAGTCACTATCTTTATGGTAAGCATCGCACATGTGTTAAACTAATTTGAATCCTCACACCAATTCTGTGGGGTAAATAACATATTAGAAATTTTATGAAGGAGGAAAGTAGGCACAGAACGACTACATGCCTTTCCCCAGCCCAAACAGCTGATCGGTAGTAGACCTAGCTTCAAACCAAAAATTCTGGCTCCAAAAATATGTTTTACAATATGCTCTGAAGCTTATATTCATTTTCAAGTGTTTTAAATAAGCTAGCAGATGAATTTACATTATCATTCCATTTTTCACTGTAATTATAAATATTACTTTCTGATTTTTTCAATTTTTATAAAAATGAAAATATTTTATACTTAGGCAAATTTGCAAACTTACTTTCAATAAAATAAAAAAATTGGTTCCAAAGAAATTCATCAAGTATTCATTTATTGATTCAATTGTTTATTCATTAATTTCATAACTATGTATTAAGCACAAAATACATGTCAATGACACTGTTGGTCCAGGGACACATGACTTTACATTTCTGAGTCTCATAATCCAAAAGTAAACATCTGAGATATGTTGTCAACAGATTGCTTTTATATTGGACATAAATATTATCATTCCTTCTCTCAGGAATCTAAACAACTATAAAGTTGACACATCTGATATGTCAGGGTACCATACCAAATCATAGGTATTCATGAAACTACTGTCAAAGGTAATTTCATATATATATTCAAGGAATATCTGAATTCTACTCAGTGTTACCCTAGTCTTTGTTCATCAATACACAATTTTTAAAATGTACAATAGTGTAGTCACATATTGTTTGGTCCATTGTTCATTTTCATTTTTCTTCACTTCCTTCATGTGCAAGGCAGGACCACTACTTTTACAAATCCAGCCAGGCAAGGTGGCTCACACCTATAATCCTGGCACTTTGGGAGGCAGAGATAAGAGGATTACCTGATTCTAGCGGTTGGAGACCACCCTGGACAACTGGCATGAAATTTTCATGTGTTGGAGAGGAAGCTGGTGGAATTATTGGGATGGTCAGAAAAAGCCTTGCTGAGAAAGTGGCTTTTAAGTAAACAACTGAAGGAATTGAAGGAGAAAGCCTGAAGGATATCCCAAAGAAAGCATTCCAGACAGAGTGAATTGCCAAGTGCAGATCTAAGCCTCCAGTGTTTCAGGGACAGCGAGAAGTTCAGTGTGGATGAAGCACAGTGACAGGGACAGAAAAACAGAGGCAAAGTCAGCAAGATAATAGGTCAGATCATGTACTGCCTTTTAGGTATCAGGGAGAACATTTGCATATACTCTGAATGAAATGGGAGGTAATTAGAAGGCTTTGATCAGAGGAATGGCATCATCTGACTGATACTTCAGTAGGTCCACTGGGATAAGAATTGATAGAGGATTTAAAAAAAAAAGAGGAAGACCATCTTGAAGTCTATTATACTCATCAAGGTAGGAGATGGTGGTGACTTAGAAATGGAAGATGACTGGCTTCTAGATCTATCCTGACAGTAGACTGAACATTTGCTATCAGAGTAGTGTGAGGTGTGAGAGGAAGAAACAAGTTGAGGATGACACTAAAATTTTTGGCAGAGTAACTGGAAGAGTTGCCATTAACACAAGAATAAAGACTACTCAACTGGTGGATATGAGGAGAATCTGATACCAGTAGCCCAGTTTCGGACTTGATCCACTTGCAACACCCAAGAACTAACCTAAGAGAGATGTCAAGTTAGGCAGTTTGATATAGATGCCTGCAATTTAGGAGAGTGAGAGCTGGGTTAAAGATATAAATATGGGACACATTAGCATATACAAGGTAGGAAAAGTCATGAGAAAGAAGGTCAAGGGCTGAGCTTTACATCACTTCAATGTGTAAAAGGTAGGAGTTGAGGTGAAGGAAGGAAAACACACCAAGATGGATGGACTAGAAAGGCAGAAGGAAAAAACACATGAGTGAGGGGTATCCTGAAAGCCAAGTGCAGAAAGTATTATGGAAGAGAATGTCTGCCATTGAGTCAGACATTGCTGAGAGGTTACATAAAATGAGGTCTGAGAAGTTCATGTCTAGATGTATTAAAGTGAGGATCAGCCGGGCTCGGTGGCTCAGCCTGTAAGCCCGCGCCTTTGGGAGGCTGAGGTGAGTGGATTGCCTGAGCCCGCGAGTTCGAGACCCGCCTGGGCAGCGAGACCTCATCTCCACAATAAATCAAAAATCAGCCGGCATGGTTGCGCGCACCTGTAATTCGGCTACTCGGAAGGAGGCGGAAGGATTGCCAGAGCCCAGTGGGTCGAGGCTGCAGTGGCCCGGAGCGGCCACTGCACTCTAGTCTGGGCGACGGAGTGAAACTCCAACTCAAAAAAAATTTAAAAATAAAAAATAAAATAAATAAATAAAGTGAAGATCAGTAGTAATCTTCAGAAAAACATTTCTGGATGAGTGGTGAGAGTGAAAATTACTGGAGAGTGTTCAAGAGTGAATGGAAAGTGTGTGTCTCTAGACAGTTCTTGAAGAACATCACACCCAATTTTCCTCTTATTCACTGTATGTGTCAATCTTTATATACTAATAATATTTTTAACACCTAAAACTTTAAAAAATTGTATACATATAGATTTAAAAATCCAGACCAAGATATTAAATAATATATTCATAAAAGTAGAGCACTAAAAGGTCCCTTGAATGTTTCTAGATTATTTGAGTTGATACCAGCTTGCTCATGTTGTTGAATAAACATTGTAGAAAGGATAAATGTTTCAAGGGTCGTATGTCTTGCTTGATGAAAATCATGTAACTCAAGGATACTTTATACTCACCAAATATACAAAGTAAAGAATCACATTCTTTACTTTTTATTCTATAACAGGAATTAAAGGGGGAAGGAATACCAAAAATTCTATTATTTTGTAAAATGAAGTTTTGTAGATTATATCATATGAAGTCACTGTCAAAAAATACAGTGTGGTGCATACTGAAATATCGTATTTTCGGAAAGGAAGGATAATGGCATGCATGCAGAGTACCTAACAGAGAAGATTCCTTGTCTTAGCAATGCCTTAGTTTTAGCACAATGTTCACTTGTAAATTAGTGCTAGTTGGCCACATCTGCCCTCTGCCTGTTATCGTAACTAGAGGTTTTTTTTTTTTTTTTTGAGTTGGAGTCTCACTCTGTCGCCCAGACTGGAGTGCAGTGGCCGCCTCAACCTGCTGGGCTCTGGCGATCCTTCCGCCTCAGCCTTCCAAGTAGCCGGAATTACAGGCATGCGCTACCACGCCCAGCTGATTTTTTGATTTATTGTAGAGATGAGGTCTCGCTGCCCAGGCGGGTCTCGAACCCGCGGGCTCAGGCAATCCACTCACCTCAGCCTCCCAAAGGCGCGGGATTACAGGCTGAGCCACCGAGCCCGGCTCGTAACTAGAGTTTTATTGGAACACAGCCACACCTAGTCACATATTGTCTATGACAGATTATGGACTACAAAAAACCTTTTGGTCCACAAAGCCTAAAATACTATCTGCTCTTTAAGGAAAAAGTTGACCAATTCCTGCTTTAGTAGATCAGAGGTCCTTTGATGTATTTTAATAAGTTTTACCAAATACATTGAGGTATTTATATGAAATATGAATACCTATGTTCAATCCTTGGGCAATATTCAGATGAATTTGAAGGTTTAGTATTTGAGCACGCACACATTGAGAACACAAATCAAATATTTAACAACTAGTGATTTTGTTGGTGAGAAGGTATACTACCAATGTAGCAGGTAGCTTCCTTTTGCAATTATGCAGATATTACAAGAATCCTAACAAAATTTGCTTAAGATGTATCATCAAAAAGAAGCACTTAAAATATGCTTGAATTGTGAAATAATCAGTGAACTATGCACCTAACCTCATTTTTCAAAAGAGTTTATTTATGGGTATGACAATTAAGCTATTTCCTTATTCAGGGGTACATTGACTATTTCCAACTTTGTGCTATGAGAATGATATAATAAGTATCCTTTTATGTACTTATATATAAGAATATGTGTAATATATTTATATAAATGTCCTTATCGTACATCTATCATTCTTAGGCTATATGCCATTATTTCTTCAACATATGGTATATATATATGTATATAACACATATATAACACATATATATATAATATATATATAACATGGATATATTAGCTTATTCAATGCTATATATAATATATAATAATGTCCATAAAGAGAGTGTGTGTGTTTCCACAAATCGTGTTTTCCCATAGGATCTAGCCCCAAAAGTGAAGTGTTTGTTAAAGAAATAACATATTGGAGATTTAGATGCATGGTACTCAATTACCCTTCAAAATGGATTTACCAATATCATTTACCAACAGTATATGAGAATACCATTTTTTTCACATTTGCCAACACTGGTTATTTATTACTTTTGTAAAGAAAATATCAGTATGATAGGAAAAACTGGTATCTCATTGTGTGTTAATTTGCATTTTTCAGACTACTTGGAAGGACTGAACACCCCTACTAAAGTACAAAATTTTTTCATCATGAATATTAACCCATAATAGAATTCATTTCATAGCATGATAGCACTTATCTACTATAAAATAGTGCTATGTACTTACACAGCATACACTGCATGCTCCTTCTTGATAATTAGCTTATTGTTGAATTGATGCTTCACTGTCAGTAGCACCATTGTGTCTGCCTCTTGGTACTTGCATTTTTTTACTTTTCTGCTTCTTTCTTTCTTCTTCAACCTTTCATGAAAGTTTAATACAAAGCATAATAGCTCGAACTTAATTCAATAAAATACCTTTTTTCACTCATCTAACTTTATTTAGTTCAACTATCTTGACTTCAGTCATTAAAATTATTTTGTGCTTAGTTTAATAATATATATAGTTAAATATGGATATAATTATATATATATATATATATACACACACATATATATATACTTATTGTCATCCAATTTTCTGTAAAGTCTCATTCATTCCTGGGTGAGTAAATAAAACACAATTTTCTAAAATTTCACAAAGGGTCCTTCTTAATTTGGGGATTCTATTCCCATCCATGCATTGCTATCTAAAATGAATTTCCAGCCCTTTGGATGGCAAAAACAGAAATAAAAAGACAAAGCCATGAAATGTGCCTTCTGACTTGCAAACATGGATTTTTACACTAAACAGCCTGATTTAGAGGCTCTGACATTATCGGGCTTCAGAAAGAGAAAGGAAGTTTTCCCCTATCTGCAGGAAGTCTTCTCTTCCCCTATGACTTCTAACATTCTTTCTTCACTTTGATCTTGGGATATCAAAAAAGTGAAGGTGCTTGCTGAAGCCCATGACCCCAAGGTTGCTACTACACTTGGATGGAGTGTGAAACCACTGAGTTTCTTTATGTTACGTTTAAATAAAAGCAAGCCAACAGTGACAAATTAGGTAGCTTTTTTTAAAGAAATAATATATAAAATGCATAGAAAGCCTTCATAAAAAAGGGAAGAAAATGAACATTTATTCACGAGGCATCTAAAACATGCCAGGTCCATGTCTATACATTTCCTTTTCTACACATTATAATGACACAAATAATGATAAGGATGGTCACCTCACTTCCTGCTTTGTGGTCATTCAAGATGTTAAGAATAAAAGAATGACCAGATGTGATCTGTAGTTCTCACCTTCCTGAATGTACTCCTGATTGCCACCTGGCTGGCTCCTTAGCATCCTTTCCTTGGCAGCTTAACTGACACTCTCAGAAAGATCTCTGACTACAGGATTCTTCACCCACTCCTATCACCACCCTAATTACAAACTTCCTCCAATTCCTCTAACCTAATTGCTATTTTCTTTTTGGAAGCACTTACAAGTGTTTGCTGTTTGCTTTTATGTTTCTCCTACTATAGAATACAACCTTATATCTTGTATATTCAGTGTCTAACATTGTAGCCCATAGTGCTCACTAACAGAAATTGATTCGGGGTCAAAACATTTAAAATCTCAATGGGCAAGTCTCAAGTACCAAATCACTATATTCCTATAGGATATGCCCAGCGGTAGCCTATGGACATGTCACCTAACCCACATTAGTAATTCACATGCCTGTTCTAACTTGTCCATTCTTTTCCTGACACTACTGCCTTCGGGTTTAAATTTTAAAAGTACCCACGATATTCACTGTCCCTGACAAGCACTGTGATGATTCTGCCTTACATCTGTATATACACGTTCCAGTTTCCAAAATGTTTTCACATTTCTTACCACATGTCTTTATTACACATACCTAAGGGGTAGACATAAACAAAGGTCGATGATATTCAAATGGCTTAAATAAAGTTTTCCAAGGTTCCACAGCTACTAAGTGACAGAACCAGGATACTAGCATGTCTTTTGACATCCATTCAGTGTTGATACCACCAATAAGCAGTTGCTTCTATCTAAAAGGGAAGGCTCTTCCCCTCTGTTTCCACAGTTGTCACCTTGGAATACATCCTCATTATTTCACACTAAGTTAGCCACCAGCATGGCTGCCACAAAGGGACTCAATGCATTCTATTTTTATGATGATTTCTACTTATTAAAACATCACTAAACCAAATTAGTGTGATAAAAGACCCACATATTTACTATTCCTCATGCTTTTTCTTCCCCTGAAATATTCCTTGCTTATCTGTACTAGACCATCCAAAGATAGCAATACTTTCAAGTCCCAGGTATTATCTTTTCAAGTTCCAGGCTGTAGAAAGCTACATTCCAAAATGTTTCTCTCTGAATCTCATTAGAGCTTTTCACATCCAGATAGACAACAGAATTGTCCATTTGGGCATAGGTTGACCTGGAATCAATCATTCTTTTGGTTTTACATAAGCTTCACATCAGAACCCAAGCTTATTCCTTATGACTTCTAAGCTCGATTTGTGTATACTATACTACACTGACTTCTTCAATGATTTCTGCAAATTAGCAGAAATGTACCAGGCAGCAGTAATCTATTTAGCATACATTTACTTCATTAATTATGGGCTGAAAATGGAAAAAATACTTCCTTATGGACATATGCAGTTGTAGGAAAGTAAAGTCAAAGTATCCCCTTTCATCTTTTAATTTCTCTCGATACTTACATTTTAAAGTATTAATAACAACAACAATAGACAGTACCTCACGATTCGAAGTTGATTCTGTATGCTCTACTTCTCCTGATCCTAAGGGGGACATCTTATCTATATAACAGTATTCACAGATACGTACATGAGAACATTTATTAATGAGAATTTTAAGTACATACAAAACATCTATTTCTCTTCATGACTATTATGAGAAAATAAAAATATTGACAAAAAAATCATGGCTGAAATGGTTTCAGAAAAAAGAAGTAGGCAGTATGAAGTAAGATAGTAAATATTTTTTAAATAAATAGGTTGATTATTTGAGTCCATTTTTTATATAACAGCATTTAACCATAGAAAAAATTTCAGGATTGCCACTAACTTACCATCTTTAGGGTCTGTGTACACAATAATACATTTATCATGATTGGTTTGCTCTTGTGGAGCACTTTCACTAATACCAATACCATTTTGTTGTTCACTTCCTGGTCTTGCTGCTCCCTTCTATTAAAAACAACAATATTGTTTTTGTATTTATTCACTTCCTCATCCATTCATTTGATGAGTAAGAAAACTATCATTTACTTTGGCTATCCAGTCATAGTCATTATCCCAGGAGAAGGAGAAAACATAGAACACAGCATCTGCCCTATGTTCTAGTGGAGGGTAAAGATATATGAAAACAAATAAGAACAGAAAGAGTTATAAATAATGTATACTGCATACAGTATGGAGTCAATAATTCAAGATGAGAATGTAAAAGTTATTACCTTCAAGTGAGGAGATTTTCCAGGAGACTCTAAAAAGTAGAGACATATAATCAATTTTTGTAAAAGAGCCAACCATATGTTCATGCAGAGTTATTAGAGCTGAATCCTCATGGTTGGCTTAGAAAGTGACTACTGTAGTTATATGGTGATTTTCATTATTTTGGTTAGGACAGAAATACATTCCATAAAATAGGAATACAGATTTCATAATACATACCGTTAATATACATTATGTTTCAACTGACTACAACCAAAAAAGAGTAGTGCAGATATCAATGTGAACAGGCTGACTGATGACGAGAAAAGTGATCATTAGTCAGAGGACTGGATCTGGAGAAGATGCATGAATGGCAAAAGACCACAGTTTATCTTTAATACAACACCACAGGATCATTCAATCATTATGCTAAAATTATTTATGTTCTTCCATTTATCATGTAATTGAGGAAGTACACATTTGTGAAAACAGAACAGTCAAATGTATCATTTACTTTTCCTGCAAGAAGACATGTCAAACACATTAAAGAAATAATGTATAATAATCTGACAATATTGACATTTTTTAAAAAATGAAAATAATAAGCCTTTCAGATATTAATAAGCCTTGTATGTTTCAAAATTGTGGCAAAATTCATGGAGAATAACAATTTTAATATTGAAGGTATTAACTTTATTTTTGTTATTAAAATTGGTTTGGTTTAGTATATCAAAAAATAGCTTTCTTAAAACAAAATAGCTAATGCATCTCTGTTCAAATGAATTTCATTTGATGAACTACTATCAGTGCAGCATATCTCTTTTATGCCTGCCAGTTATGCAGAGGAGAAATGAATTTGTGTTATATCCCAATTCTACCTTTCCCTTCTGTTCTGATCACCTCTGGATCAGCAATAATATAATCTTGTGTTTAAGAGTGAATCTACTGCAGCCATCTGAAGACAGTTCTTTCCAGTTTCCTCATCACCAATCCCAAAATTCCCTAGGTAACTTTTTTCTTTCCTCCCTCCCTCCCCCTTCACTGACCTTCTCCTTATGCAAAAGTAATCTCTACATATGTGGTCTGGATTAGCAGTGCTCTTTATGTAGCAGTTGCATCTTACATCTATAATTTCTATTTTTTAATCTCTTGCTACTTTTCTTAGGCTAAAAAAATGCTATGCTCAGAAATAAAAGCAAAAACTACTGCTTTCCCTTGATCCTGTTATGTCTTGACCAAAATATGAAACATTCTGAACCACTCATACAAATAAAAGACAATTTTTACTCTAATTTAAAATCAGAAATCATCATCCTTATTTCATTTAAAACTTTTATTAAAAGGCTAATCAGATAAGGGTGGATTATATTAATAACCACCAAATTTACCATATAACTTTGGTATAAATGTTGTTAAATGTTCACTAAAAGTAAAAACTAGTAATAGCACTGTAACCTATGAATGACGTAACTGAAAACAGTTCCATATTATATTTATCCTATATTATATATATTAAAATAAAAAGTTAAGACAACACCCAAAATTGAGCTGAGCTGTATCTGTCATGCAGAAAAGACTTCATATAACAGGCATGAGTCTACCATCCTCAGAGAGGTCTGCTTGCAATGCTGGCCTTTGGCTGGCATTTGGGAACTTGGATTTGGGAGGTTTCCCGCCATCCATCCCCTAACTCAGAATAGTGGCTTAGTGGGCCTATACTGTTTGTACAAACAATGTAGTTTACTCTGAACAGCTGTTTTCCTTAAGGGGGTCTGGAATTCTGGTATATGCAAGGGAGAGGGAGGCTATGAGATTCCCTCCACTAAAAACTAAGGTCCTAAGTCTCTAATGAGATTATGGTAGTGGTAGACAACAGTACACATGTGGTGCCAAAATTGGAGGCTAGTTGAATTAAACACATGCTGTTCATTCCACAGAAGAGAATTCCTGAAAGCTTGTGCCTGGTCTCCTCCAGAATTCACCACAAGCACCTTCTTATTTTCACCTTTGACAATTTTGCTTTGTAACTTTTCACTGTAATAAAGCAAAGCCCCATACACTACTATTTGCTGAATGCTGTGAGTTCTAAGTGAGTCACCAACCTGTGGTTGGTCTTGCAAATACCTGATACAACTGCATTATAATATATAATTTTTATTGTTTAAGTGATGTGTTGTATGTGACTATAATCAAAAGGTTGTTTCACAGACTAACTTTTCCTAATCCATTTTTCTTCATAGCTGCCTTGGAGATTCTAATATTTCTATACCATTAGAATAAAGCCATGAAACAGACAAAACAATTATGGAAAAAAATATGAAACAAGCAACAAACTTATTTTAACCAGAATTTTAAAAATTGAGCAACTGATTATCAAAAATATGTTCTATTGTATGAATGTTTCTATGAGAAAAATGAGAAGATCACAGTCAAGTGTCTCCAATTCAGCAGGGTTTAATTGCTTTTCTATACCTGGGTTTCAGGCCAAACGTAATAGCACACACCTACGTTCCCACCTACTTGAGATGTTGGGCAAGAGGATCATTGAAGTCCGGGAGTTCAAAGTCAGGAGTTCAATGAGCTATGATTGCACCACTGCACTCCAGCCTGATCAAGACAGCGAGGCCTCTTCTTGTTAAAAAAAAAAAAAGTAATGATAGAAAATGCATACATAAAATAATTATGTATCATTCAGGTAACTTATAAAACTAAAAGCATGGCTCCCTTGGGTTAGAGGCATTTCTTCACAGAACAAGCCAAACAATCTAAAAATATTCAAAATATAGGGTGAGATATCCACGGCTCACCCCCAAGCGTAGACTCGATCATTAAGGGACAAGACGGTTTAGTTTATTGGCGTGGGGGAGAAAAATTTAGTAGTGAAAATGTTGTAGCCCTATTAGCCACATATTCCAGTTAAATCACAGATTACTATTTTCTAAAGAAATATAACACCAGAAAAGCATTTCACATTAAAAATACATCAGATCAAACAATTTTAATTAACAATCCAGAAAACACTGAATATCTCGGCACAGCATGAGCAATAACATTGTCATTGTGCTGCAGATATAAAGAAGGTTAGCATTAAAAATAAGAAAACACAAGATATACTTTAGGATAGGTAGCCAATGCTCTTAAAAGGAAATAATACACATTTGTCAAACACACCTATGTTAGAAATGTGTTCTAATAGTAGGTTCTTTATGGATGAAATTAAAAAGGAATCCAGTAAAAGCAGAGATATCAGAAGAAATAAATGAAAAGAGAAGCACACTAACAAAGAGTCAGGTACTGACTTTTCTCCTGTTATCACCAAAGTTCCCAAATCCTAAGAACTAGTGTATTCAGTACATCGCCTTATATTTTTCTGCATTATGTTATATTAGTTCTCAGAAATAAACATTTAAAACTTGTCAGTTTATCCATGTAAATGATTTCTGATCAAAATAAAACCCTGTCAAAACATGGCTGTGTTATGACTCTACATCAGAGGGAAGGTATGTGTTATTTGTAAACAAATAATAATAAGTAATATCTTCAAGATGTATTCTTCCATATTTGGACAGCAAAAGTAACAATCACATCAATAGTAGACTTGAAACTTCTAAAATTGTTCTTTTGCAAAGCATACCACCAAAGAGCTTATAAAAGATAAAATGAACTTCATTGCTAGGAATCTTACTTCTGAAACTGATACTCCTTCCTTGAAATTTTCACTTTTTGTTTTTTTTATTTCTGAAACATCACTTCTTCCAATGTCTCTTCTACTTTTCTCTAGTCATTGCTCAACTTTCTTTACTGACTCATTTTCCTCTGGTAAATGTTGATATCCCAGGATTTTGTCATTAGCCTTTCACTCATTCTACATTTGCCCCACAGTGGACAAGCTTGTTCAGATCTGAGTGTTTGCCTCATAATTATCATAAGATTATTCTAAGCCTGCAACTCCTACCTCAGAGTTTTATTTCCAGCTAGAAATGCCTATGACCCAATTTCCTAAGGAAAATATCCTACACGAATATTCCATTAAACTCAACAGGTATAGTTGAGTTTATTCCATTAAACTCAACAGGTATAGTCTTCTGTCTTGACCTGCCGCTCTCCCGTATTCAAACAAAACACTGTCAAGAGCAAAGATGAGGGAGCAACAACATAGGGGATCTAATAATATCACTGAACCACAAAAAAAAAAAAAAACCGAATTCTGGTTCCTAGTTTTATCCACTGTTGTTTAGCTCATCTAGCGTTTGCAGCTCAAAGCATCTACTTGAGAATATCCCCATGGCCTACAGGATAAGACCTACTTATTTGTCCACTACTAAAATATCTATTGTAAGCTTGCCTTATCTAGGCATTCACCTCATCCCAACCACTCCCATGTCACATTTTTAAACTAGTAAAATTGATCTGCTCATGGCCACTGGGAAGTTCACTCAAGCTTCTCAGCTTATGCACTTGCTCCTTCTTCTCCCAAATATGCAATCTTCTTAGATGTCCTTTTCCAGGCAACATCCTTCTACCTTGTTATCAGGCCAACTTCTACTCACTCTGCAGTTTCCTTAAATTCTAACCTCATTCTTAAAGCCGTCATTCCTCATCGTGGACTTACAACGTCTGGCACAATAACATAATAAATACATAATAAGTGATCACTTTAACCTTCCAGAGGACAGAATTAAGTAGTAAAGACTATAAATGACAGTTTTAAGAGCAAGTTTCTCATAAATGCTTTAATGCCTGTATTCTGGAACATTAGAAAGATGCTTAACACCTAACAAATGCTTGATAATTGTCTGTTACGTGGATGTGGGAATACATGAAAAAAACGTTTTCTTTGAAAATTATGTTGAAAAAACACAGAAATTACACAGGGACAGCTCTACTACCTGCACCCTCAATACCAAAATTGTGTCAATTTCATCTTTGTGTCCCCTGCAATTTGACAAACCCAAATTCTTTAAACAAAATTACTGTTATCATGACATTTATTCAGCAGATATAAGAACACATCTTATTCTACTGAAGTAAAATATCTTGCTTTTGGCTTCAACTCCTGGTGAATGAAGTTGATAATAATGAGCCCTTGGGCTGGGCATGGTAGCTCAAGCTTGTAATCCCAACACTTTGGGAGGCCAAGGTAAGAGGTTTGCCGAACACACGGGTTCGAGACCAGCCCGGGCAACTTGGTGAGATTTCGTCTCTAAAATATATATATATAAATTTAGCCAGGTGTGGTAGTGCATGTCTGTAGTTCCAGCCTACTTCGACGTCTGAGGCGGAGGGATCACCTGAACGCAGCTGGTCAATGTTGGGGTGACCGTAAGTGAGCCCCTGGACTCCAGCCTGGGCGACAGAGTGAGAGTCCAACCCCTTAAAAATAAAATTAATGAGACCCTGCTCATACAAGAATATGTAACATGACCTGTGCTTCTCAACAAAGTATTGCTTTTCTGACTTCTGTACTCAGTAGGCATCTTTAAAAGATAATTTCTTACTAGTATTGGTCCAAATTGCCTAAGTTTCAAGGTTCTTATTGCCAGTTATATATGGTATCAGAGAGGTATTATTGAGTTTCCAGTTTCAAAGAAGTTACTTGTTTAATGGAACAAATCACTATATGTTGACCTCTAGACAACAGGGGTTAAACTGTAGAAGTCCACTGGTATGAAGATTTTCTTCTATCTCTACAACCCTGAGATAGCAGACAAGCCTATCTTCTTCCTCTTCCTCCAAGCTAACTCAACTTAAAGACTATCAGGATGAATAGTTATGATGATCTACTTCCACTTCATGAACAGTAAATATATTTTTTCTTCCTTAAAATTTTCCAATGAATAATTTCTTTGTCATCGCCTGCTGTATTGTCAGAATACAGTACAGTATATATAACACATATAGAGTATGTATTAATTGGCTGCTTATGCTATGGTAAGCCTTCTGGTAAGCAGTAAGCTATTAGTAGTTAAGTTTTGCAACAGCCAAAAGATACAGATTTTCAATTGCACAGGGGAACTATGCTCTCAACTCCAATGTTGTCGAAGGGTAAACTGTAACTGATATTTATTTCCTAAATGCATTCCATGAATTATAAAAATTATATGGAAGATCCATTTTTATAGCAAGACAAAATTTTTAAAATGTGACTAAAGAGGAAGTATATGGCATACTACCTTAAAAATATTTTTTTTCTATTTATACAAAAATACCACATAAAATTTTGGGGATCATAATTTTTTTAACATATTTTTAATTTTAAAATTGTGGGGTACAGTTAAGGGTTAGGTATACAAATATGCATTGTGCAGGTACCCTTGTTGATGAGGTGTGACCCCCGTCCCCTGACAGATATTGACTACCACTAATCCTACCTCCCTTCCACTCCCTGCCCCCCACATAGTTTCCCCCATGTCAATCCTTTTCTTATAGTATTATGATAGTTGTTCAAGGTTCACTTATGAGTGAGAACATGTGATATTCAGATCTTTGTTTCTGTGAGAGATCACTCAGTATTATAAACTCCAATTCCATCCAGGTTGCTGCAAAATTCATGATTTTATTCTTTTTTATGGCTGTGTAATATTCCATTGTGTATATGTACCACATTTTTTTAATCCAGTCCTCTTTTGATGGACAGCATGGTTGGTTCCATGATCTTGCTATTGTGAACAATGCTATGACAAATATATGTGTGCAGGTATCTTTTTTATAGAGTGATTTGAGTTCTTCAGGGTATATTCCCAGTTAGGGGGATTGTGGGGTCATAAGAAAAGTCCATTTTTAGAGCTTGTAGGAATCACCACACTGATTTCCACAGAGGCTATACTAGTTTACACACCCACCAATGGTGTAGAAGTGTTCCCTTTTCACCACATCCTCTCCAGCATCTGTTATTTTTTGAGTTATTGATAATGGACATTCTGACTGGAGTTAGGTGGTATCTCAGTGTAGTTTTAATTTGCATCTCCTTAATGACTAGTGAGGTTGAGTATTTCTTCATGTATCTGTTGGCCACTCATATGTCTTCTTCTGAGAAGTGTCTGTTCATATCTTTTGCCTACTTTGTAATGGAGTTGTTTGTTTTTTTATTTTCAGCACGTTTGAGTTCCTTGTAGATGCTAGATGTTAGGCCTTTGTCAGACATGAAGTTGGCAAATACTTTTTCCCAGTCTATGGGCTGTCTCCCTGCTCTCTTGATGGTTTCTTTGGCTTTGCAGAAGCTTATCAGTTTAATGAGGTCCCACTTGTCTATCTTATCTCTTATGGCTTGTGTGCTTTGGGTTTTGCTCAGGAATTGGATGCCAGTTCCAACTTTCATAAGGGTGTGTCCTGCATTTTCTAAAGTTCTTATGGTTTGAAGTTTTACATTTAGGTCTCTGATCCATTTACAGTTAATTTTTGTATTAACTTTTGTATTAATGGGGAAAGATAGGGGTCTTGTTTGAATCTTCTGCATGTGGTCAGTCAGTTTTCCCAGCACCATTTACTGAATAGGTTCTCTTCTCCCCAGTGGTAGGTGGTGGAGGCTTTGTCGAAGATAAGTTGGTTGAGAAATTGGGGTTTTGCTTCTGGAATCTCAATTCTATTCCATTGGTCTATGCACCTGTTCTTGTACCAGTGCCAAACTGTTTTGATTATCATAGCTTTTTAGTAATGTTTAAGGTCTGGTATTGTGATACCTCCTGCTTTGTTTTTGTTTTTGTTTTTGTTTTGCTGAGGATTGTTCTGGCAATTCTTGGTAGTTTGTGTTTCCATATGAATTTCTGTATTGTTTTTTCTAGATCTGAGAAGAATGTTGCTGGTAATTTGATGGGTATTGCTTTAAATCTGTAGATTGCCTTAGGTAAGATGGCTGTCTTTACAATGTTGATTCTTCCAATCCATGAGCATGGGATATTTTTCCATTTGTTTGTGTCATCTTTGATTTCTTTGAGTGGTGTTTTGTAGTTTTCATTGCAAAGGTCTTTCACTTCTCTGGTTAAGAAGATGCCAAGTTATTTCATTTTTTGTGGCTATTGTGAATGGGATTGTGCTTTTTATTTGGGTTTCTGTTTGTTTATTATTGGTGTAAAGAAATGCAATTGTCTTTTGCACATTTATTTTTTACCCTGAGATTTTGCCAAAGTCCTTTATCAGTGCAAGGAGGCTTTTGATAGATTCTTTTGGGTTTTCAAGGTACACAATCATGTCATCTGCAAAGAGAGATAACTTGACTTCCTCTTTTCCAATTCAGATACCCCTGATTGCCTTCTTTTTTCTGATTGCTCTAGCCAGAACTTCCAATACTATATTGAATAGGAGGGGTGAGAGTGGACATCCTTGTCTTGTTCCCATTTTCAGGGGAAATGGTTTCAATTTTTGTCTGTTTAGGAGTGTGCTGGCTGTGGGTTTCTCATAGATGGTTTTTCCTATTTTGAGGTATGTTCCATGCATGCCTAGATGTCTAAGGGTTTTTATCAAGAATGGGTGTTTTTTTTTATCAAACCTTTTTCTGCGTCTAATGATATAATCATGTGGTTTTTGCTTTGACATCTATTGATGTATTTAATTACATTTATGGTCTTGTGAATGTTGAACCAGCCTTGTGTACTAGGGAAGAAGCCTACTTGGTCATGATGGATGATTTTGGGGATGTGTTGTTGAATCCAGTTTGCTAGGATCTTGTTGAGCATTTTAGCATTTATATTCATCAAAGACACTGGCCTGTAGTTCTCTTTCTTTGTTGGGTCTTTACCTGGCTTGGGTATCAATGTGATGTTGGCTTCATAAAATGATTTGGGGAGAATTCCATCTTTCTCAATCGCCTGGAATACTTTCAGTAGGATTGGTATCTGCTCCTCCTTAAATTTTTTATAGAGTTCTGCTGGAAACCCATCTGGTCCAGGGCTTTTTTTGTAGGTAGTGTTCTTATTACATAGTCAATTTTCTTGATTGTTATTGGTCTATTTAGGGTCTCAATTTCTTCTTATTTCAACCTAGCCAGGTTGTGTGATATTGTTTCCATACAAGTGTACATAGTAGTCTCTAATGATCTTTTGCATTTCTTCAGGATCAGATGTGACTTCATCTTTTGTATTTCTGATTGTTTTTATTTGGGCTTTTTCTTTTTTTCTTGGTCAGTCTAGCTAGGGGACCATCGATCTTGTTTACCCTTTCAAAGATCCAACTTTTTGCTTCATTGATTTTTTTGTATTATCTTTTTGTATTCTATGTCCCGGATTTGGGATCTTAGTTTTTTAATGTAGTCAAAGTTATTTACCTTTTATGCCTTTTGATTTACTGTATTTCAAAGAAAGGGTTTTTTTTGTTTTTTTGTGTTTTCAAATTTTGAATTATTAATAGTTCTCTAGTTGCTTTCTTTTTTTCTTACTTGGCTTTATTTTCTTCCAATAAATTTTTGAACTTTTGGAAGTTTATACTCTAGTTGTGAAACTTTGATTCAAATTTTTCTCCAGTTAGACATCACTTATGCCAACCCTTTTATTGTATAAATGTGCAGGTTATTCTTTAATTTCATAGGTAATCATGCTATGCCATTTTACTGAGTGCTAGCTAAACATTTCCTTTGTGTATCTTAGGTTTCTCATAGTGATGAAAAAGATCTGCTGCATGAAAATCATATGTTGCAAAATGAAATTGCCAGGTTAAAGCTGGAAAGAGAATGAAAAAGCAGAATCAGGAAAAGGAAAAAAAAATATTCTGTGGACATTGAAATTGTAAAACAAAAGATTGATGACCTTCAAAAGACTATAAAGTGAATGAGGAAGCATCAGTGAGAGATCAGAAAACAATATCCCAGTATAGGGAACAGCTCTATGTTCTGAAACTTAAGAATACATTTATGAATTCTTCACTGAAGCTTGAAAAACAACAAAAGGAAAGACTAAAAACGGAAGTTCACTTATATTGTTCTAATTTGCCGGCTGCTCTATGAGATTGTGATCAAAGTGAGACATCAAAGAGCGACCTAAATCTCATTTACCAGAAAGCACAAGAGCACTGGAACAGTCTTAGCGGCACTATGAATGCTCATAGTCAGATGCTTTGTCAACTTTCTGAAGCTGAGAGTAAATCCAGTAGCTTCGAAGTTGAGCTCCATCACACAAGAGATGCTCTCAGAGAAAAGGCTTTGGTTTTAGAATGTGTGCAAACAGACAGATGCCAGATACTATGTCAAATAAAAGAACTTGAACAAAAGTATCAAAAAGAATAAGGTAGCATGAGTAAAGACAGTGAAAAGCAGGAGTCTGTGGTGGAGAGGTTATTCCAACTTCAAAATGAAGTTACGTTGCTTCAACAGCAAGTGGATGATGCTCACAAGAAAGGTGAGAATCAAGACAAGATCATAATGGATATCCAAGAGCAATTTCATGCTGTGGTGGAAAATAATCAAGCTGAGAGTGGTCATTTCAAAGACAGACAGAATCAATCTGAAAAAAATAAAGAAGAAAGAAAAGTAAGTATCAAGAAAGATGAATTTTTTCAAACTTCCTGAATGAACATGTCAAATAACATTTGGTTATGGCTAAATGTTGATTTAATATAAAATAGATAATAAATTTATTTGCTGAATCCCCCTAGAAACACACCTTGTTTCCAGCAAATAAAAGAGCTGAGAGGTGCTTCACTGTGAGTAAGAGATTGTGTCACTTATGAAATTTTAAGAGTTTGTTTCACATTCCTAATAGATGTAGACTAATATTAGTAATGTAGGCTTGTACTGCTGAAATAATCATTTTAATGTCTTTATATTGTCACATTTTAAGACCATGATGAAGCAGATAAACAGAAATGCTCATGCCTGAAATGGGTACTTTGAAATTAAGATTCAATTAAGTGAGTTCCTAGGAATGTTAATATCAGATTTCTCTGATGAATTGAGGCATATTACTGTATCTAAAATTCCTTTTCCTTCAATAGCTTCCTGTATATTTTCTTTGGTATAATTTACTTCAATCTCAAATTGCATATTGTTATGACTAGTCCGTTCTTTAAAGACATCTAATCAAATCATAATTTGGGACAAATGTGCATTTTAGCAAAACCATATTTGATTTAATCTTCCCACTAGTGTTTATAATTTACTTTGAATATTTTTACAAATTATTTGGTCATAATTTTAAGTTTACATGTCAGTAATTATCATGTGGATATAACATTGTCCAGGACAAGGATAACTGTATCTATCTGTGATTGATTACTTTGGCATTGCATCCCCATTTCAGACTAATGAGAGGTGGCAGGATTCACGTATAGTGGGAATGGAGTGATTAGGGGAGAGAGTTGTAGAAGCTGAAGTAAGGGAGGCTGGTGGAGGTCAGATTACCCAGGTCCTCAAAGGCCATTGGAATTTTATTCTTCTTCTGATATTGGAAACTCTTGGAAGGATTTGAGCAGAGGATTGAATATGTGAAGAAGAACTCTTGGACTGATTTGAGCTTCCAATAAAAAGGAGGGAAAACATTCCAGAGTATAGAATTTACCAACATCAGACCCGCCCATATAGCTATTTCTCTGAAGCCTTCAATAGGTTGTTAACCATTGCAATTCGTCAGGGGACAAAGGAATGCTGGGTTGAATCTGTTATCTAAATAACAGAATATCGTTTTGTCAGGATAGTAGAGAATTTAGAAAATTATCTAGATCAATGGATTGGATTTTGAAAAACTTTACTGAGGTATAGTTCAAGTGCCATATAGTGTACAATTCAGTTCTCTTAGTATATTCACAGAATTGTATAATGGTCATTACAGTCCATTTTAACACACTTTCATCACCCTGAAAGAAAATCCCACATCCCTCACATCCCTTAGCCACCACTGCCGCCACCATGTCCCTTTACTTCTCAGTCCTAGGCAACCACCATCTACTTGTCCTTACAGATTTGCAAGTTCTGGACATTTCGTAGAAATAGAGTCAGACAATATGTAGTCCTTAATGACTGACTTCTTAACTTAGCATAATGTCTTCAGGGTTTATCTGTGCCATAGCAAGTATCAGCACTTCATTCTTTCTATTGTCAAATAATATTCTATTGTATAACTTCACCAGCTAGTCACTCATCAGTTGATGGTCCTATAGGCTTTCACATTTTGGCTATCAGGACATGAACATTCGTTGACACATTATTATGTATGCATATGCTTTTATTCTCTATCATTGGAATTTATCCTCAGAGTGAATTGGGCTGATTTCCTCATTGTAAGGCCGGAGGTACTGGAGGTGGGGCGGGCCTCAACAAGATGGCTCCAACCCGGACCAGGAGAATAATGGGAGGAAGTGAGCCAGCAAAAATGAGTAACTGTAACTAAGACTCCAGCCGCATGAGCCAGAAATGAGTAACTGTAACTAAGACTCCAGCCGCAAAGCCAGCCAATACCTGTTACAGCCACTCTAGCGACCCCGTTCAGCCGATCGCCAGCAGATGTGACAGCTGTCCCAACCAATAATCGCTCTCCCCGATCTCCCTCACAGCTTTCTCAGCGTGCCCTTTATAAACCTGTCCCCCATCTTGCTGGGCGCGACTTCTCCAGTCCACAGCTATATGGACCCGAGAACCTCGCCCGGGATTGCGCTAATAAATTTTTCTTGGCTCCTTTGTTGCGTTTCGCCTGGTCTAGTTTCATTTACCTTACACTCATCTCTCTGCCTTACCTACCTTTTTTTTATTTTTTTATGTTCACCTGGCCTCATTCATTTTGACCTGGCTCACAACTTCCTCTCCTTTGTGAAGCTTTCTCTGGTTTATTGGACTCTCTTCGACCTTAGGCTTCAGCATTTGTTGTCTAGTCTGTGCAGAACAATTTAGCCCCTAACCGTAACTCGTTTTTATTTTTTCATATCTGAGAATCCCATCTCATTATAAATTTGCCTAGACTGGAAATAATAAATGATATGCATGCCACCTATCTCTGTTCAAGTGGAAAATAGTTTAACTTAACAGTTGTTAGGCATAATTAAGTACTTTATACCATGCCAGTAATTTCTTCTTTGAGACATTGACATAATAAAACTTTTATTCTAAATGTATCTTAAGCAATTAAATGTAAAATTGGAAGCATTCTGCCTAAAAGAGGAGAATTATTCAATCAAATGCTCATGTTTTTCTAACTATGAAAAAAAAGTCTCAATGGGCCCTTCTTCATTATGTAGCCAGTTTGGGATTTACAAATTGATACCACTCCACCAACTGAAAATCTCTGGCTGCAGCTGGTCTCACAAGCCATATAACCTTAGTCTTCTCGTGGGAGTGCTGGCTGAAGCAGCCCAACATAAACAGTAGCTGGGAATGAATTGATTCGGAAGCCTTGATCTCACAGTACAGTCCCAGTATTTCCAAGTCAGCAGCTTTAGCCTGCTTCTGATGGTCATGTAAGGTATGCACTACCCAATCCAGGAGGTGCTATTTCTACTCCTTTCTGTTTCAAATTCATTCTTATCTCTTCCTGACTCCACAAAAACAGAATAGAATAAACACCCCAGAGTTCTGTGGGAAAAGAGAAAACCTTGCTTCCTTCACTGCTGGAAGCTGTAGGGTGCTAGGCCCCTGTGTAGTAGTGTATAGAATTCTAGCTGTTTTCATCTTTTTCTGTATATTGGTCTCAGAGAGTGCACTCTATTTCTGTGTGCATATGGACACTTAGCATCTGCCAACAAGTATCTATCTATCTTTCCCTATTTAAAAGGGGGAAGCTTTTTTAAAAAAATCAGCTTGTAGAATGTCAGCAAAGGGTAGATTGAGATGTTTGAAGCTTTTTTTTTTTTTTTAAGTGAGGGCTTTTCTGGGTTTTCTATGGAAATAAGTTAGGAATGTGGCATAGAAGTAGAATTATTAGCTAATTTGAACTCTGCTCCTAAATCAAGAATTAAATAAGAGACACCTTTCAACCATCTCATTACTTAGGCCCTAGCTTCTCCAGAAGTTCCTCCTCTCAAGAATTTCTAAGACAGAGACAACTTAGGTTGAGATATTTGATGCACACCATTTTGAAGTGAAGAATCTGGATTGGGAAGAGAAGAGAGCTTAAGCTTCCTCAAGCCTCCAAATGATATAGTTGAGTTTGCATCTGAAAGAAGCTTTGGACAAGACTTCCAGAAGCTCAAGTCACTATGGAAAAGGAAACTATTTAGAAGACAACAAGGTCAAACAATCTACAATCTGCTTCTTGTGGGAAAGTTTTACCTTATAAGAGAAAATGTGCTGATTTGTATCCTCATTGTGGGGGTGCCTCAAAGATTAGAAATTAACACTACCCTCAAGGTAACTTCTAGAATCAACATAAAAAGTGTAGATTGGCTATCTACTAAAGTAATTTACACCAAGTAATGGTGTATGAGGGTGTAGTTGAGATTATTGACTGTGAGAAATGAACTAGAAGGAAGAGACCCCAAAAAGAGGTCAGGGCTGGAAATATATTTTACAGAATGGGTTGAAGCCTTGAGATATGAGGAGCTCTGAGAGAATTTAAAAAGACTGGAAAGGGACAGGATTAGCATGGGGGTTGCTGCAATTAGAAATCAAGTAGGGTCAGGGGAGCAGAGGCGAGAGAAGTGGCCACTGCCAGCAGTTGCTTCTGCGAAGTAAAGCAAGATAAAGAGTAAAAAAATAGATTCTTGGTGACCTTCAGAATTCTTTATTGGAATTATAGGACTGAAAAATCAGAGTTCAGTATAAAAGAAGACAATAAGTGATGAAAAAATAGACCTCTGGGTGAAAACATGTACAAAAAAAATATTAAGGTCCGATAGAAGCTGAGAGAAACAGGATGATAGAAAAGCCACGAGAGTCAGGCAAAAGTTGCTTTTTACAAAAGACTTAATAAAGGGAAATAGTTAATAGCAAAGGAAAAAAATGAAAACCCATGGAAGAATACACAATAATTATTCACCTTATAATTTTTTAAATGTACCCCTTAAATTTGTTTTAGACACAAGCAGCATCTCAGGGCAACTTAGAGCAGTTTAAAAAGGATAGTACAACTTCAGTAGCAAGTTGAATGGAACTCAGAATAAAGGATCTGCAATCTGAACTCTCTAAAATGAAAACATGTGAGGAAAACATTAATAAAATAGTCTTGGAGATATATCATCAGACTTGTGTAGAAGAATTAAAACATAAAAATTCTTGTTAAGTAAACTCTCCAGGTAAGTCAAAATAAAGAATCATAGAAAATAAATTATGCTCATTAAATTGCTTTGAAAGTATAATTCTTAGTGAGATAAGTTCATTCATGGGACTTGAAAGTTAACTAGACATTCATGGGACTTGAAAGTTAACTAGATTGTATAACTTCAGAAAATGTTAGTGAATGAAGTTACCTTTAAAATGTTGGTCCAGGACAGTTTATGTCTTTCCTTCCTTTTTTGGTTTCATATGGTTTTTTCTTCTTAATATTCTCCTATATTAACCTGAACTGTGAGTCTTTTCAGCTAAGTGCTTTTGAAGCTTTATAATTTAGACAGTAATACTGTTATAAAATCGCCTGTCAGCATTTCCCTACATAGAAATATTAGTGAGTTTAACTATATTTTGGAAGATTACATCTTACCAAAAGGTTCAAGTCCTACCACTCCTGAATACAATTTGGCACTTGGTAAATCAACTTTCCATGATTGTGGCCTTTGGTAGTATCACTAGAAGGTGCAGTGAGACAGACTATGTAGTTTTTCCACCCTACTTAAAGGCAACCTTGTGAAATAGGGAATGATTAATATGGGGACGAAGGGAAGCATAAAAGTGGTTATAAAGTGGTAACAAACAACACCTTGGTCGGCCTGAGGGATGTGGGAAAGACAGGAAGGGCAGGCCTCACCTCTGATGCTTGGGTTACAGTGGGTCACAATGTTAGGAGCTAATTGCCTTGGAAGCTGCTAAAGTACTTTGTGCTCACCAACTCTGCTATTTCCTTTCTGCTATGAATTATTCCTCAGTGCCAAATGCTTAATTTTTTTTCCAGATAATATGCGAAATGTATAAGGGTGGTGAAAGCAAATGCTTGAAAATGTCCATGAGGGATGGCTTTTTAAATCTTTAAACCAGCTTACTAAGTACAAGTATTCCTAGCTTTTTTTAAAATTGTGGGTTTATATTTATATAAATTTAAGGAGCACAACATATTTTGGTCTATTTATACCTACTGAGGTGACTATTATAGTCAAGCAAATGAACATATCATTTCACATAGTTACCCTTTTAAGTACAAGTATTTCTAATAGCATCCTGAATACGCTTTTTTAATTTTTTTTGAGTCAGAGTCTCACTCTGTCACCCAGGCTGGAATGCAGTGGCACACTCACAACCACCCCAGCATCGACCTGCTGAACTCAGACGATCCTTCTGGCTCAGCCTTCTAAGTAGCTGGAACTACAGGCACACGCTACCATGCCTGGCTAATTTTTTTATATATTGTAGAGACGATCACCACGTTGTCCAGGCAGGTCTCGAACCCCTGGGCTCAGGCAATCCTCTCGTCTCGGCCTCCCAAAGTGCTACAATTACAGACTTGAGCCATCGATGCCCAGCCCTGAATACTCTTAAAAATAGAGCCATTCCAAAAGGTAGTGGTTACCTGTTAACCTGTATGTCATTTGTAGTTATTTCTCTCCCCTCCCTACTTTGTTGCCATTACTTGGTTGTTAGAAATTATCTTATGTGTACTTCTTTATAACAATTTTAAAACTGTACTTGCTTATGGTAAACATGCTCTGATACATTTTCGGAGTTAAAACACTGTTTAAAGGAAAATTCCTTTTTTTATTGCAACATTTTAAGAAATGCAAGTTATTTAGGAATTATTTAGGGAAAAATGTAATACTAAGCATTTGTCTCTTGCAATCTTCACAGAACTCATGAGAGGCAAGTAGAGGCAAGTACCAGCCTTTTTGTGGAGAAATAGCACCCCAAATCTTTATTCACCACTGAGATTACAAGACCAGTGCTAGAGTCACCTTGTGTTGGAGATCTTGATCATAGTTTAGTTCACAACAGAAAACTTATTCCAAGAGAAAAATTAATGATCCCCATGTCAAGCCCACAGACTTCGAGCAGTACAGAGAATAACATGACCACGGTTAGTCATATTATCTTTATTCCTTTGGCTTTCAGATTTCTGATATAATTCCTATTTCAAATGTGATAAACACTGAATTGTTTAACTGACATGCATATTAAATAAATGTCATAATTATTTGTGTTAATAAAGAAAAGAAACAATTTTATTTACACTTTTTTTAAGTCCTTGAAGTTCTTGTTTTCAAGAGACTCCCTTTTTGTTAACTTTAATCAATAAATGCAACCGCCGGGCTCGGTGGCTCAGCCTGTAATCCCGCGCCTTTGGGAGGCTGAGGTGAGTGGATTGCCTGAACCTGAGGGTTCAAGACCCACCTGGGCGGCAAGACCTCATCTCTACAATAAATCAAAAAATCAGCCAGGTGTGGTAGCGCGTGCCTGTAGTTCCAGCTACTTGGAAGGCTAAGGTGGAAGGATCGCCGGAGCCCAGCAGGTCGAGGCTGTGGTGGCCGGGAGCAGCCATTGCATTCCAGTCTGGGCGACAGAGTGAGACTCCAACTCAAAAATAAATAAATAAATAAATAAATAAATAAATAAATGCAACCAAATGGATACATTTTAAACTTATTTAAAAGCTGCAAAAAGGTTAGATTTTTATAATGTGAATCTTGTTGCCTAATAACTCCAGGTTTACTTTGAGGTGCTTTGGCTTTTTTCTAATTGATTTTAGTTTGGCTGTGGTTCATAAGACTTGTAAAATTTTGCAACATCATCTCCAGTTTTCTACCTCTAATCTTAGGTGAGTGATTAGCATCCAAACACTTTACCATATACACATGTCTATTATTTAAAGGAATCCAGTATAAATACTTTTCATAAATCAAAGAAACCTGTGATACTAGCAAAGTTTTTTTCTGTTTTTAAGCTAAAAGTTTTGGGATTTTCTTACATAAGAGTTCATCCCAAATTGCTGCTCTACTTACAGCATTTTTATCTCAGTTTTTGTGAAATGTGTCTGTTGTGGGCAGTTCAGCCAATTTTAAATAGTGAAATCAAGTGAATATTTGAACATGTAAAATGAAGTACTCTTGCATCTGTCTAGTTGCCATCACTTACATGATTGATGGCTGCAATGGCATTGATATCAAGAGCAACTGTGATCTAACAGAATCAATTATATTCTTCCTACTCAGAATTCTATATAATGCTGCACAAAGTCCCCATTTCTCCTGGAGATGTAACAGGATCTTCAATCTAAGCGTGTGATTTCATTCATAGTAAGAACCCATTTCTGGCAATCTCAGAATGAATCCAACAATGCCAAGCTCTATCAGTTGTAGAGTTGGTAAGAAAATAAAATAGTTCACCTAGGCTTGACCCAGTTTAAGACAATTTATAATGTTTGACCATTTTTTGAGTAGGGAAAACACTACATAAACCAGGCATGGAGGGCACATTGTTAATCTCAGCTGCTTGGGAGGCTGTGGCAGGAGGATCCCTTTGAGCCCAAAGACTCCAATATTGTATTGAGCTTAGATCATGCCTGTGAACAGCCACTGCACTCTAGCCTAGGCAACACAGCAAAACCATCTCTTAAGAAAAAAATTAGAAACACCATAAAACACTGGTTTGAACAAAATCAAATACATAAATAGCAACTAGCTTTCATTGTGCAACATTGTTATTAAATTCTCCACTTCAATCAGTGCATATTGGCTTATGGTTTTGGTGGTGTTTTCATGATCTCTTTAATGCCAAGAAAGGTAGCATAGGCTCATGTTCAGTGATGCCTCAGTTTTGTTTTTTGCCTGGCTTCGTGTCCTAACAAATTATAGAAGAGGAAACCGAAGCTTTCTTAGACAGCATGCAGCCAAATAGCTTCAAAGGGAATAAAGTAAATGATTATTTTAATACATATTTATAAGATCTTAGTTAGTTGATATTTTTTCATCATTTTGTTAGCTTAGCTTTATTTTTCTGAAAAAAAATAAGATGATCGGGATCTAAGTGTTCAGAGTCATGAAATTGTATAACTAGGTACATAAAAAAATAATAATGCTTCTTTATGTTGTCAAGCATAATGTCAGTATGCAATGTTTTCATTAGTTGTTAGCAGAAAAATCAAGTGATGTATAATTTTACAAGATGGTGAAAAAGTGTGTAAATGAGTTGTAATGAAAGGGAAGATTTTTAAGGAAACATTTTCCCTTAATGAATTTCATTCATGTAAAGGGGTGTTTATTTTTACTATTCCTAGATAAGCTGAAAAAATAGTTTAAGCTTACTGTAGCAGCTTCCGGGAATACATAGTTTCCTTGTGGGACATTGCTTTGTTTGCCAAATTATGTTAGATTTAATAAAAGAGATTAAAAAGCACTATTTAGTCAAAATACAAAGACAAGTCTCCATAATCACTGTAGAATGCCTTGAAAGACTTCTTATACAGTTGTTTACAAAATTCTTAGCGTTATAGAAAAAAAGTACCATCTAGAGTTGCAGGGAATTTAATTATTTCCACTAGGAGGACATCAAATACTAGTATGAGAGGTGATAACATACTATCTAATATGATAGGAAAGAGTGGGTTTTAAGATGGGGATCACTAAACAACAAGATGTTTAGAGATTTTTAGCTATGATTCTAGAAAGTAAAATATTAAAAATAAACAAATCTAATCTAATTTTTTTAAATGTTAAAGTTACATATTAAAAATACTAAATTTGTTTATTCATCTCCTTTATTTGCAAGGTTTTAATATTTTTGGACTATTGTTACTGTAAAATTTTATCTTATTCAGGATTTATTATAACTGTAGGAAACTATAATAGATTATTTCTCTAGACTTCTTGAAAGAAAGTTTTTGCTATGTTCATACCATTTAGCACTGATCGGATCTCTCACCATCACATAAAGTCCAGCTTTGCCACTTAGCACCACTGCAGCGATGATAGATTACTACTTGCATGTTTGGTTACTTTTTATTTTGAGTTTTCACATTCTAGTTTAATTCAGGAATTCTTTATCCTAAATATAGGAAGTAACTTTATAGTTTCATTGGTTCCTTATTCCATTCTATTATTATAAGATATAAAAGTTAAAATTAGCCTGAAGAGATATATCACAAGTTAGATGTTTTTGCACATAGAATTATTTTCAGATCACTGAAATAGTAAATTTTATTTCAATTTCATAAAAGATAAAACTTATCTGGCCTAAACATTTTTTATGTTTGAGTCATTTTTTACTTGTGTGCCTAACACAATGCATAGCACACAACAGTCACTCAGTAATTGTTTTTTTAAGTGTTTTAAATAAGAAGACTCATTTTTACATTGCATGACTTTGGATTTTTGGTGCATTTACTGACACTTTAACAAAAATTTCTAATGATTTATTTAAAGCAATTTTCTGTTTCTCACATGTTCAATTGTTGAACAACTCTTTTTCTAAATGTGGTTGACAGGCATATCAAGACTAAAACTATACTCTTAAGACTTGAACTTTTTAGGATGGAACTTTGTGTCTCAAGAAAACACTTCACAGCTAAAAATAGGCCTTTTTACCTCACGAAGGTAGTACTTGTCTACTCCAAATTTTACTTCTAGTCAAATTTCATAATAGTTGTGCTAATTACTAATGAGGCAAAAATTGAGTTTAATAAACATGTTTATAACATCAGTTGTAGGCTCTATATAATTCCTTCTGTCTCAACTTCATTTTGTCTACTGAGCCAAATGCCAAGGAGTCATTTTATCTTTGGAAGGTTTCAAGTAATCTCTCAAATTTCTCCAATTTCTTTTCTTTCATTCATTTTTTTCCTCCACAAAGTTGGAAATATATGCGTGGCTCTGTACTTAATCCTTCAGCTCCTCCACCAACAAACTGCCCTTCAGGTCTTTTCTCTATGACATTTATAAAGTATTTTATATTTTCAGTTCAATATTTATAAACTGAAAAGTGTAATTCCCTTCATACATTAACCTATTTACCATGCAATGTTGGATTGTAGCAGTTTAAATGGGCAAATTTTTTTAGTATATTACATTTGAGTGCTTACTTACTTTCAGAACATTTGAGTGCTCCCCAAAAGAGAATGACATCCAATTTTAATTTAAAAACACTGTTATTGAAAGTAATTATGGGTTGTGTGTGTGTGTCTGTATGTGTGTGTGGGGGGGAGGTGTATGTCTTTTATCAAATTGGTTTCAAAAAGAGAATACAGCATTGCCTTTCAACCTGAAATCTCAAGGATAATTTGCTGGTAGTCTGTCAATAAGTTGTCGTTACATGAGTTTTGCTGTTGTTGTCGATTTCACTATAGTTCTTTTTCTATTATCTTCCTTCCAACTCTTCCTCTGTTTAAAGTGAGGCTATGTTGAAGCATGTACAGTAAGATTACAAAGTCAAGGATAAAGAAAACATTTCTATGAGTGTCGTGGACTCATCTTTCTTGTTGGGGCCGTTTATGAGGTAGGTGGCAAATGGCACTCCCTTCCCCTTCTGAATTCAGAATGTAGGAGTCAGACCAAGGGACATCTATGAACACTCTAGCTATCTCACTGACTCATCATAACTAATAGGAGGATGTGGCTCAGATAAGCAGCCACAATGGGCTCCTGAATACTACATCCCAGATTAGCCATTTACCACACAGTTGTCAGTGGAGGAAACAGGTGCCTGACACTGTCCCAGGAGCAGGCTGTTGACTACAGAGATGACAAAAGACCCAAATTCAAGTTACTGTAGGCCACACATCTTTTCAACAAAGAGATGTGGAGACAAGCAAGCATAATCAATGTGCTTCGTTCAAATTCACTAATGAGGTAAATCTTCCCACCTCTCAAGAGAAAAGTAGAGAGTATAAGTCCTCACAGAAAACTTGAGGCTAAGAAAACAGAGGTTCTCCAATCACTTCTGCCTGGATTTAAATTATAATTGAAATTAATTCCATGTTTTTGTATGAACCAACTAAAGATGAGAAGTTGGACAAAGTATGCCAGGTGGTAAAGAGAAATCTTTTCTGTGTATGTTTTCAATTTTGCTGTAAATTAACCCACAACATGGAGAATGTATTTGTTGATTGAATTTGGTAAATCAATTCTTTTTGGGAGAAAACAAATAGTTTATTAGGAAGAATTTCCTCAACTTTAGCTTGTTTGGTGCAAAGAAAGGTTTTCTCCTTAGTGTTCCCATCTGTGGTTTCAAAAGTTGTGGTTTATAAATCGAACATATTTATTGCTACTAGTAGACATTATGATATTAATTACTGTTTTTAAAATTTGTATTCATAATTTCAGAGCTTTATATTTAGAAAGCTATTTTCTTTTCTTTTCTTTCTTTCTTTTTCTTTTCTTTTTTTGAGTCGAAGTCACACTCTGTCACCCAGGCTGGAGTGCAGTGACAGGGTCATGGGTCACCACAGCCTTCTGAGCTCAAACAGTTCATCGTCTCAGCCTTCCAAGTATCTAGGACTATAGGTGCACACTACCACACCCCACTAAGTTTCATTTGTTTTTATTCATTGTAGAGATGAGGTCTCACCAAGTCACCCAGGCTGATCTTGAACCCCTGGGCTCAGGCAATTCTCTCACCTTAGTCTCCTAAAGTGCTGGGAAACAGGCATGAGCCACTGCACCCGGCTTACTTTTTTATGTCTCATGACTAAACCTTATTGAGCTCCCTCACTGTTTTACATATGCATTTTGTCTATTAAATATGTTTTAAATCTACATCTTTTTTTTTTTTTCTGAATGAGAAGGAAGTAGCTAGCATGGAACTCCAGGCTCAATAAGAAGGCCCATTCCCGGCTTGTAGCTAATTGGCTTTGTGATCTCAGGCTACCTGCAGGCTCCCTGAGCCTGAGTTGCCTCTTAGGTACAATTAGGGAATGTGACTAAATTAGAGACTTTCACACCTCAAAAATATTTTTTTTTCAAAGACTAGAACACTAAGAAAAATGGCATGACCTGTAACCCCGCGCCTTTGGGAGGCTGAGGTGAGTGGATTGCCTAAGCCCGCGGGTTCGAGACCCGCCTGGGCAGCGAGACCTCATCTCTACAATAAATCAAAATATCAGCCGGGCGTGGTAGCGCATGCCTGTAATTCCGGCTACTTGGAAGGCTGAGGCGGAAGGATTGCCGGAGCCCAGCAGGTCGAGACTGCCGTGGCCGGGAGCGGCCACTGCACTCCAGTCTGGGCGACTGAGTGAGACTCCAACTCAGAAAAAAAAAAGAAAGAAAACATATTATGTAAAACAGGTAGAAGTAGGGCTTTGTGGCTGAAGGAGGACTGAGTGCTCTGAACCAGTGACTTTCTTATCTCTTAATTCTAGCGGTCTTCCGTGAAACCTTAGGTTTCTGTGGGACATAGTTTGAAAACTACCTGTTATGAGAGAATCCTCCTAGTTAGTTACAATTCACTGGTGCCTTGTTCTCCTGTTTATAATTTTCTCACCCTTTTCTACTTAAAAGTGTAAAAGTATGAATGAACTTGCAGATGTGCTCCTCTTCTTGATGATTAGTTCAAGCTACCTCCACCATCTGAAACCTAATCTTCACCTGGAAATATGCAGGAAGTCCATGGAGAAAGAGAAGCATTGTTATTAAAAATAGTTTATGTATTTTTTTCTTACAATGTACTAATATAACCCTTAATTTACTATTATGTGTAAAATGAAGATTAGCAGTTTATTAAGCTTTTTTATTTCCTCTGGCAACATTCAGTTTCTCCTAGCCATTTGCTCTGCACTCTTCAAATCCATTGATGGCACCCTTGCCTACCTGAAGATAACAGCAATTAATGTCACCAAGACCTTTCTTTCTCTCTCTTTTTTTTTCTCCATGTGTAATCTGTGCCAGTCACTACATTAAGTCACTCAGATGGGGAAAACAATTCAGATTTTCAATTAAGAGAAGAACTATGAGCAGGAGGGGGAAGGAAGAAAAAAAAAGAGAACTATGAGGAAAATGTGTTATTTGATGGGAAAGTAAGACTAAAATGAAAGGGACTTTCTAAAAGTCATTTAATATTTTCCAGTTTTCACTTGTGAATTAGGACAAAAGCACCCGAGCCTTCCATGAGCCAGGACAAAACTGGGCCTTCAACACTCAAGATCCTTTTCCTAAGCTTTTGCCTCTCCTAGAGTAGCTCCCTCTCTGTGTTATGGGTTTGTCCCTTTCCCTCTGAACTTTCATAGCTGAGCTGGCATCTCTATGCCAAAGGCAGTTGCCCTCAGCAGTCATTTATGTGGTCATATATTGGAGAGTCAGTGAAAGGCTGGAAGAGCATTTTTTTGTGGGTGGAGGCCACTTCAGGCAATAGAGGCACCTGCTTCCACCACGTCCTCTGGACGAGTTAGAAGAGAAAGATGACCTCTATTTAAATTGTTATATAAAAAGTATTCTTTATCTCGAGTGAAGATTTCTCCAGTATAAGAGTAAACAATCTGTCGAGAAGAGTAATTCATTTTTATCTAAGTAACATTTATGTATTTTGAAAGTATTTTTGAATGGCAAGTGATAAAATCTATTTACACATAGGAATTTAATATTTAAGAGAAGGACCCAGCGACTCCATGCAGGCCCGCTGCCGTCTCCTCACATCATTCTGGGCTGCTAGCTCCGCCCTCGCCACCCACACTGCCCCGGGAGTCCCTGGAGCCCCAGGTGGTGAATACTTACTCTGCTGAGAAGTAGTAAAGTACTTCGTGGGTAAAAAGCATGCCTCTCAAGTTCAATCGCCACCTAAATGATGATGACATCTCTGGCTCTGTGAAAAGTGAAAGGCGAAATCTTTTGGAAGATGATTCAGATGAAGAAGAGGACTTTTTTCTAAGAGGGCCATCTGGACCAAGATTTGGACCTAGAAATGATAAAATTAAGCATGTTCAGAATCAGGTGGATGAAGTTATTAATGTCATGCAAGAGAATATTACAAAGGTACTGAGAAGGGAGAAACTAGATGAAGTACAGGAAAAATCAGAAAGCTTATGGGAAAATGCAACTGCTTTTAGCAAAAGATCCAAACAACTTAGAAGCATGTGGTGGCATGGATGCCAAATAAAAGCTATCATCGCTTTGGCTGCTGGTATCCTCTTGCTAGTGATTATCATTCTTATAGTTGTGAAATACCATACTTGATTTGATGACAGAGATCTTCATTAAACAAGATCTTGGACAATAATAATAAAAGACTACTGCATAACTTAAATGAAACCTATGTATATAACTTTTAAAACTTATTTTTCAAGAAACTAAGAACCAAGTATCACTTCAAATTGGAGCATTAAGAATGTTCAATTATCTTCTTCCTTTCTAATAAAATGTGCTTTTAATAATTACACTTACGGCGAAGATAACTAGCTTCTATTTTACCATATTCCAAGGATCTAATTTGAAACTAGTTACTTGCCAGTTCATTGTTTGTGTATATAGTGAAACATTGATGACAATATTTGATACTAGTATTTTAATGGCATAAGGACTTGCATTGTTGTGTTAAGTTGCAGGTCAGGCTAGGAGTCAAGAAGCCTATGTGGAGTACCACATCATTATGCTGAAAGAGGTGCATAACCATTCTGCCAATATTCACAAAAATATTATTTTTTCATATTGCAGTTGTTTTGCAAGCAATTTCCACATGTTTATGGTGTAGCTAAATGTTGTAAATGTTACTGCCTTTAGCTATAACTAAAAACATTCCAGTAAACCTAGTTTTGACTGTAAAAAAAAGAGAGCGAGAGAAAGACATTGGAGAAAAAAGATAACATGACAGTATTTCCTTAATTCAATTTATGTAAATATGTGCATTTTACATAGTGTTTACTAAGAGTAATCAAGGTTCATTCAATAAAGTTTCCTCCTTCCATCACTTTTACAAGACCTGTCTAGTAAGGCTGTGGTAACATAATTCATTTCATAAGTCCTGTTTGTAATGTTACTGTCACAGAAATATTACAGAAAACAGTCTCTGAAAATATTGGGAACACTGTTAGTCAAAAAATTTGTCTTCACAGCTAAAATTTTTAAAGGCATTGGCCTTTATATTAAAATGAGCACCATAAGGTATTTATTGCTATTTCAGACCCTGATCTGGGCATTAGTGAATAATATCTTTTTTTATGACAGACCAATGACAACATTCTAGATGAGAATATTTACAATATAGTTCAAAATAGTCTCACTCATTTTATACTTCAGTAGATAATTATACTATAATTAGTCAGATGTTTCAAAAAATGGTACTAATTCCTGAAAAGAAATCAAAGTTACAATTAAAGATCTATATATTGTTTTTCTTGTTTCTAATTCTAGAAAGTCCTGTATCAGTTTTCCTCTTCGTAGTGGTTATCGGAGGCTTTGTCAAAGATGAGTTGGTTGAAGAACTGAGGTTTTGCTTCCAGAATCTCTCTCACGTTCCTTTGGTCCATATGCCTATTCTTGTACCAACACCAGGCTATTTTGATTATTGTAGCCTTATCATAAAGTTTAAAGTCTGGAAGTGTGATATCTTCCACTTAGTTTCTTTTGCTAAGAATTGTTTTGGCTATTCATGGTTTTTTATGTTTCCATATAAATTTCTGTATTGTCATTTCATTGAGAAGAATGATGTTGGTAATTTAATGGGTATTGCATTGAATCTGTAGATTGCCTTTGGAATGATGGACATCTTAACAATGTAGATTCTCCCTATCCATGAACATGGAATATTTTTCCATTTGTGTCTTCTTGGATTTCTTTGAGTGGTGTTTTGTAGTTTTCATTGTAAAAGTCTTTCACTTCTCTGGTTAGGAAGATGCTGAGGTATTTCATTTTTGTGTGTATGGCTATTGTGAATGGTATTGTACTTTTTATTTGGTTCTTTGCCTGTTTGTTTTTGGTGTATACAAATGTGACTGTCTTTTGCACATTTATTTTGTACCCCAGGACTTAATTCAAAACCTCAAGTGCCCATGCCATAAGAGATAAGATAGATAAGTGGGACCTCATCAAACTGAATAGCTTCTGCAAAACAAAAGAAATCATCAAGAGAGTGGGGAGACAGTCCACAGAATGGGAAAAAATATTTGCCAACTGTATATCTCACAAAGGCCTAACATCCAGGATCTGCAAGGAACTCAAACATGCTGAAAGGAAGAAAACAGCCCCATTAATAAATGGGTAAAAAACATGAACAGACATTTCTCAAAAGAAGATACACAGGCAGCCAACAGGCACATGAAAAAGTGCTCAACCTCACTCATCATCAGAGAAATGCAAATCAAAACCACATTGAGATACCACCTAATCCCAGTAAGAATGGCCATAATTAATAAAACAACCAACATTAGATGGTGATGAGGATGTGGAGAAAAAGGAACACAAACTAGTGCAACCTCTTTGGAAAACAGTGTGATGATTTGTAAACGAACTAGACATTAATCTTCCTTGTGATCCTGCAATCCTACTACTGCAAATATACCTGGAGGAACTCAGATCATTCTACAAAAAAGATACCTGCACATGCATATTTATTGCAGCACTATTCACAGTAGCAGAAACGTGGAATCAACTGTGCTGCCCTTTGAAGATTGACTTGGTAAAAAAATGTGGTACATATAAACAATGGAATATCACACAGCCAGAAAGAAGGACAAACATAGGACTTAGCAGCAACTTGGATGGATTTAGAGTCTATCATACTCAGTGATCTATCATAGAAACAAAGAACAGAGTACACATGTTCTCACTCATAAGTGGACCCTGAGACCTCCTCTCTAAAATAAATCACAAAAATGACCCAGGTGTGTTTGCGTGCATCTGTAGTTCTAGCTACTTGGAAGGTTGAGGTAGAAGAATTGCCTAAGCCCAGCAGGTCGAGGCTGCAGTGGCAGTGAGCGTGCCACTGCACTCCAGCCTGGGCGACAAGAGTGAGACTCCAACTCAAAAATGAAAAAAAAAAGAAAGAAAAGAAAGGGATTGACTGTAGTGGAGAACTGCTGGGGTGGGGGTGGGGAGGACACAACATCAATAAGAGTGCCTGATCTCAAACCAGATAGACTGAGGACCAAAGGGATATCCAAACTTTGCCTGTACAAGGACCACTTGAATTCCTAATCCTGAGTTGTACCCCACATCTTTAAAATAAAATTTTAAAAATTTACAAAAGAAAGTCCTGTATCAAAGAAAAAAAGTTTAAAAACTGGCTCTATCCTATATTAATCCATTTGTAAGCAAATTTTCTGAAATCTTTTTGTCCATATAAATAGTACACTTTATGTAATCACTTGCCAATAGAATTTTTCACATAACATTATGGCCAGAGCCACTTTGTTTGTGCATGTATATAAGATCCTGTGCTGAGAAGCTAATGGCATAGAACATACTTTAAAATCTCAATTTTTGAAAACTGGGGAATGGAAATCTCATTTTCAGGGAAAATGTCCATTACAGTGAAAAAATAGATTATATTTCTATAAAGGACAGAGATTTGCTAAGAATTACAAACTAGTGCAATATGACAATATGACTTGAATTATTTAACCTTTGTACTAATACAAAAAAATATCAACCTTCTGAAATAATGCATACTTAATAGACTCATCCTAATAGTCCTCTTATCAGATTAATTTATGTGGCATTACACATCTATGTTTTCTATTACCAAATCTGAAAATAAGTAGCAACTTTATTTATGTGATTATTTTTCTATTTAAGGAATCGTCCAGTTGAATTTAGTCTCTAAAAATACTAAAGGTCACATTTTGTGATATATAATTCCCATGATAAGGTCTCTTGCCCAACTTAAACATTACAAATAATTTTTGCCTTATTTCAGATACAGCAGTAGTGAGAAGAAAGCATAACTACCAAAATAAAAGAAGGTACGTTGCCAAAATGGATGAATTAAGTTTAGATTATTAATTGATTTGCGAAATAAGTTGTCAGTAGCAAATGATTCTTTTTTCATTCTTCTCAGTAGCAAATGATTCTTTTTTCTTTTTTTGGATACCACATTATATATTTTTTTACATGCTTTGGATACCACATTATATATTTTTTTACATGCATCAGATGAAAGATTTGAAAAAAATACATTCATAGCAAAGTGCATCTACTTATGCTTTTTTAATTCGTTATGTTCCAAAGCTTTTAATAAAAAAATCTCAAGAAGGCTCAGTATTATTTGTTTATTTTTTTCTGGCTCTACACTTTGTTCCCTTCTGCCATCCCTGTGGAACTGTCAGCCAGCACACTAAAACTGTTCTCAGGAAACAAAGGCATGATCAGCTTCTCAAGTTCATGGCAGTCGATTAAGGACAAAGACCCCAGACTTATCTAGAAATACTTAGACAAGCAATTACAGTTCATAGGCAGTTACTGGACAGATGACATTTTAAATTTTCAGTCATTTACTTTGTCATTGGTTTACTTTTGCCCTCAGAAAACGTTTCAAATTCCTTGACGTGGAATAAACACAAATTGATTTGGTTCTTGTCAAGTTGTTCATCTTTACCTCTTGCCACTTACTGTACTCTGCCCCTTGCTCTGGCATCTAATCAAACTAGATACTTAGGATTCCACAGTGTTCTTCCTCATCTTAGCTCTTTGCATTTGCTTTTTACCTCTCTCTGGCACACTTTTTTCTTGTTTTTCAGGCATCAGCCTATATATTGCCTCCCCAAAAAGCCTACAACACGGATGCAAAGCTGACACAGGTGGCCCTTCTGTGTATTCCAGTAGCACCCTGTTTTTTATACCTGTCATGGTATCCATGACTCTATGAAAATTGCCTGTTTGGCGTGTTTTTGTTTTTGTTTTTTTTTCCCCAGGTTATAGTATATGATTGTGCAGAGGTGGACTGTATCACCTTCATCTTGTAATTCCAGTGTTTGCCCTAGTAGCTTAACACATAGTTGTTGAATAAAGAAAGGGTAAATGCCAGAAGCTCTGATACTTAACCACAATGATAATAAATTCCATGTGCAACTATGGGCAGATTATACTTAGTAATGATTTTCCCTTGTTCTACATATATTTTCAGCAATTCTTATGAACACCAGTAAAGTTCTCAATTCTTTTCTACTGACATCCTCTTAGTTAACTTTGAAATCTTTCAAATAAAGAAAGTAATTATTTCTTTTTCTTTCCAGCTTCTGCTGAATTTGAATGTGGATCCAGTATAGCTTCTTCTCTTGAAACTACTGATGATTCAAATCTAAATGAACTAGTTTAAAAAGCATCACAAGATGATGTATCAATTTTAAAGAAAAAATATATGATCTGAAATAATAAAATATCATTACTGGGATGTTTATAGACGTATTACTTGTTTCTCATTACATATATGATACATGAAAATATTAAAAATAATTTTGTATCATATAGGTCTGATGAAAATTTATATAGCATTTTAAACAATGTTTCTTGGCCTTCTTAAACTAACTTTAAAACAGATTTTGCAAATGAAAGCCAGTATTGAGTTTTATATACTCAAAATGCCCAAGTACCAGCTGTTTAAAGAGTCAAGTAACCAAATGATTATGAATACTCTAGTAAAGTTAACTGTTGGCTTATTTGTATTTTATGATTTTTATTACTATATACATAGTGATGATTTAGATTTAGATAGATGTTGTGTCGGTATATTGGTACTGTGGTCATTTTCAATGTTTAGATGTATTACATTTGCTATACTCACATCAATTTACGTAAGTCTAATTTTAAGCACTAAATACAGATCCTTTTCTTTTTTTTAATATACATTTTTTATTTTAAAGTTGTGGGGTAAGTTAAGAGTTAGGTATACAAATATTCATTGTGCAGGTACCCTTGTTGATGAGGTGTGCCCCCCTTTTCCCAGACAGATATTGACTACCACTAATCCCATCTCCCTTCTCCCTCCCTGTCCCCCTACCCCATAGTTTCCCACCACTGTCAATCCTTTTCTTATAGTATTACAATATTTGTTCAAGGTCCACTTATGAGTGAGAACATGTGATGCTCAGATCTTTGTTTCTGTGAGAGATCACTCAGTATTATAAACTCTAATTCCATCCAGGTTGCTGCGAAATTCATGATTTTGTTCTTTTTTTTAATGGCTGCATAATACTCCATTGTGTATATGTACCACATTTTTTTAATCCAGTCCTCTTTTGATGGACAGCATGGTTGGTTCCATGATCTTGCTATTGTGAACAATGCTGTGATAAACATATGTGTGCAGCTATATAGATCCGTTTCATGAAAAAAAGTTTTTCTAAGGCTTTTCACCTTTTCTGTTTGTTTATTTTCTCCTGATTAACTTTTTAGAAACAGAATTAAAATTTGAGAAATTTTCAAGCTTTAGTTCAAAGAACTTTTTTCCCCTGAACCATTTGAGAGTAAATTGCTGACATTTTGCCATCACTCCTGATTAGGAGATACCCCTTATAAGTCAGAACATTCTGCATTGCTACTATAACAACCTTTATAATCAGAAAGTTAGCATTAATACATTCTATCACTTAATCCACAGATTCTTCTCAAGTTTTATTACTTGTTTGTAATGTCCTGTATATCAAAAGGATGCCATTCAGATCAAGGGATTGCATTTAGCTGTCACATCTCTTAGACTATTTCAGTACACAACAGTTCTTTAGTATCTCATTGACTTTCATGACCTTGACTCTTTTGAAGAGTAAATTCCAGTAATTTGGAATGTTCCTCATTTGATTTTTCTGATGCTTCACTATGATTCAATCTCGCACCTCAGCCTCCTAAAGTGCTGAGATTACAGGTGTGAGCTACTGCTTCTAGCTATTAATATCATGTATAAAATATTATTTTTCTTCTTGGAAGTTTTTTTTTTTTGACAATTACAGACTTACAGAAAACTTTAAGAGTCATAATTTTTTTGCAATAATATCACAGAAGTGATCCTGTGATCTCATTGCATGTGACACAATTTTTATTTGTCCTATTACTGAGGATGCTAGCATTGGACATTAAAGGTGGTATCTGCTGAGTTTTTCTTCTATAATGTTATTTTTCCGCCCTGCAATTAATTAGTATTTTGTGGGGAAGTAATTTAAGACTGTGTAACTATCTTGGTTCCTCATCAGTTTATGCATTACTTGTATCAATATGGAATCATGGCTTATTTTCTCAGTGTATTATAATTTGGTTATATATATGATATATATAGTTATATAGTTATATATATCATATATATAACCAAAACATATATATGTGTTTTGTTTTGTTTTGTTTTGAGAAAGAATCTCACTTTGCCACCCAGGCTGAAATGTCGTGGCACAACCATGGCCTACCAAAGCCTCAGTCTCCTGGGTTCAGACAGTCCTTCCTCCTCAGCTTCCAGATTAGCTGGGATTATGGATATGCACCACCATGACTGACTAGTTATTGTGTTTTTTAGTAGAGATGAGTTTTCACTATGTTTCCCAGGCAGGTCTTGAACTCTTGGGTTCAAATGATTCTCCCACCTCAGCCTCCTAAAGTGCTGGGATTACAGGTGTGAGCTACTGTATCTATTAATATCATTTATAAAAATTCATTTTTCTCTTTGGAAGTGTTTTTTTTTTGACAGTTATAAACTTACAGAAAACTTTACGAATAACACAAAGATACCATTTCTCAAATTTAACATGCTATTATGTTTTGCTTTTTCCTTTCTCCCCCTTTTCCGCCTTTCTTTGTAGATAAATATAAATATAGGTACACAATTTTTTTTCAAGAATCATTTGATAGTTTCAGGCATTATGCCTGTTTATTTATTTCTTTCTTGTCTTTTATTTTTTTCAATCAGGGTCTCACCCTGTTCTCCAGACTGCAGTGCAGTGGCACAAACATGGCTCACCATAGCCTTGTACTCCTAGCCTCAAGCTATCTTCCCTCTTCAGCTTCCCAAGTAGTTGGAAATGCAGGTGCATACCACCACACCCAAGCACTATTTTCATTTATTGTAGAGATAAGGTCTTACTGTGTTCCCCAGGCTTGTCTCAAAGTCCTGAGCTCAAGCAGTGCTCTTGCCTTGGCCTCCCAAGGTGCTGGGATTATAGGCATGCACCATCATACCCAGCTCTTTATTTCTAATTACTTTAATTTGTATGTCCTAAAAACAAGGAATTATACAACTACTATAATTACCAAAAACAGTTAATTAAAATTGGTTCGATATTAATATCTAACCTATAGGTCTCAGTCAGATTTTGTCAATTGTCTCAATAGTTTATAGGCAAAGAAAATCATTCTCTGTACAATTCTAACACAAAGTAGAACAGTGCCAAGCACTCATTTTACTGAAATATTTAGAGGAACTCTTCAAAGAAACACTCTTTGACCATTCCTTCCTCCAAGATATTCTACTTATATGTGACCAACAGTGACCTGAATTTTTATAGCAATTATTGCATCAAGTTCACAATCACATCCAGGTTCACATTCTAAATTTTACCAGCTTTTACAGAAATCCTGCCTGATAGTATACTATAGATCTGTCATTGGCTAAAATCAATGAGTTTTAAAAATTAATTTAAGAATGAGAACTGTAGTTTACACCTATAATCCCAGCATTTCGGGAGGCTGAAGTTAGAAGTTTGAGACCACCGACAACATCATAAGACCCCATTTCTACACACGAACAAAATAATGCAGATGATATAAGTTTGGTCTGTTCTCTTTTTTCAAGGAAAGGCACTGACTGGTGAGTCCTACTCTGTCTTTATTTTTCATGTGTGTCCATTTCTTTTGCTATATTGGAAGTCAATATTCTAGAGCAACACTTACTCTTCAAATATCTGAAATCCATGAGCATCTTGAAACTTGCTTAATTATGAATAGTTCTCAACCAAGTATAGTCAAATTTTATTTCAGGAAGTTACAAGAAAACATTCTCCAAGTTCTATCTCTCGGAATTTGTTTCTCCAAAGAATTCCAAGATGAATTCAATTTTCTCAAGACACTTACATGGTGTTTACTAATTCTTCATCTCAGGTATCCATAGCTACTCTTTAGCTTGTGATTTCACAAATGCAAACCTCAAAGACATTACAGCATCCACATTGTTTACATCATTAGGCATAGATTCAGTGTCAGCTATGACAACTCAAAGTAAGCTCTTTCATGATCTCCAAGTTCAAATTCCTCTAATGAAACTGTTTGATTGAGACACAGCTTTGCAAACCTCAAAATTGTTTCTGGAAGAACAATAAGACTTGAGAGAGGGGAGGAATGGTCTCTTCCACATGAAACTTTTTTTACATTCATGCAGTAGGCTGAATCAGTGAAATCAGAAGTACAAGAATATAAACAGGATGCAGTAAACCATGTTCTAAGCTTACCCAAAGGTATGTATTATTTTTCCTGAAAATTTGAGACAACTTTGATCAATGTTAAATTGATATTCTAAATTAACAATTCATTTAAATTTCTATATGCTAATAAACATTCTCTATAGTAGATAATTTTATTCAACGTTAGAACTAAATTATTTAATTAAAATATAGATCAGTCTTTAGTGACCAAAAAGTAAAGCTTGATAAATTTAGCATTTTCCCAATTAATTTGGTCATTGTTGATTCCTTATCTTGGGAATCTGTGCAAAATTCCACCAAAGTAAATTAGAAGTAGCAATTATTCCTACATTTTGAAAATATGTCTAAATAATTTACTCAGTTGGTTTCACCAGGAAAGGAAAAAATTAGTTTAATTAACAGAGGTTCTCATCTCTATTGCTTGTCTTGTTGTGAGACAAATATGGTGGCAAGGAAATACACAATTAAAGTAACTATATAGACTATTCAATTAAAAGAGAAAAATTATAGTGCATACAGAGCCCTTAAGAACATTATTGCCTAATTCTAAAGTTCCTTACTATAATGCTACACCACATCCAAAATCATCAGTCAAAGGCTTACTCTGTGAGAGGTATTACATTAAATTTTAGTAAACTTCACAGGAGCCCTGTGTGATAATATGCTCCTATTTTGTAAGTTTGTGTGCATTTACTAGTTTTGAATTTTCTGGGGCATAAGCCAATATTAGCCCAGAAGCCCAAGGGTATAGACTTCATATAAGAACTAAGAATAGTGTCAACCACAGGATACTGTGTTGTGGCCTTTGTTTTGAAATTATTTTTCCTTGATTTTTCTTTGCTTCTTAAGTGTTTTGTGAGTTTTTTATTGTACAGAGGTATTTTGAAATTCTTATATGGAAAAATTTATTAACATTCTGCTTTTGAGATATTACTTAGGTTTCTCCTACTCACAATATTATACAAATATTTACAATATTTTTTCATGCTATCTTTGACTCATTTCTTCTTTCAGTTTTTTTTATAATTACAAAAGTGAACCTAGTTGCAAAAATACTGAAGTTGCAAATAAATTTCTGTAATGGATATGTTTTTAATTCTACCAGCGAGATGGGGTAAAGCTATCTTATATTGTAATACACATTTTTTATTCATTAGACAGATGAAACATCTTTTCTTCTGTTTATACTTAATTTGTATTATTTTCTTTTGTGAAATTTCTCTTTTTGGTCTTTGCTTATTTTCCCACCAGTTATGCAGGTTCTTCTTTATTTGAACGAACTCTGAATATTATCTTTTTTGTTATACATATATTGCTAACATTTTCTTCCAGCTTTTCACTTGTCTTTTAGCATCACTTATCAATATTTTGCTTAAAAAAGCTTTTAATTTTTAGATATTAAAATTTGTCCATCTTTTGCTTTGTGGTATTTGTATTTCTTGTCATCGTATCAGGCATTACTGCAAGTATTTAATATATTCTCTGTTTTCTTATAATACTGATTTTGTTTTTATATCAATCTTATGTTAATTGAAATGTATTATTGTTGGGTTTTTTTTTAGAATTTTAAAGAACACCTGCTTTCCCCAAACACTTCTATTCTCTACTGCTTTCAAGTGCTATTTCACAGCCACTGTTCCATCAAGTAATTCAGGAAACGATATAAGGCAAAATAGAATGAAATCATGATGATTGATGGTCAAACTATCAACTAAACAGATTATAGTTTGAATATGTTCTTTCCAAAAATCAGGTGTTTAAATTAAATGGCCAATGGGATGGTGTTAAGAGTTGGGTCCTTTAAGAAGTTGATTAGGGCCGGGCGCGGTGCCTCAAGCCTGTAATCCCAGCACTTCAGGAGGCTGAGGCGAGAGGATCACCTGAGCTCGTGGGTTCAAGACCAGCCTGTGCATTTTGGTAGACCTCGTCTCTACAATAAAATAAAAAAGCCGTGCATAATAGCACGCACCTGTAGTTCCAGCTACTTGAAGACTGAGGTGGAAGGATCACCGGAGCTCTGCAGGTAGACGCTGGGGTGGCTGTGAGTGTACCACTGCATTCCAGTCTGGGTGACAGAGAGAGACTCCCACTCAAAAAAAAAAAAAAAGTTGATTAGGCCATAAAGGGACCCCATGAATGGGATTAGGTGACCTTATAAAAGGGCTTGCCGGTAGGAGTTTATGTCTCTTGTCCTCCTTACTTTGTCGGATGAGGACAAAAGCATTCTTTTCCTCCAGAAGATGCAGCTTTTACCAAACAATAGAATTTGCCAGTACCTTGATCTTGGACTTCCCAGCGTGGGAGAAATAAATTTTTGTACCTTATAAACGTTCCAGTATCAGGTATCCTGTTGTATAAGGACAAATAAACTGAGACAGCCTCTACAAACAAAACCTCGCTTCAAGGGGAATTAGTAACAGTGACTTCATGTGGACAATCCCTACAGCTTCAGCTGCGGGAGGACCAAAAGGGAGTATGGAGGGAAAAGTTCCTTGTCATTTGGCCTATGACTACTTGTTCTTTAGCCGTGGCAGAAGCAGCCAGCAGAATTGATTTTAAACCTCTTCCAATTTATTAGTGACAATTGTGCATCAGTAAACATAGTTTGTGAGCTAGCCAATCAGTGGCAGCTCTAGGCTTCTGACAGTCGGTCAACCAACAACAGACACAACTGTAGCTACAGCTCAACCTATCCTTAAAGGCTCACCCTACTGAAAGTGGAACTCCACACTTCAAACCTTTGCATTGCTCAGTCTGTTCCTTTCAAGAACAGCTCTACTCTTACTTTGCAAGCAGTACAACTTTTTGTTGGTTTTTTTTTTTCTTTGACAAGATATGGGATACAGTGGGAATGAACTTTTAACCAAAGAATCTTCAACCTTGATACTGTTGTCCTGGAGAGCTGGGTCAGTCGTGGGAGGTGACAGTAACAATTGAGCAATTCCTCCTGGTCTTCCTATTACTTTTCTTTCTTCTTCCTTTAAAAATTTGCTGTATGTAGCGATTATACAGACTATTATAAAAAATAAGATGAGGAAAGAATAAAGAAGTAAAAACCATTTGGAAATCACACATATCAATACAACCACTATCAGAGTTTTACTTCTTTCACTCTTCTCTATGCATTTACCTATCCATTAAGATTTTTATTTAAGAAAAAGACTTGCTATCTATTATTTTGGAACTTCTTTTAATAATAATATTATTATTTTGTGAATATCTTAAATTTGTAAACAATAATTTTAAATTATAACTCATTTTTTGCCATTCTATTTTGTGGAGGTATTTATTATTTTATTTTACTTTTCATTTTACTTTATATTTTATGTTACTTGTAGGTATATGTGCAGATTTACTACATCAGTAAATTGCATGCAGGTAAGGCTTGGATTTCTAGTAGGACCTCTCTCCCCTGATTGTGGACATGATACCCGATGTGATATTATGTGTCCCTCATTCCTCCTCCCATTCTCCCTCCTTTAGCAATGTCCAGATCTGTTGTTTCCACTTTTGTGTTCATGTGACCATGGATCAGGGCTCTCATACAAGTGAGAACACGTGGTAGTCAGTTGTTTGTTTCTGTGATAGTTCACTTAGTAAGATGGTCTCCTTCAGCTGCATCCATGTTGCTGCAAATGACATGATTTTGTTTTTCGTTATGGTTATGTAATATTCCATTGTATATTTGTGCTGCATTTTCTTTCATCGAATCCACTTTCAATGGACATCTGGGTTGGTTCCATGTTTTTGCTATTGTGATAGTGCTGCAATGAACATACACGTGCAGGTGTTTTTTAGGTGGGGTGATTTATGTTCTTCTGGGTATATACCCAGAAATGGGATCGTTGCATCATCTGGATACTCAATTTTAGTCTTCTGAGAAAACACCACACTGCTTTCCACAAAGGTTGAACTAGCTTACATTTCTTCCAAGAGTGTAGAAGCATTCCCTTTTCTCCAAAGCCACACAAACACCTGTTTTTTTTTTTAACTTTTTTTTTTTTGAGTTGGAGTCTCGCTCTGTCGCCCAGACTGGAGTGCAGTGGCCACTCCCAGCCACCGCAGCCTCAACCTGCTGGGTTCTGGCAATCCCTCAGCCTTCCAAGTAGCTGGAACTACAGGCACTCGCTACCACACCCAGCTTATTTTTTTTATTTATTTATTGTGGAGATGAAGTCTCGCCAAGTTGCCCAGGCAGGTCTCGAACCTGCAGGTTCAGGCAATCCACTCACCTCAGCCTCCCAAAGGCACGGGATTACAGGATGAGCCACCGAGCCCGGCTTTTTAAAAACTTTTTAGTGAAGCCTTCCTGACTGGTGTTAGGTGGTATCTATTGTAGTTTTGATTTGCATTTTTCTGATGATTAATGAGACTGAGCATTTTCTCATTGCCTGCTTAAATGTCTTCATTTAAGAAGTGTCTGTTCATGTCCTTTGCCCACTTTTTAATAGTATTGTTTGGTCTTGGTTTTGTTTTTTTTCCTGTCAACTCATTTGAGTTCCTTGCAGATCCTGGATATTAGACCTTTGTCAGATGCATAAGTTGCAAATATTATTTCACATTCTATGGGTTGTCTCTTTTCTCTCTCTTAATGTTTTATTTTGCTATGCAAAAACCTTTTAGTTTGATAAGGTCCCACCTGTCCATCTTAGCCTTTGTTGTACTTGCTTTTGAGGACATGGCCACGAATTGGTTGCCTATTCTGATATCCAGAAGGGTATTCCTGAATTTTTCTTCTAATATTCTTATGGTTCGAGGTTTTACATTTGAGTCCATGATCCCTTTAGAGTTAATTTTTGTATATGGTGGTAGGGAGGGTCCAGTTTCATTCTGCCATTTCCCCCAGCACCATTTGCTAAATATGGCCTCCTTTCCTCAATGTTTGCTTTTGTTGGTTTTGTCGAAGATTGGATGACTGATAGTTTGCGTTTTTATTTCTGGCATCTCTGTCCTGTTCCACTGATCTATGTGTCTATTCTTGTACCAGTACTATGCTGTCTTGGTGACTGTATCCTTGCAATCAAGTTTAAATTCTGAAAGTGTGATGCCTCTAGCTTTGCTTCTTTTCCTGAGGATTGCTTTAGCAGTTGGAGCTCTTTTTTGCTTACATATGAATTTCCTTATTGCCTTTTCTAGATCTGTAAAAAATGTTGTTGGCAATTTGATAGGAATTGCATGAATCTGTAGATTGCTTATATAGGATGGATATCTTGGTGACATTGTTTCTTCCAATCCATGAGCATTGTTTTCCCATTTGTGTCGTCCTTGATTACTTTGAACAGTGTTTTGCAGTTCTCATTATAAAGGTATTTCACCTCTCTAGTTATGTGAATGCTGAGATATCTTATTTTTTTGTTGCTGTTGTGAATGGAAATGCAGGTGAGGCTTGGACTTCTAGTAGGACCTCTCTCCACTGTTAGTGGGGAGAGAGGTTCTCAGCCTGTTTGTTGTTGGGATTTAGAAATGTAACTGTTTTATGTGCACTGATTTTATTTCTTGCATCTTTACTAAAGTCACTTATCGGTGTGAGGAGGTCTTGAATATAATCTCTTGTGTTGGCTAGGTATAGAATCATATCATCTGCAAAAAGGGTTAACTAACTTCCTCTTTTCCTATTTGGATATCCCTGATTTCTTTCTCCTGCCTGATAGCTCTGACTAGGATTTCTAGTACTATGTTGAATACAATGAGTCTGAGGCAGACATCCTTGTGTTGTTCCATTTCTTAGGGGTAATACTTCCAGCCTTTGCCCATTGAGATTGATGTTGGCTGCAGGTTTGTTGCATTGTTTCGAGGAATGTTCCTTCCATGCCATGTTTGAGGGTTTTTACCAAGAATAGATTTTGGGTTCTATCAAATGCTTTTTCTGCATCTAATGAGATAAATCATGTGATTCTTGGTTTTACACCTGTTTATGTGATAGATTATGTTTATAGACTTACATATGTTGAACCAGCCTTGCATTATTTTGTGTATATGTTTAAATTCATTTAACAGATACTGCCAGGTGTGGTCTCTCAAGCTTGTAATCTCAGCACTTTGGGAGACTGAAGCAGGATGATTACTTGAGACCAGATGTTCAAGACTGCCCTAGTAGTAGGAAAACCAGAAGAGTATGTGGTGACAGAAGTCATGACTGGAGGGTGGTTTTAAGAAAAAGTCCGGCCAACACTTGTTGCTGTTGAGGACAGGAAAGCACCTCAATCAGGGACCTGAGAGGTCATTGGTGACCACAACAAAAGCAGTTCCAGCAGCATGGTGGGAAGCCAGCCATTGAGATGTTGTCAAGGGGTGACTGGGATTTGAGGAAGAGACAGTACATCAGGAAGTAAACCTGCTCCTGACGGGCTTATCTCACTTTACACGCAGTGCTTGTCTACTTCTAAGAAGGAGAACAGACAATTTTAAATTATTACTGCTCACCTTCTTATCTTACCGGGTGGTAGGGAAGACAGCTCACTTTAAAAAATATGCATTCATAAACATTTTCAGCAGTTGAAAATCAGGGATAGGGGAGTGTAGTTATATATATCAGTATGGTTTTCATCATGCTAGGGGTTTTAATTTTTTTTAGCTTTATAATGTACAGACCTCAGCATACAGTGAATTTCTCTTAATGCCTGACCTGCTCGTATTTCTTCTTGTATGGAGAATGCTTTAAGTTGAATAACATCACAGCCCCCTCTTGTGGACTTGTGAGCTAGTTCAAGTGGGCTCTTTGCAACAGTGGTGTGTTGTCTACACCTCTCTTAGGAAGTCTGCAAAGGCATTTCTAACTTACTGGCTATGATATATAGAGACAAAAAATCTAAATGTCGGGCCCCTTTGTTGTATTGTTGTTTTGCTGACAATTTCAGAAATTATTTTAAAGCCCTAAATTTCTGGGCTAAATAAATAAAACACTGCTGTAACACATTTGTTTCAACGGGTCAGTGTTTGCAACCTGTCATCACTGCACAGCCTTAGCAATGATTTAAGCCTATGATAAATTGTTTAAATATCTTCTTAAAAATATTTGATTCTTCATTATTTTAGGAGTTTAATAACACACATTAGACCCAGGGAAGCTCTAGAAAGATGTTTTAGACTGGAAGAGCAGAGCAATTTAGCAGATGTTTCTTTCTAAGGAAAATTTCTGTGGTATCAATTTTACAACATTAAAATAATTTAAACACATATACATATTTTAAAGCAGATCAGTTCAGCCCTATTTATCCATGGGGAAATATCTGGATGTGTTTTAAAAACAGTACATGTGTGATAGTTCAAACATTCTTTTATATTGTAGAGAATTGCATTCTGAGATCATTATATCATTATGGACAGGTTTCTGAGAGGGCAGCCCCTTCCTATTATTAAGGAAGATTCTTTAGCTTGAACTCTAGCTCTGTTAGTTTGTAAAGTTCTTCTTGGATTTGATCCAAGGGTCTTCATTTCTCAGCCACTGCTAGCCAGGGGCAACCCTACTCTGACTCCAGAAGCTTGGGAGAGGGAGTGTCTATGCCTCCCACCCCTTGGAGTATAGAAGAGAAGGCAGGAGAGGGAGAGGCATTCCTGGGACATTCTAGGCACCCTTCCTGTGTGGACTGTGCTCCTGGTGATATTGTCTCCAAGGAGTGCTGGCCCTGATACCTTCCTATGGTTATGGGTCCTGTCTCTGCTGATCAGAGGAGCAACCAGCCTCCCAAATCTCTCTTGCACTACCCAGCTTCTTCACCACTGTTCCTGCCCCCCAACCTTCTATCAGGAAAGACTAGCATGAAAGTGGGGTGATGATTAGGGAAAGTTGGTCTGTAAGGTGGTGAGATGGGCTCTGGTCCTCCTATTAAGGGGCGGGACTATCTCTTCCTTCCTGGGGGACAACTGCATCCCTGAGACTTTTAGATCCTTGGGCCTCCTGCCACTGTCAGCTCTGACCCTGATGTCCATGTGCTAACCATGCCCAGTGCACCTGCCCAGTCTTACCCTGTCCCAAGACTGAACTCCCCTCCTCGGGCTAAACTCTGGGTCAGCTCTGAGTATCTAGGTCAAAAATAGGGACCTTTCAGGTCCTCATACCCTCCAGAAGCCAAACTCTTTGTTCTCTTTTGCCATAATTTCACCAGTTGGGGTGATCAGGGTCTTCAGAGTTGCCTCTCTCTGACATCCCAGGCTCTTTCCCCAATATGTCTGCTGGTCATTATTGTTTGGCCTTTCTGTCTGGAAAGTAGCCTTCATCAGGGCAACTGGTTCAAAGCCCACACAAGACTACAACCCCTCCCCCACCCTAATTATGTTACTACCCTCCTATACCTTATGTCTTGCTTTGAAGATAAGATCTAACCCTGCTGACTTCTGGGATCCCAACTTGGCAGTCAGGCAGTCAGCATGGATAGACTGAACTTTTGAAAATTCATACCAGATCATGTTCCTTCCCTGCTCACACACTTGAGAGGCTTTTAAGTGCTGTTAGAATAAGACCCAAACTCCTGCCAGGCCTTTTGAGGCCATGTGTGCCCTTGGGTCTCTTGCATTCTGTCCCTTCTTGACCTATCAGCTTACTCTGTGTGCTCAGGCCCCCTGGGCTTCTTTCCTCCTAGAAGGGGCCTCATTCTTGTAGCCTCAGGAGTGAGGATTCTGCTCTTTCTGCACCCCTGGGATTCTTCTGAGTCGGGTAGGGGAGAGGTGAGCTTTGCAGACTGGATGAAACTCTCCTGGACAAGGGCACATGTGGACAGCTTTCCTATCCTGCCTGCCCTCCTCTTCTCAACCTGGAAAAGCAGGTGGATGGGGAGAGCCCAGATGGGTGATGCGAGGGATGGTGTGCTATTTTTTGATTTAAGGAACACACAAAAAAAGAGTGAAAATCAGAAATGAATTGTTTTGAATATTGGTCACTGCTAGATGCATGCTTCTGAAACTGAAGAAAGAAGTCTGGGCTTCAAATGAGATTTAGGAGGCATCAGCTTATGAGGAGGCAAGCTGAAATTGTGGGTGCATGTCCCATCTTTCAAAGGATGGTGATTATTTTCAAAGGGTATCTGTGTTTCTTCCTGTACTCAGTGATATCTGTCTCCCAGGTGCAGTCAGAAAAAGAACACATAGGAGCAGATCCAGCAAAAGCTCAGAAGATTTCAATTACGTGAAAGCACAAGGAGCTACGATAAGGAGTTTCAGTCTGGAATGGAGATGATCATAGCCAATGATCCCGAGGGTTAGTGGGTGGAGATCATCTCAGATACGAGCATTCCTACTTTAGAAAAGTATTCCTAAGAGAAATAGGCAAACCAGTAGTCATTCCCTAAATATAATCACCCCTTGTCTCTGAAGATGTGTTCATAAGTCATTCTGCAAACCATAACTTTATTCTCAAAAGAGAAAGAACACCAAGAATTGGACTGTCCTGTGAGGATAACAAGCAACCCTAGTGCAGAGACCAAATGTCCCATTTGTTGTAAAGATTGTTCTCTCAAGTTTCATGAGTGTAGTCATTCGTCCATTCAATAATGTTTCCTGAGCACCTGCTCAGTGTTGAAACAGACAAGGATAGAGATTCCTGCCTTTCACTCATGGAGGACACAGGCAAACATGTAAGCAGTGACTTACATGCAGTAAGAAAAGTGTTGCAGTTAAGGCTAACCAGGTTGACTGTGGGAAGTGATAAACTTTTTAAGGCTTCATCCTGAAAAGTTCAGGGCCATACCTTAGCTCAAACTGCCCCCTTACCTGTTATAAATTTCTGTCACTTTAGGAGACAAGCATAGGAGTAAGGAGAAGGCAGGGCTCTGAGGCTGGACCTGACAACCACTCTGACCTGAGGGATACACAGGCAGGGAAGAACCCCAGGGATGGGGAAGGAAGGATGGGTGGCTCTAGATATGCTGAGCTCTTGTTCACAGCAAACTCTGTGTGCAGAGCTGACTTTCAGTGGATCTAGCTTTCATTTCTAGTGGTTTGTTTCCCAGAATTTTAGAGAATCATAAATGTCCAATTATAAAATTTAAAAGATGCATAGAACAATTTTATAATAGTAATACAAAAAAACAGGTTTCTATTTCAAAGATAAATTAATAAATTGAAATTTTAAAAAATATTTTGTCTCATATTTCCTCAGTTTATTGGTTTGAAATGAAGTAATAATAGAAGTGGTTTTAGTAGTTCCAACGACTTCCACTACAGTTTAGTTTTTACCCTGTGTTATCTGTTCTCTTTATGATTAAGGATCTACATAGATCCTTAAAAAATACTTTAGTGGACTAAAAGAAATAGTGTCCACTCAAACTGCTGTTTTAAATTTGCTCTCCCAATTAAATGTTTCGATGTGTCCATATTTTATTTGTAATCTTGTAGTTTGCCCATTCCAGACTGAAACTCCTCATTGTTTCCATTCATCTTAATGAAAATATTTTGGGCTTCTTTTGAGGAAATTAGGAATTGCTCAGTTTACTTATTTATAGCTGCTCTACTTTGGAATGTTTTACCCATGGGGCAGATATTCAGAAAATTGTAACAATTCTGCACGTTGGTCACAAATATTTTACTATCCTACTAGACTTTTTATTCTTTCTTACACTTAGTGATTTCATTACTGATATATTATTTCAGGACAAGTAATAACAGTTGTCAGAGGAAGAAGACTACAGAGGAAGAAAAGTGAAATAATCTGTTAAGTCTAACTTTTAAAAAGATAAGTGTGCCAGTTTTCCATGCTAGGTTTAAGGTAATATGTTTCCTTAAACATGTAGATCCGTGACCAGTTGTATAAGAAGAATCAAGGTGCTTATTAAAAATGCAAACTCCACTGGGCCTGTTCACAAATATACAAATCATAATTCTGAGCCATGGTTTAGGTACATGCATTTAAACACATTTCTTCAGTAATTCTTATTCACACTAAAGTTTGAGAACCGTTGACATTATATTTCTATCGTTAGCTATTATAAAATGAGAAAACTTATTCTTGAGTTTAACTGTAAAGAACAAACATGTATTTTTTTATGCAAATCCAGAAGACCTAATTCAGAAGACCTAATTTCTGTTCCTCACTCTGATTTAATATGTGAACTTAAGTCTCTAAGACATTTAATTTGTCAAGGGTTTGCTTTCTTGCATCTAGAAAATAAAATGGTTAGAATGTTATTAATCTATCGAATATAAACATTTATTTTTATTTCCTTTAGTCGGCTTCTGGACAGCATCAGGAACTGATTCTGCACTGAATCCTGTGATCATGTTAAAGACGTATGTTAAGAAAATTTCCTTACCGTCTTCATACATTATCTCATTGATATTCTATAGAAGGTCAGTATTTGATTCTAGATGTTATTCAGGAAAAGGTGAAATTGCATCTAAAGGTGTTAGAATCTTTAACATTTGGGGGTAAGTGATAATAGCACAGGATCAAATCTTGTTTCTGGCAGGAATCAGTATTGATTTGTGAAAGAGCAGCATGGTGGAATAGAATAAATGTGGACTTCAGAGTCAAGCAGACTAAGATTTCAAGTTCATTTTTATACATATTGGATATGTGACCTGAACACATTAAATTCTACAGGTAACGTATGTTCTAGGCACATGGTAGATAGTTTTTTGTACATCTTCACATGTTCCTCTTATTCATCTTTGTAACTACAGAATTTAAAACATATTAAGTAGCAAATATTTTTGAATACATAGAGTAGATAAATGCTAGTTTACCATCAATTTGTTTAACAAATATTTATTTATTTATTTTATTCATTTTTAATCAATATGTTTTATTTTGACATTGTGGGGTACAGTTAGGGGTTAGGTATACCAATATGTTTCATTCAGGCACCCTTGTTGATAAGGAGTGTCTCCCTGTCCCCAGACAGATATTGACTACCGTTAATTCCACCTTCCTTCCTCCCCCACCCCCATAGTTTCCCACCACTGTCAGTCCTTTTCTTATAGTATTACATGGATGTTCAAGGTCTATATGCCTGTTTTTGTACCAATACCAAGCTGTTTTGATTATTGCAGCTTTATAGTAAAGTTTGAAGTCTGGTAATGTGATACTGCCTGCTTTGTGTTTTTTTTGTGCTGAGGATTGTTCTGGCTATTCTTGGTCATTTGTGTTTCGATATGAATTCCTGTATTGTTTTTTCTAGGTCTGAGAAGAATTTATTTTGATTGATTGATTGATGGATGGATGGATTAACTGAGTTGCAGTGTCATTCTGTTGCCCAGGCTGGAGTGCAGTGGCATGCTCACAGCCACCCCAGCATCGACCTGCTGCAATCCTTCCACCTCAGCCTTCCAAGCAGATGGAACTATAGGCACACACTACCACGCCCAGCTAATTTTTTGATTTCTTGTAGAGATGAAGTCTTGCCAAGTTGCCCAGACTTTTCTCAAACCCGTAGGCTCAGGCCATCCCCTCACTTGGCCTCCCAAAGTGCTGGGATTACAGGCTTGAGTCACTGTGCCTGGCCTTAAGAAATATTTAAAAGTGTCTGCTTAGTGCTAGGCCCTGTTTAGGAGCTGGGATAGAATAAATAAATCCTTTTTTTTTTTTGACAAAGTTTGCATTCTGAAAGCAGCAACTGAACCCTGACATGATACATAACAAAATTACAGTGTATTTTAAAGTTAACAAACATGACTTAGGGAAAGAAGTAGAGCAGGGCAAAGAGGGCTGGGAGTTCTCACAGAAGGGTACGATTCTAAATGGAGTATTCAGGATGTGATTGAGAAGGAGGCATCAGAGGGGAGATTGAAGGAGAAGATGGAATAAACCAGGCATTTAGCTGAGAAAAGGACATTTCTGGTCAAAAGGACAGATGGAGCACAGGGTCTAAAGTATTAATGTTTCTGACTTGTTCAGTGAACAATGAAAAGATCACCTTTGTATGAACTAAAGTGAGTAGAAATAGGAGATGATGTCAGGGTGCTACATAGGTCCCATTGGCATGCATTCTATCTTAAAAGCCTTTATAAAGATTGGCTTTTCCTCGAGAAAATAGGAGCCATTGAGATCCAGGTGCCTGAAGCCAGAATGAACTCCCAGATCTGCAAGAAAGTCAGCAAGTTTGCCTGTGTCCAGTGGTCCACTTCTCTTCTTCTTGCTTTAACTTGTTTTTAAAAAGCAATTATATAAAATATGTATATAATTCAATCATTGGACTTATAAAGTCAGAAAGATACTATATTTTGCAATAACTATACAGGAGGGTTGAGAGCTCAAAGTTGCACTGGTCTCAGGAATTGACTCCAGGTCATAATTTGAATGCACAGAAATAAATAAAGAAAACAAAAATGGAAAATAAGAAGGAAAAATGTATAAATATATAGTTGGTGTACTTTCTTCTCTCAGATTATTTAAAAGAAATAAAATTGTATAAATTGATAACTGGGATAGCAGATTTTTTATTTTGTGATGGATAAATAGAATAACTATAACATAAACAGCAGAAAAAGAGGGGGAAGATATTGAGCTATATAGAAGTGGCATTTCTATAATCCATTGAAATTATATTCATATAAATCTGAATCATATTCTGATAAGTTATATGTAAATTATAAGCACTAAAGCGACCAATAAACAATGACTCAAAAATATAAAAAATTATTAAATAAATTAAACTGATACATGAAAAAAACTAACAATGCAAAATAAAGTATAAAAGAAGAATAAAGTATCCAAAAAGAAATAAGATATATAGAAAAAAAGTAAACTGACACATGCAAATCCAACTATATGAATAACATTAAGTGTAAAATTATTGAATACTAAGTCAAATTGTCAAACTAGATTTAAAAAAAAATAACAAGTTCCAAATATGTTCTTTGCAAGACATACCCTTTGATCCAAAGGCATGACTAGAATGAAAGTAAAAGGATATTTATTTATTTATTTATTTTGAGTCAGAGTCTCACTCTGTCGCTCGGACTGGAGTGCAGTGGCCGCTCCAGGCCACTTGCTGCCGCGACTTGCTGAGCTCCTGCGATCCTTCCGCCTCAGCCTTCCGAGTAGCTGGAATTACAGGTGCGCGCTACCACGCCCGGCAGATTTTTTTTTTTATTATTGTAGAGATGAGGTCTCGCCAAGTTGCCCAGGCGGGCCTCAAACCCGCGGGCTCAGGCAATCCACTCACATCAGACTCCCAAAGCGCGGGATTACAGGCTGAGCCACCAAGCCCGGCTAGGATATTTTTTTAAAGATGTGGTGTACAATTCAGGATTAGGTAGGTATGAGGTCATCATACAGGTCCCTTTGGACCTCACTTCACCTGGTTTGAGATCAGACACCCATACTAGTGTTATGTGCTCACCCTTCCCTCCCCTGGCAGCATTTCGCTACTACCAAACCCTTTCTTATGGTATTAAAATAAGTGTACAGGGTCTGCTTATGAGTGAGAACATGTGGAACTCAGCTTTTTGTTTCTGTAGTAGATAACTGAATGTGATAGACTCTAAATTCATCCAAGTTGCTGCAAAGCCCATGATTTTTTCCTTCTTTGTTACTGCATAATACTCCATCATGTATATGTACCACATTTTTTTTTATTCAGTCCACTTTGGATGGGCAGCACAGTTGGTTCCATGTTTTTGCTACTGTGAATAATGCTGCAATAAAAATGCGTGTGCATGTATTTTGTTAAAGAATGATTTGAGTTCCTCCAGGTATACTCCTAGAAGGAGGATTGCTGGGTCATATGGAAGGTTGATTTTTATTTATTTATTTTATTTTTTATTATTATAAAGATGTGGGGTACAATTCAGGCTTAGGTATACAAATGTTGATTATGCAGGTACCTTTGTTGATGAGATATGCCCTTCCCTCCCCTAGCAGTTTCCCTCAACTGCCAATGCCACCCTCCCTCCCCTGACAGTTTCCCACTAGGGATTCCAAGTTTGCCAATCCCTTTCTTATAGTATTATAATAATTGTTCAAGGTCCACTTATGAGTGAAAACATATGGTACTCTCTTCTTTGTTTCTGTGATAGATCGACTCTAAATCCATTAAAGTTGCTGTGAAGTCCATATGTTTGACCTTCTTTATGGCTACATAATATTCCATTGTGTATGTGTATCACATTTTTTTATTCAGTCCAGCTTCGATGGGCAACATGGTTGGTTCCATTTTTTTGCTATTGTGAATAGAACTGCAACAAACATTCAGGTGCAGGTATCTTTTTTGTAGAATGATTTGAGTTCCTCTGGGTATATCCCCAATAGGGAAATGGCTGAGTCATATGGAAGGTCAATTTCTAGTTCTTTCAGAAATCGCCACACTGTCTTCCGAAGAGGTTGCACTAGTTTGCACTCCCACCAGCAGCATGGAAGCGTTCCTTTCTCTCACATCCTCGCCAGCATCTGTTGTTTGTTTTATTAATGATGACCATTCTTTCTGGGGTTAGATGGTATCTCAATGTGGTTTTGATTTGCATTTCTCTGATGATGAGTGAAGCTGAGCACTTTTTCATGTGTCTGTGGTTGCCCATATATCTTCTTTGGAGAAGTGTCTATTCATGTGTTTTGCCCATTTTTTAATGGGTTGTTTGTTTTTTTGGCCCGTTTGAGTTCTTTATAGATCCTAGATGTTAGGTCTTTGTCAAATATACAGTTGGCAAACATTTTTTTCCCATTCTGTGGGCTGTCTCCATGCTCTCTTGATGGTTTCCTTTGCTTTGCAGAAGCTAGTCAGTTTGATGAGGTCCTATTTATCTATCTTATTTCTTAAAGTATGGGCATTCAGGGCTCTGAAGAGGAATTGGTTGCCAGTTCCAATTTCCATAAAGGTGTCTCCTGCATTTTCTAAGATTCTTATAGTTTGAGGTTTTATGTTTACATCTTTGATCCATTTAGAGTTAATTTTTGTGTATGGTGATAGGTAGGGGTCCTGTTTCAATCTTCTGCATGTGATCGGCCAGTTTCCCCCGTACCGTTTACTGAATAGGTTCTCCTTTTCCTAGTGGTTGTTGTTGGAGGCTTTGTCAAAGATGGGTTGGTTGAGAAATTGAGGCTTTGATTCCGGAATCTCTATCCTGTTCCATTGGTCTATGTTCCTCTTCTTGTACCAATACCAGGCTGTTTTTATTACTGTAGCCTTATAGGAAAGTTTGAGGTCTGGAAGTGTGATGCTCCCACCTTTGCTTCTTTTGCTAAGGGTTGTTTTGTCTATTTGTAGTCTTTTGTGTTTCCATATGAATATCTGTATTGTTTCCAGGTCTGAAAAGAATGATTTAATGGATATTGTGTTGAATCTGTAGATTGCCTTTGATAGGATGGACATCTTGACAGTGTTGACTCTTCCAACCCATGAGCATGGACTATTTCTCCATTTGTTTGTGTCTTTTTTGATTTCTTGAGCAATGTTTTGTAGTTTTCGTTGTAAAGGTCTTTCACTTCTCTGGTTGGGAAGATGCTGAGGTATTTCACATTTTGTGTATGTGGCTATTGTGAACATGATTGTGATTTTTTTGTGTGTGTTCTCTGCTTGCTATTGGTGTATAAGGAAAGTGACTATCTTTTGCACATTTGTTTTGTACCCTGAGATTTTGCCAAAGTCCTCTATCAATGCAAGGAGTGTTTTGAGAGATTCCCTTGGGTTTTCAAGTTGTAGGATCATATTGTCCACAAAGAGGAATAACTTCCTCTTTTCCTATTTGGATACCCTTGATTTCTTTCTCTTGTCTGATTGTTCTAACTAGGACTTTCAATACCATGTTGAACTGGAAGGATGAGAGTGGACAGTCTTGTCTTGTTCCAGTTTTCAGGGAAAATGCTTCCAATTTCTGTCCGTTTAGCAATATGTTGACTGTGGGTTTATCATAGATGGCTCTTACTATTTTGTGGTATGTTCCCTCTTTGCCTAGGTGTTCCAGGGTTTTTATCAGGGATGCTGGATTTTATTGAAAGCTTTTTCTGTGTCTAATGATATAATCATATAGTTCTTGTTTTTACATCTATTAATGTATTTTATTATATTTATAGCCTTTTGGATGTTGAACCAGCCCTGCATCCCAGGGATGAAGCCTGCTTGGTCAAGGTAGATGATTTTTGAGACGTGTTGTTGGATCCGATTTGCTAGAATCTTGTTGAGAATTTTTGCATCTATGTTCATCAGGGATATTGACCTGTAATTCTCTTTCTTTGTTGGATCTTTACATGGTTTGGGTATTAGTGTGATGTTAGCTTCATAAGATGATTTGTGGAAAGTTCCATCTTTCTTGATTGCCTGGAATACTTTCAATAGGATTGGTATCAGCTCCTCCTTGTATGTTTTGTAGAATTCTACTGGAAAGCTGTGTGGTCCAGAGCATTTTTTTATAGGTTGTTTTCTTGCGACAGAGTTAATTTCCTGGGTTGTTATTGGTCTATTTAGAGCCTGAATATCTTCTTGTTTCAACCTTGAGAGGTTATGTGATGTCAGAAAGTTCTCCATTTCATTTAGGTTATCGAGTTTGGTTCCATACTAGTGTACAAAGTAATCTCTGATTATCTTTTGCATTTATTCAGGTAAGTTGTGACTTGATCACAACTGATAAAAGGATCTAAACATTCAAACATAACCTTGTGAAAGCTAGCGTGGCAGTACTAAAATCAGAAAAAAATGCATTAAAACAAAAGAAAGTTGGTTGCTGGAGGTAAAAATGGATAGCTAATAATGATAAAAGTGCCCATTCATTAGGAATATATATAATTATAACATATATGAAACTAGGAATAGCTACAAAAATACACCACAGTACCATTAACAGGCCAGGCATAATGGATATCTATAGAGTAGTTCATCCAGCAATAGAATAAAAAAAAAATTCACATAGACAGAATATAAATATAAAATAACAAATTGTAAAATGTGTACTGTGTACTCTCATATCCAAAGGAATCAAACTAGAACTTAAAAACAAACAAAAAAAACCCTGGACAATCCCATGACACATGGAGATTTAAAAAAATGCACTTGTATGTAAAATATAGGTCAAAGAACACATTGCAAGAGAAATTTTTAAATCAGTAAGAGGGTGTACTGTGCTGCCAACACTTGAATTGTTGTCATCCTCGCAATAGTCTGGTGGGAACTGAACTGCATCATTGCAGAGAAAGCATAGCATGTCCAGTGTGACTGAGCAATAAGACTAGATAAAATTCTGCCAATTTGACTAAGAAAACAATAGCAATAAAGTCACATCCAAAAGAATGAAACATCAGAAAGGGATATAGGAAAAAGAAGTGAAAACAAAAAAAAAGACAAATTTTTTTTAAATAAAGTGTAAACTTTAATAAACTTTTTGCCAAAAGAGAAGCAATTTGTCAATAAGTATGTAATATATGCTTACTATTAAACATTAGAGAAACACAAATCAAAACCCCAAGATGGCACTTCACTTCCAGTGGAGTGACTCTAATCCAGCAATAGACAATAATTGCTGTCAGAGATGTGAAGACTATGAAAAGCTTACACATTGTATAACAGTGAAGCCAGTTAAAATACAAGGAGGCAGTTCCTCATAATGTTGTATATGGAATCCAGAAGTTCCACTCCCAGTTACATGCCTGAAAGATACGAAAACCTATCCAAACAAGGGCTCACTTCAGCACCATTCATGATTAAAACTACTCCAGAACCTTCCAGTGAGTAGAATAAAAAACCCCGTGCGGTACGTCTTTATAAGAGAACACTATTGGGCAATCAAAATGAACACATGCCACAACGAGAAAATAAATTTTAAAAAATTAGACAGAAGGAAGCCAGAACAAAAGACCACATTGTGTAGGATTCTCATGACAAAGCGCATGCAGGAAAGGGAAATCTGCAGAGACAGAGACTATACTACAAGTGTTTCAGGGACGGAGGGGAGTAGGGAGTGACTGCAGACAGCATGAAGTTTGGGGAATGAATGGACATGATTTTAATTTCACTGTGATTAAAATTCCATACCTATAAATACATCTCAAAGTCCTGGCAGTCCACTTATGATGTGTGATCCTTGGGGCTCAGAAGTTTGGGACCTGAGTTTATGGTTTAAGGGAGGCATCCAAAGCCAAAGAAACACATCCTGGGCATTCAGGGAGAAGCTTCAGTCCACACCACCACCTGTACCACTGCGGCCCAAAGTTGTCTATATGGTGCAAGTATCTTCTCACAATTGGATATGTCTTTCAACTCTTGCTTTACTGTAAACGTCTGTCACACAGAAGTTTTGAATTTCTTATATGGTTGTATTCATCCGCTTTTTAAAAGGTAAATGCAAAGGCCTAACATCCAGGACCTATAAGGAACTCAAATGAATAGGAAAAACAAACAAACAAATAATCTCATTAAAAAGCAGGCAAAGGACACTTTTCAAAGGAAGACATCCAAGCAGCCAACAGACATATGAAAAAATGCTCGACTTCACTAATCATCAGAGAAATGCAAATCAAAATTACAATGAGATACCACCTCATACCATTCAGGATGTCTATCATTAAAAAAATAAAAAACCAACAGGTGTTGGTAAGGCTGCAGAGAAAAGGGAACACTTCTACACTGTTGGTAGAAATATAAGTTAGCTCAACTTCTATGGGAAACAGTGTGGTGTTTTCTCAAAGAATAAAAATTGAGCTACCATATGATCCAGGAATCCCACTTCCAGGAATATACCCAGAAGAACATAAATAACTCTACCAAGAAGACGCATGCATACGTTCATTGCAGTGCTATTTACAATAGCAAAAATATGGAACCAACCCAGATGTCCCTCAAAAGTGGACTGGATAAAGAAAATGTGGTATCTATGCACAATGGAATACTATGCAGTCACGAAGAAGAATAAAATCATGTCCTCTGCAGTAACATGGATGCAGCTGGAGACCATAATTCTAAGTCATCTATCACAGAAACAAAAAACTGAAATACTACATGTTCTCACTCATATGTGGGCCCTAAATGGGCACATGAGCACAAAGGCTCAACTGACAAAGGTATAAAAGAAAAACTGACGCTGGTCACTACTGGGGGGTAAGGTAGAGAAAGGAAAGGGATAAGCGGCACACAACCACCCTATGGATACCATGTCCACGACCAACCCAAGCCTCATCTGCATGTAATTTATTTATGTAACAAATCCTTACAAGTACCCTACAACTCTAAAATAAAAAATTTTTGAAAGAATAGGCACAAAGGGAGGCCCAGGCCCAAACTTTACCTGTACAATGACCACTTGTATACCTAATCCCGAATTGTACCCCACATCTTTAAAATGAAAAAAATAAACTAAATAAATAAAAGAATAGGCACAATACATCAAAAATTCCTACAAACTATGTTAAAAGATGATCCAATAGATAAATAAGCAAAGGTTGTTAACAGGAAATTACAGAAGAGGTGTTTAAAATTGCCAGCCTTGCCTTGCACCATATAAAAAATTATAATAGATCAAAGATTGCCCTATATTTAAGAACTAAACTCTGAGACTCAGAAAAAAAAAACCAGAAAATCTTTATGACGCTCTATTTGGAAGAGATTTATTGGATAAGACACCAAAAACATAGACAACAAAAGTAAAAATAGATACACTGAATTTTATCAGTATTTAAAACATTTGTGCATCAAAGAGTGAAAATGCAACTCACAGAATGAAATAAAATATTTATAAATTATATACATGATAAAAGATTGATATCCAGACTATATAAAAAAGTTCAACTGAATAAACAACCCATTTCAAAATGGGACTTGGATAAACATTACTCCAAAGAAAATATTCTAATGGCCAATAAGCACATCATTAGTCATTAGGGAAATGCAAATCCAAAACCATACTCATTAGGGTGACTATTACAATTTTTAAAAAATAATTTCTGAGTGGTGTCTTACTCTGTTGCCCAGGCTGGAGTGCAGTGGCGGATCATAGCCCAGTGCAGCCTTGACTTCCTGGGCTCAGGTAACTCTTACATCTGAACCTCTCAAGTGGCTGGGACTACAGGTGCATGCCCCAATGCCCACCTAACTTTTAAAAATTTTTTTGCAGAGATGAGGTCTTACTATATTGCCTAGGCTCATCTCGATTGCCTGGGCTCAAGCTGTTCTCCTGCCCCATCTTCCCAAAGTGTTAGGATTACAGGCATGAGCCACGATGCCCAGATAATATAATTTTAAAAATAGAAGGAAATAACAGTGCCTTTCAGGATGTGGAGAAATTGGAACTTTTGTGCATTATTGATGTGAGTGTAAAATGGTATGGCTGTCATAGTAAACAGCTTGGTAACTCCTCAAAAAGCTACACATAGAATTACCTGTAGAATCCAGCAATTCCACTCCTACATAAATACCTAACAGAATTGAAAGGCTGGGACTCAAACATACTTAAACACCAGTGTTTTTAGAAGTTATTCACAAACGAAGTAGAAACAGGTGTCCATCAATAGATGGTAGGATAAATACAATGTGGCACATACACATACAGTACAACACTATTCAGCCTTCAGGGAGGGAAATTCTGACACATTCTATAGCATGGAGGAACCTTGAGAACGTTGTACAACATGACCTGTATGAGGCACCTAAATGGACAAATTCATAGAGACAGAAAGTGGAATAGTGTTTACCCAGGGGAAGGGCAGATGGGGAGTTATTGCTTTATGGGTAGAGAGTTTCTGTTGGCAAAATGGAAAAGTTCTGGAGATGAGTGGTGGTGAGAGTTGCACAAAAATGTGAATGTGTTAATGCCACTGCATTATTCACTTAAAATTGTTAAAGTGGTGTGTATTTTTAACAGGATAAAAACAATGCAAATGTTTTTTTTAACTTTGAAATGGCTGCCAGTTACATATTAAAAATTAAGATTAAAATGAGATCTTATCTCACCCTTAAGATTTGTGACAACAGTTGCATGTGGAAAACACAGCTGGTGGGAGTGGGAATTGGCACTGCTAGAGTGAAGGTCAGTTTAGCAGAATCTGTTGGAAGTTGCTTATCTTTTGTATTAGCATCAAGATTTTCTCAGTTGAATAAAACAGCATGTTGCAAAAAATACAGTATCTTTTTTCTAAATCATCAGTAATCTATGTATATGTATTTATAAATGCATAGAAAAGTTCTGAAAGGGTACATGATGCAAACTACTCATGAACTTAAAAATTTAATGAAAACCATAGTAAGATTTATAGCAGTTGTTGTCACTAGGCTACCAAATGACTTTTGTTTACTACACTTGCTCACTGTTTTCCTTTGTAGCCCACTCCATGTCTCCTGTATAAAGCTATCACTAAAGAATTGAAAGAGAAGGCTGCCTTTAATGTAGGAGTAGTGTGCACTTCACATGTTCACATGTCCTGTTCAGTATAACAGCAACTGTCAAAGCACCATAGGAAGTAAATAATCAGAAGTGCAATTATTACCAGTATCTCTTTAGATCTTACTGTATATTGAAAAGGTTTTTTTGACACACCATAAAAATGTAATAAATAGTCAGAAATAAGTAGTCACTTTGGATTATGCTCTCTAGGATGGCTTGAAAGGGTACCTATAAGAGTTCCATGATCATACTTTAAACCTTAAAAACTTTGGTTATAATCCATTCTCTAAGTCTAGTCTTTGGTAGGTTCCTCCCCCTTCTGGTAAAAATTGGAAATAGATGTAAAAATTTTAATTAGAAATCATGAAGACCCGCCTGGGCAGCGAGACCTCATCTCTACAATAAATAAAAAAATCAGCCGAGCGTGGTAGCGCATGCCTGTAATTCCGGCTACTTGGAAGGCTGAGGTGTAAGGATCACTGGAGCCCAGCAGGTCAAGGCTGCAGTGGCCAGGAGCGGCCACTGCACTCCAGTCTGGGCGACAGAGTGAGACTCCAACTCAAAAAAAAAAAAAAAAAGAAAGCATGAAGAGAAAGAAAGGTTGTATCTCTTAAAGCAAATATGCACAATTTATAATTGAAGGGTAACATATCTATGGCAAACCAAATAATTTGTTAGAGAACTATGAGTCATAAAGATGTCAACTAGGTGAGGGAACATTTAAAATATCTTAGGAAGAAATCAGCAAACATCCTTAAAAAGAGCATAGGCACATACACAAAATAAAAATGCTACAACCGAAACTAGATACTATTCTATTACCAAAGACTGATTATGACAATACATTTAAAGTAACTGAGATTTCTTGAATGCTTGGAAAAGTTTGCATTGAAGGAATGAGAGTGGGCTGCTATTCTTGTTTTTACCTTTGGTTTTCCCATGCCACATGTTTTCATTCTGTATGATATTCTTAAAGAGCAGAAGAACCAATTGAAACGACTTTGTATGAAAAACACTACATTTACTCTTATGTAAACTCATTTTTTGTCTTTAACTATTTTCAAAGATCCAAATTTTCTGCTTCTGTTTGATGCCAAGCTATATAAACAGCTGAATAAGTATATTAGCCTCACATCCTAACAAGTCAGATTCTGGCCTAAAAGGTAGCAAACAAACGTGTTAATTATAATTATATATCTGCATATAAAAAGCACATTCACTGGTTGCTTACTTGTTCTGAACAGTAATCTTCTTGCCTTTGGGTATGAAAAAGTGGTTGAGTATTTTTATAGGATTATTTAAAATAAATTGAATTAAGCTTGTCTCTAAACTACACAGTGCTACTTAAATTTATGAATACAGCATTAAATGAGCTATCCAATGTTTCCCTTGACTATTATACTGATGGAGTCCTAAGGCCTAGAGTTTGAAAGAAAGCACACATGCACATGCACCGGGACCTGTGTTGCAGAATCCACTCACCAACTGGCATCTAGTCAACAAATGTGTGTTGATGCCATTTTGGTGCCAAGTGCCATTTTGTCTTAGGGCTACTGAGATGATAAATACAACAAAATTCCTCTCCCGGAGAAGATCATGTTCTAGTAGAGGGGAGGGATAATAAACAGTATGATATTATAGAAGATGCTGAGTGTTGTGGCACTCCAAACAAAGAGGAGGGGCAGCCAGCCTACACTTATAAAACTTCTACTTTCCATGATATTTTAATGATAAAACCTCTCAGAATAGCATTTTATGTTTGGAATAATTATTAAACTAAGTCAGTTGTTAGCTTCCAATTATACAAGTAGATTAAGGTATGTAATATACAACATATTTAAATAACCTGTAACTGCTTCTGAAGGGCATTTGTGTGGGTGTGTCTCTTGGAGGTTCCTGCAGCAAATAAAAACTAGTATAATTATAGGAAGCTGAAGACCTCCAGGAAAAAAGGTTTAGTTTTCCCATCATTGCTCTTATCCTTACTTCACTCAGTTTTCCACGCTGTGTTATATTTTTTAAATTTTGTTTTGTTTATATTTCCTTTGTTTTTAAAGCTAAAGGGAGCCTTGCAGGTTCTCCAGTCTGTTTTTTCATAACTAGTCAGGAGTGCCAGAATCACACATAGAACTTTTACAAATTGAACATAGGATTAGGCCTCTTCAGGTTCATTAGATCTGGTTTGAGACCCAGATATTTGCATTGTTTTTTCTTTAACTGCAGAGGTTATTCTGATGAGCAACCTGTTGAGAACTAATACTCAAGGAACAGGATAGAGATTCTAGAAGCAAAATCTCAATTTTTCAACCAACTCATCTTTGACAAAGCCTCCTCCATCAACCACTAGGGAGAGGAGAACCTATTCAGTAAATGGTGCTGGGAAAACTGACCACGTGCAGAAGATTAAAACAAGACCCCTACCTATCACCATACACAAAAATCAACTCTAAATGGACCAAAGAACTAAACATAAAGACTCAGACTATAAGAACCTTAAAAAATGCAAGAGATACCCTTATGGAAATTGGAACTGGCATCCAATTCCTGATCAAGACCCCAAGTGTCCATCCATAAGAGATAAGATAGACAAGTGGGACCTCATTCAAACTGACAAGCTTTGCAAAGCCAAAGAAACCATCTAGAGAGTGGGGAGACAGCCCACAGACTGTCAAAATTCAAACTTTCAATAGAGAAATATTGGCCTTTAGAGATGGCACTTGTTCATTGGTCCCATAAGTATTCAGTAGGATCAACTATTTTCCACACGACTTATCTATCCTCTCTCACAAAACTCGAAAGAAGTTTATCCTCAGGGTAAGTAAAACTATCACATAGAAAGTAAAGATGTTTAGTTTTTATGACACTGTTTCTTGATGGTCTTGTATATTAGTTTTCTCTTTTGGGGTGTTTGCTTGTCTTAAATGACACCACTGAAATATTTTTAAGCCCTTCTGTTTAGGACGGATGTGGCAACATTAAAACAAAGTTAAAAACAGCTTGTACCTCCTACTCCAACTTACTTTTACCTGTTATTCAATACAGCATAAAATCTACAGAAATAACAGTGAGGATAATTTCAGAAGGATATTGTACTAATTTAATTGTGCAGTAAGTAAAAACATAGAACTTGTTTCATTCTGAACATTAATCAAGATGTTCCAAAATTTTATGTGAAAGAAACTTTAAAAGGATGTGATCTGGAGAAAACAGATAATATAGCCTATGATTGATGAATGTCCCATCAAATATAATCACTAACAGCAGAATTTTCACAAGGTAAGCATTTTTTAAAAAAATTTTATTCAAATTTCTGTATATCTGTTGATGAATTCAGAATAGCAAAGCTGAAAATAATAGGCAATCTGCTAGACTCAAGGATCCTCCTTTAAAGTGTATGCCTTACAAAAAATGAAAATGTCTTAGGCCTTCTGAGTTGATCATGGTTAATCAGCACACTCTTGACATGGACTTAAAACAGTTATGAGACTTATCCGAGTTGTTTTGGCCATTATAGTAGTGTTGTAAAAATACTTCTTAATAAACTTGTTAGTACTGTATATATGGGCTTGAAAATTTTCATGAAGTGGGTATATATGGAAAATTAAAGATGCTTTGGCAATGTTTAGAACAGTGTTGTAAGAAAATATGTATGAAAAGGACAAAATTATGAACTTCACAGCAACTTGGGTGAACTTGGAGTCTGTAATACTGAGTGATCTATCACAGAAACAAAGAACTGAGTACTACATGTTCTCACTCATAAGCGGACCTTGAACAATTATCATAATACTATAAGAAAAGGATTGGCAGTAGCAGGAAACTGCTGGGGGAGGAGGTGGGATTGACAGTCGTGGGAATCTGCCAGTGGCGGCGGCGGGGGGGGGCACCTCATCAACAAGGGTACCTGCCTAATGAACATTTGAATACCTAACCCTGAACTGTACCCCACATCTTTAAAATAAATAATAATAATAAAATATGTGTGAAAATCTTATGATAGTCTAGTCTGAATGTTGTCACCCGAGGGTCTATGCTTTCATACTCTATTTCATCCTTTAAAGTCATTGTATTAATAGAACTTCACAATATGAAAATATCAGTTCTTATTTCCTTGTTGGTGAACATTCATTTTGTTTCTAGTTTTGTGCTAAAACAAAGCAAGCATGATGCTATTATGATAAGTTTTTAATATTTCTATTTACATATATCAGAGTTTCTTTAAGGGAATATACCTAAAGAGGACTTACTGGGTCATGAAGTGTTTGTATCTTTACAAACATACTATGTAATGCCCAGTCACCTTCCAGTGTAGTCATATCAATTTATTCTCCATGAGAAATGTGAAATAAATGTTTCCATAATATTTGGTATTGTCATACTTAAATTTTACAATATGGCACATTTAAAATGATATCTTTTTTTAATTTTCCTAATTACTAATTAGGCATTCAAATTTCTTCTGTGAAATATATTTTTATGTCTTTTGTACATTTTTCTATTGGGTAGTTTTTAATTTATGTAGTTCTTTAAAATATTCTGGTTTCTAATACTTTAGACATAATTGTCTGTTTTTATAATTTTAGAAATCATCTATTTCTTCATATCAAAGATATCTATGTTTTCATATCATACTTGTAAAGACAAATATATATACAAAAGTTCAATCTACCTTAGCCTAGCAAGTTTAATAAAGTAGTATATCCAGTATCTTAATTTTTTTCACCTATACTCTCTTTTCATATTTATTAATTTGGTATTTCACTCCAATGGAATATCTAAGTAGCAAAAAATAGCATAGGTTGTTTTTTTAAATGCCTATTACAAAATTGAGGATAAACTTTCACTGGCTTCATATCCTGTCTATATAAGTAACTGTGTTATAGGTAGAGTCAATCTTGCCATGAAACTATAAATATTTAGAGAATATCAAATGGAGATTTATAATAAACTTAGAAAAGTGAATCTCTATTATTTACAATTACTAAAATATCTGAAGATATTTTTTGAATACCATCTGGGTTCTTTTACAATAGGATTACTCTGAAAGTAGTTCTAACATACTTAAAACGTCATTTTGGCTTGCAAGATAGATATATGACTTTTAGGAAATTATGTTATTCATTATTGTATCATAGAAAAACAGTATACACGTCAAATATCAAGCCAGCATGTGATTATACCTAATTCATGGGTGCAGGCGCTAAATATCTGCTATGGCCTATGTGGCTGCATTGAGGATTCTGAGAGAGAGCAGTGAGAGATTAAGAAAGACACAGACACAAAGACATAAAGAAAAGCTGGGGCCAAGTGGGACACTTTCCACTGGTGGAAGAGAAGTGGCCCCAAACTAGCTCAGCATGTTTATTTTTTAATCAAGCACAAGAGACTTCCAGCAAGATGACGACAGGGCAGCTTGGTCTGTGAGACACCCCATGAAAGAGAACACACATAAAGACTCTAGCTCTCTCCTGCGGACTGCAGTGCCCATCGTTGGCAGCCTGCTCTTCACATGGAGCTCAGCCGCCACCACCATGCAAATATCACAGTGGTCTGAGCCACCACTGCAGTCACAGATGCCGCTGCCACAGCCATCACAACACCCATGCCTGAGGCAACCCACGACTTCTGATCATGAAGCCCCCACAAGCACGATCTACTGAGATTGCTGCTGCCACCGCCACTGCCACTGCCACCACCACGCCACACCCCTCTCCCGGAGCCAGGCTCATGGAGCTCCTTCCATATACTGGGAGATGACTGCTGCCACTGCAGCAGTATAGAGGTTGGTTAGCTTATATGTTCGCATCATTGTATGTTTTAGTTTTTTCATATGGTTTTGGTTAGTTTGTAGTCGTGGTTACTGTTTTTCTTCTTATTTGTTTCAGTCTTTGTGTCTCTTTTCAATTGTTGATCTGTACCCTCATCTATTTTCCCTCTTAGTCCTCTCTCTCTCCACCCCCCTCTTCCCCCCACTGCCTGCTCCATTCTCTTCCCTCTGTTAACCTCATTTTGCTTTCAGGGAGTAAACCTACAACCCCACTGCATGGACAGATTCCAGTGGGAAGCGGGTTTCAGATTATCCATACACCTGTCAGCAGATACCAAGATAGATCTTGAATCACAGCTCCCCCCTTAGTTAAATCTCAAAACTGCAAAAAGGACCACCCCTAACCTACAGTCCAACTCCAGAATTGAACAAAGCAAGAGGATATAAATAAGGAAGAATAGGAGATTGAACAAACAGAAGTAAAAGCAACCCCTCCACCCATGAATAACAGAATTAAAGAAGACAGGGAAGTGGAGGGAAGGAAAAAGTAGGGAGGAAAAATCTGCACAAATGAAGAAAAACCAAAAGAAGAATATAGGTCTCACACAGGCCCCTGGGGGTCAGACACTGAGAAAATAAACTTTGAAACACAAACAATGAAGAGACCCCAGAATGACTGGTCATGTACAACAAACCAAGACATCAAGACATTAATAGAGAGAATAAAAAAAAATTGAGGTGAGACGAGAGGAAAATAGGAAGGAGCTGATGACAGAAATAACAGCAGTAAAGAATATTGTGATGAAAATAAATAACAAACTAATTGGCGTTGAAAGCAGAATTAGTCAAGCAGAAGAAAGGATCTCAGAGCTTGAAGACCAAAATACAGAACTAACCCAAACTGTCAAAACATAGAAAAGAAGCTTAAAAAGACAGAACAAAACCTTCAAGAGATGAATGATTACTTCAAGCAGCCCAACCTAAGAGTAATTGGCCTTCCTGAGGCAGAGAGAGAGACAGAGGCCACACTGGAACAAACATTTTATGAAATCATTCAAGAAAACTTCCCTGATCTCATCAGTGATGCAAAAATTCAAACACAAGAGATTCAGAGAACCCCTGCAAGACAAGAAATGAGAAGGCCAACTTCCAGACACCTAATAATTCACCTAAACAAAGTATATATAAAAGAAAAAATCCTAAAGGCAGCAAGAGAAAAAGGTCAGACTACCTACCTGGGAAGACCAATTAGAATAGCAGCAGATGCCAGGCTCGATGGCTCAGCCTGTAATCCCGTGCCTTTGGGAGGCTGAGGTGAGTGGATTGCCTGAGCCCGCGGGTCCGAGACCCACCTGGGCAGCAAGACCTCATCTCTACAATAAATCAAAAAATCAGCCGGGCGTAGTGGCGCGCGCCTGTAATTCCGGCTACACGGAAGGCTGAGGAGGAAGGATCGCCGGAGCCCAGCGGGTCGAGGCTGTGGTGACCAGGAGCAGCCACTGCACTCCAGTCTGGGTGACAGAGTGAGACTCCAACTCAAAAAAAAAAAAAAAAACAGAATAGCAGCAGATTTATCTACAGAAACCCTCCAGGCTAGGAGAGCTTAGAGCCCTACCTTCAAAGTTCTAAAAGATAAACAATTTCAATTGAGAATAACCTATCCAGCCAAGCTAAGTTTCATCAGTGAGGGAGAATTGAAATCTTTCCCAGGTATCCAATCCCTAAGAACCTACGCTGCCACCAGACTACCTCTACAGGAAACACTTAAGAAAGTACTGAACACAGAAGAAAAGGAAAAAAGAACAACAATGTTCTTCACAAGAGTATAGGCAAAAGATTAAAAACACACATGAACCAACTCCAAAACCAAAAGAAAGACAAAAAAAAAAAAAAACAGGAACAGCAACAACAACTCTGTAAGAAACTTATGATAGGGATCAACTCTCACATTTCAATAATTAGCCTGAATGTGAATGAACTAAATGCACCACTGAAAAGACATAGAATGGCAAAATGGATAAAATATCGCCAGGCAACCATTTATTGCCTTCAAGAGATTCACCTCACTAGAAAGGACACTCACAGACTCAAAGTAAGAGGATGGGAAACAAATTTTCAGGCAAATGGAATACAAAAGAAAGGAGGAGTCGCAATCTTAATCTCAGACAAAATACCCTTTAAGGTATCAAAGATTAAAAAATATACAGAATGCCACTACATAATGATAAAAGTTTCAGTCCATCAACAAGAAATATCTATCCTAAACATCTATGTACCCAACATATAAGCGCCAACTTTCATAAAGCAGCTTCTAGGTAAACTCAAAAAAGATATTGACTCTAACACTATCATAGCTGGAGACTTCAATACACCACTCACAACCCTAGACAAATCATCAGGACAAAAAATTAGCAATGAGATCTGGAACCTCAATGTGACTCTTAACCAAATGGATTTAATTGATACCTACAGAACACTCCATCCAACAACCACAGAATATACATTCTACACATCACTGCATGGAATGTACTCTATGATTGACCATGTACTAGGCCATAAATCAAATATAAGCAAATTTAAAAAGATCGAAATTTTGCCATGCAACTTCTCAGACCACAGTGGAATAAAAATAAACATCAACACCAACAAGTTTCCCCCAAAACCCACAAAGACATGGACACTAAAGAGCATGATGCTAAACAACTCCTGGGTTAATGATGAATCAAAACAGAGATTAAAAGATACCTGGACACCAACGAAAATGAAGAAACATCTTACCAAAATCTCTGGGATGCCATGAAAGCTGTAGTAAGAGAGGAATTCATATCTCTACAAACGCACATGAAGAAAATGGAAGGATCACAAATTAACAGCCTAACAAGTCACCTAAGGAAGCTGGAAAAGCAAGACCACCAAAACCCTAACTTCAGCAGAAGAATCCAGATCACCAAAATAAAAGCCCAAATCCAGGACATAGATGACAAAAAGATAATACAAAAAAAATCAATGAAACAAAAAGCTGGTTCCTTGAAAGGATAAACAAGATCGATGGTCTCCTAGCTAGAGTGACCAAGAAAAAAAGAGAAATAGCCCAAATAAACACAATCAGAAACACAAAAGATGAGGTCACACCTGACCTTGAAGAAATACAAAAGATCATTAAAGACTACTATGTATACTTGTATGGAAACAAACTTGAAAACCTTAAGGAAATGGAGGACTTTCTGACATCACACAACCTGCCTAGGTTGACACAAGAAGAAATTGAGACCCTAAATAGACCAATAACAATCAAGGAAATTGACTATGTAATAAGAAAATTACCTACAAAAAAAAAAGCCCTGGACCAGATGGCTTTCCAGCAGAATTCTATAAGACATTTAAGGAGGAACTGATACCAATCCTACTGAAAGTATTCCAGGTGATTGAGAAAGATGGAACTCTACCCAAATCACTTTATGAAGCCAACATCACATTGATACCCAAGCCAGGTGAGGACCCAACAAAGAAAGAGAACTACAGGCCAATATCTTTGATGAACATAGATGCTAAAATTCTCAACAAGATCCTAGCAAACTGGATTCAACAACACATCTTAAAAATCATCCATCATGACCAAGTAGGCTTCATCCCCTGGGATGCAAGCCTGGTTCAACATTCATAAAACCAAGGCTGGTTCAACATTCATAATTAAATTCACCAACAGATGTCAAAACAAAAACCACATGATTATATCATTAGATGCAGAAAAAGCTTTTGATAAAATTCAGCACCCCTTCTTGATAAAAACCCTTGAACATCTAGGCATATGTGGAACATACCTCAAAATAGTAAAAGCCGTCTACAAGAAACCCACAGTCAGCAGACTCCTAAACAGACAAAAATTGGAACCATTTTCCTTGAAAACTGGAACAAGACAAGGATGTCCATTCTCACCCCTCCTGTTCAAGATAGTATTGGAAGTCCTGACTAGAGCAGTCAGAGAAGAGAAGGCAATCAGGGGTATCCAAATAGGAAAAGAGGAAGTCAAGTTATCTCTCTTTGCAGACGACATAATTGTGTACCTTGAAAACCCAAGAGGGCTTCTGCACTAGACTGGAGTCCAGTCTCTTCTCTCTCTCTCTCTCTCTCTCTCTCTCTCTCTCTCTCTCTCTCTCTCTCTCTCTCTCTTCTTCCCCCAATTAAAAAAAAAAGAAAAGAAAACCCAAGAGAATCTGTCAAAAACCTCCTTGCACTGATAAAGGACTTTGGCAAAGTCTCAGGGTATAAAATAAATGTGCAAAAGACAATTGCATTTCTTTACACCAATAATAAACAAGCAGAAACCCAAATAAAAAGCACAGTTCCATTCACAACAGCTACACAAAAAATTGAAATACCTTGGCATCTTCCTGACCAGTAACGTGAAAGACCTTTTCAATGAAAACTACAAAACACTGCTCAAATAAATCAAAGATGACACAAACAAGTGAAAAAATATCCCATGCTCATGGATTCAAAGAACCAACTTTGTGAAGATGTCCATTTTACCTAAAGCAGTCTACAGATTTAATGCAATATCCATCAAATTACCAGCAACATTCTTCTCAGACTTAGAAAAAACAATACAGGAATTCATAAGGAAACACAAACAACCAAGAATAGTCAGAACAATCCCCAGCAAAAAAACCAACCAAACGAACAAACAAAATACAAAGCAGGAGGAATCACATGACTAGACTTCAAACTTTACTATAAAGCTACAATAATCAAAACAGTTTGGTATTGGTACAGGAACAGGCATATAGACCACTGGAATAGAATTGAGATTCCAGAAGCAAAACCTCAATTTCTCGACAAACTCATCTTCGACAAAGCCTCCACCACCTACCACTGGAGAGAGGAGAACCTATTCAGTACATGATGCTGAGAAAACTGGTTGACCAATGCAGAAGATTAAAACAAGACACCTATCTATTCCCATACACAAAAATGAACTCTTAATGGATCAGAGACCTAAATGTAAAACCTCAAACCATAAGAACTTTAGAAAATGCAGGAAACACCTTTATGAAAGTTGGAACTGGCATCCAATTCCTGAACAAACCCGAAGTGCACTGGCCATAAGAGATAAGATAGACAAGTAGGACCCCATTAAACTGACAAACTTCTGCAAAACCTAAGAAACCATCAGGAGAGCAAGGAGACAGCCCACAGACTGGGAAAAAGTATTTGCCAACTCCATGTCTGACAAAGGCCTAACATCTTGGATCTATAAGGAACTCAAATGTGCTGAAAAGAAAAAAACAAACAACCCCATTACAAAGTGGGCAAAAAATATGAATAGACATTTCTCAAAAGAAGACATACAACTGGGCTCAGTGGCTCACCCTGTAATCCTGTGCTTTAGGAGGCTGAGGTGAGTGGATTGTCTGAGCCCGTGGGTTCGAGACCCGCCTGGGCAACTTGGCGAGACCTCATCTCTACAATAAATCAGAAGATCAGCCGGGCATGGTAGCGCATGCCTGTAATTCCGGCTACTCAGAAGGCTGAGGCAGAAGGATCGCCGGAGCCCAGCAGGTCGAGGTTGCAGTGGCTGGGAGCAGCCACTGCACTCCAGTCTGGGCAACAGAGTGAGACTCCAACTCAAAAAAAAAGAAGACATATGAGCAGCCAACAGATACATGAAGTAATGTTCAACCTCACTAGTCATTAAGGAGATACAAATTAAAACTACTCTGAGATACCACCTAACTCCAGTCAGAATGGCCATTATCAAATAACTCAAAAAATAACAGATGCTGGAGAGGATGTGGTGAAAAGGGAACACTTCTACACTGTTGATGGGAGTGTAAACTAGTGCAGCCTCTGTGGAAATCAGTGTGGCAATTCCTAAAAGCTCTAAAAATGGACCTTCCATATGACCCCGCAATCCCTCTACTGGGAATATACACTGAAGAACTCAAGGCGCTCTATCAAAAAGATACCTGCAGACGTATGTTTATCACAGCATTGTTCACAATAGCAAGATCATGGAACCAACCATGCTGTCCATCAAAAGAGGACTGGAATAAAAAAATGTGGTACATATACACAATGGAATATTACACAGCCATAAAAAAGAACAAAATCATGAATTTCACAGCAACCTGGATAGAACTTGAGTTTATAATACTGAGTGATCTCACACAGAAACAAAGATCTGAGTATCACATGTTCTCACTCATAAGTAGATGTTGAACAACTATCGTAATACTATAAGAAAAGGATTGACAGTGGTGGGAAACTGTGGGGGGAAGGGAGGGGAAGGGAGTTGGGATTAACAGTAGTCCTCATCAACAAGGGTACCTGCACAATGCATATTTGTATACCTAACCCTTAACTGTACTCCATGATTTTAAAATAAAAATATGTTTTAAAAATCAAGCACAAAGGAAGTTGGAAGGGATTCAAGGTCTGTGAGGGAGTTATAATGGGAATTTTGTTGCTACCTAAACTGCAAGCTGTTCCACAGTTATCTTGTAGCTAAGGCTTTATCTGTATTATGTGCACCCGGATGTGTGGGCATCTGAGACACCGTTCTGTGTAGCAGGCTGCATTCCTTGTTCTTTGACTAGGATGCAGAGCAACCAAATAAGACCTTGCCTACGCTTGGGGCCTTGCCTTGCTCAAGGTCTGCTGTTCGGACAGCGCGCTCATTTGCTCCCCACATCTCATCCACTCCTCACAAATGTCATAGTTCCCAGAATAGAAGAGGTCAAAAGAGAAAAGATATGAGGAAGTTCATGGGACTCTGGTTCACTGTGGAGTTTGTGTTTTATTTTTAATTTTTGGCTGCATTTTTATATACTTACATCTATACAGAATTGCTCTTCTAATTGATTAGCCTCTTATACCTAGTTAATTGTAGTCTTACTGTGTTATGGGCCAGAAAGCATGCAAAATATAGGTTTAACTCATGCTTAATAGCTAATGCTTATTTTTTTTTTTTTTTGAGTCAGAGTCTCACTTTGTCATCCAGGCTGGAGTGCAGTGGCATGCTTGCGGCCACCACAACCTTGACCTGCTGGGCTCAGGTGATCCTTCTGACTCAGCCTTCCAAGTGGCTGGAACTACAGGCACATGCCACCATGCCCAGCTAATTTTTTTATTTATTGTATAGGCTAGGGCTTGCCAAGTTGCCCAGACTGATCTCAAACCTGTGGACTCAGGCAGTTCTCTCACCTCAGCCTTCCAGAGTGCTGGGATTATAGGCATGAGCCACCACACCTGGACTGCTAATGCTTTTTTAATGTGATAATTGTGTGTAGAACAATACATTTTAAATTAATAGTTATATTCAAAGAAATTATTGAGGTTTTAAGAGATTTAAACATCCTGATTCTTTTATATAAAAATATATTAAGCAGTTATTTTGTCTTTATTGTGAACCAATTCTGTTTTTAATTACTTAGCCTTAATTAGAAATTACTCATTTTATTTTTTAACACTTTTGTAGTTACAATCTTGGTTTTCTGTAACGTTTATATGTACATACAAGCTCTAATGTCTGCTATGATTTTTCAAAATACTATTTTTGAGATAATAAATCAAGGAACTTGCTAAAAACTAGGTATTTCCTCATGGTGTGAAGATGTGAATAATTGCACATGGTTTTGAGTACAGAAACCGTAAATCTATTGTCCAATCCTTATACTTCTGAGCTGTATTTAAGTCAACTTTGGACCATTAAGCTCCTGAACTACTTGTAACTAGAATATTTACTAAAATAGGCATAATATCATGGAATACTCTTCATCTAGCTGACCTATTGCCATGGAGTTCAGCATATGCCTTGGATCAAATAACTTGAAAATAGAAATACTGAATAGTCCCTAGGGAAATGTATAGTTTTTCTCTTTTAAAAGATTAGTAGACTATCTTCAAACCTTAAAAACTAGTATTGCAACAAAATATATTTTGTGAAAGTGGATCTGTTAGAAATTCCCTAAGGAATCAACTTTTCTATCTTTTTTCTTTCCTTTTTCTAAGTATTCTAACTTATTTTTTAAACTTGGACTATTGTTCCAGATTTTGAGCACACAGAAAACAATTTCTACACTCCAGCTCTTTTTCACGATATTATTCTTCTTTAAATAGCTCAAATACATGATTTTATTTTCTTCTAAATCTTATGCTTCACTCTTGTAAAATCTTGGGAAGGAGGTGCTTAAACCTTTGCAAAGAATGAATTGTTACCCATTTCAAAGCAGTTTCTTATTCTGTTCAAAGGCAACCTTAGCTTTAAGGGACTTTTTAAAGGGAAGAAATCAAGGCAGGAAATAATTGACTCTGCTACTCAATTATAATAGTGCAGGACATCAAGCTACTGTATGTATGTATGTGTTTATATTTTTAAAATTTTTGTTTTATTTTAAATTCAAGAGGTTTGTTACCTGGGTACATTGCATAATGGTGAGGTTTGGGCTTCTAATGAGCCTGCCCCTTGGTAGTGAGCATGGTACCCAATGGGTGGTTTTGCAACCCTTATTCCCTCTCTCTCCCTCTCTTCTTTAGTAGCCCCAGTGTCTGGGGTTCTCATCCTGTGCTCATGTGTGCCCAATGTTTAGCTTTTGAGTAAAAACATATGGTATTCAGCTTTCAGTTCCTGTGATAATTCACTTAGAATGATGGTGTCCAGCTACATCCATGTTGCTGCAAATGACATGTGTTTGTTCTTTTTTATAACTGTGTAGTGTTTCATGGTGTATATATACCACATCTTCTTTTTCTAGTCCACTGTTGATGGAGCAAAAACTAAATTGACAAATGGAGCCTTATCAAGTTAAATAGCTTCTGTACAGCAAAAGAAACCATCAACAAAATAAAGAGATAATTCACAGAATGAGAGAAACTACTCCCTAACTATACCTCTGGCAAAGGCTAAATATTCAGAATCTATAAGGAACTCAAAGAAATCAATAGGGAAAAAACAACCCCATTAAATAGTGGGCAAAGGACATGAACAGACAACTTCTCAAAGGAGCACATGTAAGTGGCCAAAAATAAATGAAAAAATGTTCCACATCACGAAACATCAGAAAAATGCAAAGTAAAACTACAATGAGATATCTTGTACCAGTCAGAATGGTTATTATTTAAAAGTTAAAAATTAGAGAGGCTGAGAAAAAAGAATGTTTATACACTGTTGGTGGAAATATAAGCTAGTACAACTCCTGTGGAAAGCAGTTCAGAGATTTCTCAAAAAACTAAAAATAAGTGTGCCATTCAACCCAGCAACACCACTACTGAGTATATACCCAAAGGAGCATAAATTGTTCTACCAAAAAGACATCTGTACTCTATTCACAACAGCAAAAACACAGAGCCAAGCCACTGTATTTAGATGATGGGTTTGAATATACAGATTTCTTTTCAATACCTGTAAATATGACTGTATTCTTGTATTTGTATGGGAGTGTACAAAATGACACTAAAAACTAATAAATATGTTTTGACTACATTGTGTAGTTGTTTCAGAACAGTGCATTTTTAAACAGTCTTAAAATGTATAATTTGCACTTGAGCTAGGAAGTTTAAAATACCAGATTACCGCTAAAAACTTTTTTTCCAAAGTTGGAATCTCACTATATCACCCAGGTTGGAGTGCAGTGGCATGCTCACTACCACCCCAGTGTCAACCTGCTGGGCTCAGGTGATCCTTTAGCCTCAGCCTTTCAAGTAGCGGAAACTACAGGTGCGCACTACCACTGCTAATTTTTTCATTTTTTTATTGTAGAGATGAGGTCTCGCCAAGTTGCCCAGGCTGTTCTCAAACCCATGGGCTTAGGCAATCCTCTCACCTCGGCCTCCCAAAGTGTTGGGATTATAGGCTTGAGCCACCATGCCCAGCTACTGTTAAAATTTTAGCAGTCTGTGTGTTTCAATAGCCAATAGTTGATCATCTCTTAAATTGCACTACTTTAATGGAAATTCTGGCTAAATCTGGAATTCTTTAGGTCTTGTTTTAGTATGCTGTCCCCTCCTTTTCCTGATCCCTGAACTTTGGGGTGCCCTAATGTGCAGTCTGCCTAGCTCATCTTATCCAGACTCTTGGCTTCAGAAATCCCATTCATGTGTTGCTTGACATCCAAATTATCTCCAGCCCTGATCTCTGTTGACTTTCCAACAGCAGTCATCTTAGATACTTGTGTTAATGTGGCATATGTCCTAAAAAGAACTCATGAGTTGTGCTTCAGACTTTTTAGTTAATAACACCATCATTCCCCCAGTTGCTCAAAACCCAAATCATGTCATCCTTGATTATATTTTTTCCCTACACCCCGTATTTAATCCATCATCAAGACCCACAAGTTCTGCCTTCAAAAATGTATTTTGGTTCGAGACCTGCCTGGTCAACTTGGCGAGACCTCATCTCTACAATAAATCAAAAAAAAACAAATTAGCCGGGCGTGGTAGCGCATGCCTGTAGTTCCAGCTACTTGGAAGGCTGAGGCAGAAGGATCGCCGGATCCCAGCAGGTCGAGGCTGCGGTGGCCGGGAGCGGCCACTGCACTCCAGTCTGGGTGACAGAGTGAGAATCCAACTCAAAAAAAACAAAAACAAAATGTATTTTGGATCTGAGAGCTTCTCACTTCCCCAATGTTTACCACAATCATCTCTGAACTGAACTGCTGCCACAACCTCCTAACCTTTCTGCTTCTATCCTTATATCCCCAGGCTCCCTCCACACCACCCCTACACATACATATCTGTTCTCCACCAGAGTCATATAAGAACCATGCCATTCTGTTCAAGATCCTCCAATAAATTTATACTCAGGACAGAACCCCAAACTCCTACCATGGCTTATGTGTTCAAGTCCCTGAATGTCACCTCATTATCATCTTCATCCACCAGTTTCTCTTTTGCTCACTGCAATTCCCCTTCCGGTGTTAGCAATTTCTCTGCCTGGAAAGCTCTGTTGCTAGAAATTTGCAAGCTTGCTGCCCAATTATCAGCTCCTCAAAGTTCACTTCAGAGAGGACTTAACTGGTGGCCCTGACCATATGAAAGAGCACCCTCCACCACTCTAGTTCTTCACTTTAGTTTTAGTCAAAAGAACAGTGCTTGATACGTAGCAAGTACTCTGTAAATACTTGTTGAGTGAAATTGTGAATGTTAAAAGACTCTGGACAGAACAAGAGGTTAAGAACATTTACAGAGGATACTGAAATTTTGTTCTTTGTTTGGATTTTGTTCCTCTTACCTTGGGAGGTAGAAAAGGAAGGGAAAATATCTCCCCCTCCCCCCAAAGAGAAGACTACACTTTACTATTGGTTACCAAAACCTATCTCCAAACCTGTCTTAATGGTTATTTTTATGAAGTGTGGTCTCTAAGCAAGAGTAATCAAGAGAACCAGTAATAACCACAGCCTTTTATAAGCAGGTTTTAGGGGAAAATAATCCAATGAGAAATGAGACATTGCTTCTCTTTGTGACAATCTTGGGGAGATGAACCAGTAGGAACTAGTCTTACTTTTAAGGGCAGGGTCAAATGAGGCATGGGGGTTGGGGGCTGTCCTGGTTTCACCAGGTGAGACTGAACCTTTGTTTCAGAGAATGCCTTGACACCCAACCAGACCCTCCTGACTTTTTAGGACAGGAACCAGGCACTCAAGTCACATTCTAAGCTGTGTTACTTCCTATAGGAACTTGGCTGAGATGTGAGAATTACCTGCCTTTGTAATGGGTGGAAAACTTGAGACTGGACAGGCACTTGATGCCATTAGATGTCCTCACAAATAGGAGTCTTCCTGTTGTTAATTGCTCACTTTGATCATCGTCCATGGATGTATTATCAGAATAAGCTTTTTCCGTCTCCTTCTCCTTACTTTTTTACCTTGGGTGATAATAGCATAATGTAAGCACAGTGATTTTTGTCATTTGTGTATATCCCCATCACCTAGAAGAATCGGCACATGTTTGGTCTCAACAGATATTTAAGTCAATAAATCTCTTACATTTCGCTTTTCCCCCACTTTTTGATGCTTTGAGATTTTATCATCTTTATGAGCTAAAACTGTTAAAGTGATCAACAGAAACTACTACCATGGTTAGTGAGAGCTCTTACTTTTAACACATCGATGTAGTTTCAGGCTACATTTCTGTATATCTATTTCACAAGAACAGAGTTCCCAAGATACTATCTAAAATACTTATAATGGTATAAAAAAAGTTCAACATCATTAATCATCAGGGAAATGCAAACCAAAACCACAATGAATGAGATACTAATTCACCCTACTTTGAATGGCTATCACCAATATGACAAAAAAATAACAAATGTTGGTAAGGAGGTAGAGTAAAGGGAACTCATACACTCAGTTTTGGTGGAAATGTAAACTAGTTACAGCTGTTGTGGAGAACAGTAAGGAAGTTCTCAAAAAAACAAAAAACAAAAAACTACAAGTAGAACTTCCATATGATCCAGCAGTCCCATTACTGGGCATATAGCCAAAGGAAAGGAAATCAGTATGTTGAAAGAGATAACCTGCACCCCCATGTTTACTGTAGCACTGTTTGCATAGCCAAGTTATGGAATCAACCTAAGTGTCCATCAACAGATGCATAGATTTATTTATTTTAAGTTAGAGTCTCACTCCATTGCCTAGCCTGGAGTGCACTGGCACACTCACGGCCACTCCAGCATTGTCCTGCTGGGCTCCAGCGATCCTTCCGCCTCAGCCCGCCAAGTAGCCGGAACTACAGGCACACGCTACCATGCCTGGCTAATTTTTTTATTTATTATAGAAACGAGGTCTCACCATGTTGCCCAGGCTGGTCTGGAACCCATGGGCTCAGGCAATCCTCTTGCCTCGGCCTTCCAAAGTCCTGGGATTACAGGCTTGAGCCAGTGCACCTGGCCAGATTTTTAAAATATAGTATATATACAGAGTGGAATACTATTCAGTCATGAAAAAGAATGAAATCCTGTCATTCCCAGCAACATGGGTGAGCCTAGAGGATGTCATGTTAAGTGAAATAAGCCAGGAACAGAAAGATACATACCACACATTCTCACTCATATGCAGAACCTAAAAAAGTTGGTCTCAGAGAAGTAGAGGGTGGAATAATGGTTACTAGAGGCTAGGTAAGAAAGAGAGGAGGGAGATAGGGAGAGTCTGGTTAAAGGATACAAAATTACAGTAGATAGGAGGAATAAGTTCTAGTGGTCTGTAGCACTGTAAGCTGGTTAGCTAATGTATGATATATTTTTGAGTAACTAGAAGAATTTTGAATGCTCTCAAGGCAAAGAAATGGCAAATGTTTGAAGTGATGGCTATAAAAATTATCCTGATTTGATCACTATATATTATATTATTGGAATATTACCATGTACCCCATAAATATGTACAGTTATGTGTCAATCAAAATATTAAAATTTAAATGAATGAACTTAAAGTAATAAAATAACCCTAAATATACTCATTGTAAGGAATATGTAGAAAATAAATAAAATACTGTTAATGAAATTGCAGGAGAAGATAGAAGATGAAATATATCTTAATGCTTAACGAAAGCTTTTAAAGAGCCAAAGTATTCCTTCAAAAATATCAAGAAAGGCAAAAAATTCTGTTCTATAATCTTTGAAAAGCAATGACCAGAGAGGAAGGAATGTAGAAAATGTTGGCATAGTTTAGCATATTTCCTAATCACACTGAATTTGTCAGAGTTCAGTTAGAAAATGGAAGTTACTGCTGGTCTCTCAAAAGAGGGAATTTGAAGCCAATGGATAAAACCAAGGCCAGTCTGACTGGTGGAAACCACTCAGAGAGAGTTGGGACTATGGAGAGAAGGGCAGCGTGGTGGGAGCTGGATCCAAGGAACAGACAAGGCCATTGACCAACATGTCAGCTGCAGCAGTGAAAGGGAGAAACCCAGGCTTTTGTCTCCTCTCCTTTAGTGTTTTGAGCGAGCCCATATTGGCAGAACTTACCTGAAAACAAGGGTAACAGAGTTTGGGCCATTGTCTGCAATGCTGAGAAGGAAAAAATAAACCTGAGAGCAAACTGGCAAAAACCAGCACCACCTCTGACTTCACTCAGAACAAGGGAAGAAAGAAAGTATGTTCGTAATCAGCAACATTTCTTGACAAAAGATAATGGAGCAATGCCTATGCATGTCTAAGAAATGTCTAAGAAAATTTATTGTGACCACAAAATTATACTTAGTAAGTTGTTCAAATAAGAAACTCCTAAACATGAGAGGGGCAGAGAGACTCAGGAGACCTTGAAGAAGAAAATAGCTGGCAAAATCTAACCAAGTGATGAGTGGAGAAAGGTGGCAAAAGCCCTGCATCATTGGTGATATGGAAGCAGTTTGCACATGTGGCTAAAGAACAGTGGGAATTATGGTACATGAGTGTAGTAAAATGTGGCAGTATTGAAATAATAAAATGGGAGGTGGCGAGAAGATGGAAGAAAAGACAAATACATTCATTTTTCTTTCTTAACTGGGAGGTCTGATGTTCATCAATCAAGAATAGACATTTGGAATCAAAAAGGAGCCTGAATAGCCAAAATAATCCTAAGTAAAAAGAATAAAACTGGAAGAACCACATTACCTGACTTCAGATTATACTACAAGTTTATAGTAACTGAAAAAACCATGGTACTGGTACAAGGACAGACATATACACCAGTGGAACGGGACAGAGAATCTAGAAATAAAACCATGGATCTTCACCCAATTCATCTTCAACAAAGTCAATAAAAAACAAACACTGGGGAAAGGACACCCTGTTCAATCAATGGTACTGGGAAAATTGGAGAGCCACATGCAGAAGAATGAAACTGGACCCCTGTCTCTCACCAGATACAAAAATTAACTCAAGATAAATTAAACAATGTAAGGCCTGAAACCATAAAAACCCTATATTAAAGCCTACAAGTAAGTCTTCTAGACTTTGGCTTAGGCAAATAATTTATGACTCAGACCCCCAAAAGCAAATGTGGCAAAAACAAAAATGAATAAGTAGGACTTAGTTATTAAGCTAAAAAGCTTCTGCACAGCAAAATAAATAATCAATAGAGTAAATAGGCAACCTACAGAATTTTGCAAGCTATACATCCAACAAACGACTAATATTCAAAATCTTCAGATAACTCAAATACATCACAAGAATAAAAAAAATTAACTCCAATAAACAGTGGTTTGTCACAGAAACAAAGAACGGGGTATCACATGTTCTCACTCATAAGTGGGCCCTGAATACCTATCATAATACTACAATAACGGGATTGGCAGTAGTAGGACACTGCCAGGGGAGGGAGGGGGTAGGGGCTACACATCAATAAGGGTTCTTGATCCCAATTCATGTGAAGTGAGGTCCAGTGGAAGGCCCATACTTCATCTGTATGTGGACCATTTATGTACCGAATCCTGACTTGTACCCCACATCTTTAAAATAAAAAAGGAATTTTTAAAAAATGAGCAAATGACATAAACAGATATCTCTCAAAATAAAATATACAAGTGGCCAACAAACATATGAAAAAATACTCAACATCACTAATCATCAGGAAAATGCAAATAAAAACTAAAAAGTCAAAAAGAGATACTACCTTACACCAGTCAAAATGGTCATTATTTAAAAGGTCAATGAACAACAGATGTTGCGTGGATGTTGTGAAAAAGGAACACTTATACATTGTGGGTGGGAATGGAAATTAATACAACTTCTATGGAAATCAATATGGAGATTTCTCAAAGAACTAAAAGTCAATCTACCATTCAATCTAGCATTCTCACTAGTTGGTATCTACCTAAAGGAAAAGAGGGTATTATATATACAAAGAAGGCACCTGCACTCATATATTTGTAGAAGCACAATTCACAATTGCAAATATGTAGAAGCAACTTCAATGCCCATCAACTGAAAAGTGAATTAAAAATGTTAAAAATAGTATACACACACACACACACACACACACACACACACACACACACACACACATACACACACCACACACACACACACACACACACACACATACACCACACACACACACACACACACACACACACACATATACAAGCATCAGCCATAGAACAAATGAAATAGTGTATTTTGGAGCAACTTTATGGAATTGGAGACTGTTATCCTAAGTGAAGTAACACAGGAATGGAAAATCAAATAACCCATGCTCTTACTTATAAATGGGAGCTGCTAAGCTTGAGTCTGCAGAGGCACATAGAAAGGTGTCATCGCCGGGCTCGGTGGTTCAGCCTGTAATCCCGCTTTGGGAAGCTGAGGTGAGTGGATTGCCTGAGCCCGCGGGTTTGAGACCTGCCTGGGCAACTTGGCAAGACCTCATCTCTACAATAAATCAAAAAAACAAAACAAAACAAATAATTAGCCAGGTGTGGCAGCACACACCTGTAGTTCCAGCTATTTGGAAGACTGAGGCAGAAGGATCGCCAGAGCCCAGCAGGTCGAGGCTGCAGGGGCCGGGAGCAGCCACTGCACCCAGTCTGGGCTACAGAGTGAGACTCCAACTCAAAAAAAAAAAAAAAAAAGAAAAGAAAAGAAAAGAAAGGTGTAATGGACATTAGAGCCTCAGAAAAATTACCTTTCGAGTACAATGTGCACTAAAGGGGGTGATAAGTACACTTAAAGCCCAGGCTTTTTCATGCAAGCATGCATGTAACCAGAAGACACTTGTACTCCTAAAGCTATTGAAATAAAAATTAAAAAATATAAATGCAGAAACAGAACAAAACCAAATAAATAGAAAAAAGATAGAAATAGAAAAGTACTATCTATTAGGCAGAATAGGTTCTTTCACTAGGGAAGCTTACATTTAAGCGAAGGCAAAAGATAAAACATAACCAAACAAAACAAATTCAGAGTTCAATGCATAATGCACAATAAATACAGAAATAATTTCTATGATGAAAATAAAACAAGGTAGTAAATTACAGACTGACAAAAAGTGGGGTGAGGGATTTTAAATTATGTAACTAGGAAAAGTTTCCCTGGAAACATGCCTTTGGGTTGAAACCTGAGAAATGAGAACAAGACAGCTGTGTCAACTCAACATTATGTCAAGCTTAATGACAAGACTCTAGAAGCTGTCCCATGCAATTCAAGAGCCAAAAGAATGACTATGAACACCACTATTTTCAATACTGTTGGGAAATACTATCCAATTCAATTAGACAGGAAAAAGAAATGAGTTATAAATATGGGAAAAGAGGAGGGGAAATTATTATTATTTTCAGTGTTATTGTCTACCTAGAAAACAAAAATTATTAAAGAAAAGAGAATTCAGCAAGAGGGCTAATTACAAGTCTAATATACAAAGATAAAATAGCTTTGATATATAGAAAATAAGATAGAAATAAAATAATTTACTACAGCAAAAGAGTTCATAAGACACACGCAGGTTCTATTTGAGAAACCTTTAAGGCTTTTTTGTGGGATATAGAATACAGCCTAAATAGAAAACATACATATTCTTCATAGGAAAAACTATTTTTAAGTGTCAAAATCCTCAATATGTTCAATGCAATGTCAATAATATATCAACAAGATTGTTGGGAAGTATCTGATAGAATGATGTCTGTGTTCATCTGGAAAAATAAATGTGCAGATTCTGAGTAAAATTCTTTTTTTAAAAGACCGATGGAAAGTATCTTAAAAATATAAGAAAACATATCACCATGATGTTTTGTGTACCATTTATATATAAATGTACAATTTATAAAACTAGTATATAATGTAATAGAACATAATAGGCGGTCCAGGAAAAAAAAACTTGTTATAGCCGGACTGTGAGAAAGGAGTCACCAACATGCAGAGAGTTGAATTTGAGTCCTTTATTAGCCAGTGGTTGAGAGCAGGCTAGTGCCACAAAGAACTCTCAACCTTGAGCAGAGTAAGCAGGAGGTTTATAAATGCAAAAACCATGAAAGCTGTACAGTTATGATTACGTTTTTGGCAGAACATTTGGATTTTGGTGGTGCAAGGGTACAGTTAGAGTAGATACAAAATTTGGGATTAGGGAGTTTCCAACCACCAAGGGGGAACAAGGATGTGGGCTTGTGATTACAAGAAGGTTACAGCTTGAGATTATGGGAAGGTTACAGCAGTTACATGCAGGGGGTCACCTCTGGGTATAAAGAGTTAAAATGGAGGATTTGTTACAAAATAGAGTTACTTATGTCAAACAAGCTATTACAGGCTATTGCATTTCCCCCTTTTATTTGTTCATGAGTCAAAGTGTTGACTCATCAATCATAGGTATACTATTGTAGTGAGGTCTTATATACATGAGTTTTACAGAACTGATCCGTTGTTTGATGAAATGAAAAAACCAATTTATTATGCAGTGTCCTATAAGCAAACTGAGAAGTATGAGGGGTCCAACTAGACCAGTAACAAGAGTTGTTAGCCATGAATTCCAATCTAACAAGGATTGGAACCAGGATTTATTATTTTCCCTTTATTTTTGTCATTTGTCCACATTTTCTCAGATCTTCTGGAGTGTGTCTTTAATAACCCCTGATTTATTAGCATAAAAACAGCATGATTTCTCTAGCGCTACACAGAGCCCTCCTTTGGTGCCAGCCCCTTCTCCAAAGGTAAAAGAGAAAAGAAAGGTTTACTTTCCACAGATAGGAAGCGGGCCTACACTCTAGATGAGTGTGGCCCCGTAGCCCCCAAACCCTGTCTTAAATCCTTTCCCCTGGAGATGTTACAATTAGGTAGACATGACTGCCATGACTTCCTTGTTGACCACTTGTGAATGTCCTGGAAACCCTGAGGGGGATCCTGGTCACCATGCACTGAGTATACAATGGATCGATATTGGTCATGTTTGAGAAGTCTGGATTTCTAAAAAAAAACAAATTACAATAGGCCAGTACAGGTCATGCTTAAGGAGTCTGTGTTTCTGAAAAGACAAAGTTGGCAAAGTTAATTTTTACCTAAAGCATGTATTTTTCTTGGGCATAGCCTCTACTTTTTCATCATTGTGTTATGGTTTAGGAGCAAGATAAAAAATGACTTCCTGTTCTTGGTTCATCCTTTTATTTCTCACTCCTGCTCTTGGAAATATTCTTATGATTCTGGGAAATGGGTCGAAGATCAATAACTGCTTCTTGCTGAGGTGGGCTGTAGAGATGCCCCCTACCTATCTAGTACTAAGGGCACGAACAGGAAACAGTGGGACCTTAACTGAATGCTATTTGGATTTTTAAAAAACATTGAGTGAGAGCACAGGCAAAAATTATTAAGCAAACAATGATGAAAAAGGCTATTACCCGAGAAACAATGCTGGAAAAGTGAAAGTAGTCCCATAAATTATATGCATGATTAGCTAAAGCCTCTAATTTATCAACATAAGCTGAAATAGTCTCTTGTGAATTATTCATAGTTGTACTTTAACAAGGAAATACAGCCACATTGACAAAGTGTGAAGAAAGAAAAATTGAAAACATTAGAGACATATAATTAGGTTGTAGAGTATCACATAAAAGACCAGGCATATTAGAGAATGGGGAACAAACAATGTGTAGGTTTTATAAAACCATCACTAGCTATTTTATTATTCTTTATTGAGCTAACCTGACATTTAAAATTTGTACTGTCAGAATCTGTAGCAAGCTCTCCCCTGTCTTCTAATGTCATCTTTGGCTAACAATAAACTTTCTGAAAACTGAAGGCAGAAAGCGTTGAGGTCCATATTCCCTTTAAGCTACTATGTCCAAGGACAGTTGCTATGAATGAGCTTTTTACCACTTAGAAAGGGAGAAGAGAGAGATTTAAGCCAAGTGAACTCATAAATTATAATTATTCCCTACATTTAGGGAAATAGGAGCTGCATCAGGATGCTTGGCACAATAAAGGTTAAGATGCTTACACAACCTTAGAGAGACTGAATCGAGAAGGCCAACAGGGTCATAGTTACTCTGAAAGTCACTTATTTAGCCAGAGTGATAGTCCAAAGATTTTGAAAAGAAAAAAAACCTCGCTTTTTTGTAACAAAGACAGTGGGGAAGGGCTAACTGAATTTTGTTCCTTTCTTCCCTCCTCTGTTGTTTAAAGGAGAAAATTCTTTTGAATAAGGTTATATGATTTCAACATGGATGGCCAGGACCAAAAGTCTGGCACCTGTGTTAAATTAAGAAATTAGTTTGGGTTTCAGTGCCCTAATATTTATCTGGGGTCTGTTGGGGTGATAGTGAGTCAGTGCCAGACAGTTTAGCAAATATGCAGACCTCCATAAGTGGCCACCATTTCTGAGCCAAGTGTTCTCTCCTCTCTTCAGAAGAGAGTGCACCTGCTTCCCAGTGGCTTTCTGGCCAGCACAGTGAACAAGGTCCAGGAAGTTTTAGGTCTTTTTGGGGGCCACTATGCCTTCAGTGCCCCCACTGACTGTAGCCCTAAGCAATGGACACCATCCCCTTAGCAGGTTTGTTTTTGCCAGGTCTTTGGTAGGCACTTGGAGTTTTGGTCACTAATTACAACTGCCAATTGGGGTGCCTCTTTGGCCCTCTGGTTCTGCTTCCCTCCACGTTGGCACTGTTTTGCTTTTTTAACGTTTTGGTTGAAAAAGACTTAAAAGCTTCTTTTTAATAGGTTATACATATGAAACTTTTTAACCATTTCTCTGTTTGTGACAGTCTGATGTAAAGCCCTTTAGAGAGAACAGACCACATGGATGTGTAATGATCTGTCTCTACTTATTTATGATTATGAACAGGACAAGTTGGTAAAAAAAAAAAAAAACCCTTATAAATTACTAAATTGTAGTCTTAGTTGTAAGGTGTGGGCAATTAGGTGAGAGTGATCAGTTCCCATCCTCATTGTGCTTACACAGAGTACCCAGTATTTTATCCATTTAACAGGAGAAGTACTAGGCTTAGTAAAAGTGACTTAACTAGGTAGGGATGGCCAGTTCCCAAACCATATCATTTAATGCAGGGTGTTTAGCATTTAAAGCTTTATCTGTCACATAAGAGGGTGCTAGTTAGGTACAACAGGTGATTTAAACTTTTGTTTATAAAATACAACTTTAGCGAGCCTGATAAATGTGGTGTTATTTAGCACTAATATGTTAACCCATGGTAAAGTTAGAAGTAAAATTTTACTACAGCACTTGCATGTTTGGTTGGAAAAACAGATTAAAATCACAATTGGCCTTTTTGGTAGTTAACAGAATTAATTTGCATGATCCTTTTGCTTTCATCTGGGAAAAAGGTTGATATAGTCCCAGTTTAGATATAACTTGAGAGAGATTTATTGTATTAAAAAAAAACCAAGTAAGAACCCCAATATCTTTTTGTCACAGCCACTCCCCTGGGGTGAGACCTGTTAAATTATGTGGAAACCTGAATAGGCTTCCCAAGTACACATGGGGGTGGTGACTTGCTGCAGCAAGTAGGGCTGCTGCCAGGGGGTTATCAAGCAGTGCGGGAAAGGGGACGAGAAGACTGGAGGCTGGGGTCAGGAGCTGTGGATGATAAATGATGACTCACCAAAGATGCAGAAAAGCATACCATGCAGCTATTGGAGTTTCAAGGTTCTTCGTGGAGTCGCTTTGCCAACCAGAAAAGAAAAGAGCAAAGAAACCAAACACTTTGTCTCCTACTCGTATGGGCACTGGCAGCCCAAACTTTCCTTCAGGGACCTTCTTGCCTTCCTAGGGAATAGCCCTAGGCAGAGCCCTAGCCTGAGATCCAGCAGAAAAATTATTTATCATACAGTCCAGGGGACTGGAAGGTCAAGAAACCTGTGACCCCATATTGTCAGACCAGTGAGAAAACCAAAACTGAAATCAGAAACTGAACCAAGACTCCATTCAGCCTCCCCTATAACTTCTCCACCAAGCCAAGGAGAGCCAGAGCAAGGCTGCCTCCCAAGGATGGTGAATCTTGCTGGGACCTCCAAATGTTATAGCCGGACTGCAAGAAAAGAGTCGCTAACATGCAGATGGGAAACCAGAGGTCATTCCAACTTCCTCCAGACTGGGTGAGAGTTTATGGGGCCCTGGAACGTCTTCAAGGGGCACCTTCCCTATAACTTCTCCACCAAGCCGGGAGAACCAGAGCAAGGACACCTCCTGAGGTTGGCAAATCTCACTGGGGCCTCCAAATGTCATAACCAGACTGTGAGAAAGGAGTTGCCAACACGCAGAGAGTTAAATTTGAGCCCTTTATTAGCTGGCGGTCAAGAGCAGGCTGGTACCACAAAGAACTCTCAACCTTGAACAGAGTAAGCAGGGGGTTTTATTAAGGCAAAATCCATGAAAGCTGTAAAGTTATGATTACATTTTTTGGCAGAACATTTGGATTTTGGTTGTGTAAGGGTACAGCTAGATTAGATATGGACTTGTGATTAGGGTGTTTCCAAGCACCAAGGAGGAACAAGGATGTGGGCTTGTGATGACAGGAAGGTTACAACTTGTGATTACGGGAAGGTTACAGCAATTATATACAAGGGGTCATCTCCGGGTATAAAGAGCTAAAATGGAGGATTTATTACAAAATGGAGTTACTTATGTCAAGCGAGCTATCACAGGTTATTACAAACTGACAATAGAAATATGAATTTAGGATGTGATAAAGGTAACATTTCAAATTGGTGTGGTGTTAGTAAATATTTAAAATTGGGGAAAACTAGCCGGTAATTTCAAAAGTTATTAGTTTGTATCACAATCTTTCATGTTACAATAAATTCTAGATGAATCAAACATTTTTTTTAATGTATATATAAAAATTTTAGAAAAAATCATGGGTGTGCTAACTTATCATCTTGGATGAGGAGGGCATCTCTAAGTCAGATCTAAATCTGGATGCTAAAAAGTAAAGATAAACTATTTTTACTGTGTAGAAACTAAAAACTTCCCTGTGGAAAAAACAAAACAGAAATCTAAAATCCTAACAAATTAAACATACCAAAAAATAAACTGGGGAAAATTGCAGTGCATAAAAGTGGGAGAGTCCTCACGAGTCCTATAGATCTGAAAGAGGAGCAGGAACAACCTGATGGGAAACTACAGCAGGATATAAACAGGCCATTCCCAGAAGAAGTATAAATGCTAATGAAATCTATGAGAATGTGGTTTCCCACAGTTTTCTGGGCCTTTGACAAGCCCTCAGAATGCCTGGCACATAGTAGGCACTCAATCAGTATTTGTGGGATGAATGCAATGAAATGCAGATCAAAGAAGAAACACCATGTTTCAAATATTAGATTTACAAAACCCAAAAAGTTAGCTGAAACCTTGTACTGGTAAAGATATGGGAAACTGGCATTTATTTGATAATATATTTGAAATTTTAAATGTATGCTATATTTTGGATGTTTGTTCCCTCCGAATCTCATGTTGAATATATTCCCGAATGTTGGAGGTGGAGCCTAGTGGGAGATGTTTTTTGGTCCTGCGGGTGGATCCTTCATAAATAGATGAATCCTTCCCTGGGAGGTGAGTGAGTTCTCATCTATTAGTTCCGACAGAGCTTGTTAAAAAGAACTGGGCATCTCCCCTCTCTCTCTCTAGCTTCCTCTTGATATATGATCTTTTCACACAAGAGCTCTCTTTTACCTTCCGACATGAGTTGAAGCAGCCTAAGGTCCTCACCAGATCCAGATGCTCAATTTTGCACCCTCCAGTCATCAGACTCATAAGTCAAATAAATATTTTTGACATTATAAACTATCCAGCCTCAGGCATTCACAAAATGAATGAAGACTATGTACATACCCTACACTCCAACAAGTTCACTGCTACATGGATAAAAGTACTAAAGTAGTTTAAGACATGTACTAACATAATCATTGCAGCATTGTTTATGTTCCAAAAAAATGAGAAATTAACTAAATGTCCATTGACAGGAACTAGTCATTCACAATGGTACATCCACACAATGGAATGCTGTGCAGACATTAGTGGAATGTTGTAGATCTGTAGGTACTAACAAGGAAAGATTACAAGATAGTTATTAAGTGAAAGATGCAAAACAGTAAATAGAATATGAATTCATGTGGGCAATAACTTAAAACGCAGATATATAGAGATACACACATAGAGAAAGGCATATGCTAAATATCTTTTGAATATATACATGAGGGACCATTAATAGTGGCCAACTTTCAAGAGAATGGCAAGTGGGAAGAGAGACTAATTCTCACTTTATATGATTGATTCCTTATGCTTTGCATTTTTCATTGTGGTTTTCAGAGGCATGCCAGAGCCAGGCTCAAGAGAGCAGGTTGTGAAACTGCACTTTTTCCCAGCTTGAAGCTGGCCATGGTTCTGTTTATGGAATGGGTTACTCTTACGTTAGGGCTTCACTCCTCAGAACCTGTTGTTAACTATCAACCAGCATATCACTGCATATACATAATACTATAATAGTATTACCACAATGAGCAATGCTTAGTTACTAGAGCATGGACAGGTCTTCAGGTCACAATCTCCCATGCACTGGAGGCAGGCATGAGTTAAAGGAAAAGAGACAGGTGAGCTCTGCCAGCAACTTTTCCACCAGGACCAGCCTCAGGAGGAACTGAAGAGGTTTTGTCCAGCAAAGGCAACTTCCACACATCCCTGCTCAGGGTCCTCATTTAAAAGTTTCTGGTTGGAACAAAGCGAGAATTGCCTTAGAGAAATCTCACAGGGATGATATCCTAACCATGAAGCCCTGCCAGCAGGCCTAAAAGGAAGAGTGCAGATGAGGAAGGCAGGTTTCCCTGCCTTTCTGTCCCTCAGTGGGGGACAGAGTTTTTACCATTTTTTAAGTATTTACTTTAGTTAAATGTATGTCTCCCCAGAAGAATCTGTCGGGCAACTGAAATAGTTAACTTCAGAAATGGTGGCATCTCTGGTTTCCAAGATCCTGTCAGGTTCTTTTCATCTTTTTTCTTCCACAGACACCTATTCCCCTCTCCAACTCCGCTGGACAAGATGTGGACTCCGCTGGTTCACTTTGGGAACCTTGATGACGTCTCTTCACTATTGTTATTTTCCGTCTGGGTTTTGCTAGGAGCTGGCATTTCCTGCCTCAGTATAAAAGTGAAAAAGTATGATCAGCTGCCTGAGAGCCAGGGAAAAGAAATGTGTCCACGCAGAGAAAGGAACAGCAGACTCTGTGCTTGTGTCTGGCAGCCACTCATCCTGTGGACCCCTTTACCTGCATCCTCTTGGCTTCCAAAGAATTGCTTACCGTGGTCGTGATGTGAGGCTCCCACTATAGGTGACTTTTGGTGAATTGTGTTTCATACTGCATAAGGTTTACCATATTTTGTCTGGTCGGAGTCACTGAGCTTCTCAGGCAAGGGAAAATTACTTTTCTCCAAGATGGTCTGATGCTGTCCTGAGGTTGTTGGTTGGAATCCGTCTGTTGTCAGTTTGCCCTTTAGCAACATGCAGCTCTGGGAGTTCCGCTCACATGGATGGGCACACGTGGTCTGCTTTTCTGAGTGGAAGTTTGACATGTGGACTGGCCTATACTCTCTCCTCACACATCTCAGTGATGCTTGTGACTTTTCATTTTGAAAGATATCAGACCTATTCAGAGTTGAAAGAACTCTGCAATGAGTCCCTCCTTTATGTTATCCACCTAGATTCAATACTTAACACCATCAGCGCTCTCTCTTTCCCTCCCTTTCTATCTCCCTCTTGCCTTCCTCTCCTTCTTCTGCTCTCTTCCCACCCCCAGTCATTTGAAAGCCAATTGCAGACTTTGTACAACTTACCCCTACACACCCTAGGGTGACTCTCCTAAGAATAAGGACATTATCCTGCATAATCACAATACTGTTATCAGCAGAGCAGAAACAATTTGGTGGAATTTAGAGGTAAGGACAATTAGAGAAATATCCACATGGAGGTCAAAGCAGGGTAGGTTTGGCTCTACTGTGTTAAGAGGGAACTTTAAAAATCTCAGCATACTTAAAAGTTTTACAATGACCATGTCGGGGGGTGGGGAATTGCAAAATTATTTAAGCTGCCTTCAGGACCACTAGTCTCACAGCATGTGTGGCCGCCGTCTTTACAGGCCTGCCGACACCAGGTGGCGGTGTGGGACTGCATTCAGTAAAATGATCCAACCTGGAGAGAAGCCCCCAAGCAACTACGGATGGAACAGAAGGGTCCAAGGAAAATGTCAGAATTTTGAGCAGACACCTGAAGAAATAGGAAGGAGGAGATGATAGAAACTTATTTTAATAAGCACACGTTTAGGGGCAAAGGATATATAGAACACTTGTCTCCAGAGTCAGACCTAACAAAACTCAAACCCTGGTTTTTTCCCTTCATAGTTGATTTGCCACACACAAGCAACTCAACCCAGAGAAGGCTTGGTTTTGTTTGATCATATGTAGGACACCTGGTAGGAGTAAGGGTGACAGTGCGTGGGACGCCCTTACACAGGGCCTGGTCCCACATGGATGTGCACAACACTCTGGATATTTAGTTAGAGTGTTCCTTTCTCGCCTCCATGGAGTGGTTGTTGGCTTTATCCTCTTGGAAATCTCTTCTGCCTCTGCTCCAGTCAGTCCATTTGCAAAGCTACCTGGGGGTGGAGTAGCCCGTGGCTTTCTTTGTAGACTCAAGTGGATGGACAGCACCCACGTGTTCAGAGCAGGGCCGTGGCTTCTGCATGGGACCCCAGAGTCTATCCTCTGGCACGAGTGTGATTCTCCCTGATGGGCAAGGAGGCCTGATTTTTGGTTCAGGAGATACTGACACAAAAACACCCTAGAATTAGCTGTGACTAGAAACATTCATGCTCTGGGCTTGCTTTTCTCCCCTCCCCCCTCCCCCCAACATTCCAGCAGCTACTTTGCCCCAGGGCAGCATCAGCCTTGTCCTAGGAAGTCTGCTAGAAAGGACTCATGGCTGCTGGGTGGTTATCCCAGCTGCAAGGTGCCCTAGAGCCCTCTGGACCGATCTTGCCCTGCCAGCCTCCCCTACCTGCTACCTTCACCTGTCCATTCTGCCTGCTGATGACACAGTTCCCATCTTCCCTGGTCAGACCTCCCTTTCTCCCTCCTGCCAGAAATGCCCTCTCCCTTCATGTATCTGCTTCTTGCAACCTTCAAGAGCTGGACAGACACCCCTTCTCACCACAAATTCACTCTGCTCCCTGAGCTGTGTCAATGGCTTGGAATTTCACCAAACTCTCCGGTGCTGGTTCCCACACACCTTCGCTGGGCCTTCCCTTCCTAGTCTCATCATCCCCATCACCTGGGGTATTGTCTTCATGGCATGGAGCACTCTCTAAATTCACATTAATTTTTTGGCGAGTGTCAGAAAGGTCATTTTATTTTTTATACATGTATGGCTCCTCTCCTGTGACTTGAGTAATAAACAGCTCCTCAAGGTGAGGAATTGTGTCCTATTCATTGACAACTCTATCCCCAGTGCCCAGCATAGAGCCTGGTGCATAATAAATGCTCAGTAAAGACGACTGAATGAGTTAGAGCCCCTACTCCCACACTGGAAGCGACAATATGTTCTGGCAAATTCCCTCGGCTCTGCCTTATCACCTCTTGTTGTTAATGGAGCTGGTAGCTCTGGAGCTGGCCAGGCTCCAGATGGGTCTCTGGTATGTGTCCTTTGGTGGACTTACCTGGTGCATGGTTGTTCCTTGGCTGGTTTTGGTTTGTTTGTTTGTTTGTTTTTTGGCTACAGGTTTATCACTTGTGTTTAAGTCATGGAATTTGTTTTCAGCGATGGGGAAGTTCTTGAGGTCACCACTCAGATGACCTCTGGACATGCCGCTTAGATATGCACTTAGCAATGGTCAATAGGAGCAGTCCAGCTCAGCATCTAGACACAGGAAAGGAGGAAAAAAGTCAACTGTTTAGCAACAAGGAGCCTACAAGAAGGAGGTTCTGGTCTGTTGCAGGAAGCTGTTTGCCTGCCTTGTCCTGATCACTCGAAAAAGCCCAAAGGTTTGTGGCTAGAGGGGCCTGCCTCTCACTCACTCTTGCTGCACAAGCAAACTTGGTTTCTGTACCACATGGCACTGACTAATTTGAGGAGGACACTGGGCTGGTGGGAAACAGTAGGGGGTAACTGGGAAGAGTAGACCCTCTGGTGAGCTGGCCATGGGCACATTGGTGGGATAGGGTCAATAGTGCAGGTGAGCCACAGCCCAAGGTGGACAGTGACCTGTCATATAGGAAGAGAGCAGCTCGACACTGATAGCATACTGGTTCTTATGGGGATAGGCCTGGGTGGACCAGGAAAATGGGCTCAGTCACAGGCAAGACTGTCCAATTCTTACATCTGATGGGATTTTCTTTTGATTAGTGGAGTGGGTTGGATAGGCTGCCAGCTTGGCCCGCAGTTAAAAAAAAAAATGTAGTAAAAAATGTTTGTATGCTTCCTACCAGAAATTTATCTGTCTATGTCTAACCTGTGCTAGCTGTAATGTGCAATGCTTTATTTCTGGGCTCTCTGTTCTGTTTTATTGGTCTATATCTGTTTTCAAGCCAGCATCACATTGCTTTGGTTGTTGCAGCTTTTTAAGATGTTTTGAAGTCAGAAACTATGAGGCCTCAAGCTTTGTTCTTCTTTCTCAAGATGGTTTCAGCTAAGTGGAGTCTTTTGTGGTTTCATATGAATTTTAGGAGTGGTTTTTCTATTTTTATTTTTAAAAATGCCATTAGGATTTTGATAGGGATTGTATTGAATCTGTAGATCACATTGGTTATATGGACATTTTGATGATATTAAGTTTTCTAATTCATAAACATGGAATGTCTTTAAATTTATTTTTGTCATCTTTAATTTTTTTTGTCAAAGTTTTGTATGTCTGGTATACACATTTTTCATATTCTTGGTTAAGTTTATTTCTAAGTATTTTATTCTTACTGATGCTATTGCAAATGGAATCTTTTTCTTAATTTCCTTTTCAGATTGTTATAGATTAGTGTACAGAAACACAACTGATATTTATATGCTAATATTGTGTCCTGTAATTTTGCTAAATTTGCTTATTATTCTTAACAGGCTTTTGGTGAAATCTCTAGGGTTTTCTACGTTTAAGATAATGTCATCTGCAAACAGAAATAATAATTTTCTGATTTTAATGTATTTCATTTCTTTTTCTTGCCTAATTGCTATGGTCAGAATTTCCAGGACTATGTTGAATAGAAGTGATGAGGGTGGGCATTCTTAGCTTGTTCCTGATCATAGAGGGAAAGCATTCAGTTTTTTGCCATTTAGTGTGATGTTTGCTATGGTCTTTTTATGTATGACCTTTATAATGTGGCAATGTCTTTCTATTGTCAGTTTATTGAGTGTTTTTATCATATAAAAAGGTATTGAATTTTGTCAAATGTTTTTTCTGCATCTATTGAGATTATCATGCGATTTTTTTGTGTTCTGTTAATATATCACATTGATTAATTTTTGTATGTTGAACCATCCTTGCATCCCAGAGATAAAATGGTGTATTATCCTTTTAATGGGCTGCTGAATTTGGTTTTCTGTCTTTTGTTGAGGATTTTTGCATCTATAGTCAGCAGGAATATTGGCCTGCAGTTTTTTCATCTTTGACAGTAGCCTCCACTTATCTGTGGTTGTGCTACCTGTGATTTCAGCTATCTGTGGTTGACTGCCATCCAAAAATATTAAATAGAAAGTTCCAGAAATTAAAAAATTAAAAATTTTAAGTTTCATGCCATTTTGAGTAGCATGGTGAAGTCTCCTCTTCCACCCTGCGTGAGACATGAAGTATCCCTTTGTCCAGCATATACATGCTGAATGTACTATACACCTGTTAATCACATAGTAGTTGTATGATCAAGTCATATACCAAGTTGTGGTATTGCAGTTCTTGTGTTCAAGTATTTCTTATTTTACTTAATAATGACCCCAAGATAAAAGAGTAGCCATGTTAGCAACTTGGATATGCCAAAGAGAAGCCATAAAGTGTTTCCTTTAAGTGCAAAATTGAAAGTGGTTGACTTAAGGAATGAGAAAAATGTATATGTTGAGGCTGTGAAGATCTATGGTGAGAATGAATCTTCTGTAAAATTATGAAGAAAGAAACAGAAATTTACCCTAGTTTTGCTGATTCATCTCAAACTGCAAATGTTATGGCCACAGTATGTGATAAATGCTTAGTTAAAATTTTTAAGAAGCATTAAATTTGCGAGTGAGAGACATGGACAGAAAAGGTGTTCTGATTGATGGCAATTTGAATTAATTTGATTCTAAGACTTGCAGCAGATGCCTGAGACCACTATCTTGATATGATCTTAGAATATATCCCCTGAGTATAAAGGGGGATTACTGTAGTGTCTTTATCTGGTTTTGATTTCAGGATAATACAAGCCCCACAAAATGTGTTTGGAAGTTTTCCCACTTCTTTAATTTTCTGAAGAATTTGATAAAGATTGGCATTCATTCTCTTTTAAGTATTTGGTAAATTTTCCAGTGAAACCCATCAGGTCCTGGGATTTTCTATGTTGGCAGGTTTTTGATTATTGATTCAGTCTCCTTACTAGTTATAGGTCTGTTCAGATTTTCTATTTTTATGATCAGTTTGGTAGGTTTTTTGTTTATAGGTGTTTATTCATTTCTTCTAGGTTATCCTAATTAGTTGGTATGTAACTATGTAATCTTTTATAATTCTATTTTGTTTCATCAGTTCTAATGTCTTCTCTTATTTCTGATTTTATTTATATCAGTCTTCTTAAGTTTTTATTAGAATAGCTAAGGGTTTGATAATTGTGCTTATCTTTTCAAAACATCAACTCCGTTTTGCTGATTTTTTCTATTATTTTTCTATTCTCTATTTTGTTTATTTGTGCTATAATCTTTACTGTTTCCATCCTGCTGCTAACTTTCAGCTTAGTTTGTTCTTCTTTTTCTAGTTCCAGATAGAAAGGTGTAAAGTTAGGTTGTTTACTTAAGATCTTTCTTTAATTTTAATGTAAGGTGTTCATTGATATAAACTTCTCTCTTAGTATTGCTTTTACTGCATTTCTTAAGCTTTGGTATATTGTGTCTTCATTTTAATTTGTCTCAAAATATTTCTGATTTCTGCCTTCATTTCTTCTTTGATGCATTGGCAATTCAAGAATATGTTCCTTAATTTCCACATATTTGTGAATATTTCCATTTTCTATTGCTATTGGTTTCTAATTTCATTTCATTAAAGCCAGAAAAGATACTTTATATGATCTCAATCTTCTTCATTTTGTTGCCATTTGCTATGAGATTTATCCTAGAGAATGTTCTGTGTGCACTTGAGAAGAATATGTCTTCTGTTGCTGTTGTATGGAATGTCTGTTAGGCCCAATTGGTCTGTAGTGTTACTCAAGCCTCTCTTTCTTACTGGTCTTCCCCCTGCTTGCTCAAACCATAAGTTAAAGTGGGTATTTGGACTCTTCTATTATTGTGATATGTTAGTTTCTTATAGACAGAATATAGTTGGGTTTTACTCTTGTATCCATTAAGCCTTCTATGTCTATAACTGGTAATTTTAATTCTTTGTATTTAAAGTTATTACTGATGGAAAAGGACTTACTATAGATATCTTGTTAATTGTTTTCTTTCTGTCTTGGAACTTTTTTGTTCCTATTTTCCTTTCTTGCTGTCTTCCATTGTATTTCATTGGTTTTTGTTGTAATTCTTTGATTCCTATTTTCTTTTGTGTATCTTTATAGGTATTTTCTTTGTGGTGACCATGGAACTTACATAAAACTTTTTATAGTTATAACAATCCCTTTTGAAGTTATAATAACTTAGCATCACTTGCATATAAAAATTCTACTTTTACTTCTCCTGCACCCCACTTTATGCTATTGATGTCACAAATATCTTTTTACATTGTGTATCCATTAACACATTTTTATCATTCTAGTCATTTTTTATCTTCTTGTCTCTTAAATTCTATGCCAAAATTAAAAAGCAATTTATGCACTTATTACAATGTTACACTGTTCTGTATTTGACTCTATATTTTCACTTACCATCAAGCTTTATAATATCGTATGTTTATATATAACTACCTAGTGTCTTTTCTTTCAACTTGAAGCCTTCTATTCAGTATTTCTTGTAAGAAGGGTCTAGTGGTGATGAATTCCCTCAGCTTTTCTTTATCTGGGATAGTCTTTATTTTCCTCTTTATTTTTGAAGGACAGTTTGCCAGATATACTATATAGTTTTCTTAGCTGACAGGTTTGTTTATTTGTTTTTATTTTTATTTTTTTCCAACACCTTAAATATATCAGCCCACTGCCTTCTGGCTTCTAAGACTTCTGCTGAGAAATACACTAATAGTACTTTAGGGGCTGAAGGGTGCAGGAAGCGACCAGAGGGGCGGCTCCCAAAATGGTGCGGACACACCAGAGAACAAAGGCCCTAGGTCCCGGCTTCTGTAAGCACAATTCCCTGCATGCATGAGTTTCAAACCTTCCTGCAGGCGAATTTCAAACCTGCAAGCCTCCAATCCTTAGCCAGCTTTGTTATGCGTCTAATAGGACTATAACACGGCGTCGGCCCCACCTACTCCCATGTAGCTCCTCCAATAGGAACATAGCACGGCCCCCTCCGACCCCTTTCAGGCTGATAAATACAGCCCTCTCCTCGCAACTCTCTCTCTCTCTTTTTTTCTTTTTTCCCCATTATAGATCCTCTCTGTAACAGCCCCCTTTAATAAATCTCTTGGTCCTGGCCAGGTGTGGAGTCATTACTGGCGCCGAAATTCTTTTATTGGTGCCATGACTCGGATTGGGTGCTCTCCCGCAATTGTGCGGGTCTATCCCCGTAGGCAGGATACCCGACCCGGCACCGGTGGCCACTCCAGCCCTCCCGGACCTTCCCCACCGTTTTGAACGCGTGAGCTGCATCCACCAGTGACCATTGTATAGGTGAGTTCCCCAGACACGGAAACCTGAAACTTGCCCGGGATCACCGGAGGGAACTGACGGTTGATTGTCCAGCAGCCCCTCTGGCCCCAGGGCGAGGGGGAATGCATCCTGCCTCAGCCTTCATGGCCACAGCAGACCCTAAAGGCTTCCTCTTCTCCTTTTCTCTCTTAAACCCAAAACTCCTACGGCTGCCAAGCCACAGTTAAAGGTTCTTTCCTCCTCCTTATCTCTCTCACACATTCCCACGGCCGCCAGGCTGCAGCGGGCCCCAGGGATCCCACATCTGCTGGCCCACAATGGATCTCCCACAACTCTTTCCCCCCCTAAGGAATCCCATGGCTGTCAGGCCACAGTGGATCCCAGGGGTCCCACGTCTGCTAGCCCACAGCAGATTCTGAAGGACTCCCATATCTGTCGGGTAACAGGGAGCCTCAGAGGCTCCATGTTTGTTGCCCCACAGTAAGCCCTATTCGACCGGCAGGAATCTCGAACACATTCCTACCCGCCACCTGGTCAAGTGCTTTTGGTCTGATTCAGAAATCCTCACGCTAGGTGCCTTGACCCCCTCGGTTCTCCAGGAGGACCCTGGTTGTGCCAAACCCCTGTGATGACAGGCTTTGCCACAGCCACACTTCTCGGACAGCCGATTCTTCGGGGGATGCCCTGTTTAGTCTACCTGTCTGATCATGGGAGGCTCGTCATCCCTGCCGGCCGATTCCCCTCTTAAATGCCTCTTAAACAATCTCACTACACTTTCTCTTTCCCCTGATATCAAACCCAAATGCCTAATTCGTTTCTGCACCCAAGATTGGCCAACATACCCCTTAGACAACCAAAATCAGTGGCCCCCCCAGGGGTCCCTCAATCCTGATATTATTCGGGACTTATATAATTTCTGTGAGCATTCAAAACAGTGAGTAGAGAGTCCCTATGTTCAGTCCTTTTCCCTCCTCCGTGAACATCCCTGCCTCTGCCTCAATTGCAATCCCTCTAATCTCCACCCTTCACTCATGCTAGCATCTGCTGCCTCTTCTACAACTTCTCCTTCTCCCACTGTTCTATGTACACTTCAGCCTCCTCTCCAAAACTCCCCTCCCCCCACTGCAGACACTGTAAGTCCCAGCTCCGCTACCTCCTCCTCCATCTCAGATTTAGACCCTGCAGACGAGCTCCCCCCTTACAGGCAGCCTCAACAGCCTCAGGCTCCCCTGCCCCACCCCCCTCTTTGGCCCCGCCCCCCTCCACTCCGGCAGCTCGATCCTGTCTTTCCTAACAAACTTTTACACTCTCACTTCCCAACATAAGGAACTCATAAAAAGCATTACCTCACAATGTTCCATCTGCCAGCAAACCAACCGCAATACCCCTCTAAAACCGGGAAACTTTCCTACCCATCAAGTTTGGGGACAACTCCCAGGAGTGGACTGGCAGGTCGACTTCACTGTCATGCCCCCAGTACACAACCTAAAATACCTCCTTGTCTTCTGGGACACCTTTTCCAGGTGGGTAGAAGTGTTTCCAACCTCAAATAAACGAGCAGCAACAGTAGGGACTATCCTTGCTAGCCATGTCATTCCCAGGTTCGGTATCCCCATGTCCCTACAATCTGACAATGGGCCCAAATTCACTTCATGGGTGGTACAGTCTCTAACAACTGATCTTCACATTGATTGGCATTTCCACATCCCATACCACCCACAGTCATCTGGAAAGGTAGAGCGAACCAATCAGACCCTTAAAGACATCCTCACTAAACTACATCAAACTACATCACCCTCGAACTACATCAAAACTGGGTCACCCTCCTTCCTTTGGCCCTCTTCCACTTATGAGTTCTCCCAAAAAAACCGTCCCAACTCTCACCTTTTGAAGTAATGTATGGCCGTCCAGCGCTGCCTCCAGGAGTCCCCACCTCAACCCCTCTGACACCCACTCATATGCTTTACCCCCTCTTGTCTTTCATTCATTCCCACATTTGGGAATATCAAAATCTCCTCTTACCTGTTTCACCCAGAGGTCAAACCCCACTTCCCCTCCTTCCTGGACAGTGGGTCTATCTCTCTGACCCAGAAACAAAGTCTCTTTTAAACCCAAAGTGGTCTGAACCTCTTCAGGTAATTTTATCGACTCCCACGGCCGCAAAACTCATCACGGGCCATCGTCAGGTCACCCCATGGATTCACATCTCCCACTTAAAACCTGCTGCCCTCCTTCCTCGCATCTCACCCATGATATTTGTCCACCCACCTACAGGTATACCTGCTCCCAGGTTCCAGACCAACCACTTAAGCTTCGCCTGTCTCGACTCACCACTCATCCCAACCCAAATCCAAACCAACATCCTGGATACAACTCAGAACATCTGTGACCCTTGGCCCCTCTTGTTTCTTGGCCTGATTGCCGTCCTTCTTACTATATTACTCACCTGTTCGACACCCACAAGCTGGTCATCTGCGGCAAAAATTCCGTTGGCTACCACCTATCTCCTAATTGTCACAGGCTTTGTTCTCATCAAATGCCTCCTCTAAACCCTAAAGTAGCCCCCAGTCTTGCCTCATAAGTCACTACCCTCTTATTTCTCATCCTTCCATTAACCCAAACCTACCAACCTCACCCCTATTATGCGCCAGGTAACTTTTCCTGGAAAATAATAAATGCCACTACACAAACTGTAGTCTCCACCTACCTCGGACATGGGCAGCAGATATTTAACTTTGATCTTTGCAAACTATGGCCCAGCCTGTCCATTGTCCCAGAGGGATGGGGAGGCTCTTCCACCAGAGGATGGGGATGTAGTTATGGCAGTCTGGAAGACGAAATTCAACTCAAGAACGTCAAGTTCTATGTCTGTCCTGACATGGGAGACAAACACTGCCACAAACCCCAGCAGTTTCACTGTGCTTCCTGGGGATGCGAAACCATAGCCCCGTGGAAAGCAACTCTGACCCTTACATATCAATTGTGAGACTGCCCTCCACTTCTCCCTGTACACAACCTAAAACCTGCAATCCACTACAGCTTATCATCACCCTGTGGGACGCTTTTAGCCTTCAAACACATGGGACACTGGAAAAATGTGGGGCCTTCGACTGTACATGCCTGGAACCAATCCAGGCATGTTATTTACAGTCCAACGAAGGCCTATTCCATGCACCCCCAATCCCGTGGGACCATTGCGCAAAATAATTCTACCTAAACCTATACTCATGGACTCAAAAATTCAACTTATAACTTCTCCCCCTCTCACCCCAAAGGGGGTAACAATCATCTCACCTACTTTAAACGCCCCCCATCCCCTTACTGCCTGATTGCTTCCTTCACTTACTAACGCCGGTACACCATCTATTTAATAACACCCACCCCTCTCTGGCAAAAGATTGCTAGCTATGCTTAAACCCACGGCCCCCATATTACATGGGAGTCGGAGCAGTTTCTTCAGTAGGCAATGCAGAAACTCACATAAAGATACTTACTCTTACTGATATACAAAATGAGCAATTATGTCCCTGGGGCACTCATCCCACACTGACGCTGGATGACCTCCAGGGACAAGGAACGTGTCTCTTCTCCCCAACCTTTCCCATAACTACATCCCCCTCCGATTGTCCTGCAACAATACCACTCATATTAACATCGCTACCGTCCATAATCAAACCATCCCCCATTTCGCTGTGGCACCCCCTACCATGTGGTTTGCCTGTACCTGAGGAATCACCCCCTGTATCAGCCTACAGCATCTCAAAGACACAACAGAATTGTGCATCTTGGTCCACATCCTACCCCAGGTCTACATTTATAAAGGAACGGAAGGTAGACAACACCTCAAACTCTTTAACACCACCCGCTCAAAATGGGAACTGTTAGTTCCTTTACTAATGGGACTAGGCATTGCTGGAACTACAGCCATAGGCACGGCCTCCTTAATTCTGGGCGATCAAAATCTTAAACAACTTAGCAGTCAAATTGACACTGATTTACGCCTACTAGAATCGAGCGTGTCTCAATTAGAACAACAGCTTGACTCTCTCGCTGAGGTAGTATTACAGAATCGACGAGGCCTAGACCTCCTTTTCCTAAAACAAGGAGGGTTGTGCATAACTCTAGGAGAAGCCTGCTGTTTTTATGCCAACAAATCAGGGATAATAAGAGAAACTCTAGCTCAAATAAGGGATAATATACAACACTGGGAATCGCAAAACCAGGCCTATGGCAACTGGTATCAAACCCTCTTCTCATGGCCCCCCTGGCTCACCACCCTAGTCTCGGCAATAGCTGGCCCAGTAATCCTCCTCCTACTGGCTGTAACCCTAGGACCATGCATCATCAAATATCTCCTTACCTACATGAAGACTACTGTCTCAAACTTTTCAAATCGAAGCCTTAACCTCCGGTTACTCGATAGCTACCAACCAGTTCCTGTAAAAAATCCAGAACTATAACAACCAAATTTTCATCTAATTTTTTCTTTTAGACATGCTCTCTTCCAGGTTTTCTGTCTACCTCCACAGTCTCCTCCAGGACAGCTGGTTACTACCATCCCCGTGCTCATTAGAAGACTGGCCGGAACAAGTCGCTGTTCTACACTTACAAGGAACCTTCATGGAACTCTCACCTGCTGAAATCTATACTTTCAGTGCCTACCTTTGGGCCCTGCTCTGGCTGGTTCTGCACCCTTCCACCACCTTACCCCCACAACGCCCCTGACCAGCAGGAAGTAGCCAGAAGTAGCTGGCTAAGGATTGGTCCTTTAAGATAAACTTATGGGGGTTTCCCCCCCACTTTGGACCATATTTTCCTGTCTCTTCATGTGTCTTATATTTTTGTGTTGGTATCTGCACATTAATTACACACACACACACACACACACACACACACACACACAGGCACCTCTCCAAATCTTCATCATCATCTTAACAAAAATATCTTCAATGATTAGCCCAGCTAAAATTTCTAGGGGTCTCACAAACCTTTTTTGTGAATGCATCTTTTCTGGATTTTGCATGTAAATTTCCAACTATGGAGATTTTTTGCTGTTTTGTGTTGTTTTATTTTTTAACCAAGCTTCCTTTTCAGGATCTTGTGGTTTCTTCTCCCTCTGATGTCTGTTTGTCATGTTGAAGGTTTTCTGGTGCAGCAGAGGATGCAAGCAAGCCACTTACCTTTCTTCTGGTCTCAGTGGCCCCAGTCATCTAGAGTATACTGGGGATCATCAGCCCTCCTAGAAAGATGAGACAGAAACAAGTCCCTCAGTAAGCCTCCAGCCCCTGAACCTGTATGTTGAACACACATTTCAACTATTCCCCTCCTCAAGGAGAAGCTGGGAGTCTCCTTTCAATATGCCATACTGTGCCGCAGGAGAGGTCCTGGAGAATGAATGTCATTAATTTCTATCCCAGCTTCAATGCAGCTGCTTTTGCACTTGCTGTTGGTGCAAGAGCCTCATAACTGATCTCTGGATTCTTACAAAGGAGTTGGCTCATGTATTGTGGTTAATTTGGTGTCTCAGTAGAGAAAGGAGTTTCTAGAGCTTTGTATTTGGCAATCTTGCTGATGTCACTGCCTTTTCATGTTTTTAATTTTGTTGTTTAAAAACTTGTTTGCACTGAAGTTTTAATGTAATCATATTCATCACTGGTTTCCCTTTCTTAGAAAACATATCTATGCAAGATTAAAACTATATTATTGGAGACTAACATAATAATGAGCAAAATTTTCAGTAATATTTTATTTCATAAACTCAGTGCTGAGTATATTTATGTTGTTCTTGGAGGAGTGAAGGTGGTGGTAGTCTTCTTTATATTAAAGAGGTTTGTATAGTAAAGTGCATAAATCTTAATTATACAGCTTGGCTAATTTCTACATATACATATGCACATATAACTACTACCTAAAACAAGATTTAGGACATCTCCAGCAACCCTGATGCCTATCTGCTGCCTTCAGCACCAGTTGCACCACAAAAGTATCCACTATTCTGACCTTTATCACCATAGCTAGCTTTACTTTGCCTGTTCTTGAGATTTCTGTGGTTTATATTGAAAATCAGCCATTACACTTATCTGTACTCTTTTGAAATGAATGTATGTTTTTTTCTCTCTCTTTTTGAAATGTTTTGCTTTGTCTTTGGTTTTTTAGTAGTATGACTATTATGTGCTATGCTCTATGTATGTGCTCTGTGCTATGTATAGTTTCTTCTAGTTGATTTTTTCCTTGGGCTTTTAGGGCTTATCAAAATTTTAATTCTCTTCAATCACTTTTAGAGTATTTAGCTCGAGTCTATTCAAATGTTGCTTCTGTCTCATTATTTTTTCTCCCCTTCTTGAATTCCATTTATATGAATGTTACATCTTTTTACCATACCTCTGTATTTCTCTGCAGTTTTTATTATTTCTTTTCCTGTAGTTCAATATGAATATTTTCTACTGAACTTTTTCCAGTTCAGTAATCTTATGTTCTGCTGTGTCTCCTGAGATAGTAAATGCATCTATTAATTTCTTATTTTTAGTTCAAATTTCCATCTGACCAATTTAAAAAATTGATTCTAGATCTTTGTCAAAATTTTCCACCTTTTCTTCTATTTTTTAAAGAATATACCAATTATGGCAATTTAAAAGTTGCTGTCTGATAACATTACTATCTGAATCACCTGTGAGTCTGTTCCTGTTGCTAATTTTTTTTTTTTTTTCTTTCTGATGTTTATTCATTGGGCCTTGTTTTTTGGTGTATCTGTAAATTTTTGTTTGGCTGTCAGATATTGTGGATGAAAAAATTTTAGCAGTTCTGAACTTTCAAATTTTTCATTTTCCTCTTTAGTCAGACAGACAACTGGTGGACCACCTTGATACTGTGAGAGTTCATTTTAAGCTTTTTAGGGTTAGTAATTTTGGTTTCTCTTTTTCTGCAGTAGTGTGTTCTTACTCCTAGAGAGTAGTCCAAGGGTACAACCTTCTGGGACCTTAACTGAAAGCTTGAGATATTTATCTGAGTGGATCCTGTATGTCAACCCCTGTCTCCTTAGCACTACACAGCTGCCAAAATCTCTAACTGGTATTTTAGACTCCCAGTTGCTGTTTTCTTCCTGATTCCTTATAATCTTTCCCTGTGCATCTATGCATACGCAGTTTAGGAAAGACTTTTTTATTTTTAGAGGCAGAGTCCATCTATGTTGCTCAGGCTGCAGTGCAATGGCTATTCACATGTGTAATCATAGCACGCTACACTCTTGAACTCCTATGCTCAAGAGGTTCTCTTGCTTCAGCCTCCCGAGTGGAAAGTAAATTTGTAAAACTTATTTATCAGTGGCTCTCTCCTCTTTGGTATTTTGCCTTTCAGATTTCAGCTTCTTTTTGGCTTTGAACTCTTTCTCTCTCTCTCTGCTCATTAGGTTACTGTTTGTTGCTTAAACTCTACATCCTTGTGTTGCCATTTAGAACCTAAAGGCCTGGATGCATGTGGATTTAATTCTTTGTGCTTTTCTTTCTGTCAAAGACTGTTGTAAGTCTTTCTTATATTGCTTCTGTCCAATGTCTTCAAATCATGATTTTGTATATTTTGTCTAGTTTTTATAACTTTTTGATAGGAGGGCCAGTTTAATGCAAATTACCCTACCAGGTAAGAAATTGGAAATCTCTCTTTTGTTATAAAATTCACTGAAAGTAAAATTTATATGAATTTCTCTGTTTGTTAGGCACAAATCTATATCAATATTACAAGCAATGAATAATTGAATGTATATTCATCCCAAATATCATAACAGATAAATTTCTAATTCTATGCTAGAGGAAAGTCTTCATGTTTCCTATTCCTGCTATGGGAAACGTTCCAAATCATTTTCCTAGGAATAAGTGATTAAGGAATATACAGCCAAAAATGCTGGGGAAAATAATTAACAAAAAATATATTTGGGGGATTTGTGGTGTTGTGGTTATTTGTTAGCTTTTTAAAGTTTATGATTCTTTCATTAACTTATTTAAAAGTTAACTTTTTACATAATTTTGAATTTATAGTTTTGTGTAGTTTTTCTTTTCTTTCCTTTTCTTTTTTTTTTTTTTTTTCAGAGACAGGCTCTCACTCTGTTGCCCTGACTGGAGTAGAGTGATACAATCATAGCTCACTGTAGCCTTCAATTCCTGTGCTCAGAAGATCCTCCTGCCTCAGCCTCTTGAGCAGCTGAGACTATAGGTACACACCACTATGCCTAGCTAATTTTTTATGCTTTGTAGAGATGGAATCTCACCATATTGCCCTGGCTGATCTCAAACTCCTGGCTTCAAGTGATCCTCCTCCCTCAGTCTCCCATTGTGTTGAGATAACAGGCATAAGCCACCACACCTGGTCTTATATTATTTTTCTTAAAGAGAACTTTACAACATATGGATGTGCCCTTGGGTGTGGTACATTGATACAAGTGGCAAACTGCAAAACTCAGTAGTTTGTGAAACTTAGTAAAATTAAAAGTACATTGAAAACATTTAAATGAGTTCGTGTCCCTTTTTATTTTTTAAATTTCAATCAGCTTTCTCAGATTGAAAACTTTTTTATTTTTTAAAAACCAAACTCCTTTAAAAAGTTTATATCAAACAAGGCAGTCTATGATATCAAACCACTTCCAGATCATTATACCATGAGGTTGGGAAAAGCCCACCATAGACAGGAAAGGAGACAGCACCGTAGAAAACCCTGGGGTGGCTCACCCCCGAGGTATGGTCTGGGTTAGAGATAGGGTTGATGGAAGCTGATGGAGTCCAGACAGAGAGGCTAGTGGTACTCTACAAATGTGTTAACTCAGGTCTGTGTGTTTGAGAGATTAGCAGCTGGTCACTGTGGCTCAGGCCTTAATCTCAGAGCTTTGGGAGGCTGAGGCGAGAGGATCACTTGAGGCTGCAGTGAGCTATGATTTCACCACTGTACTCTAGCCTGGGCCACAGAGCAAGACCTTGTCTTTAAAACACTTACAACTGAAATTAAAAAGAGACATTTGACCTGGTGGGTCTTCATGCTGTCTCAGATAAAGATACTCTCTTGTGGTGCCTTGACAAGACTCAGGATCCGGAGACCCAGGCTAGACTCTAGGTCTCCCAGAGGAAGTGACATCAATAAGATGGCAGAATAGAAGATTCCTTCCACATTGCTTACCCCACAAAAGTACTGCTAAAATCTATTCAGAGACAAGAATAAATACCACTCCAAATTCTTAGAACTCAGGGATGTGGAAAAACCCCCTGGGCCCACAGAATTGGAGTCCTAGGTTTCTCACTTACTAGGGCTGTGGGTGTCATGTCATTTAATCCCTTGAGTTTCAGTTTTATCATTTGTGAAAAGGCAATTGCAATACTTTCCCTTAAAATTTGCAGGATTTCTTGCAAGAATCAAATGAGGTAGCATATGTCAAAATGTTCTAGAGATGTGTGATTGTTGTTGCTGTTATTAGTGGTAACGAGTACTTTACTCCCCTATTGAGTACAGGAAGGTTGATCTTCACAGAGATGACCCTCAGGAGAAGCCAGAGCCGCTCAGGTCAACAACAGGGAACAGAGGGCTCCTGAAGATGTGCAGACACACCCTATTCTCAAGCAACTTCAGGTCTAGCAAGCTCATCAGATGAAGATCATACCTATTTTCATTACAGTCAGAGTTATGAATATTTATTATTACTGTAAAAATCATTCATCAGTGTTTAATGTATTGAGTAGCTCCATTGATCAGAATCATTTGTCTCTCCTTAACTGTACCATTTCTCAAAGGTCCTGTTGCTTTCACTATTTGATTATTAAGTACAGCTTCTTCCCCATTTCTTCCTAAGAATCTTGGCCTTCTTAGGGAGAGAGTTGCTTCTTCATCACTGACTTGCAACAGGAAGTGTTAAGTGACCCAGGAGTCACAGGGGCTGGTCAACGAACCAAGACATCAACAGAGTCAACCATGAAGGTGGCCATGCAGGAGGCAGCCCCAGATGCCTACATAAGTTCAGGAACACTAATGGTCAGCCTGTTCATTCCTTAGGAGGTCCTTGGCATCAAGGAGAGGGTGAGTATGGAAGCTCATAGATGCCCATCAAAAAGAACAAGGTGAGGAGGCAGTTGGGTAAATGAAACTAGAAGATAAGAAAAGACTCTGAGTGCCTGACCCTGCCTCTTCTCCCCTCTCCCCTCTCCCTTTCTCTCTTCCCCATGCAGCCTTCTCTTTACTCCTGACCCTTCCTTCTCCTGTCAACATGTTTATATAAGTGGGTGATAATTCAAGCAACTAGGATTACAGTGTGAATAACTAAAAACACTTTAAAATCCACATTTTTAGAATGAGCAGAGAAACTAAGTTGAATTGAACTCAGAGCTTTGTGCTTCCTCCTTTTTCTAGGAAGGAGCCCTTCCTGAACTCTGTACCATCAGCTGTTCCACCAAGCAGTAAAATGAGTAGCAGGAAGGAGAACTTTTTGGTCTGGGAAAGGAAGCCCATTTGTTGAAATCAGAAAGCTGGGGCAATGAAATTGGGAGAGGGTAGGTCTTGCTGCATTGGCCCATCTCACTGCAAAGTTATATGGGTGAAGGATCCTTAGCTGTTGGCTGAGAGTGTCAGGCAGGTAGGGTCTCTCACTGTCAGCATCAAGCTCCTCTCCTTGTGCAGAATGGCTGGGTCAGAGAGAACGAAGCTGGCAGAGGCAGGCCTGCCCACACGGTCTGTCTCTCTGCCCCATCACCTGGAGATCGTTTCAGGACCTATCCCTTCACCCCTGGAGACTCCATATTAAACCCGAGGTTGTGGCCCTGAGATGGGGAACAGTTCTGTCCTGTGACTAGAAGAGGCAGTCTCTGGGGTGGTTGTGAGGCCAGAAGACCTTCTCACAAAAGTTAGGGTCTAGGCATTTATTTTTGGCAGAGGAGGCACTGAGTCAGCTACTGAAGCCTTCTCACCCTATCTAGTGTGCCCAGGAGTAAAACAGAAGGGATTAGTCCTGTTGATGATATGTAGGACTTCCCCCTTTTCCCTGCTCTCTACTCTCCAACCTTTGCCACAAGCTCTGCCTCTCACAGCTCTGCAAAGAAAAAGCAGTCATCAATGGAGGGGCATGGAGGAAAGAATCGTAGCTCATGCAACCATGCTAGAATTGTTCAGGGGAGGCATGGCTGACAATTGAGCAGAGGGTTGCCAGTTTTCTTTCTTGGTCATACCCTTACCAGATAGTATAGTATCCGTGCTGGACTTGGTAAGAAAGGAGGAACAAGGGCAAGAAGAGAGGTCTTGGGACAGATACACTGGTGACTAATCTTTGGAAAGGAACTGGGATGATTCATGTCAATGGATAAGGCTTAGTCATGTCTTGCAATGCTTTCAAATCCATGAAGGGGTGTCACAGGAGGGATGGTACTCAGCTGTTATTTGTTTCAACTAAAGATGATTCGAGGGGAAATTTTAAAATTCTGTAAAGTTTATAGATTTGGAAAAAGAAATATTTCCAGGTAGTAAAGGTTACTAAGTCCCCAAGGGATTGCAGAGGAACGAAGGGTCTCCTTGGAACAGCCTCAAGGGTGGTCCTGGCTTGAGTGTGGCCTCTTGAATGGAGGAACTTCCCTATAGCTTGGGGAGGGGGGCATATCTATGATCTGATTTAACCAAGGAATGGGTTCAGAAGAAAGAAGAACATGTAGAAACCAACAGGCAGCTGAGAAATGAGGTTCGGGTGAGAGAGATGACAAAACGTGTTTCAACACTGACACTTCCAATCAAGAGAAGTGAAAAATGCTACTCTTGTAACTCTTGCCTTAGCAAATGATTTTTACTGGTGACACTTAAGCAGAACTGTTGTTAAGGCTCCCTTTTTTCTTCCAGAGGTACAGCCCCACCATGGAGGCTTGGAGGCACCTGAGTAAATACCAGCTCGGGCCTCAGTTGTGAAGTCCTTATACTGGCAGTCCTTCTATTGACGTCAGATGATGTCTGCTCAAGCAAAGCTACAGGAGCAGGTCTAGGGAGGGTTTATTTATCTAGAAAACTGAATCAGAGTTAGACCTAAAACTAAAAGACTATGATGTGTCTAAACCGGAGCTATGGCAAAAAATCCTTCCAGTTTTCAAAACTTTATTGTGGCATTTCCTCATTTTGAGTTTACTTAGGATGGTGAGGTTTAAAGTTTCTTTGCAGAAACCTACTGTATTTAATGACTTTTACTCACCAATCTTTCAGAAATCTGTGTCAAAGCAAACCAACACCTTTGTGTTGGAGGATTGCCTTCTGCCCTGAGTTCTCTTGGAACACAAGGAGTGTCCTAAAGGTGTGCTGACTCCTCAGAGTCTGGTGTAGGACTGTGCAGTAAACTTGCAGAGCTTCAGTGGTTCAGTGAGATCGCCCTTGTTGAGGCAGAATGAGAAGATCAGGAATACTCAAAATATAAAATAGGGTGAGCTGTGCTGGGCCGCAGACTCTCAAGTGAAAAGCTACACTCTGCATATTTTCCTATAAGCATGTCTTTGGCTGCTGTCCACAAATTTTGATATGTTTTTATGTTTTTTATCATTTAGTTTGATTTTGCTAATTTCTTTTGTAGTTTCTTCTTTTGACCCATGGATTTTTCAGAAGCGTTTCAAATTTTCAAATAGTTGGATTTTTTCTAATTATCTTAGTTACTCATTCCTAATTCCATTGTAGTCAGAGAATATGCTTGTATGATTTCAATATTTTAAACTTTATTAGGGCTTTTTAGATAGTCCAGAATATAGTCTATTCTAGTAAACATATCATATGTACTTGAAAAGAATATGTATTCTGTCCTTGTCAGATGTAATATTCCAAAAAGGTAGTCAGTAGTGTTCAGATCTATGTATTTTCTGATGTTTGTCTAGTTGCTGTGTCAATTGATAAGTGTTAAAATCTCTAACTATAATTGTGGAAATATCTCTTTCCCCCTTTATTTGTATCAATATTTGCTTCATGTATTTTGAACCTCTATTATTAGATACATACAAATTTATTGTTATGTCTTCCTGATGAATGAACTAATTGTTTATTTTTTTAATTGACAAATGATAATTCATAGAATACATAGTGATGCTTTGATACATATAATGTAAGATTACCAATTAGTCTGGCGTGGTAACGCGCCTGTAGTTCCAGCTACTTGGAAGGCTGAGGCAGAAGGATCACCGGAGCCCAGCAAGTCGAGGCTGCAGTGACCATCCAGTCTGGGGACAGAGTGAGACTCCAACTCAAAAAAAAAAAAGATTATCAGACCAGTTAATTAGCATATCCATCATCTCAAACATGTATTATTTCTTTGCTTTGGAAACATGCATTATCCTCCTTCTAGCTATTTGAAATATATATTATTGTTAACTATAGTCATACTATAGGGTATAGGACACAATAACTTACTTTTCCTATCTAACTGTAGTTTTGTATTCTTTAACCCATTTCTCCATATCCCTCCCTTCTACCCTACCCAGCCTTTAGTATTCTCTGTTCTTTTTACATCTATATGATCAACTTTTACTAACATCTACATACAGTGAGAACATGTGGCTTATGTCATTTAACAAAATGTCCTCCAGTTCCATCCATGCCGCCTTAAACAGAATTTCATTCTTTTTTATGACTGAATAGTGTTCATGGTGTATATATACCACATTTTCTTTATCCATTCGTCTGTTGTTGGACACATAGGTTAGCTCCATATCTTGGTTATTGTGAATAGTACTGCAATAAATATGGATGTGCCGATGTCTCTCTGTTACAGTGATTTCCTTTCCTTTGGATAAAGTCCCAGTAATGGGATTGTTGGAGCATATGGTAGCTCAATTTGCAGTTTTTTTGAGGGCCCTTCATACAGTTGTCCACAACAGCTATACTAGTTTGCATTCTCACCAGCAGTGTATAAGCATTCCCTTTTCGCTACATCCTCACCAGCATTTGTTACTTTTTGTCTTTTTTATAGTAGCCATCCTAACTGGGGTGAGATGAAATTTCATTATAATTTTGGTTTGCATTTCTCTGATGAGCAGTAATGTTGACAGCTTTTCTCATATATTTATTGGCTCTGTGTGTGTCTTCTTTTGAGAAATGTCCGTTCAGACCCCTTGCCCATCTTTTAATTACAGTGGGGTTTTTTTTTCTGTTTTTGTTTTTTTTCTTTTTGCTGTTGAGATGTTTGAGTTCCCTGTAGATTCTGGATATTAATACCTTGTCAGTTGAGTAAGTATGCCAATATTTTATCCCATTTGGTAGATTGTCTTTTCACTCTATTATTGTTTTGCTGTGAAGATTTTTAACTTGATATAATTCCATTTGTTTATATTTGCTTTTGTTGCCTATGCTTTTAAGATCTTATTCATAAAATCTTTTCCCACATCAATGTCTTAAAGCACTTTTCCTATGTTTTCCTCTAACAGTGTAGTCATTTAGGGTCTTACATTTAGGTCTGTGATCCATTTTGAGTGAGTCTTGCACAAGATGAGAGGTGAAGGTCTAGTTTCACTCTTCATTTGAATATCCAGTTTTCCCAGTATCATTTATTGAAGAGACTGATCTTTCCCCAATGAGTGTTCTTGACCTCTTTGTTAAGAATCAGTTGACTGTAGATTAATTTCTGGGTTCTATAGTCTGTTCCATTGGTCTGTGTGTTTGTTTTTATGCCAGTGCCATGTTGTTTTGGTTACTACAGCTTTGTACATATTCTGAGTATGATCATTTCAGCTTTGTTCTTTTTGCTCAGGATTGCTCTAGTCTTCTATGATTCCATGCAAATTTTAGAATGTATTGCTTTTCTGTTTCTGTGAAGAATGTCATTGGTATTTTGATAGGAATTACAATGAATCTGTAGATTGCTTTGAGTAGCACTGGCATTCTAACAATATCAATTCTTCTAATCAATAATCATGATATGTCTTTCCACTTTTCTGTATTCTCTTCAGTTTCTTTTTCAGTTTTGTTTTAGTTTTCTTTCACCTCCCTGGTAAAATGTATTCTTTGGTCTTCTTCTTTGTAGCCATTATAAATGAGATTGCCCTTGATTTTTTTCAGTTATTGATATTTGTGTCTTAATTTTCTATCCTGTAGCTTTACTGAATTTGCTTATGAGTTCTACGAGATTTTTGGTAGAATCTTTAGGTTTTTCTACCTATAAGATCATGTGGTCTGCAAACAGGGACAGTTTGACTTCCTTCTTTCCAATCTGGATGCCCTTTATTTTGTTCTCTTGCCTAATTTCTGGCTAGGACTGTTGAATAAGAGTTGTGAAAGTGGGTATCCTTGTCTTGTTACAGTTCAGTAAGATGCTAGTAAGAAGTTAGCTGTGGGACAATTTTGACTATAATAAGATGCTCCTCTTTATTTCTGGAAATACTTTTTGGCTGAAGTACATTTTATCTACTATTAATATAGCCACTCCAAACTTTTTATGCTTGCTGTCCACATGGTGCATCTTTTCCCATGCAGTTACTTTCAATCTATCTGTGTGTTTCTGTATTTGAACTTATTTTCATATATATATATATATATATATGTATATGTATATGTATATGTACACACACCCACATATCTATACATATGTATACATATGTCAATGGTATTTTGATAGGAATTACATTATATATATAGAGAGAGAGAGAGAGCGCACGCGCGAGAGAGAAACACCAAAAGGAACTTCTTCCATTATTTGAAGAATTGAGGCAAGTTGTGTAAGTTTCTTAATCTGAAAGTGGTTTTGATGTGTATCTTGTCTTCATGATAACAACACAACATCAACCCAACCATCTTTAGACCACGATAATATTTTTATCCATGGGTGCAAGAGAGCATTCATTGCAATAAGAGTCTATAGATATAATTTATAGATAGATTGGTTGTTATATTTTCTTGTGGAACTTCTTTTCTTATTTAGTGATCTGAGGATACCACAAAAATAGTTCAGTCTGTATGAACAGCTCCCACAGAGTTAGTCCAGTCACAAAATATGGATGGAATTCTATTCTGGGATTAGAATCACACTTGCACATGGCTCCACTGAGCCATGACGTGTTCCACATTACACAGTGCATCCAGACCTGCAGAATGAAGCCAACTCTTTTTATTGTGAATAGTAATAAAGACGTATTTTTTCTTCAGATTATGTTTTCTTTGCATTGAGCATGAGTCACATGAAATGGCTTGGTAAATGTAATAAAATCACTATAGTCACCAACTTTCCTTTGTACATATTATTTTGCAGTAAGATGGATATTACTAATTGGTTTAACTCTTCTCAGAGAGTGCTGCTTGTTAAAGAAAATGAAAATTATAGCTAATAGTTTTCCTCCAACTCTGCTTTCTGTAACAATCAGTGGTTTAATATTTTTGTGTTCTTTATAAAATTCTCACATGATGTGTTATTGATTTTTGTTTCTAATATCAGTATGTATGCAAACATGATAGTGTAACCATTTCTTCAAGCATGAGTATAAATAAAATAATATTAAAAATATAAACAAAAGAATGAAGACAGAGAGGCTTCTTAATTGAACGTGTAGGCACTTAGAAATGGAAGAAAACCATTTAACATTCAGGCTGATTTGTGCTGCTTAGGTATGCTTTTGATAGATTCATTGGCCTTGTGCTACTGAAAGAATGCACTTTTTTGCTAGATTTTATTGCATTAGATCATGTTATTTTAACCCAAGAACCTCAGGAAGTACAGAGTAAATTGGAACACTCAATCAAATAAAAAAGTATGTTTAAACTGAGTTATGGTTGGTTGTGCCACAAATGCTGAAGTTCAAGTTGACATTTCAGCCTGAGCTCGTAATGTTGTTAGTGAGGAGCCCACAGCAGGACGGAGAACAGAGGTATCAGATTCAACACACATGTTGTTACTTTTGCTCCTTTAACAGAAAATGAAACTTGTGATCACCTCTTTTGTGTTTATTCATTTTCTTGTGTGCACAATGTTCAGTTCTGGGTAGGCATGTCCACATATTTTTTCAAATAGACCATTTGCTTGATGGGCCTCTCTTGGAGGAACAAGAGTGCATTAGGGGCAGTGGCTACCCATGTCTATTTCTCTCCAGTGCTGATGGGTTGAGGGTATTGCTGTAGGGGTGGGACCCTACAGCCTAGTGACCTTACACCCTGGATGCTGGTAGCATTTGGCATTGTTTTCATGTTGTTTGTCAGCAACCCAGAGAACATGAGCAGGTAGTTTGGAACAGCTTAATTTAAAGAGTATGTAATATTAAGTTGGGTGTGGTGGTTTACACTTGCAATCCCAGCTACACAAGAGGCTGAGGAAGGAAGATCGCTTGAGCCCAGGAATTCAAGTTCAGACTGGGCAGTATAGCCAGATGCTGTCTCTATTTAAAAAAAAAAAAAAGTAAAAGTAAGTAATATTAAAACGTTGCCCATGGAACAAACTGAGCACAGCCACATAACTATTTGGGAAGCTAGACATTTCAAAGACAGCTACAGTGGCCTATGGGCACAGTTCTGAATAGAAGTCTGCAGTGTCTCTTCCCAGTTATTCTTCCTTTGTCCTCGCTCTCCTGTTCACGGTCCCTTCTCAGACACCAGTCCCATGGAATACCAGTAATAAGTCTTCACAGTCTACAAAATGGAAATACGTTTGATCCAGGAGTCTTTCACAAAATAGTTTATTTTGCCCTCGCTGCATTCCCGGACAGTGGGAATTATCCTCCTCATCATCATTTGATAGATGAGAAAACAGGAGAATGTGGAGAGCACACTGACGTACTGAATATATTTTGGCATCAAGTCTTAAATCACATCACCCAGGAAACATGTATTTCCTGGCCAAGAACCTCAGTTTCCACAGTTTTCCCTCACCAAGTAACCAAAATAATGACAGCCAAGTGTGCCGAGGGCTTTCTCTTATTACTCTGGGCTAGGCATTGTGTTGAGTACTTTACTTATAATGTCTCATTTTTCCCTCCCAATAACTTTATAAAATAGTTACCTTATTTGAATTCTAAAAACTAGAAAATGGAGGCTTAGGAAGGTTTAAAGACTCCAGGATTAACGTATTATAAAATAAACTGCTCCATTAAATTCATCATTGTTAAAAGAGAGAGAGAGAGAAAGAGAGAAAGGGAGAGAGAGAGAGAGAGACAGGTGCCGTGTCTCACACTTGTAAGCCTAGCACTTTGGGAGGCTGAGGTGGGAGAAACACTTGAGGCCAAGAGTTTAAGGCCAGTCTGGGCAACATAGCAAGACCCTATTGCTGTAAATTTTTTAAAAAAGAAACCCAACTGAGCACCTATAGTCCCGGCTACTCAGGAAGTCAGGGCAGGAGGATCACTTGAGCCCAAGAGGTAAGCTATGATTGTGTCACTGTACTCCAGCCTGGGTAACAGAGCAAGACATTATCTTTTTTTTCTTTTTTATAATATCCTTCCTGTTGACTATAAGAAATGGCCCAACTGGTAGAAGGACATTGTCTTTTTAAAAAATCCAAGCCAGAAAGATACCAAGGGAGAAACTAGTTCTCCCACGGGAGTACCCTGAATGGCTCTCCATTTGCTAAAAATCACTGTTAACCCACAGAGGACTTCAGGAATATTTGGCTTTTGCCCCTGGATATGGCCTTGTCCATGCATCAGAGCAGCCTTCACCCTTTCCCTGCTCGGCTGCTGCCGCCCTTCCAGGCCCATCTCTGTCCAGCTGGTACAGGAGATGAATTGTCCAGCCTCCACATCAGCCAGAGGGCCTGAGGCCACAACGTTTCCCCTTTCCTCTCTCCTTGCCTTCTTGTTTCTGGAAATAGACTTGGGGGAACAGGGTTTCGACTGTAAGACCAGACAGCCCAACTTCCCCGGTCACTTGTGGCTTGGGAGACTTCCACCAGAACCACTCCCTGTGCCCTGCCCCATTGCTCAGTGTCACCAAGTGAGGGATGCAGGACCCATCATGGGGGAGACTCTCAGGATGAACAACCATGATTTTTAATCTCTCTTTCAAAAGCGCCTATTCCGGGAGTCACTTTCACAGAACCGCAAGCACAGGTGAACCACGGTAAGATAGTCCATTTGTCTTCAAGTGGAAACCTTTAAGGTGACAGTTGGTTGTGAGAGTGTGTGTGTTCCTCTCTCCTAATAAACAGGCCTGAGCTCCCTTCTGCAGCACTGGATTATTCTGCAAGAAAGAGCAACAGCAGGCTCTTCACAGGGGGCGCCCCCCGAGGGAACGATCAAGAAGGACCCTGACGCATCATCTAAGTAACACTACTTGGGAAATGCCTAAGAGTCAATGCAGAAGAGGCAGGGACAGAGGAGAATGTCCTTTTTCTGTTTGCAGCCATCATTTTATCTGAACATTATCTCCAAGGACTTGCTGTTAATTGTGTTGGCGACGGGCTAAAAGGAATCAAGAAAGCAGCCGGCAATTTAAAAAATCAAAATTAGAACTAAGTGTTAAAATTTACCTTCGGACAGTCCTCTCCAGGCAGCCCTTCTCTAGCACATTGGGCAGTTATTGGATACCCCTGACAATGATGACTGAAATGCAGTGCAATTGAATTCAGGATTTCACCAGACTGCTCCATTGCCATGTTCCAATGCAAGCAGGGGCTTCCAGCTCAGGTTTATATCGGGCCTGACAAGTGAACCAGAGAAAAGTGGCCTGCTAAATACTGTGGGTTTGCGTGTATCAAAATGATCCCGACTAGCACCTCAAAGAAGTAGTTATTCGGTCAGAAACAGCCCTCCAATAGCCCTGAAGAGTGGCTTGAAGGGCAGCTCCATCCACTTCTCTGTTGTTGCAGTTTTCTCCTCCAGGAGTATGAGTGTCTTCCTGCTTCATTTCACAGGACTGCCAGGAGGAACAAACTGAAGTAAAGCAAAGCTCTCTGAAAACTGCTGAGCCCTCTACAAATACCAGTTATCATTGTGTACCTCTCCATGAGACCGGCCCTAGGAACAGGTGCTTTAGAACTCTGTCGCAGGTATGGGATCAGATATCTGCCTATAGGAGCCTTCTGATTGTTGGCAGAGCAGGTTTACAGTCTCTGGGTGTGTCTTACCCCCTGCACAGCTCCAGACCAAAGATTCTCAAGGTGGTATCTCCAACAGCAGTGTCAGTGTCAATGTCAAATGGGAACTTACTAGAAATGCAAATTCTCAGGCCTGACCTCAGACTGAGTAAATCAAAAGCTCTGGGGCGGGGCCCGTGCATCTGTTTTTACAAGCCCTCCAGGTGACTCTGGTGCATGCTGAGGTTTGAGGGCCACTGACCTAGGATTTTGGAGCTTCTGTAGGAACCAAGAACAAGGGCCCTGCTTCAACTGCCTCCTCCACAGAATGAGCAAGCAGTACAAAGAGGTGCCACGTTCTAGAGCCAGGAGGGACTCAAGAAGCCTTTTCTCAGGTCAGTTCATTTTGGAGCTGAGGAGTCTGCAACCAAAGGGGCTAAGTGGACTCTCACCCAAAGCCAGGCCAAGATGACTCTCACTCCAGCTCTTTCTGCTATGCCCACTGTCTCTCTTTTATCCACAGCAAAAGCAGTTGTGACTTAAGAAAGGCAGCCGAGCAATGAAGGGCAAGGTCTGGGGGCAAAGTTGGGTTTTGATAGACCCACTTACTCCTAGTCAGGAGGGCAGGGCCCCAGAGGACATCACAGCTCCCTTCCTTGTTCTCAGTCTGGAAAATGAAGTTATCTCCAGGCTCTTAGTGACTGGTGGTCTTCCCATCCATGGCCCTTGAAATGGAACCAGGTATGAACCCAGGTGCCCTGAGACATCTCTTCCATGGAAACCACCTCCTTGATTGTTGTGAGGCTCCTAGGTGAAGTGACAGCCTAGTCCTATCTGTTCCTGTTCATGCAGCTAACGATGGGCAGGGTAAGGACTTGGAGCAGTTTTCCACAGGAGGAGGTCAAGCTCTGACCAGAAGGAGCCTGCACATAAACTCAAGCATGAGGGAAAACATCACAGGCAGCGACCTGAGCAGGTTGGTCCCTGCAACTGAAAGCTGAAATCCATGAACGACTTAAAGCACCTTTCCAGAAATGCTTGCTTCAGGCTCACAGGAGCGGAGAGGTTTGGGAGCAGCAGCAACTCAATCAGCCCATAAGCAGCCATATCCTCAGCTAGAAGTCCCTCCTGCCCCCTCCTCTCTTCTCACGATCTCTTGCCACATGCTGCTCAAAGAGCAACAAGCCATCATGCCAGTGACTGTGATGGCTCTTCACAGCTTCCCCACCTTTGAGACGGAAGGTAGTGGTGTGAGCTTGGAGTCTCAGGGCAGCTGGTGTGACCCTGAGGAAGCCATCTGACCTGGCCTTAATGTCCTGGGCTGTAAAGTCAGAGATGGGTGAGACCATTTCTGTCACTTAATTTAAAGAGTGGTTGATGTGCCCTCAGTACACAGATGGACCACTTGACTAACTTGACCAGCATAGACAGGCAATTAATGTAGAGTTGGAGGCTGTGTTTTCCTGTTAATCTCTTGCCTTTGGTCTTGAAAGGGAGTGAGTAGGTTTTTGTGTTAATACCATGCTACCAAGCTCAGATATGAAGAAGGAACCCATTGTTTGGTGTTTGGTGCTACACAGTTCAGCAGAGATGGGGACCTTCACTTAATTCATCTGTTTGGAGGGTTTTTGTTTGCTTCCTAAAATCGAAGCCAGTCAAAACAGTTGATGAGTTTGTAGGAAAAATACACAGGTTCAGACCTCAGTGATGAGGGGCAGTGCCTTAAGGTAGTTCTGGTCCATTAGTACAATTACATTCAAAAATACGAAAAATAAAGCACTGGGCCAGGGTCACCTGGAACAGAAACTACCCCCTTCTTGAGAGTGGCACCCACACCCCAGGCAAGGGTCACTCACTTAGCATAATGGTTCCTGTTGCATCCCGCAGCACACATGGACTGGGTACAGGCAACGCCCCTTCTCTTGGGCTTGTGCACAAAGAGAATCTTGCTCATTGTTGTCCGAAGCCCTCAAGAGATTCCGGGAACAGGGCTCACAGCCGTCTTTGGCCGAGTTGTTGCATGACATGGAGGCAGAGTCATTAAAATACGGAGTCTAAATATTCCCTGGAATGACCTTGCTTCTCATGTCTACAGCAAACAGCAGCAACTCCATCTTCCCAGCAGGGCACTGCTTCCCTGTCACCTCAAGAGGGCGAGAAAGACTCATGGTAGGATTTCTCCCTCCCCATCCAGGACAGACTCCCAGAAGGAGAGAGCCCTGGCTGCCATTAGAAATATACTTTATTCTCTGGAAAATAAAAGTGGTAAGAGATGCCAAAGTACCAGTGTTAACTTAAGAAAGGATGGCTACCCTAGTGGGTTTTTGTTTGGGGATCTTTTTGTTTTTTTCCCCTTAACCTTTCAGAGCAAGGAACGTGGTTATTCTCTAGAGAATGAATATATTATTTTTAACAACTGGAACAATGTACATATGAGAATCCAGACACAAGATGAAGGAGGGTTTGATGGTTTGCAGCAGAAGGCCCATTCCCTGCACTGCTATTCTTGCCACAGGCTGTGTGGAAAGGGACTGGGGAGGACAGTTTTTGAGAGCAGAAAAGCCACTAGGCTTAGTGACAGTGATTTTATTTCTGATTCTGAGGAGTTCAGTCCTAGGCCCATCTCAAGAGGGACTTAACAAAGAATAATGTGTTTACAAAAGCTAGAAAATAAACTATAACTGTACCCTGAAGAAAGACTCAAAACTTTTGGGTTTTCCTCTTTTTCCGTCCTCCTTCCTCTGCCTTTTTTCTCTAGCATTATTATCTCATATGAAATGATGTGTGAGGAAGGTTGGTAGGGTCTGCCAAACGGAATTTATCTTGATTCCCACAGAAAGTTACATTTGTCCAGTTGTTGACAAAAAGGAAATGAACATGAAGCATTGTTTAGACACCTGTCAGAAAAGGGGAACAGGAAGTCTTGGGGTCATATGCAATGCAGGTATGGGAAAGTTCACATCCATTTAAAATGGCCCCCAAGTGTGAAATAAGAGCCCGGTGACAGCTGTCTTCTCTGGGCCATCTGCCCTCGGCAGCCCTACCTAGCGGTGCTCACCTGTGATCGAGGTCTGCTAGGTTAGGAAGGGCCAGGTCATGGGACTGGGACTGGCCCACCCCATGCTTTTTGTGCATCGAAAAAGGCAGGTGCCCCTCAAGCAGTGGCTGCCAGCGCTAGGGTGCACGGCCCATTCTGCTCAGGGAGCTGCACGTCTACCCTCCTTCTTCCCACAGTTGAACATCTTCGGTCTTGAGCAGCTCAGGAGAGTCCAAGTTGAAACATAGGTCCTTGCTCCTTAGGTGAGGTCCAGTGCCCAGCACTTTTCCTAGTTCTGGAATATCACACAGCCTTGTCCTCGCTGACGTTAAAGAAAGTGACACCTAGATGCTGTAGCTACAATGATAGCACCTCAGCAAAAAAGGGGCTTTTCAGGGTCACCTGATCCAACAGCTAGTTCCCGTGTCCTCCGCTGGCCTCCCCTGGTGCCCACAATCCACAGCCTGTAAGGCTTGCCCATTCCATCTTCAGACTACACTAATTGTTGGGAAGTTCTTCCTTACTTTAGGCCTACCTGGACCCACTGGGCCTTGTTGTGCTCTCTGCAATCGTACTTGCCTCCTTGCTAATCATGGAAGTCCTTCCTTCACATTCGTCATCTAAATGTGGTGTTAACTGTCTACCAACTTGATCACTCTGTTTCATAAATATGGCTTAAGATGCCGCACTCCATAGAGTTTGACAATTTTTTTTTTTTTGAGTTGGAGTCTCACTCTGTCGCCCAGACTGCAGTGCAGTGGCTGCTCCTGGCCACCGCAGCCTCGACCTGCTGGGCTCCAGCGATCATTCCGCCTCAACCTTCCGGGCTCCAGAGATCCTTCCGCCTCAGCTTTCCGAGTAGCCGGAATTACAGGTGCGCGCTACCACGCCCGGCTAATGACATTCTAAAATGGTCCAAATAATGCAGGTTCCAGCAGAACGGTCAGCATCTTGTGCTGGACTTTTAACGTGTTGGCACTGAGCAGCCCTGCAGAGTACCTGTGTTACTATTCATGTCTGTTGTTAAGGGACAGAACTCCCGAAAGACAGATGGGTCATCTATCTGCTTTTAAAAGACTTTCCAAAGCTTTTTTTATTTGAGTTGGAGTCTCACTCTTGCCCAGACTGGAGTGCAGTGGCACGCTCCCGGCCACCGCAGCCTCGACCTGCTGGGTTCCCGCGATCCTTCTGCCTCAGCCTTCCAAGTAGCTGGAACTACAGGCGGGCGCTACCACGCCCGGCTAATTTTTTTGGTTTATTGTAGAGATGAGGTCTCGCCAAGTTGCCTAGGCGGGTCTCGAACCCGCGGACTCCCAAAGCGCGGGATTACAGGGCTGAGCCTCCGAGCCCGGCCGAAAGCATTTCTTGAAAAGTGATAATTCCCACTTTATTGGACCTGGTGGAGAAGTTACTGTCACTTGCTGTTTGGGACTCCGATTTTATTTCTGAGGCCACCTTTCACAAAACCTCAAGGGGATCTTGAGGGCATTCGACCAACTGTATTTTACAGGGCACAAAACTGAGGTCTATGGAGGTTTAATGGTGTCTGGCCAAGTCACACACCGGCAGCAGTTGAGTCTCAAGCTCACGCTGGGCCCTGAGTCCAGGGACCCACCCTGGGCCGCTTTTGTTGTATCTGGTTCTTAGAACTGGCCTAGGAGCGAGGCTCTGCCACTGGCCGCAGCTCGGCTATACACTCTTTTCCATATTTTCCGAGTTTTCTACAGTGAGGTATTACTTTTGTAATCAGAAGACAATCAACCAAACAAAAAGCCAGCCGTTTTTAAAACACATCGCGCTCATACCCAGGCCAGCCCCCAAATTACCAGGGTCCTGCCTCGGCCTCTGGAGTTGCAGGGGAGGGGGTTGGGGAGGGAGGGTGGAGAGGTGCTGGGCGGGGATCGGTTGGGAAAGGTTGTTTATCATCCTGACCCCTTAGGGCTCAGGAACTCAGGGACCCCATTCTGGCCAGAAGGCGAACACCATCGAAGCCGTTTCCGCCCCCCCAACCCCCCCCCCGCTCACTCTCCGGCTCCACCGGCAGGAGCATAAGACTCCGGGTGACATTCCCGGAGCTGGGCGAAGGAACGAATTTCCTGGGCGGGAGGAGAACCGCAGCCCAGCGGACTCTGGGCACAAGAACAGGGCTGCCTCCAGCGTCAGGCTCGGGCCTGGGGGATTCCCTCCCCCCCCACTCCCGTTTCACTTCGCGCCAGGTCGGTGTCGCTCAGTTCGTCCCCACAGAGGGAGGCGGTGGGGGAGGCAGGGAGCCGGGACAAGCAGACAGGACACGCGGACGCGGCCCTGGAACCCGACCTAGAACCGGAGCACGAGCCTCTCTGGCGGGCACGTCGGGCCGGGTGGGCGCAGAGTTCCCGGAGGTGTGGACGCGGAACTCCGCACCCCCCGCCCCTCCCCGTCTCCAATCACGGCCGTGGGCGCCTCCCCCGGCGCCTGCGTTTCCCCGAGGGCCCGCGTTCCCGTCCTTCTCTCCCGCACCCTCCGTGGATACTTTCTAGACTCCCTTTCCGGGCGGGCCTCCCTCGAGGCGCACAGCCCCGTGATGGGTCCGATGGCACTCTCCTCCTTTTCTGTTCCAGAGAGGCCGCACATCCATCTCAACCGGACCCGGTTTCTCCAAGGCTTTTCTGCTTCATTCCAAGAATCCAGAGCCAGTGCCACGCGGTGGGTGAGTCTTCCCGAACCTTCCTGATGGGCAGCGGGAGGATCCGCCCTCCTCGCCCATCTTGCCCGCCCTTCTTCGCCTGCCTGCTGGTCTTGAGCATGCTGGTGATGGGACTAAAGCCTCGTGAGTAATCCTGGCACCCGCGACAAACGAGCGCAGCCCGGGAGTGCTGGTCACGCGAGCGCATCCACAGCCCGCCAGAGTTTCATCGGGAAATGTTGCTGTTAGATCTGAAAAGCTTGGGGTGGGTCCCCGGCGGCGTCATCTCGACAAGAATGTGGTGACAGGGACTGTATGGCTTTTAAGACCTGGTGTAAGCCTTTTTCTCTTAGCCCACACTTCGAAGGTTTTGTTTTTGTTTTCCTTTTTAATCTGTGTACTTGCTTGAGAAATTCCAGAGACTATTCCAGAGGCTGACTTTAGGGTAAGAGTATGGAGACCCCAGGTAGAATTATCGTTTGTTCAGAGGTCACCTGAAGATGAATCATCAACAACCTGCTGTAAGCAGATGGCATCGGCCAGGTCTCCATGTGACAGTAGCTCAAGATAACCATCCAGGCAGGATCTGCTCCCTGTGCAGCTCTCAGATCCACTTCATTCCCTTCTTTCCCTTTAACATCTCCTAACCTCAGCCTAAGATTTTGGAATGGTTTCTTTGAGGCATGAGCCTGGCTGTTTCCCTAACTGCCAGCTTTTGGAATAAAGTCAGCTTCCTGACACACTACATCTCATGCTTGTTCATTTTGGTCCGCAAGTGACAAGTAGCACAACTTGCTATTGGCAACATTTTCTCTGCGTTGTTTGCATCCAGCAGGGGCCAAAACTCACCTATTTCCGGAAAAACTGAACAGGTCTTCAGGGATGATGTGAAAGATTAGGGGAAAATATCACTGTCTACTTCCCCTTTCCTACAAAACTTAGAATTAGACAGTCACCTAAAAGAAGGCAGGCGGATTGTGAGCATTTTGAGGGCAGGAGCCTCTTCAGTAATCCTGGCACCCACAAGAAAGAGCACAGCCCACAAGTGCTGATTGTGCGAACATGTCAGCAACCAATCAGGATTTCAATAGGAAATGCTGCTGTTAGAAAGTGAATAAGCAACATCGGACTTCTTTGAGTTGGGACTTCTTTGAGTTGGAGCTGGGTAATGCAAAGGCATCCCGTTGAGAGTAGAGGATTTTTCTTGTTTCCCATAAGACTGAAGGCATGAAATAGGCTCCTCTGAGCAGCTACATTTCTTACGTGATGGTAAGTTAGCCAACCAATTTGTCTGGGCTGATTCTTGGACGATTGCCAGTCATGGGAGCAAAACCTTTTTTGGCAGGATTTATGCTATGTTTAGAGAGATACCATCACCTTTCCCAGGCTGGAGGCTGGATCGGCAGTGGTGTTATTTGCACTTCATATCTTCAGCTCCAAGAAGAAGAAAACCCTAAAGCCACCTGGGTACTCCTGAAGCCATCATAAATGTATTCAGATCATTAAAAGTAGATTTGAATAAACCCTCTGTTTTTAAGAAAAATCATTCAACGTGTCTATAGGGTTTCACAATAAACAATACTTCCATGATGATCTCATGTTACTCTAGTGGTAGTCTCCGAGGCGGGCAGACTACTGACCACTACTGTTTCCACTTTATGAGAAAGGAAACTGAGGCACACCGAGACCAATTGATTTACCACAAAAACACATTGAGTAATGGAACATGCATACAAATTCAGGTTTTATTTCCTCCTTTAGTGTTATTTCTTCATCTTTAAAGTTGTGTCTTTTCCACTCCAAATTCACTCATTGACATTAGTTCATTCCAAATAAAATTTATCCAAGACAACAGTGTGAAAGCCGTTGTAGGAATAGAAAGAATTATAGATATTTTTTCTTGGCTTTAAGGGGCATATCATCTCTTTGACGAACCAGATAGAAAAGAAAAGCTAAGCAACCATGTAAACAATGCTGCTTCTGCAGATAGGTCTTTTTGATACTCTTGTGATTTTATAAGGAACAGCTAAGTGGTATGGGTGGGGCCAAGAAGGTAGAAAACTAAGGAAACCAGTGGCTTTGGGCTGTAAGGTCGTTCGATGTTGCTCATGGGTTGCATACAGATGTGCAGACAGTGTCATTTGCTCATCAACATAGAGCTATAGGCATCTTGTTCCCCCCAGACTATATATATGCAGAAAGCCAGGATAATTATTCACCCCGAATGTGCATCTTTCTCAGGAAACGAATACAAAGCTCTTGCAGTTTCCATAGCCAACTTAGAAGCTTGTGGAATATTAAAAATAATCCAGGAGTTCAAAGTAGTCGTGGACCCTGGAAGGTTCCAAGTCTTTAGTCTGTTTGGAGTCTCACTCCGGTGCCCAGGCTGGAGGGCAGTGGCACACTCATGGCTATCCCAGCGTCGACCTGACAATCCTGCCACCTCAGGCCTCCAAGTAGCTAGAACTACAGGCATGCACTACCACGCCAGGCTGTCTTAATTCGTGACTCTTGGTTTATTTTAGATGCTAGCAAACACACAAGTGGCAAATTCACACAAAATTAGTAATTTGGAGGAGTAATCTTAATCCCCCTCACTAACATTTTCCTCTTTCCCTCCTCCCTCCCCTCTTCTTCCTCTCCTTCACTCCCTTTCCTTCCCATTCTTTCTTTTCTTTTTGTCTCTCTCCTCCTCTCCCTTTCCCTCCCCCACCTCTTTTCCCCCCTTCCTCCCTCCCTCTCTCCTTCCCTCCCTTTGTCTTGCTGTCAAAATCTCACTCTGATGCAGTCATAGCTCACTGCAGCCTCAAACTCCTGGACTCAAGCACTCCTGCCTCAGCCTCCTAAGTAGTTGGCACTACAGGTGTGCGTCACCATACCAAGCAATAATTTTCTTCATAGATAAATTTACTTCATATGTAGACATGCTTTCTGGTGCCAGCTGTCGTACAGGACTTCCAAAGACCCCAAAAGAGAATGCACTGATTCCAAAAGGCTGAAGAAATGACCCAGAGACACGGACAAGATGTGGATTTTATTCTGGAACTTACTTAACAGGGAAGATGATCCAAGATGGGCCAGCTGAACAAGAAAAAAAAAAAAACCACTCTGGATTATACAAGGTGCACAGGTTACATAGCATTTTACATAGGGTAGAGTGCAGGGTTAAGCATGAAAAGGGTGGAGTCTCTAGCGTGTAGGCGTAACACAAGAAGGCACTTATACAGTGATCACATATACACAAAATGGCTGCGAATTCTCTCTAGGGGTGGAATTTTTTGTATTATACTGAACTAAAGGTGAACTAAAGGTAACCAAAGGTTATGGGCATTGATCCATCATACCCAATTTGCCCTGAACCAGCCCGGGACGGATTGCCTCCAACAAGAAGGGTGTTGAGAACATTCACTATGCACAGCTACAAGATGGGATCAGCAGGTACGGAAAGCACTTCGCCCGTGACCTCAGCATGACCTGTATACCCAGGCCAGAGTCTAAGAAGAAAGGCATGTCCAGAGTTGGCCATCCCCAGGACCCTCCCCAGGCTCCAACCCACTGCTTGGGGCCATATCTAGGGTATAGTCATGTTTGTCACTGAGTATGTGTGCCCTGGTCTTTCTGGTCATATCCTTGCTGAGAGCAGCAACCAGGCTTTCTGTCAGCCAGGATCCTACCCCAGCTGAAGAGACCATAAGCTGAGCACTTGAGGATAGTCTCTCCATGAGCTGAACAGGAGCCTGTGGAGCTTGAGTGTCAGATTCACCTTGGGAATTGGGAACTGGGAACCTGAAAGACTGAAGAAGTTTGCAATAGTGGCAGAAGGCAAAACCATCTCTTGAGCAATGTCTTTATGGAAAGTGAGCTTGTGATTGGACAAAGGTAAGCAAAAGTTATGAGAGATCCAAAATGTGAAGTCAGGAAAGGATGACAGTCCCATGGCAGAGAGGGGACAAGCAAAGACAATCCTGAGAAAAGAGCCCTGGGTCATCTTGTTTTGGTTACAGGGATGCTGGCTTCCCCAGATGATAAGTGATGCTTGTAGGTATACCCTTACAGTAAACCCATTGTGTCCACACAACAATCCCCTCCTAAATTAACTCATCTTTAGTGGGTATCTCCTCCTCTTACCTAACCAAGTTGACTAATTAGATACTATAAATATTTTATGGGATATTTTAAATGTCTTTGAAGTGTAGATAAACATGTAGGTAAATGGCAATGAATTGTGGGTGGGGCTGTGGAGATGTATTTGTGTTTAAAGGGATTCATAGCAGAATAGGAGTGGTTGTCAGGGGACCAGGTAGAACAAAGGAAGATTACTGAATTTGAAAAAAAAATGCATTAGATGTTCTTCCCTTAATATCAAGGATCAGAACAAGACTTGTTTACACTGATTGTCTCGGTGCAGCCCAAAACTCTTCTTTATGACCTCATTGAAATGCATAAATATTTGAAGATGTGTTCATTTGGCTGGCATTTCATTTCATGGCTTGAGCCCATACATCAAATGTAATGTGTATCTGGATTATATATATATATATATGGTAAAACAAATACTGTATAGGTAATTATTTCCTTAGAAATTATTATGAAATAAAAACAATGGCAGTGACAGGAACATGATGGCAAATAGCAGTAATCTCAAAGCTCCATTGCAAAACAACCTCATTCAGTCCAGGCACAGTGGCTAATGTGTGGAATCCCAGCACTTCGGGAGACGGATGTGGGAGGATTGCTTGAAGCCAGGAGTTCAAGACCAGTCTGGGCAACATAGTAAGACCCCCATCACTATGAAAAAGAAAGAGAGAAGGGTGGAGGGAAAGGAGAAGAGCAGAGGGAGACAGGAAGATAAAAAGACCAACAAAAATCCTTTCAGTTGTGTCAATGTGATTTGAGTTTGAGATTCCAGTACTAGAAGAGAATGGCTTTTAGGATAAGTGAAGTCATTATTGCGCCATCGGAGGGAGACAGAGTGGGTAGAGGAAGAAGTGTGGGCAATCGGTGGGAAAGGATGCAAGTTTCTGCCAATTTCAAGCAAAGATCTCAATGTTTGGCTGTCTAATGAAACTATCATAAGTGAAGTATTATCAGCTAAGGAGATAGAACTAAAAAGTGTCATTCGTTGCATGCTGAACAGCATCTAGGTCAATGATGTTCCATTAGGTAGGAATTCATTTAAGGTGATTTGACAGCTTTAAAGGATTACTTCATCATTTGAGTTCATACAAAACAAAACAAATCAAACCAGTAATTTGGTATCAGACAGACAAAACTATCAGGCTATTACATTTTTAAGAATTTGCTAGCCGGGCTCGGTGGCTCAGCCTGTAATCCCGCACCTTTGGGAGGCTGAGGTGAGTGGATTGCCTGAGCCTGCGGGTTCGAGACCCGCCTGGGCAGCAAGACCTCATCTCTACAATAAATAAAAAAATCAGCCGGGCATGGTAGCGCATGCCTGTAAATCTGGCTACTTGGAAGGCTGAGGCGGAAGGATCGCCGAAGCCCAGCAGGTCGAGGCTGCGGTGGCCGGGAGCGGCCACTGCACTCCAATCTGGGCGACAGAGTGAGACTCCAACTCAAAACAAAAAAAAAGAATTTGCTATTTTTACAACTCACATTTTTCTGAAAAAAGTTCTACATCAACATAACTGAATAGAACAAAGGCTTATGCAGAAGTCAGGGATGATACAATATAGTTTATCCTATTTGATTGTAAATAATGGCAATTGTTAAGTTCATAAAGTAATGATCTTTAACCAGGGAAGATTCTTACTGTATTCTAAATTCAGTAGCTCTAAAGTTCTTAATAAAATCTCATCTCAACAGCTATTCTGTGGCTTATTTGCAAAACCACAGAGCACTTTTGCCCATCTGTGGGAGGATGGGCATTTTGGAATGTGAGTTTCAGTCCTGCCTTTTCTTTTCAAGTCTATCACACTACCTCCCAGATTCTGCAGTCAGTCCTTTATTTCCCTTTCCGTTTTAGCAGAGAAACAAACAAAACAACAACAAAAACCCAAACCCCCAAACCCTAACTAGACAGTCATTCCTACTGCATGGGTTCCTCCCTTACTTTTCACCTTATTCCAATGAAAGTGCATATTAGATCTGAACTCCTAAATTCTACTGAAAACAAATTATTTTTTAAAGAAAAAACTGCTACTGGAAATTGAACAGTGTACCTAACCTCTGTGGATTCTTAGTGGCAGAAGATGTGTCTAACGGGCAGAAATGTTAGATTCTATCACTAGACTGCAATCGTTGTTTTTATGCTAACCAGAAACCTGAACACAACTGCCTTCTCTCTGAACAATATGTACTTAGAGCTATTTTTTAAAAATTGGCATTGTGAATAAAGAGGAATTGCTGAAGATGAGGACCACATACAACTTTGGGAAATGGCATCATTATTTGGGTAAGCAGAGAATGGTAGAATATTTACAGCTTTGTTAACAAATGACTTTCATGGTGTAGGACAACTATAAAAATGTATCACAGTGGCAAGTTGTGATTATAGAGTACATATATCCATGTATAAAGTGTATTTCAAACTCTGTTTGAAGATAATAAAAAGCTATTATCATATTTAATTATTTCAGTTTTTTGTTCTTGGGTATAGACAGCTTGTTCCCAGGTTGTATTTTCAGAATTCTCTTTGTAAGAGTAAAAAAAGAATTTTAGTCATTGATTTTATTTCCTGATTTAAACTTCAAAAGGATGCTAGATTTTACTAGACTTTCCTCAACCTATATGAAGGAAAGTAATTACTGAATTATGCATACAACACAAGTAAAATTCTGTAGAGCACCAATGTTCCTTAAGAGTCTTAGATTGAATTAAAATTGTTGTCTATTCTCCCAACTACTGATATGGCCTTCTAATTGACATACTATCCCTAAACCAATTTTTATTTTCCACATTGATTCACTCTTGTTCACTTCATTGAAAAGTTCATGTCTTCTCCAAAACCATTAGACAAAGTACAGACTTGTTTGTCTTAAAGCTAATTTCTAGCCATTTAAAAAGTTTGTTCATCAATAATAAAAACAAAAGAATTGAAATAATTGTCTGAAGAATGGATTCCAAGTGCCTATTCTGAATTGTGTTTGGAACAACAACAACAAAAATATACAACTCGAAATGTACAAAGTCAGTATTAGGTCAATAAAATATAAGTATCCTAGTTTGGGCCCTTTGGTTGTAAAGTAAAAGAACCTTAAGTAAAAAGAGGAATTTACTGAGGTTACTGAGTTAACCTTAATATGGAACCTTATGGACAGGAAGTGAGGTCAAATGACAGGAAATCCATTTGGATTTACATCTTTGCCACTCTGCACATCCTTCCCTCCCCCGTCCCAGAGTTGAGATCTCACTCTGTCACCCAGGATAGAGTGCTATGATATGATCATAGCTCACTGCATCCTCAAACTCCTGGGCTCAAGCAGTCCTTCCTTCTCATTCTACCGAGTAGCTGGTATTTACAGGTGCACACCACCACACCTGGCCCACTTTGTATATCTGAATTACTTTTCTCTTTATCTGCAGACAGGAAGTCTCCAGTTGCCCCACTGCTGAATTTGTATGTCTCCCATGAAATGACCTCTAGAAATTGACCAGCATCTCTGTCCAAAGACCCAGAAAAGAGAGTCTAACTGCTCAGCTTAACAGGTCATATGACTCGCTATGACCAGAGGGGCAGAGTCTCCCAGTCTGGTTGTCAAAGTCTAAGAGACAATCTCTGAATTGGGCTGGAGGACACTCAGAAAGTGTCTACTAAAATACAACTTTCATCCACACTTACCCCAGACCCCTTCCATTATACAAGTGTTTATTTGCATCAAAGGTAAATACAGGCAATATCTGGTATCATTCTGTCCACTCCTTTGCCTTTTGTGCCCTGGCCACAAAGAACTGCCTGTAGTCCCACGTACCTTTCCCCTACTTACCACCCTAACTTCCACATAATCGATTTCCTGCCTGAGTTCCTGTGGTTGTAGTGGTCCTCTTCCAACCCTTGATGTCATTGCTTCTCAGAGAACTTCCTGGGCTTCTTTACCTTCCTAGGCTAGTTGCCTCTTTCTTTTATGCCTGGTAACGTCATGCACATAAATCTCTATCATTGTCCAACTCCATTTCTTGTGATTTACTATCTAAGTGCTAGCATCTTTATGACCCCAGTCACTGTGAGACCGGCCTACATCTGGAGCTCCAAAGTGGTTGAATGAGTGAGTACACTCTAAAAGTTTCCTTTTAGCTAATCATTGACTCTCTAAAGTTAAAAGAGAGTGTATCATTACATGGAAAGTACTGTCTGCATGAACCCCTTGGAATGGTTAACTTGTCAAAGTCTAAGTCAGGAAGTTTGAATCAAACTCTTCCTTAGCAAGCCCCTGGAGAAACTTGTTTGTTTGAGAAAATGGCTGTTTACCTGGTGCCCTAACCAATCTGATTTTGTTAAAACTTCTGCTGGGCTTGCCCTTTCCTCCATTTAGATACGATTTTCATCTAGTGAAATCATAATCAGAGCACCAGTTTATAACTCTTTTTTATTTTTTCTGCATATAAACATTATTTTTCAAGGGCAATTTCATTAGCTACATCGTGCACCTCTGCAGGCTTTCAACTACAAGATTAAGCATCTGAGATATGTTTGCCTTGATTTTTAGTCCTCAAGACATATATTTTTTTTGCATTCTAGTCCTAAAGGATTCTGCACTCTAGTCCTTCTGCACACTCTAGTCCTAAAGGATTTGACGTTGTATGTCCCATCTTAACATGGAAAGCGTTTCTCTTGCTTGCTTCTCACCACTCCCTTTCAACATATCAGGTGGGGAAATTCTGGCTGATCCTAGAAGGGAAGTTTGCAAATTGTTGACTTGTTAATCTGAGATTTTGGGGAGAGGGAACAAAAAATCATCTTCTTAGATAGTAAAGAGTTTTAAGCTTAGTTCCCCCTCCAAAATAAATTCAAATGTAAGAAAAAATAAATAAACAGCAAAACCTCCAAAACCTCCAATCCCGCCTTGGGTACGAGGGGGCCGGCCGCCCAGCGAGACCTAATAAATGAATTAGCATCTCAGGCAGGCGGGGCTGATATCGATCTGGGTCGCGGGTGTGTTTGCAGCGATGGTTTGGGGGGTGGCTAATTGAGTGTCAGTCTCGGCCGGGGTCGTCTCGCTGGCGCCGGGTGCTTTTGGATTTGCTAATTTTCGTTGAGTGTCTCTAGTCGGCTGCTCGTCCCGTCTGCCCGGGAGAACCCGGCGGCTCCTGCGGATCAAGTCTGTCTGTCTGGGCTTTATTGATCACAAGGCGGCGGTTCAAGGCGGACGAGCCCGGCGAGGGGGGGGGGATGCTAGACGGGCGGGGCTGGCAGGGCGGTGAAGCTGAGAGCAGACCCAGCGCGGCCCCTTCCTGCTCCCTCCGCCTCTTCTCCCCACCCGCCGTGGGGCTTCCGAGGCGCGGCGCGCCGCGGGGGAGGGTCTCCGAGGGGGCCACGCGGGTCCTCGCGCGCTCCCGTGGGAACAAAAGAGAAACCACTGGCTGGGGCCGCAGGGCCGAGGCTGAGCTGCAAGGCCTTGGAGGCAAGAGCCCGAGACCGACCCCGAGGGTGGGCCCACCTGCGCCTCCCGAAGGTCACGGACGCGCCGGCCTCCGCCAGGGGGAGCGCGGGAGTCGGCAGCGCATGTCCCGCAGCCTCCGACGCCAGTTCAGCCAAGTACCGGGGGCAGGTCTCTCCTCGCCACTCCTGGGCCCGCCCCCCGCTGGGGGATGATGGACAGAGCCCGGAGGCCAATCGGACTGTCTCGGCGCTGCGGGGGCGTGGTCGGGGGCGTGGCGTGGCCGCTGGCTCCCCGCGCGGGGCGGTATTTACGGCGCGGAGCCCACGGGGCCGAGGCTGGCGCAGGCGGGAGCTCGCTGCGGTTCCCTACCAGGCGTTCTTGCCTTCTGCGCGGGGAGTGGCCGGTCGAGGCGGAAGATTGCCGGGAGCCCACCCCGTAGCGAACGTGAGTCGGTGGAGGCGAGCGGACTTGGGAGCCGGCGGCGCCGAGTGAGACCGCGGAACTTCCCTGGCTCCGCGGCGCCCCCCGTCGCGCCCCATGTCCCGGCCGCGGCCCGGCCGCTGACGCCGCCCGGCGGGACCCATGCGCTGCGCGCCCCGGGGGCCGTAGGCTGCAGCCGCGCCCCGGGAGCCAGCGGGGCGCCGCGGCCGGGGGGCGTCAATGGATCGCCACTCCAGCTACATCTTCGTCTGGCTGCAGCTCGAGCTGTGCGCCATGGCGGTGCTGCTCACCAGAGGTGGGTACCCGCGGGGGTCCCGGGGAGGGGCGCGCGGGAATCCCCGGGGAGGGGCGCGAGGTCCTGGGCCCTGCCTCCCCGCTGGGCTCTGGAGCCGCGGCCAGGGCTTTGTGCGCTGCGGGCGAGGGTCCTCCCGCGCTGGAGCCGCAGGTCGCTGTGGTGTTAGAAGTCGCGGCCGTGGCGGAGGAGACCGTCCCCTCGACGGTCCCGAGCCGGACGCGTCAGTGTGGTCGCAGACCTCGGGGCGGCGGGTGTCATAGGGACTCTGGGTCTGTCTGTGGTAAACTGCAAGTGTGGAGCCCAGCCGGGAACCTCGACGCCGCCTACCCTCCATCCGCCGGCCGGGGCAGCCCGAGGAACCACGGAGCCCACCCCCCAGCTGCACTGCGCCCGGTGTGTCTGAGTGTCTCCGTGTGTGTGTGTGTCTCTGAATGTGTTTCTCTGAGTGTCTCTGTGTGTGTCTCAGTGTCAGTGTGTGTTCCTTTTGTGTCTCTGAGTGTGTGCCCTTGTGCGTGTCTTTGTGATCCGGCAAGAGTGGAAGTCTCGGAGAATGTAGGTGTCTGAGTTGTGCGTCTCCTTGTGCCGAAGTGTGTGTTGTGCTGCTTTTTCGTGGCCGTTAAGAGTAGGTTCTGTTAGCGGCCCCATTTTCCACTCGCTTCATATTTTGCACACAAGACTCAAAAAAAAAAAAACCCAGCAGCAGCAAGTCAGTTTCTTCTTTCCCCTGCAGGCTTTAACCTTTTAGATAGAAATAATTCAAACTCCCTCTGGATTTCAAGATTCCCCTCACCTCCCCACTATGAACTCTACCTCCTGTTCTGTGAACAGATAATTATTTTTTTTTAAAATAGGAAGCATTATTTAGCCTTTGCACCCCCCACTTCTCTCTAATTGCCATGTAGCAGGCATGAGGTTAAAGGATAAGCTAGCCCAGCAAGGATGATGTGCTACAGTATTTATTTATTTTGGAAGGAAGGGTGTAATTAACCCTAAATAACAGCCCTTGCAGCCTACAGAGGGGAGTCTCCTGGCCCTATCAAAGGCCGGTAGAGCAGGGAGGGACTGAGGCTGACATGAAGTCACAGATACCGAAACTATGTGCCTGATAATGATATAATTAGAGGATCAGAGATTTTTGACTGCTGCGGACTTCAAAAGCTTTAAAAGCAGCCAGCAGTCTCTCCTGTAGCCATCTTGACTAAAGCAGACATTTTTGTTTAATCACTACATACAGTAACAAGAAAGGGGGAAAACAGAAGAGCATTGTTCCGCACTTTCAAAATACCAGTCCCCTTTCTGGCCTTTTGCGTGCCACAGGAAGAAACTTTATGAACGACAGAAATATAGTTTTAATACAGTGATACAAAAGTCCATTCTCCTTGCTAAAATGTGGCTCCAATTAAAAAAAAAAGTTCTTATAACTTTCCCAGTTACCTGTCAAAATTTTATTAGACTGTTGTTAGGTCATTGAAAATATACTATTTTAAATAGCTTCTCATAAACATTTAAGCAGCATTTTACTTGTATTCAGTTTTCCTTTTCTGCACTAGGTCTGAGGCTAATAGGGTAAAAATGGGCTTTTAATCTGTTTTATTTATACTTTAAATCTGTATGGAATTTGTCAGACTAGGGGAATGTAGTCATCACCACATAAGACCCGGTGAGCTTTATGTGAAAAATAAAGTGAGCTTGGAAAGAGGCAGAGAAAGAGCAGAAAAGCAGTTCTGCAAATCAGGGTTCTTAGTTGAAGCAAAAGACTCTAGAAAAGGGACTTGGGCCCAAACCCAGGACAGTGAGTGCAGATTTAGGAGCAAGACCTCCAGCTTCAGACTGTTTTGAGTTGCCAAAGATCTATGTCTAGTGGGCTGGTTTTCCTTAGAACTGAAGCATTAGCGGCCCCTGGTGAAAACTGAGCACACCATACAGTGGCCTGGAATTTGAACAGATAATTAAATGAGACACCTTACTCATGCATTCACAGAGAGGAGGAAGAAGAAAGGTGCGGGTGGGAAGAGCTTTGTAAAGCAGCTCCCCCCCCCGTATTTGATTTCAGCATGCTGGTTTACACAACTAGACAGATCTTCAGAAAGTAAATGGAAGAGGTGTGTGCATTAGTCCATTTACAGTAGCGTTAGCTGTGATGTGTAACTATGACCGGAGTCTACTAGATTGGTTATCTCACTTAATGACAGCTTCAGGACCCAGACAGTTGCAACTAGACACTGATGTTAAAGCCTCAGTCTTGCATCGTGACATAATGTTAACAGAACCTTGCAACTCACAAAATAAGTTTTATAAAGGAAACTTTTAATCACTTCCTGTAGAAAATTTGAGGTTTCCTTAAGGATTTTTCATTCAACCAGGGGAGGATTTTCAGTTTCAGTGTTTCCCCTTTTAGATCACATGTTGAATTACATGTAAAACTGGAGAGGAGGAGGAGAAAAAGTTAGCCTTGCAATTTTACATCCCCCCCAACCCCTTTTTATGACTTTCCATTTGGGCTGAAAGAAATTGACTTTGGCAAGCAAACCACTAATTGTAAACTGCCTAGTTCCTGTTTTACAATATACTGACTAAAAGTTCCTCTGCATGAAAAGATCTTTATAGGCAAAGTTTGCCTTTTCTAGAGAGGTTGCAAATAGCTGCCTAGTTTCATAGTTTTAAAACCTCCTGACCTGAGCAATTTCTAGATGTTGTGTTTCTAGTTAATAACTTTATAAGGTGTTAGCTAAAGCTCTTAAATCTTGGCTCAGTCCTTCGGGATAGTAAACAATTCGGTAGTTCCGATCAAATATTTGTACTGACAAAATCAAAAAGCCTAGCAGTTTTTTGTTGGATGGTTATGTTAGGATTAAAATGAATAAATAACGTGATTTATTTTGTGGTGAGAGAATTATATCAATTACGATTTTCCCTCAAAAACAAAAGTATTTTTAATTACTCTCTTAACTCATCAGAAATCTGCTATTGGGATGACTACATTCCCGTAATTATACTTGACTGAATCAAAACGTTAGCCCTGACTGCACAAAGGGCTTTTCCAGTCTCCATGGACTGCTATTGTAAGCACTCAGCTTGAATAATCTAAAAGTTAGTGCCTTTGAACTTGGAATTGAGCAGTTGCTTAAATAGTTGCTTTATCTGGATTCTGAAGCAGAGTTTGATGTGATTTCTCATTGTTTCCAGGTGAAATCCGATGCTACTGTGATGCTGCCCACTGTGTGGCAACTGGTTATATGTGTAAATCTGAGCTCAGTGCCTGCTTCTCTCGACTTCTTGATCCTCAGAACACAAATTCCCCACTCACCCATGGCTGCCTGGACTCTCTTGCAAGCACAGCAGACATTTGCCAAGCCAAACAGGCCCAAAACCACTCTGGCACCACCATGCCCACATTGGAATGCTGTCACGAAGACATGTGCAATTACAGAGGGCTGCACGATGTTCTCTCTCCTCCCAAGGGTGAGGCCTCAGGTAGGGAGAAGCTGTTTCTGACCAGAATGTCTGCTTGATCTATAGACTTGCGACAGCCACGACTTTGTATGTCTGCTATTGATTTTGTTGTTAATGTAATTAGAGACACCAGAGAGAGCAGCATGGCTGGTTACAAAGATGCATCTCTAGTGAGTAGCTTTTATGTCTGCCTGAGCATTAGATGTCTGTCTGCATAATAAGTTTTGCCTGTTTTTTCAACATTTTGAAGACATTAGAGGGCCATTACACATTTCAGTAATGACAGTCTGTAAACAAATGAGTTTGTAAGCTTCTTTGGGTAGTTTTACAGTATTAATTTTCCAAATATCGTTGATTTAATTGTAAGCTTCTTTTTAATGGGATTCCTTGTTTGAAATGGCTAGATGATCCTGAATATCCCTAGGAGGAATTAACATAGTGTTTGATCATTTTGTCTGTTCTCCTTTAGGACAAGGAAACAGGTATCAGCATGATGGTAGCAGAAACCTCATCACCAAGGTGCAGGAGCTGACTTCTTCCAAAGAGTTGTGGTTCCGGGCAGCAGTCATTGCCGTTCCCATTGCTGGAGGGCTGATTTTAGTGTTGCTCATTATGTTGGCCTTGAGGATGCTTCGAAGTGAAAACAAGAGACTGCAGGATCAGAGGCAACAGATGCTCTCCCGTTTGCACTATAGCTTCCACGGACACCATTCCAAAAAGGGACAGGTTGCAAAGTTAGACTTGGAGTGCATGGTGCCGGTGAGCGGGCACGAGAACTGCTGTCTGACCTGTGATAAGATGAGACAAGCAGACCTCAGCAATGAGAAGATTCTCTCGCTCGTTCACTGGGGCATGTACAGTGGGCATGGGAAGCTGGAGTTCGTATGACAGAGTCTTACTGAACCACACTTCTTGAACGCTTGAAGGCCTTTGAGTTCTGCTGGACAGGAGCACTTTATCTGAAGAAAAACAAACTCATTTAATCATCTTTGAGGGACAAAATGACCTCTGCAAACAGAATCTTGGATATTTCTTCTGAAGGATTATTTGCACAGACTTAAATACAGTTAAATGTATTATTTGCTTTAAAATTATAAAAAGCAAAGAGAAGACTATGTACACACTGTCACCAAGGTTATTTGCATCTGAGGGAGCTGGAATTGAGTACCTTAAATAAACTAAGGTGTGCTCTATGTAAGCTTCTACATTTTGAGTTATTGTAAAGATTTAAAAGAAATATATCTATTTTGTCTGAAATTTAGTGATGTCTTTCATAAATTAAAAATGAAGTGGGAAGTGTAAGAAAGTATGTGTTAATTATACAAATGAAGATCTGCTATTGCTCATACGGCCTTGGTTCTCAACTCTAGGATTTGGCTTGATTTTTTTTTTTTTTTTTAAGCAAGACCAAGCTGTTGTTAATTCTTACACACACCTGTGCAATTTTCTTACAGTGTGGAGAGTTTCTAAATGTGTACTGACCATTATTTAGTGTCTTACCCACATTTCTTGTTAGGATAATTAATGGGTTTTAGCTTTTATCTAGGAAGGGAATCTTAACCTTATTTATACTAGGTCAGATAGGACTTTCTGAAGGTGCATTAGCAGAGGTAATATTTATCAACTTGATCCAGTCGCTCTGGAATATCTTTTTAAATGTGTCTACCTCCAACTCCCCCCTCAAAAAATTAACTGAACTATTTTTTTTGGTTGAGTTCGTTGCTGTCTCCTTTCACTGCTAATTAGTTTATTTTGTCTCAAGTCAGATCAAACATTTGGCACTCACATTAGCCACATAATACTGTACAATGCTCTAGTTTTCAAACCTTGTTCTTTAACAGTGTTGTGTTTTTTTGGTTTTAACTTCTCTCAATTCTTAGAAAGGTTTCTGATTGTGAACCTTATATACCAATTGAAATTTAAGTAACACGGTACTACTAGGTTTCTTCCCCCAAAATGATTCTTTTATTAGTATAACCAAATAGAACATTGACTTTAGCTAGCTAAGTAACAATATTTTCCCCTGTAAGTCTTCCTGTCTGGTAACACTGCCAAGCCTGAGTTGAAACCTATGCCATATTTGTGTACTTTGTTATCTTAATGTGAAAATAATTTGCCATGGAGAGTTTTTTCTCAATTCTTTTGTATATTTGAAATTTTTGCTTAAAAATTAACCTATAGCCTGCATATTTGAGTACAGAATTTTCTTTTATTCATGTTAAAACAAGACTTTTGCATATTCATTACGAGAATATTTTATAACAAGCGTAATTTGGATGCCTTAAGGAGACAGGTACAGTCACCAAATTCATGGAAGAATTCGAGTTGAAATGACTAGTCTAAAATGAGTACCTAGGTTATTTGATAATAGACCACCTGCCCCAAGCAAATTAGGATACGAATAAATACACATTTTAATAAATGATAGCATTTGTATTGTGCTTTTTGAGATCAACAGCTCTCACATGTCATATAATTTGTAAAAGATGTTAAGGTTTATGCGCATCGGTTTTTAAGGAAGCCAAAGAAGTGTAGAACTTAACCGTTTACACTTGTTCAGAGAAAAGAATTGATCAAAATTGGCAGTTGGTGAAATTCCCACTCACACCTCCAGCTCTGGCTCTCAATCACATTATCCTAGTTTTGAAGATCAAAGGGCTTCTTGTTCTTAGGCACCCTCATTTCATGTGTCAGTCTTGTGCAAGCTCAATGATTCTTTAAGTAGCCAGCCCTTATATCAGTTATTTGTAGTCACATTTTCTTCCTCTGCTTGCCCTGATACTATTCCCTGTTGACTCCATTTTTTCCAAGTACCAGTTAACTAAGAACCCAAAAATTTTTGAGGAGGTAAAACATGAAGGGGTTAAAGTCATATGCTTTGAAAGACTTTGAAATCAGTAAACTCTATCCTCCAGGAGAGGCTTGGGTCTGGCCTAGTTCTCAAATTTAATGGAAGATGAGTGCAAAGTGTCTCCACTTGGTTGTGTATTCCCTGGCCTGCCTCTTGTTCTCCCTACTGTATATTCATGAGGCTGTTTATGGCTCCCTACTACAGGGTGGTGGCACTGGGCCCAGGGCTTCTCAGACTGAGTTTTCTTGAGGCTCAAGTTCTGGCTATAATGGCTGCCTAATAGGCCCACTTGTCTCTACTAACAAATCCTCTGCCTTTGATATCAATCTTTAGCATTTACACATGTCCTCATCATCAGTCTTAAAAGTCAGATGTGTTCAAAACTTGGCTTTTCGATGAAAATACTGCAGGATTCTTAACTCTGAATTTTACTGCATATAGATTTTATTTTTGCTTGCTTGTGGGAGTGTAACAGTTACCAGAAGCAGGAGATAAGGACCAGTCTACCTGATTCAGTAATGTAAGAATGGTGGTAAGGACTGGTTTGTTTTTCCTTTTAGAAATGTTTACTGTTACTTAGAGGTGCTACAAAGCCCCACTAATCAGGAACAGCCCTTTTTTAAAAAACAATTATAGAGATGTGGGGTACAATTCAGGGTTAGGTATATAAACATTGATCATGCAGGTTGAACAGCCCTTTTAATATTGTTATAGAACTCCCCAAAAAGTGATTTTTCTTTCTAGGCGGAAATTTGCCCAGACTAGAGACAAAATTGCCAAGAGACCAAGATTGCCAAGATGTTTCTGTAACTCTACCCCTTATGTTTACCCCTTTTGAAAAAATTGATCTGTACATGGTTATGTCTTTTATGTCATTTTTCCACCTTATTTTGAATGGCTCAGAGGCTTCCTAGAAATTGACTGGTGTGTCTCTAATTTCTGCTGAACTGATTTTATTAAAAACACTGCACCATAGGGGGTTTGACCTAAAATACCAAACATGTCTGCTTTAGAAAATCACAAAGCTCTCCTCTGAAGCACTCATAAATCTGGTTTCAATATGGGTTGATTATAGGCTAAAAGCTTGAAAGCAGTGGCATCTAGTATCATGACTCTGGAACTGGCCTTTTTGGGGGTCCAGGACAGCTTTTTCCTCTTATAACCTCTAATTGATCCTCTTCTCTGCCTCTTAGCCCAAATAACTTTAAACCTCTAAAGCTGTGTGAATTGGGGTAAATTATATAAGCTCTTTGAATATTCAATTTTGTTGCCTGTAAAAATGGGGACTATAATAGTACTTTATAGGATTATTGAGGAGATATTGTAGTTATTCCTATTAATACACACAGGAGTCTAGGGTGAACTATCCCTACATAATCCTTAAAACTTGAGAACTTTTGCCTATTATTTATACAGTGGTTGTTTTTACTTGGCTTATTTAATATTTCAGATCTTTGCGTATTTGAAGTTTGTAACCCTGTCAGTCACCTGCTGACTGGATTTAGCATTTTTAATATTCTTTTTCAGCTTACGGTTGGGGCCTTTCCTAGCTATTAAATGTTTTGTTTTGTAATTGTTTCTTTCTGGAATAACAGAGATAGCTACTGATAAGACCCTTTTAATCTTATGCACCTATTTCGGTTTTTGGTATTTGACAGAATGAAGTTTCCTTAGCTTCAGCTGTTCCGAGTGGTTAATCCATCAAGAGACATCAAGAGAGCCAAGCTAGGTGGCAGGCAATGCACCCGTATTGCTTGCACGACTTGTGTCTGGTACTTTCTAAACAAATGCTGCTATCAATTACAACTCGCCCCGTGGGTGCTCCCAAAAAAATACATAGTTCCACAACTGGAACTTTGTGAATGCGGAGATAGGGGAGCTAGTTAGTGAAAAATCATTTAATTTCTCTGGATGAAATTAATTTAGTTACTCTGTGGTTCACAGTTATAGTAGAAAAATTAACTGCTCAGATACCAACTCGTTCTCCTCTTTACCTAATTTTTTTTTTTTTTTTTTTTTTTGAGTTAGAGTCTCACTCTGTCGCCCAGACTGGAGTGCAGTGGCCGCTCCCTGCCACCGCAGCCTCAACCTGCTGGGCTCCAGCGATCCTTCCGCCTCAGCCTTCCGAGAAGCCGGAATTACAGGCGCGCGCTACCACGCCCGGCTAATTTTTTGATTTTATTGTAGAGATGAGGTCTTGCCTGCCCAGGCGGGTCTCAAACCCGCGGGCTCAGGCAATCCATTCACCTCAGCCTCCCAAAGGCGCGGGATTACAGGCTGAGCCACCGAGCCCGACTCTCTTTACCTAATTTATTCCATCCACATTTCCTTCAATCTGCTGATTTAAAAAGGCAGACATGGATCATGTGGCATTTGAAATCCCACAAAATAATGAAATTCAACCCTCTTTCAAGTTGTGACAACTCTATTGGGGACAGTTTACAGTCTAAACATGTCCTGTTAATCTGCTAACACTGCACCTTTTTGCAGTATGGAGGGGTAACTCATTTGGCTGCCATTCCAGGAATTTGGAGACAATATCGGGAAGGTGGCAGAGCTGAGTTTAACCAGCTGGGGGTTTACTTCTTGCACCAAGGTAGTGATCTTCCAAAGGGTCTGCTTTTTAGAATTTCAAAGTATGTATTGCTAAGGAAGGCCTACCAGCCAAACTTCTGCAAACTTTTCTTATTCTTTGAATGTAAAATGGGTAACAGGAAAGGCACTGATAAACAATCTTGGGAGATACTTTGGATAAACAGTTGGATAATATCTCAAGGCATTTGTCGTTTCTCAAGATTTTTGAGAGATTCCTTCTATCTCATAGCTAATGGCTAGATAACCTACTAAGGGCTATTTCAAATGGTGTCAGCTGTCTATATCTTGCATATTAGATTGATGTTGGACTTAATCTGAGTAGAACTCAGGAAAGATCAGGTAATAACTATTGCATGCCATATATGCATACATATACATACATACATATATGCCATGCTAATCGAAAAGACTTTGTAATCCTGGAAGAATTTTACATTTGCTAAGTTTCAAGGCAGTGCATAAGTAGATGTTGGAACTTGTGAGAAGTCAGTAACTTGTTTTTAGACATGTGAAGACTAAGTTAGTTGTGATGAATTAATAAACTCAGAGACTGTTGTGTAAATTCACTCTGAAAGATCTCACATAACAAACCTAATGGAACAAAAATTGTTTTAGGAGTTAAAACCAAGAGAAGTACAAAAAGCTCTTTATCCCTGGTCTCTTCCCCTTGGAATTTCCCTAGGGAACTGATGAGGACAGTGGAAAAACACCACACTTCTAAAAGCAGTTTCTTACTTTTTAAGTGTTAGAAGTTCACGGTTAAACATTTTTTACTAAATTTAGCGGATATGGTCTTGATATGATAGGCATTAATTCACAGTTGTGTTGGTAAATGAGGGTATTTCTCACCTGGATTTGGGGATTAAATCATGAACTCCCAGTGGAAAGGAGCTGTGATCAATAAACTTTGTACGTTTCCAAACTCAAAAAGAGAGAATTCAGTGAAGGACAAATTAAGGCCTTTTGTCATTAAACATCTGAATTCAGGTTGTCAGTAAATAAATAAATGTTGTCTTTTTTGTTTGTTTGTTTCTCCATCCTAACTGATTACTTTATAGTTTTATGATTTTTGTTTGGGAAGCCTAAAGAAAAACAAATTGCTAGTGAAGGGAGTGGAGGAGAAAAAAAAACACATGGGCCTGAAAATTAATGAAGCCTTGCTAAGGTCAAATATCTGTCTACCTTTAAGTTTAGTGCAGTCTCCAAGCTCACTGAAGGATACGAATTCTCACCCAGCCGTATATCACAGTTCTCCTTTAAACTAAGAGTTGTACTTTGAGTATTTTAAGATACCCAAAGTTTTCATCAGACAGTGTCTCTCTAAGAGGTTATGAATATGAACAAGCCCCTGAGAGTTTTGTCCTTCAGAAAGGTAGAGAACCTGGAACCCGCAACCTGATTTAGTTAGTGTTTCACCCTCAATGGCTTAATAGACCCGGCCACACCAGGGCAACTTTGGCAAATTCTATTTTCTTCTCATGGAAATAAAACTCTGCCCAAAGTCTATAATGAAAGCAACAAATGGCTCCCTGCATTTTTCATTCAAGGACATAGCAAAAGTTATAAATTCCCTTCCCTCCACAAACTCTTAGCATCTTCATTAAAAGATTGGCTTTTAGCCGGGCTTGGTGGCTCAGCCTGTAATCCTGCGCCTTTGGGAGGCTGAGGTGAGTGGATTGCCTGAGCCCGTGGGTTCGAGACCCGCATGGGCAGCGAGACCTCATCTCTACAATAAATCAAAAAATCAGCTGGGCATGGTAGCGCATGCCTGTAATTCCGGCTACTTGGAAGGCTGAGGCGGAAGGATCGCCGGAGCCCAGCAGGTTGAGGCTGCGGTGGCCGGGAGCGGCCACTGCACTCCAGTCTGGGCGACAGAGTGAGACTCCAACTCAAAAAAAAAAAAAAAAAAAGATTGGCTTTTATTTCAAAACACAAATGGCCCTTTCATTCATTTAGTTTTATAATTTAGATTTTTATATGTGTCTCATATTATACTATGGTGTTCTGTTAAGAAAATTACTTATTTTACAGATAACTTTAAATAACCAGAGACACATTTTGAAAAAAGGAGTGTGTGTGTGTGTGTGTGTGTGTGTGTGTGTGTGTGTGTGTGTGTATACAGAGGGGAAGACATTCATGAATTCTCAATTCTTGTACAGTATTGTTTCTAGTTTTCCATGTTCCTTTTATTTATATATATATCTTCAAATATTATAAATATATTTATATTTTCAAACTAATGTCAACATTCTTCCATTGATGTTCTTTCATTTTTATTTTTAAATTAATGTATAATATGTATACATACTTTGGAGTACATGTAATAATTGAATACATTCATATAATTCATAAAGACCAAATCAGTGTAATTGAGACATCCATCACCTAAAATATTTGTCTTTTCTGTATGTTAGAAGCACTCGAATTATTCTCTTCTAGTTTTTTGAAATATACAATAGATTATTGTAAACTATAGTCAACCTATCAAGCACTAGGTGTTATTTTTTCCATCAAACTGTATATTTGTACCTACTAATCAACCTCTCCTCATCCCCCTCCAGTGGTGTTTATTAAAAATTGAGTAAGTATGGAAAAGAGAAAGCGTACCTCTTTAAAAACAACACCCTTGTTGACTTTTTAAATTGCAAACTTCTTGGCTGGAATAGGCAAAAATAGTCTCTCTGCTTATCCTGGTGTAGCATTGACCGTGTCTGATGTGTAGCTTGACTCTCCCAGCATTCTTTGCATCTGGCTACCAACTTCATAGGCAGGACAGAGCAAGAAGGTGTGGTTGACTGAGGAAGTTGCCTACAGGGGAATGTCCGGGATTGCTAAATGTCAAGGGTCACTTCCCTGTCCTGACACTTGACTGTGAGACAGGTTATGAGGTACATCTTTCAAGGGCCTGGACTGTGACAATCACTAGTGTCTGTAATAAAACCCAACATCCTTCACCATATCCTTTAACAATGGGAGGTTGTTTGCTGGCATTTGTATGCAGATTGCGGTGAGGTTGCTAACAGGCTGCTTTGAAATGTTCAATTTGTTTATCCCAACCTGGGAAGCCTGACTCTTCTTGGCAGAAGATTTATGGAGCTATTTTTCATGGCTCTCAGCAATGAATTAGGCTCAGCTGGGTCCTCTTATTTTCATTAACTCAAGTGGGGCTTCAGGAGCAGAAGAGCTCTGCTGGTCCCTGGGCTGACTCAGAACCACTACTGAGAACCACTCACAGGTTCTGGGGATCATCGTTCTGCTGGCTGGTGCTGACTCATCTTAACAGCAGACAACTGAAAGGAAAGTTTAAAACCCCTCTCTTCAGGATATCCATCACATAAATACCTTGTCTGGAAAAAAATAAATTGGCCATTTCCTTTGGCTTTGTCTTCATCCCTGTTCTAGGAAAATGCACCTCCTCTCCCCCAGGCCTAAAGAAGGGTCTGCCATCTGAGTATCTCACTAACTTATGACTTTGTATAACCTTGTGTTAGTCAAAAGCATCTTCTCAACATGCTCACCCTAATGTTTTTACAGTCTGTACATTTGCTATGAGTATGTATGGTTTTAGCTGCCTTAAAGATTTTTTTTTTTTTTTTTTTTTTTTAAACAGAGACAGGGTCTTGTTATGGTGCCCTGGTTGGTCTCAAACGCATAGCTTCAAACAAGCTTCCCACCTTGTTCTCCCAAAGTGCTGGGATTACAGGTGTGAGCCACAGCTCCAGGACAGTTTTGGCTTCTGAGAGACTTGAGTTCAAATTCAGATTGGCCTGTTTGTGACCTTGGGCTAAAGAACCTTTCAGTTCTTTGTAGTGTGACTTTGGGCTAAAGAACCTTTCAGTTTCCCCCCTTACAAAATAGGGATAATAACATGATCAGCACTTTGGGTTGCTGAGAGGATTAAATAAGATAATGCAAATAAAGATTTAGCACAACCCCTAACACAGTTGTGAATGTTAGCCATTACTACTAAATATTGCTTCTCCAAAACCTTCACAATGCTTGGAAAAGACACACACAGGGGTCACCAGGCCCACTTTACATATGAAAAGAGTCAGACTTTGAGTAGATTCAAGGATCCAGTGATGTTTAATCTTTTTTATTTGTGAGTGTCTTTCTTTAATTTGCTGTAACTTTCCGTGATTCTGTTTGCTCAAGACTATAAGTACTTAATTTTGATTTAAAAATCTGGAAACTAGAATATCCCTTGCAGGAAAGTGTTACTTATTAGGAACAGTTATTATGTGCAATATCAGCAAAGAGCAGTTTAACACTCTTCAAAATCAGGAAGGACATGTTATCTGCTCCATGTTACAACAAATGGTTGTTTTGCACATCCTGTTAATGAATACACACCTGTCAAATGTATTCATTTGCTCTGCCGACAGACAGCCAAGCACAGTACATTGCCTAGAGCACCAGCGGTATGGGCTCCTGGCATTGCTTGGGGTCTTGCTGCTTCGGCCCAGTTGAAGGGGCGGGCCAAGGTCATCCCACAAGAAGTCAAGAGGTGAATGAAAATTTTATTCCAGACCACACCGAGTGGAGTGAGGACTGTTCTCACAAGAATCTGGGCTTCTAATAAATGTGCTGAACTAAAAACAAAATACAGCTTTAATAATAGAAGTACAAATCATAAACCCTCCAGTTAGTCATTTATTGTTCCTTACTATGAATGTTGGGACGCACATGCTTCCATGATGTTTGCTATCCTGTAAGTCAGTCTCATGTGCATGTTACTTAAGTTATTGACAAATCTGTGGGGCTTCCCCAAACCTAGGAACTGATCTGTGTGTCCCACATTGTTGTCCTTTTTCTTTTCTTTAGAGACAGAGTCACACTCTGTTAGCCAGGTTGGAGTGCAGTGGTGCAATCATAGCTTATGACAGATTCGAACTCCTGGACTCAAGCAATCCTCCCATCTCAACCTCCCAAGTAGCTGGGACTACAGGTGCACACCACCACACCTGGCTAATTTTTAAATTTTTTGTGGAGAGGGACTCTTGCTATGTTGTCCAGGCTGGTCTCAAGCTCCTGGTCTCCAGCAATCCTCCCACCTGGGTCTCCCAAAGTTCTGGGATTATAGGGGTGAGCCACTGCATCTGGCAATCCAGCATCTTCAAGCAGCCACCAGACACTTCCTGGAGATACTTGCTGCAAGAGACACAGGAAGCTGTTCCAGCACATTCCAGCACATTTGCTGACCTGCTTGTGAACCTTTACACCTATTCTGAGGCTTGCTCTTGATCCCTTTTCTTCTGACTGCTCGGACTGATGACAGCACTCCACACTCGACTCTCTGTCTTGACTTGATGTCTGACCTGTCTGCGGCTCTCCATAGCCTAGGCCTCATCTTGGGTTCTGTCCCAGGCAAATGTGGCTCCATTTTGCTCTGACTTCCTGTCCTTCCTCTCTTTCCATCATGCATTTGGGTTTTGCTTTTCTGTACAACAGTCCCTTTGTCTTGCAATGACTTGATTCAACATAACCTTGTGACTTTGGCTTTAGTTAGGACACTCTCTTGGGCTGACTCTAGTGCCAGAATATCAAACTTTCAGGCCAATCCTGCCAGGTCTGAGAACTCGTGCCAGCCTGGGCCTGGAGCACAGGGCTTTTGCTCATTTAGGAACAGCCTTGGCCCCATACTCCAGTCACATTTTAACCCACTTCATGGAGCTGCTCCCAAGACACTTACAACCATACATTTCCTGGTGGCCTTTCCTTACCTGACAGTAATGCAGGGTTGGAGCCTATGGACTTAGGAGTTATGAGGCAAGCTGGGTGCTTGTGGCCACGGTGGTGGTTGAGGGAAGAGAGCACCAACTTAAAGACTGAGGACACACCAGCAATTCCTTTAGCGCTCCCGTGGCCCCTGAGCTCTGAGTTTGTCACCACCCTAGAAGGTGACGTCCATTCTTTAAAAATCCTTGCCTGACAGTTTTCACTGAAATCTCATAGAATTGTCCTAATTCTTGCTACAAACAGAACCATTCAAATTTGTTTATAGAAAAGAATTGATCAGAATTGGCAGTTGGTGAAATTTCCACTCTGACTTCCACTCTTTGGTTCTCTAATGAAAAAACTTGTAGGTGACATTTCCAGTCTACTCCACTAGGAAAACGGAGGAGCGGATCGCAGGTCTTCTCCCACACTCTCCAGGGGGGTCCTTGAAGGCAGTCGAGGCAGGGTTTCTGCAAGGACAGGTAGACCCCTGAGCCCTACCATGTGCTGCCTGAGATAAGGAAGACGCTTACCAGAGCTTCAGAGTACTGCTCCAACTTGGCACAACACAACGCTAAATTAACGGGGCCAGCTAAGTCTCAGTTGATGGGGTGCTGTGGGCATTCTGGTTAACCCATGCCGTGTGGCAGGCAGCTGGTCAGGCTGGTCAGGCTGGAGGCCACTTGCTAACCTGGCTGGAAGCTCCGCTCAGGCTGTGAGGGGCTGAGCACTTCTCCCAGCCATGCCTGATGCGGCTGTGCACTCCCAGAGGGCCCACTGGGCTTCTACTGAGGAACTTTGTGCCCCAATGCCAGGGCGAGTCCTGAATGGCATCAGACTAAGGTTGGTGAGAGCAGCACAGAGTTTGCGTGACTTTGGCAGTACGTGGACAGGAGTTTCCTTCCTGTGTCTGGATGATTCTTTGTGTAGCCTGTTGCACGATGCCTGAAACAAGGTAGGTGATCAATAAAAGTAACCACCATGACCACTATTTCTCTACCAATATCTCTCTTTTGACTCTGTTCACTACTGTATAAGTATAATGAAATCAGGTTTTTTTTTAGTCAGAGTCTCACTCTGTTGCCCAGGCTGGAGTGCAGCGGCACACCCACTGCCACTGCAACCTCAACCTGCTGGACTCAGTTGAGTCCTCCACCTCAGTTTTCCAAGTAGCTGGAACTACAGGCACGCACCACTATGCCTGGCTAAATTTTTATTTATTGTACAGATGAGGTCTTGCCAAGTTGCCCAGGCTGATCTCGAACCCTTGGGCTCAGGCAAGCCTCTCACTTCGGCCTCCCAAAGTGCTGGGATTATAGGTGTGAGCCACTGCATCCGACCCCCATGTTTTAAAAAAGAAGCAATTTGTTTCAAGAGTCTATACTGGTTAGTGAGATTTAAAGAACAACACCACTTTCCAGCTCAATCTTTTTCATTTGCAAAATAGAGTCACAAAATAGAATACCATGTTGTCCTCTTACCTCAAACACATGTTATGAGGCTTCTACAGTGCTACGAAGGCCTTCGAGATCCTTGGAAGAGGCATCGTAAAGTAGGAATTACTTTGCTTGTTAGCAAAGGTTTGGGGAAAAAAGGGAATTATTCTCAAAATACTATTTTGAAATAAAGATAAACTTTTTCTCATGCATTTCCATATTTTTTCTATACTTTCGGTTCTTGTTACTTTTTAAACATAGGTTTTGAATCATGCCTCTTTTCTCTAGTATTTCTAATTAATCCAATTAAGTCTGCATTAAGAAAAGGGAAACGGTGTACACACAGCTACATGCTTGAGGCCATCTTTCATTTCTCAACCACTAAAACCACTACTTATTTGGAATACTGTTCATAATTGAATTTACATTTACAATAAACCTCAGACTCAGAATTTGGGCAAGGATGGATAGAGAGGAAAGAAAGAAAAGTTCAAGCACTATAATAACAAAAGTGGTAGCCAGATTGTTGTCTACCGCTTGAAATAAACACGCTAATTTTTCTTAGTGTCTCCTGAATAATAACAAAACAAAACATAAAGTTCAACCACAAAATTCTAAAAAACAAAGAACTTTAGAGATAATTCTGCTTAAAAATAACTTTAGCCCTTATACATTTTTCCTACTTATGACAAATATTACACAACAATGAAATTATCTTTTGTTTTTGAACATTTTCTGCAATTAGCTGAAATGTTAAGATGAGTAGCCTGTGTCTTGGTTAGGAACAAGAGGAAGGAGGAATTGTGTTTCTTACTAGCTCACACCTAAATGTTTAATGCTTAAATGGTGCCTAACTGTTGCACATCTGGGTACTCTTCTGCCTACCTCACAGCTGGGAAACACTGGCTCAGTGACTTATCCAAGGCCCCAGTGAACAGGGCTTAGACCTGGGATATATGCCCAGGATCACATTGTCAGGCCAGAGTCTCCACAATGAATACTAAAAACTTGTGAGAAAAATAATGTCAAGACCACAAAGTTTTGTTTCTAAATGGAAACTTTACAGTGACGTTTTGTCTGAAATAGGGTCTCTACTTTTCAGAAAGACCAAGTATGCCAAACCCAACCACACTATTTCTTCCAAGTTGTACCCCATCTTACCAGGGGGACTGGGAAGGAATTCGCAGCCTAGTTTACTTCTGGGAGGGAACCTGGGGGACCAGAAGAAATTTATTTTCATCTCTCTAGGTTTAATCACTTGAGAAAAGAGTTCATGCTTTTTAAGTGGCTCTGGCATCTATGAGGAAAGGATTTTTATTTTTCTCTCCAATGACTCCCTTACTCTGGAAATGAGAGATCACTGCTGACTTTGTTTTTCTCTTATAAGAGACAAGCGAAGAGAAAAAACACACACAATCTCATATTCTCTTATTCTTGTTAACTTACTTATAGCTATCTCTTATTTCCTTACAAATCATCCTTCTAAGCAAGAGAAGCAGAAATCAATAGATTCTATGAACTTTTGTGGTTTATATTAATGAACCTCTCTGAAAGACTTTTCTTCTTCAAAGTGAGTAGTTTTGTTTTGTTTTGTCTGAAACATATAGAATTGCTTGTAGGAAAAAAAATGATGTATTGATTTTACTCTTTTAGTAGTCTGGCTTTTAAATTTTTTTTCTAAGAACGGGCAATTCTGTTGCAATTTCAGTGACTAGAATCAGTATATTTTCTAAAGCTAGAAAATGTCAAACTTCATGTACATTGTATTTCTAAAGCCTCAGCAACACTCAGAAACTATAATTATATCCTGACAGTGTCTTATTCACAAAAGAGACTCAGACAACTTCCTTCACAGTCATGCTTTGACAACTCATTCACTTTATCCATAACACTATCTTAAAAGAATTTCCTTTCAGAAAACAGTCAGTGAGGGAAACACAGGGGGAATTTTCTGCATGATTGAATTCATGGAAGAATAGCATTCTATTACCAAAAATAATCAGCCAGCCCAGAGACATTCAGCTTCTCAGTGAACAGTGAATATTTGATATTTCAAAACTGCAGTAAGCAGTATAATGGGAATTGTCAGGCACTGATAAAATGCTAGAATTAGAGAGTTAAGACATCAGGTTACATGGAATGCTCAATCTGAGTCTAGCATACAGAGGGTTAAAAGTGGCTAGCCTATACAGGTCAATATTTAACTTTTCCAAGTTTTGCTTAAATAAAATACATGAGAGAAACCAAGAGGATTTGAGAGAGAGAGAGAGAGAGAGAGAGAGAGAGAGAGAATGGAGAAAGAATATTCTGGGTCAATTAAATCAACACATTAAAAGGTGCTCTGACAGAGTATTAGAATAAAGTTTTAACAATTCTCAGGAAGTCTTCATGAGTACACATGCCTGAGTCATCTTGATTTTCTGTATTTTATGGTTGTATATATGCCCAGAGAGAGAGATGAAATGAAAACAAGTAAAAAGAATGAGATAGGGGGGAAAGAAAACATAAAGGAATATTAGAAGAGTAGGAGGAAATTAGATTTTTTTCTTGGGCGTGGAAAAGGGAAACAAATGGAACAAGTTAACATTTAATAAAAACAGCTCCAGGGTCACGTGCGAGTTCCAAGCAGCTGCTAAATCCGGTACCAGGATCCTTCGGAGCTCAGACCACAGCATAAAGAAGGGGCAGCATCGCAGGTGAGCACTTGCTCCCAGAATCTGTGCTGATTTGAGGCAAAGTTAGATTCTGGCCCCCTCCTAAAATGTTGGTTCTTCAGCATTTGTGATAGCTTTTCCACGCTGTTCTCGGACAAGGTGACTATTTCACAAATTGTTTTGTACTGGTTAATGATACGTGCAAAAATTTAGAGGAAGCATTTAGATACTTTTTAGCAATTTGATGGAGTGATTTTATGTCTGTAGAATTCAATACTTTTTTTTTTAATGGGACTTCATTTTGTATCTTTTTATTTTAAATTCCATTTCTGTTAGCAATTAATTTTTGTTGCATTTTACAAAATATCAGTCTGTGATAGATTGGGAAAAAAAAAAACAAAACTGGTCTTCTATCATAAATATTTTGAGAAGCCCTGCTCTGGAGAACCAGGAAGCTGTGCTTCCCAAACGTGGATGACATTTATGAAGCAGAGGGCCAAACATTTTTCATCCTGAAGACAGTGGTCAGAGCCAAGGGCCTCTAGTCAGTGGCATTCTTTAAGCAACGGTTCTCCAACTCATTTGTATTGGGACCCCACACACTTTCAAAAACTCAATTTCCAATAGTTCATTGCTAGCACAGTGCATAAAAAATGCAATTGGTTTTACAAATTTTTTTTTGAATTCTGTGAGCTGCTAAACTCATAGAATTAATCTAGTAGGTTTTTTGTAGATTTTTTTGTGGTCAGTCATATCACCTGCTTTTTAAAAAAATTTCTTTATTTTGCTTACTTTTCCTGACCAGGGCCTCCATTATGTGCTGAATAGAAGTGGTGGAGCCGGGCTCGGTGGCTCAGCCTGTAATCCCACGCCTTTGGGAGGCTGAGGTGAGTGGATTGCCTGAGCCCGCGGGTTCGAGACCCACCTGGGCTGGCGAGACCTCATCTCTGCAATAAAATCAAAAAATTAGCCGGGCGTGGTAGCGCGTGCCTGTAATTCCGGCTACTCGGAAGGCTGAGGCAGAAGGATCGCCGGAGCCCAGCAGGTCGAGGCTGCGGTGGCCGGGAGCCGCCACTGCACTCCGGTCTGGGTGACAGAGTGAGGCTCCAACTCAAAAAAGAAAGAAAGAAAGAAAGAAAGTGGTGGAAGCAGACATTCTTGCCTTGTTTCCATCCTTAGAAAGAAACATGTAGATTTTCACCATTAAGCGTGACCATAACTGTAACTGTAACTTTTGAAGAATGCACTTCATAGACTGAGAAAGGTTTCTGTAATTCCTAAATTGCAAAGAGTTTTTTGTGTTTTTTTCTTTTTTTAGCTTGAATGGATAAAGAAAATTCTGTCGCCGGGCTCGGTGACTCAGCCTGCAATCCTGTGCTTCGGGAGGCCGAGGTGAGTGGATTGCCTGAGCCTGAGGGTTCAGGATCCGCCTGGGCAACTTGGTGAGACCTCATCTCTACAATAAATCAAAAAATCAGCCGGGCGTGGTAGCGCGCCTGTAGTTCCGGCTACTCGGAAGGCTGAGGCAGAAGGATCGCCGGAGCAGAGCAGGTCGAGGCTGCGGTGGCCGGGAGCTACCCCTGCACTCCAGTCTGGGCGACAGAGGGAGACTCCAACTCCAAAAAAAAGAAAAAGAAATCTCTGTCAAAGACTTTCTCTGCATCTATAGAGATAGTCATTTGATTTTTCTTTTCCAGTCTGTTGATATGATGGATTGCACTGATTTTCAAAAGTTCAATTAGCTTTGCATGCTCAGAATAAACCTCTCTTAGTCAAATGTATTATTATTTTTATATATTACTTGATTAAGTTTGTTGCTATTTTGTTGAAGATTTTTCACTCATGTCTGTAAGGTATATATGTTTGTAGTTGTCTTTTCTTGTAGTGTTTTTGCATAGTTTTGGTATCAGGGTAACGCTGACCTCAGAGAATGAGTGGCAAAGTGTTGCTCCGTCTTCTATACTATGGAAGAATTTATGTAGGATTGGTATTATTTCTTCTTCTAAAATGTTCTGTTCCTCCTAGGCAACATAGCAAGACCTCATCTCTATTTAAAAAAACAAAAATTAGCCAAATGTAGTGGTGCATTCTTGTAGTCCCAATTACTTTGGAGACTGAGGCAAAAGGATCCTGTGAGCCAGGGAGGTCAAGGCTACAGTGAGTTGTGATTGTGCTACTGCCCTATAGTGTGAGTGATAGAATGAGGCCCCAACTCAAAAACAAAAATGTTCTGTAAAGTGTTTCAAGTGAAGCAATTTGAGCTTGGAGTTTCCTTTATTGGATGGATTTAAACGATAAATTCAATTGCTTTAATAGATACAGGATTATTCATGTTACCTCTTTCTTTTTGAATGAGCTTTAGAAGTTAGTGTCTTTCAAAAAATTGTCCATTTCATGCAAATTCTTGAATTTATGGGCATAGAGTTACTTATAATATTGCTCTATTACTCCTTGAAAACTTGTAGGTTCTATGGTAAAGTCCCTCTTTTATTCCCGATGTTAGTAATCTGTACTTTCACTCTTGTTTCTTTCGTCTTACTTACTAGAAGTTTGCAATTTGATTGATTGTTTAAAAACAGCTTTTGCTTTATTGATTTTTCTATTATTTTTCTATTTCGTATTTCATTGATTCTCGTATCTTTATTATGTCTTTCCTTCTGCTTGCTTTGGATTTAATTTGCTCCTCGTTTTTTAAGTAGAAACTTATAAAATTGATTTAAGATTTATGTCTCATGTAATTTAAACATTAAATGCTATAAACTTCTACTTTAGCTGCATGTCCTAAAATTTGATGTTGCGTTGTTATTTCTATTTAATGCAAACTGTTCTCTAATTTTCCTTTTGATTTCTTCATTGATTTATAGGTTCATAGATTTTGTTTGTTTGTTTAGAGATGGAGTCTCAGGCTGTTACCCAGGTTGAAGTACAGAGGCTCGATCACTGCAGCCTCAAACTCGCAAACTCAAGTCAATACTCCGGCCTCAGTATCTGGGACCATTGAGGGCACCACCACACCCAGCTAATTTTTAAATTTTTTGTAGAGATGGAGTCTTGCTTTAATGCCCAGGCTGATCTCAAACTCCTGGCCTCAGGTGATCCTCCTTCCTCGGCCTCCCAAAGTGCTGAGATTACATGTGTGAGCCATCATGCCTGATTGATTCCTGGATTATTTAGAAGTGCGTTGTTTAATTTCCAAATATTTGGTGATTTTCCAGATATATTGAATTTTAGTCTAATTTTATTTTGGCCAGAGTACATACTTTGTATAATTTTATTTTTAAAAATTGGCTAAAATTTGTTTTATGGCCCAGAATATATTCTACTTAGCAAATGTTGTGTGTAAACTTGAAAATAATGTATGTTCTGCTATTTTTATTTTTTATTAGTTTATTTATTTTAAAGATGTGGAGGTGCAATTCAGGATTAGGTAGATAAGTGGTCATTGTACAGGTAAACTTTGGGTCTCCCTTTGGTCCCCACTTCACCTGGTTTGAGATCAGGTACCTTATTGATGTTATGTGCTCCCCCATTCCCTGGCAGTTTCCCTCTACTGCCAATCCCTTTTTTATAGTATTATGATAATCGTTCAGGGTCCACTTTATGAGCGAGAATATGTGGTACTCAGTTCTTTGTTTGTGTGATAGATCACTGAATTTTATAGGCTCTAAATTTATCCAAATTCCTGCGAAGTCCATAATTTTATCCTTCTTTATGGCTGCATAGTATTCCATTGTGTATATGCACCACATTTTTAAATCCAGTCCACTTTCTATGGGCAGCACGATTGGTTCCATGCTGTTGTTACTGTGAATAGTGCTGCAATAAACATGTGTGTGCAGGTATCTTTTTTATAAAATTATTTGAGTTTCTCAGGGTTTATTCCCAGAAGTGGGATAGCTGGGTTGTATGGACTGTTGAATTTAGATCTTTTAGGAATTGCCACACTGTTTTCCACAGAGGTTGTACTAGTTTACATTCCTACCAACAGTGTAGAAGCATTCCCTTTTCCCCGCATCCTCTCCAGCATCTGTTGTTTTTTGATTTATTGATGATGGGCATACTAACTGGAGTTAGGTGATATCTCAGTGTAGTTTTAATTTTTAAAATGTTAAATAGGTGGAGTGGAGTCGGTTGATAGTGTTGCTCAGGGCTATCCTTTTTGATTTTCAGCCTATTTAGTCTATTTAGTTAATTCCATGGAGAAGAGTGTTGATGTCACCAACTATAATTAGATTTGTCTATTTTCCTTTTCAAGTCTGTCAGTTTTCTCCTCATATATATATTGAAGTTTCCTTATTAAGGGTATACCCACTTGGGATTGTAATATCTTCTTTGATAATTAACCCCTTTATCATTACATAACAACCCAGTTTAATGCTGGTAATAGTTTTTGTTCTGAAGTGTACTTTGTCTGATATTAATATAGCTACTCCAGCTTTCTTTTAACTAGTATTTACATGATGTATCTTTTTCCATTCTTTTATTTTTATATGTCTTTATATTTAAAATAGGCTTCTTTTAGGCAGCATACAAATGGATTTTTCTTTAAAAAAAATCCAACCTGACTTTTAAATTAAAATTGGATTTTAAATTAAAATCCAATCTGTCTTTTAATTGGTATGTTTAAATATGATACATTTAGAGGAGTTATTGATATAGTTGGACTAAAGCCTATTATTCTTCTAGATGCTTTCTATTCAGCCTTTTTTTTCCCCCCTCGTTTTCCTTTTTTTGGACTAGTTGATTTTTTATTGTTTTACTGTATCTCTACCACTGGCTTATTATTTATGCCCTAATTTTTTTTTTTTTTTTTTTTGAGTTGGAGTCTCACTCTGTCGCCCAGACTGGAGTGCAGTGGCCGCTCCTGGCCACCGCAGCCTCGACCTGCTGGGCTCCGGCAATCCTTCTGCTTCAGCCGTCCAAGTAGCCGGAACTACAGGCGTGCGCTACCATGCCCAGTTGATTTTTTGATTTATTGTAGAGATGAGGTCTCGCTGCCCAGGCGGGTCTTGAACCCACGGGCTCAGGCAATCTACTCACCTCAGCCTCCCAAAGGCACGGGATTACAGGCTGAGCCACCGAGCCCAGCTATGCCCTAATTTTTTAAGTGGTTGCTAGGGTACTTATTTAGGTATGATTTACTGTAAAATAATACGCTGCTTAATAAGTAGCATAAGAATATTACAGTTGTGTACCTCCAATTCCTTCTTTTATGCTATTGGTATGCATTTTTAGCTTTAAATATTCTATAAACATGCAATACACTACTAATATTTTTATTCAAATAGTTTATTTTAGAGATATTAAAAGTAGAAGAAAAATAAATTTTAAACTTTCCTTTATTTACGTATGCCACTTCCAGTTTTTGTCATTTCTGCGTTTCTGTTTGTATCATTTGTTTCTGTGTGAAGAACTACAACATTTTTGTAATGCAGGCGCGCTGGCACTGAATCCTCTAAGGTTTTTGCTTTATTCAAAAAATATTTTGCCTTTATTTTTAAAGGAGTTTTTGTTGGTATAGAATTCTGGGTTAACCATTTTTTTTTTCCCCTTCAGTTCTTTAAAGATGTCACCTCACAGTCTTTGACTTGGATCATTTCTGAAAACATCTACTATATTATCTTCATTTTACTTTAAGTAATGTGTCTTATTCTCTGGCTCTATTGAACACTTTTTATTTTTGTCTTTGTCATTGATTTTTAGCAGGTAGAATATGATGTGTCTATATGTCATTTTTTTCAAATATTAATTCTATTTGGTACTCTCTGAGTTTTCTTAAACATTTGGCTTGTTGTTTTTTTGTTTTTTTTTTAATCCAAGCCTCTATCTTCTCTATTATTTTTGCCCATTGTTTCTCTTCTCTTTCTGGGTCACTAATTAAACAGATCTTAAACCATTTGATACTATCTAACTGCTCTTTGATGCTTTGATCTTTTTTTGTTTTCCACTTTTTCCCCTCCTTTTTGTGTTTCATAATTTAAGTTCATCAATTCTTTCCTTAGCTTTACTGATTCTACTGTTGTGTCATTGAAGGTATTATTTCTGTTACTGTGTTTTTCATTTCTAGTATTTCCATCTGACTTTTTTCATGTATTTTCGCCTCTGCTGGAATTATTCATCTTGCTCTACTTGTTGTCTATCTTTCTCAATAAAGCCTTTAATATAGTAATGCGAGCTGCTTTAAATGTACTTTCTGAAATCTCTAATACCTATTTCATAGTTGAAGATTCACAACTTTTGACAGTGTTTTTTGTTTTTTGTGTTTTTTTGGTCTTCATTGTATACCTAGTAGTTTTTTGGTTTCTGGTTTTTTGTTTTTGAAAACCAAAACTCTTGTTTGTTATAGCAGATATTGAGGTAAATGGATTTTCTGAATGGAAATAATAATCTTTTTCAGTTTGGTCTTTAGTGTATATTCTCGGGAGTTGAGTCAATGAGGTCAGAAGCTGACAGTGGTCTAGATTTTATTTTTGCTAGGGTTACTCTTTGTGCACTGCAGGCTTCAATTTACTCTAGGTTTTTTTCTGTTTAGGGTGGGGACTGGTTTGTCAGAAAGTTTTTCCCAGTGTCTATTCCACCCTCAGCTTTAGGGTTTTCCTTTGTTCTTTTACCTTAAACAAGGTCTCTCCCATACTCTTGTTTCTCTCCATCAGTAGACTCCAGCTATTTATTACTTGATGATCATTAATTTGGAGATAGGATGTGAGGGCATTCTCTGTTGTTCTGACTCAGCTTATATCTTAGGCAGGTGCTGTGTACCTGGGTCTTGGGGGTGGAGCCTTCTCATTATCTTACCCCTACATTCACCAATGGTAGGGGATCTCTAATAGTCTGAACCCAAGTTATTTTTATATTTATTTTGGCCAGGAATTTTTTTTTCTTTTTCATTTCTCTCACTTCAATGGGTCTTGATGGAGTTTTGTGTCCTTCCTGCCACAGCTTAAGCTTCTGTTGCTACTTTTCTCTTTCCTCAGGCCCATACCATTAAGAAGGTTTACCCACTCTTGTCCTGCCCCCAATCTTGCCTGTGAGCACCAATGAAGTCCATGGAGAAGAGCCTGTGAGGGGTACAAAGTCCCTTGTGTTTAGGGTCCTAGGAATTCTGTATCTTCACACTAATCCATATTCAGCCTTTAGCAATTTATTAAACACTTTAGTTATATTCTCCTCAACAGCCTATCTGGTATCTGACGACATCTATCACAAGTAATGAAGTTCTCATCTGCTCTCTTCCCTTGGAGACTTCTTTTTTTCCTTTTAGATTTCAGGTTAGTTAGTTGCCCTGAAACCTCAGCTTTCTGTAAATTGAAAAAAGGTTGCAAATTTGCAAATTGCCTGACATTCGTTGCAGTTGTTGTCAGTGTGGGATCTATGCTCTTTCCAGCTTTCTATATCCTACATGTGTTTGAAAAGGATTAAAGACAAAAAAGAGCTTTAATTCTTGTGAGTTTATCTGAGGTATTTATCATATTTAAAATTTAAACGGAAAATTTAAAAAAAATATTATTAACTTATTTTAAAATGGCAGTATTAGGCCTACCATATGTTAATATAAATATCCTATTTTAATGAAAAGTAACCACATTTTCCAAAATAAAAAATTAATGAGAAGCATAGCAGTGTTATATATTTTTGAAATCTCTTTAGTGTATGGCTTAATAAAGGATGGCTATATTTTCATATTTATTTCTGCTTTTGATCTGTTGCAACATCACATCATGTAGCCTCTGGAATATTCCAGTGTACACTGGTGAGAAATAAGTGAAAAAGACAAACAATATTGTATTACAATCCCAAGAAGTGTCTGGGGACTTGTAGGTTCCCCAGATCAGATCTACTTTGAGAACCTCTACTTTGTAACATCTGCTCACACAGCAATAGAAAGCATACCCAATCATTAAGCAAAGCTTGAATATCCTTCAGTAGATGTGTATTTGTTTACAAATGACACATATGACTACCATTCATCTGTATATTGCATATACTAGGGATGCAATTTCTTGTTGGCACACTAAAAAATAAAATAAAATAAAAATCATAATGTTCCCTTCCTATCATTCTGTGTACCCTGGTTCCTAATTTGGAGATCAGAGCTTCAAGATAGCAGCAGGAGACCCTGAAGTCTTGTTCTCTGGGAACCTTTGTCCCGGGGCTTAGTGAGACTCATGCCTAACACAGGCAGTGACGTGAAGTGGGCAGTGAAGAGCAAGATCAAGGGATAAACTCAATGTTGTACCAAGAAGCAGGGGCAGGAGTCCGGTGTGGTACCAATGGCAGGTTCAGGAGACCACATGGGAGCAATGTACCCTAAAGATAACATAGTCTGTGAGGCTTATCCTGGGCAATGTAAAGAGAAGTTACTGGGAATGATTCTTAATCTTATAGACAATCAGAGACCTTAAGATATCACTTCAAGGTGTTTAATGAGATAATTCCGGTAAAGAATAACCATAATCTGAGTTTCATGTGTAACGACACCAAATTCGTTGTGCCTCAATCAGATTCCTCCAAAATGGGGGTATTAGGTTTGTTTTCCTCCCTTCTGGTCCTGGTGTAGGGCACTGGGTACTGGATTCTGGCGGTGACTAGACTATTCCTTAGCTATCTATGTGCTTCCAATCCTTTCCTAGCTGGATGTAAGAATATAGTTTGTGTTTACCCAGTTTTCAAGGGTAACATTAGAGCCCCATAGCTTATGAGTGTATTGTTGAGTAACATATTACTCCCAAATTTAGCAACTTAAGAAAACAAATGTTTGCTTTCTCTCAATTTCTGCAGATCAAAAATAATGAGTGCAGCTTAGCTGGGTGTCTGTGGTTCAGAGTCTGTCATAGGTCAGCAGCCAAAGTGCTGGCCAGTGATGCAGGGATCTAAGACTCAACTTGGGGAGGATCTACTTGTAAGCTCATTCACATGGCTTTTGGCTAAAGCACATCAGTTCCTTGCCACGTTGGCAGCTCACAAGGCAGTGGGCTTCCCTTGGAGCAAACCCACAGGAGAACGAAGGAGGATGCCTGTGACAGAAGCCACCATCTTTTTACAACCTAATCTAGGAAATGATACCCCACCACTTTTGTTGTACTCTGTTAGAAGTACATCACTAGATCCAGTCCACACTCAAGGGGAGGGGATTATACAAGGAATCATATATCAGGAGGCAGCCATCCCAGGGGCATCCTGAAGGCTGCCCACCACAAGGAGCAAAGAGCAGATTCATTTTGTCCTCTTGGTTACCAACATGTTTTGCTTTATCTCTATCGTTTGTCTCCTAGAACAAAAACTCCATGAAGATGGAACTATGTCTGATTCGATCACCCCTGTGGTCACTCCGGGACCTACAAAAGCATGTGGGATGAGGACTATAGTACTCCATAAATCAATATTTGTTAAATAAATATATAGATCTCATTGGTTGATGGTAAGGGAAGACTCAGTATGGAGTTTCTCAGTCCTTCTGTGCATCTTGTTTTACTTCTTAACGGTTATCATCAATGGCTTACAGGATGAAGGGCAAAGGAGACTGCTATTTTAAATTCATCCTGACTCTAAGCTTTACAATTTTTCTTAGGGCAGATTAATTATCTGGTGCTTTAACGCTTTAGGTAAGTGAGAGATCAAAAGTATTTGTCCAATGGCCACATGAGAAGATGCTCAATATCACTAGCCCTTAGGGAAATGCAAATTAAATCACAGGAGAAATCACTGTATACCTATTAGGATGGCTAATGTTAAAAAATAACAAAAAACCTGGCATATGACAAATGTTAGAGAGAAGGTAGAGAACTTAGAACCCTAGTGCATAGCTGATAGGAAAGTACAACAGTACAGCTGCTGTAGAAAACAGTTTGGTGGTTCCTCAAAAAACTAAAAATAGAATTACCACAGTCAGCAATTTTACTCTAGGTATATACCAAAATAATTGAAAGCAGGAACTCAAACAGATATTTGTACATCAATGTTCATAGCAGCATTTTTTACAATAGACAAAAGATGGAAACAAAGCAGTGTCCACTAAACAGATGAATGAATAAGCAATATGTACAGCATACATACAGTAATTCTGATATGTGCTACAACATGGAAGGATCTTGAAAATGTTATGCTGAGTAAAACAAGTCAGACATAAATTGACAAATATCATATGATTCCACTTACATAATGGAATGGGAGAATTTACAAAAGCAGAAGTATAATAGAGGTTACCACGGACTGGAGGAAGGGAAATAGGGAGTAATTGTTTAATGGGTACAGAGTTTCAGTTTGGGATGATGAAAAAATTCTGGAGATGGACAGTGATAATAGTTGCATAACGTTAATGTACTTAATGCCACTAATTGTACATTTGAAAGTGGTTAAAATGGCACATTTTATGCTACATGTACATATATATATATATATATATATATATATATATATATAATTTTTTTTTTTTGAAAGCAGGATTTATTGAGAGGACAGAAAAGCTTCCACAGTGGGAGGGGACCTGAAGGGGTTTCCCTACATGTATATTTTTTAAAAGTTTATAAAGACAGAGACATTTGGGGGGAAAAGTGTTCATGGAACTGTTTCTTTATCTGGAGGACATCGTCTCACAGGATTGTCTCTATGTCATAAAAAGGATGAAATTAATGCACTTTTTCTAGTCTTCCTCTGCTTTTGGAGTTTCCACAGTTTCTCAATATTTCTTTTATTCTATCAGTCTTCTTTGATTTTCCATCAGTTGAGCATAAACATGTGTTATGAACACAGGTGAAGGTGAAAGGAAAGAAATTAATGTCTTTCATGCACCAGTGAAAAATCCTGTGACTGTCTATGTCTATCAGAAAGGGATAATTTCCTCTCTTTTTATCTTTAGGTCTTTCTCCCTTGGAAGCTGTAAACTATGTTCTTCTTAGTTCACATCAAATAATTCCTGAGCAATCATCTCATCGTCACAGGATTTATCATATCTTTGATTTGGAGGCCAGGAACCTGAGACCTCAGAGGCCCCATAGAAGGAGGTAGAAACAAGGCCAGGATGGACAGGGTCCATGGGTACTATCAGCAGCACAGATGTCCCTTGAGTGAGATAACCAGTAATCTAGAGCTGGGCCCATTTGGCCTGATCTGAGCTGGTGTTGTTGCTGAGAGGACAGGGCCTAGAACACAGGCATGTGGCTGGCAGTGTCTTGGCGCGGTGTGGTCATACCATTCTGGACAGGAGTTCAGCCAGTGCTACATGGGCAAGAATCACGTAGCCCTTATTGAGAAAAAATTAACAAGTGTTACGCAGGGCTTTTGGCTTAGGACTTGGGTTCAGATATCCAGTCTTTTAGAGGAAATGGACAACTAACTTGAACCTGAGGGACACAGTCACTTGGGCACAGTTGACTGCTTTAGGGCATACTTGGTTATAAACATCCCCTAGGTCATGAATGCAAAATAATTTCCAGATTCTAACTGTTGCTTGATGTGCTCTGAAGAACAACCTCATTCTGTTCAAGCCTGGTTCAAGGAAAGCGAGAGGGCAGTCCTGGTTACTCTGGGTAAAGCAGGGACTGACAGAATGGGACACAAACATGCTATGGATCCAGTTAGTGTCACACAACATTATCTGTTTCAGGAGAGAGGTTACAAATTCCCAGCACATTTAAACTTCTTTTTTGAGCTAGTTCAATGAGTTTATCAGTAACTTCTAAGATACGTGGTTGACATTTGGTGAAGGTCTACGGTGATTCTTCTCCAAGGCATGTTGTCCCTTCTTATACAAGTTTCACATTAGCATTTTGATGAGTGTGGCTTTAGACATGGGTGATATTACTTACAGTTCTGACTTTGGTCTTGTTCTTAGATGCCTTGTGTCTCTCTCAGAGAGCCATGTTTGTGTCCAACTTTGGATTTCTGTGAACATGAAGGAAACTCCAGGGATTTGGGGTTTGCTTTTGCTTTTTTTGACTGATGTCCTTCCAACTGACTTTACTCAATCTGTTCCTGCAAAACCAGATTTTAACAAAGGCATGATCTTATTCTTCAAATTCACAAATGTCACTAACCATTGTTTCCTCTCTTCTGTACATCTGGATGCCCTCCCTATATGGTGTTCTAGGACCCGACCTGCTGTGTGAGTCGGAGAGGTCAAGTTGCCTCTTTTTTCATGCAGGAAGCGCATCCTGTCCTGAAATAAAGACGTTCTACACTTGCGGCCATGGATCAATTCTTCTTGCTATGTGAGCTGCTCCAGAAGTTTCCTTTCCTCTAGAAACAAGACATCATTTTGGACGGGGATCTGGTTGCAGAATGCCTTTTCCTTCTCCAGTTGTTGTCACATTTAAACAACTTTTGATAAAGATTCACCCCAGAGAAAGAAACCAGGATGTCTTCCTGGGGGTGAGAGGTACTACCACAGCACCTTAAAAGCCTGCCTTACTCGCTGGGAGGGGGTGTCATGGGGCTTCATCTTCCCTTCCGTGAGACCCCAGGATTCTCCTACATGAATGCCTACCTCAGGCAAGAAGACCAAAAAAAAAAAAAAAAAAAAATCAAAACAAACAAACAAAAAACCCTACAATCTTCAAAACACAGCCAGTAAAACCAATCTCTCACTTTCAGTACCAAAGTCAGAAAAGAAAGATATTCAAGCACAAGTTCATCCTCCCCAGTGGCCCAAAGCCTCAGGACAACTGAGAAAAGAAAAATTCGCAAAAGGGAAAAGAAATCAGACTGTTGACTATGAGCTTGAAGGGAAGGGAGCTGTCTTCTTCCTTTTTGTAAGCCTAGGATTGAAAAAACAGTGTCTTGGGAATAAATCATTCATCACTGGAACTGACAGAGTAGAGGCAGTTTGGGGAAAGGAGAGAGAGCAAAGCCAGATGCCTCCACGCAAATAATAAAATGTTAATAAAATACGTTCTCCCGTGCTATCATCTAAATGAGGAATGAAAAAGGATCCGGGGATAAGACAAACCCCTGAAGGGATTAGGAGAAATTAACGCTGATGTTTTCCACTAAAGTAGTCACAAGCAGAAGGTGTGTAGGATGCATCTCGTGCCTGGGATTCCACTGGGCTTCCAGACAAGGAGGATCTGATTCACAGCCACTACCAAGACAAATAATTAGGTTACAGCTATTGGGGGTGCTGTAGGGACTTCCCAAAAGAGTTTGCATTCATCAGATTATACAGCTATGTGGGGCCAGAGGTAATCCAGTTTAGTGACCTTTCTGACAGTCCCAGAGAGGAACTAGCCCCAGGTTACACTGCTACTTAATGGGATTGTTGGGACTAGTACTCAATTATGCTTCCTTTCAGTCCCAGCTGTTACTTTCTAGCTGTGTGCCTTTGGAAAAGTCATCTAACCTCTCTGAGGCTCTGTTTCATAATCTATGAAACATGGACAATAATAGCACTTACATGAAAAGTTTGTGGTAGGATTAAATGAGTTAATACATGCTTAGAACAGTGCCTGGCACATAGTAAGAATTAAATACATGCTAAATATTATTAGCTATTATTCCTTTTAAGGGTGACATAATTAAAACAAACAGACAGATGCTCTTCTCATTTGCCATAGTTGAAAACAACCAGTTGGGATGAAAATGGCAGGTGGCAAGGCTAAGTCCTTTTGACTCCAAATCCTGGCCAGCCAGGATGCTAGATGAGGGTGAGCCTCTCGCTCACCATCAGGGGCCCTCTGGTTCCAGGCAGGTAGACTTTGAGGAAGCATGGATCTGGCTCTTTGTTTGGTAGGGTCTCAGAGGGAGGTGAAGCATAGCACTCTGGTTTGGTTCAGGATTGCCTGACTTGACGAGGGGCAAATCCCTGGCTGGAACAAGAGAGTTCAGCTGGGGCTGTGTGTTCTCCAATCCCAGAAACTCTGCTGGCTCTTGCCTCCACTACCTGTCCACTAACGTCTGATCTTTTGAAACTGTACCTTTAAATAAGACATGGAATCTCTATTCATAGCAATGCTGGAGCAAGAGCTAGCATTTTGTCTGTTTGCAGTTATTGTTTAGTGTGAATAGGTTCTACTCTTTCTCGAAAGTGAGCTTTAATGGGGGTGGAAGATAGAAGAAGGCATTAGAGTCCAGTGGGTGTTGGAGAACGTGTCGTGGGGAAAAAAGGCCCAGAAATCAAGGGCAACTGTGTTGGAAGATGGCAGCTTCTTCACACTTCTGTCTAGTGCAGGAACCATTGGAAACCCAAGTATAAGACAATCTCGTGGCAGCAGCTGAACTGTTTTGGGTGCTTCAACAGCCATGGGTGTATGCATGACTTCCACACCCATGGGCCTGGTGCATCTGTAAAAGCTTCTCTCAAACCAAATTGCCACTTGAATAACTGACCTTCCCTACACCCTCTGCTTGAGGTGATTTGTCAAATGAGATAATTCACAGGAGAAGAATTCTATGACATGTAATGCACTAGAAAAAGGTTTCGGTAATACCATGGTGATAATGGGTATTTTTCATAAGAGGCATGCATGTGGCCTGTCTGGTTACTGAGCTACCTGTTCAAGGGACAAGGAATGAAATAGCCACATATCTCAGGATGGGGTCGGAGGCAGGGTGGGTGGTGGTAATCAGGGCTTTGTGTGAGGGGGCAGAAATCTCGGTAGCCTGGCCATGTTGCCTTTGGAAAGAGCATTATAAAATTTTAGTTTCTTTACCGACAAATCAATGAATCAATGAGAGGGTATCTTCTCTAAAAGGCTGCACACTGGCAGGTCAACTAATCTGACCAAGGTAGATGGGTTTCTATAGCCAGGGAGGCCATATGGGGAGGGGCAGGGTGGTCTCCGTATACTCCTTTAAACAAGTTGCTTAACCTCTTTGTGGCTCATGGAAGCTATCACATAGACTGAGGAAAAATATGCAAGGTTCCTAGCATAGTTCCTTGCACAGAGCAGCTACTCAGCAACTTTTACAACTGAGGCAGAGCTTATATATCTCAATATAACACACGATTGCAGATAGGTGTCTATTAGCCTTTTGTGGAGAAACTCAACTTCCAATTTATTATACTTTTTTCCCTCTTAAAGATTGAATCTCTGACTTGTAGGAATTTTGTTGCATGAGTAATTTGGGGTCCATTTGGCACAAGAAAAGTTCTGACAGTAGCTTTGAATCTTGTTCTGTACAAATCTATAGTGGCAGTTATGTGCTCCCCTGATTAAAAAAAAAAGAAAGAAACATGTTGCATTCCATTAAAGGAAAAAGGCATTAACTTTCCTCCCAGCCTGGTTACTCGGGACATTAATCAGCCCATAAAAATGGGATTAAGTCAAGTCTCAATTTAGCTCTGCAGTTCACCTTTAAAATCTAACCGCTCTTTGTGTTTTAATGTCGGGTGATCACATTTTAGATGTAATGAAAGGGCAGGGATATTTTCCCACAAATTTTCATGGGGATTCTTGACTGCAGATGGAACCCTCCCTGAAGACATAGTGAACAATTATTCAATCTGGGAAATGGTTTTGGAGAAGCCATTCCAGCTGGGGTATATACAGCGAGTTTCCTAAAAGCTGTATAAATGAGAGACTGGAGCACCCGCCAACATGTAGCTGTGTGTTCTACTCTGCATGATCTAACGAATGTGTTCTATTATCATGAGTCTATCAGCTTGAAACTCTGCTCCTGCTCTGAGTTCCCCAAGGCAAACAGATGGATTTTTAAAGCCTTCCTCTTAAAGTCTTACTGGATTGCAAAGCCCTTGCTGACATGCGGACCTGAAATTATCCTGAGTTCTAAAGCATCCTCCTTGGCTTTGAAGGAGCTGCCCTGACTCTGTCCTAAAGGTTTGTTTTTCTTCTTTTTAATTTTCCTTCTCTAGGAAAGGAAACTCAAAGGTCATTTCAGGCCAGAGTGTCTACTGCTCCTGACCAAAAAGAAAAATTAAGTTTGTAGTGAGTTTTCACACACACACAAAACACATTTATTCATTTTAAATGGCTAATCTTTACTCTGAGATTTTGTTTTTCTTCCTTTTTGGCATAAAATAGTTTACTTTATTAGATGATATTTTTGAAAACATCTTTTTGAGACAAAATAAGGCATTTTCCAAAAGAAAAAAAAAAAGCTTTTAAAAAACATTTTGCAATAAAATCCAAGAGTCTGGGAACTAGTGGCTGATGTAATCCCTCACTTTACAGAGGAAGAATTAGGGGCAGGGCTGCTGTCTTTCCCGAGGTTGCTGTGTGAATCAGAGGAGAAACAGTCAGCTCCAGGTTTTGCCCACTAATCTGGCCACTTGTCCTCATCAGCCATCACTCAGAAGTTGAACAAAGAGGACCTTGCTAAGTGGACAGGGAAACTGTGGACATAGCTTCTGGCAGTGAGCAAGGTCATTAGAGTATGTCGTGTCAAAAGCAGAGTGAACCTCATGTACTATGGTCAATAGTCAAGGGCTCTGCCAGTGTGCAGGCCAGCATGTGATTCTATGACCAGGTTGTGATGCCCACAATGATAGCCTCTCTCACTCCTCTTTGGATTAGGCCTTGACCTCTCCAATGTCCCCTATTTCTCTCTTCCAAGGCCATGCTTTCCCAGGACATGCACCCATAAATCCGTATTGGTCATTAACAATCTCAGGATGAACTAGTTCATTATTTTCTTCTTTGGAAGCCAACTAAGAGCTGGAATTCTAATGGGAGGGATGCAGATCATTTTAGTCCGAGGAGAGTTCAGAAGAAAAATGGAAAAGCAGAGCTAAATGAGATGTTCTGAGAGGGAAAAGGAAGATGGAGTGGGCAGAGATGGTGTCTGGGATCTGGCACTGATGACAGAAGATGTCCAGAGACTGAGAGTTTGCTGGATGGTGAATGGATGGTCACAGTAGACAAACTTGGTCATTTCGTCTGGCATTATATACCTGGCAAGAAGGACTCAACTGAGACTGTGGAATCTCTGTGAGCAGGAGATTTTCAGAGCATTTGACTATGTCTCCAGAGGGACCCCTGAGTCCATCAGCTTAGAGCAGAAGGCTTAGGACATGGTTTTGATTATCTTGTTAAATGTTTTTCTTATTGAAAGACATCCTGAAAGCAACTTCAGTGTACATAAGGAGTAATTCCTTATGGAAAAAGCCAAGGCCCATCCATTCATATATCTCTGATTCAAGTGGCTGCTTTTGTCACTTGGGAATGGAGACAGAAATGAGAAGGAAGAAAAACAGCATCTTGTGGCTAGACTTGTTTTAATGCTTTGTAATGACACGAGATGCCATTAATAAAGCTTCTTTACAAAAAGTGAGGGAGCACCTCCTCCCCAGTAAAAGAGCATTTCTTTCAAAGTAGACCCTTTGAGGATCTTAAACAGAGATTTTAAAGACTACCTGCAGGTACTGGGTTCCATTTCCCTTTAAGTATCATAGATTAGGTTTTGGCTGGTGTCAAAGGGAAAGATTTTGAAAACCCTAAAATCCCAAAAGATTACCCAGAAACAACTTCAACTTGAGGAGCTCCCCTAGGCAGAAGTTCCATGCTATAGATATTCCTTAGTAGACTAACAAGATTTTTCCCTATTACATGAGAAGACAAGCAAAATTATAGGTAGGCTAGCCATGATGGCACGTGCCTGTAATCTCAGTACTTTGGGAGACTGAGGCAGGAGAATTGCTTGAGCCCAGGAGTTCAAGATCAGCTTAGGCAACATGGCGAGACCTCATCTCTACAAAAAAATTAAAAAATTAGTTAAGCGTGGTGCCATATGCCTATAGTTCCAACTACTCAGGAAGCTGAGGTAGAAGGATTGCTTGAACCCAGGAGGTCTAGGCTAGAGTGAGCAGTGATTATACCACTATACTCCATCCTGGGTGACAGAGTGAGATCCTGCTACAAACATTTTTTTTTAAAAAGTACAGATAAATAAAATAAGAACATTTGAAAAGCATTGTAATTTAATACCCAGAAACCTTACTACCAGAGACAGCCACTGTTAACTCCTTGATATTTGTCCATTCATATCTTTTTAAATGCATACACAGATACACACATAGACACATTCACATACTTTTTAAAAAGTGAAATGGCTACACACTGTACATGCTGTTCTTTAAAATTTTGATTTTATTCTTTGATTCAGAGTCTCACTCTGTCACCCAGACTGGAGTGCAGTGGCATGCTCATGGCCACCACAGCCTCAACCTGCTGGGCTCAGGCGATCCTTCCACTAGCCTTCCAAGTAGCTGAAACTACAGGTACATGCCACCATGCCCAGCTAATATTTTGATTTATTGTAGCGATGAAGTCTCACCAAGTTACCCAGGCTAGTCTCAAACCCCTGGTCTCAGGCAATCCCCTTGCCTCAGCCTCCAAAAGTGCTGGGATTACAGGCTTGAGTCACCACACCTGGCCTACTGAAAGCCTTTTTAAAAGAGATCAATGTAGAATACATATTTTTCTATGTAAAATATAACTGGTCTAGAAGAAATAGATACAAATTAGAATTTATAGACTTTGTGATATAGTAAATAAATGTATTTCACAGATCCTGAATTCCTGCTATGATCTGAATGTCTTGTCCAAAATTCATATGTTGAAACTTGGGCCCCAGTGTGACAATATTGAGAGGAGGGGCCCTTGGGAAGTGATAAGGTCATATGGACTCCATCTTCATGAATGGGATGAGTACCCTCAGAAAAGAGACAGAGGAGAACATGTTGGTCCCTTTTCCCCTTCCCCCATGCGAAGATACATAGAAGGCACCAGCTATGAGGAACGGACCTGCAGCAGACACCAACTCTGCTGGTTCCTTGATCTCAGACGTCTTAGCCTCCAGAACTGTGAACATTCAATTTGTGTTGCTTATTAATTAATTACTCAGCCTAAGGTATTTGTCATAGCAGCCTAAATGGACTAAGACAATCTCCAAGCTTAATGGATTCTGTTAGCTGACAGTACTGCCCCTAATAGAATGTAGTGCTAATGCTCAACTCCCTAGCCATGGCCAGAGGACCTGTGTTTGAAGGCCTAGGCCTTTGGTGGTAGAAGATCTGAGCTGGAGTTCCAGCTTCTCCAGTTCCCAGTTCTGTGTCCTGAAGGGCCGGTCCCCATCATCAGAACTACCATTTATTAAGAATCCATGGTCCAGGCACGGTGGCTCATGTTTGTAATTCCAGTGCTTTGGGAGGCCTAGGTGGGAGAATCACTTGATATTGGGAGTTAGAGGTCCTCCTGGGCAACACAGTGAGACCCTATCTCTAAACAAATTTAAAACAATTAGCCAAACATGGCGGTTCATATCTGTAGTCCCACCTACTCGGGAGGCTGATGTGGGAGGGTTGCTTGATCCCAGGAGTTTGAGGCTGCAGTGAGCTATGGAAGGAAGGAAGGAAGGAAGGAAGGAAGGAAGGAAGGGAGGGAGGGAGGGAGGGAGGGAGGGAGGAAGGGAGGAAGGAAGGAAGACAGAAAGAAACCACTATGTGCTAAGTACCTGGCTAGATTTTTTAACATTTTTTCTACTTCTTACAATAACCACACATTTTAGAAACAGGGAAGCAGAGGATTTTGACCACAGTTACCTGGTAAGTGTATTCAAGGCCTATTTAGTGCTGAAGTTTGTGGATCCCCCATTATGTCATGCCTTGGAGTGCCATAGTTTCCTTATCTGTAAAATGACAACACTAATAAAAACAAGTGACATATATAATTGTCAGGTTCAAATGAAATAATGTATGAAGAAGCATCTTATCAATCATCCAGTAGAGTATACACAGCAATAGTTGTTATTAAAAAGAGGACAGACACTGAAAGCTTTGATTCTCCCAGAAAATGCATTCGAATTTGAAGGCAAAAATGAAAGATGGCAGGCTAGGGCTTAGACCAAGAATCTTGCTGAAAAATTTTGTTTGGCTTGCCCAGTGTTTACTATTTGTCAGTCAGCATTTAAAAATCAGGAGATTTCATGCACACATTTGAATTTTCAGCATTTCTTTAAATGTGTAAGACCTGCATTCACGGGTCTATCTTCTGCAGAGCCCTGATGCCTGGAGCTGGGTAGCAGACTCTTCTTCTAAGAGGCATGGGGTGCGGGGTCTCCCGAGAAATTTCACTACCTCCATCATGACTGGCTTCACCTGGCTGGTGTCTGAGGTAGCCAGTGCATGACCTGGTTCTGAAAGAATGATGTGTGTGTGTGTGTGTGTGTGTGTGTGTGTGTGTGTGTGTGTGTGTACATATCTTCACTTAGTGTAAGGGGAAAGAGAGTGTTTTTGAGATGTTGTGGGAATTCTGGCCACCTCTTATAAAGTGAGCTTGGCTTGAATCAGACTGAAATTCTTCTCAATTATCCATAGCCTAAGCCAAAAAAGATTGCATCTCAGATAAAACAGAACAGTCCTTTAGGTCTTAGCAGAATTTCTAAGAGAGCTATAGGCCACCAAATGATCTGTTAGTTCCTACTTAAATCCCTCAGGGTATAAAGAAAGGCCCTTGAGTCAAAAGAGTTGAAGTTGCTCTGCAAGCATGAATGGATAGGTTTTTCCTCCCTGGAACCTGTTTGTTTTGTGTTGCACCACATGTCTTTATTCTGGGTTGACTGGACCCACATGAGCGAGGGATAGCAGAGACCCCAGGGAACAGGGAGGCATCTAGGACCAGCTACAATCCCAAGGGCTAAAAGTGCTGCCTAGATTTCATGTTGACTGAGTGGGCCACTATATGAAAGGGAAAGGCATCTGACCGCTGAGTTCAGACAAGCCCAGGGTGGCTTTCTGATCAGCACCGTCTGAGAACAGCATTAAATGACAAACTCTCATTTCATTTGATGTCTGTGATTTTTAATGTCCAATTTTTATGTACCTGGAAGGAAGTTCTCTAAAGCCCAGTGTCTGTCCAGGGGAGGTGGAGACAAAAGATGCAATCCTTGCCGGGCTCGGTGGCTCAGCCTGTAATCCCACGCCTTTGGGAGGCTGAGGTGAGTGGATTGCCTGAGCCCGTGGGTTCGAGACCCGCCTGGGCAGCGAGATCTCATAAAAAAATCATCTGGGCATGGTAGCACGCACCTGTAATTCTGGCTACTCGGAAGGCTGAGGCGGAAGGATCACCGGAGCCCAGCAGGTCGAGGCTGCGGTGGCCGGGAACAGCCACTGCACTCCAGTCTGGGCGACAGAGTGAGACTCCAACTCAAAAAAAAAAAAAAAAAGATGCAATCCTTGCTATTCTTCAGGTTGCATAGTATATTTCCCTTAGCATACTACTGCTCTGACCATCCAGACTATAAAACTAGTCACCTCTCACTCGTTTATTCTATTTTTTTTGTTTGATTTAAAAGAATGCTGCATAGAAAGGTCATCAAAAGGTCATCAAATGTCTTGTTTGTTTACTGGTTTGAAGATCAAGTTTCCTGTGAATAGACATGAGACTCTAAAATAGGGCAAGACCCGCAGTCTAGCCCTCACCAAAAGGAATGAAATTGGCAAGTAGGTTGAAGGGAATGGGTAGCTTCTCCTTTAAGTGGAATGAAGAACATGGGAGCAGAATTTAATTTCGTACCATTCCCAAAGCCTTCCCCCCCCCTTTTTATAGACCTGAAATCCTTCAGAAAGGGTCCAAGATCCAAATAACGTTCTTATCTGTGGTTTTCTTTGGAAAGTGTTCAATAGTGGATATAGATGTCCAGCCTCATATCCAGCCCTGCTGTAAGAGCTGTGTTTGGGAGGCTGTTGGTAGTTGGCAGTTGATCCCTGGCTCCCTGTTACTCTCAAAATGGAAAACCTCTTCACAAACTTGACCTTAAAAATGCCAAGTTCAAGGATGCAGATTCAAATCTGGTATATTTTGAACAAAGCGCACCCAAATTTTCTGTTCATTTTTTATCTTCTCAATGAGGATGGGGACTCCAGCATGAAGTATCAGCAAACAGACTCAAGCCCTTGTCTATTCAGCAGCTACGACAGTGTTTTCTGAAGCCACTTATCTGAGCAGGACGCATCTGATTGAAGCATTTAAACTTCGGTATGGGCTTGTACTTAACAGCATTCAAATGGTTGTTCTTTCTAGTTTTATTAAAGGAGCCGGATCCTTCTCATAAGTTTTCCATTAATGGGATTATAAATTGATATAATTTTAAGTCCAAGAATGCAGAACTGGTATGTGGTAAACATAAACATGTGTTTGGTGTTAGATGTAAACTAGTGTAGCCAAAGTGGGCAAGTGCTGTAAACTTCAAACATAAAACAGATGTAAGGTAATTAGAGGCATGAAAGTGATGACAACAGCAGTGAACTGTAGCAATAAATGGATTGTTAGTTTAGGCAGGGATCGCTGTGGCCCTGGTGGATTTATCACATTTCTAGCTGCTGTATGAACTTGATGTTACCCTTCTCTTTGAGAACACAAGAATTGCTTTTTTTTTCTTCAAAGGCAGGAAGTACAATTCGGAAACATTACAAACTATAGGACTCATTTTCTAAGTCTGGAAAAGATGATTAATGTTGCCTTTTGTAAAATAGATTTGTTCATGGGTGAGTACTTTTTAAATTTTATTTCAACTCATTCTTTAATCTTAGGAGCAAATACTTAGACCACTTCTGGAGAAGCGCAACTGGATTATTGGCAAAGGCCACATCCTGGGCTTCCTCCCAGTAATTTGCGAGGGTATATTTTACTCTGTGAGCAGGTGACAAGGGCATATTTTAAGGAGTACTTTTAGTCTTGGAGCAAGTTTTATAGTTGAATAAAACTAAAGTGAAATAAACTCTTACTATATTTTTCTGATGCCCAGGAGTAGAATTTTAAGCAAAACCTCTCAAATTTGAGAGACAAAGAGCAATGGAATTTTCCTCTTGAGATACCAACTGAAAAGAACAACAATGTTTGATTTAACTCTTTGAAATTGGAAATCATTATTGTATTATGTGGTGGCCAAAGGATTATTTGAATGAGTTACTTTTGAGTTAGTGGGACCCAAATCAAACTAACTCTGATGCCATTAGTATGTACCAATTCAAGTTTTAAAAATCATATACCATCACAACTGATAAAGAACTTAATTTATTTTTGTACGATTGATTTATCGATGTGCCCTTTGTCTGTTTGTCGAAGTTTTGAAGGCATTGAGGGAAGATGTTATTTAATGATGAAGATGAGGAAGAGATTGCAAGTGCATAGGAGAAAGCAATGGTGGATAATAACAACCTGTGATTGGCAGGACAGAGGCCAAACCAAGAAAGATATTGCGAGGGTTTGAATGTGTCTTCCAAAGTTCATGTGTTGGAAACTTAATCCTTAAGGCAGTGGTGTTGGGAGGAGAGCCTAACAAGATCAAGGGCTTAAAGAGAGACTTGTTTGTATCTGGAGGGTACTGCATTCATGAGTGGACTAATACAGTTATTGTGGGGGTGGTTTCCTTATAAATGGGTGCAATCCTCCCCCCACCCACCACCTTCTCTTGCTCTTCTGCATTCCTGCATAGGGTGGTCGGCAAGAAGGCCCTCATCAGATGTCACAGTCTTGATCTTGGACTTCCCAACCTCCAGAACTATGAGCAAATAAACTTCTGCTCATTATAAAGAACCCAGTCTCAGATATTCTGTTATAGCAGCACAAAATGCAAGAAGACAGGAATGGAGTTAAAACCACTTTTCATTTCAAAGTGCAACCCCTTCCAGGAGTGACAAAAACATTGCTGATGAAACAGTCCTCCTTTCCTCTATGACACTTGGATTAAAAAGTGAAGTAGCCGGGCTCGGTGGCTCAGCCTGTAATCCCGCACCTTTGGGAGGCTGAGGTGAGTGGATTGCCTGAGCCCGCGGGTTCGAGACCCGCCTGGGCAGAGAGACCTCATCTCTACAATAAATCAAAAAATCATCTGGTCATGGTAGCGCGCGCCTGTAATTCCAGCTACTCGGGAGGCTGAGGCGGAAGGATCACCGGAGCCCAGCAGGTCGAGGCTGCGGTGGCCGGGAGCGGCCACTGCACTCCAGTCTGGGCGACAGAGTGAGACTCCAACTCAAAAAAAAAAAAAAAAGTGAAGTAGACAGCTGAGTGCGGTGGCTCATGCCTGTAATTCCAGCACACTTTGGGAGGTGGACTGTTTGAGCCCACGGGTTCAAGACCAGCCTAAGCAATATGGTGAGACCTTGTCTCTACAATAAATCAAAAACTTAGCCAGGCATGGTGGTGCCCACCTGTTGTTCCAGCCACTTGGAAGCCTGAAGAAGAAAGATTGCCTGAGCCCAGCAGGTCGAGTCTGCAGTGGCCAAGAGCATGCCACTGCACTGCATCCTGGGCAACAAAGTAAGAATCCAACTAAAAAGAAAAAGAAAAATACAAATTGAGGCAGCTGTCACATCCAACCAGAGCCCTTCACCCCTCAACCTGCAGCCATACATCATTCAGCCTCATTTAATCATGAATGCTCACCACTCCTTCCAACTTTCCAACACTAGCAGCTTCAAATTGTAAAACAGTTAGTCTTCCTTTCAGGAACAAGATTTCCTCCATTTTTCAGAGGCTTGTATGCATCTTAGGTAGATGAGAACTGGACTTGAAGTTAAATGACCTGCAACTACTAACATTTTCAGGAAATGAAATGCTTTTGCCTTTGTGAAGCAGGAATAATAATATCTTTACTTCTTACCTCTCAATTGTTCAGTTAAATGATACATGTAAATGTGGTTTTTTGGTGTTTCTCTTACTATGTGTTCATGTCATTGCTTCTGTGGAAGGCTTTTCTCTCCTGCTCTTCTTGGCCATCTCCTACTGAGCCTTAGAGACCTTGTTAAGATGTCACTTCTGCTGCTCCTTGATTCCTCCCTGGGGATGTCAGGGCATTCTGTTTTTAGCTCTGTCATTACACTCACCACATTGTATTATCATTGTCTGCTTATGTGTTCATCCCTCCAGTCAGACCCTGAGCTCCTTGAGCCTAGGGACAGTATCTTATTCACTTTGTGTTCCCATCTTTCAACATTACAACTCACTATAATGGGTGTTCAAGAAAAGTTCATTTAATTAATGCGTTGAGGAGATTGGGTGAGCAACCTCCAATCTACATTCTTGTGTGGAGAGTGCTAGACCACCGAACTCCAGCAATGACACACAACCTCTACTTTGCCTTCTGTGCCACAAGATGGCCAAGGAATAGAGCTTCCCTAGGCCACAGTCAGACATAGGCTGTGTGGGGTAAGTCTCTTTCAAGCCTTCCTTGGAATAGCAGAAGGGAAACCCTGGAACTGCTATGTTCATACTGCCGAAGAAGGAAGATAGCATTCGTTCTGTTATACTAAAGTTAGATAACTTATGTGAAAATGCCTTGTAAACTGCAAAGCACCAGATAGCCTCAAAGTCTTGTGCCATGTGTGAGCTTGTCCTCCCATTTTGTTGTGAGCTTTTGAAAGTCTAGGGTCATTTCCTAAACTTCTTCTAATCGCCTTCAACGTAGAAGACATAGATGATGATCAATACTTATTTACACATCGAAATAAGCAAGTCCTCACCTTTACAATGATAATTTTCCTTGTTTTTGAACACTACAACATAGCAGGGCCATACCAAGTACATATTGCTCCCCACTCACTCCTTTCTGAATGTTCCTTCATGTAAATCATTGGATTAACAGAGTCTCACTTATAAGGTATGGCTATAGATGCAATTTTTGATGACTGTTTGTAGGTGAGAAATCATTAGGCCGTCATGTACCCCCCATATCAGTCTAAGAAACTACCATCCTTCGGTTCAAAAATAGAGATATTTAAGAACCTCTGCCATTGGTTCTAAATGTCAAAAAATATTGGAAAGTTATTCATATTTTTTTATTTCTGGGTAAGGTACAATTCCTTGGGTGAAACAGAAAAGGTGAGTAGTGCTTTCTGTTGGCACTCAATTTGTATTTATTGATATGTTTTGAATTTAATGCACACTGTCTATTGCACTCCTGTGTGTGTACAGGACAAGCTGTAGGAGCAGGCACAGAGGAACAGACGTGGGGTGGCTAGAAAGGAGCTTAAAATACAATTTGGGAGATAAGACTCATACACATGGAACGTAACCTGCAATTAAAATCTGTGTTCATCTATCTATCCATCTATACACTGTGAGATGTATCAAATCTCTTTGAGGGGAAATAATAATCCTCAGATTCTAAACACAGAAGGGCTGTTTATGTGAGGTTTATTATTTAAAGATGCACAACATTATACGTATATTTATATGTAGAAAATAGGAAAGAGGAAGGACCAGGGAAGGAAAGAAAAAAGAGGGATGTTTTAATTAAATAACAGGCTGCTGAATCACATTTCCTGAGTTTAAATCCCACTTCTGTTACTAGCTGTGTGATCTTGGGCACATTTTTTGATCTCTCTAAACCTCAGTTTTCTGTGAAATGTGAACAAGAACAAAAGTCTTCTTCACAGTATTATTGCAGATATAAAACACAAGAATAAATGTCAAGCACTGGACCTGTAACCCATATGTACTGAATTTTAAGTATTAATGGCCAATATTTGCTGAGCACTTACTGTATCAAGCAGCATTCAGGATTCTATTATCATTATTTTATTAATTATTGTCTCACGCAATCTTCCCAGCAACCACTGAGTAAGAACTGTGCTTGTTTCACTGATGAGTTAACAAATGTGGCTCTTTATACAGGGGCACCCATGTGAGTAGCTGATCAATAAATCATTCAATTGTTCTTTAATTGAATTGTGCAAATGAAATGAGTTAAGGCCTATCTACCCAAAACAAAAGTATTGACACTTTAAGCTGAGTGCAGGACTGGGGGCTGCTCAAAATCCTAGCACTTTTTGGAAAGCTGAGACAGAGGATCAATTGAGGCCAAGGGTTCCAGACTAGTCTGAGCAACATAAGGAGACTCTGTCTCTACCAAAAAAAAAAAAGCCAGGTGTGGTGGCACATGAGCCTGTAGTTCCAGCTACTCGAGAGGCAGAGGTGGGAGGATCACTTGAGGCCAGGAGATGGAGGCTTTGGTGAGTATGACTGCACCACTGCACTCCGACCTAGACAACAGAGTGAGAACCGGTATCTAAAAATAAATAAATAAACAGGGTGCAGCATCAGTGTTTGCTATTCTAATGCACTTGTGCATGCCTGGTGCCTCCCCACTTGGGAAGTGGGGCAGAAAACCTGGAGGAAGGTGAGGCAGGACCAGGGGCTGGGGCAGGAGCTGCCCCTGTGGTCTAATGACAGTTTTCTGAGTCAGGGCCACAGTTGCTGGGAAGCGGCCCTTCCCTTGTAATTAACCATTTGGCTGCTGAGCTGAGGGTGACTTTGAAAGACACCCAGGTGACAGTGGGGTGACTGTGGTCTCAGACTGTGGAATTACACGGAGTCAAGAGCTAAATAGCCTCTCCCATCTACTCATTTTCTCTTAAATTACATGTGATTAGGAATATAATTACCACTCCTTACTCTTCTCCCCCAAAACACTATTTTTCTTTCCTCGCATAGAACTTTGATAGGGAACAAACCAAGGTTGTGCTCAGGGGTGGGAAAGGCTGAGGACAGTGAGAAGAAGAGCCAGACGGCGACAGGGGATGGAGCCCACCCTTTGTGGCACTGGTGAGCTTGGAAATTCACAAACAAAAATCCAAGGGCAAGAGTGGTAATTAGAAAATGTATGCAAAACGCTGTGATTATTGAAATCATACCTGCCCAGGGGTTCTGGGAGAGCCTGAAATGACATGTGCGCTCATGCTGGAATTACAAAGCTCAGCTGTTGATCTTCTTATTTTTGGAATGTCTATACCTCTAATTACTTGACAGTCCAAATGATTTGAAAAAAAAAGAGCGGGGGGGGAGGCAACAGAGAAGCCAGATTGCCGAGTGGGGAGGAAGCCGGCTGTCTGCCTGCGGGGGTCCCCCTGTCCCGAGAGTCCCGCTGGGAGCCGTGTAGACAAACTCCAACGCAGAGAAGCAGGGGGCGCGGGGCTGGGCTTTGAATTGATGGGTTCGGCTCATTTTGAGCGCAAGTGGGAGGCTATTTTGTTGAAACCTTCCCAGGCCACAGTCCCTGATGTGGCACACTCAGCCTCTGGGCAGACAGGCTCAAAATAGAAACGGCTCCGTGTCTCCAGGGCGCACGCCTGGCGTCCCCTCCGGAGGGCTGGGGCCCTCTGCCCCTCCGAGGCCCGGTTCCCCAAGCGCTGGGTGCAGGCGTCCCATCGCCAGCGGTCCAGAGTGGGTGCCTGGGCAGGAGCCAGGTCCTCTGAAGTGTGACCAGAGGCACCCATACGAGAACCCAGCAACCCCAGGGCGCAGCCCCCTGCCTGGATGCGCTTCTCCAGGCGCCTGGCACCTCCCAGCCTGGGACCAGGTGTAGACACCACCCGGTGGCCTGTGGCGTCGGGAGCCGCAGGGGTGGCGCCCCTTTGCTGCAGACGACTCCGCTGGCCGCAGTCACGTGCGGTCAACCTTCATTTCCGCAGCCGGACCTCTCTCCCGGGAGCTTACAGGCAACCCACCTAGGCGGAGCTCGGGAAGAATCCATGTTAGTCAAGACAGTCTAGCCTTAGCAGATTTCACTCTGTCTCTAAGCGACTGGGAGAGAACTTACACTGAAGGCATTTTCGCTTTTGCCTTGATTTCTTAATTAAAACTATCTTTCTTTTTCGTTGGCCCAGGCCAAATGACCTTGAAATTTCTTGTTAAAATACTGGAGGGATTTTTCCAGATTGTGGAAATCGCTTTTCTCAGATAACTTGAAAGAGACCCCACTTCTTGGTGACTAAATGAATAGATGGGATCCTTATTTGCAAAACCTTTAATGTTTCTTACTTATCCTGGAGAAGGAATAGCAGAAAAAAATCGATAAAATCTGGCCACTAAATTAATTTACCAAGTTGATGATCTTGGCCATATTTCTACAATTATAAGGTTTCCCTTTGATGCTTAAATACTTTTTTTCCTTCATGTAAAATATCTCCATATGTTATTTGCTCTTACTGTTATTAGGGGAAATTTTTTGACCTAGCAAACTTAAAATCCAAATGAGTGACAAATTCTGTACATAAGATACAATGAACTCACATGGTGCAGTTGTAGTAATCCATATTCTCAACTTGGATGAGACAATACACAAGCCCTTCCATTTTTCCTTATATGAAATAGTAGTGTCTTTGTTATTTATATGATGCCACACTTTGCAAAGAAACAGTCATCTTTAGTAATTTAACCTTCTACCTTCCTGTTTAACCTTCTTGCTCTCTCTCTCTCTCTTTTTTTTTTCCAGAGTTGTAGTCTCACTCTGTTGCCCATGCTGGCACAATCATATCTCACAGCAACCTTAAACTCCCAGGCTCAAGCGATCCTCTCACATCCAGAGTATCTGGGACTACAGGTAGGAGCCACCATGTCCGGCTCTGCTTAACCCTATTGAACAGTTGGTTTGTGTGGCGAACACCAGTTTATAGGCAGGCAAAATAGTTTGGGGTGCTTGACTTACCTCCATGTATGCCAGTGGGAATGAGCTTTGAAACTACCTACTGACTGTGTTCAGGTAGTGCCTCTTCCTATTGGCCTTTGCTGTCAACCCTGACACAAGCCAGACCTTGAACTGACATACCTGAGACCAGCAGCTCTTCAGGTAGCCCACGTTCTTATCAGATTGACCATTTGTCATAACAGGAGCAATGGCTGGATACAGGTTCTAGCCAAGAAAGAATTTTGCAGCACTGTGTGTTAGGTCATTAAGTATTCTACAGAAGGGAAAGTTGAGCTTATAAGATGGATGCATTATGTCCTGTGTCTAGGCAGAAATGGAATGGGTTTTGGTGGAATACCATACGGTAGAAAATTTGAAGTCAAATTTGATTCATCTATTTTATTTTTTATTACATTTTATCTCCTTCTTCCTATCTAACCAAATTAGCAACAACAAAAGCGGTGCTTGTAAATGATGGCGGAGAAGAAAACAAATTGAGACACTATACTGGGAACTGTGGACATTGGACGTTTGAGAATGCTACAAAACAGACCAAAAGATGCTTCTGTCATCTGATCTACTTCTGGCTTGGCCCTTTGTGAAGAGACATATTCTTTCTATTTTATGGTGGGTTTTGAATTAAAAAACAAAAAGTTCTGGATAGGAGAACTAGCTCTCATTTTCTGGGAGCTGCTTTTATACTCATTTGCATATCTTTTTTTTTTTTTTGTCGGAGTCTTACTCTATCATCAGGCTGGGGTGCAGTGGCACACTCATGACCTCCTCAGCATCAACCTGCTGAGCTCCGGTGATCCTTCCGTCTCAGTCTTCCAAGTAGCCAGAACTGCAGGCACATGCTACCACGCCTGGCTAATTTTTTGATTTATTGTACAGACGAGGTCTCGCCAAGTTGCCGGGTCTGGTCTCAAACCTGCGGAGCCAGGCAATCTACTCACGTTGGCCTCTCAAAGTGCTGGGATTACAGGCTGAGCCACCAAGCCTGGTCCATTTACATATTAACGTATACATATTACAAAATTGACCACCTCCCAATCCCTTTCATCCATCCTCCACCCCATAAACATAAAGGCTGGCCTCAGCACAACCATCACAAACTTTCCCTCAAAAACATGCAGTCTTTTTGTGTTGTTTTTTTTCATAAGGGAACAGAGTATATTGTGGTAAAAAAAAAAAACAGAGTCAAGGAGATTGACCATATGTTTGTGTTTGCAGGACTTGGGCAATCAAGGAAATAAAATGCCAGCAAGGGTGATTAGGAGTGGCAAGTAATTCTGCATTCAAAGCCAGACATCAGTGGATAATTGGTACAGCGAATTCTGTAGGAAAAAAAAATTTTGTGCCATGTATTGTAGTTGAAGGACAACTTTGCCTTTTTTGGTTTGTTTTCTGGTTTTGTTTTGTTTTGTTTTCCAGGCAGCACATGAATATGAAGATATTTGGAAAAGCTTCACTACAGAGGAATGACTTCGGGAATGATGAAATAATAAACATGAATCTGGCATTAATAATCTGTGAGTTTTAAATTTTATGCCATTAGGAGATGTAGGGATTAGTGATTTCATGTATCCTACAAGGCGGAACATGCGGGGGGAGCATATGGATTAATGACTCACCTGGGCATCTGACATTCAATGCTCTGGAACGCAGTTGGAGTCTCTGGTGCTCATTGGCTATGCTGTGATAATGCCTTCCTAATTCCAGCCTCTCAAAGCCAGATTTGGGGATGAATCAAGTTGAAAAGACTCGAGACTGAGGCTTACATTTGCATATTTTACAGCTTTGCTCAGCAAAGTTGCCCAGATTTGAGGGAGGATGACCAGAGAGAACACACAGGCTTCAAGAAGCACCAGACAGGGAGAAACCATCAAGAAGTTCAGCAGAAGTGATGTGAGCTCACCATGGGAAAAGATTTCCGGCAGGCCTTAACGCAACAACATCTTATGCTCTAGAGAGGACTCACCAGCTGCCTTTCTTGTAAAATATCACCCTCTTCCCATAGTGTCCCACCCACCCGTCTTTTGTAAAGGTCAGAATTGCAATAAAACTATGTGAAGAGATATTTTAATGAAAGCAGTCAAGGAAAGCTGCTCCACTGTCTTGGTTCAGGAGGAAAAGAGAAGGAGGAACAGTTTTCTTTCCGTGGGCAAACTACTTCTGCTGAAGACTCCAGGTTACATCTCTCCAACTTGCTAGGAGTAGAATTTGCAACCTGTCCTCTTCACAGGAACCCTTGCAAGTGCCTCTCTGATTGTGGAGGTAGAGGATGATGAACGTGTCTGTAACATTCTGCATTTTTACTTTGCTAAATTTACTTGTACATCAGTTGGAACATTCTCTGACCCGACGAGAACTTTGGAGGTGAAGAGGAAAGAGGGAAGAAACATCTGGGCACTGACACCCTGGGACATGTGGCCTTGTGGCCTGGAAGGCCTGGCTATCCCCGGCCTCCTCCCCAGAGGTAATTTGTCATTGTATCTGTTCTTGTTCTCCAGAAATGTAAGTGCTTTAGTGAAAAGTTGCTGAAAATGCACACAAGTATGTGTGCTTTCAGGCTGAGGCTGGACACGCCGAGGCCAAAGTGCCTGTGGAGTAGAAGAGCGTTCAATTCAGGACAGAGAAGTCAGGGACTTGGTTTCCAACAAGACTTCCAAAACTTAGAACAAGTTTCTCTTCCCGCTAAAGGCATAAGTGGGACTCCAAATGTTTCTTGAGCAACAAGTGTCCTTTACTCTCTTGCTTTGTGAGGGTAGTATTTCATAGAAAAGAATCCTCTCCTATTATATAGCCACATGCATCTTTTCAGTGAATTAATTGTACAAATTCCTGCTCTGCTAGAGAAATAAGTACTTCTGCAAAACATTTACCTTACTTGATACTCTAATCTTATGCCAACATAGCAGCAGCAACTGCCAAGCAGAAAACCCTTGATAATCCAGGATTAAATAACATTAATATTATTTTTTGTAGGCCAGCGGGATTGTCCAGAGGACCAGTGATAACAAGGATTTATGAGGGTGGATAGACCCTGCACAAGATAACACTGCAATAACATTCGGTGTTTATATCGGGCAAAGGAGACAGTATACACTTTCAATAAGAGCAAACTTCAGAATGGAAAATATTCATACCTTGCACTTGTAGAGTGCATTGTAGCTTGTGAGACACCTTCACATGTAAGAACTCATGTGCTTCTGAAAATGTCTGGGTGGGTATTTTCATGCCCCCTCCTGGATGAGAAAACAGGTTCAGAAAGGTGAAGTGACTTAGCTAGAAGGTAAGAGAACTGGATTTAAAGTCTAGGTGTTAGGCCTGGCTTGGTGGCTCAGCCTGTAATCCCAGCGCTTTGGGAGGCTGAGGTGAGTGGATTGCCTGAGCCCACGGGTTCAAGACTTGCCTGGGCAACTTGGCGAGACCTCATCTCTACAATAAATCAAAAAATTAGCCAGGCATGGTAGTGTGCACCTATAGTTCTGGCTACTTGGAAGGCTAAGGTGGAAGGATCGCTGGAGCCCAGCAGGTTGAGGCTGCAGTGACCGGGAGCGGTCACTGCATTCCAGTCTGGGTGACAGAGTGAGACTTCAACTCAAAAAAAAAAATAAATAAAGTCTAGGTGTTTTAATTCCTTCTTCAATGTTATTTTTCCTACATTTCCAATAATAAGTAATATCTACAGTGGGTTGATGTTGCTTTATGAGTCTGGGGTTATGACTCAGCATAACTCTGTATCATAGAATGAAACATTGAGTCCATCCACAGGGACACTGCTCTGTAGGGTGACACACACTCAGTGACAACATGAACACACCCTGAATATAACCCTAAGCAGGGGGTTGGAGCCTGGAAAGAGGTCCTGGGGGTGGCCAACCCAGGATGCCTCCTTCCCCTCAGACTCTGTGCTTGAGCATGCAGGTCATACTGAGACCTTGGACAAAGTGTTCTCTGTACCTGTAGACCACATCTTGAAGCTATGCATAGTGAGAGTTCTCAGCACCCTTCCTGGAGGCAGTCATTGCCCCTTCCCCCTATTCCCTTCTACTACTCCCTTCTTTTTCCCTCTTCCCCGCCTCTGGTTCAGACTAGATTTGGCACCCTGGATCAATGTCCATAACCTTTGGCTACCATTAATTCATTATAATACTAAAAATCCCATCGCTAGAGAGAATTCACTGCCACTTTGTGTATCTGCGACATCTGTATAAGCTCCTTCTCACACTACACCTGTACACTAGAAAATACCCCCTCTTCCATGCTTAAGTCCACACTCCACCCAATGTAAGGTGCGTTGTAGCCCATGTGTCTTTTACTATTGGGAGTGGGTGTTTTTTTTTGTTGTTCAGCTGGCAGCTACTGGACTGCCTTCCCTGTAAGTAAGTTCCTGAGGAAAGCCTATGTCTTATCCCTTGACTCTGGGTCATTTCTTTGGCTTCTTGGACATGGTGCCTTTCCTTCTGAGGTCTTTGGGGATCTGGCACGATGCTCCCAAGGGACCTTCTCTTTAAAGATCTCTGGAATGTTCTCTTGCCCCAAGAAGGAACATTTCTTTGTTTGTGCAGTTAAGAAAAAAAGAAAAGGAAAAAAAGTCAATGCCCAAGGCAAGGTCAAGTAACAAGTAAAGAGCTGAGCTGGATTGAAAGAGAAGGTCTGGGTGGGAGAGTCATTGCAGGGTTGCCCTATTCAGCAAGGATGGTCTGAGGAGAGCAAGGGTGTGGGGACTTCTAAGAATATGATTTTTAAATCAAAATAAAAACTGTTCCTTATATTCTGACTCACAGGGGATTAGAAGGTAGTGGATGGATTAGATGAAAATGCTTCAGTTCAGAATTTAATCCTGTTAGGCAATAGTAAGTCACTTTTCTCAAAGGCTCTCGTGCCAAAAAATAGAAAAGAAGGGGGAAAAAAGGTGCATCCACAGTTTGTAAGAGATAATTGTTTCTGAAGAGCTGCTTGCCTGAGGCCTTTTGAATGCTACATTTTCTTCCAGTTTGCACAACTCTCTCTTCTAAAGAGAACATTGGATTTTTAGTTGGGATGTGCGCTGTGCCTTGAGTAGGGTTTCCCAGCTGGAAGCTGGAAGAGATGAGAGGAGCCATGAGTGAGGGACTCTGGCTTTCATCCTTGTTGTCAGAGTTCAATGATACAGGGAAACAACACAGAAAATGGGACCAAATGGTTAAACTAATTTGGACTTTGTAGACTCGAAAGCAATTAAAATTCATCCAGTCCCTGGCTTGTTTCTATTGTCACGAGACTTACCTTAAAGGGTAAGGACTTTGCTTAAGATCCATTTTGTTTTATTCTTTCTATTGTATTGTATTTAAAAAGTCCCTTAGTGAGGGAGTCATGGGTGGGGCAGATAAATTCTTAGCATGGAGGAGTCAGAGGAACACGTGCTACTTGAATGATTTTTCAACAGCAGAAAAACCCAGATATAGAAAGTATCATTATGTAGCTAGATTTCTTGTGTTGCTGGTATGGCCTTCTATAGCAAGCATCAGAGGACAGATTTCATAGAAAAAAACAATCCAACTTTAGACTCCAAGGAAATGCTAGAGACCAGTGGTTGATTCTTATGTTATTTACTGAGCCCAAAGTCAAATCCTAAAGACTTGTACAAAGTATTCGATACTTTTACAAGCTATTCAGAATCTAGTTGGTTGGAAAGACATGATTCCACATCTGCTGGCCATAAAGGCCATGTTTAATAACAGATTATAAAGACAGTTCAAAATTAACAGCCAAACATTCTATGCCAAGATACATTTGTCCTTTGTCCTACTATATTGAACTAGAGATTTTAGGCGGTTTTTCCGTGGATCTAGAACCATGGAAAACATATATTGTGTGATTGTTGTTCATTCAGTTGATAAGAGTTGTCTGTGTATAATAGAGAAGGACATAAGGGGGGCTCAGGAAGGTATTAGACACCTTGAGGCTAAAAAAAGGAAGGAATTCATATTTACTGAGTGAATTTTACCTGCTGGATGATAACAAGATTTGTAAAGAATACTTATAGATTAGGGTAAAAATAATATTTCCTTTTCATTGACCACCTATATACAATTTTGGATCCCCATTTGCCTAGATTAGTAGGAAGACCAGTGTTTCTTTCAGCAAATGTTTTTGCATACCTACTGAGTCAGGCGTGCTGGGACTCTCAACGCAGAAATTCCCAGGGTTGGACACTCATACATTGGACTTTCTTCCTGGTCAAATTCATTGCTTGCTGGGAGAGCAAACCCTCCAACATATCTCTCAAGGCTAGTGGATCCTACAACCTTGGGTGCAGTGGCAGACTGGTTCAGAAGCTGGCCGGCAATGTGGTACCATGGCTGCTGCTGTCGCCCTGGCACTGTGTGCCTGCATCTGAGAAGTCCCCACATCCTCCTGATGCTGGGATCCGTGGGCTTCTCCGCAGGGTGAGTAAGACACAGATCCTTCTGAGTTGACCTTGATTAATAGGGAAGGGAAGAGGGAGAAAACTCAGAGACAACTCACTTGGTTATCTAAAGTCTCTGGTATTCTTACTTTCAGTACCACAGATACATTCAATCATTTATTCATTCACCCTCTTATTTACCAAGCACCTCATATGTGCCAGAAATGGTTCTAGGCATTGGGGATTCAGTGACTAAGGCAGACCTGGTCTCTGCCTTTAAGAAATTATATTCTAGTGAAAGAAGATAGAAAACAAATGAACAAATGCTGTAACTGAATGCCTAAATCCTATGGAAGAAAATAGAGAAAAGTAGACTAACAGAGAGTGTGTGTGTGTGTGTGTGTGTGTGTGTGTGTGTGTGTGTGTGTGTGTCTGTAGGGGGTGAGGTTACTATTTTAAATAGGTGGTCAGGAAAGGCCTCACTGATATACTAATGTTTGATCCAAGAGCTGAAAGATGACAGAGTTGTCTGCTGTCTGGGGAAACAATTCCAGACAGGAAGGATGTCAAGGACAAAGGCATTTGAGTGGGAGCATGAAAAGGGGCTGGTGTTCAGAGCTTATTGAGAGCTCAGGAGAGGAGTAGGGGTTGATATGGGGTGCACATGTGTTGGGGGTTGCTGACCAAAAGCCTTGTAAGGTCATGGTGTTTACTCTGAATGAGATGGGAAGCCACAGGAGGATTTTGAACAGAAGAATGACGTGTTATAAAAAGGCCACTCTGACTGCTGAGTTGAGGGAAAACTTCCAGAGTAGATAAGGAGATTGGTTGGAGAACTGTTACTAATCCAGGTGAGAGATGAAGTGGCTTAGACCAATGTGGCCAGGGTGGAAGTGGTGATTCTGATCTATTTTTAAGGTAGAGAAGAAAAAATTTACTGACAGATTGGATGTGGGCATGAGAGAAAAAATGGGGAAAGCAGCTGGACTGGCCAGCCTATTAACTGGGACCCCAAGAGAGCCATTCCCACGACAAAATGGGCTTTTGCTGGCAAGCCCAGGTGGCAACAGCATGGTGGCTAGGAATAAAAGAGGACCACTCCTTCCTTATACTGACCTCTTTTAAGGGAACTAAGAAGGGCTGGGGCACCAGTCCTACAAATATGATATCTATCTATCTATCATCTATCATCTATTTAATTTTTGAGTATGTAGTCCATTTACACGCACAAGGTGTAGAAAAAGGAAAATTTTTTCCCTATCACTAGTTCTTTGATATGTTTATTAGTTCTACAGTTCTATTTCTTTCAAATTAATTTTTGCTCTTATATTTACTATTTCTTCCATGTTTTTTTCTGATTTAATGCTTTGTTTCAATTCTTCTTGCAAGTATCTAAAGCTATACATTTCCCTAGGATCACAACTTTGGTTGTCTTCTGTATATAACACATGGCTACATTAGTGCTTTACATTCACTCACAAGGTGTCTTCTCTATGCACAAGCCTGTCATTAGGGTTGTTGAGTCAGGACATATTTAAGTCTCCAACCAGGGTAAATGCTCATGATTATTCCCCTGCCCTTAGAGAGGCTTACCTGTGCAGTTCATTTCCTTCTGTTCTCAGGGACAATTCTCTCTCAGGGACCTTATTGTCAGGCACTCTGTGTAATCAGGCCATAATTGGTTCTTTCAAGCACACCAGACATATTTTAATAATTTTAAATAGCAAAGGGAAAAGGTCCCTTTTCTACCAAAGGTCTCCCTGCTTCTATGTAAATTCAAAAGGGCAGTGGGTGGACAGAAAAGTTCTGTTTGACCCCACCCATTGCACTCAGGGCCAAAATTCCAATGTATTGGGGGTATGGCTATTAAGGATCCCCTCTCCACTCCCCCAGAGCTGGGACGCACATATCCTCTTGCACCTACATTATTCCATTTAAACTTCTGACAATTTCACAAGGCAGTAATTTTTACCTTTATCTTCACAGACAGACACAGGTGCTTAGGAAGGTCAAGCATCTTACATGTATTTACACAGTAAGTAGTAGAAACGAGATTCAGCTCAAATATGTCTTCAAATACTGATCTGTTCCACTTGACCAAGTTGCCTTCCCCAAATGTATCAATATTCATGCTTCAATTAGGCAGTTGTGTCAGGAAGTGATGCCCCTTTCTAAATTATGTTTCAAGATGACCAAAGTTTTGTCTTTAAGCACTAACATTTTGAAAACCATTTAGATATAAATATTTCTAGAATGTGTTGTATATCTTTCTGTTTTCTTAAGCAAAGCACACTGAACAGATTTTAAATTTTGCTTGATGATTCATGTTGTGTTTATGAGCATCATTATTATGTAATGATATAATATAGAGAGTTTAAGTATCTTGCCCAAGGCTAGACAGCTGTTAGGTGGAGAAGCCATTTGAATGCAGGCAACTTGGCTACAAAGCCCATAGTGTTCTTAGCAACTATGCTATAATGCCTCACTGAGGGCTCAGAAAGAGTCAGAGATCACTGTGGGCTGGAACTGACTTGTCCCAACAGTCCTGGTTGCTCTGGTAAAGAACAAGGAGGCAGGATCTGAAGCATCAAGCAAGCTTAGCAGAGATGGAGATCAAGGTCCACTTTGCTGACACATCAGAATAGAGGAATTCAGGGTTATAGTTGAAGTCCAGGGAACTAGATCAGAGACAGAGGTGTGTTTTATTAGACAACAGAAAGTGGATATTAAGGAATCTCTGAATAGGAGCCTGAGATAAAATTCACATGTCAGAGTTTTTTGGGGAGAGGAGGAGTGCTGATGTATAGCACCCCTCTTTCCTGCTCCAGTTCTGAAAAAACTGAGAGACCCAGAGCAGCAAGGGGCCACGTATTCCCTCGTCATCATTGAAGGCTGAATTGGAAGTCATAGCACATGGTGAGAGACAAATGGACCTGCGAAGTAATTCAAGGAGTCAGCATTCTTACCTCACATCGCATGTTGGTCGTTGGACAGGTAAGGCTTACAGCGTGGTGGAGCAAGAAACTCCTGTGTTTGCAGTTAAGTCTACTTAAAAGGCTAAGCTTTGATCATCTTGAAACAATTAAGAAAGGAGGCAACGCTACCTGACAAAGCTACATAATTGAAGAGTGACTATTGAAACTTTTATTGAGGCAACCTGGTAGAGTGGAAGAAGTCAGGGTTTGAAGGCAGACCTGAATTTAAATCCTATGTCTACCACTTACTATGTAAATACATGTAAGTTTTACCCTCCTAAGCACTTGTGTCTGTCTGTGAAAATAGGGATCAAAATTATTACCTTGCAAAATCATCGTGAAACTTAAATAAAATGATGTCAGTGCAAGAAGATATGTGGTGCTGGCTCTGGGGAGTGGGTAAGGGGTCCTTAACAGTCACACCCCCAGTCAATTCTTCTCAGGAAAGTCTCTCCACTGTCTCTTGAACAGAATAAAAGGTGGCCAGAGGCCAGAAGTTACATGGAGGAAACATCAGAAGTCTCCCTCACATAATAGTGTATAGATTTTAGCTGTATATCCTACAACTTTTCAGCCATACTGTGTTTCACAGAATTGATAAAACCTGTCAACTCTACCCTGATAGTGGTTGCCAGGAAATGCTAGTGGAAGAGGTAAGAATGAAACGGGTTCCAAAGATGGGTTGGATTTAAATTAGTCGAGAGGACAAGAAGGTAGTTACAGACAGAAAAGAATAATTTGAGCCAAGACATATTCATTCTATATTTAGGGGCAAATATATGAGTTGACTAGTTTGAAGAGGTTTTGGAAAGGTAAGTTTGAGCAAACCATGCCTGCTGAAGAAGTTGAAGGTTTCCAGAGATCCCACATGAAGTCAGATAGTCCAATTAATGAACTTTCTATCTAAAAAAAAAAATCCCTGTATAGAAGTGTAAGTGTTCTGTGCTAGTTACTTGCTTGTTAGCTATCTGATTATTTCTCTACCCTTACCTCGATCTGATCTATATTGCAGGGAACTACATTTTTCGGGATTCCTTAACTGGCTTCTGGCTGAGTTTGGCCCATGAAACACACTGGCATGAGATTGGAGGGGAAGTGGTAGGAAGATGCCAGCGGACGTTTTGTCCTCTCTCTTGGCCAAAGATGGTATCACTAGTAGTAACTATGTCTCTTCTAGGTCCCTGCTCCTCTAAAATGTCCCTGGCATAGTTCCAGCTTTCACTGGGTTGCCCCAGATCCTGGACTCCAGTGACACTGCCTCTTTCAGGCTAATCTCTGGACTGCCTCACTTTCTCTAGATCTTCCAGTATTTGTGTGCCCACTACCCTGTATTAATTGCTCTGTATTTGAAATATCTAAAATAGTTTTCATTTTCTTGCCTGGACCTTGACTAATTTATCATCTCTTCTACTACTCAAATTCAATAAGATCTATGGTATTATGACAGAAATTTACATACCCAAGCACTGCTTTCCAATGCAGAACTTCCAAGTTGGATCCCAGGCTAAGGAAGAGCATGCCAAAGTTTGCTCGTTAGAATTATTACTTTGGTAACATGTGGGAAGAATGGTAGATGCTGAGACCGGAGGAGGGAGACTTGTTGAGAAACAACTGCAATAGTCCAGGAGAGAGAGGACAAGGGCTTAAAACCAGACAGTTTTCACTGTCTGGATGCGGTATATCAGGAAGATGAAGGAGACTAGAATAATTCCAGCATTTCTCCAGGGTGACCATATGGCACCTATGCTCTTGGCTGAGCTTGAGGACACAGGGAGAGGACACATCTGGATAGATGGGTAGATAATGAGTTCGGTTTAGCAGCATGTTGAGTTTTGGGGAACAGAGCATACACAGGGGAGGGCCAGAGACAATGGGTTTAAGTTATGATGTAGGTGATAGGAAATCCAAAGGTGTAAGTGAAATCCCCTGGAGAAGTGAATAGAAAAGTTCTGAAGGCAGAGCATGGAAGAGTCTCGCCATAGGGAACGCAGGAGATTGAGTTGGAACAACCACAGAGCTCAGAGGAAAACCAGAGAAGAGCAGTACTAAGGGAGACCAAGGGAGAACAAGTTTCAAGAAGAGAATGGTCACTGCTGGCAAAGGCTGTACCATTGCCCAGAAGGACTGGTAAAGGAAATTGGCAGCTAGGGAGGATGAGTACAGATGTGGATAGGTGCAGATGTGGGTTCTTAAACTTGAAGAGGTTTATGCCTGATGGATGCACACCCCATGTATACATACACACACGCACATACACACACATGCACACATGCTCATATGCATGAATCCACACGAGCATGAGAAGTCACCTTTTTAGAGTTTTACTTTTAGGCAAGAAAGAAGTATCTATTATACATCATCTGACTGGTCTAGAGAAAGAATGAGCCAATCTTGAGCTGCTTTTTCTTTTTCTTCTCTCTTTTCCCCCCACATACATAGCACAGAGGTCTCAGCAGGAGACCAGAAAAACCCCAAGGAGGTCCCAATCTGCAGAGAACCCCTGTAAGTCCCAATCGATGGAGCCCAAGTTGTCTGGCTACAAAACCTGCTCTTTCTTCTTTCTGTAGGATGCTTTGTAGAATCTGGTGTCTCTAAGAGTTCTGAGAGTTGTTTTGACTATAATTTTTGGTCCACTGAAGTTGCACTGCTAAATATAAAACCATTTAGGTTAGAGTACTTCCCAATGTCACCTAAGAGGATGCTGCTGCAGTCTTAAGCTTCATTAGGGTTGACGCTGGAATGGTTTTCAGTATCATTGTGCAGTCAAGACTGCAGGCCCAGATCCTACTGGAGGAGGTGAGGTGAGATGTGGTGGGTACTGAGGAGTTTGTGGGGGGCTCGTAAAGGGTTAACAATGGGTAATGTCTCCTGGATCAGAATGATCTCAATATCTGAAAGGATATTGGCTGGAGCTTCCTTACTCCTCTGCTTCCTCTTTGCTCACTGGACAGAGCAGAAGTGCCAGGATGCAGAATTGAGCACCACTTGAGGTGTAAAGGGATTCATTCCAGAGTCATGAGAAGAGTTTTGGTCCTTTATATGTCAAGGTGACTGTATGCCCGGGAAACCCCAGAGGACTCTTTCATGTTCCCTGTGGTAGTGGTCTGGGTTCTTGTCTGGGCTGCACACTGGACTCTATGGGGAGCATAGACAGTACTACGGCCTGACCCCCCCATCTCTGCTCCCTCCTTCTCTCTGCCCCTGATTTGTGATTCTGTTAATTTGGGACAGACCTGTGCATCAGAGTTTTCAAAAAACTGCCCAAATGTGGCCAGGATAGAGAGTTGCTGAATTCTGAGTTATTCCTTAGGGCCCTTAAAGAGCATGAGCCTTTTCTGAACCTCAAAGTAAACAACATAAAAAGACAACCCAGCCGGGCTCGGTGGCTCAGCCTGTAATCCCGCACCTTTGGGGGGCTGAGGTGAGTGGATTGCCTGGGCCCGCGAGTTCGAGACCTGCCTGGGCAACTTGGCAAGACCTCATCTCTACAATAAATCAAAAATTAGCCGGGCGCGGTAGCACGCGCCTGTAGTTCCAGCTACTCAGAAGGCTGAGGTGGAAGGATCGCCAGAGCCCAGCAAGTCGAGGCTGCGGTGGCTGGGAGCGGCCACTGCACTCCAGTCTGGGCAACAGAGTGAGACTCCAACTCAAAAAAAAAAAAAAGACAACCCATGGAACAAGATAAAATATTTGCAAGTTATGCATATGATAAGAGGTTAACAGACACAACATGTAAGAAACTCACACAATTCAGCTGCAAAAAACAAATCCATTTAGAAATAGGCAAAGGACCTGAATAGACATTTTCCCAAATAATTCATACAAATGGCCAACAGATATATTAAAAGGTGCTTAATATCACTAATTACCAGAAAGATGCAAATCAAGTCAGAATCAGAATGAGATATCACCTCACGCCTGTTAGGATGGCTATTATCAAAAAGCCAAAAGATAGCAAGCATTAGGGAGGTTGTAGAGAAAACAGAACTCTTGCACACTTTTGGTGGAAATGTAAATTGGTACAGTCATTATGGAAAATGGTATGCAGGTCCCTAAACAAATTCAAAATAGAGCTATCAGCCGGGCTCGGTGGCTCAGCCTGTAATCCCACGCCTTTGGGAGGCTGAGGTGAGTGGATTGCCTGAGCCCATGGGTTCGAGACCCGCCTGGGCAGCGAGACCTCATCTCTACAATAAAATCAAAAAATCAGCTAGGCGTGGTAGCGCATGCCTGTAATTCCGGCCACTCGGAAGGCTGAGGCGGAAGGATCGCTGGAGCCCAGCAGGTCGAGGCTGCAGTGGCCGGGAGCGGCCACTGCACTCCAGTCTGGGCGACAGAGTGAGACTCCAACTCAAAAAAAAAAAAAAAAAAATAGAGCTATCATCTGATCCAGCAATTCCATGCCTGGGTATGTATCCAAAAATTTGAAATCAGTATCTTAAAGAGACATCTGCATCTTAATATTCATTGCAGCATCATTCACAATAGCCAAGATGTGGCAACAACACAAGTGCCAATGGTTAAAAAATGTGATACACACACACACACACACACACACACACACACACACACACAAAATGATATATCATTAGCCTTTAAAAAGAAGGCAATCTTGTCATGTGACAGCATGGATGACCTCAAGGACACTTGGTTAAGTGATATAAGCCAGGCACAGAAAGACAAATACTGCATAACGTCACTCAAATGTGGAATCTAAAAAAAGTTGAACTCATAAAAACAGAGAGTAGAGGGTGGTTACCAGGGGTCAGCGGCAGGGGGAATAGATCGGGGAGGGGTAGCAGGGAAAATGGGGAGGTGCTGATCAAAGGTGATAAGATGAATAAGTTCTGGAGACCTAAGATACATCATGGCAACTAAACTGATGACACTGTACGCTAGACATTTGCTAAGGGTAGATCTCACCACACAAGTGCACACAAAGTTCACTGTCTTAAGTGACTTCATTGTGGCAATAATTTCACAACATATGCATATCAAAACGGCACATTGTAACAGCACACTTTAAATATACATGATTTTTATTTATCAATTATACCTCAATAAAGCTGGAGGGGAGGAGGGTGAGCCTTCTGGCAAGGTTTGCCACTTGGCTCTGCCACAGGCCTTGTGACTTTGTTTACTCAACTTGTCTTTGTCTCCTACTGACTGTTATCAGCTGCTCTGATAGATGCAGTTTTAAGGATGATTGGTGGGGAGCGGTTTTGTTATCAGAGTGAAGGCGAATGGGCTGGCGCAGTGGCAGTCAGCCAACCGCCTGTGAGAGATGCAGCAGGCAGCCGGGGCCTTGAGGGCTCAGCTCTGTGACCGCATAATTTTTCTCGTGGGGCTACAAAGTCTCCTTCCATGGGGCATTTATCAGCTATGCTTCCATCTCTAAGATTCCCAGGCTGACATTTAATGAAGCAGGTAGGAGACTATTCCTTTCCTCTCAGCCTCAGACACAGCTACCAGGACAGCTTTAGGGAAATATCTGCGGGCAGCCAGGACAGGGACGGGAGGAACAGAGCAGAGTGACTGTGTCAGGAGGAAAGACACAAAGGAAAGAAGAGTTCATAAGCTTGAACCTGGACTGTAAGGGTTGGTCAGGACCTGATAGACACTCCAGCCCAGTTCTCCCATCTGTCAAACATTGAGTCACTTGTGATTACCTGGAAAGTGACCAGCAGGTAAGTGGCAGGTAAGTGAAAGAGGGAAGAAAAGAAAAGAAAAAAATGCAGCAGTCACCAGAGAATTCTAGGCTCAGGAGGCAAGTTCAGTACAAAATCAGATAATCACAGTAGTTCCTTCTCTAGCACTTAGAAAATATTTTATCTGATTAATGTCTAAAAGAGACAAAGGCAACTCCTGGAGGAGCTATTTCCTTGCCCTACATGGCCAGCTAGTTCCTCATTTGTGCTTTGGAAGCACAGAGAATCATTCATTCACTGAGTATTTACTAAGCACCTATTGTGTGCCAAGCACTGTTCTGGATGCTCCAACAAACTGGTGAGCAAGCAGGTGAGGATGCTAGCCAGCAAGAGTTTACAGTGTTCCAGGCAATAGGGCTCAAGACATACCACCTCAAATATGACTGTCAAAGACCAGAAAATGCCATCCCACAATAGGCCTCTTGGGCAAAGGGATTATTTGGAGATGATTATTTTGAGAAGCTGCAGACACAGGTGAAACCCTGAAAAGTTAACCTTTTGTGTGAGAAATTTACGTCTGTAAAAGAGATCACCATTTGTAAAGAGAAGTCATCTGACTTGCAAGACAGGCCAAATATTTTTTGTCTTAAGATGATCTTCTGGGCCATCTCATGGTAACTGGGCCTTTCTGCACACTCTTCTCACTTTGTAGTTTAAATGACCTTTTTGAGATCTGCTCTTGAGATTTGCTCCTGTATCTGATGTGCTTCCATGGATGCAGGAGGTATGCATGCTGTTAAACTTCTGTTCGTTTTTCTCTTGTTAATCTGTCTTTTGTTACAGGGAAACACAGCTAAAAACCCATGAAAGGTGGAGGAGAAAATCATGTTCCCTCCCCTGCATGGGTGAGACAGATGCTTAACTGGTAATGCTAAGTGGTGTGGGGAGAATGAAACTGAGAGTAGCTTGGGAAGCTGGTATGTGTTTCAAAGAGGATGATGAGGAAGATTCTCACTGGCAGAGCATTCTGAGCAGGGACTCAGAGGATATGAAGGAACAAAATATATATACTGCTGGGATGGGGGTCACACGCAGAGGCAATGGCAAATACAAAGACCCTGAGCTGGGGTGTCCTGGGCATGTTGGACTAGCAAGGAAGGGCCAGAGAGAAGTAATGAAGGGAGATTGGGGGCTGGAAGGCTGAGCAGGCAGCAGAGAGCCCAGCCTTATAGGACCTTGTGTAGCAAAGGAGTGACCTTACCCAAAGAGAGTTCTGACCTTTGATTGGTGGGAAGAGATCTACATGGCCTTGGGATGTCCTACCTGATAAGAGAGTCTTTTTACCTGGGGGCATTGAGTTACAACAGGTCATCTCCCCTTAAAATGGGGCCTGGGGTCACATCACATCAGCTTGATCTCTGGAGGGACTGGAAACAAAGGGTCAGTAATGAGGGCAGTCAACATATCTATACAACTAGGTCCCAAGAAGAACTCTGGACAAAGAGGCTCAGATGAGCTGTGTGGTCAGCAGTACCCCGCATTGTCACTCACCATTGCTGGGAAAAGGGTGGACTATCCCCAGCTCCACTGGGCAAGGACTGCTATAAGCTCCATGTGTGGTGCTTTTCCAGACTCAGCCTGGTGCCCTTCCTTCTGGCTGATTTAATCTGTATTCTTTTATTGAAGTAAACCATAATGTGTATAACAGCTGTCAGTGAGTCCTGTGAATCCTTTTAACTAATTATCAAAACTGAGGGTGGTCTCGGAAACCCCAGGACTTGCAATTGGTGTCAGAAATGAGAGTGGTCTTGGGACCACCCCCTTATTTCGCAGCCTATAGAATGTTTTATGGACTTTGGCTTTAACTTTATATAAGTTGAGGGCCACTGTAGGTTTTGAGTGGGGGAGTGACATGGTCGGCCTTATTTTTAAACAAAAATTTTTTTTAGAGGTGGGGTCTTTCTGTGTTGCTCAGGCTGGATTCAAACTCCAGAGAAGGAGGGAGGAGATGAACAGCTTTGAATATAACTCTCAGGGGACTTTCAAATAAAGATTAATAAAAGTGGAAATGGAAATGCCATGGATTTGAAATGATGGCAGGAGTTATACTTTATTGTTCAGGTAAATGATATGATGGAATTGGTATTTAAGAAGGATTAGTTAAGTTTATACTTCTATCATTAAAAATATGGAAAGGCTGGGAAATCAATGTAGTATTTGCTCATCATCACATTGGGACTGCTAATAGACTAGTGTTTTAGCCTGGGTTTTCCAGAAAGCAGATAGGGTGACATAGTCAAGGCTTAAGAACACATACTTTAAGGTAGAGAATGACTCAAGGGCAAGAGTGAAGCAGAGAAAGAAAGAGAGCCAGATACAGAGAAGTGTGGTCAAGCTGGACACAGTGTCTGTGTCTAATCACGTGGAGCTGCCTGAGATGTATCTTGGGGTCATTAGCCCAGGGAACGAAATAGGGGAATACACTTATCCATTGGTTCTATATCTTCTATGGTCAAAAACCATAATTATCCTCTTCCCAACTTCTGAGAACACCAAGTTGGTTCCCACGTCAGCCACCATACCAGTGCTGACAGTGAGGACCCTAGTCTGGGTGCTGTTGATTGTACCTGCTGTTTGGACCCTATACAGCACTGGACCGAACAGCAGTGGCTGCATATAAAACAGGGGAGGATGAAAGGGTAAGATGGTGCCCAAGGAGCTCCTTGGCCAAGGCACAGTGTCTGATACAAGTAACGACTTCAGGAAACCTCTTTTCTTGGAAGTACTGTTATGTTATTGATGGAAACCTAGTCGGTGGGCTCCCTCCATGTCTTTTGGTAATAGCTGTGGTCTACTATAAAGTAATTCCTGTGACAGATAACTATTATTTGTCATGGGCCATTCATTGAAATAGCCTTTATTCAACAGGATGAGGGACTTTATGGTTTGTCTTTGGTCACAGGGCTGAGTGTGGCTGAGGTTTGACTTTAGTCATGAAAAAGCAATCCGTTACTCAACCATCTCAAAAGCTGGCAGAGAATTACAATGAACCAGAAGACTGTGTGAAGTATGAACTGGCATAATTTGGGAATAATGGCAGATTCTTATATCTCTCTTAGACTCTTGTGAGGTGGCATGGCTCTAAGTAAGAAGTCTGTCTGTTGAGAACCACTTGATAAAAATGGACTTAGAGAAACAAGAGTTAAACAAAGCAGCCTCAGTATTTTTTACCCATCCTTGCCTCTGACTAAATTACACAGTTCAAACTAGTTAAAATAAATATTTAAGACTAGAAAGGGAGATGCCAGACAAGGGCAGGGAGGAGCGAATGCCTTGTGGCTCACATTTAGAAATCATCTGATGCTACTACCACTTTCTTTCCTTCTACCCGTTCCTTAGCATTATTGAGACCATGAACAGAAGTAAATGACTTGTTCCCAAGCAGCTTGGAAGTTCTGCCCCAGAGACTTTGGTGAAACTTTCTGTGTCCCCTGTCTTCACAATTAGCAGCAGCACAGTCACTGAGTTGTTCTTGTGATGATTTTTAGGCTATATATGCCTACACACAGGAGGCTGACATCTTATAAATGCATGTGGTTTTTGTTCAAATGAATACAGTTGATGAATGCTGGGCTAGAAGTCTGGACTGTCCTCTTATTTGAATCAAGCTTGCTAAATATCTGTTGGAATTTTGTTCTATTAGAACTCACAGCTTGGTTCCAAAATCAGCCATGTTTTTGACAGATAATAGGTAAAAAAAATTCACTTGCATAAGAGGCTCATGTGTTATGAAGTGATTAAGGAATGGTCTTTCATTATGACTGTTTATCCTCAACTCTGATAACAATGTCTGCTTTTCCATTTTTGTAGCTGTTTTTCCTGGCTAGAAACCTGGAATGACCCAGAGTGTTCTGTATGTTTGGAAGATCCTTATTTTGCCTGAAAAAAAGTCACACTTTTGGAATAATAATGTGAAATGATGTGAATGGTGGAGACTCAAAAAATTTCTTGTCCAAAAAACTTCTACAGTTAAGTGCCCAGGAAACCCAAATGCTCTTTAATAGTTGGAAGAGGATCCAGAGAGGCACCAGTGTTTGTTTATTACATTAATAAGTTATCATTATTTTTTTTAATTGCTGTTATTTATGCATACAAAATTGGTTGAACTGGGACATCTCATTTCTCAACTTTTGTAGATGAAAAAGAATTGATCATAATTCAGGTTAGTTCAAAATGCATCTTTTAATTTTCTTCATCCCACATGACTATTAGATCACTAACCACTTCTAACCTTACTCTTTCCTGGAAGTTAAGTTAGTTTTCACCTAATACTATTGTCAATGTATTTAAATTTTGCTATAGTTCCTTTGGTCATATATACAATTGCCCAGGTGAATAATGTCTAATATATGTTCAACACATATATTTAATTTCTGAAGCTCCAAATCAGTATGTTCCTTTCTTATCACCCTCTTCTACTTTTTTCTATTGCCTGACCTGCTTTTCCTAAGGGTTCTGTCTTAAGTAATCCCTCTTATTTAAAAAATATTAAAATTTTTGTTATAGAAAATCTCAAACATATACTGAATTATTTAATAACATGAGTCTTTATGTTCCCATCACCTAATTTCTACAATTATCAATTTATGACTAACCTTATTTATGCAATACTCCAAAACTCAAGAAATATTCTTTGTAATAAAAAATACTAATAAATTGGACTACATGAAAATCAAGAACTTCTTGCTCAAAATATATCGTAAAGAGCATAAAAGGCAGGCGACACAATATAAATAAGTCCTGCTAATCAATAAGAAGAAGCCACATAACCCAGTAGAAAAAAATGGGTAGGAGACTTGACTAGGCACTTTTTAAAAGGATATGCAAGTAGTTAACATAATTTGGAAAGATGTTCTTCTATTATCAAAGAATTACTGATAGCTACATTCACCAGAAGGGCTAAAATTAAAAAGCCTGGCAATGCCAAATGCTGACCAGGATATAAAGAAACTCAAATTCTCACTCACTGCTAGTTGAAGTATTTGGCATAACCACAAAGAAAAATTGTTTGGCATAATCTACAAAATTGAATATACCCTACAATCTAGCATTTCTATTCCTAGTTACATAGTGAATACAAATATGTACATAGATGTCCCAATACGTGCAAATATTCTTATAGCATCATTATTCATAACTACCTCAAATTGACAATAAAATTTTTAAATAAACTATAACAAAGATATACAATGGAATATTCCACAGCAATGAATATAAATTCAATTCTGGTGGTGTGCAACAACATGAGTGAATCTTATATAGTTTAATTTTTAAAAGATCAAGGCAAAAAAGTATATATACAAACTACTTTATGTAAAATGGTGGGGTGAAGTGTTCAAGGAATCAATTTCTCCAATGAAACACCATTAAACTGGGAAAAAATGACAGACTCCACTTTTGTGGAACTATGGAAGGTAGCAAGAATTTTACAGAAACCAGGGGCATACTTAATGATTGAGAGAACTGCAGAATTTTGGCAAGAAATCATTGTGCTATTTTTTATAATCTGCCTGATATACCTCATTACCTAGCACAGTAGTGACTGTGGGGACAATAGCCAGTGTTCCTGGTGCAGTTTGCTGATGTCCATGGCCTAATGCAGAACTTGTTCTTAAAATACTGTGGTTGTGTTTTGGCCTATCTGGCAGTTTCTTGAATGACTTGTATAGAATCTAACCTCTATTTTTTGCCCATTACAGGCTGAAGTGGTTTTCTAAGCAGTGGCAGCATGAAAGGTTTAAAGACACATACTACTTGTAACCTCTTGGGGCAATGGGCATAGATGGGATAAGCATCAGACACATCAAAAAGGCTGGAAAGGAAGAGATTGAGGGGGGATAAGGGATTGAAAGTGTTATCACATGTAAATGGGGAAGCCAGAGTGAAGTATGCATAGGCCTGGGTGCATGCTTAGAAAAGACCTGAGGACCTTTTGCTTTTACCTAGGCTCCATGCAATATGGAGGTGAATGCTAAGACAAAGTTGTAGGTGACTTGACTTAGTACTGAAAAAAATATTCCCACTCAGTCAGGTTGCAAAGACTGGCCTACAAAGAAACAGGAAAATACATCCCATTCACAAGGAAAAAAAAAAAAAAAGAACAGAAACTGTCCCTGAGGAAGCCCAGCTGTTAAACTTATTAGACAAAGATTGTAAATAAACTATCCTAAATATGCTCAAATTGCTAATAAAAACCATAGACAAGGAACTAAAGTAAACCAGAAGAACAATGTATGAACGGATAGAGAATCTTTTAAAAGAGAGAGGAATTATAAAATAGAACCAAATAGAAATTCTAAAGAGAAAAAATTACATTAGCTGAAATTTTTAAAAAATCACTAGAGGGGTTCAATAACAGATTTTTGAATAGGCAGAACAAATAATTAGTAAACAGGCTGCACACAGTGACTCATGCCTATAATCTCAATACTTTGGGAAAAAATCACTTGAGCTCCGACATTTGTAACCAGCCAGGGCAACACAATGAGACCTTGTCTCTACAAAAGATTAGCCAAGTATGGTAGTGTTCACATAGTCCCAGCTACTTGGGAGGCTGAGGCAAATGAATTACCTAAGTCCAGGGGCTCGGTGCAGTGAGCTATGATGATTGTGCCACTGTATCTCTGGGTGACAGAGCAAGATTCTTGACTCAAAATAAACTTGAAAATAGAACAATTGGAATTATCCAGAAGAGCAGAAAGAAAAAAAGAATAATAATACTAAAAAAAAACAGAGGTTAGGGGACTTCTGGGACACCATCAAGTGTACCAGCATATGTGTTATGGAAGTCCTAGGAGAAGAAAAAAAGGGAAAAGTGGAGATTTTAATAAAGAATGGCCCCAAACTTCACAAATTTGATGAAAATAAATGAACCTACATATTCAAGAAGTTTAATGAACTGTAATATATCCAACAAAACTTCTTCAAAAATGAAATAAAAATTAAAGCATTTTCTGTTTAAAGAAGAGAGAGAGAGACAGAGATTGTATTGCTAGCAGACCTGCCTTGTAAGAATGCCACGAAGAGTCCTTCAGGCTGAGTTGAAAGGAAACTAGACAGTGATTTGAAGTGATCTAAAGAAATAGATAACTCTGGTCCAGGTGCAGTGGCTCACATCTATAATTCCAACATTTTGGGAGGCTGAAGCAAGGTAACAACTTGAGCCCAGGAGTTTGAAACCTAGGGCAACATAGTGAGACCTTGTCTCTGCAAAAAATTTAAAAAAAAAAGCCAGACATGATGGCATGCACCTGTAGTCCCAGCTACTCAGGAGGTTGAGTGGGAGGATCATTTGAATCCAGGAGGTTGAGGCTGCAGTGACCTGGAGTTGTCACTCCAGTCTAGGTGACAGAGTGAGACACTGTCTCAAAAAAAAAAGACGAAAAAAAAAAAAGGAGGAATGAACAATAGACAAACTGTGGGAAGGTAAATATATAGGTATATATAAAAGACAATATTATTGTAGTTTTGATTTGTAATTCCTTTTTATTTCTGATATGATTTAAAGATAAATGCATAAATCTGTCAATGAGCCCACAATGTATAAATATGTAATTTGTGACTACAGCAACATAAAAAGAAGAGCAGAGTGTATAAGAGCAGAGTTTTATTTTTTATTTTTATTTTTTTTAATGCTATGGAAGCTAAGTTGGTAACAAGTCAAACTAGATTGTTAGAAATTTAGGATATCAAAAGTAGCAGCCATTAAGAAAATAACTAAAAATATATATATAAAGAAAATGAGCAGGAATTAAAAAAAAAAAAGACACACTAGAAAATAAATCAGTGTCAAAGGAATTAGTGAACAAAACATAAGATACATAGACAAAAAATAACAATATGGTGAAAGTCCTTTCCAGTCACCACTTTATTTTGTGTGTTTGTTTATTTGTTTGTTTAGTCAGAGTCTCACTCTGTCGCCCAGGCTGGAGAGCAGTGACATGATCACAGCTCATAACAGCCTTGACTGCTGGGCTCAGGCAATCCTTCTGCCTCAGCCTCCCGAGTAGCTGGGACTACAAGCATGCGCCTCCTTGCCTGTCTAATTTTTCGATTTCTTGTAGAGACGAAGTCACATTGTGTTGCCCCATCTGGTCTTGAATTCCTAGACTCAAGCAATTCTCCTGCTTCAGCCTCCCAAAGCACTAGGATTACAGATATGAGCTACCATATCTGGCCCAGTCATCACTTTAAATGTAAGTAGATTAAACTTACCTGCTAAAAAACAGGTACTAGCAGAATGGATAAGAAAGTATGATCCAACTTTTCTCTGTCTATAAGATACTTACTTTAGATCCAAAAGCAAAATCATGTTACAATTGGAAGGTTGGGAAAAGATATTCCATGCAAATAAAAGGGAGCAAGAGTGGCTATACTAATATCAGATAAGATACACTTTAAGTTACAAATTGTTACAAGACACAAAAAGGCCATTATATATTGCTAAAAAAGTCACTCCATCAAGAAGATATACCATTTATAAACATATAAGCACAAAGAAACAGAGACCCAAATCCATGAAGCAAATATTGACAGAATTGACAGGAGAAATAGATCATTTTACAATAATTATGGTAGACTTCAATGTCTAACTTTCAATAATGCATAGAATATATAGTAAAAATCAATATGGAAATAGAAGATTTGAACAACATTGTACACCAACTAGACCTATCAGACATATATAGAATACTCTATTCAACAACAGCAAAGTACATATTCTCAAGTCCACTTGAAACATTTTCAAACATTTTCCAAGATAGACCATGTTTTAAGACACAAAAAGTTTCCATAAATTAAAAAAATTGAAATAATAAAAAGTGCCTTCTTTGACAACAATGAAGTGAAACTAGAAATCAATGACAGAAGGGAAACTGGAAATTCATAAATATGTGAAAATTAAACAACACACTCAAAGAATCAATGGGTCAGAGAAGAAATCACAATGGAAATCAGAAAATACTTTGGGATGAAAAAACAAAAGTACAACATATCAAAATTTGTGCACTGCAGTGAAAGCAGTGTGCAGAGGAAGTTTATAGTGATATACATCTACAACTACAAAGAAGAAAAATTTCAAATTAGTAGCCTGTTTTTACATTCCAAAGAACTGAGGGAAAGAAGCAAACTAAACCCAAAGTTAGCAAAAGAAATAAAACAATAAAGATTACAGAAGTCTCAGTAGGCTGAGGTGAGAGGATTGCTTGAGTTCAGGAATTCAAATATAGCCTGTCACTTTAAAAATAACAATCACTGGGGAAAGAGACCATATTTAGCAAGTGGTGGTGGGAAAACAAGCTAATCACAGGCAGAAGAATGAAACGGGACACCCACCTATCACTATTTACAAAAATCAACACAAAATAGTTCAAAGACCTAAACATAAAACCTCAAACTATAAGAATTCTAGAAGAAAACATAGGAAACACCCTTATGCACATCGGAGTAGGTAGCAAATTTTTGACAAAGTTCCCAAAAATGAATGCCACGAAAGCTAAGATAGACAAAAGAGTTTTCATCAAATGGAAAAGCTTTTGCACAGCAAAAGAAACCATCAAAAGAGTAAAGAGACAACCCATAGAATGGGAAAAAAATTTGCAGATTATGCATCTAACAAAGGCCTAACATCCAGGATCTACAAGGAACTCAAACAAAATGAAAGGAAAAAAAAACCCATTAAAAAGTGGGCAAAGAACATGAACCGACAATTCTAAAAAGATGACATACAAGCAGCCAACAAACACATGAGAAAATGATCTGTCTCATTAATCAGCAGAGAAAGGCAAATTAAAACTGCAATGAGACACAAGACCGGGCTCAGAGGCTCAGCCTGTAATCCCAGCACTTTGGGAGGCCGAGATGAGTGGATTGCCTGAGCCTGTGGGTTCAAGACCAGCCCGGGCAACTTGGCAAGACCTCATCTCTACACTAAATCAAAAATTAGCTGTGCATGATAGCACATGCCTATAGTTCCAGCTACTTGGAAGGCTGAGGCAGAAGGATCTGAGCCCAGTAGATCTACGCAGGGGCGGCTGTGAGTCTGCCACTGCACTCCAACCTGGGCAACAGAGTAAGACTCCAATCAATTAAAAAAAAAAAAAGAAATACAACGTAACTCTGGTAAGGATGGCTATCATTAATAAGTCAAGAAACAACAGGTGCTGATGTGGAAGTGGGGGAAGGAGAATGTTTCTACACTGTTGGTGGGAGTGCAAGCCAGTTCAACCTCTATAGAAAACAGTGTGGTGATTCCTTAAAGAACTAAAAATTGATCTTCCATATGATCTAATAATCCCTCTCCTGGGAATATGCCTGGTAGAACATAAATTGTTCTACCAAAAAGACACCTGCACACACGTTTCTAGCAGCACTACTCACAATAGCAAAAACATGGAACCAACCTTCTGTCCATTGAAAGTGGACGATAAATAAAATGTGGTACATTTACATCATGGAGTATTACACAGTCATAAAGAAGAACAAAACTGGCCAGGCACAGTGGCTCACTCTTATAATCCTAGTACTTTGGAGGCCGAAGTGAGAGGATTGCCTGAGCCCACAGGTTTGAGACCAGCCTGGGCAACTTGACAAGACCTCAACTCTAAAAGTTAACCGGGCTTGGTGGCACATGCCTGTAGTTCCAGCTACTTGGAAGGCTGAGGAAGGATCACTTGAGCCCAGCAGGTTGAGGCTGCAGTCGCCATGAACATGCTGCTACACTCCAGCCTGGGTGACAGAGTGAGACTCCAACTCAAAAAAAAAAAAAAAAAAAAAGAAAGAAGAACAAAATCATCGGCTTCACTGCAACCTGGAGTTGGAGATGATCATACTAAGTGAATGATCACAGAAACAAGGAAGTGAATTCTGCATGTTCTCACTCATAAATGGTCCCTGAACACTAGTCACAATAGCACAATGGTGGGATCGGCAGTCTCAGGACACTGCTAGGGGAGGGAGGGAAGGAGAAAAGTGGTGGTCATGAGACAACACAAAGGGTACCTGGTCCACCACCAGGAGTGAAGGACAGTTAAAAGCCCAAACTTCACCTGCATGCAGCCTACTTATTAATCTTCACTTGTTGTGTCTCACACCTCCATAGTAAAATAAACCAATACATCAATAAATTCATAATAAAATGAGAATAACAATAAATTAGTGAACAGATAAATAGAATCAATGAATCCAAATTTTATTTGAAAAGATAAATAAAATTTCCAAATCTTTAGTTAGACTAAGGAGTAAAGATATACAAATAACTAAGATCACAAATAAAAGAGGAACATTACTACTGTCCTTACAGAAATAAAAGAAGGCATATAAGAAGATATAACAAACAATTATATAATACTACAAACAATTGTATGCCAACGGATTTATTTTTATTTTTTATTATTATTATTTTTTTTTGAGTTGGAGTCTCACTCTGTCGTCCAGACTGGAGTGCAGTGGCCGCTTCCGGCCACCGCAGCCTTGACCTGCTGGGCTCCGGCGATCCTTCCACCTCAGCCTTCCGAGTGGCCGGAATTACAGGCATGCGCTATCACGCCCGGCTGATTTTTTGATTTATTGTAGAGATGAGGTCTCTCTGCCCAGGCGGGTCTCGAACCCGCGGGCTCAGGCAATCCACTCACCTCAGCCTCCCAAAGGCGCGGGATTACAGGCTGAGCCACCGAGCCCGGCTTGCCAACGAATTTAAAATGGATAAATTACTAAAAACAGAAAAATTACCCAAAGTGACCTGAAAAAGAGAGAGAGAATCTGAACTGAACTACAACAACAAAAAGGTTAAATTAGTAAACACAAATTTCTCAACATAGAAAAGTCCAGTAAAAGATGCCTTTACTGGTGAATTCTACCAAATATTTAAGAAGAATTAATACCAATCCTTCTCAAACTTTTCCTAAAATTTGAGGACGAGGGATTACTTCTAGACTTGTTCTATAAGGCTTGCATCACAGTGATACAAAAGCTGGAGAAAGACATCACAAGAAAAGAAAACTGCAGGTCAATATCCCTTATGACTATAGATGCAAAGATTCTCAACTAAATATTAGCAAATCAAATTCAACAGCATATTTGAAAAGGACTATTCACTGTGAGTGGGCGAGATTGTGCAAGAAATGCAAGGTTGATTCAACATAGGAAGATTAGTCTATGAAATATCCACATTAAGAGAATGAAGGAAGCCAGGTGCAGTGGCTCACGCCTGTAATCACAGCACTTTGGGAGGCCAACGCAGGAGAATTACTTGAGCCTGGGAGTTCAACACCAACTAGATAACATAGCAAGACCTCTACAAGAAAATAATTAGCCAGACATGGTAACGTGACCGTAGCATCAGCGACTTAGCAGGCTGATGCTGAATGATCAATGGAGCTCAGGAAGTTAAGGCTGTGGTGAGCCATGATCGTGCTACTACACTCCAGCCTGGGTGACAGATTGAGACCGTGACTCAAATACACAAAAATCAGTTGTGTTTCTATACACCAGAGAAGAAAAATCCAAAAATCAAAGTTTTTTAAAAAAAAATCTCTTTACAATAGAATCCAGAAGAGTCAAGTACCTAGGAATAATTTTATCCAAGTAGGTGAGAATCTTGTACACTGAAAAGCACAAAACATTGCTGACAAAAACATTAAAGAAGACAAATGAATGGAAAGATATCCCATACTCATAGGTTAGAAGACAATATTGTTATTGTTAAGATGAAAACACTACCCAAAATAGTCAAGATAAAATCCCTATCAACATTCCAGTGGCATTTTCTTCTTCAGAAATGGAACACCAATTCTCAAATTCACATGGAATCGTAAGATGTCCTGCATAGCCAAAACCGTCTTGAAAGAGAAGAACAAATGTGTAGGACTCACACTTCACTATTTCAAAACTTGTTACTAAGCTACAGTAAACAAAACAGTGTTGTAGTGCTGTCAGAATACACCAATAGCCAATGAGCATATGAAAAAAAGTTCTACGTTGTTAGTCATTCGGTAAGAGCAAATCAGATCCACAGGAGATACAACCTCATATCCACTAGGATGTCAGTAATTTTAGAAAGTGGAAAATAAGTGTTTGCAAGGATGTGGCAAACGGCAAACTTGAAGCCCTTGTACCTTGCTGGTGGACACTTAAAATGGTCCAGATGCTATAGAAAATGATTTTGTGGTCCTCAAAAGCTAAACAATTGCCATAAAATCCTGCAATTCCATTCCAAGGTATATACCCAAAGGAATTGAAAGCAGGGACCCAAACAAATATTTGTATATGCACATTCACAGCAGCATTATTCCCAAATAGATGGATGCATACACAAAGGTATGTGAATACAATACAACATAGTTCAACTATAAAAAAGAATGGTTGCATCCCCCTCCCCCACCCCGGCACCGCACACAAGAGAAAAATAAAATAAAATAAAATAAAATAAAAAATAAAAAGAATGAAGTACTAGTACAGCTACAATGTGAATGAACCTGGAAAACATTATCCCAAATGAAAGAAGCAGGACATAAAAGGTTTAATGTTAGGCCGGGCTCAGTGGCTCAGCCTATAATCCCAGTACTTTGGGAGGCAGATCGAGTGGATTGCCTGAGTCCGCGGGTTCAAGACCCGCCTGGGCAACCTGGCGAGACCTCATCTCTACAGTAAATTTAAAAATTAGCCAGGTGTGGTAGTGCGCGCCTGTAGCTCCAGCTACCTGGAAGGCTGAGGCGGAAGGATCGCTGGAGCCCAGCAGGTCGAGGCTGCGGTGGCCAGGAGCGGCCACTGCACTCTAGTCTGGGTAGCAGAGTGAGACTCCAACTCAAAAAAAAAAAAAAACTTTTAAAGTTTAATGATTCCTTTTTTTGTTTGTTTGTTTGAGTCGAAATCTCACTCTGTCACCCAGGATGGAGTGCAGTGGCACACTCACGGTCACCTCAGCTTTGACCTGCTGGGTTCAGGCGATCCTTCCGCCTCAGCCTTCCAAGTAGCTGGGACTACAGGTGTGCGCCACCATGCCAGGCTAGCTAATTTTTTTATTGTAGAGATGAGGTCTCACCAAGGTGCCATGCTGGTCTCGAACCCCTGGGGCTCAGCAAATCCTCTTGCCTCTGCCTCCCAAAGTGCTGGGATTACAGGCATAAAGCAGCCAGCATGCCCAGCGATTCCGTTGTTATAAAACATCTAGAACAGGTAAATTCATAGAAACAGAAAACAGATGGATGGTGGTCAGAGTGAAAGGAGAGAAGGAATGGGTTCTGGGCTGATGAAAATGTTTTGGAACCAGATAGAGATGGTAGTTTTTACAATATTGTAAATGTACTTAATGTCACTGAATTGCTCATTGTAAAATGGTTAATTTTATGCTACTTGAGTTTCACCTTAAGAAAAAGAAAGATTGTGTAGTATATGAGTCCACTTATATCGATTTTTAAAAACAAGCAAAATGTATTTTGGGGTCAGAAGTTAGGGTAGTGGTTTTCTTTGGGAAGAAGAGTTAAGGTAGTGACTGGAGGAAGCACAAGGAATTCAGGTGCTCAAGTCCAAGTCAGTCCCTGCTAGAACCTTGTACTGGTCCATCAGGGTGTGGCTACTGGATGACTCTAAGCCTGCTGGAGCCTTAAATCAACCTGTAGAGAATTGGGTGTGGTGTAATGCTGACCCAAATGATGTCACAGCGTGTAATGACCAATACCCAGGGAAGACTTATCAATACATTCTGTAATCAATTAAAAAGTGTCTTCCAGAAGCCTGTGTTATTTGGAAGAAATTTTTTTCAGTCACCAAGAGAGATGTGTCTCCCCTTTGCCCTGCAAGCTTGTGAATTCAGCCTCATTATACGAACTCAGAAACTGGTAATGTTCTATTTCTTAATCTGGGTGGTGCTTACCTGGGTGTGCTCATTTTCTGATACATAACTGACCTGGATGCACTTAGAGTTTGTGTATTTCTCTGTGTAAGTCTTAGACTTCAGTATATATATTTACTCAAAAAAAACCAAAAAACAAGCAAGGCCTGGTGTGGTGACTCAAGCCTCTAATCTCAGCACTTTGGGAGGCCAAGGCGAGAGGATTGCTTGCGCTCAGGGGTTCAAGAACAGCCTGGGCAACTTGGTGAGACCTCGTCTCTACAATAAATAAAAAAAAATGTAAGCCGGGTATGGTAGCGCGCGCTTGTATTTCCACCTACACGGATGGATTGCCTGAGCACAGCAGGTAGAGACTGTGGTGGCTGTGAGCATGCCATTGCACTCTAGCCTGGGCAACAGAGTGAAACTCTTGATTCAAAAAACAAAACAGAAACAGTTAAAAAAAAAAAGAGCAAGTTTCAGATCTCTTGAAAACCTGGGTGACCTGACAACTTATCTATTGCTTGTTGCTTTGTGTCTAGTTTCACAGTAGTTTCTTGCAGGCCACTAAGAAAATACAACACAATGACTCTTTGTCCTTGGTTCATGTCACTCTTCTTTGCCCATCCTATGGGTTTTCTCCTGTTTGGTTAACACATGCTACATTGGTTTTCAGCATAGGTGATTCATTAAATCATTGAAGCTATATTTATTTATCACCTACTTTTGTCCTAGGCATTTAGGTGGGTCTAGAGAGCCCAAGAATATTAAGATTCTCATTCTTGGCCAGGCACGGTGGCTCATGCCTATAATCCTAGTACTTTGGGATGCCGAGGTGAGAGGATTGCCTGAGTTCATGGGTTTGAGACCAGCCTGGGCAACTTGGCAAGACCTCATGCCTACAAAAAAATAAAAAAATTAGCTGGGCATGGTGGCATGTGTCTGTAGTTCCAACTACTTGGAAGGCTGATACAGAAGGATTGCCTGAGCTCAGCAGGTCGAGGCTGGGGTGGCTGTGAGGGTGCCACTGCACTCCAGCCTGGGTGACAGAGTGAGCCTCTGACTCCAAAAAAAAAAAAAAAAAAAAAAGATTCTCATTCTCAAAAATCACATAATATAGTGATAATTTTAGCATTGAAGCTTATTTGGAGTGCGGAGGAAAGATATCTGAAGCCATTGCTGGTTCTAAAGTATCTTCCCTATGATGGGCAAGTTATATTTTCCTTCTGTTTGCCACTCTTGAGAGCTATTCCTTTGATTTGGACAATAAAAGCAAAGGCATTGTCTCTAGAAGTTTACTTTTGAATGTAGCTTACAGATCAGCAGATGGATAAGAGGAAAGAGTAGAAATTAGAAGAGGAATTGAGTCAACTGTATCTTTCATCTACTAGGACATTTGGTGGGGATTATTATGACTTTGTCTTGAGAAGATGAGGCAAAGGTCTTTTCTAAGCAGGTGAAGATAGGAGCTATCCTGTGGCAGGCAGGATAGCTACGAGAGTGGCCTGTGTCATTTATGGTAACTCTGAGTGAGCTAAGCTCAGGAAACACTGAAAACCTTGAAGTTTAGCAAGCAAGAAGGAAAAAAAAAAAAAGAGAGAGAGAGAGAAAGGAGAGACTGGAACAACAACAAAGAAAAAAAAAGAGAGAAAGGAGAGACTGGAACAACAACAAAGAAAAAAAAAGAGAAAGGAGAGACTGGAACAACAACAAAAAAGGACAGAAGGGAGAAGATGTAGACTAAGTGCAGTGTCTATTTGTTTATTCTACCAGCTTTCCATAATTAAAGAAGTATAGTGTTGAAAAAGCTGTCATTACTGTAGATGCCAGACCAGGGGATGGTTCAGACTGAGGTTGTTCCAGGCCATGGACATGGCACAAGAGGACAATTTCAATGAATCTGATTGCTACAAATTGGTATTTTGTTTTCTTAATGATTGGAGTCTGTTGAAAAATTGGAACTTTCCATTTGTGTGAGACCACGTGAATTATAGATTGATAGGTTGGGAAGATTTATTTTTAGTTTTCCACTGTAGTGGAAAACTTAAGTGGAGACAAGGATGGCTACATCGGTGCTGTGTAGACCTCTACGAATACACCTGTAGTTTAACAAATTGGTTTCATGGACTCAACTGCTATGAGTGAGAACACACACAGAGAACTGCAGAGTGCCTCTGTAGGAGACTCTCAAAAGGTCACATAGGATTTAAACTCTGTTAGGTGATTTGGGAAAGGATTCAAGGCTGTGGAACTTTTGTGTGAATTGGATGCTGTCAGGAAGTGGAATTAATTCAATACGTGGGCATCTTATCTAGAAGATGGGAGAAAGGAAGTCATGTTGGGACTTTAATTGCTCAAGGATCAGTAATCACTAAAGAATTAACTATGATGGGGTGGGGAGTGGGTATTGTGTGGCTTGGACAGGTTCATGTTTTGTCTGTGTTCGGACATGATACAGAGTGATCTTATTTTTGTTGTGATACTTCATGGTTACAAAGCGGTCTTGTCTGATACTTTTATGCAATTGTTTATGTTCAACAAGACAACACTAGGGCCTGATTATGAATACCAATATAGCTTTGAGCAACATCATATCCAGCTGATTGTACCAAGCCATCTTCTAGATGTTAGAATTGCTTTTCTCTTTCTCAAAAGGTTGAGCATAGTGCTAAACAGAGGCTTCAAAATCAATTGCTATGTTAGGACTGGATTTTGTCACATGTAGCAAAATCCCAAAATAACAGCAGGTTAAACAATAATGATGTCTCTCTTTCAATATAAAATAATTCTGGAGATAGGTCTTCCATAGCTGGAAAGTTAGCTCCATGACCTACAGGAACCCAGGCTCCTGCTAGCTCAGTGCTGTCTTCCTTAGCTTTTTGTTCCTTGGACTTATGGTCCAAAATGGCTGTTCAAGTTCCAGTCATCACACTAACATTCCATTTGGCTGAAAGAAGAAGGGAAGAAGAAGGTGCCCTGCCTCCTTTTTTCAAAGACTTCTTAAAAGTACCGTTCAACACATCTACTTATATTTCATTTGCCAGCACTTGATGACAGAGCTAAGATATTGATGAAGTACAATTGTTTAGGTGGCAATAGGTTCACTTGAATATCTGGGCTTCTATTATTAAAAGAAAGCTAATAATTGACTATTTGGGATCTGGAATTGGGCTGCTACAACTGTCACATTGAATTCTGTGAAAAGCAATTCTATTGGCTATTGCTGTATGTAAATATCCTTCTCTTTGGTGAAACAGCATGCAGCTAATTATGTTAAGAGATGCCTCCTCTTTGGTCTTTCTTTTGTAACAATCTCAAGAGTTCAAGTTTCCAAAGTGAACTCTCTTTTCAGTCTTTTGAAGCTTTGTAGCCTGATTGCAAAGAATGCTGTGATTCAGTCGGCCACGTTGCTAGGCTGCCTGACAATTTACCTCTAGCAGCAGGGAAGACACAGTTGTGTTTGTTGGGAATAGTTAACATAAAAGTGAATAAAAATCATTCTGCAGATTTATTTTTAAAAATAACAAAATACCTTTGCTTACAAGAGTTATATAATTTCTGTATGTCCTCTTTCTTTTAAAAAAAAGAAGGTAGTAAATAAGGTGAATAAAATTGTAAACAAAAGGTCCATGTTGGCACCATAACTACATGCAGACATCTGGACTGGAAATGTGAGAAAATTGTAAAGAATTTGGAAAGGTTCAAAGGCTCAGGTTATTAAAGTTTTAATAATCTTCTTTTCTACAGGGCTAACCCCCTGCTATTCTTTCAGTGTAGTAGAAAAACAAAATATGTACAAAATTGCAGTTAATTAGAGCCGAATCTTCCTTGGAAAACCTATAGAAATCACTTGGGATTTTTATAGCCTCTGAAAGTTGGGAGCCACTGGTCCAAAAAGGCACAACTTCATTTTCACATAAGGAGTTTGCAGGATTTTTGTTAGATTTTAATGAAATATTTTTTCTTTTTTAAAGAACTGTCAGTTAATTCTGATAGTTGACTGAAAAACACTCTTTTGCAAGACTTGCCTGCGAAAATAATCCCACTTAGCATTTCAACTTTTTCCCATTGATCACAGCAAAACATATATTTATCACCCACTTCGATAGACAAATAACACGTCTTTCACCAATTGCCAAGTTTTTTTTTGTTTTTGTGGGTTTTTTTTTTTTGAGTTGGAGTCTCACTCTGTTGCCCAGACGCCTCAACCTGCTGGGCCCTGGTGATCCTTCCGCCTTAGCCTTCCAAGTAGCTGGAACTACAGGTGAGTGCTACCACACCCGACTAATTTTTTTATTTATTGTAGAGATGAGGGCTCACCAAGTTGCCCAGGCGGGTCTCGAACCCGCGGGCTCAGGCAATCCACTCACCTCAGCCTCCCAAAGCACAGGATTACAGGCTGAGCCACCGTGCCCGGCTGCCAGGTTTTTTAGATTAAAGGAACAGCACTTGCCCATACCTATACCTGAAAGATGACTAAAATTGTAAAACATAATTCCTCTTCTGAATAAAATACAATTTATTTGGGGCACAGACTTGTAATGCCAGTGTTGCTATTTTCCTGTTTGAAATTCATTTTCTCTTAAAGGCATCTTAAAAGTTCATAGCATGCCAACACATGGTGTAATACATACTTTACTTCTTGTTGCATAAGAAGGCCCTGTGTATGACATTTTTATGATAGCTATGTACATGTGTATGAAAATATGCACACATGAAGTCACATGTGTACATTTGAAATATTCAGATACAAGGATTACTTTAGATGATGTTGTATCAAGAATGTTGAAATAATTTTACTCAGTAAGCTCCGGCCATGAACACTGAAATATGATTTGCGAGAGATGATGTTTGGAATTGTTTTAATAGGCTAAGTGATTCCAAATGCAAGTCCATATCACAGACTCCCAGGCTCTTTGTGAGACTAATTGACTTTGCTGTAGAGTTTTGGCAAAGCTCTTATTATTTTTACTACATTTTCCTTTTTAATAATGTAAAATTGAACTAACTTCTAAAATCCAAGTTCCCCTTTATGAGTTTGTCAGCCCTTCCTTCACCAAATTAATGAGTGACTAGGCAAGACAGCCAAAAATGTTTTACCGCTCTGGGCATTTGTTAATTGGTTGTTCGTTGGACTATATATGAGGGAAAATTATTGCTACTATAAACCAAAGAGTGTAAAGGAAAAGTAGTGATATAAATATGGAACTGGAATGGGCAGGGAATGCTAGTGATGTGAACGTTCTGTTTTTCTGCGAGATGGTTCCCCTAGGAAAGACTGCAAACGCCGAGAATAAAACACAGCAGACCAAATCGTAATCCAGAAATTTGTCTTGGTACCTCTTGGCAAAGAAGACTCATTGTTTTGTTTTGCTTTTAAAGCCCTTATGATCAACTTCCTTTGTTTTTTAAGGAAAATGTAGGCTTATCGCACACATCACAAGTAGCAAAAACCTATTTCACCTTGAAAATTGCTGCAAAAGTAGTTTGATCCTCTGGACTGGGAGAGTGATTAGGAAGAAATAAAAATTCCAAGACTGGAATTTCTGACCCTTCAGGAATGTGAGGTGTACATTAATTCCACTTCTCTAGGCCTGACATTCCTTGGACATTTTTACTGGAATATTCTGAGGAAAAATCTCAGACACAGAGACTGAACCTCTAGCTTGTTCCCTTGCTGTCCACTTTTGCCCCTGCCCAGGACTTGCTCTGAATTCTCTTATAAATGTTAATCCGACCCCGTTTTAACCCATGTTTTAAGCCAGGGAAGGAACCCAAGGGCCTGGCTCACGTTGCAAAGGTTTCCAACAGTATCAGGTAATTCACTGTTAGCTGGGCTCCGTTCAGAATGGTAACTGAGACCTGAAAGGCTGCAGGACTCATTACCAATTACCAGTTCCCTGGGCCATCCGGTTGCCTGGCAGAAAGGCTTCCGATGAATTTGCGTTGCAAATTAAAAACATGCTGTCAACAGCAAGAAGTCCAAAAGATGTTTACCTTAATTTTTCCAAGGCAGGCCTTTACATGTGGATGTTTTTGTTTAAGGACCAGCGGTCTAGGTTTGCTTCTGTTTCTGGGGTTGGCGTTATTACAAAGCGGTTGTCTCAACCTCATGGTGGGAGAAGCAATGAAGTAGCTGTGTGAAGACTTGCGGGGATGCCTGCCTGTGCTATGCCTGTGCCTTTTCAGTGGAGCCTGAGATGTGATTTTGCATGGGTTGGTGGGTGTCATGGCTGACTCAGAGCCATTCAATTTTCCTAAGGGTGTAGCCACCTGGGACATCAATCTGTTGAAGGGCTCCATTTGCAAATAGGTAGACTAGGGTCCGGATTAGTTTTGTCACTTCCACAAGGACCCTGGGGGTGGTTTGGCATCAAACCTAAAAGTTAGGGTTTTCCAGAAGCCCCGTGTTTTCCCACACATTCAATGTCAAACTAAATAGTTGTCAATGATCGATGTTATAAAATAAAGTATTAAACAGAAATTAATGCATAAGTTTCCGTTGAAGCCAAGAACATTGGGATATAGGCCTCAGAGGAAAAATATTTAACCCTTTGACCTTGTTTGCCAGGTTATATCCATCTACTTTCTAAAAGTATTGTTGGAAGTGGCCCATTAGTTTAGCTAGAGTGAGGTGCATTTTAATCTTGGGTTAATGTCCTGATGCTTCTACTCCTTGGGAGGTCCACTTCAGGGCTAGTCTACAGGAGACTTCTACAGGAACTGGACTGTAGAAGTGTGGATAACTGGGGCGGTCCGAACAAGTCCCTGGAGGTGCATACTGGGGAGGCTCTATACTTTTTTTTTTTTAGAGTCAGGATCTTGCTCTATTGCCCAGGTTGGATCATAGTAGCTCAATCAGAGCCCACTGCATCCTCGAACTCTTAGGCTCAGGTAATCCTTCTACCTTAGCCTCCCAAGTAGCTTGGACTACAGGTACTGGTGTGTACCACCATATCTGGCTAATTTTTAAAAAATTGTAGAGACAGAGTCTATTTATGTTGCCCAGGATCGTCTCAAACTCCTGGCCCTAAGTGATTCTCTCAACTCAGCCTACCAAAGTGCTGGGATTAAAGGTGTGAGTCACCATGCCCAGCTCTACTCTTTTTTTTTATAGTTTGTTTTTAATTCGGAATCTCCCTTTCACCTATAAATTAGAGTTGAATGTATTTACTGAGGTTGCATGTCACCAAATCACAAATCAGCATTTTGAGCAAGTCTGAAAAAGAAACTTAACCTATTGTAAACTTTGGGTGAAAGAAAATACCCACTTTTCTATGCTGCCAAGAGGAAGGGAACCTGGCTTTATCCAGGGCAGCAAGTAGGAGTCCCACTCATTGCAGTCTCATTTCACAGAAGGTTTTCCAGAGTCCATAAACCAAGAGATTTTTGCTAAATGGGTTTCTTTCAGCTTAGTACATACACGATGAAACTCAACACTCTGAAGGTATCCCATGAAGTCTGCAAGAAATAAGCAGCATGTAGAATGTTCCCAAGACACAGGAAATGAAAATATTCAGAAGCTAAGACCTGACTGGAGGCAGACTCCCAGAGGTAATGTCACAAGAGAGTGTAGACAGGACTTCAGGTCATAAAGTGGCTGGCCTGGGGCTGGAGGCTGCTTTTGTTCCATCAGAGTGGGATGTTCTTGTCACCCTTTTTGGCCTACCTTCAGTCTCCCTAAAGGCTGGTCTGGTAATGACATTACAGAACAAAGAGGACATGTGTATTGCTCTTTCACATTGGCTTTGTGACTCCAGCAAGTTGTTTACAGTTTTTGGATCTTACTCTTTTCCTGTTTATGGAAAGCAGTAAAATCCTCCTAATCACCAGGCAAGTATCTTTCAAAAGCATTTCACACAGCAGGAAATTGAGAGGCACTGAGGGAAGATCTTAGGTACTGGAGTGGTCTTAGTCCATTCCAGCTGCTATAACAAACAACCACAGACTGTGTGACTTAGACATAATAGAAATGTGTTTCTCACAGTTCTGGAGACTGGGAAATCCTAGATCAAAGTTTTGGTGAAGATTTGCTGAGGATTTAGTGTCAGGTGAGGGCTTGTTTCCTAGTTCATGGATGGCCTTCTCACTGTGTTCTCACATGGTGGAAGGGATGAGGGAACTCTCTAGGGTCCCTTTATAAGGACACAGATCTCATCATGAGAGCTCTGCCTTCATGACTTCATAACCTCCCAAAGTCCCCGCTCCAAATACCACCACATTGGGGGTTAGATTTCAACATATGGATTTTTGGAGGACATTCAATCTATTGCAGGAGTCAAACCTGGGACGATCACAAAAAACACATTCTTTCTGTTGTTTATTATTAGTATTTTATTTTTCAGATTTTAAAACAAATTCAAGGTTTTTGCTAGAAGAGAGAAAAAAAAAGAATCAAAACGGGTCAGCAAAATGTTTGCCAAAGAGATCAGAAAGATACCAGAAAGAGAGATCTTAGGACTAACTTACAGCCATCAAAGAACTAATTTCTACTCTTTTTGTAGGAAGATGACCCCAAAAATTCTTACTGAAGGTGACAAAATTGCATGAGTAAGAAATGTGCTGACTTCTAGGTAATGTTTATTCCCTACCAAGTTTGCACTTCATAAAATTTGACCTGGGCCACTTGATGAAGTGTGGCTCTTGGGAAAGAGGCATCCACCACTTCCGTCCACAAGAGGATATTTGTTATCTAGAGCAAACACTAAGGGAAAGTATGTCACCTTAGAGAACTTGAGTCTAGGTTTGACTCCTACTCCATCCAATCAACTGCAACATATCAGCATTAGGTGGTCAACGCTAACCACGATTGGAAAACTTGCAACATTTTTCCTTTTGGAAACTGACGGATTTGAAGGACAGGTTGAAGGTGCTGGCGAGAGTTGAGCTCAGGCTTTGTAGATTCCTGCATCTTAGCTTTTATCAGCCAGCTGTACCTTGTCTCATGGCCAAGGGCCCTGGGCATGCCATCACTGGGATGCTATTTGGATTGTGTTAAAAGATGTTAGAAGGAGGGTGCATCAGATTCTGGGATAAGGCATTTAGGATGGTGACATTCTCAGGAGAGTCATCAGGAAGGAAAAGATGAGAAGGAGAGTCATGTCAAGGATGTCTTGAACAAAGAAACGAGACAGAGTTCAGTAAACACTGAGGGAAAGCATAGGCTGTGAGGCACCACAGTGACCCCCAGTTTGTCCTGGCCTTGCTATGCTTGTGGCATAAAGGAAGTAGCTCATTGACATTTGGTAATTCTCTGATGGTATCGTGAACCTTTCGAGACATACACTCAGCAGTTAATTTCCTACCAATGATAAGTGTTAACTATTATACAGTTTATGGAAATGAGATGGAAGACACCCTTTGGAGTCTGCCGCTGCCTTATTTCAACATCTGAGAATAGTTATACTGGTAGTTACTACCCAAAGTAGCCTTTGGAAGGTTCCATATCAAAGGCCTGGGCAGAGCTCTCTGCACAGCAATGCTTGGAGATTTGCATTGTAAGTAGTTCTGCATTTTTATTGAGCCACAGAAACACTAACTCTCAGGGACTTTATGGAACATATATATCTAGTCTCCTCTGACAAGCATTCAAAGGGCTAGCAGCATGCCATAGGAGGGTCACCCGAGGACTGTTCCAGTTTTCTGAGGTTGTGGGGACTGTGTTGTATAGCGGTGGGAAATGGGGGACCCAGGCAAACAGGGTCCAGGCTCTTTTCTCATGTCTGTTGTAGAGCTGCTGTTGTTTTTACTTTAGGACAAAGTAAATTCACCTGACCACGCCAAACTCCAAAGGTGATCATTACATTCTGCCTCCTGAAATTCCCTGAGCAGTTTCATGCAGGTGAAGTGCTGTAACCACCAGGGCATTGTTGCCCCCAGGAAAGAGCTACCATTCCATCCCCAGCAGGCGCGGCAGGCAGGTGTGGCCAGCGTGAGTTTGGTCACAGCATACAAACCTGACTTGGGTCTCTTGCTGTAAAATGCACTGAGTGGGGTGTCCAACACCAGCCCACTGGATCATCGTGTTATCCCCAACTGTCCCCTGAACACAAATTGTTCAACCCATTTGACTGAAGAGTACTCAATTGGCTAATCTTCAACAACAACAACAACAACAAAAAACTATTTTAGAGTAGTTGTTGTTGTTGTTGTTTTTTGGGTCCAGGTCTTGCTCTGTGTCCAGACTGGAGTGTGGTGGCATGATCATGGCTTACCGCAGCCTTGACCTTCTGGGCTCAGGTGATCCTTTCACCTTGGCTTCTCCAGCGTAGCTGGGATTACAGGCATGTACCACCACATCCAGCTAATTTTTAAATTTTTTTGTGGAGATGTGGTCTTGCTAGACTGGGCTCAAGCAATCCTCCCACCTCAGCCACCCAAAGTGCTGGTATTATAAGTGTGAGCCACCATGCCCCACCTAGAGTAGTTTTTTGATAAACATATATAATACAAAATAATGGTTTTGTGTTCAGGTGAAAAAGATACTTCAGATAGAATATGTTGACCTTACCAAAATCATTAAAACTAAGTGGAAACCAGGCTTGGTGGCTCAGCCTGTAATCCTAGCGCTTTGGGAGGCTGAGGTGAGTGGATTGCCTGAGCCCACGGGTTCAAGACCCGCCTGGGCAACCTGGTGAGACCTCATCTCTACAATAAATCAAAAATTAGTCAAGCGTGATAGCACACGCCTTTAGTTCCAGCTACTTGGAAGGCTGAGGCGGAAGGATCGCCGGTGGCCGGGAGCAACCACTGCACTCCAGTCTGGGTGACAGAGTGAGACTCCAACTCAAAACAAACAAACAAACAAAAAAACGAAGTGGAACTCTATATGGCAGTCTCAATATAACTCAGTTTGATTCTTTGACTTATAATTATTCTTTTCTCAATAGTACTGATAGCAATGTCTTGTAAATGAGATTTTAGAAAATTCTTATGTATTTGTTTAAATTCCTGGAACCAATCTTCCTAACACAAGAAAAATCAACCAAGCTTCCCAAAATGAAATCCAGGTGAAAATGTTAATGTGATGTACTTCTCTGAAGTTTTGAAAAAAATAGATACAAAAATGATCATTTTGATTCTCCACGGGTACTAGCAAAACCTGGACAAGATGTTGATTTGAATAACGGTATTGCAAGCTGTTTCTAGCTTTAATTGTAGTAAGGAATGAAACTGTAGCCATGGAGAGGTTTCAGCAGGAGAGCGGAACTGAAGAAAGAAGGGAATCATTAACCACAGAAGTGACTGAAGTGGTTTAATAATTATGTTATTTCAAGGGGAAGAAAGGATCTGCCTCAAGTAGAAGGGGAAGAGAAGGATTGATAAATAGAACTTACTTCTATCCTACGTCGTCAGCTCGTGGAACTACTAGTGGGAATGGTCTATTAACTAATTGATCTGCTAGACTCAATAGAGGACTCCAGCTGGAGATCAAAGGAAATTCTCTGCTACAAAGGCAAGCAGCAACCTTGGACCAGATGTTTTTCTTTGAGCTCTGTCATGCTTGATAACTGTAGAGTGTGGCTGGATCTGGCCATGGTTTCGTCTATCCAACGATGGATGTGAAAAGCAAGGGGGGTCTGTGTGTACAGGCACACACATGCATGTACACCCGCATGCTTGAAAAGGAGACAAGAGCAGCTTCAAAGTCAAAGGGTTTGGAGCATAAACTTGGTTTGAAAGCTAAGAAATTATTTTCCTCTCTATTTATTTGCAAAGTGAGTGGTACCAAAGGATGCGCCAAATGCCAACTTTTAAAGAGGTCCCAAAGCTGGGTGCGGTGGCTCCTGCCTGCAATCCCAGCCCTTTGGGAGGCCAAGGTAGGAGGATTGCTTGAGGCCAGGTGTTCAAAACCATCCTGGGCAACATAGTGAGACCCTTTCTCTAAAAAAATAAATAAGTAAAAATTTATAAATGTATCTGAGCCTTAGTTGTTTTACAATGATCACTTATAATAATGTATGCTAGTGCATTATAATACATACTGTTACAATACAATTAAGGATATATTGAGTAATGTATGACATTATAGAGATTCAACTGTTAGTGTTAGCTTACCTGTTTTTTTAATTGTTGTTGTTGTTGACAATAGAGTCTAAAATCTAAACATGATTTCTCTTTTAGTCATTATACTATAATTGTTTGTTTACATGTGTTACCCACTTCTGCCCTTTCCAAAATTCTAACTATGTGTTCTTGTTCTGTTTTTTTCACATCTGGATAAGGTATTATTTATGATGAGGCAAGATTTTTGGTTTAGAAGTTTCTTTGAAATATATGTAGATTTATCAATATTGCCTTTTCATAAACTTTCAGAGACAGTCTTAGGACATTTTGAAAAGTGAGATGTCTAGAACTACGTTGATGCGGTTTGTTTGGTCTGGTCTATGGTCTTTCTTAAAATGCTACATTGCTTTCTCAGTTGATCACAAATATCACCAAAAGGTCATTAGTTCATCTGACTGGTAGATTTATTGGAATTCAGAAATGTTCAGAGTGAACCTTAATTGATCTCAGACAATACAACTCTCCATTAAAAAACAAAAATTCATTAAGTGTTTTGATGTTTATTCTTTCATAAAACCTGAAATTTGCAAGTCATAATTTTTTTAAGCTAAGCTTTTGTTTCTATTAAAATTTGACTTCTAACATTTCCCATTATCTTTGTGTGTGTCTCTGTGTGTGTGTATTTTTTAAAGTATATATTTGATGATGTATTTACCATATATGCATTATCAGATAATTTTCTGAAAATATAATTTGATAGGGTGGAAGAAGGAGAAGGTAAAGATGACTCCCCAAAGACAAATTCTATCTACTATAAACTTTGCAGAGTATCTTCTTGTTCAAGATGGAAGACAATATATGTATCAACTTTCATCCTTTCTCAAGTTCGCATCTAAATGATTGAATTTATTACTTGTCCATCGTCTGTCCATCTATAAATCTATGTGGTGAAACACTGCTGGACATCAGTAAAGGAATCATAGAGTATGAATAAATGCTGGTAGATAGAAAGCAGATGGATTTATATGAAAAACAAACAAAAGTAAAAACAGAGGAAGGGATTCCAGAGATAAGAGAGGACTGGAGAAGCTCCAAGCTTGGACTCACCAAACACAAGGACAGGAATGGGTCAGAGATCCTTCATCAGCATGTTTATTTAAAGTTCTGATTTCAGGACTTTGAGACACTCTCCCTCAACTGGAGCTTCCCCTTTCTCTCTTTCTTGTCTAGTTCACTGTGCATTGCAAACCAAACATAGGCAAATTGTGGCAAGTGTATAAAAACCAACGAATTTCTAAAGAACCCTAACCCGGCCGGGCATGGTGGCTCAAGCCTGTGATCCCAGCACTTTGGGAGGCTGAGGTGAGAGGACTGCCTGAGCCCACAGGTCTGAGGCTAGCCCGGACAACTTGGTGAGACCTTATCTCTGCAAGAAATCAAAAAATAACTGGGCATGGTAGCATGTGCTTGTAGTTCTGGCTACTTGGAAAGCTGAGGCAGAAGGATCGCATGAGCTCAGTGGGTCGATGCTTGGGTGGCCGTGAGCATGCCACTGCACTCCAGCCTGGGCAACGGAGTAAGACTTCAACTCAAAATAAAAAACAAAAAATAGACGCACACACACACACAAAACCTAACCCTTGAGAGTAAAGGGATATAGTGCTAGACCTAAAGAAAAAAAATAGAGGTAACTCTGGGCCTGCATTGCAAATGCTGGCTTAGGCATCTTTGCCCAGGTTTGAACTATGCCAAAATTCTTCATTCCCTAAGCAATCCCAAGGGTCTCAAGATTGCCAGCCCTGTACAATAGGAAATCTTACCTGTCAACACTCTCATTCACTTGCCCAGTGTCTGTGTCTACACAGAACTCCCTCATTTAAGAGAGTCCTGAGAAACACATTACCTGTGCACATTACCTGTACCCTAATCATCTCTGCCCTTGATCGTAGATATAACAGCAGATATTTGATGATGCCAATTTCATAAAAGGGAAGTTAAATATGGACAATAGAAAAAATGATCCTGCAGGAAATAGATGTAACTCAGGAAACTAAAAAGAACTTTAAAAAATCTTCTTTTTAGAATTATCTAAACAATTCAGGATGATATTTTCTTTTTAAAATAAGAACAAATTTTTATAACCCAAGGGAGGGAAAACAAGAGCTCCTGATAATTGAAATATGATTGCCAAAATAAGAAACTCAACAGACAGATTGGAAAATATATTGAACATGACCAAATAAATCTCTTGGAAGAAAAACAAAGGAAATCTTCTAATATGTAGAGCAAAAAGACAAAAAAAAAAAGATGAGAGAAAAGTTAACAAGCATGAAGGATAGCACCAATATCCTTCTAATATCCATCTAATAGGAAAGAAATAGGAAATAGAAAATGAGAATAATACAATCAAATAGGTAGATGAAAATCAAATGGTAGAGGAAAATGGTTTTATGTAAAGAAAGACATAAATCTTTATTTGGAAAAATTCCACCAAATACTAAAGAAGGTAAATTGAAAAACAAAAACAAAAACCTGATGATACTTCAGTAGGATAGAAAGATAGAAAAAAAAATTCATAAAAGTTTCTAGAGAGAAAAAAAGCAAGCTTCTTAGAGATGTGTAATCTTCAAACTGACGTCAGTCACACAGAATGGAGCAGAACAGTTAAGTTCTCATTAGAAAAAAAATAGTGCAACAGTGCCTCAATACAATGACATATAATGACTTTAAATGAAGATGGGAAATTTTTTTTGTAAGAGGCAAGATAGGCAGTACTTTAGGTTCCATGGATCATGAGGTCTCTTTTGCATCTACATGACTCTGCCCTTGCGTATGAAAGTGATCACAGACAATATGTCCATGAGTGTGCATCACTGTATTCCAACAAAACCTTATTTTCCAAAATAGGTAGTAGGCTGTGACCAGCAGCCCACAGTTTGCCGACATTTCTATACCCGGTGAAACCATTAACAAATGATGAGGGCAAAATAAAGACATTATCAGGCAAGCAAAAACTCAAAAAATCAAACAGTCATACACCCAAATGAAAAATTAATACTGAAGAAGATTGAGCAAAACAAAAAAGGCATCAATGAGGAGGACATGGGACAGAAAAAACAGTGACAGCTGAGAGTGACCTGGCAGTCAGATTATTCTTCTCAAAGGGACAGTGCTTTATGACACAGGATTGATTACCTTTGCCCCTCTACAGTCTCAACCATATTATTTAATTCTGCATGGGATAATATTTATAAATCATAATGTGGTATGTACTGCATATGAGATTAAAAATTTTAAATCATTGGACAAACCACCGATGACATTGTCATAATCACTAAATTTTATAAATACATAAACCTTAACAAAATTAAAAAAATTAACAAAGTTGGAAGATTAAGGGGAAGTGGGAGTTAGTGCAGATGCACAAACATTTATCTTTGATAAGGAGAAAGTAAAAGCTAGAAATACAAGTACACATCTGTTATTTAGAATTCTAACGGCCATCATCAGAAGAGAAAAAAGCAACAACCATTGCCACTGATAATTGGAAGTGGAGTAGGCATAGGAAAGATAGGAGAATCAAACTTCTAGCTCTTTCTTTACAGTTTGAGTTTATTATCACATACAAATTACCCTAATTTACAAAAATACTTTAAAAAATTCTGTGGAAAATTCACTTAGGACTCAAAGATTTTATTTTATGGAGTTGATTGAAAGCTTAAAAGTTATTATGCAGCCGGGCTCAGTGGCTCAGCCTGTAATCCCGCGCCTTTGGGAGGCTGAGGTGAGTGGATTGCCTGAGCCTGCGGGTTCGAGACCCGCCTGGGCAGCAAGACCTCATCTCTACAATAAATCAAAAAAAAAAAAAATCAGCCTGGCTTGGTAGCACATGCCTGTAATTCCGGCTACTCGGAAGGCTGAGGCGGAAGGATCGCCGGAGGCCAGCAGGTCGAGGCTGCGGTGGCCAGGAGCGGCCACTGCACTCCAGTCTGGGCGACAGAGTGAGACTCCAACTCAAAAAAAAAAAAAAAAAAAAAGCTATTACGTTTTTTAAAAGATTTAATCTGGCAGGGCTTGATGGCTCAGCCTGTAATCCCAGCACTTTGGGGGGCCAAGATGAGTGGATTGCTTGAGCCTGTGGGTTTGAGACCCACCCGGGCAACTTGATGAGACCTCGTCTCTACAATAAATCAAAAATTAGCCAGGCATGGTAGCATAGGCCTGTAGTTCCAGTTACCTGGAAGGCTGAGGAGGAAAGATCACCAGAGCCCAGCAGGTCGAGGCTGCGGTGGCCGGGAGCCTGCCACTGCACTCCAGTCTGGGTGACAGAGTGAGATTCCAACTCAGGAAAAAAAAAAAAAAACGATTTAATCTGTCACCTTTAGTAATGTCAATTTGTCAAAAGCATTCTTATAATTTTTTACTGGGCAAGTTCATTTAAAAGAAAGTTGAAAGCCAGGTGTGGTGGCACATACCTGTGATGCCAGCTACTCTGGAGGATGAGGCAGGAGGATTGCTTAAGTCCAGGAGTTTGAGGCTGCAGTAAGCTGCACTCCAGTCTGGGGGACAGAGCTAGACCTTGACTCAACAAGAACAACAACAAATTTTTTAAAAGAAAATTAACAAAATTTTATAAATTTTTATCTAAACCACTCCAACCTTTGTTAATTAAAACTTTTATGCTGAGAATATTACCTATAGTCTAGGGGCTGGCAATCTGACTTTGTAAACAGACCTTGACTAGAACACTGTCGCATCCATTCATTTATGTATTTTCTTTGGCTACTTTTGTTTGTGGCCCATGATTAAAAAATGTTTACTACCTGGCCCTTTAAGAAAAAGTTTGCTGACCCCGAATTAGTGGTGTATCAGAAGCACCTGAGGACCTTCTAAACCAGATTACTGGGTCCCAATCTCAAATTTCTTACTGAAATTTTGCTTTTTTTTTTTTTAGTACAGGTCTCTCTCACGGTCTTCCAGACTGGAGTGCAGGGGCGTGAACACTTGTCATCACAGCCTTGACCTTCTGGGCTCAGGCGATCTTTCCACCTCAGCCTACTGAGTAGCTGGGACTACAGGCATGGGCTACGATGACTGGCTAATTAATTCTTTTTTTTGTAGAGAGAAGAAAACTCACTATGTTGCCCAGGCCACTCTTGAACTCCCCTTGAGCACAAGCAACCCCCCTGCCTCAATCTCCCAAGGGCTGGGATTACAGGGATGAGCCACTGTGCTGGCCAAATTCTGCATTTGTTTTTTTTTTTTTTTTTTTTTTTTTGAGTTGGAGTCTCACTCTGTCGCCCAGATTGGAGTGCAGTGGCCACTCCCAGCCACCCCAGCCTCGACCTGCTGGGCTCCGGCGATCCTTCCGCCCGCCTCAGCCTTCAAGTAGCCGGAATTACAGGCATGCGCTACCACACCTGGCTGATTTTTTAATTTATTGTAGAGATGAGGTCTCGCTGCCCAGGCGGGTCTCGAACCCGCGGGCTCAGGCAATCCACTCACCTCAGCCTCCCAAAGGAGCGGGATTACATGCTGAGCCAACGAGCCCGGCTTGTTTTTGTTTTTTTTTGAGTTGGAGTCTCATTCTGTCACCCAGACTGGAGTACAGTGGCCGCTCCCGGCCACTGCAGCCTCGACCTGCTGGGCTCCGGCGATCCTTCCGCCTCAGGCTTCCGAGTAGCTGGAACTACAAGCATGCGTTACCACACCTGGCTAATTTTTTGATTTATTGTAGAGATGAGGTCTCGCCAAGTTGCCCAGGTGGGTCTTGAACCCGCGGGCTCAGGCAATTCACTCACCTCGGCCTCCCAAAGCACAGGATTACAGGCTGAGCCACCGAGCCCAGTCAAATTCTGCATTTCTAACAAGTCCCCAGGTGCTGCCCACACTGCTAGTCTGTGGATCACACTCGGAGTGCAAGGGATCTGAATTTTGGCTTTACTGACTGCAGGAGGTTGGACAAGTTACTTAATTTTTATGCCCTCAGTTTGTTCATCTTTGATCTGAGGGTTATTATAATTCTTGTCTTTTTGAATTATTGCAAGGATTTGATGAGCTAAGGCATGTAATATAATTAGCACAGTACCTAGCACATAGTAAGAAGACACCCATTAAATATTTTCTATGACAAAACCATGTCTTGCTAAGGGCTGATCAGATATGAGAGACTGTGATAGAATGTCAGCTGCTGGGAAAATGGAATTCTAATAATTTCCCTAAGTCCTCTGGATCTTTGCATTAACATTTCCCTAAATATTGGACCAGCAGAAAAAAATAAGTGACTGCCTTTAAGTCATGCTCCTAAGAATGAAATACAAATTGAAAAGGATCACAAAGGGAAGGTTATAGAAGCACTTTGATGTTTATTACTCTCTTGTTCAGAGTAATTTTGAGTTTAAAAAGAAATGTGCAATTTTCCACACATGACATTTGTGTTTGTCCTTCGCTTTCCAAGTCTTATGCCTATCATCAATGTCATTTAACAAATTTTCTTTTCTTTTAATTTTTATGTTAGACTTGTGGGCTACATGTGAGGATTTGCTTCATAAGTAAATTGAGTGCAGGTAAGGTTTGGGCTTCTCTAGTGAGCCCTTTCTCTCCCTGGAGGTGGACATGGTACCCAGTGGGTGGTTTTGTGCCCCTTATCCCTCCTCCTTCCCACCCTCTGCTAGTAATGCCCAGTGTCAGTTGTTCCTGCCTCTGTGCTTGTGTGCCTAGTGTTAGGCCCTGCTTATGCATGAGAGCATGTGGTATTCAGTTTTTTACATTTAATACATTTTCACTGTGTACTACTGTTCTTTGGAACAGAGGATATATGGTGGGTAACAAGAATGAGATGGGGTGAGCAGTGACACATGTATGAAAGAAGTGAAAAAGAAATGTTTTTGTTCTCAAGAAATTTATAATATAACTTAAATAAGACAGATCTTCGTAAATAGTGACATGAAACGCCAGGCAGGATTTAGCTAGGATTATTCACAGTCTAGAAGAGTCAGGGATCATTCAAGGATCAGGTGGGATTGCTCGGGGGTAAATGGGAAGTCACCGCCCTCCTCTCCTCCTTTCCCCACACGGTAGGAAAAAATGCTTTAAAAATATATGAAGATGTTGAGCATCCTGTGTTTGCAAGCATTTGTAGTCTCAGCTATTTGGGAGGCTGAAGTGGGAGAATTGTTTGAACCCAGGAGTTCAAAACCAGCCTGGACAAGATCCTGTATATTAATATAGACCTATATTATATATTATATATATTTTGTTAACACAGTGGTTTAAATTTAACTAGAGGATGAGGAAGTTCACTGTTGAAAATGATGCAAGTGAATAGCTCTTTGAAGAAAATACTCCATTTTGCAAGCATGCATACTGTGACACTTTTTATTTTGCAGGTGGCACTGAAAATATTAAAGTAATCCAAAGTTCAGTCATTGTGACTGACAGGGGTTTGGTTCAAAAAATGAATCCCACTGACTCTGAAAACTCAGTCACCAGATTCAATGCACTCTCTATGCAGGATGGAAAACCTTCTGACCTTAGAGTTACCAGAGGGGATGAGCTGGAACAGCTGAGGTGTGTACCTCATCTTTTCCTCTCAAGGCAGAAGGGCTAAAACAGACCACATTTGCAGCCAGGGAATGAGAGGTGCAGGGAAACTTGGCTTCAGGTCCTGGATCTTGAAGAGAACAGTTATTCATCACTTAGGCTGCAGCTAGAGAGGACTTTCCTGAGGGTCGATGGGGAACGAGTAAGACCACTCTGATGCGTGCGTCTACTTCCTTGTAACTGAAGGCACAAGGATGAAAATTGCTCCTAGCACCATGGGGTGGGGGTGGGAGGTTCTGCCCATCTGAAAGCTGGAATTGGGGGCTGAGTCTAAGTATGTCCATCCACAGAAACATTAGGGGTTGTCTTTTTGCTGTAGGACAAGAACCTGCCACACCCAATCTCTTCCTGAAACAGAATCCCAATGAAGTCAGATGATAATACTGAAGTGACTAATGATTGTGACCTCATTAAAAGAGAAAGGAGACTACCTCCTGCTGATTAGAGGGAGAGTGCCACGGATTAGTCATGGGGAAGACAGGCATGGTTGGGTCTGTCACTCATTTATCTCCTTCTGGTTTTTAAATTGCTAGAAGAGGAGATTTATAGAGAATGTCTGTGATTTCTCCTTGTCCCTGGGAGATAATCTGGCCATCAGCACCCCTGCACAGCACCCCACTCCTGGTTAATTACCTTAGCAGCCAGACAGGATTACTAGAGCCCTTGTTTCTTGGTGGTATCTTTCTTTATAAAAGAATATAGTGTACAGTTTGGCTCATTTTGTCCTCCCACTGTTGTGTAAATTAACTGATTTTAGATGTTTTTGTAGGTGGAAAACTGGGGTGGTTTAGAAAAAATGAAACAAAATATGAAATCATTTCAATGTCTACTCCTGAGTTGTGTGCGACTTTCAGAGCAGTGACTGCAGGTGGGTCCCACCAGCTTCTGACTGGGCCTGGATGCCCATCCCCCGGTCCAGGGATTGGCTGTTTCTCTGTCTGTCCAGCCACAACCATTGCCTGTCCTTTGAAACCTTTGTTGCACCTAGTAATTCACACTGACACCTCCACCAATAGGGTAGATAAGCAAGGATATTCATGTGTTTATCAAAGATCATCACCTACTCTAGAACCTCATTTAAATCAAGCTTTTCAGAGACAGACCGAGGACTTTAGTATAGGCTGACCAATGCGCATACTAGAGAAAACTAATGTATGTCTTTTTCCTAAACTTGATATGGCTCAGGAATTATATGAGCAAATTGGTGACTCTTGAACAACGAGGGGATTAGGGGCACCCACCACGCAGTGAAAATTCACAAATAATTTAGACTCATCAGTAATGTAACTACTAAGAACCTACTGTTGACCAGAAGCCTCATAGTCAATTAACACATATTTTGTACGTTGCTGTATGTTAGATACTAAATTATTACAATAAAGTAAGCTAGAAAAAAGAAACTTATTAAGAAAATCATGCCGGGCTCGGTGGCTCAGCCTGTAATCCCGCACCTTGGGAGGCCGAGGTGAGTGAATTGCCTGAGCACGCGGGTTCGAGACCCGCCTGGGCAACTTGGCGAGACCGCATCTCTACAATAAAGCAAAAAAAATTAGCCGGGTGTGGTAGTGCGTGCCTGTAGTTCCAGCTACTTGGAAGGCTGAGGCGGAAGGATCGCCGGAGCCCAGCAGGTCGAGGCTGCAGTGGCCGGATTTGGCCACTGCACTCCAGTCTGGGTGACGGAGTGGGACTCCGACTCAAAAGAAAAGAAAAAGAAAATCATAAAGAAAAAATATATTTACTGTTATGAAGTGGAAGTGGATCCTCATGAAGGTTTTCACTCTCATCATCATCAAGTTGAGTAGCTGGGGAGGAAGAGGAAGAGGAGGGGCTAGTCTTGCTCTCTCAGGGGTGGCAGAGGCAGAGGAAAATCCATACATAAGTGGACCCTCGAAATTCAAACCAGTGCTGTTCAAGTGTCAAATACACACACACACACACGGGGGGGACCCAAAACCCCAAATTTATTTATTAAAAATTGTCTTTATTCTTACATGTTTAAACTTCAGTCACCTTCAAAGTATTCTCTATTTGATGCAATGCACCTACCAAGATGCTTTTTTCATTGCTCAAAACAGTTTTTGAATTTATCAATTTTGAAGCGTTTTAGTGATTCTGCTGTTTTTTTGTTTCACCTCTTCACATTGGCAAAACAGATGACTTCTTTTCATCTGGGGAAATAAAAAGTCACTGGAGGAGATTTGGGGTGAATAGGTAGGGTGGGGCATGGGAGTCATACTCTTTTTGGCCAAAAATTGCTGAACACTCAGCGAGGTGTGAACAAGTGCATTGTCATGGTTGAAGACCCAGTAACCTGTTTTTCACAACTCAGGACATTTCTTCTGCAAATCATGACACAACCTTCTCAAAACTTCCAGATAAAAACTTTGGTTGACCATTTGATCCAGAGGTAAAAATTCTGAACGTACTAAGGTTGCTTGCCTCCAAAAGATAATTCCAGTTTTGTTGGGTTCCCCCCTCATGCACACATACCACACACACACAACACACACACACACACAAAACCGTTAAATATGTGACCTTTCATAAGTTACTAGCCTTTCTAAACTTTGGTTTTCTAACCATTGTGCAGTGATAAATAGATTTTTTTACTTCAAAATCACCTTCATAGGTGTCATACTGTCTTTGTATATCCCAGAAATATTTATTTTAAAAATTCAAACCAGTGCTGTTCAAGTGTCAAATACACACACACACACACACACACACACACACACACACACACACGGGGGGGGACCCAAAACCCCAAATTTATTTATTAAAAATTGTCTTTATTCTTACATGAATAAATTGAAATTTATATTTATTTTGCAGTTCATTCCAATGTTTAAATTAAGAGTAAATTTTTGAAAAAAAAATCATTTTTCATTTGAATTTGCCGGAATTTTTCTTTTTGTAAAAGATACTCTTTGTGGATATCTATTGAAAGAAGGAGCCCAGCTAGTGCAGAAGTTGAGTTTAGGTGCCCTCTTGGGCAGGGGGCTGGGGGCTGACTGGGGATTTTGATGGACTCTTAGAGACTTCTACCCAGATGAGAGGGGCTGCCTCAAGGAGGACACTTTCCACAAGAAGGTGAAGGTCACTGACCGCAGGCACTTTTCTACTCCTGATTCCCACTGCTCGATGAGTCCCTTGTTCAAGGAAGGGACTTTATGTAGAGTGAGAGTGACAGGCTAAAGCTTTGATCTGAGACACATCCACCCAATAAGCCCCAAACATGTACATGTTTGAAGCAAAACAAGACAAAGAAACAAAAACAAAACAAGAAAAAGAGACAAAAGGAGATTGAGGCAAAAACAAGACAAATGAAAATTAGCCACAGTTCTCCTGAGCCTTCACGTGAGTGGGGTCAGGCAGGTCACAGATGAAGGAAAGCAATAGACGATGCTAATATGTCATTTAAGGAAGGTTGACTATATTAACATTTGATCCAGCAGTTTCACTGTTTCCTCCAAATGTTCTCCCACATGTGTGTGCACATTTTATGTTCAGGGACTTTCCTTGAAGCATTATTTGTCGTGGCAAAACACAGAAGATAACCTACATGTTTATAAATGGTGGTTTATTTATGCAAATGTGCACCATGTGGACAGTAGACTGGATCTCTATGTATCATCATGGAATAGTGTATTTTTTCCTATTAGTGCAATAAGAAAGGATCAAACATTGAGTGGCTTAAAACTAAGTATAGTTTTATACTCTTACAGTTCTGGAGGTCAGAAGTCTAAAATCAGTTTCACTGATTCACTTACATCACCACGTTGGCGGGCAGAGTGATTCCTCTTGGGGGTAAGTTCGAGAAAGGGATCTGGTCTTCTTTTCCTTTTCTCCTTCTAGAGGCTGCCTCTTCATAGCTTCTCTCTCTGTCTCTAAGCCAGTGGCACAGCATACACAAATCTTTGACTCTCTAACTTCGGCTCCCACCATTAGATCTCATTCTCAGCCTCCACTTTATAAGGACCCATGTGATCACATCAGGCTACCTAGATAATCCAGGATAATTACCCCTCCTTATGGTCCTTCACTCAATCACATCTGCAAAGTCCCTTTAGCCATGTAAGATTTGCGGGTTTTAGGAATTAGATTACAGATATCTTTTGGGGGCCATTATTCAGTCTTTCACACTCGAATATAATTTTAGGCAAACATAGCAAGGTATGTTATGGTGTGACTAGAATGATACCGTTTGCTTAAAAAATGGGATACATATTTAATCTGTGTTATTATTATATACATAGGCTATCCCTGGAAAGAGACCCAGGAACCTGTTAACAGTGATTCTGGGGCTGAATTGAGGTCATGGGAAGGGTATTTATTATTTGCTGCTTTTTACTTTTAAAATAGAGTAGGCATCTACTATAGAAAAGTCAAGCCACAGTGCTATACTCTTCCTTTCCAAACCCTTCACAAGCACTTTGTCTGGCAGATTCTTGCCTGTGTTGTTAAAAAGAGAGAAAGTAAAGGAAAGGTAGAGAAACTAGGCTGAATGGTCGTCTCTTTTCAGCACCAGGACAGTTGACACTGACTTGTTCTTCAACATCCCAGCTCCCATAGGAGATTCTTCTTATCTCCAGCTCCTTAGCCCTGCTTCTCAGAAACAGTACTTGGGAACTCACCAGAAGGCCAGGGCCACTGTCTCCTCAGCTCTGAGACAGCCCATCGTTCTGAAATTCTTTGAAGAGACACAGGCAAGAAATTTTCCCCTAGTGTTCCCTTTTAAGATCCATTTCTCATAAAATAATAGAATTTCAGGGCTTAAAAATCATCAGGTTCAAGTTTGTCTTAAAGATAAGGAAACTGACATCTACAAGACTGATGTAAATGAAATGAACTCACCTTTAGCAACAAATGAAGTATAATAAATACTTACGATTTAATAATTATTGATCTTTATAATGTTATTTATTATCGTGTATTAACAGTATGCCAGGTCTCGTGCTAGGCTAAGAAGAGGATGAGCCTTCCCAACTACTACTGGGAGCTTCCAGTTGAGTTGGCATTCTAAGCTGCTATGAAGAGGAGTGGACCAAGTGCCCTGGCTCCAGAGGCTGAATTTTGGAGGAAATCCACAGCAGTTTCGCACAGTGTGAGTCGTAAGTCTGGGAGCTGAGGCTTGACAGATGAGTGAGTGTGTGTGAGAAAGGAGCTGGGCCTTCTAGGATAAGGAACAGAACAGCAGGAGAAATGAGGATGCTTGGCATATTTCAGGGGCCATGCATGGTTCTGTAGCTGTAGAGGATGGAGGGCCAGCAGGAGGGAGGGGACAGGAAACTGAGAGGCATGTGGGCAAGATTCTTGTGTTTAGATTTTTTAATTCTCTGCTTGAGTCATAGGAGCTGGTAAAGTTTCTAAAGAGGACAAGATAGCAAACATTTCAGGCTTTGCAGGCGATATTCATCTCTGTCACAGATTCCCCTTTTATTATTTTTTGCAATCGTTTAGACATGTAAAAAAAAGAAAACTTTTGTTTTTGTTTTTGTTTTTTTAATCAATATTTTTTATTATGATTTTGTGGGGTACAGTTAAGGGTTAGGTGTACAATTACGTTTCATTCAGGCACCCTGTTGATAAGAGGTGTTTCCCCATCCCCAGACAGATATTTGCGACTGTTAATCCAATCCCCCTCCCCCCATAGTTTCCCAGTACCGTCAGTCATTTTCTTACAGTATTACTTTGGATGTTCAAGGTCCATTATATGAGTGAGAATATGTGATACTTGGATCTTTGTTTCTGTGAGAGGTCACTCAGTATTATAGACTCTAATTCCATCCAGGTTGCTGTGAAATTCATGATTTTGTTCTTTTTTATGGCTGCATAGTATTCCATTGTGTATATGTACCACATTTTTTTAATCCAGTCCTCTTTTGATGGGCAGCATGGTTGTTTCCAGGTTCTTGCTATTGTGAACAACGCTGCGATAAACATACGTGTGCAGGTATCTTTTTTATAGAGTGATTTGAGGTCTTCAGGGTATATTCCCAGTAGGGGGATTGCGGGGTCATACGGAAGGTCGATTTTTAGAGCTTTTAGGAATCGCCACACTGCTTTCCACAGAGGTTGCACTAGTTTACACTTCCACCAACAGTGTAGAAGTGTTCCCTTTTCACCACACCTTCTCCATCAGCTGTTATTTTTAACTTTTTTTTTGAGTCAGGGTTTCACCCTGTTGCCCAGACTGAAGTGCAGTGGCATGATCACGGCTATGGCAGCCTAAACCTCCCAGGCTTAGGCGACCCTTCTGCCTCAGCCTCCTGAGTAGCTGGGACTAGAGGCATGCCTAGCTAATTTTTTTTTTCTTTTTTTCAGAGATGAGTTCTTGCTGTGTTGCCTAGGCTGGTCTTAAACTCCTGAATTCAAGCAATCCTTCTTCCTTGGCCTCCCAAAGTGCTGGGATTACAAACTTAAGCCACTACGTCTGGCCTAAAAACCCTTCTTAGCTTGCAGGCCAGGTTTGGCACACTGGTTATAGTTTGCTGACCACCATGGGAGAAGGGAAACCATTGGAGATTTTTAAGGAGAAGATGGCATGATCAAATTTGAGTGGCAGAGAGACTGGTGTAGGGAGTCAGGTGGAAAGGGAATATGTAGATAAAGACTTCTAAGGAAGCTGTCAAGATGGTCCAGAGAGAAAGAAGCAGTGAGGGCCAGGACCCAGCAAGTGGTAGTGACATAACTTCATGATAGCTGGCTGCCAATGGCTGCAGGGATGAAGGGGAACACCTTTGCACATATAATGAATGGTGCTACCTCTCTCTCCTCCTTCCGAACATCAACCCCATGGGACATCCTTATTGTCCATTTGAGATGGGGGTGATGAGTAGAGGAAGGGTAGGAATCGTGAGCTGAGGCCCCCTCTGTCCAGGTGTGGCTTCACCTGGTGGGCGGTCCCTAATCTCAGAACAGGATGCCCCTCTCCCTGGGCCCACGCTGACCAACTTCTCAGCAGCCAGAACAAGTTCCCTGGGTGAGGCCCAGGTGCTACCTTCTCCTTTGCACAGAGATATGCTGGCTCCCGTTTCCTTGGGGATCAGGGAGCCATGTTTTTCCTCTCAGATAAACAATTCCACAGAACATCTGACTGCATCTGCCAGCTCCTGTCTGGGCTTTTACTCCAACTTTATTCTAATTGCCCCAAGTGCCAGGCAGCTGAGGTTTATACTTTTCACCCGTTTCTTTTGTGTACCACCAAGAAGGGTTTCCTGTTTCAGGTGTAAAAGACAGACAAGCGAAAAGGGACTCTGGGCAGGGGCTAAGTCATTTCTTATCCTCAGCCCTGGGCTGATTGCATCGTCCTTTCTTGTGGGAACAGGGCTGCCTCCAGCAGACAATGTGTGTACATCCCCGGGAATGGTTTTTGTCACTTAGATTTCTTATGCTCTCTGTTGACCTGGCTCCCTTTCCTCCCGGGGCCATCTCCCTTCCCTTATCTGTGTCCTGATTCTCTGTAAGTGCTTCTTTCATCTCTTGGGTTATCTTTCTCCCCCCAGGACATGAATACTTTTTTTCCAAGCATTTCTTGCAGTTCCCAGGGTAGAATTCATGCCCTCTTTACTTTGGTTTCCTTCTCAAATACTTTATTGCAATTTCTTGAGTTACGTCTTTAATAGTAAGTTGCTCATTATAAATTAGTACAAACCTATCTAAATACTCCAGATATATGACAACAAGCTCAGGTTGCTACTTTTCTCTCTTTTGCAGTTTCACTTGATAAAAATGTACTAAGTTTGGGGAGATAAGTGGTTTCCTTCAGCTGTGCTCAGTGGGGGTGAAGGTCCCACAGTATTGTATCCAGCTTTTGTTTATTTAACTTTGCTTTGGGGTGTGATCACCCTATTTAAACGATAGTCAGCAAACTTCTTCACAGATAATATTTTCTCCTTTTTCCAGAGCTTTTTAGTCAGTGTTGTCTGGGCTTTCCTTGGTTTTCTTTATTGTTTGTGTGCCTTGTTATCATCGGTTGATTTTTTTCAGAATCTGTCCAAACTTAAGAATCAGATGTTTATGCTTGGACCTTAAACTCCTTACTTGAGATTATGTAACATCAGTAATAGACTTCTTGGGTTATCCAGGTAAGTTCCACATTAGACTATTTTTTTTGTGTGTGTGTGTGTGTTGGAGTCTCACTCTGTCGCCCAGACTGGAGTGCAGTGGTCGCTCCCGGCCACCGCAGCCTCGACCTGTTGGGCTCTGGCGATCCTTCCGCCTCAGCCTTCCAAGTAGCCAGAATTATAGGCATGCGCTACCATGCCCGGCTGATTTTTTGATTTATTGTAGAGATGAGGTCTCGCTGCCCAGACAGGTCTCGAACCTGCGGGCTCAGGCAATCCATTCACCTCAGCCTCCCAAAGGCGTGGGATTACAAGCTGAGCCACCGAGACCAGCTCACATTAGACCATTTTGTTCTATTGTCTTCATGGGTGGTGGCACTGATGATAATGATGATTTGGTCATAGCAGTGTTTAGCAGACATTTGTTTATCCCATGTTTGCCATGTACAAGACATCGTGCTAAGCTCTTTATTTGATTACTTCATTTAGTTCTCACAGGAGCCTCTGAGTTACAAATTTTTACCTTGTCTTTTTACAAATAAGGACACAGAGTTTAGTGCATTGACCCAGGGCTGGACGATGGCACCAGGATTTGACTGTACTTATTAGGCCATTTGTCACCAATCTGTGTGTCGTGTATATATAGGATCTTGTATTTAGGCATCATTAAAGGATTTGTCGAGGCATGTGAGTGTTAGTTATGATGCTTGGATTTGTTTTGTCTTGTAGGCTCACCCCCCCAGCTCCCAGTTGAGGATGTTCACTATTTTGGGGATTAAGCTTCCCTTAAGGAAGGGAGGCAATATAATCCCCCAACAGAGCCCACATGTAGACAGCAGTCAGAGTCACTTCCGTATTAGGAAGCACAGTGCCCAAGGCCCACCAGGCTTTTTAGGTTCCTGAAGCAGTATTTTAATTTCTTCCAAAATTAGAAGAAAATCTCAAAAGAAGACATACAAGCAGCCAACAGACATATGGAAAAATGCTCGGTCTTACTAATCGTCAGAGGAATACAAATCAAAACTACAATGAGATACCATCTAACTCAGGTAAGAATGGCTATCATTAATAAGTTTAAAAACAACAGATGCTGGTGCAGATGCAGTGAAAAGGGAACACTTCTACTGTTGGTGGGAGTGCAAGCTAGTTCAACCTCTATGAAAATTGTGATGGTGATTCCTAAAAGAACAAAAATTGACCTTCCATACAATCCAGCAATCCCCCCTCCTGGGAATATACCTAGAGGAACATAATCGCTCTGCCAAAAAGACATCTGCACATGCATGTTTATTTCTGCACTATTCACACTTAGAACAAACCCTGCTGCCCATAAAAAAGTGGACTGGATAAAGAAAATGTGGTACACATACACAATGGAGTATTACACAGCCGTAAAGAAGAACAAAATCATGGACTTCTCAGCAAATTGGGTGGAGTAGGAGACCATCATACTACATGATCTATCACAGAAACAAAGGACTGAATACCACATGTCACTCATAAGTGGGCCCTGGACAATAATCACATGAACACAAGGGAGAGATCAGCAGTCACTGGGCACTGCCAGGGGAGGGAAGAGAAAAGGAGGGTGGGGAGCACATGACAACACAAAGGGTACCAGGTCTACTACCAGGGGAAGGAAGGCCAATTGGAAGCCTAAACTTCCTTGCATGCAGCCTACCTGTGTAGTTAATCCTCACTTGTACCTCACATCTCTATAATAAAATTTTAAAAATTAGAAGAAAAAAATGAGTTTTCCAACCAAAAAAATATTTTAATATGCAATACTAATATATTTGTCTTTATACCAATGCAATTGTTAGCTATAATTTCTTTTTATGGAGGCTGAAATGCCCATGGCCTGTGAAAGTCACAAATGGCCTTACCAGCCATGACCTTGACCTTGTGAAGAGCCCAGAACAGAGCTCTGGGCCTCCTTGATATCACATCTGCTCTCAGTCTTTTCCTTACTCAGAGTGTGGCAGAGAGGTTCTGGAGTCAACCCTCTGATTGAGACTCTTACATTGGGCAAGTGACTTGTCTCCTCTGAGCCTAAGTTTCCTCACTAATAAGAAGGAATTTCAGTCAATGTGAGGATCCAGTGACACAATATAGGTGTAATTGTTCAAACAAAACACGGGCTCAGGAGGTGTTCCTCTACTCCCTCTGTGTCAGCCTCTGTTTCTCCCATCTGTCCTTCCTACTTGCAGAGGTGGCCACAAGCAGTATCTGAAATTCAGAACACATGGAAGAGTAATGTGCAAAAGGTGGGGAGGGGGAAGATAGCCAAACATGACATTATTAAAGGCACCCAAATAAAAGTCTACTTTATTTTCAGACAACATTGCACTCACATCATAAATGCTTCACTCATAATCTTTTGGAGGTTGTGTGGGGTCGCAGTGTAGGATTAAGTAGATGGAATCTAGAATCAGACAGCCTGTCTTTGCGTCACTTATCAACTGTGGGACCTGGGGAAGCGAGTGAACCTCTCTGGGCTTCATTTTTCTCATCTGTGTAGTGGAAATTCTCATTGCAGCTGCCCTCATGGAGTTGTTTTGAGGATTAGATGAGTTAAAGCAACACAAGCTTCTAGAATAGAGGCCAGCATGTGGTGACAGATCAATTAACATTAGCTATATTGTTGCTATTACCACTACTGACCAGGAAAATGGGCTGTTTTCAGGGATGAGACTCTCCCGCCCCCCCCCCGGCACTTTACCATGGAGACTTTGCTCTTTCTGTCTGGTTGTTCACCTGTCACACTGAGACACCAACTTTCGCCTGCCCTGCCACTGCCACCCTCTAGGATGGGAATGTAGGAAGCAGCTCTGGGAGTGCCAACAGACGTGAAAAAATGCTCAACATCATTAATCATCAGAGAAGTATAAATTAAAGCTATAGCAAGGCACCATCTCATACCAGTCAGAATGGCTATTAATAAAAAGTCAAAAACAACAGATGTTGGTGAGGATGTGGAGAAAAGGAAACATTCCTACATTGTTGGTGGGAATATAAATTAGTTCAACTTCTGCGGAAATCAACACTAAACACAGAACTATCAGTTGACCCAGCATCTCACTACTGGCTATACACGCAAAGGAAAATCATTCATTCTGCCAAAAAGATACTTGCCCCTTGTATGTTTATTGCTGCAGTATTCACAATAGCAGCAGAGGTGAGTGGATTGCCTGAGCCCGTGTGTTCGAGACTTGCCTGGGCAACTTGGTGAGACCTCATCTCTACAATAAATCAAAAAATTAGCCAGGCGTGGTAGTGCACGCCTGTAGTTCTGGCTACTTAGAAGGCTGAGGTGGAAAGATCACTGGAGCCCAGCAGGTCGAGGCTGCTGTGGCCGGGAGCGTGCCACTGCACTCCAGTCTGGGTGACAGAGTGAGACTCCAACTCAAAAAAAAAAAAAAAGGAAATACACACACACACACACACACACACACACACACACACACACCATGCAATACTGTGCAGTCATAGAAAAGAATAAAATCATGTCTTTTGTAGCAACATGGATGGAGCTGGAGGTCATTATTTTAAGTGAGTTAATACTGAGACAAAAAACCAAATATGGCACTTCCTCAGTTATAAGTGAGAGCTAAACAATGGGTACACATGGACATAAAAATGGAAACAATAAATATTGGGAATCTCAAAAGGGGGGGAGGGAGCCAGAAGGACAAGGGTTGAAAAACTACCTATTGGGTATCTTGTTCACTATTTGGGTGTCAGGTTCAATAGAAGCCCCAAACCTACCACTACACAATATACCCGTGTAACCAACCAATGTGTATCCCCTGAATCTAAACAAACAAGCACAATAGCTTTGGGAGCTCCAGTTTAGAAGACCAGAGAGAAGGTATTCCTGAGCTTTTGTAGCTTCACGGATCTTTGAAGTGCTGCAGGGGTTTTTCTGAGGTTTATATTTAAAATTCAGTGTTTCTCAGAACAATATAATTTTTTAGCAGGAGGAGAATTTTAGAGATGATGAAAAATCTAATGTCCATTTCATAGATGTGGAAATAGAAATCTCAGAAGTATTAAATTACTTGTTCAAAGTCCTTCATGGAATGATCCCCAGAGCAGAACTTGAAACCTGTCTCCTAACCCCCTACCTCATGCTCTTACATGGAGGCATTGGTATAATGATGTCTGGATTGTCTCCTTTTCTTTTGTTCACTGGATAATTTGTCTGTCTAAATGTTTTCCCAAGCACTCCCTGTGTATTTGTTGTGGCTCCAGCCTACAGATAGCCTGTTCTCTTCGAGATGTCGCTTAGTTTATTAGCCATATTCAGTGGCATCTCTGATTTTACAGGTATATTGAAGCACTAGAACAATTGTCTTTCCTAAATAGAATTTTTTAATGAAAAAGATACGTTTTTTTAAAAAATTTTTTTTTGTTTTAGTTTTGTTACAAACTGTGGACCCATTAAATGCACTTCCAGGGGAGTTTCTTTCTCCATTTACTGAGATCTATGTAATCGCCTTCCTTCTCCCCTTACCTCCCTCCCTGCCTCTCTCCCTCTCCCATTCTCCCTTTCTCCCCTCCCCTCGCTTTCTCTCTCCCTCCTTCCTGACAAGATCTTGCTATATTGCCCAGTCTGGAGCACAGTGTCTCTTCACAAGCATGATCTCACTAATGATATGGGAGTTTTGACCTGCTCCATTTCTGACCTAGCTTGTTCAGCCCTCCTTAGGCAGGCTGGTAAGTCCCTGGTCTGGAGGTCACCCGATTGATGCCGACAGCAGACACCCAGTAAGTAAGCACAGTGCACTACAGCCCAGAACTTCTGGATTTGAGTGATCCTCCTGCCTTACCCTTGGAAGTAGTTGGGTCCAAGGGCAAGTGCCACCATGCCTTGCAGCTCTTTCTTTTAATAATAAAATGTGCTGGGTGCAAGATAGCACTTGAGCTGTTGTGGTCTTTATTGCATATCCTCTGTCTTTATCGCATGTTGCACTGTCCCACGTGCATCGTGGAAGCAGTTCAGGCTCAAACTGCCAACCGGTCACTTTGTGGCCCTGAAGCTGTCCCCAGTCATCTACCATTTGCAGGGGCTGCTCCAGATCATAGAATTTTGTCAGCCTTAGGCTGGTTTAATTTTCCGTTCTGAATTTAGGGAAACAAATAGAAATTTGGGTGATGTCACAGAAAGGGGATTATGTTTTCCCAAGAGTTAAAGATGATACATAGGGCTGACTGATTCCTTGAAATCATGTGGATTTGGCCTTTCCTGGTCTGGCTGCTGTATCCTATGCTCCTTACTGGGGAGCCAATAGGGGACTTGGGGTTGCTGGGACTGGCTCCAGGGATGTGGAGGTGAATGAGAAACCAGCTGAGAGCCTAATGAATGCATTTCAGGGGATTTCCAGGAATACATATTCAAGATGCCACTTTTCGTTGAAAAATGAATAAATATAACATGTGGGAATGAATGAAGCCCTTAGCAGAGCGTTTCCCCATTGGCAGAGAGTGTGTGGTGCGTGTGCTTCGAGCCCTTGGGACGTGCACAAACAAGGAGGGCTTTGTGAAGGCGAACAGCTCCGGGAAGGCTGTGCATCTCACAAACCGCCGCATCGTCCCGCTGAAGTCAACACGTAGCGTCTCATTTCCGTTTTTGTTTTTTTTTTAACTCGACATAACCCTTTGACTTGATTTTCAACCTCAGTTTCACGGCCAAAGTATACATCCTAGAGGAATAGTTACCTGTTCTTTTCTTAAAACAAGTACAACAACAGTGCAGTGGCTGAATCTGGTGTTTGTAAAGTCACATTTCCAAATCTGCCTTGTGAATTTCTTCCTTAGTTAAGTGGTCGTAAAAAGGAGGAAGATAAAAACAAGGGAAAAGAAACGGGAGTAATTTAAGTCAAGAATAACTTCCTCTTTATTAGGTTTAACTTGAAACCAGGTATCATATTTATATAAATAGTGTGGAAAATATTTAACCTATTCATAGAGGTTAAGTGACTAACTGATAAGTTTTGTAGGGAAAATATGTTTAAATGCTCCCATTAAACTCAACCATGCCAGGCAATTTTTCAAATTTCCAAATACATACCATTAGGAACTGAAAAAAAAAAATCTGAGGGAGCAGAAAGAATTTCTGGTGAACAAATATAGTTGTTCATTGTAGAAATTGTTGCTACTTTATATATCAGATGGTGCAGGGTGAGTCAAAAAGTCAAAATAATAGGACTTAGAGGAAAGTCTTAATGATATAACTTAGTTTTTAGTAAAGGCTAAGATAAATCCCTTCAACAGCCAGCTGAGGAAATCAAAAGGGCAGGATATTTAAATGATGCTCTCTCCCTATAACTAATACATGAAAGGATTAGAATAGAAGCTTGAGAGGTCTGGAGACTCACACAGAACTTCTGGAAAACTGAGAGAAAATGGTTTATTTGAATACAGATCAGGTAAGGACACATTTGTAGAATTCCTCTTTGAATAGACTTTATCCTTCAAAGCAGGACACTGAGAGTGAAAGTGGACATTGCTGTCATGAGAAATCTAGAACATGTGACTAACCTATGTTGGAACCTGTTTTTACTTTTTAAATTAATTATTGTCATTATCTTTTGAGTCTCACTCTGTCACCCAGGCTGGGGTGCAGTGGTGTGATCATGATTCACCACAGACTCAACCTCCTGGGCTCAGGTGATCCTTCTGCCTCAGCCTCCCAAGTAGCTGGGACTATAGGCACATACTACCATGCCCAGCTAATTTTTTGAATTTTTGTGGAGACAAGGTCTTGCCAAGTTGCCCAGGCTGGTCTTGAGCTTCTGGGCTCAAGCAGTCCGCTCACCTCAGTCTCTCAAAGTGTTGGGATAACAGGTGTGAACCACCGCACCTGGCGAACCTGTCTATAGAGCCAACAATTTAAATGTTCAGATAATTATATAAATCATTACCTTTGTTTTTGTTTCTTTTGGGGTCTGGGAGGTCCTATGTATATTTTTAAGGACTTGTGCCATTTCTGTTGCATTAAATAAAAAAATGCTCACAAAATAATCAGACAATAATAAAATGTATAATTCAAAAGCAAAAATCTAGCCGGGCTCGGTGGCTCAACCTGTATTCCTGCGCTTTGGTAGGCTGAGGTGAGTGAATTGCCTGACCCCGCAGGTTTGAGACCTGCCTGGGCAACTTGGTGAGACCTCATCTCCACAATAAATAAAAAATCAGCCGGGTGTGGTAGTGTGTGCCTGTAATTCCGGCTACTTGGAAGGCTGAGGCGGAAGGATCACCGGAGCCCAGCAGGTCGAGGCTGCGGTGACCGGGAGTGGCTACTGCACTCGAGTCTGGGTGACAGAGTGAGACTCCAAATCAAAAAAAAAGCAAAAATCTCATACAGATTTACCAAAAAGTGAAAATCATGGCTGGGCTCGGTGGCTCAACCTGAAATCCCATGCTTTGGGAGGTCGAGGTGAATGGATTGCCTGAGCCCGCAGGTTCAAGACCCACCTGGGCAACTTGGAGAGACCTCATCTCTACAATAAATCAAAAACTAGTTGGGTGTAATAGCATGCAACTGTAGTTCTGGCTACTTGGAAGGTTGAGTGGAAGGATCACCAGAGCCCAGCAGGTAGAGGCTGCGGTGACTGGGAGTGGCCACTGCACTCCAGTCTGGGCTACAGAGTGAGACTCCAACTCAAAAAAAAAAAAAAAATCACCTACAATCCATCACCCAGAGTCAATTGCTATCTACCAATTTAAAATTTTCTATTCTTATTAGATATATATAGTTTTATGTCCGTAGGATCCTACTATATGTTTAATAGCCTGTTTAGGTCACTTTAATATTGTTGATTTGTAGCCGGGCATGGTGGTTCAGCCTGTAATCCTGTGCTTTGGGAGGCTGAGGTGAGTGTATTGCCTGAGCCCGCAGGTTCGAGACCCACTCAGGCAACTTGGCGAGTCCTCATCTCTACAATAAATCAAAAATTAGCCAGGCGTGGTAGCGCACGTCTGAAGTTCCAGCTACTTGGAAGGCTGAAGTGGAAGGATCGCCAGAACCCAGCAGGTCGAGGCTGTGGTGGCCGGGAGCGGCCACTGCACTCCATTCTGGGCAACAGAGTGAGTCTCCAACTCAAAAAAAAAAAAAAAGTTGATTTGTTAACATTACTAATGTTGTGAATATCTTTTCATTCAATATATGTTATCCCTTTTAGTGGTTGCGTAGTATTCCATTATTTCAAAAGTACTATAATTTATTTAACAATTCCCAAATTATGAACATCTGTTTCCAATGAAACACTTTTAAAAAGTACTCATTTGGTTATTTCTGTACAATTTATTCCTAGAAGTGATTCAGAGTGCATTCAGAGTGCTAGATTCAGGGTGCATGAACTTGAATATGCATATGTTATATATATTACAAATTTATAGGTGTATATATACATGTATGTGTAATGTATAAACATATATATTAATTTTTTTTCTTTCTTTTTTGAATTGGAGTCTCACTCTGTCGCCCAGACTGGAGTGCAGTGGCCGCTCCTGGCCACCGCAGCCTCACCTGCTAGGCTCCGGCGATCCTTCCGCCTCAACCTTCCGAGTAGCCGGAATTACAGGCATGCGCTACCACGCCCGGCTGATTTTTTGATTTATTGTAGAGATGAGGTCTTGCTGCCCAGGCGGGTCTCGAACCCGCGGGCTCAGGCAATCCACTCACCTCAGCCTCCCAAAGGTGCGGGACTACAGGCTGAGCCACAGAGCCCAGCTATACTAATATTTAAATGTAAATGATTATATATATTTAAAATGTCAATCTGATGGGGTTAAGTGATGTCCAGATAGCTGGTAACACATTATTTTTGCTTCTGTCTGTGAGAGTGTTTCACAAGAGATTATCATTTGAATCAATAGACATAGTTATGGATATCCACCTTCACCAATGTAAGTGGACATTATACAATCCATTGAAAACCTGGAAATAACAAAAAGGCAGAGGAAGGGCAAATTCGCTTTCTCCCCTGGAGCTGGGATCCATCTTCTCCTGCCCTTGGATGTCAAAACTCTAGATTCTCAGGCCTTTGGACTCCATGACTTGTACCAGCAGCCTCTGCCTCCGCTCCCCACCTTGTTCTCAGGCCTTCTGCCTGGAACTGTTATATCACAGGCTTTCCTGGTTTTTGGACCTTCAGATGTGAGGACCAGATTGCGCCAGTAGTTTGCATCAAACATCTTTTGTGCCAAACATTTTTTTAAAAAATATTTCTTGGCTGTTGGCATTTTTTTTTTTTTGAGTTGGAGTCTCACTCTGTCGCCCAGAGTGTCGCCCAGCCTCGACCTGCTGGGCTCCAGCGATCCTTCCGCCTCAGCCTTCCAAGTAGGCGGAATTACAGGCACGCGCTACCACACCTGGCTGATTTTTTGATTTATTGTAGAGATGAGGTCTCGCTGCTATTTTTTTTTTTTTAATTTGGAGTCTCGCTCTGTCGCACAGACTGGAGTACTGTGGCACGCTCCCAGCCACCGCAGCCTCGACCTGCTGGGCTCCGGCGATCTTTCTGCCTCAGCCTTCCAAGTAGCCAGAACTACAGGTGCGCACTACGATGCCCAGCTATTTTAATTTTTATTTTATTGTAGAGACGAGGTCTCGCCAAGTTGGCTGGGTGGGTCTTGAACCCGCGGGCTCAGGAAATCCACTCACCTCGGCCTTCCAAAGTGCTGGGATTGCAGGCTGAGTCAACTGTTGGCGTTTCTTATGTGAGTTGCTTGTAATGGTCCTATCTGATCCTAATGGTCTCAAAAAGAAAAACAATATCACACCCTTCAAGCAGTTCTCATTCCTGTATTTTCTTTTTTTTGAGTTAGAGTCTCACTCTGTCACCCAGACTGGAGTACAGTGGCATGCTCCCAGTCACCGTACCCTCGACCTGCTGGGTTCCAGTGATCCTTCCCACTCAGCCTTCCAAGTAGCTGGAACTACAGCCGCGCGCTACCACACCCGGCTAATTTTTTGATTTATTGTAGAGATGAGGTCTCACCAAGTTGCCCAGGCAGGTCTCGAACCCGCGGGCTCAGGCAATCTGCTCACCTCAGTATTCCAAGGCGTGGGATTACAGGCTGAGCCACCGAGCCCAGCTTCTGCATTCTCGTTATTACATCCTTATCTGTGTGGTTGCCCAGGATAAAGACCTCACATTCTCACTTCTCTCAACTTCTATGTCTCCTCCGACATCCAGTTTGCTTCATTTCATTTCCGAAGTGCTTCTCTACTAGGTTCTCTTTTTCCAAGTCCTCAACCACTGCTCTAGTTCAAGACCTTATCTTGTTTTATTTTGGGGGCTCCTGGAGATATAGATCTGAGGCCAGAGTTTTCATTTTCCCAAGTCCCATAAAAGTCCTTGTTATTTCCCTTTCTAGACTACTATTCATCTTTGAAGCGCTAGTGCCTGATGAATAATTAAGTATACATAACAGGTCCCTGATAAACAAAAGGTGAAATTGTTTTTCTCATCTCCTGTCTCTCCCTTCACCAGTGAATCTTCCATGTTATTATCATAAGCATCTCTCTAAAATACCGGTATGATTATGTTACTCTCTTCTTAAGGATTGATGCTGGTGCCTCAGTGCCTGCAGCAGGGTTTCTCAGTCTCAGCACTATTGACATTTGGCCCAGGTAATTCTTGGATGAAGGAGGGGGTTCTATGCCTTGTAGGATTTTTAGCAGCATCCTTGGCTTCTCCCTGTGGTTGTCAGTAGCGCTCTCCTCTGGTTATGACAACCAAGTATGTCTCCAGACATTGACAAATATTCCTTAGGAAACAAAAATGCCTCTGGGTGAGAACCACTGGTCTGTCAGTAAAAATTAAAACTGAGTTATCCTGTCATTTATGATCTGGCCTTAGGCTACCTTTCCAGTCACATTTGTTGCTTCTCCTGTACCTCCTTTAAAAAAATTAAATTTAAATTTAAATTAAGGGGTACATGTGCAGGTTTGTTACATGGGTATATATTGCATGATGGTGAGGACTGGACTTCTATTGAACCTGTCACCCAAATAGTGAGCATGGTACCTAACAGATAGTTTTTCAACCTATACCCCACTCCCTACCCTCACCCTTAGCAGTCCTCAGTGTCTGTTCTCATCTTTACGTTTGTGTGTACCCAGTGTTTGGCTCCCACTTGTGCATGGGAGCATGTGGCATTTGGCTTTGTTTCTGTGCTAATTCATTTAGGATAATGGCCTTCAGCTGCATCCATGTTGCTGCAAAGGACACAATTTCTTTCTTTTTTATGGTTGTGTAGTAGTCCATGGTGTATATTTACCACACTTTCTCATCTAATCCACCACTGATGGATACCTAGGTTGGTTCCATGACTTTGATCTTGTGAATAGAGCTGAGATAAACATATAAGTGCAGGTGCCTTTTTATTAGAGTAACCCATATTCCTTTGGATAGATAGCCTGTACCTCCTTGAACGTGTCATGTACCTTAGCGTTTTGTATCCTTTCATCCAGGTTATCCTTTCTGGCCCATCTCAAATGGCACACCTAGAATTATAAATTCTGATCTTCTCATTATTATTTATATTTTGTGTACTTTGCTTCTATTCCTGTAATATGATAGGCTCAATTAATAACATAAAAATCATTTTTTCCTTTCTAATTTCTAGAATAGTTTCTGGTAGGTGGTGGGTATATGATAGTTGAAAAAAATAAATGGATAATATTTAATTATACATTATTTCATGAGAATGCCTGAAGGACTCACTGGGTTTGTTTGTTTGTTTGATTACTGGTCTAGACATCTGCAGTAATACAGAGGGGTGCCAAGATTTCTTGTCATTTCTTGCACGGTACTGGCATCATTTGGGACAAAGGAGAAATGGAATGCAGTTCTCTTTCTTTCACAGTCCTCCTCTTCCAACCTCCCCAAGCCCCAGGCATTCACCATCCTCACTCCTTGGGCTACCCACAGATTTGCTTCCTACTGGCTATACCCTCCAGCCCCCATCCCAGTCCCTGTGAGCTCAGTGACTTAATCCTCCCACAGGAGATTTGCATGTAGAAAGAAAGGGTGATTGCTAATCCTGAGGAATTCTGGACTGATTACCCACATTGGGAAAGAACTAGGGATCCTGATTACAAAGAGAGTTACCGTGTTGTAATTTTTTTTGTTGCTGTTTTTAATCTACATTTGTGATTTAGCATTTTCCTAGAAAACAAAAGTAATAAATAGATAGGGAAAAAAAAAAAAAATCTGTCATGAGGCTGGGTCCAGTGGCTCAAGTCAGTAATCCCAGCAAGTGGGGAAGCCAAGACAGGAGGATGGTTTGAGCCCAGGAGTTTGAGACCAGCCTGGGCAACATAGAGAGACCTTGTATCTACAAAAAGCAAAAAATGTAGCCAGGTGCGGTGGTGTGCACATGTAGTCCCAGCTACTCAAGAGGCTGAAATGGAAGGATCGCCATGTGGTGAGCCATGATCATGTCACTGCACTCCTACCTGGGTGACAGAGTGAAACCCGACTAAAAGAAAAATTGTCATATAGATATTCTATTAAAACGTTTTTAAGTGAAAATTTTGGCCTGGGTGTGGTGGCTCACATCTGTAAACCCAGCATTTTGGAAGGCTGAGGCGGGAGGATCATTTGAAGTCGGGGTTCGAACCAGCCTAGGCAACATAGCAAGACTACCTCTACAAATAAAAGAAAAAAGAAAAAAATTCGGGCTTGGTGGTGCATGTGTGTAGTCTCAGCTACTCAGGAGGCTGAGATAGAATTGCTTGGGCTCAGGAGTTCAATGCTGCAGTGAGCTATGATTGTAACGCTACACTCTGGGCAACAGAGTGAGACCCTGTCTCTAAAAATAAAAGAAAGAAAAAAAAAAACACACAAAAAAATTCTTTGGTACCCTGGCTATATAGTTGCCAAGATAAATAGGGTAAGGCCAGGATGTGACTTTGGTGCCTGGTGTTCTTATTAACTAAATGGGGTAAGAATGGAAGTACTTTTGCAGAGGATTTGAGCACCCATTTAAGGCTGTAATCAGGCCAGAATTTCCTTTTTGAGGTCAGGCAGAATCTGGTCCAAAAACATGAACATAACAGGAATGTTTCTGGTCATTTTTCTCGAATCCACCGGAGGGTTCCCACTGAATTTTCTGACAAACTTAACCTATAGACTGCATCTACAAGACAAGGGAGCATTTATGTAAGATTTTTTTTCCCTCTTAGTTACTTTGACAATTCCAACCCTCACTTTCTCCTTGGGTCGACATCTGAGAAGCAAGACCGCAACTGCATACCATGTTATAGATCAGCCTGATTAAAACCAGTTCCCCCATAGGTCACATCATGTATGAGCCATACAATTTCTGTCAGAGACTAGCTACTAGTAGAGAAGGTTTTGATGCTATTGCTAGTAAGAAATTAGTAACTAGATCCTTGGTCTGTTTTTACGCCAGCTTTATAATTATACTGTTTCGGTGGTAAACCAGATCTTTGAGCCAAGGGTAATTTAGAAATTCTAGATCTGAATTCTCTCCTCCTCTTCCTTTAATGTTCTTCTTTGCTGCTTCACCATCTTCTTCCTCCAAACATATAATTTCTCCTCCCTCCCCTCCTGACTCTGTCTGGCTCCTTGTTTCTATGACCCTCTGTCACAAAAGGACAACTGTGTCTTGTTCCTCCTCATCTTGAGACATCTTGAGCAACAATCCAGGCTGTGTATGTACAAGTCTAATTCAGGAGCGTGCTGTTGGTATGCGAGGGTGTCACCGGCGTGGGTTCGCCATCTGCCTCTGGGCCTGGACCCTCACATGTGGCCTCACTGTGAGCTTGGGCTGGCTGCATGTACCTCTCTCTGTGTTCAGGAATTTGCCTGTCTTGGTCAAGGACAGAACCTCACAGGAGATCACTTTTTTGAACTCTCAAACTCTTCCTGCCTCTGTAACCTTTTTGTACTCGGTGATCTTTGGATACAGAAAGATTTGTTAAATACGAAAAATGAAAACCAAGGCTTCCCTGGTGAAAGTGATCTGGTCTCACTTGAGTTTCACCTCATGTTCTTTCTCTCTTTCCTATTTTCTTCCTTTACCTGCCCCTGCTGTTTTTTTCTGGTTCAATTTTTCACCCATTTAAGCTATATATTGAGGTGTTTGTTGGTTTATTTAGTTATTTTTTAATAGTCTCTTGACCAGGCGCAGTGGCTCAAGACTGTAATCCCAGCACTTTGGGAAGCCAAGGTAAGGGGATTTCCTGGGCCCACGGGTTTGGGAGCAGCCCAGGCAACTTGGCGAGACCTCAACTCTACAATGAATCAAAAGATTAGCTGAGTGTGACGTGCGCACCTGTAGTTCCAGCTACTTGGAAGGCTGAAGCAGTAGGATTGACTGAGCCTAGTGGGTCGACGCTGGGGTGGCTGTGAGTGTGCCACTGCACCCCAGCCTGGGCGACAGAGTGAGACTCCAACTCAAAAAACAAAACAAAACAAAAATAGCCTCTTAAGTATACTTTGAATCCTAAATTTTCATTTCAGCTGAAAGTCATCCAAACCACATGTATTTCAGCTGAATACTCCTTTAGTCATCCTGACTCTGCCTCAGACCCTTTTTTACCACTGACCAAATTTCTTCAGGATATGACTGGATTGCACTGATTCCTCTGAGATCTTTTAAGGGATCACCAGCACCAAATTCCAGGTCGTTCTTTCAGGCAGTACACTAGCTTTGGTTGTTTCCTCCCGCTAGACTTAGTAGCGTTTCTCCTCCAGAATTGATTGCTTCCTTCTTTCTTCCTTTACGATTCCTCCTTGTACCTTCTCAGTTTCTTTTGCTGGTCTCCCAGGTAGACTTTGCCCAGCCCATCCCTTGGTTTCTCTCATGTTTTCCTCTTTCTCAGGAATACTGATCGTCTACTGAGAAATCGGGCTGGAGGTTTGCTGCCACACGGCCACGGAGGGCCAGCCAAAGTTTCCCTCTGAGACAGCTGTTTTCCATTTCAGGCATCTCAACATTGTGGCTTTGTTGATTGTCTTTTCACCTCTAGATTTGGCCTTGGTCATAGCTAAAACATAACTAACCATTTTCCCTAAGCTCTTCAGGGCCACTGTTCCAGCCCTGTGAGCTGTAAGCCCTCTGTGTGAATGTCCTGCCACGCAGATGCTACTGGAGTCCCCTTAAGCCACACACTCCCGACCCAGGGGAGAAATTAAGGCAATTTCACTAAGGCCCACTGGTGAGGAAAATGGATTGATCGAATTATTGCTAAACGGCTTTTCCAATCTTCTCATTATTCTGTGAGACAAGAGTTCTACAGCTTGTCAGAGCCTGGTCCCTTGTCCAGAGATAAAGCCAAATCCACAGGAATCCTGTGAATGGAGGGGTTTGGAGGCCATACCTTGGAAACAAACCACAAGTCCTAACACAGCAGGATTGCCCCTCGGTGCAAAATACAACCGATTCTTGCCTGTTTAAAGTGAAAACATCCCAGGATGAGGAAGCATGTTCCAAGAGTGGAATGCTTTGTAGTTGCTGGACCATGAGGACAGCAGGGCCTGCTAATAAGGAGAGTGCTACTTATAAGTCCAGCCCTTTCTGCTCCCAGGTTACCTCTCCTCTGGAGCCCAGTGATAAAGATCATTAATAATTTTCCTGTAAGTAACAGAATCAAAGGGAAGCTTTGCTGTCTGCATTGTCTGTCTGCCAGATTAGGTTGTACACTTATTAACTCTTTGAGAGTCAAAATGACCACAGAGCCTTTTGCAGCTGTATATTTATGTATCTATTTAAGTATAGGTATATATGTATGTTTATATACATATGTGCATAACACACATATGTATTTATATATCACACAGATTTGTATATGTAAAGTCTACTTGTATATTTCTGTTTGCATATTTAACTTGGCTCTGTAATTACCTGTGTGAATGTGGATTTCACTTGATGTCTGTCTTTCTCTGTGTTGCTTGATATTTCTGTGGCTCTTCAGTTTACTCATCTGTCAAATGAAGATGTGTCTGGTGGGGGTGCTTTGCCTCCCATGTGACTGCTGTATTCCAGTCCCCTCTTCCAGCACAGTTCCGGGCACATGGTTGGCTCTCAGTGCATACGATGCACCAGTATACAGCATGATTTGTGAGGTTACATCCAGTGCTAACTTTCTGTGGTTCTAATGTTTTTAGACGGGCTGATCGGGAAATGACTGTCAGTGGAAGGAGGGACATAATCAGCACCTCAGTGTACATCTCTGTCCTGAGAAATACAAGTCACTTGGCTTCCTAAATAAGACCTGCTCCGAAGAACTTTAATCTCTTCCTAGGAGACCTTGGTTGGTCTGCTGAGTTAAAGGCAAGAGACAGACAGCCTAGGTCGACTTCAGCAAGCCTTTTGATTCAGTCATGGGCAATGCACTTATCAATCAGCCTCAGTCAAGGTCCTTTTGCCTCACCCAGATGCTTCTTTACCCATTGCAACTCATCTTGTACAGACTGCCAACTTAAACCTATTAAATGGTGCTTTCTTCTTTAGAAACCAGGGGTGGCTCTCAATGGCCTTTCTGATTATTTCCAAGGGCCTCAGCTTAGCATTCAGGCTTTCTTGGGTTTTCTGACAACTTTTCCTACCAACTTTATTTCTAGGAGTCTCCCACAGACCAACTTCTCAAATGAGAAGAGTACTCTAGTTGCTTTTTTCCTCCACTAGTGCCTCCACACCCCCCTATGGTTGTTCTTATCCCAGCACTGTTGCATGATAATAATAATTATTATAGTAATAATAATAAAGTCTATATCAAGACCATCTCTTTTCTAAAGGTTTCCTGGTGATCTTCTCTTCTTCCTTTGATTTTCCAAGTCACCATGTCTGTATGACCCTGTCTTACCCTTGTTCCTACTAGATAGTTCATTGTGCCCAAGGAGTACTTGGAGGGCATCTAAGGAATCCAAGGGGGTGAATTAAAGACTGGAGATCAAGATGGCTGGAAAAGTTCAGAGGAAATAGAAAAATTTCATTTGAAGGAGACCACGCAGAAGGTAATTTCACAAGAATTTAATTGTATGGTTAAGTGTGAAGTCTATATCTTCACTGATGGTGAGTATCGTAAGATAGAAATGGTTTGCCAGGGAGACAGTGAAACTTCCTTTACCGTATAGGATCTTTAGGGCTGGTGAGACCTAAAAATTTGTTTGTGATGGTTTAGGAGAAAAGCTGACCAAAGATAGACATTTGAAAACATACCCCACCCCATGGCCCAATTTAGCCCAAAGGCTTAATGCTGTTAAAATAACTCAGATACTTGACTTGGCAAAAGTGGACATTAAGTTAAATATAAATTATAAACATACTGGAAATACATGACTTGAGAAGGTGAAAATTGCATTATAAAGGTAAATTATAAATCTACTAGTATTAAGAAATAAATTTTATAGTCCCATGAACACTTTCCTGTATTTCTTTTAATCAAGCTAGGAAATGACAATATTAACATTACTTGGTTCTTAGATCTCATATGAATATATGGTTATTTATGGATTTTGTTATAGAAACAGAGAACAGATGTTGAAGTACTTTGACAAAGTTAAGAAATTCCAAGCAAGAGAGATATTTTTGTTATGAGAAATCAGCTTTTTGGGGGGACTCAGATTTTCTCTAATGTAATCATCAGGTAAATGACAGTCAATCTTCAAACCACAGGGCAAGTTTGGCCCAGACAATAGATTAACCATTGCCCTCCCTCTATCTTAAGTCAAGACTTATCAAACTCAATCTGTGATCTCTGGCAGGGGCCCTCTTAACTCATTTACTGGATTCTTGAGTAAAGTTTTTCTTCATCTCACTTACTTTGCTTCCTTTTTATAGGGAGCTCTACTGTGAGATCAAAGACAACCGATAGCAATTTATGAGAAACAAGGAAGTGGGAGAGAGATGCTAAATTGCTTTAAGGGGTGTTCTAAAATCATGAATCTATCAGGAGTAGCTGGCATCTGCTGTGTGCAGAAGGTCTGGGACAAGGTACAGCTTTTTGGTGTGGGGAGAAGGGCCGTGGGCTTATTCTCTGAAACACAGACCTTCATTCCGAGTCTGATTGGTGCTTCCAATGCTGAAGGGGCCTCAGGGTCACACGGGTTCTTTTGAACAATGCAGATGCTTGGACCCCATGATCCATCAGGTCCCCAGTAAGTTCTAAACTTTGGAAACTCAAAGCCTTATGGATATCCAAAGGCTCAACCACATAGAGAACCATCAATCTATGCTCCTGGTATCTCCTTATATTGGTCCTCTCACCTGCAAATATGCTTATGTTTTTCAAAAGTCTCCAAAACAAAAATCTGGTTAATCCCAACTCTTGCATTTGCTGGTGAAAAACAAAGGGAAATTTTTACACAAATGAGAAGGCTTTAAAAGTCAGACTAGAAGTCAGACTACATAAATTATTTTGGAAAAGGTTTTTCCTTCTTGTATGATTTTCAGAGGAACTTTGGGAAACACACACACACACACACACACAGAGTCAGGGAGATGAAGTAAACAGGAAAGAAAAGATTGACTTTTATTGCTTGACAGTTTAAGTAAAAAAAATTTTTAAAAATATTTTGACTCCCTCTTTTTTTCCCTTAGAACTGTATCAAGCTATTTTTAGGAGGGCAGGGAGGCTGGTTTTGGGGGCTGAATGAAAGCATGACATCACCATGCTATTTTGGTAGAGCAAGAAGAGAAACATGCCAGGTTAGGTCGGCTTGGGTTTGGTTCTGTGTATTTAGGAGCTGAATTGCGTCTTTTTCTAATTTGGCTTCTCTCAGGCTGCGGCTCTTCACTGGAGACTGGAAGGATAATATTTATCCAAAGCTAATTTGTAAACTTCATTTTCAGTTGAAAGTCTGGAATCGAAACTGCTATTCTGATCTCAAAGGCGGCAACCTGGAGACTCTGGTTCTCCTACACCCCAGTCTTCAACAGGGATTGGGTCTGCAGGCTTATTCTCGAGGGCCTGTTTTCTCTACTCCATGACTGCTCGCTTCATTTCAGGTCAGCTGTGGGCTATCCATCTGGAAAGCAAACCCTTAACCTGTACTTTTTGTTGCTGCTAAGGATGCTGCACAGCAAGGGAGTAACTTGCTCATTTATTTGGGTTTTATAGTGGACTCTTCTCCCCCACCACATGTGTTATTGTCAGCAACTCCTATTTCCCCAGAGAGGTTCTGAAACGTTCCCTTTGAATGTTACTATGTTCATAACATTTCTCAAATGGAACTCCTCCCTCCTAGTAAAGATCCAGCTTTGTAAACGGGCCACCTTCTCCTTCCCTGAGACAAAAGCGCACCTTGGTTTGCACCCTTCATGCCTAAGATGTCTGTTATGGACGTCTTTTAAACTGACTCATGGATAGTTTCATCGTTGAAAGCTGCGTTTGACTCCCATGTTCCTAACCTATTTATAGGTCTCTGATAGATGGTTCTTTTTTGGCAGGCTTGAGATAAGCCTGGGTCAAGGAAACAGCTTGCATCCGTCTCTTCAAGTCTCACTCGTCCTTGCCATATCGTTTCATGATTTCCTTCCCTGTTATCTTCAAACATTCCCTCAAAGCAGAGCCTGACAAGAGTGGGAGGTTGGCAGGGTCTGGCGAGGGGGTTGTTTTTCTTCGAGTTCTAAAATGGATGTTTTCCTCCCCCCACCACGACCTCCGCTCCACCCCACCCGTCTTCTTTGTAGCCTATACACGGGTCCCTCTCCAAAGCCCATGGAAAAAGTCAAGAGCTCCTGTCCCTCTTTAAAGAGGGTCTTTGAGAGGCTTCTAATCAGCTCACTGTCAGCCTGTTTCCTCTGATCAGCTTAAACGGGTCCACTTGAAGTTCACAATTGCCAAACCGCGTGTTCAGACTGAGGGCCTGGGAGCATTTGAGACGCATTTAAAACTTCCACCAAGATGACCCGGCAGGCTGCCATCTCAGGGAGTGCCTATTCCACAACACTTTCTTTTTGATTAAATTGGCGTTTCCCACTAAGGGGGACGAGGAATTCCCATTTCACTTGCTGATTTCTTTTCTCTTTTTGCTTCCCTCCTCCCCCCATTGCTGAGGCTCCCTATAAGACCGTGGTAAACAACTTGGGGCAAACAACCTTTTAACCTCTTACGGATGGTTTTCTGTCTAACTTTATACAGGGAAATAAAAGAGCAGGAGACGTTATCTCTGGTTGGTGCAGGCGTGCAGGGGCAGGAAGTTTCTGTGCGACGATGGTCTTTTCCAAACTGAGGTTTCCTGCTCTGGTTTCAGCAAAGAGCGGCTTTGTTAACCATTAGCCACTGACAAGAGTGTGTCCATTTCAGCAAAATTAATAAGAGATAGCATTTTTCTTCCTTCTAAATGGCCCATGTCAGTAATTAACATCGCCTTTCATTACTCAACTTGAAAGCGCCTTCCAGGGCTCCCTCTGACCTTGCCCTGGCTTTGTTAAACTGTGGCCTCCAACCTGTGAGAGACCTAAACACAGAAAAAGTGCCCGGCCTGAGGTGCTTGGAAGGAACCATTCGACAAATATTTGCTGAGTGCCTACTGTGTGTGGCTACCAATTTGAATCAGACATAAACCTGACCAGGGGGGAAAAAAAACACCTGAGAGAAAAGATAAAAGGAATTTGTTTAAAATAGCCCTTCCCTTACCGAAAATGATAGTTACCCCAAGACAAGAGCAGGTTCATTTTGTGGGGGAGAGATGACTGAGGAGGGGTAATCCGCTCCGCGGAAGTTTTATGAAAAAGAGGATTTTTGAGAGGACAGTTGAAATGTTGGACTTCAGAGCAAAAAAAGAATTGTAAAAGTTCAAGTGAGTGTTCTTACTCTTTAGAGAAAGAAGGAATGTGCACTTTAATTGAGAATATTTCCAAGTTCAAGGTTCAAGAGAAAATTTGCCCCGTATGTGGGTTGTTTGCATGTATAGCTAGTCAATGAGGTGTCGGCTGTTGGAATTTTAATAGTGGCATTAAAGTGTAGTGTAGCCAACACTCCCCAAAAATGCATGAAATATTTCCCTGTTATTTATTTATTTTTCCCATCAGGTTTATGCTACAGGAAGATTCTTGGTCGTAGAGGTAGAAACGTTGTGTTAAAATGAGTTAAGTTAGACACCACATCCTTTGGGTCTTGTTTAAAATAGCCATCAGGAAAAGTCCAAATGCCCAGGAGAGAAGCATGGGTAGAAACATGGTGGTGCAGTGTCCGATGAGACCTAACTGCAAACATGATAGTGACGAAGGTTTTTAATGGCTTGTGAAAAAACAAAAATGACATGTTCTCATTTTTGTGAAGAATATGAATATCTATTGTCAAGTACAGACTAGAAGACTAAACACTAAAATGTGTTATTGGTGGGTTCAGGGAAAAAAGTGATTTGAATGTTTCTTCCCTGTAACTTTCAGAATTTCTCAAAATGTTTACAATGTACATGTATTACTTTTGTAGGTATTAAAGAATAATGATGCTGGGGCAGCGGGTGGACAGGGGAGACTTCTTTATTAAGCTGAACACTAAATACAGATGACTTTGGAAAAAACCGCTAGAAGGAAGTTCTCCCTTTCCATGCAATGTTGGATGCCATCAGCTTTGAAAAAAGGAAAACAAACACTACCCTGCAATCTGAACCAAACACAGGATTCCAGTTAAGTAACAATGACTGTCATTCAATAAACTCGATGGGAGATTTCCCTTTTAGTTACTTTGTCTGAAACTTTTTCAGTCCATTCTTTTTTTGTTTGTTTGTTTTTGTTTTTTTTTTTTTTGAGTTGGAGTCTCACTCTGTCGCCCAGACTGGAGTGCAGTGGCCGCTCCCGGCCACCGCAGCCTCCACCTGCCGGGCTCCGGCGATCCTTCCGCCTCAGCCTTCCGAGTAGCCGGAATTACAGGCATGCGCTACCACGCCCGGCTGATTTTTTTATTTATTGTAGAGATGAGATCTCGCTGCCCAGGCGGGTCTCGAACCTTCAGGCTCAGGCAATCCACTCACCTCAGCCTCCCAAAGGCGCGGGATTACAGTCTGAGCCACCGAACCCGGCGACAGTTGCATTCTTATACACCAACAACAAGCAGGTGGAGAACCAAATAAAAAGTACAATCCCATTCACAACAGCCACAAAAAAAATGAAAGACCTTGATCTCTTCCTAGCCAGAGAAATGAAGACCGTTACAGTGAGAACTCCAAAACACTCCTCAAAGAAATCCAAGAAGACACAAACAAATGGAAAAATATTCCATGCTCATGGATAAGAAGAATCAACATTGTTAAAATGTCCATCCTAACAAAGGCAATCTACAGATTCAACTCAATACCCATTGAATTACTAACATCATTCTTCTCAGACCCGGAAATGACAATACAGAAATTCATATGGAAACACAAACAACCACGAATAGCCAAAGCAATCCTCAGCAAAACAATAACAACAACAACAAACAAAGCAGGAGGTATCACACTTTCAGACTTAAAACTTTACTATAAGGCTGCAATTATCAAAACAGCTTGGTATTGGTACAAGAACAGGCATGCAGAACAATGGAACAGAATAGAGATTCTAGAAGCAAAACCTCAATTTCTCAACCAACTCATCTTTGACATAGCCTACAATAACACCTCTGGAGAGAGGAGAACCTATTTAGTAAATTGTGCTTGGAAAACTGGCTGCTCACATGCAGAAGATTGAAACAGGACCCCTACCTATCACTATACACAAAAAATCAACTCTAAGTGGATCAAAAACCTAAGCATAAAACCTTAAACCACAAGAATCAGAAAATTCAGGAGACACCCTTATGGAAATTGGGACTGGCAACCAATTCCTGATCAAAACCCCAAGTGCCCATACCATAAGAGATAAGATATACAAATGGGACCTCATCAGACTGACAAGCTTCTGCAAAACAAAGGAAACCATCAAGAGAGCAGGGAGACAGCCCACAGAATGGGAAAAAATATTAGTCAACTGTATATCTGACAAAGGCCTAACATCTAGAATCTACAAGGAACTCAAACATGCTGAAAGGAAAAAAAAAACAGCCCCATTAAAGAGTGGACAAAAGACATGAATAGACACTTCTCAAAAGAAGATATATGAGCAGCCAACAGACACATGAAAAAGTGCTCAGCCTCATTCATCATCAGAGAAATGCAAATTAAAACCACACTGAGATACCACTTAACCCCAGTAAGAATGGCCATCATTAATAAAACAAACAACAACAGATGCTGGGGAGGATGTGGAGAAAACAGAACACTTCTAAACTGCTGGTGGGAATGCAAACTAGTGCAACCTCTTTGGAAAACAGTGTGGCTATTTCTCAAAGAACTAGACATTGACCTTCCATATGACCCAGAAATTCCCCTCTTGGGAATATACCCGGAGGAACTCAAATCATTCTACAAAATAGATACCTGCGTACGCATGTTTATTGCAGCACTATTCACAATAAGCAAAAACATGGAACCAACCATGCTGCCCATCTAAACTGGACTGAATTTTTTTAAAATGTGATATATATACACAATGGGATATTATGCAGTCATAAAAAAGGACTATAAATGGACTTTACAGTAACTTGGATGAATTTAGAGTCTATCATACTCAGTGATCTATCACAGAAACAAAGAACAGAGTACCATATGTTCTCACTCATAAACGGACCTTGAACAATTGTCATAATACTATAAGAAAGGGATTGGCAGTTGAGGGAAACTGCCAGGGAAGGGGGGGGTCACACCTCATCAACAAGGGTAACTGCATAATGAACATTTGTACATCTAACCCTGAAGTGAACCTCACATCTTAAAAAAAAAATCTTTTCATCAATGCAAGACCAAAAAATATTGCAGGATGATTGCCTTAGTTTATTTTATGTTGCTATAACAGAATACCACAGAATGGGTAATTATGGGAAACATAAATTTACTTTTTTCATGCTTCTGGAGACTAGGAAGTCCAAGAGCACAGAGCGTGCATCTGGTGAGGGCTTTGGTACTGCATATCCCATGGCAGAAGGCAGAAGGACAAGAGGGGAGGGAAAGAAGGAGGGAAAGAAGCCTAAACTCATCCTTTAATCAGGAACCCACTCCTTAGATAGCTAAGTCACTCATGAGATAATAGCATTAATGCATTCATATGGGCAGAGTCAGCATGACCTAATCACCCCTTAAAGGTCCCACCTCTTAACACTGTTGTATTGGGGGTTAAGTTTCCAATACATAAACTTTAGTAGACACATTCAAATCGTAGTTAGGATATTTTATAAAATTTGATAAACTGATCTGCAAGTTTATATAAAATAGAAAAACGACAGAGATTAATCAAAAAGATTATTGAAACGTGCTAGTGATAGGAGATATAACCTACTTTATAACAAAGCATACTTTAACATGATAGCAATGTTGTGAACACAGAATAGACCATGGGTCTGTAAATAGATCCATTATATATATGTAGGAATTTAGTGTATAACAAAGGTAATACTTCCAATTATGAAGAAGTGATGACCTATTCAATAAATAGTGTCGCCGGGCTCGGTGGCTCAGCCTGTAATCCCGCGCCTTTGGGAGGCTGAGGTGAGTGGATTGCCCTAGCCCACGGGTTCGAGACCCGCCTGGGCAGCGAGACCTCATCTCTACAATAAAAATCAAAAAATCAGCCGGGCGTGGTAGCGCATGCCTGTAATTCCGGCTACTCAGAAGGCTGAGGCGAAAGGATCGCCGGAGCCCAGCAGGTCGAGGCTGCGGTGGCCGGGAGCGGCCAGTGCACTCCAGTGTGGGCGGCAGAGTGAGACTCCAACTCAAAAAAAAAAAAAAAAAAATAGTGTCAAGACTTAAAAGAAGAAAAAATTTCAATCTATAAAAGTGACCATAGATATTATATTTTATCTATAGATATTTTTATCTATAGATAAAAATATTCTTGGTCTTAGTAGTAAACAGTGTACAAAGATCAAAGCAATTATGATAAGTCATTTCTCACCCATGAGGTTGACAATTAAAAAAAAAAATTCTGTCACATCCAATGATGGAGGAGTACAAACTGAGATAGCCTTTTGGAGGTCAATTTGGCAGTGAATATCAAAAGTAAAAATGTCTATTTTATTTGAACTATCACGTCCACTTCTATGTTCCTGTCCCAGAGAATTCTTTGCACAGGCAAAAAATGTATTCGGGTACAAAGAGCCATTGATAAAAGTTTTCAATGCGGCATTGTTTATAATAGCAAAACATTAGAAACAATTTAAATGTCCATCACAAGTGAAGCAAACTGTTATGTATCCAGTACTACATGGCACTATGCAGCCATACAGGATAATAAAGTAGACCTATAGTACTAACATGGAAAGATTTCTGAGAGCTATTTTTATGTGGCAGTGCGTCACAGAACAATGCAAATAGTTTAGCGCTTTGAATATACCTCTCATGTGTGTCTTTGGTTTGTGTGCTAGTGTATGTATGGATACACATGTACAACTGCACAGAAAAGAATTCTGGCAACTGCATACCAAACTGTAATGGTGGTTTCTGTGAAGTGGTCTTGCGATTAGGGGTTTGGAGGGATGAGATAAAAGTGGCTCTTTTTGGTATTCAGTATACATCTGTATTGTATGAACATTTAAAATAATATATTCATTCTTAGCTAAGTAATTGAACTTTGTTTTTAAAAACCCACATATCAAAATTCCTTTTTTTTGCAAAGAAGGCATTTTACTCACATTTAAATAATTTACTCACGTTTATATAATATATGAGGTCTTAAGAACTCATAATTGTCAAGGTAAATGGAGCCTTTTTTAGTCTTCTTTTCTCCCTTCCCACCCCAGGCCCTTCTCTCTTCCTCATTAGGGTAAGGAGAGCTTCTGGGAGAAGTGTCAACAATCTCCAAAGTGGTGAAAGAATCAGGGGAGTAAGGATAGTCTTCATCCTCCGCTAGTAACTACTGTTTTGCTATTGAACGTACGTCCTCATACCCAAGCTGATAGTTTAAAACTTTACGTTGTTTCCTGTCCTCTAATCTCTTCAGAGTGATGTAATTGTATAAAGAGGTCAACAAGAAAAAGGATTTGGGTAACTCACTCTGGGACAGTTAGTTCCTGCATGATGGAAAACTGACTGGTTGGATTTCATTCTTCATAGATAATGATCACGTTTCCTAAAAAATAAAAAAGAAAAGAAAAGAAAAGAAAAAGAAAAAAGAAAGGCAAAATGTTATATTTGGTGGCGTGGTGCATAAATCAATATCTGACAACCCCCCTCCCCAAAATGTGTAATGCTCACAAAATGAGACACTTTTGTAGGTCTCTTGGGTAGCTTTGTTTGAATGACCCTCCTTTTTTCTCTGACCTGTACTCTTCACGCTCTATATCAAACCCATAGGCTTTATTCCCTCCCTTCACCCTTAGGAAATTCATCTGTGCTTCCCTCATCCATGCAAACCCTGCTTCTGGGCCCTGAGTTGAAGAAAGGGCTTAGTGTCTGCAAAATGGCCCTTGAGCAAGAGGGGGTCTGAAGTAGCTCCTGTCTCTCCTGCCAGTGTTTCTCTTACAGTTTACACAAGAAGTCATTAAAAAACAAAGAATTAACTGATCCAATAAAGTCACATTTGATTTATCTCTCTGTGAAAATGCTTACCCTATATGCTTTCAAATGAATTTTTAAATGAATGCTTTTGCTAGTCAGTGTGTATGTGTGTGTGTGTGTTGTACGTAAGAGGAAAACTTCCTTTAAACATGTCGAAATGCCTGCTATAGTTTTAGGGGGGTTGTGTGCAGACACACAATGACACCAATTGCATGTTGAAGAGAACACCATTTTCGTGACATTCAGATAAAGACCTATGCAGCAGAGATCTCTTACTATTTTGCCTGACTGAGATTATTCCTCCCTTTTAGGACTTAGTAATTTGTGTGTTGTGTGATCCCTGTGGTTAGTCTTTTTAGGGCCTGCAGTCACCACCACTCCCACCACAGGTTGACACGAAACATTTTCCAGAGATTGATACGGATGTGGAGAGGGAGTGGTCTCTCCAAGGGAGATGGAAAATCCAGAGCTGTTGAGGGTTCTCTTTCTTACCACATGGGTAGAGTCTGGTGAGAACAGCATCAGCACAGAAGAAAGGAGAACCAAAAACTGATGGATGGATGCACAGATTAGATCAAGGGACAGATAACTGATAATGCCATCTGGACCTGGAGCATGCCACACCCCAAGAGCCACTTCTCTGCCTTCCTCACATTTTTTTTAATACTTAGGTTAGTTTGAGACAGATTTCTGTCGCTATCTACTAAAAGAACTCTGGTGAATGCAGATTACTTTGTATATTTACTGTTCATTCTATTGATTGGAGAGGGTATTTCATTCTATTTCAAAGCTGATTCACATACAGTAGACATATGGCTAATATCAAAGAAAGGCAGCAACATGGAACAGGATGAACCTCTAACCAAGGGGTACCATCATATATATCTTTTGTCCCCATGCTAGCAGACAGACTAGTTCCAAGGAAGAGACTAAGAAAAGGACTTTATTGACAACAGCAAGGTGTGAAAGGTTGCCTACAGACACTGAGTTCCACTAAATCATCCTCAAACCATCTGCTCCCCACCTCCATCCAAGCCACCAGCAGTTCTTTCACCTAGAAAAACAGAAAAAGGAGAAGAATGAGGAGACCCCCCCAAAAAAAAGGGTAGGGAGGAGGGTGGGGGAAGGGGGATATTCCAGAAGTCAATTTTAAGAAGGTGGGCTGGACCTGTGGGGTCTGGAAATAAATACTGGACAGTCAGGAACTGAGGTACCTCTCCAAGGTCATGTAAGTTTTCATCTCACTTAGAGGTATCTTCCTTCTTCAGTGACTGTGGCTTTGGGGTCCGTTTTGAATAAGCCACCACTCTTTGCTTTAAGTGCTGCAAAACTAGCAAATGCCAAAGTGATGGGGTGTCTTCCACAGCTTCTCCAAGCTACAGCCACAATGCACCCTGTGAGGAAATGGGGCAATCTTCCCCATGTGAGTGATGACAACTCTGTCCATCTAGTAGCCCAGGCCCCTGGAGTCAAACCAACGCCTGTCTTACTCTCATGCTTTGCATTCAATCCAAAAAGCGCAGTTTGTCCTCCCTCCATAATACACCCAGAGCTCCATCACAGTCTACGGCCACCAATGCAAGTATCTTTGTCCCAAACACCAGCATCTCTCATTGTATCGTTGCAACAGTATCTTAGCCAATCTCCCAGCTTCTACTGAGTTAGGGAGCCCTTCCCCCAAGTCTTATAAAATAAAAGCCTTCCCAGAATAATGAAAGAGTTCTTCTAGCACCATAATATAAAAACTTTCTTAGATGATACATATTAGAAAGAAATGTGGCCCCAATCTGGAATGTGCAAGTATAATTCTGCTGTAAACTTGAGCTATGAAATACCCAATTAACCAGTATGTTACTAATAAGCAAGCCTTATCAGGGGACAAGGAGCTAAAAATGTATAAAATGCAATGCCCCTCTGCATTCACGGCTCAGCCTTTGGATGTGAATCCACTGAGCCAGTGCCCCCACAGAGTAGACGCTATTTTCTGGCAAAGTAGCCTCAGTGTCCCGCCTCTCTCTGTAGAGATTCCTGCTACACTACCATGGCTTCCCCCTTTTCAGAGGGGCTGCGATAATATCAGGTCTTGTCACTCTGCTCAAACCTGCCAGTGACTTTCAGGGCCTTGTTTTCTCCTCTCCCCTCACGCCCATCCTATTCCCTCTTCTCCAGTCCCCTGGTCTCCACTATTTCTCCATGACATCAGGCATCTCTGCCTCAGCACCTCTGCACCTGTGCTCCCCCTTCCTGGATCATTCACCCCACATTTCCATGTGGCTAGCTCCTCCTTTTCTTCGGGTCTTTAGTCAGAGGTCACCTTTGTGAGCTACCCTTTTTTGGGATCTCCTCATCCTTCTCATTTTTCTGTTTCTCTAGGTGAAGGAGCTGCTGGTGGCTTGGATGGAGGTGGGGAGCAGATGGTTTGGGGATGATTTAGTGGAACTCAGTGTCTATAGGCAGCCTTTCACATTTTGCTGTTGTAATGTGGGGTGTCCCTGGGGACCCAGTCAGTGTGCTCCTATAGGCCACTGGAGGACGGTGCAGAGAGAAGGAAGCCACCCGTGGTTGGCAGAACTTGGCAGTGATGAGAGAATATGCAACATCAGGTGTTGCAAATGTTTGCTTATCTAGAAGGATGATTGTGATTTCCCCCAGTCAGGGAATGGAGTAACACAAGCACCAATGGCAACATGAATCCTTAATTAGGAATGTCATGCTAGAAGAGACCTGTGGGTTTCTGAGAAGATGTTGACATGGTGAGAAGATGACACTGACGTGATTTAAGTAGATCCTGCAGACAGAGGGATGGAGCTTCCTGGTATTGGTTTTGGTGTCAAGGGATGAAGGACCTTCTAGAAATCAACTGGCAGAATAGAGAAAAAGTAAATGAGCTATTTTGTTGAGAAGTAAATGACAGAGTAATGTGAGGAAAGAGGGGGTGAAAGTGACTTGAAAGAAGGAAATGGATTAGTGATGCTTATTGGACAGTTGAAAAGTAGTTTCTGTTTATTAGCAGAGGTGTCCTGGAGGGGAGTCAAGTGTTTTACCTGCCACCCAGACTTCCAGCCATCCAGCAATTGTCCAAGATTCAGGGACCAAACCAAAGTATTCGAATGAGGGAGATCCACCAGCTAAAAAATTCTGCTGACAGGATGGCTCCTTATTGGATGGAAGTAGACTGACCTCCTGGCCTCTTATGCCAGGAAAATCAAGTGAGAAGGGTGTAGAGCTCAGGTTGGGGTCTGAACAGCACCAAGCCAGCACTGTGTCAGCTCTCCCGAGGACTGGTATACACTGCAGACTTGGAAGCATCGCAGACTTGAAACCCTTGCCTGTGCTGCCGAGATTGCTTTCAGGTTACCTCTGTTTCCCGTGTCCTCTTAAAATCAAGTCCCATCAATAAAGATGGTCTCTGTGTCTCATTCACGTAGCACCAAAGATCCCGATTTGTTCAGATGATTTTCTCTGTGTCCTAAAAGCTTAGTGATAGTTTGTAGACATTGTAAAGTATGGATTTGGAAAAGATTATGAATGAACCACTAGGGAAATAGGAAAACAGGGAGTATATATATATATCTTTTGAGTATAGACAGTTATTGGCATTGCACTAGAAAACACTTCTCCTGTCTGAAAGAAGGAAAATCTGCCAAGTTTATGTGTGATGGGGGGGTGGTCAGGTTGCAAGAGTGGAGTGGGATCCCAGAGGACCTAGGCTTTACTGCTGCTGAGCCTTGTGTCCTCCTGCTTGGCCCCAGGTTCAATTCAATTCTAAATGTACAGAGTCCTTCCTCTACCTGCAGGACCCCGTTGTCAGGCTCCAGAGTATACAAAATGAGTCAGGCCATGCCTCGCAGGTCCTGCAGAGTGGAGAGGCTGGGGTTTCAAGGCAAGTACGCTGCTCTACGTGGGTAGAAATGGAGTGTTGTTGGGTGCCTGTGACGACTGTTAGACCTGGGCCCCTCCACATGAAGCTGCAAGCTCAACTTTTCTCTGCTGCATGTGAGGGTCATCTTCATGTTTTCCGACACTGTTGAGGCAGGTGGTGCAACGTACTTTTGGGTCTGAGGCTGGGACTCTGAGATGCAATGAATGCTTCTTTACATGCTGGTGACAAAGCTGGTGAGGAATGTACAGGCTGAGTAGAGGGGAAGGAGAAGATGCCAGTGGTGCCGATGTTACTCTCAGCTGGCGCTGGTCTAAATCAATGAAAGAAACAGCGGCAGCAATGGAATCCTCCCTCTGCTTCAGAAAGGAAAATGTTTTACAGCCTCCCTTGGTCCTCTCCTCCTCTGGCCTCCCCATCACTTCCCTATCTGCTCTTTCCAGAACTGAAAGAAGTTGACAAACAAACCTCAATGGTGGAGGGTTTCTTTCCCTTTTCCTCCGCTTGCCAGTCAGGAGCACATGCCTTAGTTGTCAAGCTGCACCGAATTCCCCTGCATCTGCCTCTAATCAATCTCTTTCTCTCTCTCTCTCTCTCTCTCTCTCTCTCTCTCTCTCTCTCTCTCTCTCTCTCCTTCCTCCCTCCCTCCGTCTCTCTCTACCCTCCCTCTCTGTCTCTCTTCATTCTCTCTCTCATTCTCTCTTTCTCATTTTCTCTCATTCTCCCTCATTTTTTCTCTTTCTTATTTTCTCTCTCCTCTCTTCCTTCCTCTCTCTCTGTCTCTCTCTCTCTCTCTCTCTCTCTCTCTCTCTCTCTCTCCTTCGCCATGTCTCTGACTCCCTCTATTTTTCTCTTCTCCCTTGGTCTCTGTTTCTCCGTCTCTACTCCCTTCCCAATAAATCTGCTAGACACATGATCTGAACACCCCGGTTATTTTAGTTCTGAATTTTGCAGGCAGTGCACTAATTCGATGCAAGATAAATGAAATGTTTTCATGTGATTTCAATTGCTAGATGCCTCTGCCTCTTCTCAAACACACATTTTTCCAGAGCAAAAAAATGTTTGATTTTAAATATGTTTTAATGTTCAACCATGGGCAGCAAATATGACTTTTTTTTTTTTAAAATCCTGAGTAGTCATTGATGGTTTTATCCAATTTTCAGCCTATCCAAGTGATTTTCTTAAGTAAGAGGGCTACAGTTTTTCCTTAAAAATCATCATTTTAGACAGGCTCGGTGGCTCAGCCTGTAATCCCGCGCCTTTGGGAGGCTGAGGTGAGTGGATTGCCTGAGCCTGCGGGTTCGTGACCTGCCTGGGCAACTTGGCGAGATCTCATCTCCACAATAAATCAAAAATTAGCCGGGCATGGTAGCACGCGCCTGTAGTTCCAGCTACTTGGAAGGCTGGGGCGAAAGGATCGCCGGAGCCCAGCAGTTCGAGGCTGCGGTGGCCGGGAGTGGCCACTGCACTCCAGTCTGGGCGACAGAGTGAGACTCCATCTCAAAAAAAAAAAAAAAAAAATCATCATTTTTCAAGGGAGGAGAGATTGCTTCTTTGATGAAAGACTGATTAGATAGATTTTCTTGTGTGGGTTTGGCTGTTCTAGTTACAATGTCATGGTTTTTGTTTATGGATGTGAAACAACAACAATAAACTTCCCTGGTGGGCATATGGTTTCTTTCTTTAGCCAATAACTATTTTGACTAAGTGTCTCTTCAGGCAGTCCAGTTGAGTATATTCGCCTATCCATTCACTCACTCTTTCAACTATAATTTATTTAGCAACACTAAAGGGCAGATTCCCTATCTCAATCCCGTTACTGGTTTACTAGCTCATATGCTTATGATCTCGGCGATCAGGCGGATGTCTTGACCACATCAAGACAAAGTAGCTGAAGGACAAAAATAATGTATTGGAGATAGTTTCAACATATTGGTAGAAGTTTCAATTAAACAGAGTTACAATTCTAAATTTGTAGATGATAAATCATATATAAAGTAAAAATTGACTGCTTTAAGAAGAAATTGATGTTTTAAAACATGTCTTCCTCAATAGGTTATAGGTTCACTAAAATCATCAAAGACACAGATGATTTAAATAGCAGAATTTGCATTTTTCTACTGAGAAATATGCATATGTATACATGTATGTATGCACGTATGAAGCTCCTGGTAAATGTACATGCTTTTTTTTTTTTTTTTTTTTTTTGAGTTGGAGTCTCACTCTATATCCCAGGTTGGAGTGCAGTGGCACATTCACAGTCACCCCAGTGTCAACCTGCTGAGCTCAGGCAACTCTTCTACTTCAGCCTTCCAAGTAGCCGGAACTACAGGCACGCACTACCAAGCCCAGCTTATATTTTTATTTATTGTAGTGATGAGGTCTCTCCAAGTTGCCCGGGCTGGTCTTGAACCCCTGGGTTCAGGCAATCCTCTCGCCTCAGCCTTCCAGAGTGCTGGGATTACAGACTTGAGCCACCACGCCTGGGCATGTACATGCTTCTTAAGCACACACAGATCAAGAAAAAAACTGATGATAGTCATTTTTCATATCCACATTTCCATGTCTGCTGATTCAGCCAACTATGGATTAAAAATATTCAAAAATAAAAATAAAATAACAGCACAACAGTAAGAATATACAAATAAAATGCATTATAATAACTATTTATATAGCATTTACTTTTTATTAGGTATTATAAGTAATCTAGAGATGATTTAAAGTATTTGGGAGGATGTGTGTAGGTTATATGGCAAATACTACTTGATTTTGTGTAAGGAATGTTAGCACCCTTGGATTTTAGACTCCTTGGGAGTCCAAGAACCAATTCCCTACCGATACTGAGGGACACCTATACTTAATAGACCACAAAGCAAGCTTACAGATTTCAGAGTCTTCAGCCACAATACAAGTAAACTAGAAATTAATGACAAAAAGATAAATCTAGAGTACACCTCACATATTTGGAAATAATAATACAATACAACCAATGACTCAAAAAAGAAATCATTATAGAAAATGGAAAAGCCGGGCTCGGTGGCTCAGCCTGTAATCCAGCGCCTTGGGAGGCTGAGGTGAGTGAATTGCCTGAGCCCGCGGGTTCGAGACCCGCCTGGGCAGCAAGACTTCATCTCTACAATTAGTCAAAAAATCAGCCGGGCGTGGTAGCGCATGCCTGTAATTCCAGTTACTCGGAAGGCTGAGGCGGAAGGATCGCCGGAGCCCAGCAGGTCGAGGCTGCGGTGGCCGGGAGCGGCCACTGCACTCCAGTCTGGGCGACAGAGTGAGACTCCAACTCAAAAAAAAAAAAAAAAAAGAAATTGGAAAATAGTTAAAACTGAAAAACAAACACAGAAATACTATATGCTAAAACTTGGAAGACATAGCTAAATTGTAACCTAGAGTATAATTTGTAATCTTAAATGCTTATGTTGGAAAAGAAGAAAGGCTATGTAACCATCTTAAGAAGATAATAAGGGCTGGGAGCAGTGGCTCAAGCCTGTAATCCTAACACTTTGGGAGGCTGAGGCAAGAGGATAGCCTGAACCCGCATGTTTGAGACCAGCCTGGGCAACATGGTGAGACTTCATTTCTACAATAAATCAAAAAATTAGCCGGGCATAGTAGCACACGACTGTAGTTCCGGCTATTTGGAAGTCTGAGGTGGAAGAATTGCAGAGTCTAGCAGTTCAACACCAGGGTGGCTGTGAGCGTGCCACTACACTCCAGTCTGGGTGACGGCTGGAGTTGAGACTCCAGCTCAAAAAAAAAAGAGCAGAAACATAGAAAAAATAAGAGCATAAATAAATGAAACAGGAAAAAAAGACACAAAATTATGAAAGCAGAAGTTGCTTAAAACAACAAACTTCTAGCAGGTCAGAGCGGTAAAATAAAAGAAGTCACAAATAACATCATATATTACAAACAATACCATATAACACATATCATATATGACAATACATGCATCATACAACACATATCAAATATCACAAACAATACCATATAGCTAATAAATGAAAAATGTTCATAACTATTGATGCAGCAGAGATTAAATGGTAAGGAAATATTATGGTCAACTTAATGTAAAATACTTAAAAGCTTAGGTAGAATGAAAGATTTCTAGAAAATATGCATTTTAAAACTGACAAGTAATAAACACCTGAAGGGTCCCTATAATTTGGAAAGAATTTGAGTCAGTAAGTAAAAATCTTCCCACAAAATAAACACCAATCTTAGATGTTTTTGTAAGTAGTTTCTACTATGTATTTAAAGAACAGATAGTTCCAAGTTCATGCAAACACTTTCAAAGGATAGGAAAAGAGAGAACACTTCCCACTTATATGATGGGACAAATACAATCTTGATTCCAAAAGCTAACAAGAACATTTAGGAAGAAGGAAATGAATCCTAAATAAATCATGAGCAATCTAAAGCCAGCAATGAACAAGTAGTGTTGATTTCTCAAATGACTGATTTAACATTATAAAATGTATCATGTAATACATCATATCAGTAACCTTCAGGAAAAAAATCTGTGATTACAATAGGTTCAGAAAAAGTATTTGATGAAATTAATCAAAGACTCCTGATAAAAACCTTAGCAAACAAGATTTAGGATGGAACTTCTTTTACCTACAAAAAAAAAAATCTTTTTAATGGAGACTTATGAAAAGCAATCTCTTTAAATTTAGGCATGAACCAAAGTGACTGCTTTTACCACAACTAATCATCAGTGTTCTAGAGTATAAGCCAGTGTAGTAAGACAAACAGAAAAAGTATAAGAGTCAGAAAGGAAAAAACAAAATATTACTATTTGTGGATGATATAATTTTCTACATAGAAAATGCAAATGAATTTACATATCATGAGAAATTTCACACTCCCACGTAAAAGTACATCCATCAGGGTCTCTGCAGGAAATAGGTGACATCCCTAATGCAGGGGTCAATGACTGGAGAAGACCAGGCAGGGTTTAGGGACACCACCAAAGATGATCAAAAGTTTATATATAAACTCTTGCAATTAGACAAGGAAAACATTGACATGCCAATAAATAAAAGAGGCAGAAGATATGAGTAGGTAAGACACAGAAGAGGACACGAATGACTAGTACACAAAGAGAAGATACTCAACTTCATTGGTTATCAGGACAATCCTCTTTGAGATTGTCATTGCACCCCTCCAGATTGGCCAAAATTAAAATGTCTCACAATGCAAGTGTTGGCAGGAATGTGGAACAAAAAGAATTCTCACACACTGCTGTTTGTTCAAGTTGATAAAATCACTTCAAGAAACATTTTGTTGGAATTAGGTCAAACACATGCATATCCTATTAGCTGGCAATTCAACTGGGTATGACTTACAAAAATGACAATTTTATGTAGTTCAATCTAATATATCTCCTAAAGAAACTCTTGCACTTTCTATTGGGAGACATACATAAGCTTATTCATAGCAATATTGCTTTTGAATGTTCTAAAAAGAAAACAACTTAAACCTAAATGTCCACTGATGGCAGGATAGATAAATACATTGGTGTATATCAAGTAATGAAAGACTTCATATCATTGAAAATGAAAAACCTATACTCAACACAGAACAAGTAAATAGCATAGTGTATGAGAAAAGAGAACAGAACAAAACAAAAAAACCCCAAATTGCAGAACTTACACATGATTTAAGAACTCAACAATATGTTATTCAGGGATATGCTTACATCTCAGGGGTATTCTTTAGATCTGTAAAGAAAATCAAGGAGGTAATGTATATAAAACTTGGCAGTTACCTCTTAGAAGAAAGGAGAGAAATATGGAAGGGTGGAGGCATTCACAGGGCTTCAGTCATATTTGTTTTTTAAGCTGGGTGGTGGGTACATGGATATTTGTTTCATTTAAAAAAAATTATAATTAAGGCATATATATGTGTTTTTTGTGTGTAGTGTATATATAAGACAAAAAGTTAAAAAAAAAGCAGAGTAGATTACATGGAGAAAAAAAATACATCAGCTTAATTCCTTTTTTATATTACAGCTCTTGCAATGACTGACTCTTCTAAGTCTTGTTTTCTTCCTGTTGTAGCTCCTGGTATTTTATTGTTCTTTACATGATTGGCAAAGCCATTTATTCTCCCTAGTGTCTAGAAATGTTCTGTAACATAGCAGGCACTCAATATCTTATTGTTGATCGTAGCAACCAATTAACAAAATGAAAAAAACTTCAAGTACCCTAATAATTAAACATACCACAAATCAGAACAATGTAAAATTTGAAAAGTGATTAGTGTTTGGAAGAGTATGTTGCTGGTAGGAGTATAAAATTTAAGTGGTAGCTATTTTTGCAATACATTTGAAAAGTCTTAAAACCTCTTTGTTCTTTGATGTAGTAGTTCTACTTATAAGAATTTACTGTCATAAACTGTCATAGATGTGTATAAACATTTGCATTTAGCGTAACACCTTATATAATTGCATAAAAGGTATATGTTTGACAATGAGGGTTGGTTGAGTAATACATATATACATGGAATTAAATAATAGAGAACTATTAAAATGGGGTAGAATAGATGACAACACAGAACATTTTTGATATGTTATTTAGTAAAAATCAGGTTAAAATCCTAGGTATAAAATAATTTCATGTTTTAAAAACAAGCATAAATATATATAATTTTTTTTTTAGTTGGGGTCTCACTCTTGTCGCCCAAGCTAGAATGCAGTGGCATGCTCACTGCCACCTCAGGCTTGACCTGCTGGGCTTAGGCGACACTTCCACCTCAGCCTTCCAAATAGTTAGTTATATATATTTTTCCTAATTATAAAGATGTTATTTATATATATATTTAAAGAGACAGAAAGGATATACACCATTCCCAGGCCATTGTAGATGTTAAGTACATAAATGAATAATAGTAAGTGAATAAAGGAATGAGAAACATACACCAAATTGCTAACAATGGTACCTCTCTGTGTTAAGATTAGGAATGACAGTATTCTTTTCTCTTTTGCACATGTGTGTTTTAAAATTTGCTCATGTATTCCAGTTACAGTAAGATCCAAGTAGAATTACAGTTAAAGGCTAGTACTGACATACGAAGTCATCTTGTTTTGTATCACAACTAGTACAACATTATCCCATAGGAGCTCATTGCACACGTTGGAAGTTGAGGTTGACATTAAGATCTGCTTTCTTCCTGGTCTTCCTAAATAGGTACTTGTTTATTCAGGGTCTTGCAGGTTCAAAACCTTTTAAAAGAAATGGTTATGGACTCATACCCAGATTCCAAAAGTGCCCACTTTAAGGTCACTATTTGGCCAAAATCACACTAGGGAGCCTGCCTGTACTGACCTTGCTGGGGCTGCCAGCCTCCTCAGCAGAGAGGGAGGGCTGGGGGGTTGCACAGGCACAGGTCTCCAGCTCTGGATTTCCACTCAGAGGCTGAAAATGACTCCTGGGCCTGAGAGTGTCTCAGTTGGCAATTGAGACCCATTCCTCATATCTGACAGGAAACTGCTTAAGGGGCTAAATGTTCTTAAACTCCCTAATCTGGATATCCTTATAATCACCAGGTTATATCTCTCCAGGTCTGATTTATATTAATGTGGCTATTGTTGTTTCAAACATATTCATGGCAAGACTTGAAGAAACGTTTGATTCTTGTTGAGAATCACGAAATTAGAAATTTCTGTGCTGTTGAAGACACAGATTCAGGACATTGAGCAAATAATTCTGGATCTCAAGGTTGTTCTTTTCTTATAATGTCCTGTGCACACCCCTGGGTGCTGCCTTCCTTCTGGAATTTTAGTGGGTTTGAGACAGGACCAAGTATTTCTACACCTCCCACAGGTTTCATGCTCATTAGTTCCAGCAATTTACTTAGGAAGAGAAGAAGGAAAAGACAGGAGCGTGGTGATATTCAAGATTACAGGTTGTCTTGAGTGATTGGAATTTAAGAACCTGAAAGAGCATCATTGTTTGCGTGGTTTGCTAAATTATGCTGAAGTTTGGAGAACTTTAAAAGTTGGAGTTCTGTCAAAAGCTTCCATCTTGAAAGGGTTGCACTTGGACTAAAAACATCTTAGAAAACTTGACTTTCCTTGGATGCTCTCAGTATATCCTCTCTTGCTCTTAAGTCTCTAACCTGGAATCCAAACTGAAGTAAACTCTTGGAGTTCAGCGATAAATATCAATTGGTGCCTAACAAACCCCTTGTGAAAGATTTAGGAGTTTTCTGTTATTTGTATAAGAAGGGGCTTAATTTGGACATCAAGGAAAGAGAACTGCCCTAGACAGCCTGGGGTAAAGCACGAGTGGAAAAAGACATTTGTCTCATAGGAAATACTAAAACATTAGCCAAAAGCCAGCACTGACACCAGCTGCTGAGTACACCACAACTTGGGATGAACTTGGGATTCTCACAGGATCCTGGTGATCCATGATAATAAATTCCAGGATAAAACTGTACGAGTGTGGAGAGGGGAGAACTTGCCAGTGGGTTTTATTTAAAGAACCTAACATCTAGCAGATTATCTGAGCCTAAGGACAACGTGCTGAAGTACAGTTGCTATGGCGTGGTGTCATATCTTTGCAGCTCTATATGGGATATAATCAAAGCCAGTTCATTAAACTACTGTGTGGGGGCTGCTGGAGAGCATCCGATGAGGAGGCAGTGGGAATGAGAGAGCTGGACAGTGTGGAATCCACAATCTATCATCCTTAGGCACCTAAAATGTGGTGCTTAGAAATGAATGGATGTGTGCGTAAGACTTGCGGGGGTATGCCAGCAGACTGCCATGAAAGGAATAGTCCACTTGACTTTCCTAAATCTGGGGTCATGTTTACTTCCAGTGGCCACTGCCACTGGTGGCACATCTGAAAGACGGAAGTCCTGGCTCTGCCTGTGGGCAGATATTTGCAGCCACATCTGGCTTGACTTTGCCATGTTTGTTAGCCCCCTTCTCCCCTGCTACATTTGTTTTCTTTTTATTACATTTCCCGTCTGGATCCTTGTGTCTGCATTTCTAATGTCAACAACTGCTTTTATCACAGATAATGATTTCCTCTTACAAAAAGGCTGTATCATCCTGCATGCATTTCAAATTGCATTTTATGAACAAAGAGAGAAATACAGTCTTTGGCGGTATGCACAATTGAGTACATTTATAATAATCTGCATCTTAACTGAGAATGAAGGACCAAGTTGGTTGCAGTTTTTCTTAATAATCTATTGCTTGAGAGTGTTGTTACTTCTCTCCAGAAGTTAATTAAGTTCACATTGGGATGTTTATGGAGAAAATTATGTGGTATGCCCAAACATGCCATAAACACAATTATCAAAACATCAGTAATTTGTTAAAGCTCCAGCGTTTTCACAACCAAGATCACTAAATGTTCCAAAATTGGTTGTTTATCAACAGAGAGGCTGGGATACAATTATGAAAAATGACTGAGGACGAGAAGAAAAACTCAACCTTTGCAGTTTTCAGGGTACAAGGCTAAGAAAATGCCAAGGCTTCTGTTATTTGACTGATTTGTTGCTCTTTCATGGTGCATGGGTTGGGCTGGGGTGGGTTCCAAGTTCAGATTCTAGGTTCTGCTGCTGAGTCGATGTCGGTTATTCAAATCTGCGGATTACTTGAATAGCTATAAAAGACAGTTTGGAGACTATGGACCAAAATGAGATTAAAATTAATTTATATCTACCATGTAAGGTGACAGATATAATATAAATTATGTAGCATATTATATAATACATAATTAACATATGAATATATAAGTAATTTTATATGCTATATATTGATTGGTTGGTGCAAAATAATTGTGGTTTCAAATTGTGAATTTTAAATCATTATAACTAAGCTCAAATACACCTTTATTAATCAAAGTAGAAACCATTAAAATCAACATATTTTTGCCAGAGAGAAATAAGTTTGTTTGTTCCTGTAGTGTAAAAATCCATGCTTCAGAATTCGATGAACTCTTGGAAAGCACTTTCTGCATGCTGCTGGTTGTAGAAGTGTTTTCCATGAAAAAAGTTGTTAAGATGCTTGAAGAAGGACGGGCTTGGTGGCTCAGTGTGCAATTCCAGCACTTTGCGAGGCCAAGACGAGTGGATTGCCTGAGCCAGTGGGTTCGAGACCTGCCCAGGCAACTTGGTGAGACCTTGTCTCTACACTAAATCAAAAAAATTAGCTGGGCATGGCAGCCCACGTCTATGGTTACAGCTAATTGGAAGGCTGAGGCAGATGGATCACTGGAGCCCAACAGGTCGATGCTAGGATGACCATGAGTGTGCCACTGCACTCCAGACTGGGTGAAGGAGTGAGAATCCAACTTAAAAAAAAAAAAAAGAGGCTTGAAGAAGTGGTAGTTGCGATTGACAAGAGGTCAGGTAAATAAGGCAGATGGGGCAAAACTTTGTAGCTCAATTCATTCAACTTTTGAAGTGTTGGTAATGTGACATGCGGTTGGGCCTTGTTATGGAGAAGAATTGGGCCTTTCCTGATGCCCAATGCTGGCTGCAGGTGTTGCAGTTTTTGGTGCCTCTGATCGATCTGCTGAGCATACTTCTCAGATGTAATGTTTTCTCCAGGATTCAGAAAGCTGTAGTGGATCTGACCAGCAGCAGACCACTAAATGGTGACCGTGACTTTTTGGGTGCAAGTTTGGCTTTTGGAAATGCTTTGGAGCTTCTTCTGAGTCCAACCACTGAACTGGTCATTGCCAGTTGTCATATAAAATCCACTTTTCATCGCACATCACAATTCGATCAAGAAATTGTTCGTTATTGTTGTGTAGAATAAGAGAAGACAACACTTCAAAATGACAATTTTTTTGATTTTCGATCCGCTCATGAGGCACCCACTTATCAAGCTTCTTCATCTTGTCAGTTTGCTTCAAATATCAATCGACTGTAGAGTGGGCAACATTGAATTCTTCAGCAACTTCTCATGTACTTGTAAGGATCAGCTTCAACGATTGCTCTCAACTGGTTGTTGCAAGTTTTCGATGGCAGACCACTACACTCCCCATCTTCAAGACTCTCACCTCCTTTGCAAAACTTGAACCACCACTGCACTGCACGCTTGTTAGTAGTGCCTGGGCCAAGTGCACTGTTGATGTTGCAAGTTGTCTGCTGCTTTACAACCCATTTTGAACTCAAATTAAAAAAATCACTGGAATTTGCTTTTTGTCTAACATCATTTCCATAGTCTAAAATAAATATAAAATAAACAGAAAGTGATAAATCATTAGCAAAAAAATAAAGCAAGAAATGCACATTAAAATGATGTATAACATGAGCACATTTATTTAAGAATGTGCTCCAATATCAAATGGCAAATTTCAATGATGCAAAAACCCAATTGCTTTTGCACCAACCTAATTATTATGTATGTATTATATGTCATATATTTATATATTTATGTATTTATATAACTATATATTTGTGTATATAATAATTTATTTATTATATATTATATTTAATCTAGTGAATAATCCTTTATTGTCACGTGATGCTACCTGTTTGCTACACTGAGAACTGAGCAAACTATCAATAGTTAAAACTGACAGCTTAAGTGATACGTTTCTGATGTTTTTGGTTTTGAGATGTCAGGATAAGAGTTACGCAGCAGAAGTACCTAAGCCATTTCAGTGGAAACAGAGTTGGCAGAATTGTTTACTTTTGCTATTCTCAGATTGATATAATACTGGTTAAAGTATAGACTTCAGTTGTCATTGGTTTTTTGATGGTGTGCGATTCATAGGGAAAAAAATGTGTGAGTTCAGGACATGGGAATGACCCAGCCCCAGCATCTGTCCTGTTTAAGACAAAATATGGCTTGGAAGGGTTGCACTGTAGGAAACAGCTTGCATTTCAATGGTTGTCAGATTATGCTCAAACTCATCTGAATGGGGTTAGTGTTTGATCTTAAAGCCTCACAAATAAGAACTGGTGGCATCATCCAATGATACATTTGTATCCACCTGCCCTTCATCTTGGGACTGCTGAGAATGTAACTGCTGGAATTTTAATTTATTTGTCGATGGCTCTGGGTAAATCTTTGCTGATACAGTCTGGTGGCTACTTGCAAGAGTTGTTGTGTGTCTATTTTATCTCTAGACTCCTAAAGAAACAGCCATAGAATTGGGAGGGATGTTTACTCATGAAGATCTTGACCTCTAAAGAGGAAATATCTTTGTTCTGTTCTATGGTATCTGGAAGGCGCATTCTTATCTCCACTTGGGTTCTGTCATCTTCTGCAAAATAACCTAGTTAAGGAAAAAATGACCTTTATTGAATTATCGTTCCACACATAGCGCTGAACTGGATGTTGTAAGGAGAAATAAAAGAAATAAAGATGCAGTCCCTGCCTTTATGTTATTTACTACCTAATGGAAAAGACAGAAAAAACACACAGAATATATGTAAAGACTTGCATTAATGCTGTTGGGCACTAAGTGGAACATTCAAGTCAATCAAGTGGATCATGTTAGGAATTTGGTTGAAGGAGCAGGTAGCATGTGGGTTATGACAAAATACTACAAGCATATATTGAGTGAAGTTTAGGCATTGACCCTGGAGACGTTGATTGTTTAATCAAAGACTTGTTTCTACGATGAGAATGACTGACTGAACTTTCTATGATGTCTAAGAAGTTCCAAGTTCAGCAGGAAAAGTATCAGGTATTTCCCAGGTTCCACGTTCCTGTGAAGTCTCATCTGAGATGAGTCCAGCTGAGCTTGGAACTTCTCTACATAGTACTGGGAAATCACTGGGAGCACAGAATCTCAAGTCTTGGGTGGCTTTGGAGCCAACATAAGAATTTACAAAAAGAAGCTGGAAGATTGAACTGTTGGCCTGGCTTAGGCTAGAGTCATTTTCTAGTCTTGGAAGTCAATAGTCTGGGGAAGACAAACTGAGAGACAAAGGGCACTGTTGCTGGTGGCCAGAAGGCCAGAGACTGGAGGATACAGGTCTCATTCCTCCAGCGGTTCCTGATGGTTGTCACTGGAAATTTTTTATAAACTACAAGCTAGGGTTTATGTTAACTCTATTAAATATTAATATTTTTTAAAATTTATTTTTTATTTTAATTTTTTAAGAAATTGGGTCTTCATCTGTCACCTAAGGTGGAGTGTAGTGGCACAATTATAGTTCACTGCAGCCTTGAACTTCTGGGCTCAAGAGATCCTTCCACCTCAGCCTCCTGAGTAACTGGGACTACAGGTACATGCTATCATTTTTTTTTTTTAATTATTTGTAGTGATAGGGATCTTTCATATTTCCAGGGCTAGTCTCAACCTCCTGACCTCAAGTGATCTTCCTGCCTCAGCCACCCAAATAACTGAGATTACAGGCATGAGCCACCATACCCAGCCTAAATAGTATTTTTTTATACTCCTTACAATGAGGAAGGAATTCACACTGTGTTGAGATCAACACAAATGTACAATGTGGGGTTTTTTTTTGTTAATTTAAAATATTCTGCCTTCAGAGAAATAACAATTCCTATGGAGACACTAACATGAAAACAAAGATAGGCCGGGCACAGTGGCTCAAGCCTGTAATCCTTGCACTTTGGGAGGCTGAGGTGAGAAGATTGCCTGAGCCCAGGGGTTTGAGACCAGCCCAGGCAAGTTAGCAATACCTAGTTTCTACAATAAATCAAAAATGAGTTGGGTATGGTGGACATGCCTGTAGTTTTGCCTACTTGGAAGGCTGAGGCAGAAGGATCGCCTGAGCTCAGCAGGTCGACACTGTGTTAGCTGTGAGTGTGCCACTGCACTCCAGCCTGGGCAACAGAGTGAGACTGACTCAAAAAAAAAAAAAGGAAAGTAAAAAAAAAAGAAAAGAAACATTGAGCTCCCAGATTGACCAGGTAAGTATTCAATTAAAGCAGGTACATGGTGGAGTTACATGAGATTAGACTTGGCATTAGATGCCTTTGTCTTCTGTCACATTCCATGTGGCCGACCTTCATATCTCACTCCTCTTGGCATGAGTTTCCTCATCTGCTCAGCTTCCAGAACTGTTTGCAAGGATCAAAGATGATTTATTCCATTTCAATAAACAGTTTTGTTGAGTCTCAGGTACACCAGTGAGCTTGCACTTTAGTGGAGTTAGAAGATGAACAAAACATGAATTGCTCTTGAATCAAAGCTGCAAAGGGGAGGTAAACACTTGAAGGATTGTAATCCCAGTCTAGGAGCATTCAGGAAACAATGGATTCCATCTAGAAGAGACAATGTGCATTCTTTTTAATTAAATGTGGCACAGCGTTTGGGTTTCATGCAGTGTGCTCCACAGTTGGGTCTAGTGTTAAAATCCAAAAGAATACAAAGCTATATAGTTAGGAAGAAAAAATTGGGGGTTCTGTTACAAAGTAGAGTGATTGCAGCAAATAATAATGTATATACAGTATTTCAATAGCTAGACATTAAAAAATTTTTTTTTATTTTTTATTTTTTTATTTTGAGCTAGAGTGCAATGGCACACAATCACTGCTTACTGCAGCCTCGACCTGCTGGGTTTAGGCTCTCCTTCCGCCTAAGCCTCCTGAGTAGCTGGGACTACAGGTGCATGCTACCACACCTGGTTAAATTTTTGATTTTTTTTTTTGTAGCGACAAGGTCTTACTATGCTGCCTAGGCTGGTCTTGAACTCCTGAGCTCAAGCAATCCTTTCACCTCATTCTTTCAAAATGATGGAATTATAGGCATCAATTGTCATGCCTGGACCAGAAGAGAAGACTTTGACTGTTGTCACCATAAATAAATGATAAATGTTTAAAGTGATGGATAGGGTAATTACAACATTATTCTATGTATACATGTATTAAAAACATCACGTACAGTCGAGACCAGCCTGGGCAACATGGTGAGACCTTGTCTCTATAATAAATCAGAAAATTAGCTGGGCATGTTAGCATATGCCTGTAGTTCTGACTACTTGGAAGGCAGAGGCAGATGGGTGATGCTGGGGTGGCCGTGGATCGCCTAAGCCCTGCAGGTCAACACTGCTCTCCAGCCTGGGCAATAGAGTGAGACTCCAACTCAAAAAAAAAGAAAAAAAAAACCATCCCATGGGCAACCTCCTTGGGTCCCCTCCCACTCTGGGAGCTTTTCTGTCCTCTCAATAAATCCTACTTTCTCAAAAAACAAAACAATATCACACTGTACCCCATCAATATGTACATTTATGATGTGCCAATTGTAAATAAAAAATAAATACAAGTCAGTCCTTGGATAAAGCAAAACCAAACAAAGAAGTAGGCGGAGGTGGAGGATACAGAAGGGCTTCTTGAATTAGAAGATCTGAAACAGTATCTATGAGGTAGGAAGGAGCCAACACTTTCATATTGCCACCTACACACACACACACATACTTTCATGTGAGGCCATTGTGTGGCTGAAAGTGAAAGGAATCCACACACCCATGGTTGACTACCTATTTTCTAAATAATAAACCTTCTTCACTCGGACTTAGAAGGAGTAGTACTGCCCTTTGTGTTGGTAGAAGGCTGTGGAGCTATGGCTGTGCTGTGGAAAATTATGTTTCCAGTCCTCTAGGTGAGGAATCTTGTCGAGATCTTGGTCTATGAGTGCACTAGCACTCCATGGTATTACATGGGTCCTTTGGCCAGTCATTCAAGTCAGAATTCCTCACCTAGAGGACTGGAAACATAGTTTTCCACAGCACAGCCATAGCTCCACAGCCCTCTACCAACACAAAGGGCAGTACTACTCCTTCTAAGTCCGAGTGAAGAAGGTTTGTTAATTTAGAAAATAGGTAGTCAACCATGGGTTTGTGGATTCCTTTCACTTTCAGTCACACAATGGCCTCACATGAAAGTATTTCCTACCATAGGTTCAAGGATCGACCCATTAGTGAGCCCTGAGCTTTATGTTCTAGAGCCATGTTGGTAGAATATGGATGAAGGCTCTTATGGGGCCAGAAGTTAGGATTGGGACCAATGTCCCTCATCCTGTGTCTGGATCATTAAGAAGCCATTGTTAGTGTTTGAAGAGAAGGGAGATGTTGCTGGCAGGGAGGGCAATAATAATGATAACAATAATAATTTGGAGTTGTGTGCTGTTCCTGGGGGCTAGAATGTGGGTTAAATTTGCTCTCTTGTATTAATGAAAAAAAAAAAAGTATCAGGGAGGCCAAGCAGTGGAGCAGATAAAATGAAAGGCAGGGAGAAAAGGCAAGTTTCCTCTGATCTCCTGGAGCTGCTGTCATCTCATCAGCCTCATTTAATTACAGAGGCAGAAATAGAGCCGCTGCCAAAACAAACAGTACCGGGCACACGGCCTCTTGATGGGCTGTGCTTATCTGGGAGAAGAGCTTCTAGGAGCAATGTGGAATGACTTACTGAGGAACTTGGGACCTCTGTAAACCATGATCACTAAATCTGGGGCTTGCTTAACAGAGCCTGCAGCGCCTGTCCTGCAAACATTTTTATTGGTGCACATTCTGTTTCTCTTTCTGAAGAAAGGGATAAGAGAGCTGGTCTGCACCCTAAAATCAAAGTCTGTTAAACACACTCTGATTTAGAGGGAGTCGTTCTGCCCTTTGTGTTGGTGGAGGGCTGTGGAGTTATGGCTCTGCTGTGGAAAATTATGTTTCCAGTCCTCTAGGTGAGGAATTCTGACTTGAAGTTGAGGAAAGAAGGCACAAGAAGAGAGTCACAATTATCGTGGTAAGAGTCGGGATTTGATCTTAACATGTCTGTTATATTCAAACTCAAGGCAAAACTCTCAGAGCCCTTTCTCTGGGCTGTGCATCCTGCCCAGTGCTGTGGGGTTTCAGAGAAAGCCCTTTGCCTCCGGGAGCCCAGGCTTGAGGTGAGACAGGTAGACAGACACATAAATCCCTGATCCAAAGTTGACTTTAGGAAATGTGCTTTCTCTTCCCAAAAGTCAGTATTTAAAAAAATTCTCTGTGTCATGTGTGATGCATGCATATAGGAGGTTTTTTTCCTAATGATTAATTTCAAATATATCCTGTTCTGATAGATTTTTAAATACATTCCTCCACATCCATTGAGAGGTTTTTTATTCCCTAAAATGAGTTTAAAGTTACGGTCATTCAAATACTGGAAAGAATCAATACCTCTGACATCTTCTGTTGCGCCCCAGGCAGAGTTTATTGGGTTGAAATGGAGGTTATTTACCTGCTCTCCTTTTGTGCGTGTTTTTACTATAATGATTAAATATTTTTTCATCACTTGAAAGGTCCAAGTCAGTGGACTGGGTAGCTGAGTGTTTATCTTTTGTTGTTTCTGGGTAGTGCATTGTCCTGGTTTTGTGTGCTACAAGAAAGTCATTTGTATTAGTGTTGACCCCGTGACCTGCTTGTTTATAGGCCTACTGCAACCTTGGCTTGAATTTCTGAGGTTAGTCAAAGCAAATATAGGTACAGTCTTGAGATGACTGTGTATAAACGAAAACCTCTTTTATCCAGGTTGCTGATAATACATTCCTTCAGACAAAAGCCTTGAGGAGAAGTAACCACTGATATTAATGGAGGAAATTTCTTAAAAGCTTAAGAGGAATTATAGGACTTTTGTGCTACTCTCATTTACCACTTTATCCTCTAAGATGTGGGTGGAGGCCCCACGCTCCCCAAACTCAGTTTAAGTGCACTGTAAGGTTGTTGCTACAAAGGCACACTATTGTGTGAAAATGCTAGCTGGTCTCTGTGTTTGTTAAATTTAAATATTCTAAAAGAAGCATTAGTTTTGTCTGTACATCATGAAGAGCATGTGGCATTGTTGAAGTAGAAGTACTTAGTTTCAAAGAAATTGTATATGCTAAAATTTCAATATGCGTGTGAATGCAATTATTAGATGAAGCTACATAAGACATTTAGCAAACTATTTCCCGGGGGATGATATTAAACAAAACTTAAAACACACACAAACACACACACACACACACACACACACACACACACACACACACAGACACACACACACACACACACACACACACACACACACACACACACACATTGTTTTCCTATCTAAAAAAACCTTTCTGACTTGGGAGCATAATACCCGTTTTTCCAGAATGGATTGTTCATAGGTTAGGGAGGAGTCTGATCTACACTAAAAGAAAGGTCAACCCCCAACTATTTCAGAAATCTTTTTTTTTTTTTTGAGTTGGAGTCTCACTCTGTCACCCAAACTGGAATGCAGTGGCACGCTCCCGGCCACTGCAGCTTTGATCTGCTGGGCTCCGGCGATCCTTCCGCCTCAGCCTTCCAAGTAGCTGGAACTACAGGCGTGTGCTACCACACCCAGCTAGTTTTTGATTTATTGTAGAGATGAGGTCTCGTCGCATTGCCCAGGCAGGTCTTGAACCTATGGGCTCAGGCAATCCACTCATCTCAGTCTCCCAAAGCACAGGATTATAGGCTGAGCCACTGAGCCCAGCCAGAAATCTTATAGATAGCTGCTAATGGTTGGCTTCAGTATTTGAAAATAAAGTTTAAAAAATGTTAACAAATATTGTCCCCTCTCCCCACATCAGTTGTTAATTACACCTGTGTGTGCCACATTGTAGAAGACAAAATCATTCATTCTGAGTCTAGGCTCTGTCACACAGAATGTGAAGCAAGGTCATGTTCTCCAAGTGGGCCACCGTGGGTGGCCGCACTCTGCTTTTGGAGGTACAGCTGGATTTGGGACCCTCTGTTCTAATACCCCAGAGAGTCCCTTTTTTCTGAGGGATTCCTCCCTAATTGCCCCCAACACTGCCATGTCAAGGAATAGATAGAATTTCCTTAGAGATCTTCATACTGAAATGAGCCATCAGACATGTTCACTAAGTCATGTCTTTTCCTTCTTCCTGGGCACTTACTCCACTTCTCTCAGGGTTTTCCACTCTGAGTCTGACATTTTGGAGGTTTTATTTGTCCAGGGGGGAGAGAAAGGTAATTAAATCACCTTAAAGTCAACACAAACTGCTGGCAGGAAAGACATGATCCCTTTTCTATTTGCAGTTTGGTAGCCAAGGAGCTGATTTAGTCTCATGCAGAATATGTAATTCCTTCCTTTAGTTTCTTACTACATTTGCTTGTGCCTCAACTGTGGTAATTTTCTACTTTCTATTTATAGTTATTTATTTTTCTTCTCCCTCTATTATGTTCTAGCATCTTCAGGATGATATAATTGTTCATAATTTCTTACTCGGTTTCAAACCTTAGTATGACCATAATGCTTTGCACAGAGTAGTCGCTCTACAAATTCCATTCAATCAAAAAATGCATTAAAAATGGTGACCTAAATTAATAGGTTTTCTTCCTTGTTAGTAATTTTAAAAGAGGATCACCCTGTTTTGATGCCTTATCACATCTGGAGAGAATACATTAATAGAAAGAGGCCCTTCCTCAGGAGTTGGGGTTCCAGAGGATCATGCCATATGTTCCTTCTCTGCTCTGATCAGGTCATTTTATTCTGAACAGAATCACCTTGAACTGATGTTCAAAAGCCCCTTCTTTCTTGGATTCTTGCCCTTTTCTTCTTACTTACTGTCCCTCTTAGCTTCTTTGATACATTATCACAGTCATTATATTGGAGCATTTTTTTTAAAAAGAACAAAAAAGAAAAGAAAAAGAAAGTCTGCAAGACCTATTTTGTTGTTGTTGTTGTTGTTACCAAGTTAATCAGTAACAGAATAGCTTCCATGCAACATTATGCTAAATAACTCTGTCCCTACTGGGAAGAATTAGGAAGGAATGAACAGATAGAATAATAAGCATAATAAATCAATAAATTATATAATATGTTAGAAGATAATGAATGCTATAAAAAAGAAAGAAGGAAAAAGGAAAAGAAATAAGGTAGGGTAGCATAAGGAGAATAGAGTTCGAGGAAGGAGGTGAAGAAGCTACAAGTTTAAATGGGATGACAAGGAATAGCTCATGGCAATATCTGATGGGAACAAAGTCCTGAAAGGAGAGAGTGGCCATGTGGATCTTCGAGGGCAGAGCATTCAGAGGAAGGAAGGAGCTGGAGGGTGCATCCAAGGAGCAGAAGGGAGTCCCCGAGGCTGGAGCTGAGGCACCAGGACCTGAGTCGGGAACATCACAGGAGCCTGGATCACATGGGATTGATGATAAAGGGGCTGGGGGAGATGGAGTTCTCTTAGGAGACTAGAGCAGCCATCCAGGCAAGACATGGCGGCATTTGGATCAGAACCACAGCACCAAAGGCAGAGAGAAGTTGTCAGAATCTGGATGTGTTTTGAAAAAAGACAAGGGAAAGTCCTGACGGCTTGGATGTAGGGTGTGAGAAAAAGATAGGAGTCAGAGATGAGCCCCATTAGACAAGTTTTAGGCCAGAGCAGCTGGAAGGATTGAACAGCCATCAACCAACATGGGGAAGGCTATGGGTGCAAGGGGTGGGGGGAACCAGCTCAGTTGTGGATGTGTAGGTCTGAGAAGTGCATGAGACACTCAAGGGAACATGCTGAATCGCTATTAACTGCAGGTCTGGAGTTCAGGGTCGAGCACAGGACTGGAGTTGCTCATTTGGGAGTCATCGGTGTATGGTTGGTATTTAAAGCCATGACTTTGGATGAGATCCCCAAAGGAGTGAGTGGAGACAGACATGAAAAAAGAGCCTTGGGCCACCTGGTGCTTAGAAGCCACAAGGGGCAAAGGACTGCAAGGACTGCTCACAACAAGATCTAGGTATGGCCATGGACATGAGTGACTGTGAGGGTAGAGGCCAGGATGACTGGAGGAGAAGGCCAGTGATAGAGGGTGGTGGAGCATGGGAAGGACTATCACCTGCACTTTGAAAATGCTCAAAAAAGAGACAAGTGATGGAGAAGATGCCCATAGTTCGGGGCTGATATTGTTAGACAAGGTAGGGAAGCAGGAGGGGTAGGTGATATGTGATGGTAACGTGAGATTTAAAGGAGGAAAAGGAAGAAGACTCTGGCAGTGTGGAGAAGATCTAGCAGCGTCCTTCCTCCCCTCCAGGCCTGATGGGGACTCCAAATGGAAAACAGTCATTGTGGCAGAGGGAGGCAGATCAGTGTTCTCAGAGAAGAGTCAGGTTTGTCCAACAAGAAAAAAGGACAATTGGGAGACCAGGTTTGGGATATTTCAGCGTCCTGGTGTATGGACCAGATTGATAGCATAATGGAAGGGTTTCAGGAGTCAGGAATAGGTGGGGAAAAGTTTCTAAATATGGGCTGTGAGAGACTTCAGAAGTGGGGTGTGGGTGTGGGGAGTGAAGTGAAAGGCGGGAGGGAGGCCACGTCATCAACCCTTGGAAGACGTTAGCTTTTGTCTGTTTGGCCACAAATTGATCAATTATTGAGGTAAAGGATATATTAGAGAAGGATCAGTAGCAATACTTGCAATTTTCAATATGTGCTTGGTTGGGCTTTGCCTTCAATCAATGTTATCAAAACCTGTACCAGCTCCAAGGATGAGATAAAGCTGTTTTCTTATCTAGATGCTTCCTGAAAAAGCTGAGAGCTATGAAACTCAGGCAAGATTGGACTTTTCAATAATGCTTATATATTGACTTGCAAAAACTATATCAGAACATTTAAAAAATGCACACATTATCCCTTAGGGTAAGGAAATTGGTTTTATTTTTGCATTTTCCCCCTAAGTGGATATTAAAAAAAAAACACGTCATAACTTTATAAGGTATTTGGAAGAATACAAAAGTAAAGGAGACAGAGTCTCTACTCCCTGATCTCTTACAGTAACATCTTCTTGAATAGCAAACGTTATCTTCCTGTAGTTAATGTCATGAGAAATAGGACATCTCTCCAGAAATCTTTGCACATCCTAGACTCAGAGTCCCTGAACCTAGAATCTGCTCTGGCACATTTTACTACTTAGGTAAACTCTTAACCTAAAGAAGAATAAAACTGAAGTCTTTTTTTTAAATGAGGTTTTGCTGTCACCCAGACTGGAGTGCAGTGGCACGATCATAGCTCACTACAGCCTTGAATCCCTGGGCTCAAGCGATTTTTTTGCCTCAGCCTCTAGAATAGCTGGGACTGCAGGCACACACCACCATGTCTAGATAATTATTTTTGTTTTATGTGGAGATAGGGTCTCGCTATGTTGTCCAGGCTGGACTCGAACTCCTGGCCTCAAGCAATCTTCCTGCCTCAGCATCCCAAGAAGCTGGGATTACAGGCATGAGCCACCACATCCAACCAACTCTTAGAGCACTTAAAATCTCCTGGCATGCTTTGTATTTTTTGTATTCATTGTCAGCCCCTTTCCTTACTTTCTTTCCACCCCCACTTGAGAATATGAACCCCACAAGGGGTGTCTGTCTACTGAGGCACTGCAGGCATCTAGAGCAAGAGATGGCACATGAGGGGCTGATCCATGACCAAGAACTCTGACTAAGGAGTTCCTACCTGTTAAAGGGCAGGGTCAGGGTAGTGGGCCTAGAGACGTTCAGAGGGAGCAGCACCTGGGAGGGTCTAAAACAGACACAATAGGGACTGGGGGTGGTTAGACCCTGTGGGAGGAACGGGGGTGGTTGGTGAGGAGACATGAAATGAGGTCGCAGAGAGAAGCTGTTTGCAAGATAAAGAATTTGGACTTTATCTAAAGGCCCCAGGAACCTGGAAGGATGTTTTTCAGGGAAGCTACAGGACCAGACTAGCAAGGTGGCACAGTGATCCTGGTGGCAGAGTGGAGTAGGGACAGGGCAGAAGGCTGCTGCTGGAGCTCAGGCTGACAAAGTGAGGCCAAGTCAGAGGAAAGACCAAGGGGTGGAGCCTTGGTGCTAGGATCCTCCCTCCACAACCTCCCAGAGGTGCCATACTGACACCACTGACAGCCTTCCTGTTCTCAGCCTTCTGTGGTGCCTTTGCTGATAGGTGAATTTCAATCTCCTTAGCTCAGTGCAATAATTGGGCTGGCCTCTCCCAGGCTTTCCAGTCTTGAACCTTCCCTTGTCTCTTTTCCTAAACTCTGGGATTCAGTCAACAAATCAAATCTAACCACCCAACGACAAAAAAAACCACCCCTCAATTAATATTTATGGAGAACTCCTCAAGTCCATGGGAAGTGTTAACATTCTCATACTTACCTCACTTAAATCCTCAAAGCATCCCTCTAAGCCAAAGGCTCTTACTATCATCTCTTTCCAAAGATCTGTGTGGCATGGACAATCTTAGCACAGAGAGGTTAAGGGATTTTCCCATGGTCACAAAATTGATTGGTGGCAGAGCTGTTTCAAGTCAGGTGTGACACCAAAGCTTTTGACTTCTCGGGAAACATAATAATCTCACACCTCCAAGTCTTGTATTTATCCCTTTGTTCTTGTGAGGCTAGATTGGAACAGATTCACTTGCATGTCTACCTTTCTTCTGGATTATCATCCTTGAGGCTAAGGGTGTGTCTTATTCATAGGATGACCATGCCTCCTAGTTTCCCCAGAACAGCCCAGGCTTACACTTGTCATTCCAGCACAAACTCCCTCCCTTCACCCATAAAAGTATCCTGTTGTTGTTGTTGTGTGAAGCTGAGTTTTACTATTTTGTCCAGGTTGGACTCCAACTTGAGGTCCTCCCACCTCAGCCTCCCGAGTAGCTGGTACTATAGGCACACTGACTACTCTTGGCTTAGTCTCCTATTTTAAATGATAAATAATATAGCCACCTACTTATTCATCTTTGTTTTCCCAGAGCACATATACATGGTTCCTAGTATACAGTAAGTGTTCCATGTATGTTTTTGACTACAGATGATGAGCTTTTTTATTCTGTAGGGACCAGCTCTTCCTTTTAGTTATTGGTATCCGAGTAGAAAAAAGAGAGTAGGGAAAAGATGACAATATGCTGGTTTCTTTATCTGACTAGACTCAAATGAAAAATCTCATCATCATCACAAGCATGTGCTACAGGATGCTGTGGCAGCCATGGAAATGGGCGTTTGGGTCTCCCTTTAAGCTAGAACTTGAGATAAGTTGTGAAGAGCTGTTAGATCCTTCAGGATCTTCAACTTTTTAGCTGTGGCCACACATTTCCTGGGCAGCTTCCAGGCAAGCACTGAGCATGGTAGGATTCCAGGACCCAGACTCTTCTGTCAATGAGGGACTCTCATGAGCCATCTTTGGCTGAGGGTTTATTAGCTCTGCATTGTGATCTGGGCTCTTCCTGCCAATTCTGATCTACCCCTAACATTTCACAAGTGACCCCCCTCAATCCCTCTGTAATAAGCCTCTTGTACTCCTAATTTCGTGCTGACTGTTTTCTGAAGGACCCAGCAAACATGGCAGGTACTGGGTATGGTCCAGGAAAGAGGTGGTTAGAGGGCATTTGGGATCCCTCCTCGACTGGCAATGAGGACCTCATCCCACTGATCTGTGGAACATGGGTGGTCTCTGGCACAAGGTGACAATTCAGGCGCTTTCAATGGCAATGACTTAGAAGAATGTTCCAATATAGGAGAAAGTCCTGGCTGGGTAGAGCATTCAGGCATTTGGAAGTCATAGAAGCACGGCAGCAATGGACAATGCAGTCGACTGGTTGACACTCATTTGCATCGGTGGCCTACAGTGGGCAATGAACACTTCTGAAAGCTAAGTGTGAAGGTCAGATATCCACTCTATTCAGGGCAGAAAAAGCAAAAGACCAAACTCAGGTTTTAACAGACTTGCCTGGCTTCAAAGACGATTACCATTAAGACCAGGTGAAAGCCCTGGTTGGGAAAATGTGGATCCCTTATACCTGGGATGGGAATGTCTGGGTAGATGCCACCAACATTTTGCTGCCCCAGAGTCTTCTAAACCCTCAGAGCCTGCAGTAGTGGCTCACCCTTCCCAGTTAAGAGCTAGTATTTCTCACTGGATGGGAACCCACCACCAAGTCCTGGCCCCACCAGCCAAACAGAACTTCTTGGGATCATCAACTCTCACCTGGTTGCCATACCAATCACTAGAGCAAGTCACAATGTCACCAAGCCAGGAATGTTGTGGAGAGCCTGGCAAGCTAGAAAGAGACAATACCTCCCTTAAACTGTAAAAAATAAGCTATGCTAGAAGGAATTGGGACCGGATTTTGAGGATTCTTGAAGGGGGCTGGACAAGGGAGAATGTAAGGGCTTGGGAGCACTTTCTGAGGGTATGGAATTTAACCCCTGAGTAAGACCCTAGAGGATGGCACAAACTTGCTGCTCGGGGGTTCAAGGAGCCTGGAGATAGGCCTATGCTGAGCAGATCTGTAAGAAGGGGTTAGAAGGCTCAGGGAAGTGCACATGCTGAAGAGGACATATTATGGGAGGCAACAGACCCACAGAGGACTATGTTGCATGGGAAGACTTGGAGAACACAACATTCACCACGTTATTAGAAAATGTGGTGGCAGCTCTCCTCAGTAGGTCACAATGGGAGGTAGGAAAGACTGTCACCCACTGAGTCAATGGAGAGTGGGGATTATGGGGTGAAACAGATGGGGATCTAGTGAGGATACTTCTCACTATATCTAATCAAAAGAAAGCAAGAATGGACACCCAGAAAGTTGGGAGTGGCTACTCTATCAAACATTAGCAATTTCTTGTCTAGTTTCAGAACCTGAGGCAATTTTCAGACCTGGAATCCACTGATTGAAAAGGTGGCCAGGTTCCAGAAGGAAGGGCCCCGTAATGCCACAGCAGGTCTGTGATAGTATAATTCTTTTTGTCCTTCTCCAGAGGCCGTTTATTCAGGTGACTCTACCCTAGGGAAAAAACTCCCAGACATGTTGAAGATGATTGGACACAGCTTCTGAGTGGACACTGACATCTTAAGGCCTGGAAGTTTCTCTAGCACCTCTTAGAAGGTTGGCATATGGGATCCAGGATAAATGGAGTTCTGGGAAAAGTCCAGCTTATAGTGGATTCACTGGTCCGTGGACCCACCCCATGATTATTTCTCCAGACTCTGAATGTATAGTTGGGGAATATAATTGGGCTTGACATACTTGGCAGTTGGAATAACTCTGCGATTGGAAGTTTGTTAAGCTTTGTCATAGTTATTGTCCCTTTTAACTAAACAGTAAATATAAAACAACGTCAAATCCTGGGGTGCAGGGATGGCAGAGATTAATGTCACCAATAAGGATTTCAATGACGTAGCAGTAGTAGTTGCTATCATTCTGCATTTACTGCACTGGTTAGCTCTAGAAGGATGGCTGTTGACTCAACTGAGTCATAACCCTGATCACGGCTGCTGGGATGACTGGATGTCTCTGCTAGAGCAGAAAGACATGGCCTCAGGGACCTCATATGCAACCATTGATCTGGCAAACTCCTTCAATCCCAATCAAGAAGAGGATCAGAAACGGGTGCTATTCACATGGAACAGCTGACATTAATCATTGACTATTTTGTTCCCAGGCTGTGTTAACTGTCCCACCCACACTGCCATAATAGAGTCTGAAGAGATCTGGACTAAATCCTTATCTTTGGAACCCACACAGTGATCCATGACATTGAAAACATCTCGTTGATAAGGCAGGATAAGCAGAAGTGACTGGAGTGCTGGAGACCTTGGTAAGAAATATGTACTCTAGAGGTTGAGAGAGAAATCCTTGGAGATGCAGGGACTTGCCACAGAGTGAGGTTTCTAGCAGTCCAGTTGTCAGTGACACACTGGGACATCCTTTTAAAAGTAAAAAATAAGTTGCTATATCTTGTGTCCCTCACCCCTTAAGGAAGAATCACATTGCCTGGTGAGCCTTTCAGGATCTGGAGGTAACACATTCTAAATCTAGGAATATTGTTCTGGCCCAAATGCCAGGTGATAAGGAGGCCACTAGCTTTGAGTGGGAAGGCTCTAGAACAGGTTGAGGTTGGGGTACAAGAAGTCCTACCACTTTGGACTTAAGAGGCAGAAGAATGTATGGTGTTGGAAGTGTTCTTGGTGGTAAAAGGGCTTGCCGAGTCTGTGGTAAATCCTTGTGGGAGAGTCACAGTGCAGGTCCTGGGTTCTGGAGCAAGGTTGTGCCATCTCCAGTGGTGCTTGCTTTTCTGTGAAAACAGATTTCTGCTCATGGAATACACTGTAAACATGTATCAGAGCTGTCCATTGTGAGCTGGGCCCACCAAGTCATGAAGCTGAGTGGGCCTAGCAGCTTCCGCCAAAAGACAGAAAAGAATCAAGTCTGCACAGGAATGGGACGAGTGAACTTCCCAAGCTCGCTGCCCCTACCATGGCTGTGCCACTGCCATAAAGACAATTATATGTGGGGCCAGTGATGGCTTATTTTATACATCAACTTGATTGGGCCAGGGTAGTTGGATATTTGGTGAAACACTAGTTTGTGAAGGTATATTTTAGATGAGATTAACATTTACATAGACTTTGAGCAATGTGGGTTGCCCTCCAGAAAATGAGTGGGGCACATCCGATTAGTTGAAGATTTTAGGAGAAAAAAGGTGAGTTTCCCCTGAGAAAGAGGGAATTCTACTACGGATGTCTTCAAACTTGAGCTGCAACATCAACTCTTTCCTGGGGTTCCAGACTGCTAGTCCACCCTGCACATTTTGGACCTGACAACACCCAAAATCACATAAACCAATTTCTTAAAACCAATCAGTCTTTCCATCTCTCTTTCTCTCTCTCTCACTTTCTCTCTCTTTTTATCTCTATCTCTGTCTCCCTCTGCATGTGCACGCACACACGCATGAGATATATATATATATATATATCTGTGAACCAACGGGATTCTGATATATACAGGCATACCTCGGGAGATAGTGCAGGTTCAGTTTCAGATCATTGCAATAAAGTGAATATTGCAAAAAAGCAAGTCTTTCTATTTTTTTGGTTTCTCAGTGTGTATAGACGAAACCACACTGAGTTTACACAATACTGTAGTCTATTAGGTGTACAATAGCATTATATCTACAAAAACCATGTACAAACCTTAATTAAAATACTTTATTGCTAAAAAATGCTAACAATCATCTGAGGTTTCATGAGTCGTGATCTTTTTCCTGGTGGAAGGTCTTGCCTTGATGTGATGTCTGCTGTCTGATCAGGGGAGTAGTTGTTGAAGGCTGGGGCATCCGTGGTAATTTCTTAAACTAAGACAAAAACACTTTGCTTCATTGGTGGACTCTTCCTTTCATGAAAGATTTCTCTGTAGCATGTGATGCTGTCTGATAGCATTTTACTTACAATAGAACTTCTCTCAAAATTGGAATCAATACTCTCAAACCCTGCTGCTGCTTTATCAACTAAGTTTATGAAATATTCTAAAAATTTTGTTGTCATTTAAACAATATTCATAGCATCTTCACCAGGAGTAGATTCCCTCTCAAGAAACCATTGTGTTTTCTCATCTTTCCAGGTTTTCTCATGAGATCACAGCAATTCAGTCACATCTTCAGGCTTCACTTCTGATTCTAGTCCTCTTACTAATTCTGTAATGTCTGCAGTTCCTTCCTCCACTGAAGTCTTCACCCTGTAAAGTCATACATGAGGACCAGAATCACCTTCTTCCAAACTCCTGTTAATATTGATATGTTGGCCTCCCATGGATCACAGATGTCCTTAATGGCATCTAGAATGATGAATCCTTTCCAGAAGGCTTTCAGTTTACTTTGCCTAGATCCATCAGAGGACTCACTTTCTATGGCAGCTATAGTCTTATAAAATATATTTATTAATAAGACTTGCAAGGGTGAGGGGAATTCAAAATGGATACTGAAGGGAGAGAAGAGTTCTAGTGGCAGACCTAAGACCAGTCTCAAGACCAGGGGCTGTAGGTTATCTCATTAACTTCCTCTTCCAAGTTCTCCTTCAGAGAGACAGCCATCCTGGATCTCTGGAGAGATCCAAAATCATGCATGGAGAAAGAGGTTCATGAGGTGCAGGGCTGGACTAGGCAGGTGCTGAGGTACACAGCTCAGAGCTTCATTCGGGAAAGAACTTACCCGGCAGCTGCCAGGAGAGCAGACAGCCAACAACCTCCAGCTGCAGTGACTGGGGGAGCCCCCTCAGCTTCTGAGGCAAGACCAAACTTTTTTGAGGCTTTTCCCAGCCATTGCACACAGTGGTGTTACTAAGGCCATGTTGGTCCAATGAAGGAATCCTCCAGTGGTCCATCTTTGCTCCAGATCTTCCCATCAGACTGGTTAAGCTTTGTCAGGCCCACCAAAATCGATGGTTCTGTCTTTTCTGTCTGGTTTCCTACCCCTTTTCCTTGTATAAGTGTCAGATCTGCACCATGGTCTGAAGGCTTTCCTTGCCTGGGCAACCTTCATTCTTCATCAGATGTGCACTTTTTTTTTTTTTTGAGTTGGAGTCTCACTCTGTCACCCAACTGGAGTGCAGTGGCACATTTACAGCCACCCCGACATCGACCTGCTGGGATCTGATGATCCTTCCGCCTCAGCCTTCCAAGAAACTGGAACTACAGGTGCGCACGACCACACCTGGCTAATTTTTTTATTTATTGTAAAGACAACGTCTCACCAAGTTTCCTGGGCTGGTCTTGAACCCGCGGGCTCAGGCAATTCACTCGCCTCGGCCTCCCAAAGATTACAGGCTGAGCCACCGAGCCCAGCCCAGATGTGTACTTCTAACACAACCTCTGATATCATTTGGATGCTTGTCTCCACAAGTCTCATGTTGAAATGTGACCCCCAATGTTGGAGGTGAATCTGGTAGAGGGTGCTTGGGTCCTAGGGGTAGATCCCTTATGAGAAGAATGGTGCCATTCTCCTGGTAATGAGCAAGTTCTCACGCTATTTGGTCACACAAGAACTGACTGTTTAAAAGAGCTTGGCACTTCCTTCTCTCTCTTCCTCCTGTTCTTGCCATGGGACATGCCAGCTCCCTTTGCCTTCCACCATGAGGAAAAGCTTCCTGAGGCCTCACTAGAAGCCCAGCAGATGCCAGCATCCTGTAGAATCATGAGCCAACTAAATCCTTTTGCTTTAAAAATTACCCAGCCTCCGTTATTTCTTTATAGTCATACAAAGCCTTATTGTCTGTTTTCCTCAGGACCCAGCTGACATGATGGTCTAATCAGCTGGCTATAGTCTGGCCACAGAGAAGGTAGTACAATGCACCAATGGCTCACAGAGGCATGCTAACACATGGAAATATTTATGCCCATTTAAAACGTTGATTCACAAAGTAGTACCAGATTTTCTCATTACAGTTTTTAAAAAAAACTCAGGGCCACTTACAGTTAAAATATTCTGGAAGTTGAACAGGAAAACTAAATTGAAGACAAATCTAAGCTAATTACAGATGCAAAATTTGTGTTTTAAATGTAAGCATCTACCCTGCTTCCTTTACCCAGAGTTAGGTTAGTGTTTTGTGGATGGCACACAAACATCTCTTGCTTGTTATGGAATTTGCTTTTTATATTTCTGAAGCAGCTAAATTCAGGGACAAGAAAACCAAACTGTTCTCACATTTGGATAAGGCACCTTCCACGACCTATCCACCTCTTCTTGAATGCTTGAAAGTTACTTCAATTCAAAGACAGTTGTGAATGCACTCCTGGTCTTCCATTTCAATACTCTCTTGTTGCCTTTTTGATTTCATAGCATATGTGGCACAACAATCTTATACGTTTACTGGATTCAGACACTGACATTATCTTGGCTGCCACTTTTAAAAATATTTCAGATTCTTGTTAATAGCTCGATTCTTTGGACTTTCAGAAGTCACATAACTCCTTATGATGCCCCAGACAAAGGTGAAAGTAGGCAGCTCTTCTTTCTAAGATTCTTGATTTGGCTTCCCATCAGTCAATCCTTCCCTCCCTCGACCTTTTAAAGTTTCAAGTCATGGACTTTGACTTTGAGATTGGTTTTATCTATCTATCTATCTATCTATCTATCTATCTATCTATCTATCTGTCTGTCTGTCTTAGAGACAGAGTCTCACTATGCTGCCCAGGCTGGTCTCAAACACCTGGCCTTAAGTGATTTTCTCACTTCGGCCTCCCGAGTAGCTGGTACTACAGATATGCACCATTCATACCCAGTGATTTGTTGCATCTTTACTCACCAATCTCCCTTTTTCTTTCATAACTAGTCTTTTCAGACAGTATGTTTCAGTCAAGTCAACAACTTCAGCACCCTGCCTGCTTTTTCTTCTCCTGATGCTGAATATTACTAGACAGTTTTCCACCATTCCTATTTATCAATATCTCCGTCAGTCTTCAGGTTCCTTCTTAAGAACCATTTCCTCCTAAAGCTCTGTTCTAACTGCCTCCAAATGATTCCTTCTTCAGTCATTATCTTAATGCTTCCTTAGTCATGAGCTTGTTTGTGCAAGTGTAATGATACATGTTGGCTGGCATAATGCCTGCACTTGAAAGAAGCTACTGGCATATTTGCCAATTTCTTGTGTTTTATAGAGCTGTGGTCAAACTACTCCGCCTTTATTACAATCATATGTGTGAGTGTGAATAGAATATTGAAAATCATCATCTTAAATCTGAAGATTAAGGGAATAATTCGACTTCTTAGTGATTTTTATACAGTTTGCTGTCAGAGCTGAGGGCTTTATTTGAGTTAACAAATAACTATGTTATAAGTAACAAGAATGCATAGCCAAAGATATGCTAATACTTTCCTGAGATGAAGTGTTAACTGTTGGTTCGCCTTTAGTTGGAAAGCACCCATGAGAACATACCCAAGAAGCCTTTCCAGTATTAATTCATTCCAAGCTGTTTATGTATATACCTGTTTACTATTTTCCACTGAACCAGACATCTGGCATCTTCTTTGTCATTTGTTCTGAGGTCCTGGTACTGTTGACATTTGATAAATGCTTATTTCTAGATTTTAACTGTTGACTTTTGCGTCACATCAGAATTGTATGAAAGACAATTTTACGTTTAACAGTGATGAAGGTAATCTAGATCACAGTATGTTACTCACAGTTATAACATCTGCATTTCAGGAACAGAAGGCGAAGTTTCAAATAATCTGCCAGCTACAATAAGATGAAAGGATCAGTTGTTCATAATAAGACAGTTCAGGGATGTATGACTGCAATTCACACATTTCCTCTCTGGATTTCTTCTTCTTTCAATAAAGAGGTCACAATGAGCATGCCGTTTAGCATGAGTGCTAAATTGTTGTCTTTGCTTTTTTGTCTCTTGTAATCATTGTTAGGATGAGCAAGAATTAAACTGAATTTTTTGCCTTGAGATCTGTTTCGGAGCAGGAGAGAAAATAACGTGTTGATTTTCCCCAGAATCCTCACTCTGAGCCAGTGAAAACTCTCCAGACAAAAGTGGAACAACATCCCAGAAAGAACTATTTTCCTAGGCTATCTGCTGCTTCAGCATCTGGATTAGAAAGTGGATCTATATTTTGTTGCCTTTAGACTCCAGACCACTTTTCATTTTCAATCCCTAAATCCTAATGCGATTAAATTTGTTTTTATGCCGGGCTCGGTGGCTGAGCCTGTATTCCCGTGCCTTTGGGAGGCTGAGGTGAGTGGATTGCCTGAGCCCGCGGGTTCGAGACCCGCCTGCGCAGGCGAGATCTCATCTCTACAATAAATCAAAAAATTAGCCGGGCATGGTAGAGCGCGCCTGTAATTCCAGCTACTCGGAAGGCTGAGGCGGAAGGATTGCCTAAGCCCAGCAGGTCAAGGCTGAGATAGCCGGGAGCGGCCACTGCACTCCAGTATGGGTGACAGAGTAAAATTTGTTTTTATAAGTATGTAGGGGCTGGTACAAAACTTGTAGATTTCATAGACTTGTAAATTTCCAAAAAATATTTGCATGCTTGCTTAAAATTGTCAATATATTTATTTACTCAGTTTTAAGAAAGATTATCAAATTGGTATTTTTTTTAGAAATATTTATTATAGCAGATATTACTCCCTTTTTCCTTTTTGGCAAAATTCCAATTTCATTTGGGAGTCTACCTCTCTTCCGTATAAATTAAAGCTAAATCTTAACTAGTGGAAGGTCCTAAGACAAAATTGTTGACAGAAATTGGTTTAAGGTTAGGCACGTGATCCTTTTCTGGACACCCAATGTGCATGGGGTGGGCTGTTAGGGGTTTATGCTGGTCATTTTCCATTTGTCCCTCTCCTCCAGAACTACTCTCTGAATTTTTCTGTCTCTCTCTGTGCCTCAGAATATTGATCCCTCAGGATTGTGCCACCAAGGTTTTTCACTGAATTTGGCTAATGGAGGCATGACTGAGAGATCAGTGCTCATTGCTCTTCCCCAATACCCTTCCCTCCTGGCTGCATGAGGGACAGTAGCCACAGTCCTCTGAGGCACAACTCTCCTAAGGGTATGTACTCTTCCTCAGCTACAGCTCTCTTTATGGGGAGTACAAACTTTCTTTCTTCTTGTTTCCTCAGGACCAGAAGTGGTAATGACTCCTCTATGACCTTTGGCATATCATCATCCCTTTTTGGTTCTCTTAACTCTTTTGCAGACTTTAAATAGTCCCTCCATTAAATTCACTTCAACTAAGTTTTCTAAATGTGTAAGCTCTTCCCTGTTCAAACCCCGAATGATATAGGGAGATTTAAAGAATAATTCTGAATAGAGACATAGAGAAAGACATAGCCCCTCTTGTACTGGAGGTTGCTGTGTCAGTAGGTGACCCTGGGATGTTGGAGGCAACCATATCGAATGATGAAACAATGAAGGAACCCAGGTGAGAGAGACCAACAGGCTGTTTGCAGTGTGGGCAAAAGATGGTGCGAGAGTGTCCTGAGGCCACTGTGCCTTTGAATGAACCCATTTTGGAGATGCCCTGCAATGGGGCAATGTGCTATATGATTTCATAGATTTTCCTTATTGTTTATGCCACTTTGAGTTGTGATCTTGTGTCCCATAAAGCTGATAATGTTTTCTGAGTCTGATAAAGTAAACACACATGGTACAATAACAAAACAATGGGGTAAGTGTGAGGGAAATCTACTTAGAGTGAACAGAGATGCATTTAAGATGACTTGAACAATGGGAAGCTCACTGAAAAGTGAGCAGGTGGGAAAATGATCACTACTCTTTCAAAAAAGAAAAAGGGGCATTTTAATTCTAAAGAACATAGACTGAGACTAAGTGGCAGACTAGAAATTTAAGTAGAATATTCGGGACATAGCTTTTATTTTTTCTTTTATGCTTTTATATTACTTATTTATATTTTTATATTTTTCTTTTGTATTTTCCATATATATTTACAGAGAGAGAAAGAGGGTGCACAAGAAAGTCAGTCTTTCCCATGGATAGTGGTTTGTTTACAAGACTCTGCTCTGTAGAGAGTTTACTCACTGCTGCATGCCTATTCAACAGGGAGGCACTTAACCCATTTTGGATGGTGGGGTGCAGTCAGTGAAGGCAGCCGTCAGCATCCTGTGCCTACACAACCGTCCACTGGAAGTACATCAAGCTTCCCTTACCTGGCCTCGAGGCCCCAGCTCCACTCCCATGTGCCTTGGCCAAGCCCTACTCTGGTCTCTGCCTGCCTGACCTCGACCTGAGGGACTCTGTTCTTGCACTGGTTGTGGGCTGTGGCCTACCTCTTCCAGGTCAGCTTGCTCTGTACTCTCTGGCACATGGTCTGGGGCTGGGGAGTCCTCTGTTTCTATTTCCCATCTTTTTACTTGTTTGCGCCTCTGAGATTCTCTAGAATGAATCTTCCATCATCTTGAACCTCCATTGCAGTGATGTTAGTCTTGTTAAACTCTTCCCCTCAGAAAAACATCTTCATTTAAAAACAAAACAAAACAATGTTTTCTCATCAATTTTCAAATAATTTTCATTTTTAAAGCTCTAGTGTGTGGAGTTATTTCCTTCTGAGTGGTAGATGCCATGGCAACTGACATAGCCAAGTCTCTGTGCCAGCCTCGCTCTGCCCCCTGCCCCACGCTTTCCTTAATTCTGGACCTCCCCGCATATGCGCCTCCTTTGTGCCTTTCCCTTCTCTCAATCCCTGTCTTCTCAATTCTGAATCCCTGGAACCCTTCCTTACTCACACTCAGATTGAGAAGTGGGCAGGAGAAACAAAGACATAGGGGGAGAAGAAGTCAAAAGGGATTATTTTCTCATGAAAACAGGAGAGTGGAGGGAGGGGGCAGGGCTTGCTATTTCTTCTCGAGTGAGCTACTTGCATGAGTGTTGCTGGAATTGGAGGCAATAGATGCAAATTTTAGAATCATTCCCTGCTTTAACCAACATAGTGGGCAAGGCAGGGAAAATAATGCATTTCTTTCTGGAAAATACATTCTTTCCATTGGATGACAGTGAAAGGCCTGAGAAGACACCGGATAAATGTTTTCTGATGAGGTGGGTGCGGGCTGGGAGTCACTGAGGTCTTGAGGCCTTTCCAGCTACGGCATTCAAGAGCTCTTAAATGAGAACACATGTTCTGAGAGTCTCCATGGTCACATCTTTTCACTGTAGGGAGGACGTTAAAGGGTATGGCTCTGCTATGAACAATCTTGCTCCTTGCCCTGTTGTATAAGGCAAGATGGAAACACCACTGAGGGTCCCAGGCTTTGCTTTGGCATCCTCCATTTTTCTTGACTTTGGGATCTTAGGGAGTTCCTTTAGCCTCTCTGAGCTTCTGGAGTTGTTATCTATAACATGGAAATGATTAGTCCTGCTGTGCCCACCTTTCAGTATAGATAGGATCAAATGATGCAAATAACAGCATACTGTGATGCATAGCCGTCTGCACCCATACAAGGTGCCACTGAGGTTTTACTAATGTGCATGACCCAGTTACACCTCAGCAGACACAGGGCTCTACTGGTCAGTGCCCCCTGCAGGGGAAAGCTGGAACGAGGTGTCACTCTTGCCCCTGGGTAGCTTACTTCACTGGGAGGAATCACTTACCCAGGCTGTGTGCCCATCTGGGAAGCAAGGGAATGAAGGGATAGCTTAACCAGGCCACTGGCAAAAAGATGCCCACACTGTAGTACTCAAGTAAGGACACCAAGTTTAATACATTTGATAATATGGCTTCCTGACAGTCTAAAATCAAGTAATGCCTATTTATGAAAATTATAAATAAATATGTCTTTGATTCAAGTTCTGTTGGCCTCTCCTTCCAAGTCTTTTTGAAATTCACCCACTTGTCTCCATTTCTACCATGACTTGATTCCAGGTTAGTGTTGCCTCCATGTCCATCATCCCATCAGCCTCCTGCTTAACTTTTTTTTGCTCTAGCCATCTGCTGTCCACACTCACCTTTTTCTCTAAGACTCCAGTCTGATTATGTCATTCCCTGCCTAAAGTCCTCTGGAATCTCCATCACCCCATTCGTCTCCCCTGAGCTCAGACTCCCTGCCTCCCAAGGCTGGGGTAGGTTTCTCCTGAGTGTTCCCAAAGCACATTCATCCCATCTGTCCTCCTTGATCTCGATTGATGGCCTCATGTCACACTTATTCCAGAAAAACAACCTTCTCATATTCCTACCAAGTCTGTCATTAGCCAACCTGTCTCCCCTTTCTTCCTTCCAGGGACAATGTCGATGTGTCTCTCCCCTGTAGAAGACTTATGCTTTGGAGACCAGTCCTGCACCTGTCTTCTTGAGGGCTTTCTCCTTTCCTTTCCTTATCCTTCCATCTTCCACCTTGTCAGTCTCTCCCTTTCTTCTGGATCATTCCATCAACGTGCAGACACTTTTAAGGCTTTTCTTGATCCCTGAGGAGCTCCAACTATCATTCCATTTCTTGGCCTTTTATGCCACCTTTCTGCCTTACCTCTTTCCCATGCCAGTCAGGCTTTCCCCTTTGCTGTCTGACCGTGAAACCTGCTCAGGTGAGCATTGGCTCCACCTTGCCACACTCAGGACTCAGCCTGCTGCCGTCATCTTGCTCCTCGCTCAGGAGCAGTCACCACCACCTAGGTCTTTTTGTCTCTCCCTCGCCAATTGCCCCCTCACCAGCTCCCCTGCTTCCCCGTCTACCAGAGTCATGGTAGGTGTATGCTGTGTTCCTGAGCCACTTCAGCCCTTGTCACACTCTCCATGGGTGGTCTTAACTTGACCCACAGCTTTAAATAACATTTGCTTGCTGGTGATTCCTGAATTTATAGCCTCAGCTCAGACCACGTCTCTGAACTCCAGACTCACGCATCCAACAGCCTGCTCTACATTTCCAAGTAGCAATTTCACAAGCATTTCAAACTCAGTGTGGCCCAGAACGAACTCTCCATTTCAGCCATTTCAATCCGTTTCTTTTCTGTCTTCCCTGTCCTCAATAAATCATGCCTGCGTCTGCCTGGGACACCGTCCTGAAGCCTGGATGAACTAAATGACATTTCTCTTTCCTCCATATCCAGTTTGTCAGAAACTACTGTCTATTCTACCTCTAAACACAACTGGAGTCAGTCCACCCATTGACTCCTCTTTCTCTCTCACTATAGCCCAAGCCACCATTGGCTTCTTAAGTGGTTCCCAGACTCTACTTGCAGGAGGTGGCTTTGCTCTGTTCCTACCCTTCATCCAGGGCAAAGCCATTGCCCATGTGAATACTTCAATGGCCACCCTCGCTGGTGTCCAGCTCCCGCGGCTCTTCTTGGTTTGGCCCTTGCCTTTCTTTAAGCACCCTTCTTTCACCACATCTCTGCCCTTCCTCACTACACAGCCCTCCATTCAAGGGGCTGTTGGCTTCAACTGATGTATGCCAGCCTCCGGTAACTGCCCCTCACACAGAGACTGTGCAAATAAATACTTGCTTTGATTGTTGAATTTATGGCCATATGCTAGATCCTAGAGTAACTGAGATGAACTAAAGAAAGTTTCTGCCAAACAGGAGCCCTTGACTAAGTGAGCGACAGCAGTGTGTACACAGAAAGTATTTACAATTCAATAAGACAGCTGTGATCACAGGGGAGGGAGGCACAGAAAAGTTTCTCAGGGAAAGAACGCTTGAGTTGAGCTGACAAACCTCTCCATAAATCTAAAACATCAAATGAAACAATAACTTCAGAAAAAATAATAATAGGAAATAGGCTAAATTATTAATATTGGTAGTCGCTGACTTTTAGGTTGGCAAAAGTTTTTTTTTCTTTCTCCTAGTTTGATAGTTCCTAATATTCCATCATGAGCTGTAAAAGTAGTTACATTTTATAATTTTTAAAAGTTAGAAAAACCTGGAGAAAATAATTCTTTAATACCCACATGATAAAACAAAAACAAACAAATCTCTGATACCTCTCGAGCAAAGAAAACACACACACACACACACACACACACACACACACACACACACACACATACACACACAGATATTATACAACAAGCACCAAGACAGACTGGGGTGTTTTCACATGTGTTTTCTCATCTGTTTCTGGAAATCAGCTATAGATACTGGGAATTCAAGTTTTTCCTTGAAATAAATTTTCCCAAAACAAGATTTTAAAAAAGTAGAAGAAAAAAAGAACTGAGAAAAAGGATGAAACATGTTGAAATCTTTTTACTTGGTTTATGAGTGAGTGGGTAGCAGGCAAAGGATAGGCTGGGAGGAAAGGAGGAGAAAAGAAAATAAGATTTTTTTGGTGCTGTTCCACTCATAAAAGTCAGTGGATATTTTTACAGGTACCAGCTAGTCCTTCCTAAAAATCCTCTAATGGGGACAGGCTGTGAAGCAGCAGTAGGAAAGATAAATGCTTTTCTGGAGAGTAATTTTAGTGCAGTGTGGAAAATGTGAAGAGAAAAAAATTAAAGATCAAATGGAAAATTCATCCATGAGCCAACCCACACCACAGAAGCATTGAAGACCTTGTGTCCTAATTAGTCCTTGCACCAGGAGCAGCAGCAGCAGAGGCCTCTCTCCCTCTCTGGGCAAACGCCTTCCTCTGTGGGGGGCAGCCTGGGTGGAGAGCATTCATTTATACCACATACCCTGAGAGTAGCTATCACTTTAGGGGTGCAGAAGAATTGCAAAGAGTAAAAACCCAAAACCACCAAGCAGTGACCTTTTCCCCTTGCTCTACAATGCAAATATATTTTTCCACAATGGGTATCGAGATGTTTCTCAATGGACCATTCCAAATGCAGCAGTACTGGGGAAAGCTGCTTTCAATCTCTACTCTCTAATATCTCTCCAACTCGGTTTCTCTTTCTACCCTAGTCAACCCCTTTGTAGTCACGATGGTCACACAGATCTCACCAAGAATCAGTCTCCTCCTCTTGCCTTCTCTCTGTGCTACTGTCTCCATTGAGGGTTCTTCTGAAGTCTACCATTTCCCATGTTTCTAATGGGAGCTTTGGTGTCTGCAGCTGCCCTGACTTGCAGTGCCCAAGCACCACCTAGATGAGGGACACTGAAAAGAAGATGGTGTTATCGTGAGATAAACCCTGCTAGTATGTGGAGATTCAAGGCTTCCTCCCCTCCTCTTAGCTCACGTCACTTCTTCTTAAGCTAGAGAATCTGAAGGGATAGAACATTCTGAGGGCTCTGTACTGAGACCTTGGAAAATACCTAAGAGAAACATGGGTAATTGCAATTTTGTTCCTAGGATATGCTCACTAGCTAATACAGTTGTTTTTAAAAAATAATTAATTAACTAACTACTTTTTTTGTAGCAATATGGTCTCACTATGTTGCCCAGGCTGGTCTCAAACTCCTGGGCTCAAGCAATCCTCCCGTCTTGGCCTCCCGAAGTACTAGGATTACGGGCATCAGCCACCATGCCAGGCCGGTTCTGTTTTAACAAGGGTAGCCAAGTGGCTGACAACAAGAGTCGCACTCCCTGTTTGGAACATTGTCATTTTATGTTTTGAGGAACAAATAACTCTTGAATAACTCAGGGAATAGGGGCACTGGCCCCTGTGCACTCAAACTATGTACAACTTTCTAGTCCCCTCAAACGTAACTACTGATGGCTTACTATTGACTGGAAGGAAGCCTTACCAATAACAACAGCAGCCAATTAACACACATTTTGTATGTTCTATGTATTATATACTATATTCTTACAATAAAGCAAATTAAAGAAAATGTTATGAAGAAAATCATGAGGAAAAGAAAACAGATTTACTACTCACTAAGTGGAAATGGCTCATCATAAAGGTCTTCATCCTAGTCTCCGTCTTCACCTTGAGTAGCTAAGGAGGAGGAAGAGGAGGGGTTGGTCTTGCTGTCTCAGGGATGACAGAGGCAGAAGACAATCTAAAAATTTAGTATAATGGGCCCACATAGCTCAGACTATATTGTTCAAGGGAAACTGTATTTTTCTTCCAGTCAAAGGGACTTTCCACTCCTACACAGGAAATCATTGAGTTTTAATGGTAAACTTTGAAAACACTAAAACAATTAGGATCTACAGGAGTCATTTCACATTTAATTTTAAACAGGAGATAATCCAGGAGGTTTTACCATAAAGGAGGGAACCCTGGTAGAGTCTTAAGTCCCCTGCTATAGTATGTCTAAAGTTCCTTTTGGTCTTGATTGTTCAGGCAATAACTAGGAATGTTTACTTATCTTGCCTTTAATCCTTAGCCCAAAGGTTTTTTTTTTTTTTTTTTGAGTTGGAGTCTCACTCTGTCACCCAGACTAGAGTGCAGTGGCCTCCCGGCCACCGCAGCCTCGACCTGTTGGGCTCCGGTGATCCTTCCGCCTCAGCCTTCCAAGTAGCCGGAATTATAGGCGTGCACTACCATGCCTGGCTAATTTTTTGATTTATTGTAGAGATGAGGTCTCGCCTGCCCAGGCGGGTCTCGAACCCGCGGGCTCAGGCAATCCACTCTCCTCAACCTCCCAAAGGCGCGGGATTATAGGCTGAGCCACCGAGCCCGGCTTGTGTCTTAGTTTTAATTGTTGCCTTTTGAGGAGTTTCAATCAGATCTGATTAGATTTAGAATTAAGTTGGAACCTGGCTTGGAGAGTTTTATTTTATTTCTTTGGCTATAATTTTATTTCTTTGGCTATAATTCAAAATGGTAGAAGAGGCCAAGTGAGTGCAGATAAGGTTGATATTTTATCCTCTTGTGACCACGCACCTGACTTGATAAAACACTGACTTGAGATGATTGCCTTTGAAGTCATGAAGTCACACGAGTTTCCTTAACCGAATTCCGGCATGAACCCATGAGTGTCAAAACCCAGTCCTGCCTAGTTGACTTAGAGAGAGCAATGGTTTTAGTCAGCCTGGGATTGTTTCCGTTTTAAAACTGAAAGTCTCAAGCTCTGGGAAAACCCTTAGTTCTGGGAAAACTAGGATGGTTGGTCACCTGCTTGGAATTAAAATCTGAATGAATTAAAACAATAAAACTACTGGGGAGACAGTTAATATGGGTTTTCATTTTCATTTTTTGTGTGGGATGGGCTCAGCTAACAATTGCTTCACTAAGGATCATTGAGGGTGGAGAAGGCAAGGAGAAGAAAAAGAGGAATGGAGGACAGATGGAATATTTTTCAATGAGATTGTGCTTTCAAGGCAGTTTGTATTTAATAGTGACCATGTTTAGATAATGAGTGAAGTGCCCACACTTGATGCCAACAGAGGTAGGGCCTAAGCAGAAGCAAGCACTTGGACATGGAGAACAAGTCTTCCTTCCTTCCTCCTGTCTTTCCTTTCTTCCTCATTCTTTTTTGTTTATTAAGTTCAAAAGTAATGTACGCTTTGTAGACAGAAAGGCTGAAGCTATCCAAATGTGGGAAAATCTCTTTCTCTCGGTAAGCAGCCTCTCAGCTCTGGTATTTGACGAGAATGTACATTATCTGTGTAGCTCTCCAGAAGACTTAGGTTGGTTCTAGAGCTATGGTCAGCCTCAGCAGTGACCTTGGCCTTTTGGCCACTATTATTTTTTTCTTTTTTTGCATTGTAAAGAAAACATGGCTACTTTTGCCTTTTATTACTGGATTTCTCAACTTGTTTTCAGAAATTCCATTGGGGAAAAGAAATGTTTTCTGATAATATAGTCTCGAGGTTAGTTTACAAAGGTGTTTCTCCATCAAATACTTCCATTCACTGAAAGAGAAGTTTATTATGCATCTTTATTTTATGTTACTGATTTATATTGATTTAGGGGGTACAAATTCAGTTGTGTTACATGGGTATATTGTGTAGTAATGAAGTCTGAGCTTTCAGCGTAGCCATCACCCCAATAGTGAACATCATACCCAATAGGTAATTTCCTATCCATCACCCCCCAATCCTCCCATCCTTCCTAGTCTCCAGTGTCTATTATTCCACTCTCTATGTTCAAGTGTACACATTATTTAGCTCACATGTATAAGTGAGAATGTGCAGTATTTGACTCTTTGTTTCTGAGTTGTTTTACTTAAGACAATGTTGGCCACTTTTTTGTGTTTGTGAATCTGTCAGGCTTGAGCTGCCTTTCCTTTTCAGCTTGGCTCGACTTCCACACCATTGTTTTCTACTTTGCTTTTTGCCTGTCTCCAAGCTCCTTTGAGGGCTTTGGCCTGGCATTCCACTTGGAAACCCCATCACCCTTCTAGCTTTATACTTGAAGGGTCTTCCTTACAAACCTTAAGATTTCTCAATAACACTGTTTACAAATGCTTCTTGTCCACAGAGGTTAAAATGAATCCAAGTAGTGTGCTCTTTACCTGTGTTTCTTCCCTCCTATGCTTAATCAAAAGTGAGAGCATTCCCACTAAACTCTGTGAGTAATATTAAACCCAGATAAGCCAGAGTTTCCAAATAGGGAGATTCTATCTGATGGCAAAAATGGCAGGACTTGTAGTCCTGCTTTTTGAGTCTTTGGCATCATTAAGTCCTGGTTAAGCATTTAAACTTGATTTCAACAAGTGTAAAAAGACAATAAAAAAGATATAAGCCTAAAGACAAACACAATAGTAGATAATCTGGTTTATAAAATCTTATCCTTTCATTTTCTGTATGACATCTCTGCCTTCCCATGGAGCGTTTCTCCTGCCATCACCGGACAGTGGCTTCTTTGCTTCCACCTCCTGGAAGGACTCCAAGTTTGCACAGGTTACTTGAAATAGAGAACTGCCTGGGCAACGAGACCTCATCTCTACAATGAATCAAAAAATCAGCCGGGCGTGGTAGTGCATGCCTGTAGCTCCAGCTACTTGAAAGGCTGAGGCGGAAGGATCGCCGGAGCCCAGCAGGCAAGGCTGCGGTAACGAGACCTCATCTCCACAATGAATCAAAAAATCAGCCGGGCGTGGTAGTGCATGCCTGTAGCTCCAGCTACTTGAAAGGCTGAGGCGGAAGGATCGCCGGAGCCCAGCAGGCAAGGCTGCGGTGGCTGGGAGCGGCCACTGCACTCCAGTCTGGGCAACAGAATGAGACTCCAACTCAAAAAAAAAAAAAAAAAATAGAGAACCAGAAGAGTGAGGCTCATAACAACAGAGGGTTTTCTTCTTGTTCTTGTCTTATGCATCTTCAGGGTTCCATTTTGCTTCTGAGGTCCCTTCTCTCCAGTGTTGTTGGCTGCCTTCAGGGAGAGGAAAGCTTATACCCTGGACTTTAACCACTCCTACCCTGAGTCCACAGTAAGGTGAGGCTATTTCCAAGATGCTTAGTTTTATGATACATTATGAAAACGTGGTACCAAATAATCAACTCAACACTAAAGCAAAATCATGAGATACTGGCTGCCCTGATCTGGGAGGTTCTGGGGAGGTCTGTTTTCATGATGGTGTGCATTTATTTTAAGTTGACCTAAAGATAACAAAAATATACTTCAAAATATTAGGCTGCCATTGCTTCACTGATCAAAAGGGGAATGGATTTCTTTTCAATGTTTAATCTGGTTTATACCCTGGTGGCCTTGGAGATCTGCTTGGACTGGTTATTTTGTATTCTCGATTAACACATCTAGAAACTGAAAGGGTCTGAGCCTGAAAAGAGAACCACAAAGCCCTCGAAGCTAGAGTAAATCTGACACCAAAACAGTTCGCAGCAATAAGACAAAAATTCATTAAGCCGGGCGTGTTTGAAATATAGGGACTCCCTGTGGAACCACAATGAAGAGAGATCAGACACAAAAGCATTCAGTGTCTCTATTGTAAAATCAAAGCTCTGGTTTATGAGGAGATTTTGAACATAGTTGAAGTAATAGGTTCATTATTCTGACTAATATTCTGACTAATTCCCACTTTTAACTGTGAAACAATGTTAAAATGTTAGGATTCTTTGGAGGTATGAATTATAAAAGAGAATGGAAATTTAGGAAGTGCCTAGAAAAGATTAGGGTTAAGGGATTGTTTTTTAAGATGTAAAATTTGCAGCCTGATTGTATGCTGACGGGAATGATCCAGGAGATGGGGTAAACAACGAATAAAAAAACAGCTGTTGTAGGAGAGAGGCGATATGATGGGGGGGCATCTCGAAGATGAGTGGGGGCAGCTCACCTGTTGAAGGAAGAAGGAAGGCGGCACAGGTAAGAACTGAGCGGTGGAGTTGATGGGGGAGTGCCCCAAGAGTTTCTTCAGCAAGATCACCAGATGCAAGTGTGTAGAGGGCAAGAGGAATTGGAAGTTTGAAAAGAGAAAACATTGAAAAGAGTCACATCTGAGTAATGGGAACTGTGGTGACATTGGTGACATTAGGGCTCATTGAAGGTATGCGGCCATGGATTCAAGTGAGACCAGTGAGTGTGGCTGGCCATGTTTTTTCCACATGTCCCACCTCTTTGGGCATAAAGGTAGGGCAGGCAGGGAGTTTACTTTAACCAGGGCTGAGCTTTTTCTGGGTGAATGGGATGCAGAAAGAAAGGGAAGAAAGAACTGAGAGCAGATAAAATAATAAGGATGACATCTATGCTGTAGAAGGAGAGATGTGAGGATGTGAGAAAAGAAATGAATGATGAAAAGATGGCAAGGTCAATGGATTTGTAGTCACAGTAGGGCAGAGGAGTTATTGGAATGAGGCATAAAGGGAAGTAATGTGAAGAATGGGATGCTGGAAATGAAGATTTTAAAAAAATTTTAAAGATGGGGTACGATTCAGGGTTAGGTATACAAATGGTCATTGTACAGGTTAAATTTGGGCTCACTTTGGTCCTCACTTCACCTGGTTTGAGATCAGGTACCCTTATTGATGAAGTGTGGGCCCCCCTCCCCTGGAAGTTTCCCACTGCTGCCAATCCCTTTCTTGTAGTATTATGATAATTGCTCAGGAATCACTTATGAGTGAGAACATGTGGCACTCAGTTCTTCGTTTCTGTGATAGATCACTGAGTATTATAGACTCTAAATCCATCCAAGTTGCTGCAAAGTTCATAACTGTGTCCTTCTTTATGGTTGCATAATATTCCACCATGTATATATACCACATTTTAAAAACCCAGTCTGTTTTCGATGGGCAACATGGTTGATTCCATGTTTTTGCTATTGTAAATAATGCTGCAATAAACATGTATGTACAGGTATCTTTTGGAAATGAAGATATTGTACTGCATTCTAAGATTTGGGATCCTGGGGTAGGTAGCTGAGGTGGGCTGGAAGGTGAGTTTCATCAGATGTGAAAAAGCTGAGAAAGGGAGAAGACAAGATATCAGAGGAATTGTTTCCACAGATGTGGAAATCCTCATGAGTTATGCCAAGAGGAACAGTGAAGGGTTACACAGAAAGCCAGGAGTTCATATCTTCAAGGGATATAAGGGGGTGAGTTAAAGGTCTATAGATGACTGCAGCAAGGAGAGCAGGATATCTGAGGCCTCACAGGCCTGGAGAGATGTCAAGTCCTTCAAAGGAATGACATATTCTCACAGAGAAGGGATCACAATGTTCTGGAATCCCTGAGTGGAGAGAGAGACCTCTCTTGACTCTTATCCCAGTGGTGTAAGGTGGATGAGGGGAAAATGACCTTTCAGGTTTTGGTCTGAGCATGAAGGTGAAGGTGATATTTAGAGAAGAGGTGGAGAATTCAGGCATTTGCTGTTGCTGGGCCAGGAGCTTCAGAAGGCAAAGTCAAGTATTTGTGGCATCTGGGATGGGTGTGATATTGGGTCAGGTAGCAGGCATTACAGTTATGGAGTACAGATGAGAAGGAATAACCTTGGGCCTAGTAGTCACCAAGAAAAACAGCATTGTAGAACTGTAGAACCCATCCTGACATTTCTCAGCTCAGTATTCAGTTCTAATCAGAGCATGTTCCTGAGACTGGTGTCTTAGATTACAATCCTGAACAGTGGTTCTTGAAGAGAGAAGGTTTTATAAGACCATGCAAAATTCTTACAGTCTTTTGTCTTACCGAGGATGGAATCATGACTAGAAAAGGGCTTCATATGACCCTAAAACTCTATGGAGATTTTGGAAAGAGTTTTAATTCTTTCCTTCAGATAAGAAAAGAGATGGAATTGTTAGGTTAAAGTTTTAAATATCGTCATGGCTGATGTGAGTAACTTCCCAGTATTCATTGTATTTCAAATGATTAGCCTAAGCCCATCATGGTGACTGCACAACTCTTGCCAATGATTGGTTTAGGAATAGACAAGTCACCTCAACCTAGTCGATGGACTTGAGAGGAACTCTAATGCAAAGATGGAAAGCTAGCTTGAGGGAGACTTCAGGGGAAAATGCCAAATTCCTTAAAAACCATTGAAGAAAGAGATGCTTCCTCTTCTTTCTTTGGATGCTTTTAATTGTGAGGCCTGGTGCAGTCTCAGTCATCTCATCTCCAGTCTGAGGCAATGCCAATACACAGAGGAGATCTGGAGTGGAAGGAGATGCCAAGAAGTGGACCCAGAGCCTGACGTAACACTCCTAGGACATGCCTTGTCTTTGGACTCCTTCTTACGTGAGATAATATATTTCCTTATTGTTAAAACCACTTTTAGTTATGATCCTGTTATTCGTGGCCAAAAACATCCTATAAATAGATTGGTGTCCTGGAAAGACTGCTCTTCAAAAAGCTGTGTGTACCCTACACCCACACCATAAAAATATGTCACAAGAACTCTGCCATTTGGTAATGAATGTGTTTGTCCATTAGACTTTTTGTCAAAATTAGTCTGATCATCTTTCGAGATCTTGCATATATCAGGGGCCCAGGAGGTATTTGCTAGTTAGATGTGTCTCGTGCAGTGGCTATAGTTCCGGGAAGAAGTCTGCTCTGTGGCCTCACCCCTCAGAGTGGAGGCAGGCAGCGTAAGGAACCAGTCTTGAAAGCAATGTCACCCACTGCAGGACTATCTGTCGAGACTCATTCTTGAATAGTTCTTGAATCCTTTCTCTCTATCTATTCCCATTGTGACTGCCTCTGTTTACCCCTTGTACTACCTTCCCTGGACTCTTGCCAAGACACTGCAACTGTGTTGTGCTCAGACTTCCCTCTCTCCCACTGCGAGGACAGAACCTCATTCCTCAGCTCTCTCTCTCTCTCTCTCTCTCTCTCTCTCTGTAGGGTAATTCCCTCCAAGTTGCTGGTTCCTTCCTCACAAAAATAAGAATGGTGGACTCATTCTTCTGATTCTCCTAATATTCCTGACACCTCTGGACCTTTTTGGGTTGCACACATTCTAGGCATTTGAGCTGCATACAGTAGATCAATAATGCTATTTGAAGAGGAAATGAATATGGTCACCCAGCAGTATATGCATGTTGTCTGAAAAAAAAAATCTCTAATTAACTGCTTCAAGATGGAAGTGGAAAGACAGAGGCCTGGGGACTGAATTATTCCTAAAGATAAGTGTTCTAAAAAGAAAAGTATTGAATAGAAATGGGAAGGTTTTATGTGAAATTGCCTGGAATTCTGGCTGCTTTTGACTTCCTTGGGCTCACTCCTGGAGAGCAGCAGCCATCTAGGGCCCACTAAGGCCTCTCCTAGCTGGTCTTTACGCCGCCTGCTTGGTGTGTGCAGCCTCAGTTTCTGGAATGTTCCAGAACTCCCAGTTCTCTGCTCTTCTGTGTTCAGGGTCCAGGCCTCTGTGGACCTGGACCCTGAATACAGGTTCCTCCCTGAGTCAGTTTGGGGAGCAAAGATTGCATGACACATTTCTCCTCTGGTGCCCATGTGCCTCCTTGTTTCCTGCAATACTCCACAATTTGAAACCTGCTTTCTGATTGGAGCTCAACCTTATTTTGATAATGTTTCTCTTACTTTTCTGGCTGTCAAAGTTTTGTTTGTAAAATAAATTGTCTGGACAGATGATCTGTGAGGTCCTTGACTGTCTGTGATTATTGTGGATTTATTTTGAAACATGTCTGAGTGCTGTGTGTCCTTTTGCTGGGAGACCTGGGGCCCATGGGACAGGTACTCTAGCAGGAGCTTTGCCTGATACCTGACACGGGGATAAATGTCTGCCCGCTCCTGTCAAACTCTAGGTCTAGGGAATTTCTGAAATACTGGAACAAACTCCCTTGGCATACAGCTCTGTGTAAGCTGTAAAGTGCACACTTAACACTGGATGCTTTCCATTAAGATGAAAGCACTCTCAAGTGCAAGTGGCAGAGTGTACTGATCTATGATTACAGTCATAACATTGTTCTTTTGTGTCTTCAGAAGAATTGTGTCCAGCTGTGGCTTTCACCTGATATCCAGACAAAAAATCTCCCTGATCACATTTGATATGAAAATTTAATAACCTCCTTACTGAGTATTTTGCTGCAACTATAGATTGACCTTTAACAAATGACATTAGCCGGGCTCGGTGGCTCAGCCTATAATCCCGCACTTTGGGAGACTGAGGTGAGTGAATTGCCTGAGCCCGGCGGTTCGAGACCCTCCTGGGCAACTTGGTGAAACCTCATCTCTACAATAAATTTTTAAAAAATTAGCCGGGCGTGGTAGCACGTGCCTGTAGTTCCAGCTACTTGGAAGGCTGAAGCGGAAGGATTGCTGGAGCCTAGCAGGTTGAGGGGGTGGTAGCTGGGAGCGGTCACCACATTCCAGTCTGGGCGATAGAGTGAGACTCCAACAAAACAAAACAACACAACACAAAACAAAACAAAACAATGACGTTTTAGTTGCCATCAAACCTTAAGAACGTCCTCCCTGTGATGGGTGTGTCTAAGTTTGTGTGGACCTGAGGGCCCTAGGGGTGGAGAGAATCTCACTGTGGGTGGATCAGTTCCTAGGAAGCCAGCTTTAACTGAACTGATGACAATGCCAATATGTAGAAATGACCTGCGGGCCCAGAGCTCCCTAATCACTCTCCTCCACTAAACTACAGCATACAGAAGAAATCCATTTCCCCAGACACACCTAAATGGCAGAATAATCCCCCAAAGATTTCTGTGTAAATTGTCGTTTACTGAAAAAACGGAATGATGGTTTACTGCAGATCACAGCAGCATAACTGTTGTGGGGAGGATGGTGATAATGTGACTGAACAGTTGGTGTTGTCATGTAGACTAGTTTGCATAATATGGACAGAAAAAATTTGCTAATAAATGTGTGTATTTCATGTTTTGGAGGTATCATAAGTGATCAGAAGCAATACTTATTTGTCACTTAGCAGAAGTTACTCCAGATGTACAGGCTTGGAGACAATTTGAAAGAAAGAGTAGATACCACTGCTAGATCTTTCCAAAGAATTGTTGCATCACTCCTTGGATTTAGTTAGATAATATTACAGTAAGTGCTTTGGCATGATTTTGTCATACTACTTTTTGTAGATCTAGAGAAATTTTGATTTACTATCATTTTAATTTACTATTATTAACGATGGCTTTGAAGATCATTCAAGGCAATGAATGTGTTATTCAAATTTATATTTTGAAGGGTCATACTGGATACATGCAAAGTCTGAATTCTGTTTAATCTCTTTTATTTAGGGTTTAATGTTCTAATTTTTTTCTTATTAGGTAAGCCTAGAGTTGTATGATTGGCACATTATGGCAGTAAGTATGTATTATATGCTGCTGTATATTTGTACAACGTATGACATTTTATTAAACAAAATATAATAGTTAAAATATTACAATAAGTAAAACATTTTCTAGTATATCTATATACACATATACATACGTATATATGTATATATAGTTAAGACTTATTTTTTCTAATGAAACTTTGTTTCTTATTGAGTACTAGACTTTATGTGCTAAAAATTCTTTTTTGTACCATTATATCTGTGTGGAATCAAGATCTCTGGCTTCCATGTATATTTTTAACTGGGAGCAGATGAGCCCCCAGACTCTCAGGTAATTGTTTTGGACTGTGGGGTGTGCCCTTCCGGGACTCTGCACCCATGTGTGTTTCTTCTACTGATTGGTGAGTTTCAGGGAGGGGCCAGGATAAAGGCTCCCTGGCCTGGGCAGGTCAAGTTAGAGTTCAAGCCAGTATCACCCCAATAAGCTCTGTTTCTACATGCTGGGAAGTTACCAAGAAAAGAGGTAGTCTGATCCCTTGGGAAGTTTGCACTTTTGGGCCTGTGGCTTGTCACGTCTCCAAGACAAATGCTGAGATGGGTAGGTTCCAGATCAGCCTCACCTTTATTTTATTATTTTTAGAGAAAAGATCTCCCTAAATAGCTCAGATTGGCCTTGAACTTTTGGGCTCAAATAATCCTTCTGCGTCAGCCTCCCAAATAGCTGGGACTACAGATGCATGCCACCATGCCTGGCCAAGCCTACAGCACCCAGGATTCCCATGTGGTCTCCCACCCAAGTACTAACCAGGTTTGACCTGCTTAGCTTCTGAAATCGGATAAGATCAGGTGTGTTTTCCTCAAGATCCAGTGTAAGGCAGCACCTACTCTAGCTTCTACACTCTGTGCAGAAAGATTGAATTGATGTCCAAATCCTGTTTTGTTTCTCTGTCAAGCTTCACCACATCCTATAGTAAGAATGAGACAAAAATGTGGTAATGCAATAGGTCAGTCACCTCACATTTCACTTGAAAGAGAAATGAAATACCACTGCAAAAGCTCTTCTGTTTCCTTAATGCTCAGCCTTCTCTAGTAGATGGAAGTAAAATGTGTTCTGGACCCCAGTATTACCTTGCCCAGCACTTTGAGACTGTCCCCAAGGAGTGACTGAGTTGTATCCAGTTAACAACCACAATACGAACCCACGTCTTTCTGAATGTGCTCAGTCATCTTCAGATCCTCTTCTCGCAGCATTCCAAGGAAGCTTCTTCCACCTTCTCTTGCCTCACTTGGGGGCTGGATGAGGGACAGGTCTGCTGAGCCTCCATATCCTCGGGTCCCAGCATCCCCGCTACTTTGCACTTGCCACTTTGGGCCACTTAAGCCAATATCATAGTTCTTTTTCATCTATTCCCCTCCCTTTTTGACCTGCAGCTCTTTTTTCACTCTCTTGTTTAAGGACTGGAGAGACCAGATGTCATGAATGCAGAGAGTTAATATACATGAGTGAGAAGCTTTACTATCTCACAAATAAGAGGAAGTGTACTGTGAAGGCATCAGGTAACTTATCTTTGAATTTCCGGGACATTGTCACAGGACTGCGGGGAGTTTGAGCTCAGACAGGATTGTCTAAGGTTATTAAATGAAGCAATCCCACATTCACCGTGACTCAAACTGTTAGCACTTCCTCTTCTTGGATCCAGCCTGCTGTGACCTCGTCAGTGGCAGCTGTGGCTGCAGGATGCACTGCCAAGTCCTTGGCAACCCATTCAGGCACTCCGTGGGAAGGAGGAGCATGAGGTGTGCAGATGCGCTGACAGCCAGACTGGCAGGTCTGTCTCCGTGCCCTCTGCCTGCTTGGCTCTTCCTAAGCAAATGCCCAGCTGCCCTACTGTTAGTACAAGGCCGAGGGGAGAAGGCACAGGGGGAGACACAGTCACCCTGTGTGAGCAGATGGCATTCACAAGCTGCCAGATGACTCTGTCCGTGTGTTCGGCCTTGGGGTGGCTGAAAGAGGAATGCTGAAGCCAAACGGGTGGTCCTGCGAGGACACAAGACAGCCACAACCTTGTCGATATTTCTTTGTGGCTAGGCTCTCTCTAGCTGGCATGGACTCAACTTGAACTTAACAGTTTACAGTTGGGATTTCCAGAGACTCAGCTTCGGGGGACTGAAGTGGGTATTTCTTCGGTGGAGAAATACCCACTGTCCAGGGGACACACTTACATTTACAAGTAATAACAGTATTATTTCAATTTTCTTCAATGTGAGAAAGGGTGCACATGTGAATGGAAATGCTTTACCATTTGTTATTTGTCACTAATGATACATGTTTGGCTGAAGCAATGGAGATATTAAAATCAAGAAAAAATTATCAATAATTTTGTGTACATACACATACATCCAAAAGCAGCTGCATTTTTACAGATTAGCTGTTTAAGTCATCAAAAGAAGTTAAATTTAATTAGTGTGAACTTAGCTTCAAAGTTAACAGATTCTCCCGTGGGGACTATGAATTGATGGGTGAAAGGGAGTTGTCTATTTAATAGCTAATTATATGGCTAACACTTTCTTACTGTATCATTTTCTGGATTTTGCATGCTAATGATGAAGCACTGCTTTGATTTCTTTTTTAATCAAGAAGATTTATGACAAATTTTGCTCAGCAAAACAAAAAAAGTAATTCATATATCTATTATGGAAGATTTGAGGGTTTTTTTTTTAACTTAACTATTTATAGCATCTCCTTAGTCACCCATAACCCAAAAAGAAATGCACTCCCTATTGGATGACCCAGACTTTGATGAAGTCACATACTGATTGTGAGTTATTATTTCAGCGAAGATGAAAGAAAACTCACAAACAGAACAGCCCCCGGGGTGGTTTTGTTAAAAAGTGAAGAAGTTGGCGAGCTTCGATCTTTGGCTTTGACTCTTTACTCAACATTTGAAAGAATTAAGGCGCTTCCTTAGGTACCTAATTTCCTGTCGAAGCATGGAACTTACAACTCAAAAACTTAAATAGTTAAGTATACTGATTAAAATTGAGCTGTGAGAGAATAAAAGAGGATGTCTGAGAATTATCTACATAATCCTTTAACAATCACAATAAAAAAGTTTTTTACAAAACTTTAACTGAGGTAAACTTAAGTATAGTAAATTGAAAAAATCTAAGGTAAAAAGTATGATGACTTTACATGTATGCACACAGCCATGTGACCATCACAATTCACAGTTCCATGTTCCTCAGCTGAGTGCTATTCTAGTCTTCAATGGAAGGATTTTTTGCTGTTTTTGTTTTTGTTTTGTTTTGTTGTTCTTGTTGTTAAACATAGCCCTTAAAGTGAGTCAAATATTTAACTAGGTATCCTCAGCTATAGAACTCCCAATATTTCAATGCTGTAGGAAAGATCAGTCTTGACTGGACTTGTTAAAAAATAATGGCATATTGGACTTCATTTTGATAACTTAAAGGATTTTGAAGGGTAATTTTGACAATATGAAATTTTTGCAATAAGAGAGGAATTTACTCCCTCATAAGACATGGTACCTCTGTAGTCTCAGAACAAAGGGTAATACTTTGAATAATTCAGAATACTTCAGCCTTATGGAAACACACATACTATTACCTCATTTTATAGTGGGTAGGTAAAAATTTCATTATGGATATTCATCATTTCTCATACTTTAAAATCATAAATTAAAACTCATTAACTTAAAGATCTGGTTTAGTGTTTCCATTTGTGAAGACATTTGGGATCTTGGTATTTGAGTTAGTTTCCCAATCCCAAGGCTCATATAGTGGAAATATCATCACCTTAGTTTCCAGCAGTCTTTAAAAGCATAATTACAAGAGATGGCATATGTAAGAGCCAGGTGCAGTACCTGCAGATAGCAGGGGAAACAACAAATGCTAGCTCTCTCCTTTTCCTCCATTCTTCTTCTTGCTCCTACTTCTAAATGTCACAGAGGAGTAGCTGTGGACGGATCAAGAGACTTCAGGTGGTAGAGAGAGTTGAGATGTGAGTTAAAGCAGAGGCTCCTCTGAGGTGTAAGTGGAGAATACAGGCAAGTTTAGAGTCTGGAAGGTGAGTTGAGCTGCTATCCTGAGACACAAGTCTTGTTGGCAAACACAGGCAAGAGAAGGTCCAAGTGATAAGTAGTGGTGTATGTCAGGGATCAACTGAGTATTAGGAAACTGTTTGAACAATATAGCTTATTTGAGAACTGGGATTCCATTTAACCCAACAAACATTTAAGGAGTTATTTCTGTGTGCAGTTAAATGCTCTAAGATTTCTGGGTTAGGAAGTCTAGCATGTGGCAAGTGAAATTGATGGTTGACTGCTGACCTTCGGCAAGTACAGTCAATCTCTGCCCTGGCTTGAGTAACCTGGTTTGGACAGATAAACCTTACATTGAGAACTAAACTGAGGGGTGGAAAGTGGGGAACGATACGTTTCTGCATGTGCTGATGTCGCAACCAAAGGCAGTGCTTCTGGGAGACCTACCCTTTAAATGCTTCATCTGACTGGGTTATACCCATTTGTATCTGTCTCCCTCTGATGCTAGCTTTCTTTGGTTTTATGTGTTTCTAAAACAGGATGCTGTCAATTCAATTTGAAGTCTTCAATGAGAGTTTGTGGAAAGGCCATGCTGCTACAGTTTGAACTGTGTGGGCCTTGCCAGCCATATTGGAAAGTTCCATTCCTTTGCCTTGTATATTCCCACCTTCACCCCCACCCCAACCTATGAAGCAGCCATTGACTTCCACATATTATAGAATATTACGCACCTGAAATAAACGCTTCACTTTCTTTCCTTTTATTTTCTTTACTGTGTCAACAATTAACCACATTGAAAAGAGTAGGGCTGAAGTAGTCCCATCAGGAACTGGCATTGGGCTTTCGGGAAGCTCAGATCCAATGACCTCTTTTGGGTTTGTCTGGAAATTAAGAAAAGCTTGAGTGTTGGTTTATCTTTTTTCCAACTAAGAGTAATTTCACAAATACTAGAAATCTTACAAGAAAAAAAAAATCAAAAAACATTATCAAGAAGTGGTTAATCTACTAGGCAGGAGATATTTGAATGAGGGAGTCTAGAATTGGATTCTTTGACATTTTTGCAAGGAACACTCTTTATTCAGACGCAATCCCCAAAAGTTAGATATTTGTTTCTAGTACAAAATCTAGTATTCAGACTAATGTTATATCCTCATTAAACAAAATGAGACAAAACAAAACACACTTGTGTGTCTGCTGGAACCAAAGGGTGGTGTTCTCCATCCCTCTGAGGGACCTGACCAACCTATGAATGCAGGACTTGACTGTACATGTACCTCCAGGCTGAGGGGCTTTCTGGTAGAAGGTTGATGTTGTTTTTTGAGGATAAGAAACTATTTGCGAAATCTGATTTAGGAGCCAACGAGCTAAATTTAAGGTTATGAAAATGAGACAAAGAGACACACTTGACAACTTCAATTTTTGGGAGGGGAACTCCTCACATCCCAAGCGACAGTCTCTGGGACTCTTGAGGGTGAGGCCTGGGCCTTTGGATACTGCCCACGGCCCTTGGCCTCCCTCCACTCTGGAAGTGACCATTCTGTCTTGGAAACACGCTCCGTGGTGACGCCACAGCATAGGGTTTGCCCGCCGGAGTCAACATCCCGCTTCCCTGTCCACACTGAGTGAGGCCTGGAGAGGGTTTCCAGGGGCACTTCCGTTTCAGCTTGTTTCTATTTTAAAGCCTGGAGACAATTAAAGACCGATGTCTGTTGCCAGAATTTTTTTTCCACAGTTTACGCTATTCTTAGAAACAGTTGAGCCAGTGGAGGTGGAGTCTGAAGGCTCTGGAATCTTTTCCTTCGTGTGGCAACAACTTATTTTTTTCTGTGGAGGCTCCGTGGTGCTTTTCTTGGGCTCAGTCGTGTGGCTTGGATCGCTTATTCCCTGGAAGCGCACACACTGAACCCTTTGGAAATGAGGCAGCAGGACAAGGATCAGTGGCAGGGGAAGCAGGGGAAAAAAAGCAGGACCAGGGCTCCATAGGCAGCTCCTTTATTTATAGTTCCGAAATGGAGCTTGCTCAACTCTCCTGAACTTTTGTGGAAGTTCAAATTTGGAAACTGCCGTGATAAAAAATGAGAGCTGTATTTAAAACAAATTATTTTTAACTGTCTATGAAGCAAGTCTGTATTTTGGCAAAATGGACTGCTTTTGAAGAGCGGTTGACTAATGGGTACAAATATACACTTCGATAGAAGAATTAAGACTTGATGTTCGACTGATCAGTAGGGTGACTACAGTGAACATTAACTGCTTGCATATTTCAAAATAGCTAGAAGAAAATAATTGGAATGTTCCTAGTATAAAGAAAAGTTAAATATTAAAGACATTCAACATCTCTATTACCTTGATTTGATTATATGAATGCATCAAATTATCGCATGTACCCTGAAAATATGTACATCTAATATGTATCACTAAAAAAGAAAAGAAAGAAGAAAGAAAGGAAGAGAAAGAGAGAGAGAGACAGAGAAATTAATTCAGTTGGATTTTGTTAAGCTGTTATGTTGTATAACACAAAGTTGTTAAAGTTGTATGTTTTCAGGGATAAGAAATAAGACACGCGCATAGAACGTGCATAGATTTCTATAGTAAAAATAGCCAGGGGTTATTACCTAGAAGTATATATTAGAAAACTCATTTGCAGGTGATGCTGTACTAGGAACATTCCAGAAAATTTCAACTTGAAGCAGTGTTTGCTTTTGTATATGTTAGAAATGCTTCATAATAAATTCCATAATAAAAATGAAAACTCTATAAATGCAAAAGAAATACGAATACATTTCATGAAGTAATTAAAATTAAACAGGAATAAAAACTGTAGGGTGCAGCCCAAATACATGATACTTCGAATTAGCATCACACTTTGAATCACGTATATCAGAAAATGAGAGACTGAAAATTCACGAGCTAAGTGCTCCACACAGTGCAGTCAAAAAACAGCCACAGAGCAAGCAGGCAGAAGGCAGAAGGAAGGAAATCGTAAAGATAAGGAGAGCAATTAATGAGCTAGAAAACAAAGTAATAATACAGAAAATCAACCAGACTAAAAGCCGATTCCTTGAAAAGAGTGATACAGCAGTCTCTGGCAGGAATGGCCAAGGACAAGAGGAAGAGAATCATAACTTAACTGCAGATGGTGATTCAAGAACCTACAAGAAAAGACGATGGACAAGTTTCTGGCCATACAGTTAGAAATACAGAGACTGGACAATTTCCTAGAAAAAATATCAACGACAAAAGCTGATGAAACAAAAAAGCCTGAATACACATATGATCAGCAAAATAAGTGAATCAAGATAATAATAATGTACAACTTTCTTTGGACTCCTCCCCTTACGAAAGACAGGCCAGACAGAGCCAAGTTTACAAAATCTTCAAAGAACAGATAAGCACTACTTTGTGTAAACTTTTCAGAGAATAAAAAAAGGACAACTGTCACATGTTTTTATGTATAACCTTGATAATAAAACTGAACAAGGCAAAACAAAGCAAAATTATAGACCATTGTTCACTATGAATATGAATACAATGATCTTAAATAAAATATTAGTAAGCTAAATCTATCAAAATATTTTTAAAATATATTTTTGATCATTTAGTGTTTATTCCAATGTTACAGTACGGTTTACATTAGGAAATCTTTTAATGTAATTCACCACATCTGTACTTTTAAAGACATGCAAACATTGCTTGCAGTTTTATGTCTACATAAAATATGAAAACACTGTCAATGTATGTCTATCTCTGATGATGGACATTGAATAATGAATGAGGGTACTTCAACTGACACCAAAATAATTTATTTCTGAAAAACAGAAAAAGATAACTAAGGTTCAGTTATGAATAACATTTTAAAGAATGTAAGAAATGTAATGAGTACATTGGCAATTGTCATTGTTCCTCTTTTTTCCTGAATTACTGAAATATTATACAACTAAACATGTTTTGATTAAGAAAAAATAAAAAGGCAAAATATGAAACGTGAATAAATTATAGCTAATGTTGTTCTATTAACATTTTTCATTTATATATTCACTTATACACTAGGAAGTTTTCAGTTTACAATTCATTTTACTTATAAAATGAAGACACTGAAGGGAAATGAGTTTGGTCTTCCAAAAAATGTTTAATAAGATTGTGATTAATATTTTAGAAATCTTGTTTTTCACTTGTGGGAAAGAAAGCAACAAAGCAATATAGAGGTCTGAAATAGGAAAACGATGAATTTTCTCACCAACAGCCGCCATGATAACTCTATGCCCAGACATGCACCTTCCACCTTCCCTGGGTGTCTCCACTTCCTCCAGCCCCAGGGTATTCAGAATACTTCTGAAGCTGGGATTTACCTGTCTCTGCTTTCTGATTCCTCCTATGATTTCATCCTCTTTGTTTTTCTTTCATTCCCAACATTCAGTTCCCCCCTTTCCTAATGGTCTCCACAGGAGGGATTAACTAGTCACATAATTAGAACATATCACCTAAGTGTTGGGTGAAGCGTCATGCAAGGACATCTGTGTATAGTAGTATCTGTATATGTACATTTGTATATACTTATATTATACAAAAAGGAAACATGCCGGGCTCGGTGGCTCAGCCTGTAATCCCGCGCCTTTGGGAGGCTGAGGTGAGTGGATTGCCTGAGCCCGCGGGTTCGAGACCCGCCTGGGCAGCAAGACCTCATCTCTACAATAAATCAAAAAATCAGCCGGGCGTGGTAGCGCATGCCTGTAATTCCGGCTACTTGGAAGGCTGAGGCGGAAGGATCGCCGGTGCCCAGCAGGTCGAGGCTGCAGTGGCCGGGAGCGGCCACTGCACTTCAGTCTGGGCAACAGAGTGAGACTCCAACTCAAAAAAAAAAAAAAAAAAAAAAGGAAACATTAGCAATTGGGGGAACATAGCGAGAGGTAGATGGTATAAACATGATGAGTGTGTAGGCTGCAACAGGCTGTACCCTTCTCTGCCTAGAGTAAGCAAGAAAGATATCAGAGAATAATGAATAACATTGGTTGGGCAGATGTGGCACCAAAGTATCACCATCAGAACTGACAGTGGAGGCAGCCAGGGCCAAAGCAAGAAAGTAAAACAAAGCATAACTTTTCCATCAGTATACTGTCAATAGTTTGGCTCAAATCCCTCCATTAGGAGAATTCAGTTTCCTCCCAGGAAGCCCATTCTACCTCTGGGTACCTTTGTGTTTGGGCTCTTACTGAACCCAAATCTGTTTATTCTGAAGTTTTGTGTATCCAGCCTTCAAGAATGCAGAGGGCAAATCTCTTTCACTGGAGATATTTAAGCACAGCCATCATGGCATGACCCTAGGGGTGAAGAATGAGATGCTCACCTCCACCATTCTACATTTTTGCATGTCTGCAATCACAACCTGAGATAGTCCTAGTTTTTACGTCAGCAACATCACCCTGCTCACCTGAGAATTCACTGGGAATGAAGCCATGCATGCCTATTTTTACTTATTTTTGTGGATGTCCATGCTAGGTCATAGCTAGCTTACGTGATGTTGGCACGTGAATTAGAAAGTCACCCCCGTACTAGTAGGAAAAAGCCACCCCCTTACAGCAGATCCAGGCATTGGCCACAGCTTGCAAAGTAGGGCCGGAGTGGGTCTTTCCATGCAGCCCAATAACTCCCTCCCCAGGAAGTGTAGCACACCGTGGCACTCTCTTACTGTGTGTGCCACTTTTCTGCCTTCCTCCTCCCTCCTAACCTTTCTCTCCTCCCTTTTTGCTTCCAAATAAGGACCTTGCTTACATTTCTACTCATTGTATTTCATTTTGTTATAGTATGTGAATTTTTTCCAGCCTTTCAAGTCAGTTTTGCCTTCTCCTTTGCATATATTTGCATGTCTTCTGTGTCCTGTTACCAGTAACTGAATGATCTTCCTTCTCTTTGTGCTTCTGAGTCTGAACTTCCTCTTTTAGTGACTCAAGAGCTGATTAAATACCTTTCAAGCTGAGAGCTTAAATACTCTCTCAACAAGGCTCAAGAAAATGAACTATTTATAAAAAAAAACAAAAAACAAAAAACTTTTGTTTGTTTCCCTGCAGACATTAACTGAGCAGTTGAAAAATAGAAAGATCCATGGGATAAGAGATAAAAGTTTAAGACCACCTAGGTATTCTCACAGGTACAGTTCTGATCTCAAGTTCCCGATCACTGTGCTGAGGGTATGGTTCCCAAAGCATCAGTATTATCTCTTAACTTCTTAGGACTGCTGTCATACAACCTCTCTGTTCACAGGGTGTGCCCTAATGGTGCCCCAATGCTAGACATTGGGGCACCTATCAGAGCCAGCACTGGCCTAGATGCTTCCCATTTCACAGAGAAGTAAACCTAGGCTCAAAGAGGTTGGGTGACTTGTCCAGCTTCCATGTGGCAGGTCTCCTGGTTCCAGGTGCAAGCCCTTTTTCACTACTTGAAGTATTTGGTCAATTCAAGTTCATTCCAATACTAGAAAGAAGTCATCAGATTGTCAGTACTAACAAGGATGATAGATAAACAAACCCTGAGAGGTGTGGTCTCAATATGGTTCTGACAGTTCTTTATTTTTGACAGATGTAAATTTTTTGAGTACAGTATTAAAAAATGCAGAAAGAGCTTCCTGTTGGCAAAAGCTTGGAGAAGACATTGGATGATATCCAGAAAGATAGTTATGTCTTTGGCTCAGGAATTTTCAGAAACTCTTCCTAAAATTTTCATAAAGAAAAAGAAAAAGTTTTTCTTTTCCCTTAAAATTGGATCATTTGTGTCTAATACCAACCAATGACAAGAAGTTGGACTCTCAGACTCTCACAAGCCTTCGATGCTCTATAAATAGTCCTCCCTGACTTCAGAAAGAGACCCCTCTATAGAGTTCATAATACAGCACAAAGCCAAAGGCTGCAGGGGTGTGGAGGCCACTGCTTCTGTGTGTTTTTTCTTTCACCTGGTTGGGTGCTCTAGTGAAGGAACCATTTGTATTCTTAATTCCTGGTACTGGGCTTTAGACTACTTCTTTGTATAATAGAGTGTCTTCTTAACTAAGCTCCTGCCCCATGTGTCTCCATTCAGAGACAAACTAAGTTAATTAAATGGCACCTTTTTGTCTGGCCCTCTCCCATATCCTACCCCCCGTCCCACCCAAGCCAAGAATGTTGCCAGCCAAAGTCCTGCAATTGACAGTTTGTTGGTCAGTGGTATTTTTTTGTTCCCGCCCACTAGTGTAGACTCAGGTTCTGGGTCCCTCTTCAGTTCTGGTTTTCTTAGGACTTAAGAAGGAGGAATCATCTTCAACTTTGGGCTAATGTGAACTTTGCTCCACAGAGACTCTAACACAGAGAATACCCTTCTAACCAAGGTCAGAGTCGGCTACCCATGGGGGACAAGAGAGCAACAGAAGGGGCATGTTAAATCTGTCAAATTTTCATATTTCCAATTTTCCAGCTGTTCATTAGTCATCTACTCTCTGTTGCTCAGTCAATTCTCAACAGGTTCTCCCAATTATGCCCAGGACTCTCCGCATTTATTAGTTCAACACATACCTCTCATGTGTTCAGCGATCCAGGTATGGTGCCAGGAACTGAAAATGTCCCAGGAATGAGAGTCATGCAACTACTGGAGGGTAGAAGCCATCTCAGTTACCAACTTTGTTCTTAAGTCATTTCTGTTTTATGTTTTTCTTACATCTTAGTTCAGAATCCAGCTTTCTTGTGAAGAGTCCTAGGTTTGTCTTTCTGGGTTCAAACATACGTGCCCACACTGTCACCAGGCATTTAGACCTGGCACTTAATTTTTCCTGCATGGTTTAGGGAAAGACCGCAGGGGCAGGCAAGGACCCTGAGTCTGCTCCAATCCATTATCATAGATATGTAATTTGCTTCAGCTCTCTAGCCCTCTGTTCCTTCCTTTGTCAAAAGAGGGTGATACTCAGACCTCGCAGAGCTGCCATGAATGCTAAGCAAGACAATTTAGAAGGGGACCAACTTGGGATCTGCCTTACTGTAGTCACTCATTAAATATTCGTTCTGTTCTTCTCTTTTTCAGATCTTTATTTACTTCTTCATCTCTCAAAGGGCTATTCTCTCATCTCTAATTTTTTGTCTGCCTTAAGATGCTGGGATTCGATATTGATGTTTGATCGTTATGAAATTAGTGATCTTGTGTATGTTTTGTTTTTCAAGCACTATTATTAGTTTTTTGAGGGTTGTTATGATTTTGGCATCCTCACTCAAGGCAGTGTGGTCTCTCAGTGTGTATCACTCATCTGTGCATCATCAGCAATCTAGGTCTGTTTGTCCTATTTTCCGTTATGAAACACAGACTCCTCAGTAAATAAGTTATAAAACTTCATCAGTGTTTGGTCCACTGTTATATAAAGGGGAGTGTGATGAGCATCAAGAGTGGATGGAACTAGGAGATCCTTTGCCATAGACGTGTGTATTCTTTAAGCATTATCTATAGAATTACTTAAATTCCGAGGAATGAATCTTTCACAGAAAACGTCAGCTCAAGTAGAATGGTCCTCTGATATCCTGCTTTAATAATAACTGGATTCCATGTTGTCATCATTTGATTCATTTGATATACCCATGAAGAGTGTACCCATGAACTGTTTATGGCCAGTAAGTGAATTTCAAATCTTATCTCTCTTTCATAATCTGATATGTGCTCCTACTGTGCTTTGGCTCCGAATATAATAAAAATCGCATTTCTGAAATCCAAATTTTACCTCGAGGGATACTTCTGCCCTTGTTAATGAAGAGTTTGTGTACACTGAACTCTTCTGAAAAAATTTCGTCAAACGGCCCTCAATCTTTCTACTCTTTGAAAACTCATTATCAATACATACGAAATACAAAACAAACAGTAAATCCTTTGTTATTAGAAATACTCCCTGAGGCTGAATGAGTTGACTATTTAGAAAATGACACTCATTCTGACATTGTTCAAAGAACTTAATTCTATCAGTAAACATATATTCATTTATTATTTTCTCAGATAGCAAATATGACTAAGGTATTACAGCATTTCTTTGTTTGTACTCAAATAGTAAAGTACTACTTCTTCCAGTGGGATCTTACTCTGGTTAACAATTTAGTTAATAAGTATTTAGTTTAAGCCTCTCCTAGCACTTAATACCTCATTCAAGTAGGCCCTTGGCCCCTGGTAGTCTCAAGGATCTGTCTGAAGACTTTCAAAACCCTAAAGCTTAGGAACGTGACTATAGCACAAAGTCAATCTTGAACTGGTTAGAAGAGTGCTGCCTGCCATCCAAAAGTCATATTTCTTTTTGAAAAATAGTGAAACTGTATATTATATTTCTAAACTGACTTTAAATCACCAGTTTGTATCAAGGACTAATTGAATTCTTTGGTTTCTAATGGCTGTAATTGATAGCTTGAAAAGATTGTGGTTCTTTTGTGTGTGTGGGTATGCGTACCAACATATTCAAATAAATGATTTTGTTACATAATAGTTTCTGGATTTGCTTGAGATATTAAAGATTAATCTATGCAATCTAATTAAGCATGCTGAATGCCAGGTTCCTCAAAAAAGAAGAGAGGCCTATTTATAAGATAAAAGAAGGAAAAATTTAGACACACCTCCTCTCCCAATCCTTCCTTCTCTCATGACCTGAGCATTTCTTTCCCAGTACAGAGCAGGCTTAGGACTTGAAATGTCTGTGCCCCTTGGGCCATGACTTGCCTGTCCTGAGCACACATGTTTTGGGACCTTTGTCTAGTCTTATAAGAAAAACTTCCTGGGTGGAGGTGAGTCTCAGAACTTTATCTGAGCATTCACGATATGCATCATGGACTTACCCTTGGACTGGGCTCTGCCTTCTTGTGTTTCCTTGGCCTTGTACTCCACGCATATCATCTAGTCTTGATTCGGAGCATGCCTATTCCTCGTGGAGTTACCCATCTCAAGACTGTCACATCAGAAGGGGGGACTTAGTTCTCATTTACTCATTTCCAGTGAGTGTTCAGAATGGTGCTGTGATCACCACTGACATGCTCTCCTTATCATTATTGAGTTAACTCTAATCATAGAAGTAGTAGTAATAACAATAACAATAATAGATAACATTAATTGACCATTTAGTTTGTGTTAAAAACTATGATATTATATACACACACACACACACACACACACACACACACATATGGTGTGTGTGTGTGTGTGTGTGTGTGTGCACGTCATATAGTCATTTAATTCTTATAACTACTCTGTGAGTTAGGAACTATTATTTTCCCCATTTTATAGGTAAGGAAATTGAGCTCAAAAAGATGAAGCAATTTGCCTTTACTAAGTCTTGAAGATGAGATTAGAAAAGTAAATCTTATATCAGAGTTCCTGATCTCAATCATTTTATCACATGTATCACATAATCATCCTAGTTGAAAAAAATTTCATACAATAGAGATGTGATTGAAATCCCCTTTAACCCACTTATATTAATCTTCGTCCCCAAGCTCTTAGGAGTTTTCTAGATCTTTGTTTTTGTGCATCTGTAATATACGAGGTGGGGACAAAAACCTCCAGAAGTTATCTATTAAAAATTGTGTACAGAGATACTTAAAAGAAGACATATGAGCAGCCAACAGGAAAACAAAAATTGTGTACTTATTCCTATATGTTTAAACTTCAGTCCCCATCAAAGTACTCTCATGCAATATACCAATTGAGATGCTTTTTCCACTGCTCAAAACCGTTTTTAAACTTGTCAAATTTGATGGCTTTTGGGGCTTCTGCTATTTTTCATTTCACCCCTTGCTCATTGGCAAAACATTTCCCTTTGAGGACTTTTTTTTTACCTGGGGAAACAAAAAAAAAAGTCACTCAGAGCAAGATTGGGTGAATAGGCAGGGTAAGGCACAGGGGTCAAGCAATTTTTTGGTTAAAAACTGCTGAACTCCCAGTGCGGTATGGGCAGGTGCGTTAGAAAAATCACCCATCATGAAATGAGCAAATGCACTGAAAGAATCTCAAAAAAAAAAGTTAACTGAAGTCAAATGCAACCTTTCACAACAATGATAGCTGGTACACTGATGCCAATGGGCTCCTAGAACACTTACCTAGAGGGCCTGCCCTCCAAAAGATAATTGTGGGTTTTTGCAGGTCCCTCCTTGTATATCTATTTAATGTGATTTTCCTTTGCAGAATTTAAAAAATATAAACCATAACACATTATATGTCTCAATCTATAACTAACTTTTTGAAAAATGTAACAACATCTTTTAGAAATTTTTTTTCCAGTTCAATACAAAGGTTGGGCTTTATTCTTTTTAAATGGTTGTAAAGTATCCTATATTGTGGATGTGCCCCTAGAACTTCTATCATTTTCCTGTTGTCAGATGGTGATTAGGATTTTTATAATACAGCAAGTGCTATGATAATTCTTGTGTGGGGGCCTATGCACATTTCTCATTATTTCCTCCTCTCTCTCTCTCTTCACAGGTTCCACTCTATTGCCAAGGTTGGAGCCCATGGCTCACTGCAGCCACAAACTCCTTGCCTTAAGCAATCCTCCTGCCTCAGCACTGGGATTACTATCATGGGTCACTCACTGTACCTGGCCACTTCTCATTATTTCTAAGAGAATGAAATCATGCTAACGTTCTGTAGTGCGATTGCTAAAACACTGGCATCTATGTCATCTTTTGTCATCTTCCAGGATTAAAGAAACACAATTAGAACTTCAGAAAATTGCCCATACAAGTGTTATTTTATTTTTTAAAAATTCTTGTCTCTTAACGTCCTCAGGTATATTGGATGGTAGAGTGCATCAGATCAAATGTGAGGCCTGCCACATCGCCCCACTCAGGGCAAGCCCCTCTTCCTTGGCCAAATGCTCACTGATTTCTCCAGCTTGGAGGAGAAAAATGACCCAGGAGGGAAATTTTCTTTAATATTCCAGTTTGGGACTCTCCTTGACGCTGGCCAGTGATATTCTTCCTATACAAACCACTTTATCTGGAGAGAACACCCTTGTTTCCCCCTATATATATTTTGTATTATATAAGGAAAAACAGTTTCTAATCTCTATCAATTTTGTGGATGGTTTGGTAGTAACATTGGTGGATGTGCTACTTGTAGTTTCACTGAAACGTGTGCTTAGGTCCTCCACTTCCTTTGGAATCACATTTCTATGGACAATCATGTGTTTCTGCTCCATAGCTCCACACCAGAAATTTCTCAAATTTTCAACTTTTAATAAACTTTTCTTTCTCATCTAATGAACAATTGTTTCTACTGGCTGGACCACTTACTAAGCAGTTTCCTAAAGCTCTGTTTCTTATGTCAATATGACACGTAAACTGGACTCGTTTACATGGTAAACCTGAGTTAACAGCAGATGTTTATATTCTATTCCTCGGTGCATCTAAAACTCCATGTCAAGACCCCTGGTTTTCTTAGGTATCTTTACCTCCTTAAATATAGTGAATACTAATAACTAGTTAATTTGGACATTTGTCATCTGTGTTAACTAAGACAGTTTTATTTGGTTTGATTCCACTCCTTCAGAGTTTTGCAGGTCTGTTTAGAATACATTCTAGCATCTTAGATTTGAAATTTTTTTTTTTTAGAGCGAGAGAGCCATAGAATTTGAAAGCTGGTTATTCTTTCAACCAACATTTAATATACATTTTTTTTTAAAAAGTCCTGGTTGATGAAATGTGTCCTATAATGATAGATTAGAACTCAGATCACCTCACTCAAGGACAGTGCTATCCTGCTCCACTAATAGTGACCTAAGTGTCTGAGCTAGAAGTAGGTGACCAGTTACTGCAGAAGGAGATTCAAGTGTTTTTGGCCACTATTCAGTAAATGATCTATACATTCTCAGCTGGGTTTCTTTGGGTAGGTTGGGGTGACGGGAATGCAGGAGTTTGTGAGGATTGCAACACATTGCAAACCCTATCCGAAGTAAAAGGCTCGCACAGGTTTTAGGAGTTGATGGATATTGAATGTGTTCTCGGACACTGTGTCAAGGATGGGACAGGGTTTATAGGACTCTCTCACACCCTTGGGAATCAGGGGACTGTGGGACTCATTTGGTCAAGACAGCCCCCGAGGGGCACCACGAGTCCTAGCTGGCCCTTGTGGAGCCTGAGGTGGGGAGTGTGTCTCCCCTGCCCGGGTTCAGGGACACATTTTGTTGCTGCTCTTATTGAATGTGGTTGAGTATACTTGTGGCTCTGATTGAGAGAGTTCTTTGTAACAGTAACCATCAGGGCACAAGAAATTCCAGAACCTTCTTAACCTGCAGAGAAAGGCTTGAGCAGAACTCTGCATACATCAAACAGTGGTGGCATGGTTTTAACTGCGCCTTCAAAATCTTTGTGGAATATTCCGGACAGATGTCCCCTATAGGATCCCTACATTGGTGACCGCATTCCCAGGTCATCTGTGGTATAGGGCTTGAGGGGTGACCAGGGAGGAGAGGGCCCACAGGGAGCAGGAAGCAATTCGATTTCCCTCAGGCACTGAGTTCCCCTGCCCCTGTGTTTCTCCTTTTTATCCTCTGTGTGCTTTCTCTTCTCTCTCTTTACAAAATGTTAGAAGGGTGTGGTGGCTTCAGGACTTTCTTTTTCTCATCCCATCCCTTCTACCTGTACCTGTTGAGTCATCTCAGAAACAAGTTATATCATTGACTTGACTGGTTTGGACTCTGTGACAGACAGGCCCACTATTTAGCCACGCACTGGAGCGAGACCAGCAGTTGTCCTACTGGCTGGGGTGTGAGTTTGGGCTGTGGGTGCCAGCAGGCGCTTCTGCTGTGCTGGTGTGAAGCATCAAAAGAGGTATTGAGAAACAGAGGCAAGGAACTAGGAAGCAGGAAGCAGACACCACAGCAGTTCCATACTTAAACTCTGTCCTGGCATCCTCCGGGCCTCCCTCCATGTGACTTCCGAAAAGCATCACAACTAGGCAATGCTCTGACAATATCTCTTAAGCTAAGTTTCGGAGAGAGTGCAACAGAAGAGAGGAGAGGTAAAAGCTTACATAGTCTGGCCTCCACTGACTGAGCTTTTTATCTGTGCTGGGTGTCACGTGTATGAGTGTTTCTTGTTCATTACTGATGGCATTATGACTGCATAGGGAAACCCATTTTCCTCCAGAATGACCACTGTTGGAAATGATTAATAATATGACTTTGAGGATATTAGACATCCTCCACATGCTTTTTCTAAGGGTCAGCATTTATTCCCAGGCTATAAATATTCCCACCATTCTTGGACAGGGCAAGGAGGCCTTTCTCTAAAGCATAGACCAACATTTTAAAGGGCAAATGAGAGCTAGAATTAAATAATTCTTTAATTAATATTGAATCCAAAGCCTGACGGTGCAAAGCATTTCTTTTTGAAATTGCTTCAGATTCTTCATTTGCTGTAACTCTTTGACCTCGAAACACTCTTTTTTCGATTTCTCTTCCTATATTGAGCCCTTAATGTGCAGAATATAGTGTATCTTATATTCACCACTTATGGTTTTTGAGGTAAAATTAAAAAATGAAACATAGCTTCTCTGAGGCTCTGGGAAATTAAGTGTATTGATTTATGTTTACCGTGTGGTACAAAGGCTTTTTGATTTATTTATCTTTTTAATCTTCAAATCTTAGCATGAAATAAAGGTGGCAGGAAAAATTAGTTTTGAAAGGACAGATTTGGTTCTAGAAGACAAACTGGCCAGGGTGATTTTTTTCTCCATTCCTGAGCTATGTAAAGATGAAGGCTTGATGGGAGTTGGCACTTCAGAATGTTGCCACAGTGTCGAGCCCAAGAGCAGGGTCATACCAAGAAGGCAGAACAAAGGGATATTTAGTTCTGGAAGGAGGTTTATGGGCATATGAAGAATGAAAGCCATTCTGCCTCAGAGTTGTCTCCTGTTAAGTCCAATAGGTTCTGAAATCCTGAAATGTGAGATTAAATCTTCTAGGTGAAAAACCTCTTCCCCTGGGTTCTGTCAAAGGAGAGAGGGGGGAAAAAAGATCCAGATATTGAAATATATTGTCACTAACATGTTGTAAATTTATTTCTTAGCCTAGTAACTGGAAACATCATGGAAAGTATTTACAAATTTGTCAGTGATTCTAGAACTCCTTGTTTTTGTAAATAAAGTTCTGTTGGAACATGGCCATGCCCATTAGTGTATATATTGTGTATGGCTGCTGTTGGCACTGTGACAGCAGGACTGAGTCATTGTGACAGACACCATATGGCTCAAAAAACCACAGTGTTTATTATCAGGCCTTTTAGAGAAAAACGATGCCAGCCCTTTGTCCAAAGTTGTGCAATCTAATCCAGTAGCCACTGGCCATATGTGGCTATGCAAAAGTCAATATCTTAAAATTAAAAATAATTAAAAATGTACTTCTGCATTTGCACTAGCCATATTTTGGGTACTTATTAGCCCCGTGTGGCTATGGCTACTATACTGGACAGCTTTGCTGCAGAATAGTTCACCATTGCAGAAAGTTCTAAGGCAACTTATACTTGAATAGATAACTTATGTATCAACTAATAACATATATTAATCCACTCACAACCTAAACATAGCAAGTTCTTTGATCTCCATCATTTTTTAAAATCAAAGGTAAAAATCACTGCAAGGAACAAGATCAACTCATTGTCGATCTGTAGGCAGTAGGGTTTGTGTCAATCTATGAATAAAGTGTCCATACAGAATGATCTCCAGAAACGTGATTCTTTTCTTCTCATATGTGAATCTTACAAGATATAGGTATCCTAGCAATTTCTACTTATTTCACTTGATTCCTGCATTGCCAATTCCTTGCTGGCCTCTTGGTAGGAGGTAGAGTCTCTGGATCATGGACCAGATTTCCCCTGTTCAGAGGAAGGTCACTCAACATCACAAGCCTGAAACTCTTGACTGCAGTGGGGGACGACAACAGCAAACTTCCCAAGGATCACTGCTGCTCAGAATGGGCTGCTTTCCTCAGGAGGCTGGGAGTATTGTTGCCCACAGTCTTGCCCAAGGTTTGTCTTTTTGCACAAGGACATGTGATATTTTGAGACCTGAAGAGTCCCTCTCTGATCTGACTTGAGAATCATTTCTGTATTAGGTAGGGAAAAAGACTGAGCTGCTGTAACAAACAGACCCAACAGTGTAGAGGCTGAAAAGACAAAGAAGTTTCTCTCTGTCATATAACTGCCCAGGGCGAGTGTTCCAGATATAGGCTACTTTGTTCCACAGTTATTTATGGACATAGGTTCCTTTTAAGTCGTCATTCTGTCCTCCTGACCTTCCTCTTCCTTGGGAGAACTGTCGTCTGCATGTAGAAGTGAGATGCAGAGTTTCCACTTGTGAGAAGGGGGAAGCATGGAGGAGGCAAGCCCATTCCCCTGGAGGCCTGGGTAGCTCACAGCTCGGCTCATGGTCCCTGGACTACACAACTGCTCCTAACTGCAAGGGTTGCTGGGATTTGGCTGGGGCTTATGCTCAGGAAGAAGTGGAAAATGTATTTGGTAGACCAAAGACATTCTCCACTGTACTTTCCTTTTGTCAGTTCTTAATGATTTTTCCTTCCAAACACAAAGATTCCATATACACCAAGGAAGTGTTTTCTTCTTCCTTTCCCTTTTTACCTCTCTCTCTACTTTCCAAAAAAAATTTCCAAGAATGGAAGAGAATTAATTCTTTCAACCTTATTGTTAATGCTTCAAAATGACAAATCCCCAAACACACAGGCTGGGTTGAAATAGTATGTTACATTTCTACAGGGCATGAACCCTTTCTATCTAAATGCCAGGTGCTCCCAGCTGGGAGATATGCAATGCTTTCCTGGAGCAGGGGTTGTGTGAGACACCAACTTCTCTCATCATGTCTTCAACAGCCAGAAGCATAGACACCACCGGAACGTTTTCCAGAGCCAATCGACTGTGTGCAGGCCTCCGCGGTACTTATCATTTTGTTCCCTTCATTCCACTAGAGCAGCTCCCAGTCATGACAACCAGTGGGGATAATTGACATACAAGTGCTCAACCCTGAGTGCCCAAGCTTCCCCCAAACAATTGCCAGATTGTTCTGGAGCCTGTTGATGCAACAAACCTCGTGCTGAGAAGTTTGCCCTATAATTAGCAAGCAGCAGCTGTCAAGCCCATCAAATGGTTTTGTGTGATGGAGTGAATGAGAACAAGCACTTTCTTCTCCTTCACTGCCAGGGAAGACGGCTGCTTTTTGAATGGAGTTGACACTTCTGTAAAGGGAACTAAGTGAATGTGGCTTCCATTTCACACTCGTGCTCTCCAGACTGACATTGAAGCTATGAGCCTTGTCTCTCCAACCTGCGCCCTGGTGCTCAGCAGCTGGGTCGCAGAGTCCTCATGAAGCACAAGGGAAGCCATAGAGACCAGTTTCTCCATGCTGAGCGACTTGGCAGCCTCTGGGGATTCTCAGCCTCAGGTAATTCAGAAAGGATGCTCAACACCTGATGGTTTTAACCTTGACATTGACTTTTTCTGTTCAGGAAAATTTGAGATGATGTAAGTAGAGTCCAATTACTCAGTGCTAGAAGAACTCCATTCAGTGTGTATGCTACTACCATGATTAAAATAAATGCACACTTTATACCATCTTTTATTTGTTTTTCATGTGGAGTGGTGGGAAGAACCGTAGATAAAGAAAAATGTGGGCAAAAGTCGTTTAACTTCTAAAGACTTCAGCTGCCTCACCTATGAACTGGGAACATTTTTTATATAATCTTTAGACTGTTATTCAAACTCAAAAATATATGGACAGACGGACAGAGTCCTTTACCAAACAGTATAATGCATGTGATTATGTTCTTAAAAGTCTCTTTCCTTCTCTCTGTATATATGTATGTGAGTATTCATGTTTACATATTTTATATGATGTATGATAAAGCTCTAAAGACACATTGATGCATTGGACATTTTCCCCTTATACTCATACCAGTTAGAAGTGTAGATTAGCTCCAAACCTGGCTCTCATGTTTCAGAATTGAAAGAGAATGAAAATAGTTATTCTGCATCATATATAGATATCTAAATAATCATTGTTATTATTATCAACATATTTGTAACTGTGATGATGATTATAGTACTATTAAGAAGGTATTGAAAAGGCAGAAATTTCCAGTGGTGACTTTATGTGTACTAAAGAAATTGTGATGGGAAATCTTTTAAAATAGAAAAATTTCCATTTACTTAAATCCTCATTGTCGATTTGATTCTTAAGATACCTTTAGCCAATTATGTCATGATAAAATTGGGGGAAAATATGCAGTGCATAATTGGACTTTGTTTATTATATTCTCCAAACCATGCTATCTTTTAGTGGGTTTTAAATTGTAACCAGGTGAAATGAAATGAAACTTTGACATCAACAGCATACGGACACTTATGAACTGAATATGGAAGTGTGTTTGGAAATTTTGTTTATATTTCCCTCAATTTCAGATTAATAGCACAAAATAACAGTTGCTACATGGCCTTTGAGATAACGTGGGGAAAAAACAGTCTTGTTTAACATGGAAGATTACCCAATTTGTGGGTTAAAGTGATAAATTTAAAAATTTTTAATGACTGCACATTTTCCAATCTAGACTTAACTGAGATGAGATCAATTAATGCAGGTAGTTGAGAAATATATCTTTCTGTTATTTCTTTGCCTTTATTTTTTTCCCTATTGTATTCCCAGTTTATATCACTGTACCAGGCATATAGAAAATAATCAAATATTTGTTCAGTGAATAAATTGACAAATGTATGAACTTGGGAAGAGGTTCCTATAATGTCTTAGTGGATGTAATGGTTAACTTTGTGTCAACTTGACTGAGACATGATACCTGGTTAGGCATTATACTGGGTGAGTCTGTGCAGGCATTTCTGGAAGAAATCAGCATTTTGGTGGACTGAGTAAAGCAGGTTGCCCTCCTCAATGAGTGTGAGGCTCATCCAATCCATTGGAGGCCTGAGTTGCACAGAAGGTAGGGAAGGCAGCATCTGCTCTCTGCTTGATGGTCTGAACTGGGCATCAGTATTGTTCTGCCTTTAGACCCAGACTGGAACTTATACCATTGGCTCTCCTGGTTCTCCTGCCTTTGACTCAGAATCTTGTTTGATCTTTCTGAGCAGGTCAGCTTTCTAAAGTCACATTTATTTTGGTTACTTTGTACAAAGGAGAAAACTTTGCATATATTTCAGAGAAAAATAAAACATAAATATTCTGGGGTATAGTGCATTATAGGGTGTGTGTGTGTTTATGTGTGTGTGTATTGGGAGAAAATTTAAGAAGAGGTAAGTTTGAAAGCACTAAGAACATTGACTTTAGAAGGGTGAAGATTGATAAGCATGGTAGTTTAAAACAATGACTGCAAAATCTTGACACCACTCCCATTGAGTAGTAGGATCAATGTCCTCTCTCCTTAAATCTGGATGAGCTCATCACTTACTCATAGCTGATACAATACCACATAACTTTCATGGCTAAGTTGGAAAAGGTGATACAGTTTTTGCAGGTGATGCAGTTTTTACCAGGTTTACTGGAATACTCACAGTTGGAACGCTGAGCCAGCCCGCTTGTGAGGAAGCCCAGGCCACATGGAGAAGCACCTAAAAGTGCTCTGGTTGAGTTCCCAACTGGCAGCCAGCACCAACCACAAGACATACAAGTGAAGATGCCTCCAGAAGACCACAGTCCCCAGCTGCTTCATCACATCTAGCTATGGGGTTTATCTAGTTGGATGTTCACGGTGTTGTTGAGCAGACACAAGCCATTTTCATTCTATTCCAGCCAGATTTTTGATCCAAATTTCTGAACATAAAAAGATGATTTGGCCAGGCATGGTGACTCATGTCTATAGTCCCAGCACTATGGGAGGCTGAGGAGAGTAGGATTGCTTGAGCCCAGGAGTTTGAGACCAGCCTGGACAACATAGCTAGAACCCATCATCACTAAAAAATTTTTTTTTAAAAGTAGCCTAACATGGTGGCGAGCACCTGCAGTCCTAGGTACTCAGGATGTTGAGGTGGGAAGATCATTTGAGCCCAGGAGTTCTAGGCTGCAGTGAGCTATGATTTCACCGCTGCACTCAGCCTGGATGACAAGGAAAGATTCCCACCTCTAAATTTAAAAATAATAATAATAAATGGTTATATGAAGCTACTAAGTTTTGAGAATAATTTGTTCCACAGCGATGGTGAGTGGAACAGTGAGACATGGGGAGAGGACTATGGGGAGGGAGGGAATGGCAGCCAGCACGAGGGGTTAACTTCCTTTATCCTTTGGTACTGAGAGTTCTGCTGCTGTTGTTTTTACCCTGAACAAATGCTGGGCCAAAGTAAGCAGATTGAGGATGGGACGCAGAAGAGGCTTCAGCATCAATTTCATATATATACATATGTTCCAATGAAATTTAAGCTGGTAGTTTTGTTGTGATTGGTGCTAATTAAAATTTGAGTATCGCCTTATATCCACAGATGTGATATCCCTTTGTGCAGCTACAGTGCTAGGAGGAGGAGCTACAGAGAAATTCTTGTGGTCAACCACACCAGGCGGCCATTTGGGGACCCCTCGACATAAATACAATGCCACCTCAACAAAAGTTCCTTTATAGGAAGCAAGGTTTCAGGGATGGGGATTCTGTTTTTGTAAATTCAGAGATTGATATCAGTTTCCTAGCCAAGATTTTCAAAAGAAATGTTTTCTATATGGATGGTGGGAGTGGTTATCCTCTTGAGTACCTGACTGAGGAGAGGAATGAAACAGATGACTTAGAACCAGGGACACCTGTCCAGGCCAAGTTAGATCTATGAAGCTACAGCAGGGAGTGTGACCTCAGTCCCATCAAGAGGTGGGAGTCCTGCTCCAGAAGCTGCCATCTCTAACATCACTGTGGTTCTCACAACACACTGAGATGTCCTGCTACACAGAGTGCGGGGGGATTTGGTGCTCTTCATATCAATTATGAGACTTCCCCTAGGACATAATTTATAGATTGATCTTTTTTAAACAAATAAATAGAATGATCTCAACTAGGGGAGAAAATCTTCCAACCCAGTAGGCTTCTTAAGTACTTCTTATGAATAGACTGTTTTTCTAATTTCTTCTCTCAGTTTGTGTATGATATATTATTACACCAGAATGTGAAGCCAGCCAAATGAGCCCCAGGAAAGAAATATTGCTCCAAAGTAAATATAGGAACTTGCTTAATACAACATGATCTGATATCTTGCAAATAAGACACACAATTAAAATATCATTGTATATGAGATTGAGAGATGCAGATTGTATGAGATAGTCCCACAATGCTGAATTGGAAATTTGATATACATGTTGAGTTTTGAGGAAAATTATGGGAAAATGGAATCTTAAATCTGTATGGGGAGGAGAGAATGATTATGTAGAAATATGGCTGAAAACTATGATTCACAGAGGAACGAAAGCAGATTATAAATCTGTAATGTAGAGCAAATGTTTAGGAAACCACTGTAGCTGAATAAAGGGATATGACATTTGTGGACATGAGATGATTCTCACATTTTAGCTAGCACTAGTCATAACAAACCTACCAGGTTAAATTCCATTGAAGTATATATATATATATGTATATATATATACATATATATATATATACATATATATATATATGTATATATATATATGCATGCTTCTTTCTTTTTCTTTCTTTCTTTCTATATATATATTTGACAGAATCTTTTCCTGGAAAAGATATTTAGAACCAAAGAGTAGTCTACTTATTTTAAGCAAAACAAGGAAACTCCATTAAATAAGAATGTTAAGGGTGGGATTTTCAAAAAATCTCACTATAGTGCAATTTTATCTTGCAAAGTACATAATTTAAGAGATGCATCTATCAATTAAAAAAATATAAACACATCAGCCAGGGGTGGTAGCTCATGCCTGTAATCCCAGCATTTTGGAAGGCCAAGGTGGAAGGATTGTTTGAGCCCAGGAGTTCCAGACCAGCCCAGCCCTCACCTCTACAAAAAAAGTTTAAAAATTAACTGGACATGGTCACGTGTGCCTATAGGCTAAAGCAGAAGGATCACTTGAGCTCAGGAGTTTGAGGCTGCCGGTGATGGCACCACTGCACTCCAGCCTGAATGACAGAGTTAGACTCCAACTCAAAAAAAACAAAACAATCAAACAAACCCAAATATACAAAGAGATGCATGAATGAGTTTATAGTTAGTAGCATCATTAAAAATAAGCAAAGAATAGGAAAGTGGAAACTAAAGTCAAGAGCTAATAAAACAAACTCTAAGGGAGCATCCCATTATTGTGTATCTTGAATAAGTCATTGCCTGGAGTTGAAAAAATAATTTTATAAAAACTTTTTTATACTGTGATATTATTTTACTTTATTGAAGCAGCTTAAATAACTTGAGAGATATATTTAGATAAAAAGTCAGGAAGAGACTTCAGTGGCTTCAGTGAATGAAGATTATAAGGCATAAAAGATTTCCCTAGAAAGCACGGTATAATCTTGACAAATTTTTTTCTTCTTTTTTTGCTGGGAAAGTTAATTTAAGTCTCTCCTTTTATGGGCAATTATCAACTTTGTTCTTTGCTCAATGTCGATGAGGCCTTGTTCCCCAACATTGTGCATTTTTACATATTTGAAAGGGTTTTAAGGGACATTAAGACATTTCCTTCTCTAGGCTCTTACAAGCAACTGACACTAGCCCAGCAAAATTGCAGACTGCAGTTTTCAAGGATCAAAGACTGAAATGGAGCTAATTTCCTACAATGAGTCTACAGCCTGAGGAGTTAACTAAGTAGGAGAAGGCTGCTCATTGCTATTTATTGAACTAATTAAAAATAAAAAGATAGCTTTCAATAAAAGGCATATCTTAGAGCATGATACTAATGAGGGTTTTTTTTTGGTCTTGAATGTAAACTTATACTCCTCTTTTGAAGGTTAATGATATGAAGCAGATTTTGTTAATTGGTTTATTAACTTTTCATATCTGGGAATAATTCATGTTCAGAATTTCTTACATAGACTTACATTCATATGCTTGGGTAACTGCTGCTTTCAGATGGAGTTTTTATCTTTTAACCATGGACCAACAAAAAGAGTAGAACCTTGGTTGGAAGAGAGCTCAGAATTTTATTCAGTCTCATCTCTGCCTTCAAGCAAATGTATTCTATTTATTCAACCCAATAAATTAGGATGTACAGTCTTCACATGGAGAGGTGGCTTTGCTTAGACCATGTGGTGGCTAGTCACGATGGGACAGAATCTTACAGCTTAGAATCAAAATCTAGAAATCCAATGTTCATCTATTCCAATAATAATCCAGTTCTAGGGAAGAAGGTACAAACCCAGGATGTGATGCAGAATGATGATGACTAGGATTACTTTGATTTGGAGAGTGCAGTTCTAGTGACCTTGGCACCTGTCTTACAACCACTGTGTTTTGAGGTCTTTTAGGACGTATATTCACATTTTACAAGAGTTTTTGAGAAGATGTTTGAATCAGGGTCTGCCACACCAGACTCAGCAAAACCTTCTTCCTATATTCTGTCTTTTGACATGTCGTTGTTTGAATGGCTTTGCAGGGCTTGGTGAAGTGTATGGCCATGTATATTAAAACCACAGGCTTTTGAGTAATGAGCCCTCTCAAATTTCAACTCATTCATTATTCCTCAGTGGGACACTTTTTCATTAGTATCTTCAATTCTAACCAAATAGCCTTGTACTCAGATGTGAGGTTTTCCTAAATATTAGTCAGGGAGAGAAAAAAATCCTGGGACAGATTTTATCTGGCTCACAGGAGTACTTTTGAAGTCTTGGGGTAAAATCGGACATTTTGTAGGCTTTCCTTTGTGTGTTAGAGAAAGTTTCAATAAGGCAGGCAGCTAGATAAAAGAGAAACCCGTCTATTTGGAGATGAAAGTCTTCAAACCAGGGCATGCCAAATTCATTGGAGAATATAGCCTCAAAGGAAATGTTTGCTTTCTTTTGAAAATTCATTATTATAAAGCCCATTGTGTGATTAGGCCAGTTGTGTGATTATTGAGAAATAACTAAAAATAATAAACGAATGTCTCATCAAAGGCATGTTAATGCTGGGTGATCTTTTTTATTGAAATTGTGAGATATATATGTCCTAAATGTCTGGCTTCTCTATGAAAATACATAATCCTTACCCATCAGCACTTCTCATTAGGAAGCCTACTATATACCTATGATATTGAGAAAAGTGGAGGCTTTAAATTTTTTTTTTTTAATTCTCTGAAACATGGAAATATTTTATATCTGAAGTTCAGAATAAAGATCTATTTTTATGCTCTGTGTTTGGCTTGCCAGATTAGTCCTGATCTTTGATAAATGGCAAAGTTACCTCATTACCCAACACTGAATACGTCCAGCCACTGTTTCTGCTTGAGCTCTACTCTGGGCAGGAAGTGATATTTTTCCCCAGGCCAGATCTCATTTTCATGACTGAATCTTGTGAGATCTTCAAGCACTAAGTCAATAGCTCCTATTCATCCAGCCCTGAAAGGAAGGCAGTTATCATAAGGATCACAGGCGAAGGGAGGTGACAGCAGATGAAACTCTGTGATTATTTTCAAAAGGACCAGCAGGCTCTGAAGTCTGATGATGCTCCTCTGACATACCACACATCTCCCCTTACATCCAGTCTGGTGCCAAGTTGTGCCTGCCATCAGAATAGGAGATACAGTTTTGATGCTGGAAGCAGAAAAACACGTGAAAATACCCCATCTTATGTCCTAGTTGCCTAATCGAGAGGCATATGGAACCCAAAATAAACCAGCCCAGAAAAACCTGAATATCATACTCTATACTCAGCAAGTAGAGCTTTTATGGTAAAACATGGTGTACTTCAAGAAATGACTTTCCCCCACCCCACGTAAATCAAGGAAGTCAAACGTAAGCACAGAATTTTACAAATAAAGAAAAGGCCCTTTGATAAAAATATACAAAGGAATGCATTTTCCTGAACCATAATAAAAATAAGGAATTGAAATCAGAAAGACCATTTCTTCGAGGAAGTCATCCTAGATTTGGCAAGAATAGTAATGGATCCCCCTCACATCTTCTATCTAACACTGAATGTTAAAGGCAATCCTAAGAAAATTATTATACAGATCTTGATATTCAAAGCTTCAGGAAGCTCAGATCCCAAAATAGAAGAGAGGGAGGAGAATTGAAGCATTTTTAAAAGTCAGATAACTATCATATCTAATATATTCAAAAGTGTAATCAAATTTCCCTATCAAACCAAGGCTAAGGTGTTCCCCCCACACACAGAAATACTTTTTTCAAAGGCAACAAGAGAAGTTCACAGAGAGTTGTGCACAAGTCAAGTGTTTATGACTACAATTACATCTTCAATGTCTCTGTTTTTTAACAGGCATTCTGTGATGAATCCTTTATCCAGAGAAGGGGTATTTTCTAATGTGCAAAACTACCTCTAAATATGTGAGTGGTGGGATTTTTGTGTTCAAAGAAGGCTCTTCCATCCATACCAAAGCTTTAAACAGGTGATTGTGTCTCTGATATGTGGTAATTAATTTCTGTTACTTCCTTACATGTAATTTTGTTTAAGGTTGCTTTCAGTTTCATTGTGCTGAAGACATGTCTACCTGAGGAGGTGAGGCAGTAGGGTCTGTGTGTGGAAGGAATTTCCAAACCAAAGGAGTCAACATTCATCTTCCCATGCATCTCATTTGAATCTACAAACTCTGTATTACTGAAGAAAAAAGACACTTGGCATGATTTCATTAGAACAAATGTATCCAAATGTATACAAGAACTAATTTTGCCTAGACTGAGAACCACAGTGCTATGTACTTTTACAGGATTTACGAATCAGGATAATTAGTTCAAGTGCCAAAAAACTCAAATCCCTGGAAACCAGAAGATGCTTGTGCATATTTTTCAAGCATATGATCACAGCTTGGTGAAGGGTCCTTGGAAAAATATCCTTTTAAAATCAGTGACCTGTCTGTCATTCCCAGACTGCTATAGGATGAGGTGGTGGGGCCCTCTCTGCTTTGGAGAATCTGGACATGGCACCAGCACAAGGGAGCCAGGACATCGGGGTGTCTTTGGGGTGCAGTAGCAAACTGCCTTACACCCTCTACCTTGGAAGTGCTTGACTGAGCCCTGAAATCTACAAGTCTGGGCTAAAACTACAGAGTTCTAACACTGCGGAGAGAGGCACCAGATCAATGGCAGTTGATACATGGAAGTCATTTTTCTTTATCCCCTGCAGATTCACGACTTCAACAGAGCAAGGAATTTCAATCACCTTTCAAGGAATCCTGGGTAGAATGAATTCGTTCAATGGAAAAAAAAAGTATCAAGATCCCTGTGGTAGGTATCAGTCATTGGTTTCCAGTTACTCAACCTTTTTACAAGTCTTAAGGATCCTATAAACTTTGAAAGTTGTAGTAAAATATTTATAGAGCAAGTCAAAGAAAAGTATAAAATAGTAGTCTCGGTGAAATTTTGATGTGACTAAAATTTCTTTTCACCTCTCTTGCTTTTTGATTTGGAAGGATCTAGGTACCTGGCCTGGCAAAACAGCAACTCATTTCACCCCATAGACCTGACATAGTGGATTTCCACAGCTACTATTTGATTTCATTTCTTTTCTTCCTGATGTTTACTTCAGAAGTTCAAGAGAGGATTTTGATGAGAAATGACAGTCCAAACTCATGCTGGTGCCACAGCTGAAAGCTCTCAGGTCATAACCCCTTCTGAATTTTTCCGAGAAAGGGCTTAAGAGCCATTCTCCACTGTGCCTAAGAAAGTCTAGTGTAGCAATTGGTGTTTCAGGCTTTTAGGGGAGATATAAAATGGAGGCCTGACTAGTAAAACCTGCCACCCAAAGTCCCAAGACACTTTTTATTCAAGCAGTCGCAGAGCCCTGGTGGAATTCCATCTGGGGCAATCACATTTTGCTTTTGTGCCTTAACGTCCTCAGCCGACTCTTAGAACTCTTCCCTTCCTGGCTAGGGTACAGGGGCTGTAATAGCAGGGTGCTGTCCGGCAGCTGCTGCAGCAACACAAAACAGTAAGGACTGGCTCTCAGGAGTGCGATCGGGGTTCACAAACATGCATGAGGCAGGAAAGTGTGATTGCATATAAATGTGTGCAATATTATTCCAGGAAAAACATGTGAGCATTTTGGAAGTCATAAGGGATTTCCTAAATAACCATGGTGTATGGCGGCCAAGAGGCTTTTGCTCAAAGAAAGTCCAAGATCATAACTGAAAGTGTGTTATGGAGCAAGAAAAGGTCAAAACCACGGGCAAAATTAATGTCTTGCTTGGTTCTGCTCCGGTAACTTTTGGGGGTGAAATTAAGTTCACATCTCTTTATTCAAAAGTGTGATTATAAAATAATGGGGTAAGTGCTTCAACAAATATATCTGAATGAATACATCTGAATACATATTGTGACCTTCAAATAGGCCATAGTGAAAACTGTAATTTCTATGACATTTCTGCTTCAGCCTTTTTTTTTTTTTTAGACTCTTCTCGGCCCTTCTTCTCTCCCTGATTGTGATATGCACTACTCTCCTGAGATGCCTGTGGTTTTGTATGCCTTGTTATTATAAACATTTTCATTTAACATTGTAATTAGTAGTTTTCTGGGTTTGTGCCCTATAAAGGATTGTATCCTGGCACAGAGTAAATTTGTTTAAAAAAAATGAATGTGTTGTGTGAACAGCCTTCAGAGGTATTTTGTGTTCCTCACAAGACAACTTGCCTAATATTTTTTAGTCACATTTTGTATACCAAAGCAGTATCACTCAAAATTGATCACCTATATTCCCCAGCTCTGTTTTTAAATAATTGTTAGTTGATTTTATGAATCAAATACACCTTCCTGGTATAAAGATTTATAACCATTGAGACCATTCTAAAAGAATGTACTCTTGGCTCTGGAGGCAATTCCAAAAGAGGAATTTCCAAAATATTTTGAGCTATGACTGCATCATTGTGTAGTGATGCCCAGCGGAAAAATATTTTTTAAAGCAGTAGAACTGTTCTTTAAAAGTTGCTAGTAGTTATGAGAGGCTGAACAACCCACTCACTATTGTGGCAGACTACCTTTGTTTTGGGAAAAGTCAGTAGAATAGACACTTCAGTTTGTTCAAGAACAGTAATTTACATAATGAGCGTCCCCATCAACATGACTTTAAATACCATAGGCTGTGATGTGATGTGTTCTATTTAACATAAATGGAGTCTATTTTTAGTAGGACATTGTCCTTGCTGCGTCTTTGAATATGGATGTGGGTTTTAGTAATTTTCTCTGAAACTGTTCTAGGTAGGTGTGTGTGTGCTTGCATGTATGCATCCATATATATGTGTGCATATATGTCTGTGTGTATGTATAAATGCTTGTGCATTTTGTCTGATTCTTTGTTTTAGGATACTGCAAAATCTGAGCTAACCCAGAAGGTAGTCTGACCCTTTCTGTACTCCACACTGGATGAAAGACTGGAAAAAGAAACTGAACCAGGTTTGGCCAGTTTTATCTGGATGAGAGCCCCAGGCTTGGCGTTAACAAAGACCAATAGATGGGAATGAACCACTGATGATTGTGATTGGTGTTTTGGAGCCAAGGAGGCTGCTTTGCAACCGGTGGGTGGTTTGAGAATTGCCCTTGTAGGCCAGTGGAAATGAGCAAGCCTGGTCCTGAGCTCTGAGACTGAGGAGCTAGGGATGGATTCAGGGTAGGAAGGATATCTGGAGCCTGGTGGGGCAGAGGCTGAGAAGGCTCGGACAGGTGAAAGTTAGCCAAGAGCTCGGCAGCAGGCCTGAGGTTGGCGTTCGAAGCTGCGACCCTCTAGAGGAAGCACTTTAATAAGCATGTAAACGTTCCTTTGAGTTGTAATTGTGTCAACCTCAAGTCTTCAGTAAAATTTTATGAAACAATTGGACTGTTCCTCTTTGTACTTTGGGGAATTAGAGGCAGAGCTTTTTATCTGCACTTGGAGTGACTTGTGTGGGAGGGCAAAGCAGCCTGGGGAAGCCAGTTTTGAGCCTGCACAAGGGAATTTGCAAGGTTTCCAGGATCAGCCTTGGTGGCACGGCAGTCAGGGGGTGGCAGGTAACTCCTGGGTGGGGAGGATGGTACATTCAGCCTCTTTCAGGAATTCCCCAACATGTTCGTGGAGGAGAATCAGAGAGAAGAATAACTTTCTTGAGTCACAGGATTGGGTCTCAAAGTCATGATCATGGAGAATTAAGAAAACATGATCTTTTTGGTAATTATAGGTGAGTGAGGTCTAGGGACGTATATGTTCTAATTGGAATACGTGTATAGAATTATTATGTCCATAAGATACTGTTCTCTAAAAAACAGCAAACAAAAATAGAAACCATTAAATTCCGTATTTTACATTTACTTGGAGGTTCTCATTACGCAGACGAAACGCAGATGAAAGAGTGACAACTTCACTAAAGTGCTGAGCTTGCAGGGCATTGCTACTGTCTGCTGTCACCCTCTTGTTCTGTCTTGATACACCAAGTCCATTAGTGTCTTGTATGTGCCGAAGGTTTCTTTTGTTTTTTTTTTTTGAGTGGAGTTTCACTCTGTCGCCCAGACTGGAGTGCAGTGGCCGCTCCCGGCCACCGCAGCCTCGACCTGCTGGGCTCTGGTGATCCTTCTGCTTCAGCCTTCCAAGTAGCTGGAACTACAGGCGCGCGCTACCATGCCCGGCTAATTTTTGATTTATTGTAGAGATGAGGTCTCGCCAAGTTGCCCAGGCGGGTCTCGAACCCGCGGACAATACACTCACCTCAGCCTCCCAAAGCGCGGGATTACAGGCTGAGCCACACCAAGCCGGGCCCGAAGGTTTCTAACACCTTCTCTCCACCTGTCACTGTCTCTAGTCAGAGTCACCATGCTCTCTCCTTAGACTCTTGTGCATGTCTCCTAAAAACCTGGTTCTCGAAGGCAGGCAGACAGATCTTTTAAACATGTCAGATCATGCTGTTCCCTTCTGAGAGCTCCCTGTAGCTTCCCATGGACTTAGGAAAACAAAGCCAAACAGCCCTGATTCTTCCATTTCCCAGAAGACACTAGGTGACTCCCTTCCCCTAGGGCACCCCCACACTCTCCTCTCTGTTCCTTGCCTTCCAGAAACTCAGGCCTTTTGCTGTTGTTGTTTCCCCCACTAAAACACAGGCCCCAGCTATTCCCACTCACTGGATGGCTGTTTCTCAGGTTTTTTTCTGTGTGTGCAGCCCTTTCCCCTCAATCAGATGTCAACTCCTCAGAGAAGTCTTCCCTGACCATTCTGTCCAAAGTATTCCTTCCACCCCAGGTCCTTTCAGTCACATCACTCTGCTTATTCAGTGAACTTAGCCAACCTCAACTAACTAATTCATATCTTATGTCTCCTATTTATAAGCTTCCAGATGTGCTAGAGTTGTTGTGTCCCGCAGTTTCCCTGACACCCAGCACATGGTAGCGTTCATGAAATAAATGCTGTAAAAATTAACTAATGAATTTTCACCTGGACATTGGAGAGTTACAATGGTGGAGTCCATTATCAAATAAAAAGCTTTTCTGGGTTCAAGAGCCGCCTGGGCAACTTGGTGAGACCTCATCTCTACAATAAATCAAAAATTAGCTGGGCGTGGTAGTGCGCCTGTATTTCCAGCTACTTGGAAGGCTGAGGCGGAAGGACCACCAGAGACCAGCAGGTTGAGGCTGCGGTGGCCAGGAGCGGCCACTACACTCCAGTCTGGGCGACAGAGTGAGACTCCAACTCAAAAAAAAAGCTTTGCTGCTCAAATGTAGACACAGGGTCAAGAAGGTGGGTGCTTGAATGATGTAAACACACCCACACATAAACACACACCCCTGGTTCCTGGCTTCAGGTTCAAGCTATCCCCTCAAAACCATTCAGAGCCCCCTTTGGGTGAGCATTTGGAAATAGCCCCTTTGTCAACACACCCAGCCTGTACCTCGTGGATCTGGTGGATCTTAATCCTCTGTCCCTTTCCTGTGGGCTCTACTTCTTGGGATCAGGAAGTCTCTTGATGGGCTCTGGGACTAAACTGGCCTACACTCTCCCCTACCTAGTGCACCTCACTGTCCTCCCTCTTCTTGTGTCTGGCCTGCCTACTGAATTTCTGGTCATCTCATTCCATCAGTTTCTCTAACCTCTCACATGGTTGGGGCTGAGGGACTGCTCCATGCCATCATCGGGAGAATAAAGGTGAAGACAGCAGCCTTTCTGTCTGGTCTCATGTGCAAGCTACACAGTCTTCAGACTTTTCCAGAGAGTTTCTAGAAACACTCTTGAGTGTGATTAGGCTCCGAGTCTTCTGTCTTTCTTGTCTACTTCAAATTGTATTACAAAAGAACCCCTAGTGTGACCATGGAGAGGGAAAGGGAAAAATGCATCCCACAATACTGATACTGACCTAGAAAGCCCTCAAAGATGATAACTCCTTCTTCCCTTTTATTTTTAACATCTACCCAAACACTTACCCCTCATACAGGGCTTCACAAATATCATCTGACACACCTGCCTTCTCCAGATCTCCAAGACACTGGCAGCATGGAGGAAGTTTGGTCAGTATAGTTTCTCTCTTCCCATGACCTTACATTTTCTGTAGAACTGAGTGGGAGGTATGGTCAGCAGTTTTCTAGCATATCGATTCTCAATCGGGGGCAGGTCGCATATCTTCTTATCAGTTTGATTGCATTACCAAATCTGATGATTGTCTGACCTACTTAGACTGATTATTTAAAAATAAAGACAACTTAAACATATTTCAAATTTGCAAGATACTCTTTGAGAAATTGTTTCCTAGGAAGGAATTATGAAGCTGGGTCTGGAATCCTGCCTGGCTCCCACTGGCTGACCCATTCATGAAGTGGTGTTTGGAGTACTTTGCTGGCTCAGAGCATCCTATGAGTAGGATGAGGTGAGTGGAGAGACTTGCTAATGGTGATGTCCCATCCAGGGCCCTTTCAGGCTCTTATGTTTCGATTCCCAGGAGAACTAACTTTATAAAAACATTCCACTCTCTCAAGCCACCCATTAACCTTTCAAAGTTAGCTAATGATTAATGTCATTAGCTCCAGAATGGGATGGCGACTCCCTGAAAAGGTATGGGGCCCACAGCAGAGTGGGTTGTAGGAACTCTGCAAACCTAGCTCACCGTCCTTGGTCTGGGTGTGGAGATAATGGTTTTACCTCCTCCATCAGTGACTTTTATTGCAGTCATAATTATGCATCTGTTCGGTCAACACCTGCCCTACTAGTGTGGAGAGAACCCAAATAACAATATCAAGTTTACCAGACCTAAATAGTGTGGACATTACCAATGATTTGACGACCTTGTGTCTGGAGAGCAAAGGTCTCTGGGGCAGGAGAACAACCCAGCCACAGTTTTCAGGAACTATTCTGATTTCCTTTATCCTTGACTTTGTTCTGATCAGTGAAACTTTCATAAAATTGCCATTTTCATAGATCAACAATGACTGTAACAGCAATTTCATAGGGTTCAACCCATGGGTTTTGTTCTCAATTCTAGAGAAGTGATATCAGTCACAGGGAGAAGGTAGCAAGCTAGGAGAAGGAACTAATCAAGTAAGAAAACCCTTGAAGTCAGGGGTAGTATATTTTAAAAGCCAACTTGCCCTAGAGAAGACAGTAGTTGTTGCACGCTTTGCTGTTAATATTACATGCATGTGGCTTTTGAAGTATTTCAACCTCTTGGGTGAGACATTTAAGGTAATGAGTTCCTGAAGCATCATGTCATCAAAGAGCCTGAAAACAGTGTTCACGGTGTTTTCATTAAGTGATGAGGGATGGGAAGGTTGTATTTACACAATGAACAATTGCAGTCTCAGTGATCGTGTAGGACATGGCCCATCATGAGGGCAGATGCAGAAAGAAATCTTGTTTGAATTAACAGTAAATTGTACTTCAAGATGACAGAAGATACTACTCATCCCAGATGTCTGATGACAAGGAAGGAACACAAGAAAGGAGAACTAGCAGTGCTCTCTGACTACATGACAGGTATTTGCATAACTTTTCAACTTCATAAAAGTCCACTGGGACAGGTATTATTATTGTTGTTCCACAGATGCTCCAAATGGTGCTAAATAAATGGTCAGAATGCCTATCACTAGATGTTGGCAAAGCCAGAATTTATGACCAGCTTAGTTGAATTCTTAGTCTTATCATTTCCTTATGCCTGGCAAGACCAGATGTCGCCCGAAGGGATCCATGTCTATGTATTGAGTCCTGGCATCCTCAGGGTCTCTAGCTTGGGACCCTGCATGTCATCACCACTTCCCTGCATCCCTGGTCCCCTCAGCACGTGTTGAAGGAGGGCTCCCTGGACACACAGCACTGTGATTTCCGGTTCCAGTTGCATTTAACATTTTACCTCCAGCGGTTCCCAGCAGAGAAGGAACACAATAGTCAACAAAACATTTTTGTAGCTATAGCTCTAATGGCCCTATTAACTGGATTTTCTTGTCAGAAATTCAGGGTCAAAAGGATTTCTGAATCACTTCTGTACAGGACACAATGGAAATCTGTTGGAACCTTAAACCACAAAATTCTTCCCGTGTCGGATGAGAGCTGTGCCATCAAACCAAATAACAATTATGCCGGTTCTGGTGAGGGAGGAGGGAGAGAGCCGTGTGTTTTTGATGCTGGCTTGTCAGGCTGGGCCAATTCTCAAAGCGCTTCAAGTTTAATCAGCTCCATGGTGAGCGTCACGGATAAATACCACTCGCACATGTACACACAGGTACGGAACTTAAAAGTAATGAGCACTAATGCCGTGATTTAATACGTATTAATCTGTTTGCCTATTTACTCTGCATCTGTCACTGCCTGTAACTCTGGCAACCTGGAAGTTGCCCGTTCCACCCTGTTGCTGGACAAGCCACACAGAGTCTTGCCACAGGGAAAGCATGGCACCTTGACTTGTCCACGCATGGTAGGGGCGGGGACCTGCAATAGCTTTTGATAATGTGTCCCGTTAGTGGCCAGTGCTAGAGCTCCAGTCAGCCATGTGGACAGCCTTCTTCAGGAGGCAAAGAGAACACAGATAAGGAAGTTGTCATTGTGTGTTCTGACCCTTTGTGGACTGTGTGACTCACTGTGGCAGGCTTCAGGAGACGACATTCAGTTCGGCCACCAAGGACAGGGCTTGGTGTAGCAGGAATGCAGTCCACATTTGAGTGCTGTATGCTGCTTAGTTCCCATTCCTGAGTCACCCAGAGTACTAGCATAAGGTACTCCTGCTATTTTGGGTGGCAGGGAGATGATGGAAATAAATGAAACAAATACAGGCATTTAGAAGCAGCATGAGAAAGATGAAAGTGGGTCAGGCTCGGTGGCTCAGCCTGTAATCCTGCACTTTGGGAGGCGGAAGCAAGTAGATTGCCTGAGCCTGCTGGTTCGAGACCACCCTAGGCAACTTGGTGAGACCTCATCTCTACAATAAATCAAAACCATTCGCCGGGTGTGGTAGCACGTGCCTGTAGTTCCGGATACTTGGAAGGCTGAGGCGGAGGGATTGCTGGAGCCCAGCAGGTCGAGCCCAGCAGGTCGATATTGGGGTGGCCATGAGTGTGCCACTGCACTCCAGCCTGGGCAACAGAGTGAGACTTCAACTCAAAAAAAAAAAAAAAAAAGAAAGAAAGTAAAGTGGGCTGAAGATGACTGTGAGGTAAATTAATTGCTACAGACCCCAAATAGCACAGTGCGCCTGGTGGGCTGCCTTTGTGCAGAAATGTTTCCCCGAGTTGAGTCGCAGTGCAGGACAAGGCCAGATGGCTGGGCTGGGTGACCTGGGGTGTGTCATCCAATGGCTCAGAGTGTTGCTGTCTTCTACTTCACAATTCAGCTCACAATATCTGCCCTAAAGGATATTGTGGGGATTAGGAATGAGGTAGGTAAGATTATGTGCAGTTCTTGGTGCAAAGCAGGAGTCTACACGAGGCAGCTCTTGTGGGCATTATGGAGGAGGTGGGTCATGACGTGGGCCTCTGGGAGTGGTCAGAAGTCCAGCCAGTGGTGGGGACAGGAAAGGCTTCCTCTATGCTGATGTGTAGAGCGCCAGTTCATTTATTTTCACAGCTGTGGAGTTTTCCATTGAATGAATATCCTACAGTTTATTTAAGTGCTCTCTGGAGCATGAACATTTGGTTGTTTTCACTTTCTAACCATTACAAACAATGCTATGGATTAGTTTCTGAGGGCTGCCATAAGAAATTACTGCAAATTGAATGACTTGAAATGAAAGAGATGTATTCTTTTACAGTTCGGGAGGCTAGCCTGAAATCAAGATTTGGTGCTGGTGTGCTTCCTCTGAAGGCTCTGGGGAGACTCTTCTCCCACTTCTTTGTGTCAGCTTCTGGTAGTGCAAGCAGTCCTGGTGTTCCTTGGCTTGTGGGTACATCCTCTGTTATCTCTGCCTCATCACCACATGGGGTTCTACATGTGTATGTTTATGTCTTTTTTCCTCTTCTTATGAGCACAACAATCATACTGAATTAAGGGCTCACCCTATTAACTCCTCTTAAATAATGAAATCTGCAATGATCTATTTCAAAACAAGACTATATTCTGAGGCTTTGGGGAGGATATTTTGGGGGTACATTATTTGACCTAGTACATATGACTCTGAACATTCTTGTGTCTATGCAAGATTCCTCTGGGCCCACCCTCCATGCCAATGTTCTTTCACCGAGATCCCTGGGTCATAGGGTCCTTGCATCTTTGCAGCATGCTGAATTGCTTCTTCAGTTAGTTGTACCAAATTATACACCATGAATGGTGTGTAAGCATTGCCCGACAACCTTACCATTATGTTGGTATTGTCAAATTTTCTTTTTAAATTGTCAATCTAGTGTTTGTAAAATGGTGCATCTGTATGGCTTATTTTGTATTTCCTTGATTACTAATCATTTGCTTTTTTCTTTGTAAAATACCTATTTATATATTTTGCCTATTTCATTGTTGGCTTTTTGTTGTTGCTTACTTTTTAAAGAAACGCTTTGTCAATTCCAAAACTGCAAACACTATCTCCCAGTTTGGTTTGTTTTTTCACTTTCTTTATGGGGCCTTTTGTTGAAAAGAAGTTCTTAATGGAGTGAAACTTAGCCATCCTTTTCTTTAAGGTTGGGAACTTTTGTTTCTTAAGAAATTCACCCCTACTTTGAAGCCATAAAGAGCTTTCTTTTCATTTTCTTCTAGATGCTTTTAAAGTTTTGTCTTTTCCATGTAGGTCTCTAAGCCAATAGAAAGTGATTTTTGTGCATGGCATACAGTTGGGGTCCAATTTCGTTTTTTCCCCATATGGGTAACCAATTCTTCTCACCTCATTTGTTCATCTCCCCCACTCCCTGCCCTCCGCACTGTCACCCTGTCCTTTTAACAAATATCCACATATGTACATCTGTTTGGGCTTTTAAGTCGTGGGTTCTCTAATTATTTGAGTTGTTTTCAACTTTTTGCTATGACAAATGTAGGTGTGACCAACAGTTTGCATGTCTATATTTGACACATCTCTGTTTGCTATTTACTTCTTTAAAATGAATTTCTAGAGGCAATTTTGCTATATCAAAGAGCGAGCACATTTGTTTTTGTTATTTTCTTCCCACACAAGCACACCTTCCTCATCCTGATGTGCCATTTGAATGTTCTTACCCCACCTAGGCCCTGACCCTCATTCCAGGCCAGCCCTCCCCTGCAGGGCCAGCCACTCGCTGGGTCGGTTCACTATGAGCCACCAAGTCTCCTCACAGCCCCTCTGCCACTCCCACTTACCTCGTCGGCACCACCTGTGGCTTGAAGACAACATTGTTAAGGAAGAAAAGGAAAGAGAAAGGGAGAAAAGAGCAATGGGAAGAGCGTAGGCACATTTTTAAGGCTTTTAAAAATACATTGCCTTGAGAAATCACTTTCTCGAAGCTAATCCCAAAGCATACTTCCACCCCCGGTGTACAACAGGGCATGTTGACCCTCAGGAAGTGCTGCAAAGACAAAGTGTCTTTTTCACTGTTGCATCCTTAGCAGAGTCTGTATATCACAGTCGATGCTCAATACTGTTTCGTTGAATGACTGTGTTTCTCATGTTTGTTTGCTGTTTTTTTCCTGAGGTTTTTTTTTTTTTTGAGTTGGAGTCTCACTCTGTCGTCCAGACTGGAGTGCAGTGGCCGCTTCCAGCCACCGCAGCCTCGACCTGCTGTGCTCCGGCGATCCTTCCGCCTCAGCCTTCCGAGTAGCCGGAATTACAGGCATGCACTACCACGCCTGGCTGAGTTTTTGATTTATTGTAGAGATGAGGTCTCGCTGCCTAGGCGGGGGTTTTTTTTTTTTTTTTTTTGGCCACTCACAGCCATCCCAGAGTTGACCTGCTGGGCTCAAGCGATCCTTCTGCCTCAGCCTTCCAAGTAGCCAGAACTACAGGTGCACGCCACTGTGCCTGGCTAATTTTTGATTTATTGTAGAGATGAGGTCTCGCCAAGTTGTCCTGGCTGGTCTCGAGCCCGTGGACTCAGGCAATCCACTTGCTTTGGCCTCCCAAAATACTGGGATTACAGGCTGAGCCACAGAATCCGGCTGTATTGTTTTACCAGTTAGTTTTTAACCATTAAAAAATCTACTTTGCCAACGTATAGAAGCACCATCTCTGGTCCAGGTACGCTTCCACTTGGGTGGAGTAGGACCCAGGATCTTTGTAGTCTGAGGGGCTTCTATCAAGTCTTTTGTTCAGTGATGCCCTGTCCATTGTCTAGCACACAGTTCTATGTATTGCATTCCTGTGGTGATTTCCAAAACACCAAGCCAAAGAGAATTTCTCTTCCTAGGTTTCTGCTTCCAGAATGAAATGGGAGACCAAACAGGGTCCAGCATACAACTAGTTACATAGTTAAACAACCAGAAACAGATTATCTTTACACCATTGTGGGTAAAGACATAGGTTATAGAAAGCAGCAAACCTGGTAGACATGCTGTCTCTACTATTTGGTAGCTAAGAACTCTGAAAAAACTTACCATTTTTTAAACTTTACCTTCAATCACAATTTCCTCATTTGTGTCATGTGGAAGATAACACCTAGTTCATGGTGTTCTTGAGAGGATTAAATGAGAAAATGTATAAAAATTGCTCAACACAGTGCCCGTCACACCAAAGCTAGAGCTTGTTGAGCTGTAATGATTAACCAGACAGAGACTTGGGCTTAGAGAACTAAGAAGGTCTATATGCATCAAATTTATCAACTCAATGAAAATGGAATGTACTTCCAGGAATGGTGGAAGAAAAAAACACCCTTATTTTTAACTTAGTTTAATACATTGTTGTGTTGTTACCATGGGCTTTGAAGACTCCGATATATTTCTCCTGCCTTGTCCAGGACTAGCATCCCGGGTGTCCAGGAATGACTTCATAAAGACACAGAGCAAGAGCTAACAGACTAACACAGCCCAGGCAGGCTGTGTCTCATCAATGCCTGAAATCATCCACGGTCCATCTCTCTTCTTCATGATTTGCCTTAAAGCACAGTTCATTAAAAGTCATCGTCTTGGGTTTCTTGACACACGGCAAGGTGATCATAAGGTATAGAAAGCATAAACTGGTTCAAAGATATCACTTATCAAAGCCAAGAGAAGAAATAAACCCAATAAATGGTCTCCTTGAATAGTAAAATACATGCTTTTAGAGGTTATAAGAGCTTTTGTGAGCTGTACTATCCTTTAGGGGAAATAAAACAGGTTTTTAAAAAAATGTTACATAATCTTTCATCTTTGACAACAAAAGTTCTCCTCCATGTGACCCAAGAGTGATGAGCAACTCATTAGCAATGTCATTTTTTTCTCTGCCTGGAAGTAAACAAAGGTAAGATTTTTTTCATCGATAGAAAAGTTACGTGATTTCTAAGAATCACTGAGTAGTCATTGCATGGAAAACTTGCTTAAAAACTTATGTTGCTCATCAAAGCCTCATTTGGTCTTTTTTCACAGTTATAAGGAGGATTATGATCAGTTCCCAGAAGTGTAAAAATTAATGAGATTATACTTGGCATCATGGCAGTCTCTAAGCTTCCCAGAAGATCTCTAGGACTCTCACAACTCTCACAACTCTTCTCACACTGTCTATGGATGGAGTAGACTTGACCAAAGTTTTGAAAGGAAAGGTAGAGGAGGGAACAGCAAACAGGGTGGTTCTTAAGATGCTCTTCTGTGCTCGTTGCCTACCACCTCCAGGTCCCCTCCTGGGTCCCATGACTGCTCACACACCCTCCCTCCTTGATTGGTCCTGAAGATTCACATTCTTTTTCTTCTGTGATGCAGAACAATTCAGTGGACGTCTACTAAAACTCTCAGTTTTGACTCAAAGTCCAGGGTCCAGGCAGGAGACAGAGGCCACACCAGTGACTTTAATAGAAATAATATAAAGAATTGCTAGGCCAGGCATGGTAGCTCACACTTGTAATCCCAGCACTTTGGGAGGCTGAGGTAAGAGAATCACCTGAGCCAAGGAGTTCGAGATCAACCTGGGCAAAATAGTGAGACTGCACACAAAAAATTAAAATAGGCAGGTGAGGTGGCACACCCTAATAGTCACAGCTGCTTGGGAGGCTGAGGCAGGAGGATTGCTTGAGCTCAGAGTTCGAGGCTGCAGTGAGCTATGATTGTACCACTGCACTTTAGCCTGGACAACAGAGCAAGATCCTGTCTCTAAAACAAACAAAAATCAATCAATCAATCAATCAATAATAAAACAATAACCTAATTAGATGAGGTTATTAACTAGTTAACTGAAATGACAGAGTGTACATTAAAGTATCTGAGAGGTAGCAATTACAGGGAGCAGTTACCACCCCAAGGGCTGGGAGAACAAAGAGAAACATTTGGAGCTATGAAAACATAGATACTTGGAGGTGGGCTTTGAGGAGCTAGGACTCGATTTCTGAGGAGGGTGAACTTGTTAGGTTGAGCTGGTGTCTCTGAGTTGGAAGAAGGGGTCTGAGGAGCTGGGACCCAGACTTCCAGGGAGAAGACAACATCTTTCTGGTGCTGGTGTCTTCATGTTGGGGTTGGTGAAGCTGGTTGTGCAAGTGCTGGGGAAGCTGCAGCTGCATTCATCCAGTGGAAGGAACCACCTCTGATGCAGTGAAGTAGTGTTGCTAGGGTGACAGTGATGCTCACAAGAGTAGAACCCAGACAGGAAGGAACCAGCCTCCTACCAGCTCTGCAGTTTGTCTATCGAGCTACTTCTTAGTGGGACCTAACACAGAGCAGATGGTCAAGGAGAAATGTGGTTGGCAGGTGTGGCCCCCTCATTGTAAAGTAGAGTGTAGAAAGAGGACATGGAACTGAAAGACAAGAGCTTGGCAACCAGGGCACACGCCCAAAGCCATTCTGGTGCTCAGCAAAATCAAATGGCTTCCACTGAACAGAAGTCACCCTCTCTAGCATGCACCTGTGATTACCAATAACAGCAAAGACAAAATTCTATTACACCATCATTTTGTTTAGAGAAACAAACTTACATAATACAGGTGCTATGTTTGTTTGAAAATATTAACTTCCTTCTTTCCTGCCCATCCATCTTGCCTTTGACTTCCAGATATACTGACTTTTACCATGTTACTTCCTCTTATTTATAATACTTGAGGTTAAGTTCTATAGAATATTTTATAATCCACACTATCCTCACACTTTCTAGCCTGTTCCCAATCCCCATTCCACCTCTAATCCACGTCACTCATAACATTTAGTTCCATAACAGGAACGCTTTGTTCCCTCCAACTCTTCCTCCTTGCACCCAGTCTCACACAATTTATTTTTGCAGTTCATTTGTTCTTTAATTAATTTGGGCCAAGAACTTATTTGGATTTGAATAAAAGAAGTCTTCACTCCAGAAAAATGAATATAGGTACTATATTCATAGAAATCCTGCAAAGACTTGCCGTGGACCCTCCAGAGGTTATTCTTAAATTAGGATCCCTTTTAGAACTTCAAGACCTAGAAGTCTTCTCTCTTCACAGAGTCAGTCCCAACCACCAGCTATTCAAATCTTCTCCTTCTTCAACAATGCTTTGTATCACACACTTTACCTTTTTTTTTTTTTGAGTTGGAGTCTTACTCTGTTGCTCAGTATGGAGTGCAGTGGCACACTTACAGCCACCACAGCCTTGACTTTCTGGGCTTAGGTGATCCTTCTACCTCAGCCTTCCAAGTAACTAGAAATACAGGTGCATGCCACCAAGCCTGGCTAACTTGTTGATTTATTGTAGAGAAGAGGTTTCGCCATGGTGCCCAGGCTGGTCTTGAACCCGTGGGCTCAGGCCATCCTCTTGCCTCTGCCTCCCAAAGTGCTAGGATTACAGGTTTGAATACCTGTATTCATACCACACCTGGCACTTTGCACTTTCACTTTCTACCACCACCACCACAGCCGTTGCAGTCCCCAACCATCAGGACCTAGCAGGGAGCAGGGGGCATAGGCACCAGCACACGCACTTTGCTGATTGCGATACGGGACTCTATTCAGAGATGGAGAAGCCATTGTCCTTGTCCAAGGTCCTAAGGCTCACCCAGCCCTGAGCTATTAATAATAATATATAATAATAATAGTAAGGGCTGATGTCAAGGGTTAGGGAGGGACTCGCATTCAGCTTCCAGACTGGACTCCCTAAGTTCACAGCAGTGTCTTCCCAGTGAGGCCAGAAAGAGATGGAGAAGCTGATTCTGCCGACTCTGGTCCCTCTCTGGGGGCTTAGCTACCTCCCTGGGCTACTACCCTCAGTATATATTCTTGCATCCTACTTGGATGATGGCAGAAACCCCCAAGTAGTCAGTAAAATGGTGAGAAATACATTTTTTTTGAGTCAGGGTCTCACTGTTGCCTAGGATGGACTGCAGTGGCAGACTCACGGCCACCATAACCTCGTCCTTGCTGTGGCTCAGGTAATTCTTCCACCTCAGCCTTCCAAGTAACTGGAACCAAAGGCACGCGCCACTATGCCTGGCTAATTTTTAAATTTATTATAGAGACAAGATCTCGTCAAGTTGCCCAGGCTGATCTTGAACCCCTGGGCTCAGGCAATCCTCTTGTCTCGCTTCCCAAAGCTCTGGGATTGCACGCATAAGCCACCGCGCCCGGCTCAATTTCTCTTTCTATTATGTCAGAGTTTATTGATCTATAGATTCATGTATTAATGTGCCAACTCCTCAACTTATTTAAACCCTTCGTAGTAGGGGCGATCTGTCCCTTCCTCTTCCTCTTTTTCTTTCTCTTTCTATGCATCACAAGAGTTTTTGGTCTTACAATAAGAAGCAACAAATTATACATATTTACGGACAGGCATTCATTTGAGAATGTTCCTGACACTTTGTTCACATAAAGTGTAGTATAGTTTTATTACTTCTTGCAAGTAATAAAACTATATTTATTTAAAAATATTGTACAACTCCTACTTTTTGCTAATGAGATCGGCACCCCTTCTAGTTAATAGTAAGTTAATAGGCTTTACAGAATTTCAGAAAAGCACAAAGTGGTGATTTTCATCATCGTGTGTGTGAAGCATCTTTTTCACAGTCCCCGGATGGTAAAAGAGAAGTTTGTTCCTGACCAAGGGACCAGTTCCCAATACGACAACATGTCCTTGCTGTGCTGGTTTTGTCTCTGTTCTCTTTTCTGAGCCCCTCCTGACCCTGCCTCTCCCAGAGCATGCCTTGCCTCCCTCCTATCTGAAGCCTTGCTCTAGGATTTACCCCAATGGGGCTTCTCTAGCCAGTCCAGGTGCTCCCTCCCTCAGTGACTTATTCCTATTCCTCCGATCTGTCAATCCCAGATGATTCTTGGAACTCTCGCCCAACCCACCCAAGCCTAGACCTTGTCCTTCCACCATCCCATGGCTGCTTATTTGCTGGAGTGGCCTTTGCCCTTGTGAAAGGGAAGGTGACATTTTTGAATAGAACATCTTTGCAGGCAAAGGGACTGCCTGGGGAATTGAAGGGAGGGTCCAGGACCATCACCATCCTCGGTGAGGTTCAAAAGCAGCAAGCAGTGGTGACAATGTTGCTCCTGGCTTTCCTCTCCCTTTGGCTCCGGTAGCCTTTCTCTGTTCTGGAAGCCTGGCTGGCACACGACTCTGGAGAAGCTCACAGTGTGAAGGAGTGGGAAAAGGTCACCTTCAGTTTCACTGAACCAATCTGAGCCTATTTATTTAGGAAATGGAGGTGATGGTGCTTGGCTCATGACTGGCTGTGACTGCACATTGTCCACTGGAGAGTGCCATGTAGGTTGTGGTTCCTTCAACAACGTAGTTCAGGCCAGCAAACTGTAGGTGTGGAATGGAAGTATGCAAGAGCTTGGGTCCCCGATGACATTGCCCAGCTACTGAGTTAACCAACCTGCAAGCCACTCAACTTTCAGGCTTCTTGACATAGTATACAGTATGACTCCTTACTGGTTTAAGCCAGTTGAATTGATGTTTTCTGCTGTGTGTAGCTAAAGGCTTCATCACTAACACAACCAAACATAAAATAACTTCATCTTAAATAAAACAAAGATTTTTTTACAAACCAAGGCCACAAATGATGTAGACAATTTTGCTAAATACAGTAAAATTTGGACCAAAGCCAGGGAGGATACTTAGGTAACACTTAGGAATATGTTCATATTCTCTCTCAAAGTATGTGTGTGGAGAATAGACTGAAGTGAGCAAAAATTCCCTGTGGGAGATGCTTCTCAAAAGACTGTTGCAGTAGTCCAGGTAAGAAATGGCATGATTCTGAGCTAATGCTAAGCCAGTGGAAACACAGGGGAAGGAAGTCTGAAGGTTTGGTGCTTTGAGAGAGAATATGATCATATTCCTAAATGTTACCTAAGTATCCTAACCCTAACAATTGAGGCTGGGCTCGTGGTAGCACGCACCTGTAGTGCTGGCTACTTGGAAGGCTGAGGTGGAAGGATCATCAGGGCCCAGCAAGTCAATGCTGGAGTGGCCACGAGTGTGCCACGCCACTCTAGCCTGGGCAACAGAGTGAGACTCCAACTCAAAATAAAAACAAACAAAACAAAACAAAAAGAAAAGCAATCTTCCAAGGAGAGAGGTCATAAGATCGCTCTCTTTACTTTTGTTCCAGGAAGCCCTTAAAAGGCTCAGGTCAGGAGAATGCCGTGTCTGGAGATTTTTAGGGTTTTTCTTTTTGCTTCTGAATTGTGTATGTGTATGGAGAATGGACTGAAGTGGGCAAAAATTCCCTGTGGGGTATTCTTCTTAAAAGACTTGCAGTAGTCCAGGTAAGAAATGCCGTGATTTTGAGCTAATGCAAAGTCGGAGGAAACACAGGGGAAGGAAGTCTGAAGGTTTGGTGCATTGAGAGAGAATGTGATTGAATTGTAAAAATCAGTACCAGGACAATATGTATTACAGAAACCAAAGGAGGCGAGAGGAGGGCCATGATCACCACCACCATGAATAATGATATCAATAACCAAACATTGAGGGCAGGCCCTGTGCCAGGAAGAACAGGACTGTTTACATAGGCTATTCTAGTTAATCCTTACAAGAAACCTGCCCTTTTATCATTCCTATTTTCTGATAAGGGAGTCTAAATGTCAGAATTCCAATGACACTGCTCATAGGAGTAGATCCTGGATTCAGATCTTCCTGCAGCTGAAACTTAGTCCCATAGCCACAGGGTAGTCTCCTGATACACAATGGTGCAGAATTCCAAGGAGGGAAGGAAGCTGTTGCATTTGTCAGTTAGGATGTCACTAGTGAGAGAAGTTTCAGGTAAATGATGTGTTGAAGTATAAAAGCAAAGGGAAAGAGAGAGGAGGCAACGGGACCATCTTTGAAGAGACCTAGACATGGAGATAGAGTGTGTTAGTCCAGGGAGTAGACAAGGTCATAAGAAGATATTTTTTTCCATTAGGTACCAGGAAAATTGCTATTGTATTTTTCAGTCATAATTATGGTGATTTGAGGATTACATGTAGGAAGCATTTACCCTGACGTCACTTAAAAATCAAAATGTTTTCAGCCCCCAAAGCAAATTTTTCTCTTACTTTATATTGAATTCTAAACAAGAGACTCAGTATTTCTACGTCTGGTCAGACTGTAAAGTCACAGCATCTACTGGTCAGCAGAATTTGGAGTGATAGCCTCCTTCTCATGCTCCCATATTTGTTGGAAACCACCCTAATAAAATTGATAATATCAAATCAAAATTGCGAACCTGTCAAAAATTAGTGCCACAATCACTTACCTCTGTGAGATTGCTGTTGTGGAGTGGACATTCCTGGGGAACACTTTCAAGTTTAACCAGATTCAGTGTTTATTAGAAAAGCATTCTGGCTGGGTTGCTGGCTCTGTGAGCCAATCACAAATGCCAGAACTGCTAGCTAATTGCTTTAGTGTAAATGCCAACTCTCTTCTGGGGCTTCTGGAAGGTTCACATTCTCCTGGTACTCCCAACTCTACTCTTGAACCCTGGGAGATTGCCCAGTTGGTAATGAGGAAAAGGATGCCTATGGTTACTTTCCCTCTTCCTTAGGATAGAATCAGCAAGAGAGACTAAAGACTGAGTTAATGACACTACTTGTTTTCAGAGAGTTGATTGATTCTGATTTTCATGACTTCTTGGATGCTTCTAGGGCTAGGAATATCCATACTTCTTCTTACCCCTTCTTCTCCCTAATCTGGAAACACTCCACAAAGAAGTAGAGGGCAAGTAGAGGGCATGCTTTCCAATTAAACAGGAGGTTTCAACATGATGATGTAAAAAACTAAATAATTAGACTTCCCCAAGGCGTTGTTAAACTTGTCTTTTAAGGAGAAGGCAGAACTTATCGTTTCTCTCTTGATGAAACAAATTTTGTTTTAGCAGACAAGATTTTTGAGGCCAGAGACAAGGTCTTTTGGCTCTCTTCTATCTATCACAATCATTATTGCTGTTCTTGAACTATTTCCAGCTCTCTCCCCTTCTGGGCACATCGGAGGATTCTACTTCCTGGCTCCTTTGTGGGTGGGTGGGGTCTTGAGACTAGTCTGGCCAGTGAGTTATGATACAAACCATGTGTCACTTCTGTGCTGGAAGATTTTATCTCCTATTTGAGAGCCTCCAGAGCTTTCTTTTCTCTCTGGCATGGCAACCAGTAATATCCACAATGGCGGCTGCTTTGTCAACCTAGACATCTAAATATTTAGGAAGAACAGACTCCCCCTACTCTGTCCCCACTCCTCAGGCCTCCTGCTAACCCTCAGTGGATGTGCAGCTTGAATGAGAAATAAACTCTGATAGCTCTAAGTCACCAAAAAATTGGAATTGTTTGTCACTACAACAAAATTCTGACTCGTACAAGGTAAGACCTACCCTGTATTTCAAGCACATACTTTATCTGTATTATCGAGCAGACTCTTGGGGCCGCTACACTATAAGCACCTTGAGGGCAGAGATGGTGTTGAATTCATTTTGTATTCCTGGCAACTAGCAGAGATACACAACTTTCTTAATCACAGATATTGTATGAATGCTTGATACCTGAAGAGATGGGGGAAAATAAGAAAAACGCATAACTAAATCTACTCTTTCTCCTAAATTTTATTTAGGTGAACAGTTTCATCTTCCTCTTGTACCACTACCCTCAAACAGCTTTCAAGGCAAAAGTTTTAGTAAATATATTATCTCTGTCCCTGAACAGTCCCTGTAGTGGCTGGTAGAACCATAGTAAGTGGTTTTGGGGAGTAGAGTAAAGAGAGAGAAAGAAAGATAATTTTGGGGATTAAAGAGAGAGAAAGAGAGAGAAGGAGAGAGAGAGGGAGATAATTTTGGGGAGTAAAGAGAGAGAGAGAAGGAGAGAGAGAGAGAGAGAAGGAGAGAGAGAGGGAGGAGAGGGAGAGAGAAAGAGGGAGAATGAGAGAGAGAGAGAGAGAGAGAGAGAGAGAGAGAGAGAGAGAGACAGAGACAGAGAGAGTCTTGTTAAAATATAGACCACACAGTCATGGAATCATGGTTGAGAATTAGTTGTGTTAAAACAAAGATGCTATTCCTCTTGTGGACAATAAGAAAGCTTACAAGACACATTCTAGATGTAGAAGTGGTTTAGTCTTTTAGCCAGTGATCTCAAATATCTGTCATTCATAGTCATCAACTTGCTAAGTAGCAATTCATTTTCTATGTTTCAGTCAGATTAAGATGATCAGGATTGCTAATTTGGCAGGTTAGAGGAATGAGGTCATCAGTAACACCATACCAAATGACTATATTTTTAGCCAAAAGCTAAGAATCATTATAGTTAACTTATGCAGGCTGAATACACAGTTTCTATTGAGTTTTCTGAAAGATTGAAAATAACTTGACGATTTTCCATGACTCCCTTTGAGCAACATCCTAGACATTGCTCGCTCCCTTACCTCATTCCAGCCCCTGACCATTTGACCTAAAATTGCCATGACTTCACCCTGGCATACTTCTTTATTCTTCTTACAGAATGAATAGCCTTAACTTCTTACAGAATTTGTGACCTCAAATTACACTATCTTTGTTTACTTGTGTTTGTGGCTATTGTCTAGTTTTCCCCACTCAAGTATAAACTCCATGAGGGCAGAGGGACATCTCTCCTGTCCACTGCTTTAACTCGGGAAACCAGAACAGTGCCTCATTCATACTCACTGTTCAACATGTGAGAAGAAAGCAATGATCACCACCACCACAAGTAATAATAGTCATTCAATGAATGAGTGAGTGAATGAGTCCATCTCTCAACAAATTGCTTGAATTGTAGAATTTATATATTGGTAGAAGCAGAAGGAAACCTAGAGTTCTCCAGTCCAAGGCCTTCATTTTACAGATCAGCAAACTGTGAGTTATGCCTGGATCACACACAGGTAGACCTGGTAGACCAGGACTGTGACCTATAGTCTCATGTTATTTCCATTTCAACATGCCAGGGCCCGCTACACAGCAGCTGGAGAGGGGCAGTAGGAAGAAGATGGACACACCTGGAACAGAAGAGGGAAATGTTGAGAATAGAGGCCACCAATGCCTTTGACATGCCCCATCTTCCCACTGCTACCCAGCAGACCCACTGGCTAAGGAGGGAATGAGAGTTATGGGGATCCGGGAAGGGAGGGAAATAAAAGAGGTGGCTGGGGAGTACAAAATAGAGAGGGGAGTTGAGAAAGATGCTGGACATTTTTTTTTCTTTTCCATCATAAACTTAGGGTGCTGTTCCTTTTTTCTGTAGCTCTTTTAAAAATTATGAGCCACTGAGTATTTTAAATGGCTTTCTGTTATGTCATAAATATTCAGGCTGGGAATGGTAATTGTTCCCTGTGATTAATTCTGCTTACTTGGGAAAAGTTGTGCAAGATTTTCACTGGAGGGTATGTCTTTTATGTTTTAATGTTGCTCATGTATAATGCAATTTGTCCTGAACTGGACTTGAGACAGTGGAGTTAGAGTTAAGGGCTTTTTAAATTTTTTTTTCCCTTTTGGCAATGTTTGGAAGGACTTAAATTGGATGGTTTGTATTACCCCTCCCTGGGCTGAGATTAAGGTAATTGATGGGGCTCAGGGCCAGAAGTTCCTCCTGGCTATTTCAGTCCTATTGGTCTGGGGTTAATGGAGAAAAACGCAGTGTTGAAGGTTACAGCATTTCCCTTTGCTTCCATTTTAATGATACGTGCCTGCCAGTGTTTTCTCTTTGAAGAGCAATTTAATAAACAATCACTGGCGTTTCATGTTGAGGGCAAGATCTGTAATGGCATTCATCTCCCCGGGAGTTCTTCCTAACATGCCACTGGATCAAGGCGGTTGCAATGAACACAGGCCAGCCGAGCCTGGTGGCTCCAAATGCACCCGGGTCCCCCTGTCTGGGATGAGGATGGACTGGGGTGGGGGTGGGAGTGACTTTCAGAATGATTCTGAACTCTGCTTACATTTCTCTGATTTTGAAAACGTTTCCTGAGTAAGTCAAATCTGAGCCTACAGTTACACCAAGGAACCTGAAAGGGGGGCCGAGGGCAGTGGCCAGTGATCCTCAGCCTGTCCTGGACTTCAGGGCAGAAGGAAGCTGAACAGCCAAGGGCTTCGTTGTTGAAAAGGACAGTAGAAGCTCTTAGGCCTGACATGGAAGATCATCACTAAATGATGCTTATTAAGCACCCACGTAAGAGGCACATCGTTCTGGGTGCTGTACAAGCAAGCCTGGGCAAAGAGTTGGGATGTGTGCATCTATTTTTTATTAAAATCACATGTAAATTTATACAGCTGCAATTAGGGTGGGTCTCGAAATTTAGCCAAGGTGCCACGTGGGCCTGAGCAGGGCTGAGGTTTCATGTGCATGCTCAGAAATGGGGAGCCTGCCAGTTCCGGTTCATCCTGTTCTGTAATTATCAGCAACTGTGCTCTAGGAAAAGCACTGGGTGCAGGGCATGAGCCCCTAAGAGAGACTCTGTGGCATGACCCAGGCCAAGGTTGGACCTCTATCTTTCCTCTCCTTCAGTGGTGCTGCTCTCTGGGAGGCCATAGGGTCCCATACAGCTTGTCCCAAATCATTGCAGTGACCATTTCTGTAGGGCTAGGAGCTGGCAGCATCTCAAATGTGGCAAACCAGTTTATTTCTTCTTCTTTCTTTTGGCATTCCAGAGTTGGAGAGAAAGTGGCAACCAGATTTCCTGTCTTGGATTCCTTTGGCACTAGGGGTGTGACTTTTAACACAGGAGAGGGCTGGCTGTTTCCCACTCTCAGATACTTCGGGAAAGGGGTGGTGATGGGCGCTCTGTGGTGGTAACTCGGTCCCATGCACCTGATAGTGACTGTTCTTGCGGTTGTGGATGTGCACGTTGTCTGTGCCTTTATCCTGCTTGTTTTTTTAAAAATTCAGCCACAACAAAAAAGATTTTCTGAGCTTTAACCAGTGATGTGCTTATTATATGTAACAATGCAAAACTTAGGAAATGCAGAGTGACTGCAGAAGAATTAGCCTGGCCCACTGGAGGTGGTGGAAATGAATTTGGTGGATTTGAAGCCTACATGGCCAGTGCGTGAGGAGATGGAGCTGAAGCTGCCAACAATCTCCTGAAATCACTGTTCAGAGTCAACCTTGAGCTCATGCTCTTCCGCAGGCTTCCATGGAACCTAGGGGCTGGAGTTCTCTCTGGCTTAGCCTGACACAATATCAGATGTACACAAGGAATTAGGGTCAGGGCATTCTAATTGACCCCTATTCTCCAATCTCCATCCACTCTCCCATTTCTTGCCTAATACACAGTAAGATTGTCCTTTGAGACTCCAGAAAGGTGGCTCTTCTATTTTTTGGGAGAAGAATTAGTTATAATTCTTGTGGGGTTTTTCCACAGCAAGATTGTGTGATGAGTTCATGAGTCTCCTATGATAAATGGAGACCAAGGATTGTTGAATGAGGAAGTTCTTAGTAGAGTCATAAAGGGCTGATTTTTCATGATACACACAGTATAACTGGGTTCGGTTATACTGCAGTGACTGAGAGATGTTTCCAGAACTATTCCAGGTTCCAATCCCAGCTATGCTATTTATTAGCTGTGAGGGCTTAAGCAAAAGTACTGAAACTTTTAATGCCTTCATTTCTGTGTCTGTGAAATGGGCATGACAATATAATTTTTCTAGGTAATAGTGTGAGAACTAAATTATTGTAAGGATTAAATGAATGTAACATGCAAAAAAAGAAAGAAGTGCTGAAACGGTGCCTGGCACATAGTAAATATTTGATAAATGCTACAATTACTCCCTCTTAATCCAGAATCTCAAATGCCTATATTTATTTCCTTCCCTCTCATCCCTATTGAATCTGTATTGGGTCTTAATATTACACCTGAGGGAGTGGCATTTATTGAACTTACTAACAAAATGATCAGTACAAAGCCTAATGCCCTTCACGAAAAAACAAACAAGCAAGCAAACAAGTGTTTGTTGAACAGCCCTCTGCACTTCTCCTTCCCTCAGGACAGTGATTTCCTACTGTAGACCAGGTTAACAAAGTTCATGGGGAAAATGCAGCTTTCCATATTTGTCTAATGAATTAGAAAAGGCACGAGTTATTCAGTCTTATCACAGGTTCTTAAATATGGCTATGTGTCTGAAACAACAAATAATATTTGGGTACCACCCCTGAGTTGGTCTGTGATGCGGCCTGGGGCATCTGTGTGTCTAACAAGTTCTTCAGATAATTCTGAGGCACAAAACCAGCTGGGGGCTAGGGGTAGGAGCAATCCTCCACTTAACCAGTGAGTACACAGCCCACATTGGCTTAGCTAAGCAGACTTGAACAAAGTCTCACTAAAGCCATTGCTTTCATATTGAAATAGATCTTCTTGTTAGTATATCTCATTATAAAATTATTTTCCACTATTTCTCAAGAGGTATATTAAGCAAAAAAAAATTTTAAGAAATAAGTTCATGTGCAGTGGCTCATGCCTGCAATTCCAGCACTTTGCGAGGCCAAAGCGGGAACATTGCTTGAGGCCAGGAATTCAAGACCAGCCTAAGCAACACAGAGAGGCCCAATCTCTAGAAAAACATAAAAATAAAAAATTAGCTGGTGATTGTAGTCCGAGCTGCTCACAAAGCTGAGGTGGGAGAATCACTTGAGCTCAAGAGATCAAGGTTACAGTGAGCTATAATCATGACACTACACTCTAGCCTGGGAGATGGAGTGAGAAGGGAGACTGTGTCTCCAAAAACATTTTTTCTTAAAAGTAGAGAATTTTTAAAGAAATCATATATGAAGTGATTATGGAAGTCTGATAGAATTGGCTAGGTATTCCATACACAACTCTTTCACACGTTGATGTTACCAGAAGTCACAAGTGTCCCAGCACAGTACAATAATACACTCCACACATTAAATTGATGAAGAGCAGTGGAAATAATGTAGGAAAAGTTGCAATTGACACTGAACTCAGTCTTTCAGAAATACTTGTCCACGGAGTGCCAGGGCCCCCGCATTGCACTGCTGTAAGAGGGTACGGTTTGCAGAATGTAGACAGAAGACTGCCCTGAGGAAATGCAACTTGCTGGCCCTGCAGGAAGGGACACACGGTTAAGGCCCTTGTTTAGCACAACCACACCCTGGCCCAGCTGGGGTCAGAGGGTTCTGCAGGGGAGCTGGCTTCTTTACCCACCTATGCCCCCTCCACTCTCACCCCTTCAGCCTCCCCGGCCTTAAATGGGAAACAAATCTGCACTGCAAACTGCCTCCCTTTCAGAGTTCCAAATTCATCTAATTACATGGTGTTTGGAAAAGTACCGTCAATCAAAAGACGATTTCTTAGCCCTGGAGGTGAACGGGATCATTTTATGCCATTTCACCCACAACACTCAAGAGACCCTTTATGACAGGGACTTCTTTGGGAGGTGACGCTTCTGTCCCTGTGAGAGTCCTGGCTCCTTGCAGGGCTCTTCCGGAGTCTCCTAGGCTGTTGGAGGACGCCGCTCTCATTAGGTCGTGTTTACTGAAGGCGCTTGTTTTCTGTCTCCCCATTCATTCGGTTACAGGACACCGGGCAGGACAGAGCATGTTGTAACTGACCACCAATGGAGCCGGCTCTGTTCACGGATTACGGTTGCCCTGGCAACCAGCTTTGCTGAACTCACCACAGCAAACATGGAATGAATGGCTGGGTCAACACCCCAGATAAAAAGAGGGTTATGCAACTGTTTGCTGAACCCTTGGCAGGGTTTTTTTTTTTTTTTTTTCTGGACATTTCCCAGAATATCCCCATATTCAAAAATTCCAAATGAAGAATTCTTATTTAAACCCATAACAAGTATTTCCATTGTTCATAGAAAAGAGCTGTTGCTTTTGGAAATATAATTTAAGGTCTGTAGACGATTTGAGCTGGGTGTTACTTCAGTTTCAGTAACAGCGCAGAAGCGTATTTAACGATAAGTTTTCCCCAGACAGGAAACTAGAGAGGCCACTCATGTATTTCTAATGATCTACATAAATAATTTCATCTACTTAGATTCAAAACTTTAGTCATTAAATGGTTTTACTCTCATCTCCGCTAAATAGACTCTTGAAAATGAATTTTAAAATGCAGGAATAAGCTTTTGAAAAAAAAAATCAGACAGGATGGAGCCTCTCTTTGTGGAAAGGCAAATTGGCAAACAGGACAATTTATTTAAGACAGTGAGTACAGAGGAGCCAGGTTCTGGGATCTCCTGTTCCCCCAAACCATTTAATTCTATGCAAACAATTACATGGTAATACAGTCCAGGTTTCTAGAGTAGTTTATGTTTGTTTCTGTCTCTGGAAGAAAAATATTGCACCGAGTAAGATAGGAACTGTTGTTATGACTTGTACCTGGGTGGTTGCTGTGGTTTTCTTCACAATTATTCTCCTCTGTGTTTTCCTGATTGGTGAATTTCTCAAACTTTCTGAGATCTGACTCCTGTAGATTTTCTTCTCAGTTTCTTCTTCCTCCTTCCACATCCCCCCCCCAATTGGATCTACTCTGGGGTTTTTAATATAAAGTAGGCACTAGAAGATGATTGTTTTCTTCTTGAACAGCTCATTTCAGATGCCTGAGCTGAGGTCTTTTTTTCTTTTCTCCTACTTATAACAAAACACTAGCCCATGTTTCTTTAAACTCAAATTGTATCTGCCTCAGTAGCAGTTTATCCTTTTCTTACAATCCAGCCAGGGGAGAAGGACCAACAAAATATCTCGAAGACTTCTTTTATTATTATAATTATTATTTTTTATTTGCCCAGGTAAATTATTTTAGATGAACTGATTGATAAGTGTAGCAAGGTGATTAATAATCAAATAATTTCAATAATGTTTTCCTTTTTATTGTGCTTTTATTTTCTACTTTTATTCTAGATACAGCCTGTTTTTTCTGGAAAATCCTGGAGAAAAATAAAGAAAGTGCAGAAGAATTTTTTTTCCAAAGCAAATATTTTAAATAGCACTTAATATTCTTTTCAAGTTTTTATTTTGTTTTTGTTTGTTTGTTTTTGAGTGGGAGTCTCACTCTGTCGCCCAGCCTGGAGTGCAGTGGCATACTCACTGCCACTCCAGCATCGACCTGCTGAGCTCTGGCGATCCTTCCGTCTCAGCCTTCCAAATAGCTGGAACTACAGGTGCACACTACCACACCCGGCTAATTTTTTATTTTATTATAGAGATGAGGTTTCACCAAGTTGCCTGGGCTGGTCTCGAACTCGTGGACTCAGACAATTCACTCGCCTCGGCCTCCCAAAGTGCTGGGATTACAGGCTGAGCCACCAAGCCCGGTCCAACTTTTTATTTTGTAATAATTATAGATTCACAGGAAATTACAATGAAATTTACAAGGAATTTAAGTGCCTTTCATCCAGTATCCTCTAGAGTTAACATCTTGCATGACTGTAGCACAATATCAAAATGAGGAATTTGGTATTGGTACATTCCGAATAATTTATTCAAATTTCAGCAGCTATACATGCACTGTGTGTGTGTGTGTGTGTGTGTGTGTGTGTGTGTGTGTGTGTGAGTGTGTGTGTGTGTGTGTGTCTCCATTCAATTTGATCACATGTACAGCTTTGTGTAACTACCATCACAAACAGGATCTATAACTGTAACATCACTGCGAGGCTCCCTCATGCTACCTTTGCATGGTCACATCTAATTCCTTCTCAATTGACTTCACCCCTAAACCACTAATTGGCTCTCCATCTCTGTAATTATATTATTTCACTAATGTATGAATGAAATCAAGTAGTATCTATTTTTTTGAGACTGACTTTTTCACTAATTTCCTTGAAATTCATCCAATTTGTTGCATCTATCAATAGTCTATTTCCTTTTATTGCTGAGTTGTATTCCATGGTATTGAGGTACCATTTACCCATGAAGGACATTTCCTTCTGTTTTTGACTTTTATGAATGAGGCTGCTATACATATTCTTACAGAATTTCTGCATAAAGATAAGTTTTTATTTCTCTGGAATAAATGCCCAAATGCTATTGCTGAATTGTAGCGTAAGTCTATTTTTAGTTCTATAAGAAACTGCAAACTGTTTTTCAAATGGTTGTACCATTTGCATTCCTACCAGGAAATGTATGAGTAATCCAGTTTCTCCACATCCTTGTGAGCACTGGGTGTTGGAACAATTTATTATTTTACTCATTCTAATAGACCTATAGTGATAGACCATTGTGATTTTAATTTTAAAGTGCTGGGATTACAGGCTGAGCCACCGAGCCTGGCCAACAAACATATTTTTAAGTGTAATAAGAATCATGATGGAGATTAATGGAAGGAAATTTGTGATTTAAAAAAATTGTGTGGGGGGGTAACACTTTTGGGTCCTCTCCCACTGTTGGAGCTTTTCTGTCCTCTCAATAAATCCTGCTTTCTCACTTTAAAAAATTAAAAAAAAAATTTAGAGTCATGGGGCACATGTGAAGATTTGTTACATAAGTATATTGCATGAAGCTGATGTTTGAGCTCCTAGTGGGCCCTTTCCCCCACAATAGTAGACATGGTACCCAGTGTGTGGTTGTGTTTTCCTGATCCTTCCTCCCTCTCTCTGTCCCTCCCGCCCTCTCTTCCTCCTTCCTTCCCTCCTTCCTTTAGATGTGCCCAGCATCTGTTGTTGCCCTTGTGCCCATGTGTCCAATGTTTAGTGGCCACTTATAAGTGAGAACATGTGGTAATCAGTTTTTTGTCTCTGTGATAGTTCACTTAGAATGTTGGTCTCCAGCTGCATCCACGTTGCTGCCAAGGACATTATTTTGTTCTTTATGGCTGAGTAGTGTTTCATTGTGTATGTGTACCGCATTTTCTTTATCCAGTTCACTTTTGATGGGCATCTGGGTTGTCTCTGTAGTTTTGCTATTGTGTATAGTGCTGCAGTAAACATATGCATGCAGGTGTCATTTTGGTAGAGCAATTTATGTTTCTTTGGGTATATTCCCGGGAATAGGATTTCTGGGTTGAATAGTAGCTCAATTTTTAGTTCTTTGAGAAATCTCCACACTGTTTTCCACAAATGTTGAACTATCCTACATTCCCACCAAGTGTAGAAGTGTTTTCTTTTCTCTGTAAACCTTGTCAGCAGTTGTTTGACTTTTTAATGATAGTCATCCTGACCAATGTGAGATGGTATCTTATTGTAGTTTTGATTTGGATTTCTCAGATGACTAGTGAAGCTGAGCATTTTTTCATACGTTTGTTGACTGCTTGTGTGTCTTCCTTTGAGAAGTGTCTATTCACAGACAGAGAATCCAGAAGAAGGAAAAAAAACAAATCACAGACCTTCAACCAACTCATCTTCAACAAAGCTGACAAAAACAAAGCATGGAAGAAAAGAAACTATATTCAGCAAAGGGTGCTGGGAAAACTGGTCAACCACATGCAGAAGATACCATCACATACAAAAATTAACTGAAAATGGATGAAGCACTTACATGTGAAACCTCAAGCTATAAGAATCTTTTTTGTTGTTGTTGTTGAGTTGGAGTCTCACTCTGTCACTCAGACTGGAGTACAATGGCCGCTCCCTGCCACTGCATCCTCAACCTGCTGGGCTCTGGCAATCCTTCCACCTCAGCCTTCCAAGTAGCTGGAACTACAGGCGTGCACTACCACGCCTGGCTAATTTTTAATTTATTGTAGAGTTGAGGTCTTGCCAAGCTGCCCGGGTGGGTCTCGAACTCGCGGGCTCATGCAATCCACTCACCTCGGCTTCCCAAAGTGCTGGGATTACAGGCTGAGCCACCAAGCCTGGCCAGCTATGAGAATCTTAAACAAAAACTTAGGGAACACCCTTCTGGACATCAGCCTGGGCAATGAATTCATGGTCAACTCCTCAAAAGCAAACATAGTAAAATCTAAAATTGACAGGTAGGTCCTTATCAAGCTGAAAGTTTTTGTGCAGCAAAAGAAACCATCAAGAGAGTAAAGAGACAATTCACAGAATGGAAAAAAATATTTGCAAGCTATGCATCTGACAAAGGCTTGACATTCAGAATCTATAGGGAACTCAAACCAATTGACAGGAAAAAAACTAACCCCATTAAAAAGTGGGCAAAGGACACAATGCAGTTGAGTTTATTTTTTAAAAGAAGGAATGAGATTTAGGTTGAGGTTCATTTTTCTCTATGGGCATCTAATTTTTCAGCACCATTTTTTAGAAAGACTTTCTTTCCTCTATTGGATTGCTTTTGGTCCTTTGCCAATAATTAAGTGAAAATATTTTTGTGAATCTATTTCTGGGATTTTAATTTTGTTCCATTGATCCATGTGACTGTCCCTTCACCAGTACACTTCTTGATTACTGCAGCATATAGTAAGCTTTACTGTCAGGAAGAGTGATTCCTCACTTTTTATTTTTTCAAAATTGTTTTAGCTACTATGGAGTTTTTCCCTTTCCATATAAATTTTAGAATAAGCTCATCTACTTAAGCAAAAAAATTTCTCTTAGATTTTTATAAGGGTTACATTATACTTGTAGATCAATTTGGGGAGAATTAAAACTTTACTATGCTGAGTCTTCTAATACATTAACCAAGTATGTCTCTCTAATTACACAGGTTTCTTATGATTTTAAGAAAATCAACATATAATTTTCAGCATACAGATTCTTTACCTGTTTTGTTAGGCAGACTTATACTTAAGTACATCATTTCTTTGGCGTAATCGCAAGTAGTACTGCATGTTTTATTTCAATTTCAACTTGTTTGTTGTTAGTATATAAAAAGTGGAATTAATTTTTGTGTGTTAATCTTGTATCCAGTGACCTTAATGAACTGACTTATTTGCTCTAAATGTCTTTTTGTAGAGTCCGTGTAGTTTCCTATACAGACAATAATGTCATCTGCAAATAGAGACAACTTTATTTCTTCCATTCCAACCTATATACTCATTCATTCCTTTTTTTACCTTATACATTGGTTAATATTTCCAGTACTGTAGTGAATGACAGTGGCGACAGTAAACATTCTTGCTTTGCCCCTCATCTTAACGAGAAAGCACTCAGTCTTTTACCATTAAGTGTGATTTTAACTAAAAGATTTTTGTAGATGCTCTTTCTGAGTTTGAGGAAGATTTTCTTGATCTTTAGTTTGTTGAAAGTTTTTCATCATAATTGGGTTTTGAATTTTGTCGAATGCTCTTTCTGCAACAATTGATACAATCATGTAAGTTTTCTTCTTTAGCTTGTTAAAATTGTGGGTTACATTGATGAATTTTCAAGTGTTTAGCCAACCTTGCATATCTGAAAGAAATCTCACTTAGTTGTGGTGTACTATTATTTTTATACGTTGCTGGATTTGATTTGCTAACTTTTTGTGGAGAATTTTTGTGTTTACATTATGAAAAATATTGATCTGTAGTTTTGTTGTTTTAGTTGCTGTTGCTTTCCTGAGTTTCTCTGGGTTGGTATTAGGATAACATATACATCATAAAATGAATTAGGACCTATTCTGTCCTCTTCGGTTTTCTGGAGTAGATTGTGTAACATTGGCATTAATTCTTATTTAAATGTTTGATGAAAGTCTCCAGTAAAACTATTTTCAAGAAGCTTTTAAATTACAAATTCAATTCCTTTTATTGTTTTAAGACTATTTAAGATATCTATTTCATCTGGGCTGAGCTTTGGTAGTCTGTGGTTTTTGAGAAATTGATATATTTCTTCTTTACTGCTGAATTCATGAGCATAAAGTTGTTCATAGTACGCCTTTGTTATTTTTTTAGTAGTTGCAGCATCTGTTGGGGTTTCCCATTTCATTCCTGATTTTGGTGATTTGTGTCTTTCCTCTTTTTATCTTTGTTGTTTTTGCTACAGGTTGGGTTTTCTTCATAGAACCAGCTTTTTGTCACATTCATTTTCTCCATTGTTTTCATGTTTGTAATTTCTTTTATGTCTGCTTTTATCTTTATTAGTTCCTTCCTTCTGCTTTCTTTGGGTTTACTTTGCTCTTTTTTTTCTAGTTTCTTGAAGTAGGAAATTTTATTCTTGATTTGAGACCCTTCTTTTTTTCTAATGTAAGCATTTAGTACTATGTTTCCTTCTCAGCACTACTTTAGATGTATCTCCAAAATATTGACATGTTGTATTTTGTTTTAATTCAGTTTTATGTATTTTTAAAAATTCTCTTTAAGAGTTCTTCTTTGAACCATGGGTTATTTAGAAGCGTGTTGTCTAATTTACATGTGCTTGAATATTTTCCTATAGGCTTCCTGTTATTGATTTCTAGTTAAATTTCATTATGGTAGAAATATACTTTGTGTGATTTTAATTTTTTACATTTATTAAATTTGTTATATCCTAAGATGTGGTCTACCTTGTTCCATGGGCTCTTGAAAGGGATTTGTATTTTGCTGTTGTTGGATAGAGAGCTCTGTAAATGTCAGTTTGACTCTGTTGGTTGTTGATATTGTTCAGTTCTTCTGTACCCTTGCTGATTTCTGCCTAATGGTTTTATCATTTGGTGAGACTGGGGGTTGAAGTTTCAACTATAATTGTCTGTTTCTCTTTTCTGATATATTTGTTTTTGTTTTATGTGTTTTGAAGCTCTATCATTTGATGCATATAAATTTAGGATTGCTATATAATCTTGTGGATTGATTATTTTAACATTATCCAGTTTTCCTCTTTGAACCTAGTAATAGTCTTTGCTCTGATTTCTGCTGTATCTGAGATTAATGTAGCCACTTTTATTTTTTATTAATGCTTGAATTATATATTTGTTCATTTTTTTACTTTCAACCTACCTATGTAGTTACATTTGAAGTGCATTTCTTATAGATAGCCTATAGTTATTCATTCTTTTTAGTACACTTTGTCAATAATTTTTTTTAATTAGTATGGCTTGATGATTTACATGTGAATAATTATTGATATGCTAGGACTTAAGTCTGCCATTTTATTTTGCATTTTCTGTTCTCTTTGTTTTATTATGGGCTATATGAACACTTTTTGAATTATATTTTGATCTATTTTTAATGTTTACGAGGATTTCACTTTGGTTTTCTTAGTGAGATTACAATATACATATGTAACACCAAAATCTACTAGTATTGATGATTTACCACCTGTAGTGCAATAGTATAACCTTGCTTCCAGTTAGGTTCCTTTACTTTCTCCACTTTTAAAATATAATTATTTTCAATATTTGTTCTCCATACATTAAACACCACATAAGATGGTGTTGTAATTTTTGCTTTAACCATAAAACATAGTTTAAAATATTATGAGGTAAAGATCAGACTGATGTATTTATCCCTAAATTTTATTCATTCTAATTTTTTTTTCTGATGATCCCAGCCTTCTTCATTTGATTTCTATTTGGAATGCTATTCTTAGTCATTCTTTAAAGGTAGGTCTACTAGTAGCAAGTTCTATTAGTTTTCCTTCATTTGAGAATGTTTTCATTTCTCTTTTATTTGTGAAAGATAGTTTTGCCAAGTAAAAAGATTTGGGATTGGCAGTTCTTTCCTTTTAACACTTGAAAAATGTTGTATTACTTCTTTCTGGCCTCCATGGTATCAAAAGAGAAATCTGCTTTCATTTAAATTGGTGTTCTTCTATAGGTAATATGTCATTTTATTTGGTTATTATTAAGACTTTTTCCTTTGTCCTATGTTTTCAGAAGTTTTATTTATTTTTATCATGACTTGGGTTTCTCTTTTAAGGAATTTTATTATGATGTGTTTTGTCCAGATTTTCTTTGAGTTTATGCTATTCAGATTTGTTCAACCTCTTGGATTTCTTGGTTTAAGTCTTTCAAATTTGCGAAGTTTTCGGCCATTATTTCTTTGAATATCTTTTTAGCCCTATACTCTTTTCCTTCTGATTTTGGCAATTCAATGATAATTTTTTTGAACTTATATTTTTGTTCCATAAGTTTTAAGAATCTATTCACTTAAAAGTTTTATTTTGTTTTATTTTTGAATAAACTCAGACTCATAGATTCCATCATCTGTTATCTCCTCTTTACTCTTGAGCTTATCCAGTGAGCTTTATTTTTTTAATCTTATTGTTTGTTTATTTTTCAGTTAATTTTCACTTGGTTGTCTTTTCTTACTCAAGTTGTGTTTTCTACAGTTCTTCACACAATGAGTGATTTCCTATTGTGTCTGGGCACTTTGAATATTATGTTTCCACACTTGTGATCCTATTTCAACTTCTAATAAGTTGTCACCCTATTTAGGTTTAAGCCCTAGCCTATTTTATTATATTGTATCTGAATATTATGTTTGGAGACTTATGATCCCATTTCAGCTTCCAGTAAGCTGCCACCCTATTTAGGTTTAGGTTCTGCCCTATTTCTGTGAGCTATTATCTCAATGACAATTTAGTTTAAGAGCCCTTGCAATGTTATTCTGGTTGGTATCATTCTTCTGGTTCTGCTGGCCCCTTGCTCAATCCCTGCAGGGCTGTCCAGTGTAAATGGATGGGTAGTTTTGGAAGCCTTGGGTTTTGGTTGCTGCTGCATCTGATTGGGCCTGCCACTGCCTCAGGTTTGGGGTGCATCTCTTTATTAGATCTCTGCTACATTGTCCCTTCTCTAGTTCTTTGGCCAGAAAGAGCAAGCACTTTTATTTGTGCCTGTAGTTGGTTCTGGATTTGCAGGTCTTTTTGATGCCCAGTCTGTGATATACAGGCTATAGAAAGAAACTACAAGAGACTCGCTATGATGTTATTCCTCAAGGCTTGAGGTCTCTAGTTACTGTACCTTCTTCTTCCCACTTTTTGGAATTGTTTTATGATTGTCTGCTGAATTAGTCCCAGGCTATTTGGTTATATTTAGAAAGGAAGAGCAGGGAAAAGTAAGCCTATGGCATCTTGTCCCTAGACTGGACAGAGTTTATTATTTTTAGAAGAAAGAAAAAATCTGCTCCCTCTAATAGGAATAATCTCTTTTATCCGTTAAAAAAATCAGAAAATAAAGACATGTAAAAAAGAGAAAGTAAAGGTAAATACCAATATTCTCAGAGAGATATATATTGTTAACACATTGATGTATGTCCTTTCTGATCTCCTTTGTATATGTGTAGTTTTGGAAAGAGTTACCAAGTTTTGTAACTTACTTGTACACTGAAGTGTCTTAAACATATTAATGGGTTAATATATAATTTTTTAATTTTTACTATGAACTTTAAATTTGCAAAGAAGACACTAGGTTACTTGAGTGAGGAAAGTTAAGATTAGATGCTAGAGGAATCAAGAAAGCCAGACTTTGTAGTTGTTCATATTCTGAGTATCAGACTTCAAGAAAGACTGAAACAATATCTCATCTTCAGGATATAAGGCCAGCTCAAGGAACTTCCGCCTGTAGTGATTGGGTCATTTAATCCCCTAGACCTAGATGCAGAGAGCCATCATTCTCAGCTACTTTCCATTCTATCACAGTTCCCAAGAGAAAGACTCTGATTGGATCAGTTCTTACATCATTTAATGTGGTGCATGTGTGTTGGGCAGTGTCTTGAGTCAACCCACATGGTAGAAAGTTAGTCTCTAATTTGCTTATAATACACAAATTCACCTAGATCTATCACAGATCAGGCCCAAGTCTAATATATTATGATCACAGTAGCAAGTTTCATATAACACAATATTTTACATTTTACATCTAAAAAAAACTACATGTGGCCCATTTCCCATAAAAAGAGTTGCAGGAAAGAAGATAGAACCAAGCCTACATGCTTCAAATATCTAGAACATTGGGGTGGATTTCAATTTTTTTTTTTTTTTTTTGAGTTGGAGTCTCACTTGGTCGCCCAGATTGAGTCTCACTCGATCACTCCGGCGATCCCTCCGCCTCAGCCTTCCGAGTAGCCGGAATTACAGGCATGCGCTACCATGCCCGGCTGATTTTTTGATTTATTGTAGAGATGAGGTCTTTTGCCCAGGCAGGTCTCGAACCCACGGGCTCAGGCAATCCACTCACCTCAGCCTCCCAAAAGTGCGGGATTACAGGCTGAGCCACCGAGCCCGGCTGGATTTCAATTTTTTATGAATATGAATTACACTGCAAGCAAACAGCCCTGTGGATAATCTTTGCATTGGCCTTCTGTATCCTCACCGATTTGGGTGACCTTCATAGGTCACAACGATGACAATATAAGTCATAATTGCTAATATGACATATAGAGCCTCAGTAGCTGTCAGTTAAGAAAACACACTCATTTTGCCATATTTTTTTGCAGTATTCTTATACCTGAATATCACATGGTACAAGTAATTGAGCATGTCTCAGTGGAAACTGAGGTTTATAAAGCCAAAGTGATACATACAAAGGCCCATGACTAGACTGGTGAAAATTCTCAGGGTAGATTTCATGTCTGGCCACTTCTAGTCCAGATGTCTCACAACTATACTGTGCTGCCTTTCTCCTCTTAGAAAAAAAAGTATTCTTCAAATACCAAGGTTATAATGTTGTTCAGAAATCCTTCCTATTCACATTTTAGGGAGGTTTTTAACAACAGAGATAAAACAAAAAATAGGGTTTATCTAGTTGACTCTCAATGAAACAAAAATAATTTTAAAACTCTACTTCTGAATAGTTTGGTAAATTGAAGATTTTCTACAAATAAGGAGATTTATTTATAGAAAATCTTGATCATAAGATGTCTGCTGTATACAAGTTCTACCAGTCACAGTTACTTGAGTCCTTGGCAGCTGAAGGATTATTTGTTTGCTGCATCTTTGACTCTTCTGTCACATATATCCCAGAGCTATCAGGCAGCATATGAGGATAATTTTCAACTTATTTTCCCCAATCAAAAGATCCTCCTTTTAGGAGTCTCTGATACACTGTTACAGGAATGGCAACTTAAAAAATGGAATATAATTACTAATATTTCAACATTTTAAAATTGTGTTTATCAATGTGAATATCCTACATTGATAAACACAAATCTATGCATAAGCATGTGTTAATAAAAATCAAATTGTTTGGCCAAAATTCATCATTGAGAGCTGAAGCTATTATTGATAGAATTTTCACTTCTCATTCAAATGTTTGGTATTCCACAGAGCTCATCTCTTGGGTGGTGGGAGAAAGTTAGAAGCAGCAATTCAGTCGGGCACAGAATATAATGAAAAGATCATTTGTCTCAAGTGGGGCCCGTGAAACTAATGTCTGAGCACCTATTATGTACATGACATATTATTATCTCACTTAATCTTCAAAACAACTCTTGGGCTCAGCTATTTCATCAGCCCATTGTCCAAGTGAGGAAACAGAAGTTTTGAGAGACTTGGTCATTGCAGAAAGTGCCTTAGTTAGTAAGTCACAGGAAGAGGAGTAAAATCAAGATCTGTGTATTTGTAGAACTTGTATCTTTTTTTCCCACAACATAAACTGAGAATCCCAAATGTCTTAGGATTAAAGCAGATTGGATTTTGGAAGTCAAAGATGTTTCTCTAAAGCAATAGTGTAAATCCAATATAGGGTTTCTCCTCGATTAAATTCTAATTAATTTGTCTTCTAAAACATGCAGGTTGGAAATTTGAGTCTTCATCATCATGAGACTATAATAACCTGGTGGACTTGCAGGTTTTGTTGCACGACTCAAGGCTAATGTGCCTCTAAATCCCTAAAAGGCACATTAGTAGGTAATTACAACAAATAAAGGCTAATGGGAGGACCACATCTGTTTTGTTGATTTGGCTTAGAGAAGAATTCTGGGTTAGGAGATTTAGTCAAATTGCTTGACCCGCTTCAGCCACCCCTAACCCCAATCCAAAGCATACCTGCAAGGGATCCATTGTCTGATGGAAAGATCTCTTGACCTCATGTGTGCATAGGAAAAGCACAGCAGCCACATAGGGATTCTCATCCTGTTTCTGACACAGTGACCTGACTGATGACTTTAGACAGGCCACTCATTTTCTTGACCCTGGATAAAGTCATAGAATGTGCCTAGGAGGAGGAATGTCATAAGGAGATCTTTATCTTCACGGTCTCCCAAGGGACCCAAAGTGTTTTTCAAATGAACTACAAAAATCCATTTGAGAGAGCACTTTCTTGGTTTTAATTGCTCCCATGGTATCTGAAGCCCAGGTGCTAATGGAATGAAGCTTTCCAGGTGGTCAAGCCTTCATTTTTTGGGGGAGAAGTTAGTGTAACAAAACTTGTACTTGGGTCACAGAGAATCTATTATTAATTTCTTAATATATGGAGTAATTAAAACCCTGTTCTTACAGGCTTTCCTTATTATACAATGTAATTCATGTCTCTCTGTGGCAAAGACAATGCTATGTGATCATGAAATCCCATTTAATCTTGCTCTTCCTAAACATGTAAGATGACTGCATTTCCTAGCTTCCCTTCTGATTCGGTGAGAACCGTGTGTCTGGTTATCACCAATGGGGTGTGAGCCTCATAATGAGTTGTAACCCATTCCCAGATCTGATCCTTAGAAACATGGCATCTGAACACATAGCCCACTCTATCTCTAACTTGGCAACTGTGGAAACCGCATGTTGAGTTCCCTTCATCAAAAGATGAAGGCAGCCTAAGTTCCTGACTTAACCTGCTGGAAGAAAAATGCCCTGTGGAGACAGCTTTTTCATCAGACTTCATGTGAGTGAGAATCAAACTTGTTTGGTGATAAATCACTGAGATTTCAGAATGTTTGATCACCATAGGCTAGTCAACAGGATGCTGAAGAATGTGTTCTTTTCAAAAGTGCTTATACTTTACGCTTCAACTTGAGCCTCACAGAATCTTGGCATTTTATTGAAAGTTTAAATGCCTTAGTCACATCCATGTGATATTTGAGTCTGTTCCACGAGATCCTAGTCAGGGGTATTTCATCTCCTTCTGTAACAGCCACTAGAGCAGCACTGACTTTTACATATTATCTACAGAGTGAACTACATGCTAAATGGTGTCTGCTGTTAACTGGGGTCATGAGGCCAGGCTTCTAACCAACATTTCCCTTTTCCTCAACTAACCACTTTTCAGCCAGCCCACAGAAAAATGTCACAATTAAAGGCAGATTATAAATGTTTGAACAGGATCCCTAAATTAATATCATCGTGTTTGGGCTTGCATTTTCCAGCAGTGCTCCCAAGCTTTGCAAATAAGGGTGCCTGCTCTTGAGATCTTCTCATTTTAACATCCCACCCACCATTTTGGACTCTGGAGTTCTAGTCTTGTTTTTATTCTTTCTTCTGATGGCAGTATCTTCTATTATCTCAGGAGAGCTTATCACCTCAACTTTTAGTGTGATAAAATCCTACCACACTGCTGTCCTGGTGCTTTGTGGTGTCCTGGACACACCAAGCCCTGTCCTTCACCTCCCCCACCTGAAGCAGGAACAGTTTAGGGTGAGATGCAGACACAGAATAGAACAGACAACACACGGAAGCACAGTGTCTAAAACCCAAGTCTAGTGAGACACATGACAGAAATCAGATCTGTCAGGCTACCATATTAGGGATGAGCAGCGGCTCTCCTGTCCTGAGAAAACCTTCTTTAAGAGTTTTGCAGAATTTCAGGATATTTTGGTTCTCTTCTCAGGAGTCATTTTATCCAAGAGACCGTCCCTGACCTTCTTTTCTATCCCGTTCCTCATTATACTGTGTTTCCTTTCCCTGCATTATTCTTCATCACACTTTCCACTACTTGATATATACAGGGGGGTGCCAAAAAAAGTGTATACACATTTTAAGAGATGTTATCTATGTATTACTTTTCGCAATTGGACTAAATTATGGTAGCAATGTGTAGTATGATGTTTGCGCAACCATGTTTCTGCCATTTTCTTTAAATGTCCTGCCTGTTGCATGGTGATGCTAGCATTCATTTGATTGATGCCATCTTTTGAGCGAATATTAAATGGCAATAGCCAAATTGATCTACAAATTCAGTGCAATTGTTTTCAAAATGCCAATCTTCTCTTTTTTATTCTTGCATATATTGATAGGCTGATTTTTAAATTTGTATGAAAATGCAAGAGGCTCAAAATAGCAAAGCAATCATGAAAAAGAACAAAGTTGGAAAACTCACACTTTCTGATTTTAAAATTTACTACAAAGCTATAGGAATCAAAACAGTGTGGTACTTGCACAAGACAGATGTATAGATCAGTGGAATAGATAGAAAGTCCAGAAATAAACTCCTGCGTTTATGGTGAACTGGTTTTTAGATAAGGATGCTAAGACAATTTTTTTTTTTTTGAGTTGGAGTCTCACTCTGTCACCCAGACTGGAGTGCAGTGGCCTCTCTCGGTCACCGCAGCCTTGACCTGCTGGGCTCCGGTGATCCTTCCACCTCAGCCTTCTGAGTAGCCGGAATTACAGGCACGCGCTATCATGCCCAGCTAATTTTTTGATTTACTGTAGAGATGAGGTCTCGCTGCCCAGGCGGGTCTCGAACCCGCGGGCTCAGGCAATCCACTCACCTCAGCCTCCCAAAGGCGTGGGATTACAGGCTGAGCCACCGAGCCTGGCTCAGACAATTTAATAGGAAACAAATAATGCTTTTCAAAAAATGGTGCTGAGATAATTGTACAAAAAAACTACTGTTATACACTTTTAAAATAATAATAGTAAGCTTAAAGATAATGTAAACAGTTTAATTAAAAATTTTTAAATGTAGGAATTGTTAGTGGTTAAAAAAAATCCCTCTACATTCTCTTTATAGAAAGCTTAAATATAAATGAGTAAAAAAAGATAGTCCTGAAATTCAAAGTATACTAGACAAAACAAAGTTTGAATAAGAAGCATGAAAAATGACTCAGCTCTATTTCATATTTATAAAATAAACTTGTTTCTAAGAGTTTAATAGTTTTAAATCCTCATGCATTGATGAGTATAGACTCCAAATGCACAGATGAAAAAATTGAGAGGAAAGCAAGGAGTAATTAAGAAATCCACAGTCACAATGGGAGATTCTAACCTGTCCCAGAAATCTGCAGAGTACACAAAAATATGCAAGAAAACAGAAGGCAGCATTTGACTAACTAAATTAAAAGTTATGTTTCCAATGAAGACAAATACATACTCTTTCCAAACATATATGGAACATGTATAAGTATTAACAATGTGTTAGGCTACGATAGAAATTTCATCAACTCCCTAAAAGTTGTTATCATGTTGGCCATTTATAATAAACACAGTGCAATCTATTTGCAAAATTTGGTAGAGAGATACCATAACAACTGTATACTTAAAAATTAGAGGATGGGTTCAGTGACTCAGCCTGCAATCCCAGCACTTTGGGATGCAAGTGAGTTCGAGACCAGCCCAGGCAACTTTGCGAGACCTCGTCTCTACAATAAATCAAAAATGTATCTGGGGGTAGTATCATGCACCTGTAGTATCGGCTACTTGGAAGGCTGAGGTGGAAGGATTGCTGGAGTCCAGCAGCATGAGCATGCCACTGTACTCCAGCCTGTGGGACAGAGTGAGACTCCAACTCAAAAAAAAAAGGAAAGAAAAAAGTCCACTTGTAATTATTCTTGGACTAACTAGAAAATAAGTGAAAATTTTAAAATATTTCAATATTAACAATGAGATTACATATCAAAATTTCTGTGCTGCAACTGAATGTGTTCTAAGAGTAGAAATTATAACCTTAATTGCCTTTATATGAAAATAAGAAATTTGGAAAAACAAAATAAATCCAAGGAAGGTAGTGATTCATAAAGAAAAACATCAGAAAAGGAGTAAAATATTTTATTATATTTTAAACAACAGCTGATTTTAATAATCATCATGAGAAAGCAAAATGGTTAATTGAAAATAGCAATAATATTTTTTATTTAATTAGTTATCCTATTTTATTTTTTTGAAAGCAGGATTTTTTGAGAGGACAGAAAATATCCCACAGTGGGAGGGACCCCAAAGGGGTTACCCAACAATAATATTTTAAAACACATGGTAACTTTTATCAAAGAAAATAATGAAGATGCTCTAGTTAATAATATTAAGCAAAAAAAGGGAATAGAAATATAAAGACTAGAGTTTTAAAATATTATAAGAAAATAAATGTTATACCAATAAATTTTAAGTCCTAGAAATAAACAGAAAAAAATATTAAAATTAACAAAAATGGACCAGAAGAAGTAAAAACTAGAGGAGAAACATTAAAATAGGTTTATGCATCTCCCTACATCCACCATGGCTTTAAGGAAAAACACAACAATTTTCAAATAATAAATAATTGCCATCTTTAATAAACTATTTCAGAATATTTTTTTAAAATTGGAAAGATAGGTAATTTATTTTATGAGACCATATAAAATTAGATTTCAAAAATTATAGACCAATACTACTAAGAACATGGATTCTAAATTTGAAAATGAAATATTAGCAAATAAAATCTGATAGGGTATTAATATCATCATGACCAAATAAGATTTATCTCAGCAATATAAATATGCTCCAACATTAGAAAAATCTAACCATATAATTCTCTACATTAGTAGATTAAAGATAAAGACATTCCATCCTTACCAGACTTCAAAATATACTACAAAATTATGACAACCAAAACAGCATAATACCGGCATAAAAACAGATACATAGAATAATGGGACAGAAAAGAGAACCCAGAAATAAATCCATGTATCTACAGCAATCAAACTCATTTTCAACAAAGGTGCCAAGAATACATGTTGGTGAAAGAACAGTCTCTTGGTAAATGGTGCTCACAAAACTGGATATCCACATGCAGAAGAATGAAACTAGATGCCCGTCTCTCACAATATGCAAAAATTAACTCAAAATGGATTAAAGATTAAATGTAAAACCCCAAAACTGTCAAACTTTTAGAAGAAAATTTAGAGGAAATGCTTTCTGACAACACAACAAAAACAAAAAGAGACAAATGGGATTATATCTGACTAAAAGCTTCTGCACAGCCAAGGAAACAATCAATACAGTAAAAAGACAATCTACAGAATGGGAGAAAATATTTGCAAACGATGCATCTGAAGTCAGCTCAATAACAATAAACAAACAAACAAACACAAAATAAATAATAAAATTTTTATTTTAAAAATGAGCAAGAAACCAGAGTAAACAGTGTGCAAAAGACATACGGTGGACAACAGGTATATGAAAAAATGCTTAACATTTATAACCATCAGGGAGGTGCAAATCAAAACTACAACGAGCCATCATCCCAAATTAGCATGGCTATTACCCAACATACAAAAAATAACAGATGTTGGTGAGGATGTAGAGAAAGGGAATTTCTTCTACTCTGTTGGTGGGAATGTAAATTATTACAGCCATTATGGAAAACCATATGGAGACTCCTCAAGAAATTAAAAATAGAAATACCATATGATCCAACAATACCACTAGCAGGATCCAGAAATCAATATGTAGAAGAAATACCTGCACTCCCATGTTTACTGCAGCATTATTCACAATAACCAAGTGATGGAATCAACCAAAGTGTCTATCAATTAATGAAAGAATAAAGAAAATGTAGTGTAGTTATACACACAACGAATATTATTAAAACTATTCAGTCATGAATGAAGGCAACTCTATCATTTGCAACAACATGGATGAACCCAAAGACATTATGTTTAGTGAAATAACCCAAGCATGGAAAACAAATATTGGATGATCTTACTCATATGTGGAATCTAAAAGTATTGAGCTTATAGAAGCAGAAAGTAGAATAGTAGTTATTACAGGCTGGGGAAGAGAAGGAGAGAGGAGATAAGGAGAGATTAGTCAAACAGGTACAAAGCTACAGTTAGATAAGAAGAAAAAGGTCCTGTGTTCTCTTACACAGTGGGGTGACATTTGCTACCAATAACGTATTTCATATTTCAAGACAACTAGAAGAGATAATTTTGAATATTTCTCACCACACAGAAATGATAAGTGTATAAGATGATGGATATGCTAACTATCCTAATTTGGTCATTGCACAATATATACATGTATTGAAACATCATACTGTGCCCCTCAGAATATGCACAATTATGTCAACTAAAGACAAAATAGAACTGTTAAAAATGCAATCCTGTTGCTATATGTTGAAACCAATTTTTATAAAATTCAAATCTAGTCATGATTTAAGCATTCCTAAAACTAAAAAATATTTCTTATCAAATCAGTTATAAAAGGACCTGTCTTAACCTAATACAAGATATCAAGCAGAAATTTATGGCAAAGCTTTAGAATCATTCCCACTAATATCAGAAAAGGTTCTGGAATGGTTGTTACCAACATTTGCATTCTACTTTATAGAAACAATGATAGCCAATAAAATAAGACACACATACACACACACACGGAGTAAAAAATATTAAAAAGTCAATGTCAGGTAATTTTGTGTAGATTAGAATTACCAACTTAGATATATAAGAAAATTGAAGGATAAGGTACTAGAGTTAATATGGAAGTTTAGTGGTGTGCCAGTATATGATGTAATCACTAAAAAATCCTACCGTTATGCTATGCACCACTACTAACAGCTTAAAACTATAAATGAGGTTGAGGAGGATAAGGGAGAGCAGAATGGGAAGGGGGAGGAGAGAGATATCACATTCATAGCTGCGATGAAAACTACTAAAATCTAGAAATGCATCTAACAAGAAATGCTCAATGTCTTAGCTCTTTAAAAAAATTGCAATTCTACTGAACATAAAAGAACATCTATATAAATGGTAAATTTATCTTGTTTATCAGTGAGAAGACTCATTGTTATACAGATTTTATTCATCATTGTATGAATCTATAAATTCAATGCAATCACAATAAAAATCCCAAGAGGAGCTTCTGTGTGAGAGCAGTTATTTATCCATTTGACACAAAATAAAATAAAATGAAACAAAATTGTATCTGTACTCAACCTAACTACAAAAATAAATTTTGTATAGATTAAATGTCTAAATGTAAAGAAATTACAACTGTAAAAGTATTAGAAAAAATATAAATATGTCTCTAATATTTAAACTGGAAAGGTATTCTTAAATAACACTCATAAAGCCATAAAAGATAAAAAATGATAAACTTATCTGCATCAAATAAACACAAGAAAAGAAAACAATAACAATAAAAATTGTTTTGAATGATAAAAGACATTAATAGCAAAGCAACAGGAAAAAAATAACAAAAAATATTTACCACATAGACAATAGATCAGGTATTACTTCAGATAATTACTACATGTCAATAAAAAGAAGAACAAAATGAGTATAAAATGAAAAGGAAAGGATAAAGTCATTCGAGGAAGATCTGGGACTCTGAAACACAACAATTTCTCATATATTAAATTTGGCTAAAGTTACAAAGTGGTTCCTGTATAAAACTGGAGAGGATGTGGGAAGTGATAAGAGTATAAATTGGTACAACCTCTTAGAAGAACAATCTGGCATTGTCAATTAAAATTTAATATGTGCATACCCAAGACCTAGCAATTCCACGCTCAGTATCTACTCTAAAAAATGTTTGCAACTGTGCACAGGAAATCAATCATGAAAAAGGAAGTTGACTGCAGCATTGTTTATATTAATAAGAAATCAACGGGCCAGGCTCAGTGGCTCAGCCCGTAATCCCAGCACTTTGGGAGTCCAAGGTGAATGGATTTCCTGAGCCTGCGGGTTTCAGACCAGCCTGGGCGACTTGGCAAGACCTGTCTGTACAATAAATCAAAAATCAGCTGAGCATGGTACACACCTGAAGTTCCGGCTACTTGTAAGGCTGAGGCAGAAGGATCACCGAGCCCAGCAGGTCAACGCTGGGGTGACTGTGAGTGTGCCACTGCACTCCACTAATTGAGAACTGTCAAAATAAACTAACGCTACATAAAGATGCCTAAGGAATGTTGAGGAATGTAACACATAAATTGAAGAACAATAAATAATAAGAAACCATTTGCGTAAAATAAAACAGAAAAGCATAAAGAATCACTATACATTTCTATAGTTATTGCTACGACTGAATGAGTACTGCATTTCCAAATTCATAATTGAATCCTAATCACCAAAGGATGGCATTAGAAAGTAGACATTTGGAAAGTGATCAGGTCATAAGGGCTCCGCTCTCACAGATGGGATTTGTGCCCTTAAAAAAGAGCATATTCACTCTTTTTGCCATGTGAGGATACATTAGGAAGTTACCATTTGCTGGCACCTTGATCCTGACCTTTCCAGCCTCCAGTTATAAGCAATCAATTTTTGATCTTTTAAAATACAAATTACCCAGGCTAAGATATTTTAGTATAGCAGCATTAATCAACTAAGGCAGACACCTAACATAATTATGTAAATGTATATAGAAAAAGATGAGAAAGGATCCTTACCAAATTGACTACAGTGGTTACCTCTGGTAAGCAGACTGGGATAGAGTTTGAGGTAATCCCAGGAACTTGGCTTTATCTATATTCTTTGCCTTTCTTCTTTTGAAATATAGTCATGGAATCATGCATTTCAATTTTGTAGAGATAATAAAAACTTCATTGGAAATTTTGATGAGTAGAATGTGTAACTTGGTCAAGGTAAATTGGTGCCCTTGGCAAAGTCAGTACTTAATGAGTACTATCCTGCCTGTTAAATCTGCACTCAAAACAAATAAATAAAGGATAAAAGAGACAATGATGAAAACTTGGCATTTTGTTGTTATTTATCCCTCCTTGCAATTTAATGTTATTAGGTCCTAGGGGTGAGTCTTGGTGGCACAGTTGAGAAACTCATGGCTAATATCATTGAAACTGAAAGTGAGTCAGTTATTATAAATAAGGATAATAATATGGAGCAGGGAAACATTTAAAATGTTACATATATAGGTTTTGAAACAGTTTCAACTTGAAATCTATCTATATGTATTCATTCCCCAAGGTTTTGATGCAGGACTGAAGCCTTTGCTCCAATTATGGATCCTCTACTTGGGATTCCTTGTTTTCTTTCTTGCAAAACCCTTCCTATAAAGCAGCATGCTTTATCTTCAATTTTCCTTTCTTTAAACTGAAACAAAACTGAGGACACATGCTAAGCAAGCAGAGTGCAGACTTCTTGTGGATTTCTGTAATTTTCTATTCAATAATTTTTAGTTGTTCAACCCTCACTTAATTTGATAGCAATATTTTTCACAACTCACCATTATCTTGCTTTCCAAAACATTCAACTTAATTTCATAGAAACAATCCTCTTTTTTTGGTATTTGTTTCCATTAGCTTACTTAACCCAAAGTTAAATTACATAATTATACTATGACAAATGTTATAGCAAGGTAGTAGCTATTGCTGAGTAAGTGAACAAGTCAACAGTTGGGAAGAGAAAAGGCTTGGTATCACTCCAGCTTTCTGGAAGCTGAGGCCACTGTTCTATTTGTCTTATAGAGCCAACGGGAAGCATCAGGTGTGGCACCCGAGTTGATCAAACAGGTTGGTTGGGAGGGCTTCTACAGTGTTTCATGAATTACAGTCAGCCCCAGGAATGCCTGAATCCACCTTCTTGAAGGATAACCCCTTTTTGAAGATTTCTGAGAGAGTTTTAAACAGGACCATTCTCTGGGTGGTCTTGGATTGACCAGCTCTCTCTCCTTTCTCACTTGTGATTTTCAAGAACATCTGTAGAATGTGCATGACAGCTGGGGAGGCCACAGAATGATTATTCCAGTGAATACACTTAGGAAAGTCTTTCAATCCGAATCTGACCATATCTCAACTGTTTGAAGTTATTTCCTTCTATACTTCCTTCTGTCTACATTGTCCTGTCTTTCTTAGAAAGAAAAATAACCCCGCTCTTTCCATCTGTCTCTGATGCTTATTCTATAGTCTCCTCTGAGGCCAGGATTAAGATCTTTGCAGTCCTCCCAGTGTCCTATAAGACAGATCATGTTATTTTAAATTTAGAATAGATGAAAAGATCAGGAAGTTTCAGCGACCAGCAGGATTTGCCTTGTTCTGCATCCGCGGGTCTGCAGGAGCCAGAGTATATTTATAACGTGAAGACTATAAGGAAGATGAGGGCCATTCCAACATCTGAAGTCTTCCTGTAGCTGCACACACAGCAAACTTCCCTGGCTTAGATCGGAATCAGTTGGGGAAAGAGATACTCAATGGGACTGGCTCATCAGAGACTCATTATAAGCTCAGAAAACTCAGTCTGAATACACCTATAAGGAACATGTGAGCTCATCTGTTAACAACTTCTACCCATGTCCCATCCATACACTTCGTGGGTTGATTTCTAGGCTAGGGACTGGTCCTGGCACAAGGGGTAGGGCAGATAAATAAGACATTTCTCTTTTCACACGAAACCTACACTTTCAATCTAGAAGGGCAGAATAAGAGGGAGTGATTCAGACTAAGTGGGATATATATCACAAGAGATACAGACACAGAGTTGAGAGGGTTTCAAGGGGAAAGGAATGTCCCTCCCTGAGCACTTACTGTGTACTGGGCACTTTACTGATGTGTGCAGATCAGATCTCAGCCCTTGTTCAGCTCTGACAGCATTCTTCAGGAATCTTACTGTCATTACAAAGTAAGCAGGGAGACAAGATAAGCTCTTGGTTTTCATTAGTTCTGTCTCATGACCAGGCCCTTATGTTATTTTTCAGGAGACTGAATTTGACCTTTGGAACATATGAGGTCTAACAATTAGATTTGTGAACCATCCTAGAAAAAGTGCTACGTACCTCATTGCTAAGTATCACTACAGTCACCTTTGAAGTATGCCCCTTGGGAAGCTATGCACCAATGTCAACACCTAGTCCACCCATCAAAACAATTTTGGAACTCTTTTTCTGGAATGGTCTTCAGAACTGTCATTGTTATTTGTTATGGGGTGACAATTAAGTTTGCGAACTTGCCACCATGCACCTATGTTGACAGCACTGTACAATTAACTGTATTGGAACACCCTCCCTACTCACCTGATCTAGTCCCCGATGACTTTTTTCTTTACCCAAATATTGAAAGGAAGACATTTGATGACATTCAGAGTATCAAGTGTAATATGAGCACAGCTCTGATGGCCATACCAGAAAAAAGAGTTCCGAAATTGCTTTGACGGGTAGACTAGGGGCTGACATCAGTGCCTAGTTTCCCAAGAGAAATGCTTCAAAGGTGACTGTAGTGATATTCACCAATGAGGTATGTTGCACTTTTTCTAGGATGAGTTCACTAACTTAATTGCTGGACCTTGTATTACAAAAAAAATCATACACTTTTGCATTTATGGCCTTTTGTGTTTTTTGCTGATGATTTTCACGTGTGTACTTAATGAGACAGGGAAATAATCTTTACAAAAAGTCAGAAAGGAGGGAATAGCAACAACAGAAACCCCTTGCCTGGGACTTTATTTTTTTACTGGCATTAGCAACATGCTATGCTGCTATGAATGCAGACTCATTCAAGCCAAGACACTGACTTACTGTGACTGACACAGAATTGGCAGTCATGGTGGGATACTAGATCCAGATTTTTAAGCTTCAGGTGCTTCAAGTGAGCAATGAAGCAATAAATATTCAGAAACACCTCTAATCTGATGCAGGTTCTGATTCAGCTGGTGGAGACTGGGGCAGGGCTGAAAGTCTGCATTTCTAGCTCATTGCAAGGAGATGCTAGTGCTGTGGGTCTGTGGACCACAATTTGAGCAGTCAGAGGGTACAAAAGCCCTGAGTCAGAATCACTGATGCGGGGGGGTATCTTTTCTAAAATGCAGATTCCTGGACTACCCCAGAACTACTTAATCAGAATCTCTAGGGGAAGGATAAGACTAACCAGCCTCAAAGCCTTAAAAAGAAATGCTAGCCGGGCACAGTGGCTCAAGCCTGTAATCCCAACACTTTGAGAGGCCGAGGTGAGGGGATTGCCTGAGCCCACAGGTTCAAGAACAGCCTGGACAACTTGGCGAGACCTCGTCTCTAAAATATTAGCCAGGTGTGGTAGCATGCACCTTTAGTTCTGGCTACTTGGAAGACTGAGGTGGAAGGATTGCCAGAGCCCAGCAGATTGATGCTGGGGTGGCTGTGAGCATGCTGCTACCCTCCAGCCTGGGCGACAGAGTGAGACTCCAACTCAAAAAAAAAATGCTTATGTTCCAGCTACTTGGAAGGTTGAGGCGGAAGGATCACCTGAGCCCAGCAGATCGAGGCTGTGGTGGCTGTGAGCATGCCACTTCCCTCCAGGCTGGGTGAGAGTGAGACTCCAACTTCAAAAAAAATGCTTGTGTCCAATAATCTCATCCTCCCTCTACCCAGATTCCAATTAGACTTTGGACTTAGGCTGTGGTAGACACTTCTATTTCATTAAGCTGTCCAGTGTGTTCTAGTGTGCAGAGTTGAGTACCCTGAGCTAGGCAGGGGTTCCCAAACTTGTCTGAACATCAGAAAATGCTGGCGAACTTCAAGAACTTTTGGAGTCTCTGGTCACCCCCAGAAACTAGAATTTCATGGGTCTGGGGTGTGACCTGGGCTCCAGAAAGTTTCAATGTTTCCCAGTTAATTCTGATATGCAGACAAACTTGGGAAGACTTGGTCAGGGTATCCACTTTTTAACACATTGTTTGGGCAATTCTGATGCATTTTTTTGTTTTCTTTTTCTTTTTTGAGTTAGAGTCTCACTCTGTCACCCAGGCTGGAGTGCAGTGGCATACTCATGGTTACCCTAGTGTCGACCTGCTGGACTTCGGCAATTCTTCCACCTCAGCCTTCCAAGTAGCCGGAACTACAGGCACACACTACCACGCCCAGCTGATTTTTGATTTTTTTTATTGTAGAGACAAGGTCTGGCCGAGTTGCTCGGGCTGGTCTTGAACCTGTGGGCTCAGAAAATCCACTCGCCTTGGCCTCCCAAAGTGCTGGGATTACAGGCTGAGCCACTGAGCCTGGCCTCTGATACATGTTAAAGCTTGAGAGCCTCTGCTCTGGAGGAAAGACAAAGTCAGTTCTTTGTTAGTGTGGAGGAAACTGCCGGCAAGGACTTCAGCCGTAATGCAATGAGCTGTCTTCAAACCAGAACTAACTCTTCAAACATGTGCTTGATTCACTGCATGTGGGAGGCTGCAGGTCAGGGAAAGAAAAGCAAGGTTGAAGGACAAGTAGGACACACACTTTGACCCTTCCAAAGTGATTTACCCCAATATACTGGTCTTGCATGTCGGCTGTATTGCTAGGAGTTATTGACGTGATAGGAGATTAATACAGAAAATAGCCAGTGGTGAGTAGGTACTTTTATTCTTTTTAATCATCATATTGGAGATAATGATCTTTAGTGGTTGCGTGCATTTGTTTTAGTGAAGAGTTCTGTTTTTAGAGGAGAAAAATGAAGCTATAAAAACTGTGATACACATCTACATTTTTCTGACTTCCCGGCAGACCCTGTGCACTTTTTCTGGAAAAATAGTCCCTTCTTTGAACCAATTATTTTGGATAGGGGTTAAAAGTGACACTGGAGTTGTATGCCCAGGCTTGCATCACAAAACCGAGTGTATTCTCTCAACACCAGACCTCCCTCAGTCAGGCTACTTAGGGTCCTGCTCTAGGATTTTTCAAAGCAGAGCTGGTTTTTCTCCAGTCACAAAGTGACACACTGTGGCCATCTCCTATGATGTGGAGGGGACTTGCCCACAGAGGGAGAGAATTAGGCCAACTCAGTGAGAGATTCTGGGTGGGCCATGGGAGGGTAGACACACTAATGTCCATCCCTAGTTATTCAGTCTCTCTTTCAGTTCTGTGAGCTGCCCTAGCACCATTCCAATAAATCATCTATTTTGCTTAAGAAGGTTGAATTAGTGGCATATCTCAGGACCATTATATATATATTTCTAATGTGTCAGTTTTGCAGTTTGCCATATGCTGAATTTTGCTGGGCTTTTAAGATAATAATCATCAATATGTATACCATACTTTACAACTTACAAAGTTTTTTCAAAGCTGTTACTTCAGATGAAGAAAGTTGCTCAGAATAAGACTAAGACTTTCCCAAAATTCCAGCTATGAAGGATTAGAACCAAGGTGCTGACCCAGGATTTTCTAAGTCCTAACCCATGATCTTTCCAGTGTACTACTGTGTCTGCCTCCAAGGGATAGATAACATCGCTGGGGAGACATTGGCAACACAGCCTACCAGGGAGACCTTTCCAGGAAAATACTTCTCAAATTTTATAATGAAAGTCAATGAGAAAAGAGAATTTCCTACCACTATTAAGTGATGGGTGTGTGTTATTCAGCAGAAGAGGCAGCAGCTGTGATAGGAATCTCTAAATGGGTATTTCTCTCTACATATCAGTTCAACAGAATTATGCGAAGTCAATGGGTAGCTTTACAATAAGAAAGACCACAAGACCAGGAATCCGGAATCTGGGTCTGAGTCCAGTGTCATTACTAACTGCTGGTGTAACCACAGGCAAGCTTCTTAACCTTCCCGGGTCTCAGTTGCCTCATCTGTAAAATGAAAGGGTTGGACTAGATGATCTCTGAGGGCCCTTCCCTCGCTGTAATTCTATGTTATTTGCTAGAATGCTCATAGCAAATATGCTGCCTTGTGGTTTATAGCTCACTCTAATTACAGGGTTCAGAAGCAAAAAGAACAGTGAATGCTAAGTCAGTTCAATGTCTAATTCCTGTTCAGTCACGTCAGGCCAGATTGTTTTTATATACATTAAATTTATGACACTGCCCCCTAAAAGGTGAGGAAACTTCAGGTAATCTGTTAAGGCGAAAAGGCCAGAAAGCTATAAATAAGAGTAAGAATCACCTAGGACACCTTATACTTCTCAAGCCATGCTCGCAATAAATTCATAAGACAGATGGGGCAAGTGTTTTTTGTTTCTGTTTCTTTAATTACCTTTTGTTAGATAAGGAAAGTGAGTTAGGTTTACATAATTTGACTAAGGTCTTCTTACCACAGAGCCAAGAGTAGGACTCAGGTTTTCTGTCTTTGATTCTAGCGTTCTCTCCAGTGGTTATGCAGAGTATGTTTCCTTTGGGGAGTCTTATGTCACTATATTCTCATTAGCAAATGTTCCTTTCTGATGATGAGAAAAAGGAGTTGGCAAGTAGCACCCCTGCTGACAGGTGCTAAAGAGAGATGTATCATTAGGGTACAGAGGCCGCTTTTGAATGTTCTTTCTTACCTTTTGAATATTTACAGAGGCAAAAGATATGCGCATCTTGGGATCTATCATCACACGAGCTGAAATTTCAAAAGAACCTGGGTTGAACTTAGATAGACCCATCATGATTTCAAATTGCATCTGGCCAAAGAGAAATGGGGTTTTTAGAATGTCATCATCTGCTCTGTCCCTTCCTTGCCAGGCTTGGTTGTAACTCCTGCTGACGCTTTCACCTGAGTACATTTGCAATTTCGCTTCACATGACTCATCTCAAACTTTATCATGTTTGTGGTAATAACGCAGGTTGACAACACTTTAAATCGTTGGCTTCCCATGACACAAGGCAATTAATTTTTATATTGCATCTTTTAATACAAAGTATTGAGACAAAGACTTTAAAGATCAAACCAAAAAAGGTAATGGTTTGGCGGGAGGTGAAGGGAGTTGGGGGGTTTACAGAAATTGGATCCAGACAATATCAGAAAAGTTGAAATGCAGAAATAATGAAAACAGAGTCAGATTAGAATGGAAGTTGTTAAGCATTGGAATGGAATATTGAGTAAAATTACCCAGGCATTTCTTTCTAGAAACCTTGAAAGGTTGATTGGCCTACGGTTTTTAAACCTTGGAGACACCATATCTGCGGCTTGTAAAGTTCGTTTCCCCCATATATTTTTCTAAAAAAGAAAATTTTAAATGACAAAAACTTAGCTTACAGGAGTATTTTTAAAAGGGGTCCATAAAATATGAGTAGGAAATATAAATCATCCTGAGTAGAGAGGGATTAAAAGAGAGATGTTTAAGGTCCAACCCAGAAAGAATGAGCTCTTATTGCCTCAGGCACTGGAGCCGTTGGGGGGGGGGGGGATCACAGAAGGTCGCAGGGAGCCCACGCGAATGGTGAAATGTAGAGGGGAAGGCAGATGGAAGCATGCAAGGGCAGTTACAACCAACAGACTGAGAGCCATGTGTGCTAACCGCAGAACTTTCCAGAAAGAAAGGGGAAAAGGTAGGAAAGTGTGGGAAAGAGATTTCTCTCTAGACTCTGGGACCTGATGAGAAGAGATCTGAAGTCCCAGCCATGGTGCTGGTGCCACTAGGCTAGTAAGGACAAGGCTGTGGAAGAAACAGTTTGTCTTCCCAACCACAGCCCCACTCTGCCGACTTTTCAGTAGTCCTTGCCCTTCTGCCTTCTCGCACCCTTGAATTTCCTTGGATACAAGAGAAAAAGTTACAAGATCCTGTGAGTTTTATAGTTTCATGACAAGGTTAGATTTCTAGTTTTATCTTTTTCTGTTATTAGTTGTTTTTATTTCAAATGTAAGGTGAGTATAAGCAAATGTGTCCCCTCACCCTGGGGGTATTTCATTTCATGGTTAGAGATGGCAAAACTTCAGCTCCTGTCTAAGAGTCTCTTAAATGAAGCAGCCCAGAAGATGACTTTCTGTACTGGAGTAAGTAAGGGCTCTGTTCCATGGCTCAGTGGTTTAGAGCTGCTGTTCTTGTCTCCTCACCTAGTGCTTAACAGGACATATGCTCTGTTTGAGGATGAAGTCCTAACCCATCCACTAACCTGCCTCACACCTTGAGGTGCGCGCTCTCTCTGACTTTTTCTGATACCGGCTTGGCTTTTGTATTTCGCTCTGTCCTTCTCTGTTTTCCCTGCCTCTCCCTAAAGTCTTCTTGGCCTGGACTTTGACTTCCTCTGAGCCTCCTCTTCCTCCCATCCCAGCAGGGGCTTCTAGACTGCCCGTGACAACCTCCCCCTCTCCCCCCCGCCCACTTTGTCCCAGGGGTCCTACAATCTGGGCTCCATCCCCTGGGCAGGGCTCCAGCTGCCAACCCTGATGCGAGGGACAGTGTTGGGACTGCAGAGGAATAAGTGGCCTGTTTCACTAGAGCAGTCTAATGAGCCTCAGTCAACTTGACTAGAGTGGTGGTTCTCAGGAAATTTTTTGAGTCACAGAATTCTCTCTTTAATTGAACTCTATTAGAGAGAACTTAATTTGTAAACTAGAAAGTGCTGAGTTACTATACTTAAAATGAGGGGCTGAGGTCTCATGTGCTTAGCCTTCTCACTCTCCCTCCCAGTCAGCTGCTACGTGAAGCCCCCAAGGCTGTGAGAAGCATGACTTTGAACGCTTTGACTAGAGGAATCACGTCACATACCATCTCTGCCCAACTCACTCACACCTGTGAATCCATTGCAAACACTACCCCTGTGATTTCTACGTTGCCATCTCCTGGTCTGTACTCTTGACTCCGGTGGCACAATTCCAGTTCCTTTCTGGAATTTACCCCACAAAGGCCCGTATGTTCTTTAACATCTCGGAGACTTCATCTAATTATCCTCCCTGCCACTCCCACCCCTCCTTTTACCTCTTTCATTTCTTACTTGCTAAGTTAACTGATAAGACCGGAAGGAAGGTTGGGGCCATCCTAGACTACTTCCCTACTCGCACTCCCTGCTTAGGCCACCGACCACCAGTTCTTACAATTCTACCTCTACATTTCTCTCAGGCCTATCCTATAGCCCCACTGCTTGGGTTGAGCTTTTGCCATCTTGGAGAGGGATCATAGCATTCATATCCTGACTAAGTGCCTGCCCTGAGCTGTTCCTGACTCTGCAAATGAAGAGGAAGCCTTCAGAGAGGTAAGACTTGGACCCGCCCCTGAAGAGTGAGTAGGATACTTACAGAATTTCCTTTAGCCAATAACTGTGGTCTTGCTATACTCCAAGAACGTGAAACTCAATTAAGAAAGTTTCTCTCCGGCTACTTGGAAGACAGAGGCGGAAGGATCGCCAGAGCCCAGCAGGTCGAGGCTGCGGTGGCCGGGAGCGACCACTGCACGCCCGTCTGGGCAAGAGTGAGACGCCAACTCAAAAAAAAGAGAAAGTTTCTCATGTAAATGTCTACTGAGAACTGCAAACACAGTCCCTTCACCGACTGGCCCTTTGTGTTTTTTGTTTTGTTATAACTCCTTTTCCTCATGTGTGGGTGAAGTGTGTCCAACAGCTGCTCTAGGGAGCAACCCATCCCACGGGCAGCCCACGCCAGCACTCATCATTCACAACAGACAATCTCGCTGCGTTTCCCACTGTGTTTCACGACTCTCCCACCACCAGAGAAAACTAACACACAGAAGTGATTGTTCAGTCTCCCGTAGAGAGGGTCCTTATTATCACAGAAAAGTTATTTTCTTTTCTGTGGTTTCTTAAGGGTTCTCTAATTGGGTAACCCCCTGCTGACCCCCGGCCATGGTAGTTTCTATATTGATATCTTTGTTCCACTACTTGCACACTGAAGCCAGGGACGAGTAATTTGAACCAACGGAGAGCATAAGATAATGGGGCTCTTATAAACTCCCAGTGCTTAAAAGGCAATGACCCTTTAAGTTCACTGGAGTTCTCTTCCATTAAGAAGTTTTCTCACCTGCACATAACAGATGGGGTATGTGTCACATCTCTGGGTCTGCCCTGGACCAGGGCTGAACTGATCTGCTGGACGTCAGAGACTTGAACATGGATGGCTTTGGAATTCATTTATGTTCTACCCATGCTTGGATAACAGCTCAAGCACAGAAACTTAATTTTTTGTTTTGAGTAAAACATAAAATATAGGAAAGTATAAAGGATAATGTCACAGAAACCTATTTTCTACCATCTAGAAATGTTAACCTTTCCAATTCTGTCATATTTGTCAGCAGTATACATTAGAGTTAAAACCAAAATTCTCTTTAGCCCCCAGTCCTAGGTCTATGCCTGTTCCCCGTCTGCTCCCCAGGGGTCACCATCATCATGGGGTCCATGTACATATAGACCTCCATACGTTGCTTTTTGTCTAATGGAAAGAAATTTATTTTTTGCATATCTATCCTATTAATGGCAATATAGCTGTCGTGTATATTTATATTTATGTATTTTTTTCAAAACTTAATATTTAGGAATGTCAATATTCTCCTTAACATGACAATATAATTAGCACCCTCTGTGATACCTTCAAACATTCTGCTTATCTAAATAGCATGTTATCACCTACATATCAGTTCAAGATTATTTTATTCACACCAACATTTCTTCCCTTTCTTTTCTTTCTTCTTTTTTGCTTTTCTCTTTATGCTACTAAATATTTTTAAAATGTTTAAATTAGCTTTTCTTTTTTTTTTTTTTGAGTTGGAGTCTCACTCTGTTGCCCACACTGGAGTGCAGTGTCCGCTCCCGGCCACCGCAGCCTCGACCTGCTGGGCTCCAGCAATCCTTCCGCCTCAGCCTTCCGAGTAGCCGGAATTACAGGCATGCGCTACCACGCCCGGCTGATTTTCTGATTTATTGTAGAGATGAGGTCTCGCTGCCCAGGCGGGTCTCGAACTCACGGGTTCAGGCAATCCACTCACCTCAGCCTCCCAAAGACGTGGGATTACAGGCTGAGCCACCGAGCCCGGCTTAAATTAGCTTTTCTACCATGGTTTCTGTATTTCTTTGCTCCTTGCAACTTATTCCTTCCCCATGAATTTAGTTTTCTTCTTGTAGAATTATATATTTTAATCATTCTATCAGCAAACACCTGAGAGGATATTTTCTATGTCCTTATGTCTCTGAAAATATCTCTATTTTGTCATCATTCTTGAAAGATAGCCTGGGCATAGAATTCCAAGTTTATAGTTATTTTGCCTCAACTCTTTTAAGATAGTACTAAGTTTTCTTTTAGTATTTGTTTTTTCATTGTTCATGGGAAGTCTGAGACTGATTTTTTTTCTGGGCAATCTAATTTTTTTTCTGGTAGCATTTATTGTTTTATCTTTATCCTTAAATTTTAAAATGATACATATTTATAGATATTTTAATTTCATTAACCGCCAGTGGGTATTTTTATTTTGACTCATGTTTTCCACTTTTTCCTAGAAATTGCCTCATTTTAAAAGTTAAAATATTTCCACTCGGTTATTCTTTCTATAGCTTTCTACTGAAAATCTACTTATCAGATTATCATTCTGTTTCCATGTGTTTCAAGTGATTTTTAAAATAACTTCCTCTATAGTTTATTCAGAAAGTAAATGAGAGAGAGTGAGAGGAAAGATCTCTCATTTACTTTCTAAATAAACTATTTTTGTAAATCTAAAATAATAATAATTTCCAAGTTTTTAGTCTCTCTGTGCTGTTCTGAGATATTTTCTGTGTTCTAAAGTCTAATTCACTGATTTCTTCTTTAACTGTATTTCATTCATGAATTAATGCATCTATATTTTTCATACATAACAATTATTATATCTTACTTTTCTTGCTTTTGAGTGCATCTTTTTTTCTTCTTTGGGATAATTTAATATTTTTCTAAACTGTCTATATATTTGTCATAGGAAGCATTTCTATACATTAGATGCAGAAGGGAGGAGTTTTAGTGTGTACTTAACCCTAATCTTGATTACTTTTTGATTTATAGTAAATTTTATTCATTCCTGAATGTTTGCATCTGTATTGCTGCAATGACCATATTTTCCAAAATAACTACCACATTTTATGATCTGACAAAATGATTGTTTCTTAAGTTGTTAATTCATTTAAGTGAAAAGTCTTACAAAAGTATACAAACAAATCACATTTAACAATTTGTTGAAAATAATAAAATTACATGAACCACAGTAATTCCACTAAAATCCAGAATGGGAAAATCACTAAAAGTAAACATTTCTGAGTCTATTGTTATGATTCAAACACTGACAAGGCCTGGAGGATTCTTGTTCCACACGTCTCTAGATGTAGGAAGTAGAGATGAAATAAAAATGCAAAAGTGGACATATTTAATATGGTTTCTTTAGAAATCTCAAAAATAAACTGTCATCTTGTGCTTTGCTTCTTTCAGATCAAAGTAGGGTCTAGCAAAACATTCCAGTGATTTGGAATTCCTCTATAACTGATAGCAGTTGTTTGTGAGGACTAATCACATTTGTAAACACACAATCTGTAGTCATTGGGAAAATCATATTCTTTCATTAAAATAAAGTTTGTAAAACTTTTCTTCATCACTGTCTTAAAATCATTTTTTATATTGTTGCCAGGTCTAGAAATCAGTCATATACATAATTGAGCAAAAGGAAAAGTAATCTTTTACTTTTGTAAAAGTAAAAGGGGAAAAAAATAGCATTTTTTGTTGTTGGTACTTTCAATACTTGTGTTTGAAAAGTCTTGGTTATGAAGTCAGGAAATTATATTACACTTAAGAACAAATATCATATATAAATCTTCTTATGTCTTCTTGGTTATTAATTAATGTACTAATGATGCCAGGAAGTTTCTTTGCTGGAACTTATGGTTTTAAGTAGCTGTTCTGAAAAAAAAAAAAAAAAATCTTGGCCAGATTTCCTTTATAGACATGAAAACATTAGTACTTACCATACGATGAAGGATTTATTCTCATTTTTTGGAAAACTAATGAAATTTGTGACTCGAGTCTGTACTGAAGGAAAGCACAAGGAGATCTGTGTGTACTGTTTTAAAAGTCAAATTGCAAAAATTGCAAACAAGCAAAATAGCATATGCAATGTTTCCAATATCCGTGGGACAGCAAGCTCTTTCAAAATTGAAATCATGTATTGTTTAGTGTTGATACAAATGAGGTACCCGTAAACCTGCTTTCGATGAGGTATTGGAGTGATCATTGATTGGCCCTCACCAATCATATATGTTCCAGAAGAGGTCATGGGAGGGCTCATAATGCCTACCGCCAACAACCTCCTGGTAGTACTTATCTGGTTGCAGGTAAAAACTCCCTGGATGTCTCTTCACACAAAGGTGGGGGCGAGGATGGGTAGAGATTTGCATAGATATTTGAAGAAAGAAGAAAACCCACAAGCAGTGAGTGCTGACATCCATGTGGGTGACATTCAAATTTTCTAAATTATATTTTAATGTAGAGAATTAATGAGCAGTAGAGTAGTCCTGTTAAAAGAATTAAAATTGGGCCTAGAGTAGAGAGAAGTAGAATCTGCTGACATGGACAATTGCCTGAATCATTAGTCACTGGAAAATCTCCAAGATTTCATAGGTTTTGATATCTACTAGGTATATCCCACCTTCATCTAGACTTCACCAGATCTCCCAAATTCCTATAAGAGGGTCTACTCAGTTCCTGCTCCTTTCCAGATTCTTGTCAGAGAATATGTAGGATAAACACCCAGAAATAGGCTATTTCTTACGGGATTTGAAATTTTCCTCTTTTCATTTTAATTGCAGACAAAAGTTAGTTGAATAGAAGTAAGCTAAATGCTTATGAACCTTGAGAGGAAGAAAAATGTCTTGAAATACATGCAGGAACTATCTTTTGAGGCTATTTTTGCTTTATGTACACAACTCTAGAAACCTGTGTAATTATTTTGGCCAGGAAGCTCAAGTGTCCAGAAAAGAAATGACTTCTAAGGGGGATACCTGAGTCAGAGAAAGAGCTAGTATTGAAACTAGGTTTCAAACGTTATACAGCCAGAGGAAAAGTTGGGAGAACAGCTCCTATGCATAAAGATGACAGTGACAATGCAATTTGCAATGTCTGAAAGCAGATTAAATTGTAAGGTTCTTAACTGAAAAGTCAGCACATGACCGGGCTCGGTGACTCAGCCTGTAATCGCAGCACTTTAGGCCAAGGTGAGTAGATTGCCTGAGCCTGTGGGTTCGAGACCAGCTCGGGCAACTTGGCAAGACCTGATCTCTACAATAAATCCCCCCCCCCAAATTAGCTGGACATGGTTGCATGTGCCTATATTTCTGGCTACTTGGAAGGCTGAGGTGGAAGGATTGCCTGAGCCCAGCAGGTCGACACTGGGCGACAGAGTGAGACTCTGACTCAAAAAAAAAAAAAAAGAAAGAAAGCACACAGAAAATCAAATTTTCTTAAAGGAAAAGAGAGCTATAAAAGAATACTGTTGTTTTGCTGTTTTGAAAGCATCTTATATATCGGAAACTCCTGACATGAATTTCAGGGTAATTTTCACCTAAATGGATGAACATCTACTCTACTGTAATCTACCTAATCTACCAGATTCGAACTTCCCAGATATATATTTTTAACATTTTCAAAACCTTCACATTGGTGCAGACCAATGGCTTTGTAATGCCAGTCCCCAGACTGCCGCTGACTCCAGCAAGGGGGCTGAGGTTGCTTAATCATTTAAGTGCTCTGCCCAGCAGGCCAAGACCCAGCCCACCATCTCCACTCTGCCATACATCTCTCTAAGAAGGGACCTCTGGGAAGGAGGCTTTAGAAAGAGAGACCCCATTTCCCCTTGGCCAGCCCACTGCCAGGGTGGTCCACAAGGAGCCAGTGGTAAAGAGCAGCAGCCCTAGAGTTCACCCCACGCCCCCTACCCCAGTGCTTCTGTGTCCTCCTCCTATAGCATAATACCTGCACTTGTTAAATATGCACCTAGAAAACGTCCCCCAGAGCCACATTCACTGATGTCCACATGGTCACAGCAGTAGAGTTGGCGATAAAGAATATGCAAGCGACCCACCTTCATGAGGTCTTTGAAAAACACAGCCGGGCTCACATCTTATGTCTAAAGGTACACTTCGGGAATAAGGGCACAAAATTAGGAAATTGTTGGGATTAACTACATTTACTACCCTCTTATTTCTTGTTTTTATAGGACTTAAGGGTTTTTTGTTTCACTAAGAACCTGGCAGAGCACTCCATAACAACAGTCCCACGTTCCACATAAGAGGGGTCTGTTCTATTGCAATTCAGACTTGTTCATTTTCAGTATTCCTTCAACAACACAAGAGCGAGCATCAAATCATTTCCAGCTACAAATGAAGTAACTCACTTTTGGAGAAATTTCACTAAAACCACCTTTGTTTTAAGGATGTAAAAATCCTTTAAAAACCCTACTGTGTCCTAAGAGTCACACAGAATCACATAAGCCCTGCTGAATTTTCATCAATCTTGCCTTTTTTCCATCTCCTACAGCCTTAATCTGTAGGAACTAGCTAGCAAGCACAATGGCAAACAAGAAAGGCTAAAAGGAAAATGCTGAGTTCCTCCTCAGACAACATCCAAGCCAGGAGAAGGAGGCATAAAGACAGAAAGCAGAAAGGGGACAATTGAGAAGTTATCGGTCACATTTTTTATACATTCTGTTACTTGGCTCTCCATTCTATGAGCTTTCATTTCCTTTAGTCCTGGGAAAGGGATTTATGCTTGTTTTTTTCTGACTAGGTAAATTATCTCTAAATGCTGTGAAATAATTCTGCTATATCAAAGGCCTCAGAAAACACAGGGAAGAAAGCAAGAAAGAAGTCAGGCATGGTGGCACACACCGGTAGTTCCAGCTACTTGGGAGGTTGTGGTGGTAGGATCTCTCGAGCTCAGGAGTTCAAGACCAGCCTGGGCAACTTAGCGAGATGCTATCTCCAAAAAAGAAAAAAAAAAAGGAAGAAAAGATTGATCCACAACTCAAAGCCAGACAAGCTGCAATTCTGTGCCTTGCAGCAGCTGACGGCAAGATCTCCAGTCTAAGAGATCACACTCTCCTGAGTGTGCAAGTAGAAGCTGCCTGGACATGGCTCGTGTCTCTATTGTTGTTGCCAAGACACTTGTGCTAGCTTCCTGTGGATGCTGTAAGACACTACTACACATGTGGTGGCTTAAAACAACCCAAATTTGTTCTCCCATCACTCTGGAGGTCAGAAGTCCAAAATCAGTTTCAGCTGGCCAAAACCAAGGTGTTGTCAGGGGCTGTGCTCCCTCCAGGGTCTCTAGGAAAGATGCTGTATCTTGTCTCTTCCAGATCCTGGTGGTTACTGAGATTCCTTGGCATATGGACACATGACTCCAACCTTGACTTCCGTGGTTACTGCCTTCCCCTCCTCTGTCTGGAATCTTCCTTTTTCTCCTTCTCATAACACTTGTGATTGCATCTAGGGCACACCCAGATGATCTAGAATAATCTCTCCATTTTATGAGCCTTAACTTTATTACATCTGCAAAGACTTTTCCTTTTAAGGCAGCACTCACAGATTGCCGGGATTAGGATGTGGATGGACTACATGGGGAGCCATGACCCAGTCTCCAACACACTCCTTGTTTCCCTGGTGCTCAGATTTCAGGTATGTGGGCTCATCCCTCGTCTCTCTGAAGAGAGTTTATTTTGTAGAATGATGAACACAGCTTACTAGTTGTAGCATGGAGCCAGATGGAAAGGTTACAGGATGCGATGGCCTATGCCAGGAATTCTAGGCCTAGAATTTGGTCTAGAGAAGGTGTGTTAATTGTGTTACCTTAAAGTCATCAGTGCTGGAGATGAAGTAGCACTCTGTATACTTTGAAGAATTATAGGTTGCTTCCTTTAGTCTGGAACTTGGTCTGCCTGAGGTGCTGGGGCATATGCATGAGAGGACACATACACCCTAGCAAGAGGAAGGGAGGGAGGGGGAAATGAGCAGGGGAAGATGGGAGATGGTGACAGCCAGAGATGGCATTTGGGCTGAGCTCCAAAGGTTGGGCAACTTTTAGGAAATCAGCCATGATGCCTCTCCCACGCAAGACTGGTTTAGAGTATCCCTCCCATGTTATCCAGTCTCTACTTTGCTTCTCTCTGTCCTTCTCATGTTTCTAATAGTATATTCACCTGCCTGGGGTGAGGACAGAGATTTGTCATTCGTATCTCGGAGATCCCAGCATATAGCATGATGCCTGCCATGTAGTAGAAGCTCAGTAAATCTGCTCTGGGTTAGATGAATAAGTGGAGAGGAGACAGAAGGAAATTCTGGGCAGAGGGCTGGTCCCAGAAAGTGCTTGGCAGCAGAGCAATTTTACTCAAGTCAATATAGCATTAGTCACCACAAAGAAAGTGGGGCAGTGTGACAAACTGGGCTCGTGGGACGGCTTAGCAGAAAGGAAGTGAGGACATGGCCGCTCTGTTCCCATCATGGCTGGCAGTGTTCCCATGGCTGTCCTTGGTGGATGAGAAGGAGGTGGAGGCTGTTCTTGGCAGAGTACAGCACCTGGTGCTGGAGGCAGAATGGAAGAGGGGACTCAAGCATGGACCTTGCAGCACAGGGCCTAGGTCTGGCACCTGGGAGAGTGGGCACGCTGGATAGACTCCCCAGGTCACAGCTGTCTTGTCTGCAAATGAGGACACACTCAATGGCTCAGATCTGTGCATAGTTGCACCAAGCCGTGTAGAGAGTACAGCACAGTGCCTGGGACGTAGGTGATGCTGATCTTACCATGGCTGTGGATCACATCTGCTGGGCCCCTCCCTGGAGGGAATTCCAGCCATGCTGTGTGGCGGTGTGCCGTGGTCAGCACTAGTGTTGATAGCTGAGCCTTCCCTTCTTTGTGCCATGAGTATCCAGCTGGCTTGTGTGACTCTGTTAGGCCCCAGAGCAGCTTTGAAGTGAAACTTGGGGACTCTAGAGGACAAAGTTCATGTCTCTAAGGCTCAACAGAGACTTTTCTTTTTTTTTCTTTTGAGTTGGAGTCTCATTCTGTCACCCAGACTGGAGTGCAGTGGCCGCTCCTGGCCACTGCAGCCACAACCTGCTGGGCTCCGGTGATCCTTCTGCCTCAGCCTTCCGAGTAGCCAGAATTACAGGCATGCGCTACCACGCCCGACTGATTCTTTGATTTATTGTAGAGATGACATCTCGCTGCCCAGGCGGGTCTCGAACCCGCGGGCTCAGGCAATCCACTCACCTCAGCCTCCCAAAGGCGCGGGATTACAGGCTGAGCCACCGAGCCCAGAGACTTTTCTAAAGACGAAGCTTTGGCTTGGGGTCTGTGGTCACCTCCAGCTTGCAGAGCTCTTGCCTGAGAGCCTAGAGAAGCACGCGAACTGGCACCAGAAGCTCCAAGGCATCCTAACTTGACCTCAGATGGAGTCAAAGGAAGCAGCGGGTGCCAGGGCTGACTGCAAAGCCGGAGCCTCTCTCAACCTACTTCTCAGAGAGAGGGGATCAGAGTCAACAGAATCTTTCCCAGTGTTGACTGGACTTAATTACAAATAGCACAGACACCCCTCACCTCTGTTTCTCCTGGGGTCTGGCTACATACCAAAGTACAGAACCTGAATGAACATTTCAGAGACCTGCTAGCTGGTGCCAAGGTCCTCGCCCTTGCAACAAGGGTGAGAGCAGGTCTCTCCTACTCAGGATGAAGGTCAGAAGAAGCAGTGCACTTCAATGGTAAAACCCATCACCAGCTGGTATTTTTTTAAATAGATGAGGTCCTCACTGGAGTTCTAATTAAAAATCAATGTGATATATAATTAAATTCTAGTGATCATATATGCACCAGCCTGTCTCTTTAGCTTTTAGCCAAAGGCAGAGCTGGAATGCTGTTATTGATCAGCATAGGAGCCCTTGGAGATTGTCAATAGGGGCTGTCTCGTCTGAGGGCTGCATGGCTGCTCAAAGCCTGCAGCGTTCAGACCCTGAAGGACAGGGGCGCTGACTCCAGCAAGGGGGCCGATGTTGCCTAATCACTTAAGTGCTCTGCCCAGCAGGCCAGGATCCAGCCCACCGTCTCCACTCTGCCTTACATCTCTCTAAGAAGGGACCTCTGGGGAGGAGGCTTTAGAAAGAGAGAGGAAGCCAATCAATGTGTTCCAGCCTCCAGTTGTGATTTTAGCTTTCCTTTCCCCATTCGACCACGGGTAAGTCCCCTCTAATTATTTTCAATCAGGCCTGTCAAGTGCAAAATTAAGTCTGCTGAGTCAGAATGACTAAGGCTCACATTGATGAAAGACCTCTCTGAAGGCCAGTGACGTGTGTAAGTGGTTCAGTCCAGTCTTAGAAACCCTCCCACCCCTGTTACCTGGAGAGCTATTACTGGGACTTTCCAGTTTTTTTTTAAAAGATGTTGATGTTTCTTTGTATGCGTGCATGACAACCTCCCAAGTAATTTGCTCTTAAAGGTCATGCGAGTGAAGTGGACAGTCCTTCTCAAAAGACTTCCACATTTTTATTTTTGTCTTCTCATGTTTGTCATCACAATATGACCACATGAGGCATGGAGGTCGTGTTTCCATTTCCACTCTATATGGGAGTGTTTCCCCACTGAGGCAGAGAGGGCTAGAGGATTTGTCCAGGATCGTCCAGCCTAAGAGACTTTGGAGCAGGACTTGGGTCTTCTGACTTCTTGCTCCATGTGCTGCCTGCTCCCTGGCCAGTGTTGGCTCAGTGAGTTCTGCCAGGGCCCCATCCTCTTCAGAAGATTTTATTTCTCCCTCTTTTTAAGCTGAATTTAGGGAATTTTTTTTTCATTTTTGACCCTCAATCCCTTTTTCTTTAGATTTTTATTATATGAATACTAATATATCTTTGTTGTAAGGTCTTAAATTATATCCAAGACTGTAGAGCATAGCATGAAAGGGCCCATTCTTGGCTTGGGACACATGCATCCCTGCCGTGTTCCTGGGCCACAGGGAGCACCTGCCTTTCTCTCCCTCCCACCTTTCCTCTCTTCTTCCTCTCCCTCTTCCTCTTTTTCCTCCTCTCCCTCCTCTCTTTCTCCTCCTCCTCTTCCTCCTCCTTTTCCTCCCCTCTTCCTCCTCTCCTTCTTCTTCTCCTCCTTTTCCCTCTTCTCCTCCCTCTCTCCTCTTCCCCTTCCCCCTACTCCTCCTTCTCCTGTCTCTCCCTCCTCTTCCTTCTCCTCTTTTCTTCCTTCTTCTCTTGCCCCTTCTCCCTCCTTTTTCTTGTCTTCTCCCCTTCCTCCACTACACCTCTCTCTGACTCTCTCCCCTGAACCTTTCTTAATAAAACAGGGATGCTATTTTGCACCCCCCAAAATAATAAACCGTTTTAGAAACTTGGCTTGGTGGAAAGCAAGAATTTTGTCAGAACCTTTCCAAAGTAAAAAAAAAAAAAAAAAAAAGACTGAAAGCCTTTTGTCACAGAATCCTCCCATGATGTAGAGCTAGGGCTGATTTTAGGAAGGAAGAAGATATGATGTAGATGAAGGAGAAGAGAAGGAAGATAAATAAAGCTCTGAATCACCTGTGAGTTCCTTCTTTTCTCCCATCCCAAATGCCGGCTGCCAGCAATCCTCCCCACTCTGTCTTTATGATACATCCCAAATCTGATCCCTTTCAACCACCTCCCAACTCACCTGTTGGTCCAAGCCTTGAGTATCTCTCTTCTGGGTTACTGCACCTGCCTCAGTGATATGCCAGAGCCTAGTTGTTAAATCATAAGAGCCGGTTGTTACATTTCCAGGTATTTTGCTAGTCAGTCGTGGTGTGGTCATTATTAAAAATTAAATAAACAAACTTGTCATTACATTATATTAAAAACTAAGATAATAAATATTTAAAAGTCATCACTTCCTGGTTATACTCCATTTAACTACTGTCTATGTTCCTGATCTCTACTGATGTTGTTATCTATGTTTCTGGTCTCTATTGTATGTTATTATTACCTATGTTCCTGGTCTCTACTGTATGTTATTATTGTCTCTGTTCCTCATCTCTCTACTGTATATTATTTTTATCTCTGTTCTTGGTCGCTACTGTATGTTATTATTATCTATGTTCCTGATCTCTAATGTTTGTTGTTATTATGTTCCTAATCCCTACCATATGTTATTATTATCTCTTTTCCTGGTTTCTACTCTGTGTTATATTGTCTATGTTCCTGATCTCTACTGGATGTTGCTATTGTCAATGTTCCTTATCTTTGCTAAATGTTATTATTGTTAATGTTCCTCAACTCTACTGTTATTTTTATCTACGTTCCTGTTCTCTACTCTATGTTATTATTATCTGTGTTCCTCATCTCTACTACTGCATGTTATTATTATCTATGTTCCTGATCTCTGCTGGATGTTGTTATTGTCTATGTTCCTCATCTTTACTGTATGTTATTATTATCAATGTTCCTCATCTCTACTGTATGTGGTTATTGTCTCTATTCCTGATCTCTGTCACATTTGCATGGTGGAAACACTCTGTAGGCTGGACTGCCAGGCAAGTGTCTCTTTCTAACTCTGCTTTCAGTGTTATTGGTAGCTTGAAATTAGCTGTGGTGGGAGTATCACCACCATGGATATCAGCAAACATTGCAAATCAGTAGTAGCCAACACTTTACAAGCACTTACTATGGATGTTTCACTCTATATGAGTAAAGTCCCCATTTTCTGAAGTAAGAACTCATCAGACCTGAAGCATCCCCACAATTCCCAACATGCATCTGCTCCTCTAGGCTGGATAAGAATCTTACACTCAGTAGCCCAGCTAAAATCTCACCTCTGTGGTGAAACTTCCCGTTCATTTCATTTGTATGGTCTCCCCATTTTCAAACTCTTTTCATTCCATAGGCTAGTACACAGTCTCACACTCACTTGTTCCTGTGTTTTTGACTGTACAACAAGTTCTTAAGACAGAGTTGTAATCATAATAGATCTGCTGCCTGATGCCTGTCAAGGCATGTCAATAGGCCAAGACACCAGTTGCAACAGAGAAAGAGGTTTAATTGTAGAGTTGCCGAATGAGGAGACGAGAGGAAATTTCAAATCTGTCTCCGCAAGGAGTATAGGGCTAGGATTTTTAAGGTGTGGGAGTGGACTGAAGTGTAGAAATTGTTAATTGTTTGAAGAGTACAAAGTAAAGTCATAAGAGGGAGATGAAGACGCTGTATTCCCATGATGATCCTGTTCCTCTGTGGGAGTCATCAGATTGGTTGCTGGAATGTGAAGTATGAAAAACATCTTAAGCCAATTCTTAAACTAAAGCCTTATGATTCTAATGCCAGGGATCCTGTCTTTAGGAAGATAAGGCTGCAAGTGGTCAGTATCCAGTGCTACCTGACTTTCAGTTACTAGGAAGTGGGTCAAAGTACAGCCTGATCTATGCTTAATTATAACTATGTTTCTGTCCAGAATTCTTTTTAACTCTTCGAGGACAACTTCAGAGTCAGTACACATTTGGTGCTAAATAAGGAAATAGAAATGATTTGGGGTGTGGGCCCTGGCCCAAGAGAGAATAATGTTACTAAGAGTAGTGAAAACAGATATTAAATAACATCATTATTAAACTCATCATCAGATGGAACTAGCAGTTCTCCTTTGTTTCACTTGTTTGCATAACAATCTGAGAGGTAAGGAATATTAACTCCACTTTATAGATGAGGAAGTTAAGAAAATTTGCCCAGAGTCAGGCAGCTACTAGGAGGCAGAGCTGGAACTTTAATCTGTACTCTTTCTGAGGGGAAGAATTTCAGTAGACTTTATTGAAAGAAATTGCCTGAGGTTTCTATGATAAACTGAATTTTCTTTCTTTTTTTTTTTAACCGGAGTCTCACTCCATTGCCTAGGCTAGAGTGCAGTGGCACACTTATGGCCACCCCAGCATTGACCAGCTGGGCTCCAGTGAAGCTTCCACTTCAGTCTTTAAGTAGCCGGAAGTACAGGAGTGTGCTACCACACTTTTGTTTTTTTGTTTATTGTAGAGGTCTGTTTTGTTTGTTTGTTTGTTTGTTTATTGTAGAGATAGGTCGCACCAAGTTGGTGGTCTCACCAAGTTGTCCAGACTGGTCTGTAACCCGCAGGCTCAGGCAATCCACGTGCCTTGGCCTCCCAAAGTGTTGGGATTACAGGCTGAGTCACCGAGCCCAGCCTGCATTTTCTTAAGACCTCATCTCTACAATAAATCAAAATGAGCCAGGCGTGGTAGCACGCGCCTGTAGTTCCAGCTACTTGGAAGGCTGAGGCGGAAGGATCGCCGGAGCCCAGCAGGTCGAGGCTGCGGTGGCCGGGAGTGGCCACTGCACTCCAGTATGGGCGACAGAGTGTGATTCCAACTCAAAAAAAAAAAAAAGAACTATCAATGATAGTGGAGAATGGTCTTGTAGAACCATGGAAACTCTGGAATTGGACACCCTTGTTTTCCAGACAAACAGACTGTCAGAGATGTAATGATATTTCCAGAGTCACAATGTCCACATAAGGCTTTCTGTGTATCAGGTATCTGTAACTAGGGGAATTAGTGCTATCCTGTTGGGCTGGCCTATTAGCAGTGATTAGTCTTGGTTTCTTGGTGGAAGGTCTGAGGTTGGTGCAGATAACACTAAGGGAATCATAGTCCTTCTTGCCATAGGTGGCTATGACAACAGATGACAAGCATCATCCCCACCACAACTTGAGCAGAGATTCATGAGGACCCCAGAAGAGTTGACTGAAATGTGGGCTTAGATGGTCCTCTTCTTCTGGGCCTTCTTTTGAATCATGCTGAGAGTGTTATGCTGGTCCCCAAATCAAGTAATACGGTCAACTCAGAACCATGTTAGGTGCACTGATCTTAAATTTTGTATCTCTCTGATACCTTTAGATAATGTATTAGGATGGCAGCAAAAAAAAAAAAAAAACCACACACACACAAAAAACAAGACTGTTGAGATAGATGGATTTGAGTTTTAACCTTGGCTGTGGCTCTTAATGGTTACTGCCCCAAGGCCACTAATTTTGCCTCTCTTGGCCTCAATTTCTCCATTTGCACAATGGGGATAATGTTAGGATTACATGAGATAAAATATGCAAAGTACCTAATAAAGTGTCTGGCACATGGTCAGCACCCATCAAGTCTAAGGTTTTCTTCCAGAAGTACAGGTCAGAGCCCTTTGTGGGGATTTGGCTGACCCCGCCTGATGTCATTCTTTCCACCAGTTTCACACTGAGCTGCTTGCCTGTGGCCAGGGAGTGTATTCCAAAGTATTCTCTTTGCCAGGTCAGGCCTGGGGCTGCTGTGGAGTTGCAATTCCTTTCACGGAGCTCTTGCGTGTGACAGGGTGTGCCTGGCTCTTAAAGTGCTTTGTTGAAAATGCCTTTGTGTCAAAAGCTCTATAAATATGAGGAACAGACCTGGGCGTGGCGTTTCCAGAATTCTCCCAGTGTTAGCCATCATCAAAGGCTCAGGTCATAGAAAGTTGGAAAAGAAGGTGGTTTGCCAGTGCGGTGATTCTCCAAAAAGAGATGGCTGTTCTTTTTCCATCTCTTTTCCATCTCTTGACTTCGCTTGGTGGTACAAGGCTCATCCTGCCTCTTCTGTGTCTGGAGCCACAACAACCAAATTTCAAGCATCCTTTCACAAGAACTACCAATTGCACACTATGTCTCTACCCACTCCTTCCCATTCTGCTACCCACCACCCAGCACCACCCAACAGCTCCCCCTGGTGGCCAGCATGATTCTCTGACCCCCCCCCCTTTGCTATCTCCACTTTATCCTTCAACAGGAATGCACTCCATTCATTCATCCATTCATCCATTTAACAACTTTTTATTGGTTAACTACTATGCACAAGGCACTGTGCTGCTACATGCTGGAGATACTGATAGAAAAGATACAGCTTTTACCTTTATGGAGTCAGTGAAGAAACAGACAAATCAGTGATTATAATTATATGATGATTGTGCCGTAAGAGAAGTACACACAGGCACTGTGGAAGCAGCAGGGAAAGAGCCTGAAGCATGTTGATCTTTAAGCTAAGAAAGCTAAAGCTTCAGAACCTGATCACTTGCATGGGCCCCTTCTGAAGCCTTAACACTGTGGTCGTATGGTCACATGTGTTTATAAAATGTACACAAGAATTCATTAAGATGACCTTTTCTTTTACACTAACATTTCCATCAAGTCTAAGACTTCCTTTCCGAAACATAGGGCCCCTCAGAGGTCTTTGAACAACCCCACCTGATGGCAGGTAGCACAGAAGAAGCCAAAGGTGTTTTGGGAACTGGTTGAAAGAAGATATCGTTGGGGATTAATTCATTTGGGTTTAGTGAGGAAATTTATGTGGTTCCCAGTTAGGTTATTGTTAGGCCTCCTCATGTAGGAGTGACTTCCAGAAATACTCCTATCTCCCCTGTTCTGACTCAGCAGTGCTGAGACACAGAGTTTTGCAGTCATAGGTTATTTCACAATTTAAACATGTCTTCTAGTTTCTGGCACCAGTACTGTGAGTAATGGTGGAGAAACAGATTCAAATGGATGGAACCAGAAGCTAGTCTGTGGAATATCCTTCAAGGGATCAGACATGTCATTTTATAAGCAGAAGATATGGTGATGGAAAAACTTGAGAAAGGCTTCCCCAGGGTTGACAGCAATGTTAAACTCTTCTATGACATCACCAGTACTAAGCTGTGAAGCTGAAAGAAATGTTTTCAATCTATAATCTAAAGCAAATTACCATACACTGTCAGAGGAAAGAGAAAGATTTTTCTACTCTTTGTATAGAAAATAGAAGATATAAAATTGTTCCATGAAGAATTGATCAAGGAGCTTGCAGCTAAGAAGTAGAAGAAAGATAAGTATTATAGAGGTATGTAGGGCAATCACTATTTTGGTGGAGTTTATAATATCTATGGTATTTTGTCAGATGTTATCATAATGATATGGGTGTTTTTTTTTTCATTCTCTTTTTTTTTTGAGTCACAGTCTCACTCTGTCGCCTAGGCTGGAGTGCAGTGGCACACTCATGGCCATCCCAGTGTTGACCTGCTGGTCTCAGGCAATCCTTCCTCTTCAGCCTTCCAGGTAACTGGAACTACAGGCACACACTACCACACCTGGCTAATTTTTTGATATATTATAGAGATGAGGTCTCATCAAGTTGCCCAAGCTGATCTTGAACTCCTGCGCTCAGTCAATCCTCTCACCTCAGTCTCCCAAAGTACTGGGATTACAGGCTTGAGCCACTGCGCCCAGTCTTTTTTTTTCCCCATTCTTAATGAATTTTCATTTTCTTGTCTAATTCTGTCTTTGTAACTTTGTATTCTTTTCTGTAAAAAAGAGATTTTCATGCTGCATAAACTTTAAAGCCTATAACACTGAGATCAAGCCTTGGAAAGAGACCCTAAGCTTGTCCTGTAGAGATCAGTGGAACTTCATAGAGGGCTGTTGTGGAAGCCAAGAGATGCAAAAAATGTATGGGTTAGTCAACTGCAAAGTCAGGAGGGACATTTCCAGGCAAAGGGACACAGGTGAGATGCATTTGAGAGTCTTTCTGTACAGCAGATATTTCCACTGAAGACACAGGAGGCCAGTGAGACCCCCAAAGCCAGGTCATGGAGGGTTGCTTGCTTCTGCTGTCTAAGCACCTCTCAAGGGAGAGCCACTGGAGAGCTCAGATAGGAGACAGAGATGTATATTTGGAAGTGTTCCAACTTTTCTTCTGACTTTATCACTGGCAACTTTTGCTTAATTCTACCTTTTTTTCCAGTCTTGTTCCTCTTTCTGTACATATCCCCTTTGATCTTCCTCCTTCCTCATTCTTTTGGTTAATTCAGGAAAATATTTCCCTTGTCTGCTCTCCTCACTACCCTGTCCACACAAAGAAAATCAATCATTCCTCTTGCTTCTTCAATATTTGCATTTCGACCACCTCCTCCTCCCTGGTGTACAAGCACATTGAAAGACCCCATCTGAAATCTATAATCAACTATCTCTGAAGTAATCCCCATGATTTTTGGATACAGAGTACCTCAAAGTCATGCTGTTATGGAAAATATTTTACAAAAGAATCTGAAAAGTGTGATGGGAGCTGAGGAAAAAGAAAACCTCAACCAATGTAGTTATAGGAAACCATTTCTCGTCAGCCTTGTTTCTTGGCTGATCACCACCATGCTTGATTTTTTAAAAGTTTATTTTATTTTAAAGATGTGGAATATAATTCGAGATTAGGTATACTAGCAGTCATTGTACAGGTAAAGTTTGGGCCTCCCTTTGGTTCCTACTTTGCCTGGTTTGAGATCAGTTACCCTTATTAATGTTTTGTGCCCTCTCCCCACCCCCACTCTGGCAGTTTCCGGCTACTGCCAATCCCTTTCTTATAGTATTATGGTAAATGTTCGGAGTCCACTTATGAGTGAGAACATGTGGTACTCAGTTCTTTGTTTCTGTGATAAATCACTGAATATTATAGATTCTAAATCCATCCCAGTTGCACCATGCTTGATTTTTATTGTACTCATAGACTTAGTCTGACAAACACAAGTTTGACACATATTGAGGCCAATTTCCCTACCTTCCATTTGCTGGTTTATGTCCTAACTTAGAGCACTTGCAAGTACAGATAGATTGCTTTCATATGCTGCTTCATAAGATGAGGACATCTGAAGTTGAGGTGGATCAAGGGATAATAAAATCAGCATCCTGCGAAGACCTTGCTGCCTTGTGGTGGGAAGGATTTGGGTTGGGGAATCGCAGACTGTAGTCCTGGACAATCAACCAAAGTCACGCTGTCCTCTGCAGAATTTGAAAATATCTTTTCAACAATGTCCAAGTTGTTTCCTAAGGTTTCTTTCAGTTTTAGAAGCCTAAGATTCCAAATATATTGCTGACTGTGTCATGTGATCAGACAAAAAAAAGTGACAGCATTCCTGTTGACATTTCTTACTTTGAGTCTAAGCATAAGAGATTTGTTGAAATATGAATTGGTTGATGAATACATTTTCATTTCTAAAAAGTACATTTATTTCCCTTCTTCTTGCACTTATAAGTTGTACATATTTCATGTGAAGTGTTTGGTAAAGAATGTCTCACAAGAGGGCCTTGGCTTTAGTAACTTGAGGGAATTCTTTTTGTTGAGACTCCATGTCTCTCTTACCAGATACTATTGCAAATAGAGGAAAACATGTTGACATTTTAATGAAATTCTTCAAGACATTATTCTAATTGTTTGATAAAACTACCATTTCATGCCACTAATCCTTTGTACTCTTCTCTCATTATTTTTATTAGTATTATTTTGAGTCAGAGTCTCACTCTGTTGCCCAGGTTGGAGTGCAGTGGCACTCTCACGGCCACTCCAGTGTCAACCTGCTGGGCTCCAGCGATCCTTCCACCTCAGCCTTCCAAGTAGCAGAAACTACAGGCACATTACCATACCTGGCTAATTTTTTATTTTATTGTAGAGACACGGTCTTGCCAAGTTGCCTGGGCTGGTCTTGGACCTACAGGCTCAGGCAGTCCACTTGCCTCAGCCTCCCAGAGTACCGGGATTTCAGGCTGAGCCACCGAGCTCGGCTTCATTTAATTTTAAAGACAGTTGCTTCTCTCTGAGTGACTTTTATATTTTTTCTACCATAATTTCTTTTACTTTTCTTTATTTGGATGGAGTGTCCATGCTCATGATGGTGTTAACAAACATGTGTGAAGTCGGGGATGCTTATTTCATTGGAGTAAGAGTTGAATATGCATCCAACTGGGCTTCCCATGCTGTTTGTCTCTTGCTGAGCCAGGCCCATTTAGGGAGCAACTCTGCATGTGGGCGCTCATCTTCCCCATGATGGCCCTGTGGTGCTTTGTTTCAATCTATCTTTGCAACCTGGTTGAGGTAGTCTTCCTGCAGTTTGCGATTCCTTCATTCCCAAATATGTATCCTCCCTCTGTCTGTGCCTACTTGGAGATACCGTATTTCATTGATCTTTCTTGCATTGTTTCCATTACCTCTGTGTTTGGCTCTAAAAGGGACTTGCTCAAATAATGTCTCCAGGATAAATGGCATGAAGGTTTTAGTCACTTAAACATTTCCTTCCTGTGCGCATTTTCAAGTACTGACAATGGTTGCCCAATAAATATACCACTCTCATAGGGTCAATAGTTTCTGGATCTTCAGGGGTCATCTTGTCTACTAATTAAGCCAGGGAAGGGTTTCTTTACGCATGTATTTACTTTGATATTTCATTATAGAGGACGTAGATTGAGCAACTTGAACGTGTTCATATAGAGTTGCAGGAACCAAAAGATTTCACCGAAAAATAGAAAAAAATATTCTGTATTTTCTTTTTACTTAATCTCAGCAAGATTTTTTTTTAAATAAGGAGGACCAAACAGTTTATAATCTATGAGAAAGGGATCCTCAGGAGTTGTACATCTTGGCAAAACTGTAGTCTTGTGTGCGTTTGTTCACTCAAGAAGAATTTGAAAGTACATGTTCATTTTAAAGTATTTGCATCACCAGCACCCCTCATTGTCCCACCTCCCCCACCCCTCCACCCCCTACCCCTCCCTTCCTTGGGAATGAGTTAACTCAACAGATATTTATTGACTGTCCACTCTGTGGGAAGAACAATGGCACATAGGCATCCACAGTCAGGCCCTGTGTCCTTAGAGACTTTGCAAAGTTGCCAAAGGGGAAAAAGAAAAGAAAAATGTAATTGAGGGCTAATTTGCATACAAACACTAAGCTCCAACATGTTAGCAAATTTAATAATGATACCCCCAAGTTAATTGTAAACAACTTTCCAGCCCGGAAGGCTCCATGCCCCTGCTGAGGCTGTATAAACTATTTCACCACAAAATATTGGATCAGAAGAACTTCATTTATGGTTTACATGGGTTATAGCAAAAATATGAGTGCTTCTAGAATGTCTTCTACTAGTCTAAACTGAGAAAATTCTCTGAGCCGTTTCTTTTCAGTAAAGAAATAAATTTTCTTTTAGCTACTTTTTGGGCCTAAGAAAAGGTCTTCCTTCGTTTGCCTCCATTCTTGTCTGGAACCTTCTAAGGAGGCACAGGAATAAGTCCTGGAAATAAAGAGATGCTGTCATGACTGGAGCGTGTTTGACCCTTTTGTGGTTTTCTGAAGACTACTCAGAAATACAGAAATGATCGCCATGACCTCGAGCAAGAGAGAGGAAGTTCACAAGAAAGAAGGAACCAGATTCCCTCACTCTGAATAGTTGGTGGCTGTGTTCCCTCTGGGCAGGAATGCAGCTTTCTCTAGTATTTGTGGGTTGGTCTCTGTTGTTTTTCCTCCATGCCTGTAAGAAGTATAAGATGAAATAGAATGTGTATAAGTAACCTCTCTGTCCACATTTATTTTTAGAAATAACTTTGAGACAGTAAATGTAAAGCAGTGGCATATATACTTCCCTCTGATAGCTCATTAATCATGTTAACATTTATAATCCAGAATGCTTTTATTGTATGAAAGGAAAAATATCTGAAAACAATATATATACAAATTAATTCTTCATGGGCCTTCACCTCTTGAGGAACGGCTACTGAGAAAAGCAATGCAACATGTTCGGAACACTGTGAACTTCCAGTCCTTGTGGTCAATGCCCAGCCAGGTCTCAGTTGAGACACTTGTTCCCAGAGTCAAGGAGCTCAGTGAGGATTTTTAGTTGTTCGTCCTACAGTCACTTATCACTTCTGTTTCCTTACCTTTGACTATCCCTAAAACCACACCAACATTATAATTAATAGTATACACCGAAATTAGATTTTCTACCTTTTTAATCTTTATTCAACAGAGAAAAGCCATTTCTAACCATCAAGCTGTCCTGTGGACTGGTCCCCCTTGAAAGATAATGAGCATGCTATCGGTGGAGCTGTGCAAGTGGGGGGCTGCACCATTTTGTTAGAGATATTAGAAGAAAGGCATCAATATTGGGCCCTTCTGGACCATACCGCAGTGGTATCAAGGAGAGCAGTTTTCATGCCAGATTTGTGACCTCATTGGCCACCAGGAGAAGCACAGCGCACAGTGAGAGGGAGCAAGGCTGCTGTCTATGTGTGATGTTGGCTCCTGTGATCTTTCGACTTGGTTTCAGGTCCTGGACTGTGGGTATACACTGTGCTGCTGGACTTCAAGAACCGATGGGTGCATGTCTGGTTTCCACACACACTCTAACCTGGTCATTTGGATGAACTGAGCCATCGGTTCGGTGACACAGGTGGTTAAGCTGGTGAGCCGTCCTAAGTGTTGGTGTCCACACTGAATATATGATGTGGTGGGGGGAAACAGGAAGGCTCTCTTATGAGGAGGGACTGGAGAACATGTCAGTGCTTTCAGGAATACAGTTAGACTCATGCTTCCAGGTTCTGGGCAAGTGAGAATCTACACTACAGGAAAGCACTCTCTCAGCCCTTCCAGCATCCTGGGGTGACTTCACTGAGGATGCTGGAACCACGTGGACTCAACACATTTTGGGTCCTACCCCTGAAATACTAATGTTGAGCTCTTGATTTGGTGACACAAACGCGTTGCATGAGTTATAGCCTGGCTGCCTGAGGATGTGTCTTTCTAAGGAGGCTCAAGAAGAATGAGAATGAGAACTTTCCAGAAGGCTGTTCCAGGGTCAGAGGTCACTGATGCTTCTTCAGGTCTTCAGGGCTTGTCTTCTTCATGCACAGAAGCAGAAGATAGAGGTTGGCAGCTCTTATACAAGCAGAAGGGGCCACTCTGATCTCCACTTGACCTCAACCCCGCCCTGGTCAACTGTGCACAAGCCTCCTCCCCCACCCTAAGACCTGCTTGACACCCTAAAGAATGTTTTCTGTGAGGAAATGGAAGGCAGAAAGCTCTTCAGTCCCTAACGGGTACTTTTTATTACTGCAATGTTGCTGTAACTGAGAACTTGCCTCCTTAGTCAAAGGTATATTTTGATCTTCTTGTAGGTAATACGTTTTCTCTGCCTGAAGAAAATGTTTCTCATCATATAAAGAATTACTCCTAATTAACAAGACAGTACTGAAAAAGGGGGCTCCATTATTTTCTGCTGCCAAAAATGGCCTCACCAAAGATCCAAAAATGTAATAAGCTGTTTTTGCTTTAAATATGAAAATAGTAAACACTTGTCTTTTGTTCTTACTACAAAAGCAATATGTATGCATGCTATTTCTATACAGTCATGTGCTGCATAATGGCATTTCAGTCAACAACTGTCTGCATATGCAATGGGGATCCCATAAGATTATAACAGACTGAAGATTCCTATCATCGGGTGACATCATAGCCCAATACGTTATCTTTTCTAAGTTTAGATATACAAATACTTACATAAATTCAGTGCGTTTTAAGTGTACCATGCTTATAAAGTCAACAGTAGTGCAGGACAGTGTCCTAGGCCTTCACATTCACTCACCACTCACTCATTGATTCATCCAGAGCAACTTCCAGTGCTGCAAGCTCCATTTATAAGTGCCCTGCACAGGTGAACTATTGTTTGTCTTTCATACCATATGTTTATTGTGCCTTTTCTATGTTTAGATACATAGATACGTACCATTGTGTTCCAACTGCCTGCAGTGTTCAGTCCAGTCACATGATGTGCAGAGTTGTAGCCTAGAAGCAAAAGGCTGCACCATATAGTCTAGGTGTGCAATGCAATAAGACACACACATCCAGCTGTGTACATCACTTTGTGATGTTCGCACAGTGAGGAAATCACCTAACAATGAGGTTCTCAGAAGTGTCCCTGCTGTTAAGTGCTACATGACTGTATATGTATTTAAATTTTTAATCTTAACCAATATGTTGCTATTCTGGTTCAATGGCATTTCCTTTACTTACTTTCCTTTGATAACTTGAAAATGCTTGACAAGCACTTTGCTAACCCTCAAATCTACTCCAAGGAGTAAATAAAAACCTAAATATGAAGAATAGCTAATGAGATCCAGACAAATCGGGGCCCTGTATGAGTCAGAGGCAGTGCAGGAGGCAGGAAGAGTGGTTTGGTAAGCAGAAGTCTGTCAGTGTTAGCAGACATCAGAGAGAGCGAGGGATGCTTCGTGCAGCTTTTGAATTAAGTAGTGAATTTCACACATATGTTAACATGTAGACATGAAGTTTCCCTTCTAACATTAAAAGTCTACAAAAACCGACAGTGTCTTGGGTCACAAGTTTGTGAAACTGTAATAATCAAACCAAATAAGGGTGCTTATATATTTGAGTAATTCCTCCTGGTAATTTGCAGTAGCTAACTTAATTCAGTTTTTGAAACACTGAAAGTTGTGAAGTATAGCAACAATGCAATAATGAATTTCAAAAGCCGCATTGTTTCCATTATTTCTGATATACACCCCAGTGGAAACAATGCAAATTTTGTTATAAAACTTCAGCCAGAAACTTTGGACTTTAGACAAGAAAGAAACCTTGGCAAAGACTCCAGTATAAAACTGTGGTATGCAAATTCCCACGCACATAAAATGAAAAATTAATATAAAATGTCATGCCAAGAGCACACTACTTGGTATTTGTGCATTTTCTATTCATACTAACTTGGTTTGAGGATAAGTGACTTTTTTACCCTATGATTCAAAAATGTTATTTCAGTAATTGTCAGACATAACTCATTTAGAAGTGTATCATTTCAAAATTCACCTAAAGAAATGTTTAGGAGTAAGAGCAATGTATTTGTAGTTAGGAAAGACCATGCCTTTAAAAATAAATAAAAATATGAGAATGCTACTAACAAACTCACCTTGTCAAACACTTTGTTCCCAGAATGCAACTTGTCATTTTGAAGGTGATTGCGAGAGGAGGTAATGACGTAGATGTCACAAAGAGAGTTTTCTTGCGTGACAGTTTTTTAAATTGAGCTTTTTATTTTCAGATAATTGTAGATTCACATGCAGGTTAAAGAATAATACAGAGAAATCCCATACTCAATTATAACGTTCTTGCAAAACTATGCTACAACCAGGATATTGACATCAATCATTGAGACAGAACATGTCCATGACCACAAGGATCTCTCATGTTCCCTTCTATAGCCCCATTCACTTTCTTCTGGCCCTTAATCTCACCATAACCTCTAGCAACCACAAATGTGTTTTCCATTTCTATAATTTTGTCATTTCAAGAATGTTATATAAGCTAAATCATTCAGTAACTTTTTGGGATTGACTTTTTTCACTCAGTGCAGTTCTCCAGAGATCCACACAGGTTGTTGTGTTTTATAAGGAGTTTGTTCTTTTTTATTGCTGAGTAGTATTCTAAGGTATGGATGTACCACAACTTATTTAACCACTCACTCATTGAAGGGGATCTGAGTTATTTCTAGTTTTATGTTCATTATTAATAAGGGTGCTATAAACATTTGTGTACAAGTTTTTGTATACACTCATGTCTTCATTTCTCTGGGATAGATGTCCAGGAGGGCAATTGCTAGGTTATATGGTAGTTGCATGTTTTGATTGTAAGAAACTACCACTTTTTCAGAGTGGCTGTAGGATTTTACATTCCCACCAGCAATGTATGAGTGATCCCATTTCCCTGCAAACTTGCTTTTGGTGCTATCACTTTTTAAAAAAAGTTAACTACTTTGAAACATAGTGACATCTCACTGTTGTATTTCTTGAATGGCTAATGCTTTTGAACATCTTTTATTGACCTATTTGCTAGCTGTATATATTCTTCAGCAAAATGTCTTTGTATATGTTCTGCCATGTTCTAACTGGATGGTTGGCTTTATTACTGTTGAGTTTGAGTGTTCTTTGAGTATTCTGGATACTAGTTCTTTGTCAAATATATGGTTTGTAAATAATGTCCTCCATGCTATAGCTTGCCTTTCATCTTCTTAACAGGGTCTTTCATGGACCAAATGTTTTTAGTTTCAATGAAGTGCAGTTTATCACCTTTTAATTTGATGGATCATGTGTTGGGTATCAAGTCCAAGAACTCTGTCTAGCCCTGGGCCCTAGAGATTTTTTTTTTCCCTAAAAGTTTACAGTTTTAAGCCGGGCTCGGTGGCTCAGCCTGTAATCCCGCGCCTTTGGGAGGCTGAGGTGAGTGGATTGCCTGAGCCCGCGGGTTCGAGACCCGCCTGGGCAGCGAGAACTCATCTCTATAATAAATAAAAAAAAAAAAATCAGCCGGGCGTGGTAGCGCACGCCTGTAATTCCGGCTACGTGGAAGGCTGAGGCGGAAGGATCACCGGAGCCCACCAGGTCGAGGCTGCGGTGGCCGGAAGCGGCCACTGCACTCCAGTCTGGGCGACAGAGTGAGACTCCAACTCAAAAAAAAAAAAAAAAAGTTTACAGTTTTACATTTAAATTTGCAATACATTTGGAGTTATTTTTGTGTAAAACATCAGAAAGCTGAGGTTCAGTTTTTTTTGCTTAGGGATGGCCAGTTGCTTCAGCACCATTTACTAAAAAGATTATTCTGCCTCCATTGAATTGCTTTTTCTCCTTCATCAAAAGTTAGTTGGGTATATTTATTTCTGGGCTGTCCTCTTCTATTCCCCTGATATATGTGTCTATCTTTCCACCAATGCCACACATTGGTTCTATAATACGTCTTGAAGTTAAAGGACTAATTTCTCCCACTTTATTATTATTTTTCTTCATAATTGTTTTGACTATTTTATTTCCTTCTTTCTCATACAAATGTTAGAACAATTTTGTCCATATGTATAAAAAAAATCTTGCCAAGGTTTTGATAAGAATTTTATTAACATATATATCAATTTGTAGAGAATTGACATCCTTACTATGTTATGACTTCCAATCCACGGACACAGTTTCTATTGATTTAGATATTGTTTGATTTACTTCATCAGCATTTTGTAGTTTTCAGCATACAAAGTTTTTATACAAGTTTTATTGGATTTATACCTAAGTATTTCTTTTTTGAGCAATTGTAAATGATATTATATTTTTATTTTCCATGTCTATATGTTTATGGCTTGTATATAGCCATTGATTTTTGTGTTTATCTTGTATTCTGTAAGTTTTTGATCTCATTTATTCTAGGAGATTTTTCTGTAGAGTCTTTGGGATTTTCTATGCAGGCAATCATATCCTCTGCAAATAAGAATAGTTATGTATTTTTCCTCTTTAAACTCTATCTTTTGAATTTTTTTTCTTGCCTTATTGTATGGCTAGCATTTCTATATCTATGCTGAACAGAAGTGATAACAGTGGGCATCCTTGCTTTGTTCCTGGTCTCAGGGCAAGGTGTTCAGTCTTTCACAATGAACTACGATATTAGATGTAGATTTTTGTAGATCCTCTTTATCAAGTTGAGGAAGTTTTCCCCTTAGATACTTGCTTATATATAAAAATTAAGCCATTCAGTTTACATGAATATCACAGAAATTTTGTTTTCTCTCTAACTATTTTTCTTTTAGATATGTTGAAAATTATATTTTTCAAGTTTACAAAAGTACTTTTGTTATTAATTTTCACTAAAAAAAAGATACTGGATTGTTGTTTTGCCTTTCTTGGATTTGTTATGGAATGTGCTGCTCACATAGAAAATGCTGACTGTCAGTTTTAACGTTAACTCATCAACAGTGAAAATATGTCTCAGATTTTAATTTGGCTAGTGAGGGATCAACTTCTTTATGGCCTTTATGGCTTTGGGTATAACAAGGGAAAGTTGTTGGGAAACAACAGAGAAAGAGACTTGGGGTTTGATGGCCAACATCTCTGCTGGGTTCCCTGCTTCCTAAGCCTACAGAGAGCTGGAGTTTCAGGCTAAACCACGGGGTGAGGGATATCTTTCTTCCTAACAGAGCTCAGACAATACTCTGTTCATCTCTTAGCCTGCCCAGAACACTTATCCTGGAGCCTCTATCTTTCTAGGTCAGGACTTTTCACCCAGCGTGTTCAGTGGGAAATACAGGACAAGAAGGTTAACAGTATTGCCTGCCTTTCCTTCTTGTTCTAACCGTCCATTCACCTGTGTTCCTTTTAGCAAGTAATGAATTTATAAGAGATGCACACAGCATAATTCTCAAGGGCACATTTCCATCTTTCTGTCGGGTTTTCCATTTCTGGAAAAGCAGCAGCAAATGACTATTTCTAGTGTTGAAAATTAAGGTAAGTTGGTGTAGCCACAACTCAAGTCTATGCCCAAGTGCAAAGATATAATAGCTGAAAAGTTTGTGAAGATAAAATTCAGGAGAGACAGATGTCTAGGAAAGGTAAAGGATAGACAGGAAACAGAAGGGAAAAAGAAATAATAGCTGTAACTATCAGTTCACACTTGAAATTAGAAATGCACAACCATCTGTGAAAATTGGAAATGGCGATGACCTGTTCCAGTCCCCTTTTTGGAATATACTGACATCATTTAGTTTCTACCCATTTCTCAGCATGAATGACCTCTCCCCTGTGTGATAAGCTGACCCCGATCACTCTAAACCAGAGAAGGCAGATCTGGGACTATGAATTGATTCTGTAATGGACCACTTTTGGTACACAGTGATGGATAGTTATATTTTTGTGTTCATACCTATTTCCTTACCAATGTCGTGTGCTTTCTAAGAACAGTGACTTCCAGTTCTTCTTAGTGGGGAACTCTGCACCAGACAGTGCTAGTTAATATCTTTGATGGATGGTGGTTGCAATAAAAAAGAATGGAAACAAAGCTGAAAAGTTAAAGAAAAAGAAAAAGTAGTCAGTTTCCTCATTTATACATTCAATGTGGACTAGACTCTGTGGCTCACATCTGTAATCCCAGCACTTTGGGAGGCTGAGGTGGGAAGATCGTTTGTCGCCAGTTCAAGACCAGTCTGGGCAATGAGATCCTGTCTCTAATAAATAAAATAAATTCATTATGAAAAGTTGCACTGTGCTGGAGTTACCATGCTGCTTGTATCCTGTCCCTGTGTGAATGGTGTTCTAGAATGCACCCATTAAGCAGTATAAACATATCATTACTGTTCTGTTTCATTAGGGTGAATGAATATTGTTGTATACTTGCAAGCTAGTATATATGTCAAGTTATAGGATCAATTTAAATGTAGTGATCATATCTTGAGTAGTCAAAGAGTAATTGAGGAAGGCAAGATGGTTTCATAGCAAACGATTCCAGGAAATCTTACCTGAATCTTTTCACGTTATCATTTTACTATGCAATGTTTCATTAGCTATTTGTTATTGAGACAATGGAGGAATCTGTTCCAAAACAGCCAATTACTTAGTCCAACTTGGTTAATAAAAACATTATATGAATTGAAACATAGTTTACTTTGAAAGGAAATCATACCTCCCTGGAGGCTGTTAAATGGTTTGGGGGGAAAATTGTAAAAAGTTCTACTTCCCCACTTCTTTTTGTTGCAACATTCTATGTTGGAAAAATACCCTTAATTATATTTGGTTCACTCTGAAGACTTTCTGGTGCAAACTGCTAGGATGTTAACAAAGAAAAAATTTCATAGAGGAGTTGTACAGAGCAGGAATCTGGGTTTCAGAGAGGAGGTAGGAGGTAAGATGCTTCAAAGTGTAGCACAACAGATCTGACAGCTGTGATCCTTAGACTTTGAATCCAGCTGTCTTTTCATTACTTCGTGCAGCACAAACTACAAATAACCTAACACTGCCTCAATAGGGCTGCCCATATTGCTTAGGGAATTTATTTTCTGTTAGGATACAAAAATGCTGAGGTCTTTGGGAATTTTCAAATTGTAAACTGATGTTTGTTTACTATAAATTTGACTTCTGTCTTTAGTAGTAAAAATATACATTTTATTCAATATTCATTAGATGAACAGAATATTTATGCAGTACTTTAAAAATCAAACTTTTTGATTGCATCTGTAAAGGCCTGCAATGAACCATCGTCACAATATGTGTTCGAGAGGCTCAATGTTTATAGAAAATGTCATTTGCACCAGGCTCGGTGGCTCAGTCTGTAATCCCACGCTTTGGGAGGCCGAGGTGAGTGGATTGCCTGAGCCCGCGGGTTCAAGACCTGCCTGGACAACTTGGCAAGACCTCATCTCTACAATAAATCAAAAAATTAGCCAGGCGTGGTAGCACATGCCTGTAGTTCTAGCTACTTGGAAGGCTGAGGCGGAAGGATTGCCGGAGCCCAGCAGGTCGAGGTTGTGGTGGCCGGGAGCGTGCCGCTGCACTCAGTCTGGGCAAAAGAGTGAGACTCCAACTCAAAAAAAAAAAAGAAAGAAAATGTCATTTGCCCCTACTAACTTCTTTGCCATGAATTTAAGACAAAGCCACTCTCAGAGCCACTGTCACTCACCAAGCAACTTAGAAGGAGGGTTTTCTTGGAACATAAAGATTGTGAATGTGTTGGTTCAATTTTTTTTTTTTTTTTTTTTTTTGCTATTTAAAATAATTTTGGCCTGGTGGCTCAAGCTTGTAATCCCAGCACTTTGGGAGGCCGAGATGAGAGGATTGCCTGAGCCAACAGGTTTGAGAACAGGCTGGGCAACTTGGCAGGACCTCACGTCTACTACAAATCAAAAGATTAGCTGGGTGGGGTAGCGCATGCCTGTACTTCTGGCTGCTTGGAAAGCTGAGGCAGAAGGATCGTCTGAAACCAGCAGGTCAATGCTGGGGTGGCCGCGAGTGCGCCACTGGACTCCAGCCTGGGCGACAGAGTGAGACTCCAACTAAAATAATAATAATAATAATTATTATTATTATAATTTTAATATTTCTCTCAATTTGCTGTTTCCTCTAAGCCCTGCTACAGAGGCATGCATGCACCACCCACACATACGCGCGTGTGCGCACACACACACATCTGAGCCCCATTTTGACACTGGACTCAAACCTCAGCCTAAACAGACTTAGAACCTGGTTGGTTGCTTAAGAGGGATTTAGGGCTGCCTGTGTCCTTTATCTCCCTGTCACATCAGAAGGTCTCCAAGGCAGTGTTTGTTCATGAGGATCTAGGTCTATAAGTGACCCATTTGTTTGAGAAATCAGAGGAGCTTCTCTGAGCAAAAAGGACATTATCCAAGCTGCTGCTCCCTGTCTCCAGGAAAAGGCTCAGCTGCAATATCCCCCATCTCCACTACCAGAAAGTCTCTGGGCAGGGACATTCTTCCAAAACACCTGTCCTAGTACAACGATAAACACCAAATGGTCAAACCTGTCATTGTGCGATATTGTAATCACTTATGACTGTCGAGCCTGTCTCTGAAAGAACAGAACACCTTCAAATAAACAATGTTTTTGTTTACTTGAGACCTGACAATTAAGTTCGTGAACTCATTCTAGAAAAAGTGCTACATACCTCATTGCTGAATATCACTACGTTCACCTTGGGAAGTTATGCACCAATGCCACTGCCTTGTCTACCCATCAAAGCAATTTTGGAACTCTTTCTTGAATGATCATCAGAGCTGTCGTTGAAAGAATTTTGGAATTTGAATTAGAGCAACAAACAAACATTAAATTTATTGTCAAACTTTTGCAAGAGTGGAAGTGAAATCAGAGACATGTTAGTCCAAGTTTATGGGGAAAATGCCGTGAAGAAAACAACAGTGTACAAATGGATGTCTCTGTCTGAGGGAAGAGAAAGCATCACTGATGAAGAGAGGTCAGGATGGCCAGTAATGAACAGAACTGACACAAACATTGCAAGAATTTGTCGAATTGTGGGTCAAAATCATCAGCTGACTGCGAGGAGCATAGCAGAGCAAATAAACATCGATAGAGAAACAATTAGGAAAATCTTAGATGAAAACCTTGACATGAGAAAGACATGTGCAAAAATGTCCCAAAGGAGCTCTTGCAGCATGACAATGCACCAGCTCACCCAGCACTGTCTTTGAGGGAGGTTTTAGCCAGTAAATAAAAAACTCTATTGAAGCCGGGCTCAGTGGCTCAGCCTGTAATCCCGCGCCTCTGGGAGGCTGAGGTGAGTGGATTGCCTGAGCCCGCGGGTTCGAAACCCGCCTGGGCAACTTGGTGAGACCTCATCTCTACAATAAATCAAAAATCAGCCAGGCATGGTAGCGCATGCCTGTAGTTCCAGCTACTCGGAAGGCTGAGGCGGAAGGATCGCCGGAGCCCAGCAGGTCGAGGCTGCGGTGGCCAGGAGCGGCCACTGCACTCCAGTCTGGGCGACCGAGTGAGACTCCAACTCAAAAAAAAAAAAAAAACAAAAAAAAACTCTATTGAGACACCCTCCCTACTCACCTGATCTGGCCCCCAGTGATGTTTTTCTTTACCAAAAGTTAAAGGAAATATCGAAAAGAAGACATTTTGATGACATCCAGCACATCAAGGGGAATACAGTGACAGCTCTGATGGTCATTCCAGGAAAAGTTCCAAAATTGCTTTGATGGGTGGGCTAGGAGCTGGTGTCGGTGCCCATCTTCTGAAGGGGAGTACTTCAAAGGTGACCTTAGTGCTGCTATTCAGCAATGAGATATGTAGTACTTTTTCTAGGATGAGTTCACGAACTTAATCATCATCCCTCAGAGTCTATACTAATATTAGTTAATAATAATCCTGTTTCCTATCTTTTCTTTTTTATTTATTTTTGAGCTGGCGTCTCACTCTGTCGCCCAGACTGGAGTGCAGTGGCCGCTCCTGGCCACTGCAGCCTCGACCTGCTGGGCTCCAGCAATCCTTCCGCCTCAGCCTTCTGAGTAGCCGGAATTACAGAAATGCGCTACCATGCCCGGCTGATTTTTTGATTTATTGTAGAGATGAGGTCTCGCCAAGTAGCCCAGGTGGGTCGCAAACCCGTGGGCTCAGGCAATCCATTCACCTCAGCCTCCCAAAGCGGGATTACAGGCTGAGCCACTGAGCCTGGCTCCTATCTTTTCAAGATTGTCTATAGTCCCTTTCATACAGTTAAGCACATAGGAGATACTACATTTAATATCACTGGAACTGGACTTTTTCAAAAAGCAAAAATATTCTATTTGCACAGAGTATGACTACCCTTTTCCAAATTACACAAAGATTTAAATTCCAAAATAATCTATTCTATTGCTGCTAGATGGGTTGAACAAATGATGCTAGTTCCTTCAGTGTGTGTGGGGTCCTTTGTAATATGCTTCTGTAGGTTTTCCCATCAAGAGAGGGAAAATACAGTGGGTGCCAAAAAAATGTATACGTATTTTATGAAGGGGAAAAACTGTATTAATATTGAAATAGTCAATATATACCGATAACAAAAGATGAACACAAGTCACGCTTGACTTCTGCAATTACAAAAGATGCTCAAAGTGGTTACCATCAGCGTTCAGGCACTTCTGATTATGGTGAACTACTACTTGAGCAACGTTGAGCAAAGTGTCCACTTGTATTGCTGCATGTGCTGTTTCAATTCCTTCCCGAAGTACTGAGGGGTGTTTACAACAAAATATTCAAATTATGATCAGATGAAGAAATATACAGTTGTTCTATATACTCAAGTTACATAAAAAACAAACATAATAAACAAACAACAAAAACGAAAATAGCACAGCTCTCGTGGTTTCCTGTCCTTTTGTTTCCTACAAAAATCATGAGGCTTGGGTTATTTAATTTAATATTTAAATGGATTCTGGATAAATGTAATTTAATAATTTATATTTAATGTAGAGAACGCCAGGGTTCTTTGCTTGCAAGCAACAGAAACTGACTGGCTTAGCTAAACAGAGAAAGCTATTTATTAGAAGCATACCCGGAAGCTCATGGAATCAAGCAGAAGACTGGAAGGTCAGGTTGGAAGTGGACAGAAACAGAGCAACTCTTAGGATCAAAAAGAGAAATAAATGAAAAAAGAAACACAGTTTAAAAAAATTACAAGTCTGACACATTCATCTTTTGAGTTTTCAACTGGTAAGCCTTTCTTTTGCAAACCCCTTCATACCAGAAAGAAACAAGGTCACTTTGAGGCCTTGTTTGTTGAAGGAAATGCTGTCTAAGGAGTTTTCTAAAAATAACTGGGTAAGTGAATCTGTCCTCATGATTAGAGATGAAGCTAAACTCCAAACCTAAATTCTCCAGTCTGTGGAGGGGACTCCGATAGCTGGTCCTGAAACCTTAGCTGTTGCTGCTCACTGACATGGCACAGTTGCACAGACGTGGCTTCAGAATGAGCAGGTAGGGACCTGTCCTCTAGGATCTCTGAGACTTATCTGCAAAATGAGAATAATAGCCATAATTAAGGCCTCGTAGGGTTATGTGGAAAACCTGTGTAGAGATCCACATGGTGAGGAAAAAGACCGTGGGCTTAGAGCCAGATGAGGTTGGCTTCCAGCCTTGATTGTGTACCAAAACAATGAGAGACTCTGGGCCACACACTTCTCTCTCAGAGTCTGGGCTTCTCATTTGCAAGACTGAGATAATATCAACATTGGAGGCTTGTCAGGAAGCACTAAAGTTTGTGGCCTGCTTAGCTGTGTCTGGAATTCAGTGGAGATCTAAGAGTGAGAATTATTGTGCCTTAGAGTGGTTGTAGGTGCTTTACCATCATGTAGCCTTTCATAAGGCATCAGGGAGACAGCCCATAAACTGGAAAAAAAATTGTCAATTGTATATCTGACAAAGGTCTAACATCTAGGATCTACAAGGAACTCAAATGTGCCTAGAAAATTAACAAACAACCCTATTAAAAATTGGGCAGAAGATATGAATAGATGCTTCTCGAAAGAAGACACACAAGCAGCCAACAGATACATGAAAAAATGCTCAACCTCACTAGTCATCAAAGAAATGCAAATTAAAACCATACTGAGATACCACCTAACTCTAGTCAGGATGGCCATCATCAATAACTCAGAAAACAACAAATGCTGGAGAAGATGTGGTGAAAAGGGAACACATCTACACTGTTGGTGGGAGTGTAAACTAGTACAACCTCTGTGGGAAACAGTGAGGTAATTCCTGAAAGATCTAAAAAACGAACTTCCATATGACCCCATAATCTCCCTGCTGGGAATATACCCAGAGGAACTCAAATCACTCTATGAAAAAGATACCTGCACATATATGTTTATTGCAGCACTATTCACAATAGCAAAAACATGAAACCAACCGTGCTGCCCATCGAAAGAGAACTGGATTTAAAAAATGTGGTACATACTCATGATGGAATATTACACAACCATAAAGAAGGACAAAATTATGAACTCTGCAGCAACTTGGATGAACTTAGAGTCTATAATCCTGAGTGATCTATCACAGAAACAAAGAACTGAGTGTCACATGTTCTCACTCGTAAGTGGACCTCAAACAATTATCATAATATTACAAGAAAGGGATTGGCAATAGTGGGAAATTGCCAGGGGAGGGGGAGGTTACACCTCATCATCAAGGACACCTGTGTAATGAACATTTGCATACCTAACCCTGAATTGTACCCCACATCTTTAAAATAAAAAATTTTAAAAAAAGAAAAGTGGAATGGGAGAAAGAATTTAAGGTATTTATTTTATCACTCTCTGGATGCAAGAAGGCACATCAGTTGGCAGCAAGACCAATCAAGAACGACCTGCGGGAGAAGCCGCTGTGCCCTCAGCAGAGTCCTGCTCCCATGATGACTTCCTCCATGGTGGTATTCATTCAGAGGCTTTATGATGACACAGGCAGAGCAAGTTTGGGCACTATTCAAGCCCACTTCTATCACTGACATCATTGGCTACATCATGGCTTTTCTTGTCTTCCTCCTCTGCTTTCTCCTGATGCTACAGTTAATTTAATTTAAGGTGTCATGGAGAGAAATGTTACCTTATATCTGTGTGTCACATTTTAAATTCTATTTCAGAGATAGAGTTGTGGGCCAGTAGGTGCTGTAATACACACAGAGGAAAACATTCATGTAGTACCTGAACTTTGCATAGATACACCGTGAGTCCATTTTCCCCGAAAAGCCTCCAAAGTTGGTGTTATCTCAGTCTTGCAAATGAGAAAACCAAGTTCTGAGAGACAAGTGTGTGGCCCAGGGTCTCTCAAATTTTGGTACACAATCAGGGTTGGAAGACGACCTAGAAACATTTCTGACATTCTGCAATAATGTTCTTGGCCTAATTATTTCAATATCTGACTGTATTCTTACTCTGTCCTTACAGTTGAGAGATCTGAGGGACTGGGTGTGAGTAGGAAGAATGATTGCTTTTATTATGGAAGAAAGGAAGAAAGAGAAGGAAAGGAGGGAAGGATTTTTAAAAAATGTATTTCAAGGATTCAAGTTTACCAGATAAAAATTCATATACAGAAGATATAATGTTGTGCTAACTTTATATAAATATAAGGGTGTCCAGCATCTACACAGAGGCCTCATTTTGTAGGGAATCTTTCCCTCTACCCTCATTCCTCTACCTCCCACCCCCACCACTGCTTTCTCAGTCTCTCAAATACATGCTTTCTCTCTTTTGGACTAGAATGGAGATCCCATATTCTCTAGAGTGAGATTTCTTAGAAAGACGAGTTTAAAAACTTGGCAGGCATTCATGTCAAAGCAAAGAGCTCTATTTGGGGGAAAGCTATTGAGTGAAAAGATAATGGAACTTGGGAAATCTGGTTCAGCTTAATATCTATGATTCATTCACAGCCAGAGCACAGGGTCTTTTCTTTGAATAAAAACAAAACAGTAATTTGCTAAAATGATAGTGTTTCTCCCTGTGTGCCTCAGATGGCGATGCATCCCACAGGGCTCTCCCACGTCTGTTGGGATACCTTTGTTTCTTGCCACCCTCTTAGTGCTGACTGCTCAGATTTCTCTTCCCCTGCTTTATCAGGGAGCAGAATGGTCTCTGGGCAAAAGATCTAATCGTTTCGTTGATTCCCTTTATTGGGTGGCTCAGGAAGCAAACTAATCATTGAACTCAGTTAGAAAATGTGTCACTGTGAATGCTCTCCCCTACCCAGCCCCAATCTCCATTTAGTCTTAATAATAGCTGAGTGTATTAAACAAAAACTGTTTATTTTGTTCCAGGTACCCATCTAAGCACTTTCCATGGGTTAAGTCATGTTAATAATTGGGAGCACCACAAGGCTATTGTTCTGCTTTGTTCACAGTCCCAAAAGCCTAGGACAGCGTCGGGCAAACAATTGGTGCTTAATGCATATTTGTTAATGAATAACAATCTCTCGAGATTTTCATAAGGCAGGTAGTTTATACATGAGGAAATTGAGAGCCTAAGAAGCTAAGGGACCATTACAGGGTCATGTGGCCAAGGATGGAGGAGCTGGTACAAGGCAGAACCAACTGTTGGCTGCAAAACCTGTGATCCTGACCCCTGGGGGGCGTGGTCTTGCTTCCCCTCAGCCTTGTCCAGGAACCTAGTGCTTCGGAGAGACTGGTGCCTGCATAGCAACACCGCAACCCTGGCATCTTCCTGCTTGAGCTGCACTTACATCCCCCCAACTCAGGACTCCACACTCCCACTGCTATCTCTTTCCTCTCTTCTGCTGGCACCTGTTGAGTCCCATTCACTATTCAGTGCTCAGCTAATACTCACTTTCCATCACTTCCAGACTGCCTTGGTGGTCCAGGTTCTCTCCTTGCCCGCATGTGCCTGCACCGCTTTTTCAAAACTTACTACCTTACGTCTTGGTTGCCTTTTACATTGATGAAGATTTTATTCCTCCAGTTAGATCACAAGCTCCTAAGAGAGAGACAGTCTCGATGTCTAGCACTGGGCTTTGATCAAGCACAACTGTCTAGTGGGGAAAGAAAGGGAGACCAGTCACCATTCTCTCTTTTGATATCTCATCCTCACTGTGTGCCATTTTCTTTTGTTGTGGTAATGAGTGATCATATCTAAAAGGGTTGCATAAAACTGAAGATAAGGTTTATCGTGGAACAGGTCACTTAGCACAGTAGTGACGAGTGTGCACCCCGGTCTTCATTCGCTCAAGTTGGAATTCCAGAAACAAGGCATTTGTTATCCATTGTGATATAACAAATTGACCCAGAACTTAGGGCTATAAGGAAACATTAAAGATTGTAAATGCTATTTCTCTAGGGTCTCTCATGAGGCCATAACCAAGATGTCATCCAGGGCTGTGGTCTCCTGAAAGCTCAACTGGGGCTAAAGGATCAGCTTCCAAGGTGGTGTGCTTACATGACTGACATGTAACGCTAACCGTTGATAAGACACCTCCATTTCATACCATTCCACATCACTTATTCTTTATTCTATTGGTCACACAAATTAAACCTGATACAGGATGTGAAGGGACATGGGAACCAGGATGTGAAGATTATGTGATCCATCTTGGATGCTGGCTACCACAACCACCATTTATAGCTGTGACAGCTTGAGCAATTAATTTAATGGCTTTAAGCCCAATTCCCTAATCTATTTAATGATTTTAAACTCAATTCCCTAATTGGTAAAATAGGCAAAATTATTACAACAAATCTCTTGCAAGAAATAAATAAGTTCATACCAGTAAGGTGCTTATATCACTATGCAAATATTTACTATTGCTATCATTATTATTCTTATTTGAGTCAGTGTCTCACTCTGTCACCCAGGCTGAAGTGCACTGGTATGATCATGGCTCACTGTAGACTTAAACTCCTGGGCTTAAGCAGTCCTCCAACCTCAGCCTCCTGAAGGACTGGGACTACAGTCATGCACACTCATTATTTTTTTGAGTTGGAGTCTCATTTTGTTGCCCAGACTGGAGTGTAGTGGTACGCTCACAGCCACTCCAGCATTGACCTGCTGGGCTCAGGAGATCCTTCTCCCTCACCTTCCAAGTAGCCAGAACTACAGGCTCATGCTACCAAGCCTGGTGGATAATTTTTTGATTTATTGTAGAGATGAGGTCTCACCAAGTTGCCCAGACTGTTCTCAAACCTGTAAGTTCAGGCAATCCCCTTACCTCACTCTCCCAAAGTGCTGGGATTACAGGCTTGAGCCATTGCACGTAGCGCTTTTTTTTTATTGTAGAGAATGGGTCTTGCTATGTTGTCGGGGCTGGTCTCGGACTCTTGGGCTCAACTATTCCTCCTACCTTGGACTCCCAAAGTGCTGGGATTATAGGCATGAGCCCAACTATTGCTTCAGTAAGTCCCCTGCATACCAGCCTTCAAGTTGCAAACTTTCGAAGATGTGAACATATGTTTTTCAAGAGGATAAATAGAATTGAATGTAGCAAGGAACCAAAACCTGTGCCATCAACATCAGATGTGAGTGAAATTGCAGCTTGCCCTCCATTTCCTGTGGCTGATGATCCTTCAGTGCTGCCATCTCCCGCCTCCTCATCCTCCTCCAGATAGTAACTCTTCTTGCCTGTTCACTTTATGCCAGCCCCTGTGTGCCAGCTGTTGCACTGTACTGTACTACTGTACTTTTCAAGTACTGTACTGTAAGATTAAAAATATTTTCATTTTTGTGTTTGTTTTATATGTATTATTTGTGTGAAAAGTATCATAAACTTATGACAGTATAGTACCATAGAGCTGATGGTGTTAGTTGAATACCTAAGCTAACTTTGCTGGACTTACTAACAAATTGGACTTTTGAATGCACTCTTGGAACAGAACTCTTTCATATGTAGGGGACTTATTGTATTAGAAAGCGCAGACTCAACTCAGGGTAGCAGAGAAAAGGGAGTGGGTGATGGTGTGAGTTAGAAATTTCACTGCAGTGATCAGGGGAGTTGTGGGAGTCTGAGTCAGATCTGGGGTTCCTTGCCAGCCAGTTGCCAGACACTTGTCGATGCAGCTCAATCTCCACATCACCTCTGAGGCTGTCATTACTACATCATATGCAAATTGCATATCTTGTGATTCAAATACTGTCTCTGTACCACTTAGACACATGACAATGATTGTGGTGCACACTGCAGGATTCATGTCTTCAGAGGGGACTGCACAGAATATCAGTTACTCTTTACTCACCAGGAAACCAATGATTAACCACATCCAAAGCTGATTGCTCCTTTGCAGAAACCCAGACATAGGAAACAGAGACAGACACACAAACTCACAACTAACGGTGCCTTGCTTTGGCAATAGCTGTGTTCCTGAAATGCTGTGTGTTACTCAAATTTTTGTAAACCAAGTAATAGCTTCAATTTTGCATTCTCATTTCCTCTGAAATGATGATTTAGCCTGATTTATTTTCAAATGATAATTAATCTTAACGTTTTTGGTCAAAAGTTACTTTCTTTGCTCCTCCTTTCTCCTCTACTTCCCCCACCCCAATTATTATTATTTTTTTGTCAAGAATTTAATGATCTAAAAACACTTAAAGCCATTAGGAAGTTACCATAAGGAGAAGAATCCTTTCACAGTATTATTAATTCATGGCTCTGCTGGGGCCCTGAGGTCCAGTATGTGTTTAGAGGACAATATTCTGGAGACAGGCATCTGAAGCGGAGGACCTCTGACTTAAGGCCCAGTGAAGTTTCTGATGCAGAATAGAAATGTGACTTCTCATCTGCTTTGATTACTTTATTTGAAAGGTTTCTTTCTAGCCTTGGACTTATGCTGGAATTTAAGAAAAGGAAATTCTCAGAGACACACACAGCTTACATTATAGTCACAAACATTGGAAGAGTGTCAAAGGGAAGGAGGGGAGTGAGGAAGTAGCCACGTTACATTGAAACTTGAGTCCTAATTCACCATTTCATGCTTGGCAATGTAGTTGATACAACAGTCACATATCAGGAGGCTTTCCAACTCTGGGTGGGAAAGCTACAAATTGCTGGTTAATTCCTTTTCCTTTGTACCCCTAGTGGAAAGCTGGCCCCAGCTTAAAGGCAATTGGCACAGTAGGTGAACTAAAGACTGTTTCAGCTCGGACTTAACATGCATGCATAAAGAAACTGACTTTTTTTCAGTGAATTTTATGAGCATTCTTAACATACTTAAGGAAGCAATATTCAAAGACAAGAGGATACCTAGGTAAGTTTTCCCTCATCCCCCACTCCGTAACTTATTTTTTAAATGGAAAAGAATATGAGGGCATCAGACATGGACTTCCTTTCATAGGTTGCATTTTGCAGTTTAATCTTTTTCCAACTTCTGCCGAATGAAAGAACTGTTTTGAATAATCATGTTGCAAGCAGAGGCAGAATTAAAAAATCATTTACATGGAGACTTTACTGCTTTCTTTACTGTAAAACTCTTTGGTCCTGTTCATTGGTAGCCTAAAGAGAGCCTTAAACTCTAATTCTGGATGTTTTCCCTCCAATCCCCCTGGGGCAGGTTAAAAATGATTGAAGACTCCTTGTTACTTTTCATGAGAGGTTGAGACTCTGTTTGTCTTTGTCTTCTTGAATCTGTTTGTTGTTGTTGTTGTTGTTGTTTGTTTTTGAGTAGGAGTCTCACTCTGACACCCAGACTGGAGGGCAGCAACCTGCTGGGCTCCGGCGATCCTTCTGCCTCAGCCTTCCACGTAGCTGGAACTACGCTGTCTTCTTGAATCTGAGCAGGTTCTGTGACTTCTTTAACAAATAGAAAACAGTGAACGTGACACTGGGCCAATTTTCAGAGCCAGGTTTTGAAAGGTCTGGCATCTTCCTCTTTGTTTCTTGTAGTCTTGAGTCACCATATGAGAAGTCCCACTATTGCCAGGGAGACTATGTAGAGAGCCCTGGGCACCAACGGCAAAGGAGAAGGGTCCAGCTGAGCCCAGCCTTCCTAACGTCCCTGCCATGACATGAAGCATATGCGTGGAGCCATCTGGGACCCTCCAAGTCAACCCAGTTGCCAGCACAAGACCATCTAGTGCCTTCAGTCAGTGATACATGCAACTGAAGAGTGGCCTACCTCAGCCCTGTTGAATTTCTGACCCACGAATCATGAAATAAATACATCATTTTTGCTGAGAAGCAAGTATCTGATAAAAATCTTTGAACCACCTAAAAAAGAAAAAGAAAAAAAAATTTTTTTTAAGTTTTTCTATTTTAGGAACTCCTTTCCAAGACACATGACTCATTTATAAGCCACCTGCAGATTACAATCTACAGCACAAATTCCAGGCAGTGTTGGGGCATCTAAATTTGATTAGGCAGACGAAAAAGTCCTGTATTAAATTCTTATCTGGTTTTGAAAACTTTCTCATAGACGCCTTGAGAACAGATACCATTCATTCTTATTGACCTTTGCTCGACTGATCCTAATCACATTCCTGGCCAGAAAACTCAGTAGATTAGAACAAGTCATCATTTTTAATAGGCTATTTCAGAAGCAATATATTAGATTTGTAGAAACCTCATTCCAGAACATCAAGGGCAATTTTATTGAGGAAATGTAAGAACTAAGCTTTTCTACCTCTGCAAGAACCTAAAGGTATTGGATGACTAGAGTTACAAATTGATTTGATATACATCATACTTGGAGATATAACTCTTCTGTCTAAAATAAATCAATAATTTCACTCAGTCTCTGCTCTGTGCATAGTGTGCTCTCTGCAAAAGGACAAACTCCTGTTTTTCAAAACAGATCTGGCAATGGAATGTTCTGGTGACTCAAATATTTTACTTTATTGAGCATTCCTTTCCATACTACACAGCATTTACCAATTTCAGATAATTACAAGTAAATGAAATACCTTATAATTTCCACTAAAAGTTACTTTTCTTTTATTCAGTGATTCAGAAGGCATTCCCTTGCATTTCCACAGTGCCCAGGGGCACCATTGAGAACCTCCCACTGTAGATGAAGAAAGCCCATGAAACTGGGAAATTCACATCAAGTCTATTTTGATTTCAGAGTTGTGTAAAATTCATCCTTCACAGCAAGTTGTTCACTTACCATTTCTCTTTTGTTTTCACAAAAGTAGAGCTTGGAAAAAAATCCATCTGCTTGGGGCATTCTAAAATGGTGTAAATGGAGTATAAGTACCTATTCCTGGAAATAACATTTTCTGCTAAGCTCCTGGAAGTGGTGGCATGCATTCCCATGGGCGCTTTACACGAATAGTTAAAAATCTCCCTGCACTTTGGGAGGTTCAGTTAGGAGAATTACTTGAGCCTAAGACTTTGAGATCAGCCTAGACAACATAGCAAGACTCTGTCTCTACAAAAAATAGAAATAAATAAAAAATAGTCAGGCATTGTGGTGCATGCCTGTAGTCCTAGGTACTTGGGAGTCTGAGGAAGGATGATGGCTTGATCCCAGGAGGTTGAGGCTGCCATGAACCATAATTATGCCACTGCACTCCAGCCTGGGTGACAGAGTGAGACCTCGACTCAAAAAAGAAAAAAAAGTCTTGGCAGGAGCTCATTTGCTCCTAGGAAACCTGGAACCCCAAGAATGAAGAGACTGGGCACCAGGTAGGTGAAACTGACCTGCACTGGTCACCAGTTCCTTGCTCAATGACTTGACCAGTAGCTTCAGCAACCAGCTCTCACAGTGCACCTACCAACAAATGGAGGAGTTAGCATTGTGGCTGTGTCATGGCCTCCCTTCGTTTTCATGTTTGAAAAGGGAGGCGAAGGTATAAGGAAAGCAGATCGTGTCTGGTCTCCTTCTGCAGGACGAGTCTCTTGGGCCAGGTAGACCCTGGAAGCAAAGCCACAGAGATGAAATCTGATCTGAGTATCTGTCACCACCTAGATCAGAAGTCAACACGGGATGCCATGGGGGTGGATTGCTTTGTCCAGCAAAGGGGTTGCTTTCCTTCAGACCTGCACGAAGATGGCAGTGGGTTATTTCTCTAAATGGCTTGGGACACAGCTGAGAGGAGCCAGTAGAGAAAATCATCTCAATTCAAGCAGCCTCCAGAGGCCAGCCCTGGGCAGGACATTTCCCCACGTGTTGCTGTGTTCCTACATGCAAGCACTTTGCAGTTAGCTCCAAGGGTCCAGAATGGGCAGAATTTGGGTTTCTTTACTGAAGCTTTGGAGACTCAGTGTCCCGTGGTTGGCCTTACTATCCCCAGATTTCTAGCCAACCAGGAACTTCTACTTGCAAACTGGCTTTGAAGCATGTGGAAGCTGGATATCAGTTCCTTTTCGTAAATATATATTTTATGTAGACAAAATAGTAATAACTGTCAAGCCAAAATCTCTCATGCCTTCCAAGTATCAACAAACAGGAAGTACGGTGAATGCATGAATAGCTACTTGGTTTGCTGAACCATTAATGTCAGTTCCCTGTCATGAGCCCACACCAGACCCAGATAGGGTCAGTAAGTCTAAAGGAGACATTGTGTAGGGAAATGTCATATTATTATTTATACCTGCCAGTTGCTTGAGTTAATTAGTCAGAGAGGGCATTAGATATAAAAACATTGGATAGTCCCAGTCTCAACTTTCTGAAATGAGAAATCTTTCAGATTTCTGGGTCCACATTTTCATTCATTAATTCTTTGCTCATTCAGCAACTATTGATTGATTTAGGGGCTTACTATGTGCCTGGCTCTGAGTTAAGACTAATGATGCAGCATGAATCTAGACAGATATGGCTCCTGCCCATCATGGAGCTTACACTGGAGGGAAGCCTCCTTAGACAAGTTATCAACATCACTTGTCAATTACCATGTGACAAGTGTGATCATGGGGATGTGTAGGTCCTATGAGAACATACAAAAGAGACTTAACCTAGACAGCTAGTAGATCATGGTAAGCTCCCCGGTAAAAGACATTTAAGTCAATAGGAGTTAGCTAGGGAAGAATATTCTAGCAAAAGGAACAGCAACAGGAAGGCCTTAAAATTAGACAGAGCTCTGTACGTTACAGGACCTGAGAGTTTATTAGCCAGTGAAGTGAGAGGAATACAGACCCCCAAGGACCTTACCGGTAATTTAAAGTTCCAGAACTTTATGCTAAAGACACTGGGGAACCACTAAGGTGTGTAAGCAGTGATGTGATGTGATCAGATACGAATTTCAAACAGATGACCTTGGCTTCCTTGTGAAGAATGTCCTGGAAGGAACAAGAACGGATATGAACAGCAGAGTTAGGAGGCTCCTGCAGAATCCAGGAGTGAGATGCTGGTGGCTCTGCTTGAGAGCTGAAAGTTACGGAAAGCAAAGAACCCATGATGGTTCTGTTCCTCCACCCTAGGCCATGCTCACTCTACAACACACCACTCATTTGTGAAGTAAGTACTGGCCATAAGAGAATAGGGGCAGGAGGGAGAAATTTTCAGAAGTTCAGTCATCCCACATATGTCTATTGCTCACTATACAGGGCACTGTTTATAGCACTGGGAGTATAGCAGTGAACAAAACAGAAAATTAAAAAACCTCTTTCCATCTGCTTACTTGAGAGCAGGTAGCCTTAAGGCAATGTTCCCCCAATTTCCTTAAGTGCCAACACGTCTCTGTCTCACTGCATATACCATAGGGAAGTTCATGTAATTTTTACAACTTTTATGACATTTCCTTTATCTGGTATTTTCATTATTCTCCTCTCTTCTATGATATAATCTAAGGATTTGGTATTAATTTTATTTCACCTCCCCCCAAGAAATGATGTGAGAGTTGAAATACTAAAAAGTTGAAAATGTACCCCCTAAATTCCCTTCTGCATAGAGAGTTACCCCTTGCTTTGTAATCCAAATTGGAGAGATTTATTTATTTAGCATTTACCAGGGATTGTCCTAAGTACTTTGTAGATATTTATTCTCCTAGTATTTATCTTCATAGTCTTAGTAAGTATATTATTATCTCCAGTTTATAGATGAGAAAACAGAGGCACACAGCAATTAAACAACCTGTCGACGGGTACAAGGCTAGTGAGGGATAGAGTACTCTGCCGTATCTCCTGGAGAGATGTGTGGTCTTCCTTCTTTCATCCCAGTCCCAGCAGGGCCACTGCCTTCAAATCTAACCTTTATACAATGCCAAACCCGACTCCATCAAAATAAAACCCCAGGAGACTCTGCACTTTATCTTTGGATTGAGGCCTGGGCTGCTGCGCTCCCTATTAAAGGACCTGATCACTCCTTGCTCTGGGAGCCATACTGTCCCATGCCGGGCCTCTCCATGCAGTTGAGAACTACGATGACGATGTGACCAAATGGTACCAAAGCTGGAAAGGGGGACACAGGCAGAGAGTAACCCTTTGTCTCATCATCCCCCAGACGATCATTTGGAGAATGGAGTATATTAGCCTTAAGTGAACCTGAGATTCAGGCTGAGCAGACTTTGGGACACTTTCCATCTGTTTTGTGTTTAAAATGAAATTTTCACCTGTGGAGAAGTTTCACATCAGGGAATGTGTTAATGTAAGGGATGGAAATATTACTAAAATTAAGATCACTCAGAGGAGATTCCTTGGAGAATCTATGGAGATTTGGTGCCTAAATCATAGTCTGTTTCCCTAGTGAATGGGCATAATCTTGCCTAGTCCCACTGCTGGCCCTCAATACTGCTTTGATGATACGATAAGGAGAAGACTGGTGGGAGTGGATAGTAGTGACAAAGCAGGGAAGGAGATGTGAAGATAGGGAGGCAGGGTAAGGAGAAGAGAATGGTTGGAGAGATGGGTATGCATCTTCATGCTTGTGTGGTGTTAGGAAATTCCAGCTGTCTACACTGTCCATAGATGAAAGACTAACTTTAGCCCCACAGAGAACTCTGCCATGAAACAGATCTGTTTGACCACCTATTCAGGAGAGGCAAATATTTTATTCCTTGCATTTTTCCCTGAATCCCTTTGGTTCCAATCCCAACAAAGATTGGAAAAAATAAAAATGCCTATGTCCAAAGTCAGAAAAACAAAGCATGCCTCAAATGATGTGAAGTCATATTCATCCCTGTTATGAGAGAAGATATGTAGGCTGGAAGGCTCAAAGGAGTGCTTGAAGGCCAGGCCACTAGGATTCATAAAAAGGCACCTTCAATACAGAGATTTCTGTGCAGATGCCAGTCATCAGCTGGGTTCCATCTCCTCCAAAGACACGACAAGAAGTGGGGTGAAATGGCAATGAGAAGGATTCATGTTAAGAATGATTGAATAAACAGTAAAAGCAAAGTTTATGTATGGGGGAAACAATCTGACAGTACACCCAGGTCCTAGGCCTGGAGCCCAGAAACTTTTTTTAGGTTTTTCCTGCTATATCTCTGTGGCTTTGGAATTGAGTACAGTGTCATTTTGGTGCACTCAACAGTGACTCTTCTACCTACTTCTGACAATTTGTACCTCTAGGCCATATTCCACTCAGTCCTAGAACTCAGGTCATGGTATCTGCCTCTGGAAAGATATGCCAGAGAAAGCACAGGAGCAGAATGTTGGTGGTAATGGTTGGTGGAGATTCTGATGAAGATGGTGATGCTTCTGATGGAAATGTTGATGGTTCTAATAGATATGTGGAGGCTCTGCTGGAGATGATGGAGGCTCTAGTGGAGATGGTGGAGGCTCTGGTGGAGATGGTGGAGGCTCTGGTACAGATGAGGGAGGTCCTGGTGGAAATGGTGATGTTATTGATAGAGTGCCAATATAGTACAAAGAGTGTCAATTAAAATGAGGAATTTCATTTGGACAAAGAATCTGGGAAAAACTTCGGGGTTTGCTTTGGGTTGATGACATTTTTTCTCACCCATGCCTCAGAGGTTGTGTGTGTGTGTGTGTGTGTGTGTGTAAAAGGGGGAATTTTTCAGTGCTAACTGCCATTTTTGCAGTCACCTTAATTTCATGGTGTAAGTAAGGAAGACACAGAGGCTATGTCTGACCTTTATTCTCCTTTCTATCTTGATGGGGATTAAATGCAGAGGCCTACTGTCAAAAAGACCTTCCCTGAACAGGTTTTCTGAGAGCAAAATGATTGGAAATGGAGTCTCCACATGATAACACTACTTCTTCCTCTCAGAATTCCCCCGAAGCTTCTCCCTATAACAGCAGAGTGAAATCTTCTCAGATATCAGAATACTCAGTTTTTCATTTTCATTTTCTCATCTGAGAAAAAACTTGAGACACCTCATTAGACTCAGTTCTGCTTGAGTGTGACATTAGGGACTGAGAAAATAATGAGAAGAAGCTTGATTTTATAAAGTACAGTTGCCACTGCTAACAGGAATCAAATCTATAACACCAGGAAAATCTGGTTTTGATTCCTGTCATCTTCCTGGAAGAGTGGGTGGCTTGGTTAGTAAAGCTGATCTCTCGCTTCTGGAATTGGATTGCCTTCCAAAGCTGAAGCATGCCCGTCTTTCATTTGAATCTGCTTCTGTCTTCCATTGAGAAAAGAGGCTTAACTTGTGTACCACGGCGCCGGCTGAAGACCGTCGACACTGGTTATGGGTCTCCTAAGGCACAGGGATCTTAAGTCATTGCTTTTCAGAAGTGGAGTTTGATTGTGCATATGCCAAATGGTGAGTGAAGGCAACGATGGGGTGATTGTGTTTTACACAGAGTCATAAAAAATGGAGCTAGGTAATGCTCTCTTTCCTTACACATCTAGGAAATAAGCCAGAAACTCAGCAAAGAATCCAAGTGACACTGATACTGAACAGCTAAAAAATGTCTCCCCTTTTTAGTTTCTGTTTCTGCCAGATGAAGACAAGTGATTTTCATTCAGAAGTGACTGTTTCTAGAGGACTCCAAATTTTGGTGTGAATTCATATAATTCATCGAATGACTAGAGCTAAGAAGAAAAGTCACATGATTATCTCCAATAATGTTTAAAGAAACACACATGACACAATTTATCAATCATTCATGCTAAAACTTAAGAATTGAGAAAAATTTCTTAACATGATAAAATGCATATACCTTGGCCAAAAGTTGGCATCTTACTCAATAGGGAAATACTACAGGTTTTCCCACTAAGTCAAGAACAAGACAAGAGTGGCTACTCGCCATTACTACTTAAATTCTTACTAAAGGTATTAGCTAATGCAATTGGACAAGAGAAAGCAATTAGAGGGATATGAACTGGAGAAGAAGAGGGAAAATGATCTCTATTTGCAGATTATATAATTATATATCAGAAAACCCCAAAAGAATGAACGGAGATTATACTCTAAAAATTTTAGTACAAAGGTAGGATCTAAAATTCACCTACAGAAATCAAAATTATACACACACATGCACACATACAAATACACACATAACTAGTTAGAAAGAAATAATAGAAAATAAACCACATTTAAAGTAGCAAAAGTACAAAATTTCTAGACTTAAATTGAATAAGAAATATTGCAAGTTATATGAAGAAAACTATAAAACTCTCTTGAAAGTCATAAAAGTAAATTTGAATAAAATAAGACACACTTTGCTCTTTCATAGCATAGTAAAATTCAGCAGATGTCAATTCTCCCTATGTTAATTTTTATATTTAATATGATCAAAAAAAAAATCACCATCAGCTTTTCTTTCTTTCCGGGAGTTAGACAAACTGACTTTAAAGCACACTTAGAAAACATAAATAAATGAGAAAAAGAAAGAGGGGGTGGGGAACTAGTCCCACAGGATATTAAAATATTTTCTGTTGGTATTAATGTACGAACAGATGAAGTGATGGAACCGGATAGACATAGATTCAAATTTATATGAGGATTTATTGTGTAACAAAGTAGAATCACAAATCAATGGAGAGAAAAATAACTTTTTAATATATAGATAACTGGACAGCCATATACGAAAATATAAAATTTATATCTTTTTCTCACATCATGCACCAGAATAAAATTCAAATGAATCACAGATCTAAATATAAAGAGTACCAGGATAAATACAGGGGAATTTCTTTATAATTGTGGAATGAAGAAAATTTTTCTAGTAGCAATAAGTAAAAAGATAAATAAATTGACCACATTAAATATAGCAAAAATTTTTGCAGCAAAAAGCAAGTAAATAAGATAGCAGCAGCAACAACAAAATTAAGTAGTAAAGTAAAAAGACAAAAGACCAACCAGTAAAAACATATTTGCACTTTATAATATACAAATGGGTTAGTATATCTAATATATAAAGAGTTTCTAAAAGATAATAAGCAGAAAACCAATAAACAGATAGAAAATGACAAAAGAGATAAACAGCAAATGGAAAAGAATTAAAACTTCTCTTAAAATATAAAAGATGTTCATTCTTACTCATTATAAGATAAATGCAAATTGAAATTATACAAAGATAACACTTTTCATCTGTTGGGTTGACAAAGTTCCAAAAATCTGGCAACATATTCTATTAGCAAGACTGATGAATAGTCATTTTATAATTGCTGGTGCAAAAATAGATAATACAGCCCCTATAGAGGAAAATTGGCAAAATTTATAAAAACTTAAGCATTTATCTTTTGACCTAAAAACCAATTTCTAGAAATTTGTCCCAAAGACATACTGGCAAAAATCTGAAAGAACATCTGTATTTATTTCAGTACCATTTGTAGTGTTTAATGACTAGAAATACTTAATGTCCATTAATAGGAACTTGAATAAGCTATGACACATCCTTGATATAAAGTATTATGAAATAGAACAAGAGAGAACTTGACATATTGCCAAAATCACTAGGATATGTTGCTAAATGAAAAAATAAAAATAAAAAACCAAGACATAAAAGAACATTTATTGTATGCTACTTTTGTGTAGGAAAAGTAAATATAAATATGCATATAAATTTGCATATATTTGCAAAAGTCAAAGGATAAAGTAAAACATTTTAAAATTGTTGCCTAGGGAAAGAGAAAGATAACAGGAATGAGGGAAGAGGGTTGGCAGGCTAGAACTCAATGTTTTGCTTTTGGAACCATGTAAATAATAAACCAAAGCTTAACAAGCAATCTCAATTAAAGGCCAAACTAAAATAAACATCTCTAGTAAGCTGATGGGATAGCCATATTTCAAGAGATTATTTATTTATTTATTTATTTATTGAGTTGGAGTCTCATTCTGTCGCCCAGACTGGAGTGCAGTGGCCGCTCCCGGCCACTGCAATCTCAACCTGCTGGGCTTAGGCAATCCTTCCACCTCAGCCTTCCAAGTAGCCGGAATTACGGGCGCGCGCTACCACACCTGGCTAATTTTTTTGTTTATTGTAGAGATGAAGTCTCGCCAAGTTGCCCAGGCAGGTCTCGAATCCGCGGGCTCAGGCAATCCACTCACCTTGGCCTCCCAAAGCGTGGGATTACAGGCTGAGTCACCAAGACCGGCCTCAAGAGATTTTTAAAACACAGTATTTGATCATATATTCCTGATTAGATAAATCCAAAAGGTAAAAACAACCACAAAGTATCTTAAGTTGAATTCAGTCGTCTTAATGCTAGCATTGTTACTTTGACACTGTTACATATTGATCGTAGAATAGAGCAGATGAGCCATTTTGTCAGAATTATTAGAAACCATGCCTTTCAATTTCATAGAAAGAATTGCAAATAAGAGAGCAGCACTATAACACTGAACACCTCTTGAGCTCAGAGTGCGAACTCTAATAGTCATTTTTTTCCCAGGAAGAGAAAGCTTGATTGAAATTATACAAAGATAACACTTTTCATCTGTTGGTGGCAAAGTTCCAAAAATCTGGCAATATATTCTATTAGCAAGACTGATGAATAGTCACTTTATAATTGCTGGTGAGAAAGTAAGGAACAGATTAACTTGAATCTGGAGCATCTTATGTTATTTACCAAAGTCTACTTGAATTGTGTTAAAAGAACATGGAGGAAATGAACATAGGAGCAACTAGAAGGTACTCTCACTGGCCAAAGATAATATAACTTGAGCATCAAAAGGAATAATAGCTGCAAAGGACTGAAAAAATCAAATATATGAAAATCCATGCATCATAGCAATACCCTAAGAAGAAAACTCATTGGCCACCTTTGGTGGTTGTTAGAACAATCAATTCATTATTCTGAAAATGTATATCAAAAGTTAAATATGTATCTTACGTTTTATGTAAGAACAATATTTCAAGGTACCCAAATAGTTGATGAAAGACATTTCTTCCTGAGAGAAGAATTACTGTGAATAAATGCAGGACTGATAGAATTCAAAAAATCACTATTTTGCCATTCTGGTGAAATGAGGAATCTTATCAACAATCAGGAACAGCAGCTAAAACCATCAGGTGAAATACCAAATTTTATACTAGCAAATTTTATACTAGGAAGATTTGCTGGCACTGGAACTGACTGACACAGCTAGTACTGGTTCCCATGACATTGTGTGCATTGTGTGCATGTCCTGGAGAATTCCTGTGCTGCATTAAGAAGTACTCAGAACCACTTAGCAAGTGTTTTTTGTTTCTAAAACTCTGACCCTAAATATAATCAAGCCTTTAAACCTAACTACAGGCGTGCAAAATTATGGAGGACAGAAGAACATGGCAAATAATACCATGAGGATGAGGGAAACCTCTGTTGAACAAATGATCCAATTTCTTCAACAAATAAGTGGTATGTGATTAAAAGGAGGAGAGGGTGGACGCAGTGGCTCAAGCCTATAATCCCAGGACTTCGGGAGGCCGAGGTGAGTGAATTGCCTGAGCCCGTGGTTCGAGAACAACCTGGGTACCTTGGCAAAACCTCATCTCTATAATAAAATTCAAAAAATTAGCCGGGCATGTAGCATGTGTCTGTAGTTCTGGCCACTTGGAAGGGTAAAGTGGAAGGATCTCCTGAGCCAAGCAAGTCGATGCTGGGGTGGCCGTGAGTATGCCTCTGCACTCCAGTCTGGGCGATGGATTGAGACTCCAACTCAAAGAAAAAAAAAAAGGAGGAGAGATTATTATAGGTTTAAAAATATACAATCAAGTGCAATATGTATTTTTATTTGGATTCCAACTTGAACAAATTAACTGTAAAAAGACACTTTTAGGAAACTGGGAAAATTTGAGTATGACTGATTATGAAGGAACTACTGCTAATTTTATGGAGTATAACAATGATATTATACATTTTAAATCTTTATGTATTAAAGATATATAAAAATATTAATGGGAATGGTATAATAACTGAGATTTAATTTAGAATACTCCAACAACAAAAGTAGGTGGGAGTGGAATTCAGATGAAGCAAGTAGGATAGAGCGTACATGTGCTAAAATTAGGTGATCAATACACAGAAATTTATTATACTGTTTTTTCAATTTTTCATTCCCAACTTTCTTGCATTTGGATATTTACATATAAAAATGTTTTTTAAAATCTTGTTAAAAAGAGGCAATATGAAAATACCATGTAACATTTTAATTGAAACCTACAAAATTAAAATAAAGAAATGAAGAAAGGAAAAGACTGACTATTCTTTGGCCATAGTCCCAAAGTATGAACCAGTAATCTCCAAAATTGGTTTTCAACTCTTCCCAATCCTCAGTAACCACTTCCCTTTGGTGCTCATACTTCTGAAGTCAGCTAGTCAGAACAGCCTCCATCCATCAAAAAGACTTTCACTGTTAAAGATCAACTCATCTCCCCCAAAACATCAATTTCCAATAGTTGCTGAATCTCTGAACTCTCTGCTTCCCCACACCCTAGATGACAGCACCAGTTTGCTTTGTTCAGAGGGGTTGTAACTTAGAAGCGCGGCTCTCCCTTGCAACAAGCAATGCATTTAGGTCTTTGTTTTAGTTCATGAGTGGTGGTCTCTTCCTTTGACAAAAGAAGAGATCTAAAAAAACAGTTATTGAAAGTCTAAAATCAGCAAGACCAAATCTTGAGTCCTTGAGCCTGCATTTGTAAGCAGCTCTAGATGCACTGGCCTTTTGCAAGCAAATTCTAGATGAGGCCCTGCCATTGAATGTGAACTCCCACCTCTCTTTTCCCTGAGCATGGGGAATCAACCCAATAAATAAAATTTAGCACTACTATGGAAGGATTGAGAAAAAGAGAGACAGAGCAAAGGAATGTTCTGTAAGATAGTTCTTAAGTAAGCTTTGTAGACTCTGTAGTTTATCTTCCATTCTGAAACAAGCTGAGAAGCAATAAATGTTTTCAATGGGGCATACTTTTATGTACTTTATATGTACTTTTAGATTTCAATGTGTCTGTCATAAAAAGAAAAAAGTATCAGAGTACTCTCCTAAAAGGTGCATTCCACCTGTAATATTACACTGAATGAACAAAAAAGTCATGTCCCAAACAACTCACTTTGGTGTGTGACTATTCCTGAGTATGATCTATAGTTTATTGACGTGCATGTATAAATGTTGAAACTCCAAAAGAATTATACTCTGATCTATGAGCTGAGTAACACTTTTAGTATGAGCTCTCGAAAGAAGAAAATAATGTATATATAAACAAGTTATGTGAATAATACTTGGATTAATTTATTCAAGTTTTAAATTATAAAACTCTTCCTTTTTAAATCATCTTTTATCAAACTTATCATTAGTATATTAGTTTTGGAGTCAATATCATCTGTATTTTATCAAACTGTGAAGAACTTCAGCATAACAAATGAGAGGGTTATTATTCACGAATGTTATGTAGCACAAAACTTTGCTGCTCTTCTTTATATATTAAAAAATGACTTCATAGATATCTCTGATGACTCTGATTAGGTTGTCTTTAGTCTGTCAAAATGATGTAAAAATGTATCGCCATCTTAAAATGACCAAATAGTAAATGCTAAACTATATGTAATCTGAGTACACCACTGAAAAATCAAATGCTTTGGAGTGAATACAGTTTAAAAGAAATATTTGGAAAATTGTGCATAAATATTTTTGAAAATTGAGGTATACTTGTGGGTAGAGTACTCAGTACTTTCTTCTGTGGCCTAATTTTTGTAAGTTTTTATATAGATAACATTTCAAACACTTCTCCACCTGAACAAATGTATCCTGGTACTGCCATTCTTTTTTATTTGTAATTCGTGACATTCAAATAAGTTATTGAGTGATGGGTAGAAAGAATTACAATAGGAATTAGAATAAGCAATTAGAGTGGTACAATTACTGAGACAACTAAATCAAACAAAATGTTCCGTAAGATGTATCAGGAGTGTCATGAAAAGGAAAAAAAAAGTCATTTTAAAACAAGGTTCTACTCTGACATGTAGGGTCAGGAATCTTCAGAAATATGTGCATTTTTGGAGAGAAAGAGTCTTTAAGTTTATCAGAGTTTCAAAGCAGTCCTTGACTGTGCAATCACAGTAAGCCAAGTATGCAATGCCAATCTTTGGGTGGGACTGAAACATTTCTAACTAATTATCTGGATATTTTATCTGCACAAACTAAACCATGTGACAACTAAATGAGCTTTCTACTTTTCCCTGAGTATGCCAAGCACTTGTATCATTATCCTCATTTTCCAGATAAGGAAATTGAGACACAGATGGTTAAGTATCTTCTGCAAGGCCACACACACAGTGGTAGAGCTGGGGTCCATCAGGAAGTGTGATTTCAGAGCTCATCTTTATTAACCGCTGTGTAATTTCACCCCAGGAATGGCTTAACGCCGGGTTAACATTTTAAGTTTTAACTCATTATGAAATCTCTTACATTATGGGGAGTAAACAGCTATCTCAGTTGAAACTAATGTCATTTTTTGATGTCTTCCTCCTCTGTATAGGTGTTCTCATTGTATCTGTTCATCCAGCCTTAGTCATGGGCTTTTTGGTCTGCTTTTCCTTCTGAACTAGAGGTCCTTTAGTGCAGGGCTGTGCTTTAGGCTTCACCATACACCAGCACTTAGCACAAAGTCTGCACATAGTAAGTTCTAAATTAATAGTTGCTGAATAAATATGTTTCTTTCCCTTCCTAGCTGCGCACAAAGGAGAGTAATCTTAGAAGTTACTGCCTTATCTAGATTTGAGGTTGGTTTAGGTTGTATTTGAACATGGCCAGTGATAATCTGGGCAGACCAAGGAAAGGTGTTCCAGAAAGTCAGATGCCCTACATAAACCCTGACTGACATCTTATCAGAATAATCTAAAAACAGTAAGAGGCTGTGTACCATGATCTTCAAAATGAAATTCTGTCTGAGGCAATACATGGCTCTAGCCATTATATTGTACTTAATCAGGAAAAGCAGAGAAAAACAAAACAATATAAATCTACAAAGAACCCCAAAGCTTGTGCCTTTACTAGGTGCTCAGAGCAAGGCTTTACTTGTAAATGGAGGTTCATGGACTCCCTACGATGGTGTGCAAAATTTGGTTGTATGAGCAAGAGTGTGCAGCTCCCAAGACAAGATCCTGGTTTTCTCCAGTGGTTAAAACTCCATGGCACATAAAAGGTTAAGAAATAGTGCTGGGGAAGCTGTCATCTAGAGGAAATAACCACATGTTTTTCGTACTGCACTATCAAAGCATCTGCACCAGTGCCCCAGTCAGCCAACTCCATCATTGTTGGTCAACTTTCCTCCCTTTCTGCCCCACAAGGTCTCTGAGAAAAGAACAAGTTTTTGTTCATTTTTTTACCTTAACTTGAAACCTGGTAAATTGAAAGTTTTAGTGGTCAAGAAAAAAAGAATGGCCTTCAAATTATAAGCCCAGCAGTTTTCTGGAATCTTGTAGAATAAACTAATCCTTTATTATTATGTATATCACTTTCTTAGCACATACAATGGGCCGACATTTTATACTCTTGGGGAAAAATTAGGCATGCAAATGCTTAGCTCCTTCAGAGCCCAATTATAGGAATTATGATTTTTTTCTTCCTGTATGCCTTTGCTTCACATGTTAATTATATATATATATATATATATATATATATATATTAAAAAGACTAGGCATTTTTTGACCAACTAATTTGACTAATAATGATAAGAAAATGTGAGTCTTTGGAACACTGTTTGTTACTCAAGTCTTCTGAGATCGTTTGAAAACTTTTCCCTAAAATTCCAAAACTTTGTGTTTTGCTGGGTGCTCTTGCTGATGTTACTGCAAGAAACCTGTCACCAGAGATTCAAAGGGCTAGAAAGAATTCAAGCTGCATGAACAAAGCAACCGGCACTGGACAGGGAAAGAAGAAATTGGGTCTTAGTCTAAGTTCAGTGATTAACTCGAATGTGATCGAAAGCATGTCATTTAATCCCTGAGGACCTCCATTTCATCAATCTGTAAAGAGAGAGGACTGGTTCAGATGACCCTTAAACACTCCTTTAGCTCTCGCAATCTATAAATCTTTAACCCAGTTCATTTCCTCTTTTGCTCAGGGACAAGGTAGTTGAGCCTGACAGTCTAATGAGAAGCAATCCTTTTGCATTAAAGTGTGTGTACTGGGTTTCTCTGTCTGCACCTCTGATCCATTTTCGCCTTCGTCTTTGTTCCCAGAGGCTGATCTTTAAGGATTGTATCACCAGGCTCTATGGCCCTCTGGCTTTTGGATAGGTTTAACCCCTGGGAGGCACCAGCAGGAGATCAGAAGATGAAAGGGAGAGAGAGGTCAAGGTTTCTACTACCTGGCCCTTCTCTCCGCTGGGACCTCCTGGCGGCAGGGCTGAATCTTGCAATTCTTCTTCCCAATTCCAGTCAGGGGACCTCAACTATAAGCACAGCTCTAGGGATCGGTCTTGCTTTTTCTCTTTAGGCTTAGGGTGACAGTAGCTTTCTGCTTCTGCTGCTACTCTTGTGAGGCTTCGCCATCTCTTCTTATTGGTTTCTCTTCATCTTGCCCTCCCCTTTGTAAAGATGCCATTCATTAAACTCTCTTTTGCTCTTTGGGGATAAGGTAGGCTTTATATCTACACACTTGGCAAAAGAGTAGTTCTGAGAATTCTTCCAGCTGCAACATTTTATTAAGACAATTTATATTTTCATCAAACAGGAATTATTAAACACTTTGATAGAAGCTGATTTGCTCAAGGACCTGATAGAAACTATCTGTACTTTTAAAACCCTGACAGTTATGTCATGGAGTAAAGAGCCAATTTTGACAAATGTTTTGATCTGTCTTAGACATTGCAATGAAAATGGTTTCTAGACTCACAGGCAGGTCTTGGGAAAGTTGGAGTAGAAGAAGTCTCTGTTTGTAAAAGTACACTTCAGTTTATTTACACTAAGTCAAATTTCTTTAATTAGATTACTCCCCTTTGGAAGATAGAGCTTATATTTTCTAATAAAAAGAGTATCCACAGTATATACTAGAGGACTAGACACTTTGCAATGTGATTGACCAGCTTACCAATGACATAATTAAAACATAGATCCTTGATGTGTTAATGGCAAATTTCCTCCAAAAGAGACTTAGGGAAACTCATCCTGGTCAAACTCTGTGGAAGGATCATGGAAGAAGTGGGAAGTCAAGTGATGCTGACAGAAGATTCTGAGGACCCCTAGAAGACTTAGTTCACTGAAATCTCTTCTGTAGTCAGAGTAAAAGCAGAAGTAATAATCAGTTTTCCAAGAGACAAAGAAATATAATTGTCTTGCAGATACATTAAGATGAGAATAAGTTTGAATGGTGGAAAAAAATTCACAGGTGGTATGCAGGAGGAAGAAAAATCTTTCAAAACAAAAAGGGAAGCATGGGAACAGGCCCTGAGGTGTGAAAAGACTCCGTATAGGAAGAGATTTCTACCATAGAGTTCAAGATTGAGGTATAGGAGGAGAACAGACCACAAAGGTCTGTATGTGCAATGCCAAGGACTTTGGGCCTCATCCTGTAAGTCAGAAGTTAGTTCCTGAGTTAAATAGTGCTCCCCGCAAAATATGTTGAAATCCTAGCCCTTGTTACTTGTGAATGGATCCTATTTGGAAGCAAGGTCTTTGCAGAAGTAATCAAGTCACAGTGAAGTGACTAGAACAGGTTCTAATGTAATATGACTTGAATCCTTATAAAAACTAGAAAACACCATGTGAAGGCAGAGGCAGAGACTGAGTGAGCGATGTAATTGCAAACCAAGGGTCTCCAAAGACTGATGCCACTCCCCTAAGCGAGAAAGAGGAAGGATGCTACTAAGGGTTTCAGGGGGAGCACGGCCCTGCTTACACCTTGATGTTGGACATCCAGCCTCCAGAGCAGTGAGAAAATACATTTCCATTATTTTAAGGCTCCTAGTTTATAGTACTTTGTTATGTGTTAATACAAGTACCTTTAGGAATAAGGATTGTTGTGTAAATGGGTAAAGTGGGCAAGTGTAATACAATAGGGAGTGAAGACAATTGTGACAAACTAGAGAAACTGCACATTTTCAAATTCAAATATTGTAACAACAAGACCTACAGTGAACAAGGAGTTGGTGGACCAAATTAGAGCCACAAGATCCCAAGAGTGTGGCTCCAAGGAGATTCAAGGGGTTTTAAGTAGAGGGTTGATATTAACTTTGCAATGAGTGGAAGAAACACAAACTGAAAATGATTTTCCTCTGCTCTCATACAACAACCATCAACACAGAAGACTTCTGGAACCCAGTGTGCGAGGTTTCTCCCCACCACCAACAAAAAAACCCGGTTGATTCTGCAGCAGACACCAGCTAGATGTCCTTCAACCCAGGCTGGCTTGGACACTATCTATCTTGAGACAGCATCAGATCCCACAGGTTGAGGGCTTAGTTCCTACGACTGACCTCTGCCCCATGTCAGATGCCAATTGCAAGCCCCAAGTTGTTTTGCCTGTGCTTATGACTGACTGCTAGAGATCGGGAATACCCATGACCTCCTCCTGGGGTTCTATTAATTTCCTGGAAAGGCTCACAGATGTCAGGAAAACACTTATGTCTACTGGTTTATTATAATGGATATTGCAAAGGATATAGATAAAGCGATAGATAGAGTAAGACATGGGGGAAGGCGAAAGGAGCTTCTATGCCTCCCTGAGTGTGATACCCTCTAGGAACTTCCATGTGCTCTTCTATCCAAAAGCTCTCTGAACCCCAACCTCTTGGGCCTTTCACTGAGATTTGAATTTATGGGGCTCATGTTGAGAAATATAATAGATGTGTTTTATTTTTATCTATTAATTCCATTTTGTTCATGAAGTTTTTCCATGAAGTTTCGAAAGTTCCTTCATGTGTGTATGTGTTATGTGGGTATGTGTTCCTCCAACAGATTCTCTCTCTGAGCTTCTCCTACCTTTCTTTTATTTACTTAATTTTTTTCCCAAGGCAGAAAAATGAAGAATTGGATAGGCAAGATTGAAGCATGAACAAGCGTGTAGAATTGTGACTGGACAATAAGTGTGTGATCTAATACTAATAGACTGAATGAGAAAACACAGCAAGCCCTGTTTATTCAGATTCTTCTGGGTCTCTCTGTGCTGCACTCCCTCCTTCACAGTATAGAACAGGAACCCTTCTGAAATAGAGGTCTTATGACTTACAACCAGACAAGGTATGTCAGAGAACATCTTTATGGAAAAGTGAAGGAAGATTAGAATCCTGCTTTGGGAAAAATAGGGAGAGAATCTGTTGGAGGGACACATACACACATAACACACACATACATACATACACACACACAAGGGGATTTTTGAAACTTCAAGGAAAAACTTCATGGACAAAATGAAATTAACAGATAAAAATAAAACATATATTTTACATTTCTCAACATGAGCTCCATAAATTCAAGACACTTTTGTAAACCAAGATACCAGCCATTTATTTCATTCCTAAAGTACTGAGGGTCCTGGGAATTTAACCATGTCAATGTAGTCTTTTTCACATTATTAGTGGAAGAAAAATGGATGTCTTTTACAGATTTTTTTTTTTTTTGAGTTGGAGTCTCACTCCATCACCGAGGCTAGAGTGCAGTGGAATGCTCACAGCCACCCAAGCATTAACCTACTGGGCTCTGGCGATCCTTCTGCCTCAGCCTTCCAAGTAGCCAGAACTACAGGCACATGCTACCACACCTGGCTAATTTTTTATTTATTGTAGAGATGAGGTCTCGTCAAGTTGCCCAGGCTGGTCTCAAACCCACAGACTCAGGTCATCCACTTGCCTCGGCCTCCCAAAGTGCTGGGATTACAGGCTGAGCCACTGAGCCCAGTCCCTTCATAGATTTTTTTAAGATTAGAATATAAAAAGAAGTCAGATGGGACCAAGTCAGGACATTAAAGTGGATACCTAACAATTTCCCATTGAAACTCATACAAAATTGTGAGGAGAGGAATGGACAGCAGCATTACCATAGTGGAGAACTCTCTGGTGAAGCTTTCTAGGGAGTTTTCTGCTCAAGCTTTGGCTTTCTCAAAGTACTCTTGTAATAAGCACATATTATTGCCCTTTGGTTCTCCAGAAGGTCTACAAAAAAAATGCCTTAAGCTTCCCAAAAAACTGTTGTCATGACCTTTGTTCCTGATTAGTCTGTTTTGCTTTGACTGAACCTCTTCCACCTCTTGGTATCCATTGCTTTTTTTGTGCTTTGTCTTCAGGATTGTACAGATAAAGTCATGTTTCCTTTCCTTTTATAATTCTTCAAAGAAATGCTTTAGTATATTGATCCCACTTGCTTAAAATTTCCATTGATAGCTCTGCTCTTGTCTGCAGCTGATCTGAGCACAGTGGTTTTGGCACTGATCAAATGGAAAGTTTGCTCAACATTAATTTTTCAGTCAGAATTGTGGAAGCTAAACCAACTGAGATTTCTGTAGTGTTGGCTATTAGTTCTGCTGTTAATTGTCAGTCTTCTTCAATTAAGGCACAAACAAATTTTTTTCCTTACAAATTTATATGCAAAGTCAGGCAATTACGTTCGTGAACTTGCCACCATGTCTTTATATTGGCAGCACTATACAAACAACTCAGTAAAGTTTCATAACCTTTGTGTATCAGTGTCTCAAAGCTGTGTTTGTGTCAACATGTGTCAGTATCTTGCCAATGGTGTTCATTATTGTTGCTGCATGTTTTTGTGTGTTATTTTAAGAATATTGGAGCTTGAATAAGAAGAATGAACAAACATCACATTTCTTGTTAGACTTGGCAAGAGTGGAAGTGAAATCAGGGAAATGTTAGTTTAAATTTATGGGGATAATGCCATGAAGAAAATGGCAAAGTACAATTGAATTACATGTTTTTCTGAGGGGAGAGAAAGCGTCACTGATGAAGAGAGATCATGTCTAATGAAAGCATTGCAAAAATTTATCAAATTGTGAGTCAAAATTATTGACTGACTATGGGAAGCATAGCAGACCAACTAAACATCGATAGAGAAACAGGAATATCTTAACTGAAAATCTTTGCAAGAGAAACACATGTACAAATATGGTCCTGAAGGGGCTCTTGTATCACAACAATGCACCATCTCACACAACACTGTCTGTGAGGGAGATTTTAGCTAGTAAACTAATTACTGGAATACCCTCTCTACTCACCTGATCTGACCCCCAATGACTTTTTTCTTTACCCAAAGTTAAAGGAAATATTGAAATGAAGACATTCGATGGCATTCAGGACATCAAGGGTAATACAACAACAGCACTGATGACCATTTTAGGAAAAATTTCCAGAAGTGCTTTGACGAGTGAACTAGGCACTGGCATCAGTGCACAGCTTCCCAAAGGAAGTACTTCGAAGGTGACCATGGTGATATTCAGCAATGAGGTATATAGGCAGCACTTTTTCTAGTGTGCCTACTAATTTAATTATCAGACCTCATAGATGGTTTGCCTCTGAAGGCTTCTTCTTCAACATTATCTTGTCCCTTTTTGAAACATATTATGCATTTATAAGCAGCTGATTTATTTGGAGCATTATCCTTATAAACTTTTTGTAAAGCATCAACAGTTTCGCCATTCTTCTACCCAAGCTTCACCATAAGTTTTTTTATTTATTCTTGCTTCATTTTAGCAGAATTCATGTTGCTCTGATAGGGGCTGTTTTCTAACTGATGTCTTATCTTTCTTAGCGCTTCAAACTAGAGACTGTTCAGATATATTATAAAAAGTTAGTACAAGTTTATTTTAGTGCAAAAAAATGTAACCTATGCATAGTTTTTTTATTAAGCATATAATGAAAAAATATACACATATATAATATCTCATGAATTGTAGAAAAGTTTCTCTGGTGGCAATAAGGAAGATGGATTAAAGGAATGTGGTAAGGAAAGTTTGGAATTAACCATGCGAAGGATGAGACCAATGTAGACAAAAATAAGGGCAGTACATACACAAAGGAGGGGATGTAGAATCAGCACTTGGGTTTTCATGTAAGGAAGTGGAAGAGTTGGATTGGAAGGAGGCACTGAATAGATGGTGGTGTGAATGAATTAGCTCTTGTCATGATTATGCTGTGTAACAAACCACCTCAAAACTCAGTAGCTGAAAACAGGGGTTTATTTTCATGGAAGTGAGGTTGCATGTGGTTTGACTGAACTAGGCTAGGCTTAACCAGGTGGGTCTGCTTCAGGCCAAGCAGCTGTGCTTCTCACTGAAAGTCTGTGGTCTGGATGAAATCATGTTGCTTCCTGTGTCCCTCAGCCTGCTGAAACTAGTGAACTACACAGGGTATATCTTCCTGATGACAATGTCAGAGGGGCAGAGACATGCAAAGCCTCTAATGACTGGGCTTAGATTGGACACATTATCTGCCCCACCCATTTCTGCTGGCAAAAACAAGTCACATAACTATGCTCAAAGTCAAGGAGCAGGAAAGTACATTCCTCTCACAATGAGGCTATGGCAGTGGTGTGGATGCAGGTGACATGAAGAATTGGTGCCAGTAATTCAATTTACAATAGTCTGCCCCTTGGCCACAATTATTCACATCCCTCCCATATGCTGAATGAACTCACCAGTGTCCCAGCACCCCTAAGGTCTCACTGTATCACGGCATCAGGTTCAAAGCCCAACATTTCATCATCTATATCAGGTACAGATGTGGCTCTTCTGAATTCAGAGACCTACACATTAGGTAGACAGGTTGACTGCCTATACATGCCCAACATCCAATGGTGAAAACAGGGACAAGAGAAACACAGCAAACACTCTAATTAAAAAGGGGAAGAAAGGAAAACACATGGTACTGACTTATAGCAATTTTGGAATCTCACTTAGAAAATGTTGCCAGATCTTCTTACCCTTGGTAGGAAATGTTCCCTGATCAGACCCAGGCTGTTTCCCAAGAGTGTCTTAGTCTTTTGTTATTCAGGGCTCTTGGGTTCCCATTTTAGGATGTCTTTTTATTTCCGTCATCTTTCTTGTCCATTTCTGAAGAGAGTACTGGAAAGAGCCTGTCTCAGTGGCAGAGCAGCTTTTCAAGACTGCAACCTTTCCTGTAGAAGGTTAGGGGCCTTTAATTTTGATAATTCTTGATCTTTTAAAATCCAAGATGGCAGTTCTTTCTTATAGGTCTTTATTCACATGCTGCTAAAAGTAAGCATTGCATACTTTTAACATTAACATGTCAAAAAACAATCTTGTCCAAGTTCATATGTTCATTAAGTACTCTATCTACCTTCCAAGTTATCGTGTATCTTATCAGTTTCTTTACCATCTCATTCAATAGTTCACCATCATTTCAGTCCTTGGTAACACTTTTGCTGAATTGTTTCAGTCCTCCATAGCAATTTCACCTCTTGCCAACCAGTCCTGAAGCCAATATGTCAAGTTTTTCTTATGGAAGCACCCCACTCTTAGACTAAATTTCTGCTTTGGTTAACTACTGCTACAAAAAATGTCACTCCAAAATGTTCATTTATCCCTATGGATCTGAGAGTTGCTGGCACATGACTGGTCAGGCTTTGCTGGCTGGAAATGTGAGGCCCTGGCAAGGATGCAGATGCAGAATGCCTACTGTCACCAGATGTGTGAAGTGAAGGAAGAACAGACTTGGTGGGAAAAGGGAGGAGTTCGGTTTTTTGGATACACTGGTCTTGTGATACTGGCGGGACAGTAAGTGAAGAAGACATGGAGTCTAGGGAAATGATCTTGGCTAGAGAGAGAGAATAAAAGGCACAGATTGTAAATTTGAATGAAGGAATGGATGATCACCCAAGGAGCTCACATAAAGTGGCAAGAGGCTATAACGTAAAACCTCAGAAGCACCAACTTTTAAGCATGGAAAGAAAGAGAAGCTCACAAAAAGAGCTTCAATGGAACTGAGATTAAGGAGAGAATGACATTGTGGCAGCCAAGGGAGAAGAGCTTCATTACTGTGGGATTGGATAATACTGTCAAACACTGGAGAGAGGTCAAGCAATAGGAAAACAGAAGAGAGTCTTTTCCATTTGGCAGATAGAAGATCATTGGTAGAGAGACCAAATAATTTATCTTCAAAGGGGGATACATTTGAGAGTGAACAGAGATGCTATTAATAATTACAGCAGAGCAATACGTGTTCCTATGTAAAGAAGGCCATATGGTCACATTAGTCTCTGGGACCTTTACCTTCTCAGGGGTAAGTTAAGTGTAAGCTTGGTTTGCAGTGGGCAGAAGATGGTGTGGAACATAGAAGAGTTGAGACAGCTAGAGCAGATTTCTTTCAAGAAGCCTCCTTGGCTAAGAAAGGAGAAAGAGGGGACAGTGACAAAACTGCAGGCTTGTGCAAATGTTTAAATATCTTAGAGAAGATCTCAAACAGCTTTTAGGCCTGTGTACCCAAATACAACTGACTGAGATTTTTTAAAGAGGATTTAGAAAGTAGAACAAACTAGTAAGACCATCTTCACTTCTTTTTAAATTTTTGGACAATGAGAAAGAACTGTCACCTGGGCTCAGGTTGGGATACCATTTTCTGCAAAAACAAAGCCATATTGATATGCATGGCCTTTGAAATACTCTTGTCAGAGGACCTCAATGTTATGACATTATTCACTATGGACTCAAGATAAATAAATATGCTCTGATACAACTAGGTCTCAAAATGCATAGAGAATCTTAGAACAATCTAGAATATGATATGGAGTTGCTAGTAGCGTAATACTTCTTCATTCTCTGCCCCTACTATTCTCTCCTCTAAGTCACCTCCCTCCTCCACCATATCCAATCTACTGTTAAAACCAGGCTGATGGCACAAGTCCCAGCTTGACAAACCCCCTTTGTTAGCGGCATCAGTTGGCTCAGGAGTTCATGTGAGTAGGCATCAAGAATAATTTCATGATAATCTAGGTCAAATTTTCTCTTTCCCGTCCATGCCAGAGAGTGAGAGTGCCAGTTCCACTGATTTCAGCACTCAGCATGGGGCACAGGACTGCACTTTATCTGTGTAGTCATATTTCCTTTATTGGGTTGCCTGTGGGGAAAAACAAAATCCCAGCTCTCAAGCATCATAGTGAATGACTCTGAGAGCTTTACTTGATCTCAAACCCTATCAGTGTCTTTATGCACATTTTAGTTCTTTTTTTTTTTAACAACATTTTCAGTTCACTAGAGACGAATAGAATAATAGTACATCTTGGTTAAGCAGAATGTGAGAAGTGAAGTTACATTTGAAAAAGAATCTTTTCTTTTAAAACAGAAAAGATAACTCACAAAACAGCTGGCAACAGTGAAACCACTTAGCCAATAACAGTGTCCTGGGAATGAGAAGGAATCTTTTTTAAACATTTCTTAATTTCATTGAAATTTTAGGACTGTCTAGAAATACTTCAAAAGATGGAGCTTTAAAGGCAAGTATGTAAAACATAAATTGCATCCTCACATTGTGCCAGATGGATGGGCCAACACTTCTATTCTTTTTCTTGAATGAGAAGTGAAAAATGCTCATCCACTCCAGGTCATCTGCATTGGCTTGGGCTCACTAAATAGTGCAATGGCTAAGTCAGAGCTGATTTCTAAATTCTGGCTCCACTTTTTCTTAGCTGTGTGACTTGGAGTGAGTTAACTAACCTTTTTGTGTTTTACTTATTCTCACTTATAGTGAACCTATAGGCAAATCAAAATGGCCACCGCATAAGACTGTGTTGTAAATATTCAATGAGGGTTGTGTTTGTAAAGTACCTAGTATGGGACCTATTACATTATAATATGAAAGCTCATCAGTGTAAGCTATGTTGCTATTTCTCTTCTCATGGACCTGTCTGTGGAGCCCCAGAATTCAACCTCAAGAAGATCCTAGAAAGCCCTCGTGTTTGGGAGGTGCTATTGCAACCTTCAAACCTCAGATCTGAACATGGGGCATGAGCTTGGCACCTACCCAGATGCTTTCTGCACATAAACTTTCAAGTTCAAGGAACCCCTAACATTAAGAAAAGAGGGGGCTTAACTCAGAACAGAACTTCTGGTTCCCTCAACCCAGGACAGGCCTGTCCTTGAATGGCATCAGGATTTGGCTTCTACATGCTCTCAGATTGGAACTCTCCAAGCTATCGGCCTGCTTCCCCAACTTAACCCTCAACCTTGGGTCTTCTTGAGTCCTGGTTCTACTAGGCTTGTGGTCACAAAACCCTGGCATTGGGACCTGGCTGCAACTCTGGTCTACAGATTATTTTCATAATGATACTCATTCCTGGGCTGCTACTCCTCCCCCATGATTGACCCTTTGCCACCGGTTGGAGGACTGTCTCGGTTCTACATAAGAATAGGACACTTTATCACTAATGAATGATAAGGGATTAAGTGGCAAATTATGACTGAGTAATATAGTATAAGTATTATCCTCCATAAACCAGTCTCAGTCGTAGATTTTATTTGCGTTGCTTAGTGCAATGTTTCTGTGAGGTCCTTTCATAAAACACAATAAATATAAAATGACAGCAGAAAAGTCAGTCCTAAAGTAACTCTGTATGACTTTTAGACTATGTTGTAGATGTATTTGGATTTTAAAGGAAAATCCTAGGAGTTTATTTCTTTTAAATAATCTTAAATTCTTACAGTTGAAGAGAAGATTGTGGAAAAAGAAAGTGTTCTTTGTAAGTTCCAGTAGAAGAAACTCATTGCATTTTTCTAGAGATCCTAACAAGAGGAACAGTATCTATGATAGATGTTCTATCATCCCTAAGCATGTTTCATGGTGCTTTAAAAATCACTTTCAAAATGTGTGTTTATATATATGGAAACAATTTTATAGGAGGCCTTAAAAGTATTGACGTAAACATCTCTTTGCCCAGAAATTCTAGTTCTGAGGTGCTATTCTACAACAAATATTTATGGAGTGTCCACTATGTCAAGACTTTTTCTGGGCATCTGAGAGCCATCAAAGAAGACTGACACCACTGTTCTCTTTGAGCTTACACTCTAGCAGGTAGATACACATAAGAAGCAATGGGCAAAATGAATAGTAAATCATAGAGCATGTTTGAAGGATGAGTGCCATGGAGAGAAAGGCAGAGCAGGAAGGTAGGATCAGGAGTGTGGATATAGCAAGGATGAGATTCTAGCATAGACAGGGATTTATAGCAGCATTTCTCATGGGTGCCCTGTGCTCTGTTTCTTGGACACATCATACTTTGTTAACCCATTTAGTTTATTCCCTATTTATTATTATACACCAAGCTTTAATAAACATCTTATACGTATGCATGTGTGTCTATCTAATACCTATTTGAGTGTTTTCTGGGGATAAATTTCTGAAAGTTAAATTGTTAAGTCAAATATTATAAATAGGTTTAAGGTTTACCTTGCAGTAAGTCAATCAATGTATACTTCTTCCAGCACTTATGTTTTTTTCTCTTTCCTAATTTAGTAATAAAAAATGATAACAACTAAATGGTCATGGTACATTCAATGATATCAAATGAAAAACAAAAAATAACATATCAAGGTTGGGTGAGGAAGTTTATGCTGTAATCCTAGCACTTTAGGAGACCAAGGTGGAAGGATCGCTCGAGGCAGGAGTTTAAGTCCAGTGTGGGCAACATAGTAAGACCTTGTCTCTGTTATATACATATATATATGTATGTATGTTTGTGTGTGTCACTTATTAGACTATACACATGCTTGACAGTTCGTCTTCTCTTTAATATGATACTCTGGGTGATTTTTGTTTCTTTCTCTATACTTTCTTTATTTCCTAGGTTTTCTACACTCAACATAAATTTCCTTTTCTAATACCTTTTGTTTTTACTTATAATAAGATGAGTCCATTTTAATTAAGCATACATTATTGGGAAGTTTTGTCAAAGCTTATCACAGATTCCCAGATCAGCAAGTGTGGTTTCTTCATTTCCTTTTTAACTTCTGAAATGGTTAAGGTATCTTAAACCACACACTAACAGCTCTTTCTGTCCTCTTCAGCCCAGAATGCTTGGCTATTTGTTTAGGATATATCAGAATAAGGTCCATTTTTTTTCCTGCTATGTGGCTTGGTCCCTAAGATTTAGAAATGAGTTTTCCTAAAAGACTTGGCTTAATTCAACTTATTTGTGTTATTTGAGGTGGGGGGTTTGGCAGGGTAGTCCAGCACCTGAATGTGACTAAAATAACAGTTCATCTCTTCACCCAAAAACATTCTTTGAGGGGATTAAGTTCATTTAAAATGACCAAGTCTACTATTTATTTATTCAAGCAATAAATATTTTTACAGATTATTCCAAGGGCTGGGGATACAGAAGTGAATAACACAGATGCTAAAAAATCCCTGCCCTCAATGAGCTTCTTCTCTAGTCAGGAGAGACCTAACAATAAGCAAAATAAATAAGTACATCACTTGGTAGATTAGACAGTCATACATGCAAAGGAGAAAATTAAAACAGGACAGAGGATATGAGGGGGAGGAAGGAGTGGGGCATTGGAACTTCAGGTGGAGTGACCAGGCCAGGCAGTCTCTGAGAAGCTGTGATGTTTTCAGCAAGACCCAGGAGTACTTACTGCCATGACCTTGAGACACTCCCACATCAGGAGAATGAATGGGCTGTTGGATTCTTACTCCAGCTAATATCCCCAGGGACGTCCATTTTGGATCTGACTCTCTTCTTCCAGGAAAATTGATACTGGAATGATGGATGGGTAATCAACAAACAGGAAAAGCAGCTGCGATGTGGCTGAGAACCTGGGGAGAACCTCCTTCATCTAGAAGATGTCAGGGACGTCTCTTGTTCTAGCAAAACTGATTTGCTTCTTCCCTTTCTCCTCCTTCACCTCCTGCTTTGTGGTTCTTGGGCATAGCTCCAACAGCGTTTGTGACACTCCCCAAAACAAATAACCATATTTAGAAAATGTACAAGGAGTTTTTTATTGACAGGCAATCTTGGGACCTTGTAGCCACCACTTGCTGGTAAATACTATTTTTTTAACATTTAAAACAAATATTTTGTTTGTTTTTATTTTTAAAAGTTGTATATTTATTCGCACACGTTTAAACTTCAGTTACCTTCAAAGTACTTTCCATTTGATTCAATACGCCTATTGAGATTATTTTTCCACTGCTCAAAACAGTGTTTTTTCCCGGAGGAAAGGCGTGCACTCTTGCATTTTTTTTTTTTATTTTAAAGATGTGGGGTACAATTCAGGGTTAGAAATACAATTGTTCATTATGCAGGTACCCTTGTTGATCAGGTGTGCCCCCCTCCCCTAGCTGTTTCCCACTACTGCCAATCCCACTCCCCCTTACTCTGGCAGATTCCACAACTGCCAGTCCCTTTCTTACAGTATTATGATAATTGTTCAAGGTATGAGTGAGAACATGTAATACTCAGTTCTTTGTTTCTGTGATAGATCACTGAGTATTATAGACCCTAAGTTCATCCAAGTTGCTGCAAAGTTCATAATTTTGTCCTTCTTTTGCGCTGCGTAGTATTCCATTGTGTATATGTACCACATTTTTAAAAAGTTCAGTCTTCTTTCAGTGGGCAGCATGGTTGGTGCCATGTTTTTGCTCTTGTGAAAAATGCTGCAATAAACATGTATGCGCAACTCATCTTTGACAAAACCTCCACCACCAACCACTGGGGAGAGGAGAACCTATTCAGTAAATAGTGCTAAGAAAACTGACTGTCCACATGCAGAAGATTGAAACAAGACCCCTACCTATTACCATACACAAAAATCAACTCTAAATGGGTAAAAGGCTTTAATGTAAAACTTCAAACCATAAGAACCTTAAAAAATGCAGAAGACTCCCTGTGGAAATTGGAAATAGCAACCAATTCCTGACCAAAACCCCAAGTGTCCATGCCATGAGAGATAAGATAGACAAGTGGGACCTCATCAAACTGACAAGCTTCTGCAAAGCCAAAGAAATCATTAAGAGAGCAGGGAGACAGCCGACAGACTGGGTAAAATATTTGCCAACTGTATATCTGACAAAGGCCTAACATCTGGGATCTGCAATAATTCAAACATGCTGAAAAGAAAAAAAAAAAACTAAAAACCAAATAGCCCCATTGCAAAGTGAACAAAAGATAGGAGTAGACACTTCTCAAAAGAAGACATATGAGCAGCCAACAGATACATGAAAAAATGCTCAGCCTCACTAGTCGTCAAATAAATGCAAATTAAAACTACACTGAGATACCACCTAACTCCAGTCAGGATGACCATCATCAATAACTCAAAAACAACAGATGCTGGAGAGGATGTGGGGAAGAGGGAACACTTCTACACTGTTGGTAGGAGTGTCAACTAGTACAACCTTGTGGAAAACAGTGTGGCAATTCCTAAAAGATCTAAAAATCGACATTCCATACGACCCTGCAATCCCCCTACTGGAATATAGCCTGAGGAACTCAAATCACAAATAACTTTTTAAAGTGACAGCATATTTATGCACAAAGAATAAATGTTAATATAAAAGAACCCTTAGCATTAAAAGCGTTTCTTCCCTGTGGGCAATTTTCACATGCTGATGACCACATGAGCCCCTTCTCAGTGAATGTGTTCATTCTTCCCATTCTTACATGCGTGTGGGCAGTGCTTATAGTGCATCCCCGAATTCTCCCACAGCAAGCGTGCCAACTGTGAAAGAAACACATCTGCTATACCAACAATGAGGATCAATGATGCAGTGCAGGGAAGCGATGCCGATGGTTTAATAGCAAATACAAAGTACATGCTTTTTTGGTAATATAAGAGTACTTTTACTCGAAAGTCTCCAAAAGCTTTTTAGCTGTGACTTATCATCCATTTTCCTTTTTTTAATGTAAGGACAAAAAAGGCATGAAGCATCCAAATTGGCAGATAATCCCAGATTCATGTTTGTTTGCCTTGGATGCATTTCTTTGTATGAACCTTTGGTTAACACTGTGTCTGATGTTCAGCCAAGATAATTAGCCCAAGAAAGTGAGCCACAGGATGACTCAGGGTGCAGGGTGGGAATGGGGGTGTGCAACTTGTTTCTCCCTTTTAATTTGATCTCAGTCGTTTTTTTTTTTTTTTTGAGTTGGAGTCTCACTCAGTCCCCCAGACTGGAGTGCAGTGGCCGCTCCCGGCCACCGCAGCCTCGACCTGCTGGGCTCCGGCGATCCTTCCGCCCCAGCCTTCCAAGTAGCCGGAATTGCAGGCATGCGCTACCACACCTGGCTGATTCTTTGATTTATTGTAGAGATGAAGTCTTGCTGCCCAGGCAGGTCTCGAACCCGCAGGCTCAGGAAATCCACTCACCTCAGCCTCCCAAAGGCGCGAGATTACAGGCTGAGCCACCGAGTCCAGCTGATCTCAGTCTTTACCTGGGTCTCCCTGCTGTGAGGGCAGTGACTTCTAAACTACTTAAGTTAGTTTTCCTTAGAACTTCCCAGGAGTTGAAAGTACTCAACAAGGTTGAGTGGCAAGATGAGTTGAAACCTGGAGTTAAATAAACCTGGAAGTCAAACGCAAATGTAGTATGTGAGATAGAGAAATTAGAGAAGAAATGTAGACTCTCGGGGGGAGGACACGTGTGCCCTCCTTTCAGGAAAACAAGCTATCCAACATTCCCCTCCACTGCCCCATCCCACACCCCCACCTGGTTGAACTAAAGCTGCTATAAAATAACTACCCTGAGAGGAGACAGGCAAGAGAAGAAACACTCAGAAAATAAGTCTGAGCTGTATTTATATTCAACCAGAATATTTAAAGAGAATGTCTACAGTGATTGGAAATCAGATAGAACCCTGGTCATTGAGCCTGTTCTGATCCAGCCTTTGTTGGCTGGTGTAGATTGTCTATGCCATCTACTTGGATGGTGCCCCTTCCGTTGGTGCTTGTGGCTGAAACCCTGCTATAACTTCACCCACAGAACAAAAAGTCAACCTGATTCAGACCAAATGCAGAGCAACATGGGCATGGGCACCAGCAGCAGCCAGGATTGCCAAAGGTCCAGCAAATGGGGTGACCTACTTAAAACTTTTCTCTTCCTTTTGAAACTCCTTGCCCTTCCTGATTCCAACCAGCACAGGAAACACTAGGGCTTCAGTCCAGACTGCTTTAGAAACTGTCTTTGAAGGGCTCTAAACCATCCTGACGTTCCTGTGTCTTATGAAAAGGCTTGTTCTCTTCGGTTTTACCCTCATTTGGGACTACAGTGGGCGATGGGCTATCAGAGGATTTCCTGACTCAATCTTTTTTTTCTCCTCCTTGAGGACAAGAGGCTTCTCCTGCCCCGGTATTAACTCATACCTTCTTTTCTTAGAGCTTACCTGCCAACATGAATCTTTTGTGTTCAGCCCAACTCTTGGTGGCTTAAGTGAACACAATTATTTCTATATAGACCCTGCTGTCTTCCCTAGAAATCACTGATTAGGAACAGGTTTGCCTAGAGTGGTTTATAATTGCCAGGTCACCGTTCTGCTGGGTAATGTAGGTGGAGGGTTGACAAGGTGGCCTTATCTGAGTATCACTGGCAGAAGAGGAAGACAGGTTCAGAGCTTTAAAGTGCACCATTTCCTATGGTCCTGCAGAGAAACTTTAAGTTCCTTTAATATATATGTGAATATGTATATGTTTATTCATATGCACATGTACATATATATAGGAAAACTCACAAAAGCTTGAAGCTGAAGACTACTTGGGTGTTTCGAGCTTATTATTATTTTCAACTGAGCAATCTTTTCCCTGTCTCCGCCTTCCAGATCCCATATATCCTTTAATTTGATTGAACAAGAGTCTCTATGAAACTGTGTTGCTTTCTATAGGAAACAAATATGTATGTGTATACAACTATTCAGGTGCGCACACGTGTGTGTGTGTGTGTAAATCTGAGCATGCACAGAACTCTTTGGCATTTGTCACCTTCTCTTATATTAGTTTTGTGTGCTTGGCATGGCTCCTTGGTCATTTCTAAGTTGTGTACCTTATGCATCTGTGCACCCCACAGTGCCTGTGTCTACCCTATGCAGAATAAATGTTCAATAAGCAGGAGATGAAAGAATCGAGTAGGAAAATGGAGGTGACAGCTGGAGCAGCAGAACTCAATCTCACATCCTGGTACACTCTGCTATGTGTCTAACTTGAATTTTGTTTGTACTCCGCTGTCTCTAATTAGTGGTTGCCCAATACCAGCTACACATTAATGCAACTTAGCAACAACAACAACCACAACCTTAGTCCATGTGTACCCCCTGACCTGGGCATTTTTATTATAGTCAAACTAGCAGACAGGTGATCCTGATGTGCGGGGGCTGCAGACCTGGCATTAGAGAAGTGTCTACAGCAGCATGTCTCAGATTAATACAGGCCAGGGGACCACCTGTGGGTCAGTTAAAGGGGAGATTCCAAGAGAGTGGTTCTGAAGCAGAGGCTGAGAAGCTGCATTATGAACCAATTCCAAGGCCATGCTGGTTCTTTTGGTCTGCAGAGCACAAGACTTATCCCCTGGAAATTCTGAATTAGTAATTTAGGGGTAAAGCATGTGAATTCATATTTTATAAGTACCCTCGGTGTTTCCTGTTATTAGACAGGTCTTGGAACTGTTGGGTTTTAGCAGTGTTTTGCAACACTGAGTGTTCATTATCAATCACCAGTTTGTTTTGGTAAGCTATTCTCCATCCCCAATGCAGACCCATTCCAGATTCCCTGGGTAGGATCAGGACATCTACACTTTAAAATCTGGAGGTCATTTACATGCACCCACAGTTGAGCACCCCTGGGCATGGCAATAGTGCTTCCTGCACTGGGGTCAGACTGGAGTGTCTTGGGGTAGACAGAAAGGTTCGTAGAGTCTGGAGACAGAGACAAAGTTGGTACCTGAGAATAATTGACCTTGACTACTTATTCTATTAAAAAGAGGAAGGATTCCACATCGTCAGTCCTTTTGCATGTGTATTTTCCAATTTTATTTCCCTATGTCTATACAAAGAAATATGTTAAAAGTCCCACAGGGACCCAAAAGGGTCAGCCCTGTCTCACTGCCTTCTGCTAGGAAGACTATAGTTTTCCATGACAAGTAGGTTTGTATGAACCTCTTAACCCAACATAATCTTTGAGTTACGTGACACTCACCAGTTGTGCTTAGAACCTAGCAATAGGATTGCACTGAAATGAGATTGAAATGCACACAGCATTTCTTTCCAGTGATGCCAACTGGCCTTTGGCTTTGGTAGAAATAGTAATCACTCCATTTTGTAGAAGAAACAATTAAACTCTTGGAAATCCTGAATCTTTTTTTTTTTTTTTTTTTTTTTTTGAGTAGGAGTCTCACTCTGTTGTCCAGGCTGGAGTACAGTGACATGCTCATGGCCACCGCAGTCTTAACCTCGACCTGCTAGGCTCAGGCAGTTCTTCACCTCAGCCTTCCAAGTAACTGGAACTATAGGCACACACCACCACACCTGGCTATTTTAAAATTTATTGTAGAGATAAGGTCTTGCTAGGATGCCCAGGCTGTCTCAAGCCCCTGGGCTCAGACAGTCCTCTGGACTCTGCCTCCCAAAGTGCTGGGATTACAGGTGTGAGTCGCTGCTCCCAACTGCTCTGAGTTTTAAGACAGGAAGAGAAGGACTAACAAATATGTGAAAACATTTTATTCAAAAACATTTTATTTCCCATTTCTAACCATCAAAAGTTTTGCTGCTGGATGAAAAACATAAAATTACAAACTCATCATCATTTGATCAATTAGAACTTCCCCTAATAAAAAAATATAGTTACAAATTTTTCACCAGGGGTGGGACCTCTGACATTTGCTGAATTTTCCAAGGCACTAATAAGAATACTGAAGTGTTCTATTATTTAATCTGATATTTACTTGAATTCTATTTATTTATTTATTTATTTATTTTTTGAGTTGGAGTCTCACTCTGTCGCCTAGACTGGAGTGCAGTGGCCGCTCCCGGCCACCGCAACCTCGACCTGCTGGGCTCTGGCGATCCTTCCACCTCAGCCTTCCAAGTAGCCGGAATTACAGGCATGCGCTACCACGCCCAGCTGATTTTTTTGATTTTATTGCAGAGATGAGGTCTCACTGCCCAGGCGGGTCTTGAACCCGCGGGCTCAGGCAATCCACTCACCTCAGCCTCCCAAAGCCGCAGGATTACAGGCTGAGCCACCGAGCCCGGCTTTGAATTCTATTTATAATCTAGTTGTCCAAACTTGCTCTTGGCTCAGATCAGTATAAATGTTTCATCCATAAGAGATACTCCACAGAAGAATGGTCTCAGGTGATATATAATTTACACAGGAGATACTTAATTGGAAGGTAGCTAGCCACCCTTCTGAGATGCAGATAGACTGTATTGATGGTTTCTAAACCTAGCCATTCATCACATCCACATGGAATACTGACAAAACACAGTTTCTTGCAACTTATAGAGCTAAGGAACCAGATTTTTAGAATGGAACCGATATATTGAAATTTTAAGAAAATTATCTCATACCCATAACTGATCTTCACACTGGCATTAGGATCATCCTTCTGAGTCAAGGCGTCTGGGATGCTCTGAGTGTTTTTGTATAGATGTAATATTACAGATGTATAGTGCTTTGTAAACCAGAGAGTGTGGTTTAAACATAAGTGCTATGGCTTGAATTTTTGTTCTCCCCCACCAAGTTCATATGTTGAAACCTAAGATCCAAAATGATCGCATTAGGAAGTAGGCCTTTAGGTGGTACTTAAGTCACAAGAATGGAGTACCTTTATAAAGGGACTCAAGGAAACTAGCTAGGCCCTTTTTGTCCTTCCAACTGTTCTATCACATGAGGACACAGCATTCATCTCTTTTGCCCTTTTCGCCCCTTCCACCGTGTGGGGACACAGCAAGAGGGCCCTCCCCAGACACCGAATGTCGGTACCTTGATCTTGGACTCCCCAGCCTCCAGAACTGTGAGAAATAAATTTCTGTTCTTTGTAAATACCCAGTCTCAAGTGTGTTGCTATAGCAGCAGGAATAGAGACAGTAAGCACCAAACCCACCGTGTTAAAACCATCTGTCTGTGTGGGGCTGAGTTTACAACCTAGGAGGAAAAAATCAAGGTGAGTTCTAAAAGAAGGCATTCCAGGAAGACAAAACCTGGTGTTTCACTGGGGTTTAGGTTGCTGTGGACATAGAGACAGGAAATCAGAAGCAAAGCTTGAAACGTTCAGTCGTATGAGGGTTGAAAGGAAGATGATGACTCAGAATTGGGCAAAGACAAAGAACACAAGTCAGGAAAATAAGCTGGTCAGAAGTCAGACTGGTGGAAAACAAACTGAACACATATCTCAGTACGCAGAGTGAGCCGAAAGACCCAAACCTGGGCACACAGGGACCAGGAGATCCATAGGAGAGCAATAAAAGCTTGAGGGCAAAACAAACAAGAGAATGGCTCAACATTGCATACTGAGGCCCTTTGACCACTGAGATGATGCTTCCCTAGGGAGAGCCTGCCTTCCCTAGTGCAGCTGGCTGGTGTAGGGGAGGAGTCTGTTCAGATAGCATGTCCAGGTCAAGGAAAATATCCACAGGCAGGCTGTTTCTGAAACAGATGGGCCCTGCTGACCAGAGCTCTGCTGTCTCTACAGGCCTTTAGCATGTGAGACCCACACACTGAAAAATTTGTGAAGAAGAATCTGAGTTCTCCAACAAAATGTGCCATCGTTAAGAGACCACACTCCTGGGACAGCTGTGTGACTTGGGCAAACTGCATTAACTCTCAAAGTTCAATGTCCTCATTTTTGTGATGAAGGCATAAGAAGGACAGATAACGCCAAAGGTCTCTATGAGTCTAGGTGGGTCAGCAACAAAGCTGCAGGTAGCATATCACAGCCAGCTGCTGGCTCTGCCAAGTATTATCTCCAGACTCAGGTGGTGGCGGCTGGCGTCCAGCCAGGCTGGACAAAGGGAGTGAGGCGGGCCCCTCCCCGACAGTCTGGTTGCCTGCTCATAGGGTGTTGGACTATTGACTTCTCGTAGTCACATATGCATGCTATCATGTGCATGACAAACAGCACACAGATTACCAACCACACCGCTGCCATGGCAGCAGACTGACCTGATCTTCCTCAGTAAATAGTCTATGTGGAAAGAGCACGTATTCCAATTTTGGCTCTGTCAAGTTAGAACCTCAAACTTTCCAGGCCTCCACTCATTATTAGGCTGAATCACATGAAAACTGCCAACGTCTAATTCTTGATTTACAAAAGCAGCAATTTCTTTTCTTTTCAGAGTCTCACTCTGTTGCCCAGGCTGGAGTGCAGTGGCACTCTCATGGCCACCCCAGCATGGACCTGCTGGGCTCAGGCAATCCTTCCGCCTCAGCCTTCCAAGTAGCCGGAATTACAGGTGTGTGCTACTACCCTGGCTAATTTTTTTTGATATATTATAGACACGAGGTCTCACCAAATTGCCCAGACTGGTCTTAAACCCCTGGACTCAGGCAATCTTCTCGCCTTGGCCTCCCAAAGTAGTGGGATTACAGGCTTGAGTCACCGTGCCTGGTCAGCAATTTCTTATTGTTCAGCTTAATATGAAGATGGGTGACTGATCAGTGATTTTAATACAAAACCCTAGAAAAGTTTCATTTCTGTTTTGACTTTTAATAATATTTATTGAGTGTCGACACTGTGTCAGTTCCTGTACCAGGTTCTGCATACACCACAGCAGACAAAAACGCTTCATGAACTGACCTCAATAGAGCTTACTGTCTACTGGAGCTCGGTTTCAGAGATCCACATGCAAGCTAAATTTAAGTCTCATCTAAATGTTCCTAAAGCAACATGTCAGGTGCACCTTCACAGGTGAGGGAGAAACCTACCACCTGGGAAAAGATTATTAAAAACTATACTCAGTCTCTCATGACAAGATAATTAATACCCTTGTCTGGAAGTATAGTTTAGAGGAGAATCTGAGAATGAGCAGACAGCACCCTGGGGAATTTATTCAAAGGCTGAGCTAGTGAGACATCCTAATTCAGAGTCTGAGAGAATGACAACTGGGGATACATGACATTTTGCTTATGACTTGGTCAATCAGGCAAATAGGAGAAAGAATGATTACATCATAAAACATGCAACATATGCAACAAGAGGTGTTTTGAAGTTGACAAGTGTTTGAAGTTTAAAACCTAAGAATTTAAACAAGAATGTATTTTTATACTCACAGCCAGCACAGTGTCAGGAAAAATAACAGGAGTATTGACTTTGATAAAAATATAATGAAATGAGCTTAATGATTCACTTGTTGACACTATCCTTTAAAATCCTGTTGATTAATGGCATAGAAATGGTCAGTTTTATGCTGCAGTGTCAAGGGGAATGGAAAGCCATTGATTCATTGACCTCAGTCAACTTCACCCTTGGAGACTGGTATCGTTTGGATGTTTGTTCCCTCCAAATTCCATGTTGAAATTTGATTTACATTTCAAACTTTTCAGAGTGGCATACAGTGATGTGAAGAGTAAGTAATTTTCAGCTTCTGTAAGTTAAATCATCTGAAATGGTTTAAATGTCTTCAACTATTTTTAAATCTATAAAACTGACCTTTTCATATGGGTCAGTCTAATAACATGGAAGTTCATTAGTTGTTTATAGAAAGGTGATGGTGTAAATCAACATGGAAATCCTTTTGGCCAATAAGGAAATCTTATTTATGAAACAGCTCTAAAATATATGATGATTATATCAGAAGTTGCAGATATCGTGCTAATATTTTTAGCAAGCTGAATGAGTTTAATTAGTAGTGTTAGATCACAATGTGTTAATAGCTTCAGAATTAAACATGAAATCAAAATTTAAATTTTGGACTCACTATGCAAAAGAGTAAATTCAACTCTTCTGAAATTGAGTGAATGTCTGATTGAGATGGGCGCTGAGCTAGGTTTTTTGTTGCTTTTCATTAGGTCATTGAAAAATCTTGTGTTACAGGATACATTTGAGCATGCTATATTTGAATAATATTTTTCCACCTGGAAATTATAATTACTTTTTTCCATTTTTATTTTCGATTCAGGAGTACATGTGTTCTATGGATATATTTGTAGTAGTGGGGATTGGGTCTCAGGTGGCCATTCCCCAGATAGTGAACACTGTAACTAACAGGTAATTTATGAACCCTAACACCCCTCCTCACCTCCTCCATTATTGGTGCCCCTAGTGTCTACTGTTTGTGGCCATTTAGTCTCTGCGTGGTTGAAGTGTCTATCCACTGATGGTGTCTAAACTAAACACTAACTGTAGCAGAAGGATGCTTGCAGAGAAATCCCATGAGAAGTCTCTTAAGTCATAAGGACCTTTCTCCTTCTGCATAACCAGAAGTCTGAATGTCTCAACACTGTCATCAAGGACTCGGGTACCTTCACTCCTACATCCTTGTTGTGTTGTCCAGGTCCCTAGACTTGGCAGTCCATGATTGCCAGATGGCTCCCTAGCTCAGGGTCACCAGCACCCCCAAGTGTCTTTCTGGGGTCTGTTCTCAGATGCCATCAGCAGACATTCCTCGACTTGTGGTTTGAAAATTCTTCCGTGTCAAGAAGGATGGGAACCCCTTGATTCACTGGCCTCAGTGGCTTGGTGGCTAGTATGGTTTGGATGTTTGTCCCCTCCAATTTCTGTGTTGAGATTGGGTCTGATGGGAGGTGTTGGGGTCATAAGGGTGGATCCCTCATGAATGGTGTGCTGCTGACCCCAAATTAAGGTGTGGGTTCTCGCTCTATTAGTTCATGCAAGAACAAGTAGCTTAAAAGAACATGGCGCCTCCTCCCCTCTCTTTCTTTCCTTTTCTCTTGCCACGTGATCTGCACATGCCAGCTCCCCTTCACCTTCTGCCATGAGTGGAAGCTCCCTGAAGCCCTCATCAGATGCTGGCACCATGCTTCTTGTACAGCCTACAGAACTGTGAGCCAAATAAGACGTGTCTTCATAAATGACCGAACCTCAGGTATTTAATTATAGCAACATAAATGGACTAAGACAGGGGCCGAGGAAGGGCCTCAGCATCCCTTGGAGGACCTGACCATTTAGAAGAGGATAAGCAAGATTCTGTTAGCAAGAAAGAAATTGGGAGTACATGCTGGGGAGGGAGCCAAGCGTACAGGCCTCAATGGCAAAATCATTCATAAATAAAAGAAAATCATTTTTTAGTAAAAAGATACATGTGAGATATAATCTTCCCCACCTTGAATTTTCCATCACCTGGCATGACTGAATGAAGCTCTGATGTCATCTGGAGTCCAGGTCACTGTGTGCTCCCACTTTAGGGAATAAACACCTCCCCTACACCCACTCATAACTGCAAGCTAAGTCTGGGTGAAACAAACCTAGTGCTCCCATTGATATATTGTATTAAAAGTTTTCCCCAGGTTTTTCTGTAGTCTGAATTTAAAACAGCTTGTGGAGATGAGATTAAGCAATGGATCGGGTCCCTGCAGTGCTGGGCAATACAGTACCCCATCCTCCTGGTCATGCTTTGTAACTTGGAAACGAGTCCTGACCTCCTCGGTTTGATACTTGTTCAAACTCCTCAGAGCTTTGAGGTGTTGATTCCATGCCTGCACTTGCTGTCCCGGAACTCCCGTTCTCTTCTCTTGTCTGAGTGTGGAGAACGTCTGAGAGAGCACATCTCAGAGCCACAGGGGCTCCTCGGGCCGTCTTCTTATAGGGTAGGAAGGGGCCAGGCTGGATAGGATCTGGAGCAACCAGACGTCTACCTATATCCAAACATTCTTTTATCTGAAGGATCTGGGCTTTATGAAATTAATTTTGTATTCTGATTTGTCACCTTGGTAAGTTAGGAATCCGTAATCCAAGGAAAACAAAAGTTACTTGTGCTAAAATGCGTGTAGCCAGCACAGAGTGGAGCTTGAATAGCTGAAAGGAAAACCCAGTGAGCAGCAAGTGAACTGCCTTTGCTCCCACTACCAGAGTGAGGGGGGAGAACTGTTCATTGTGGGATCTGCAAAATAACAAACTGGATAATTTCATATAATGGATAGGGAGGAGGTTAGACTAAAATGTGACGTGTGCTCTCCAAAACCAGCAAGATTTTAAAAGTCCATCTTTTAGTACAAGGAAGGCTGAAGTTTTAAAAGGCAGAGCATTTACTTTGAAATAAAAGGAATCTCCAGAATTTCAGCATTTTAGTAGCAAATACAAAGATTATCAGCCAATCAATGGCTACTGAGCTAAATGACCTATGCTTAAATTTTAAGACTAAATTTTGACTATAGGAATGAAGAGCTCTATGCAATTAGCATGTCATATGTGATTACAGGAAGGGGCCTGCCGAGGAGGAAATAGACCTGTGTAGGACAGATATACAGACAGATAAATGAATGATGGAAACTCTATGTGTAGGAAACACTTGTGGTGTTTCCCTATGCATTCTGTAAAGGTTAATAGTTAACAAGTACAACATTACACACTCCTGTTATCTGTGGTGCATTGTTCATTCTATACATGGTTCAGTTCTTCTAAGCTATTTTTGTGTGTGTGCTTTCTTATGTTAAAGAAAAATAAACCATAACAACTCTTCCAGGGTTGCTGAAATACGTTGATCCAAATGATTTTTGTGATTGAGGACCTGGACTCTCAATGGGCAAACAAGCTATTCGGCATCAGATAGGGTGTGTAGGGACCAACTCTTGTTTGTTTCTGCCCCAGGGTCACGTACATAAATGTATTTATTTATTTATTTATTTTGAGTTGGAGTCTCATTCTGTCACCCAGATTGGAGTGTGTCGTACTCGACCTGCTGGGCTCTGGGGATCCTTCCGCCTCAGCCTTCCAAGTAGCTGGAACTACAGGCACGCGCTACCACGCCCGGCTCATTTTTTATTTATTGTAGAGATGAGGTCTCGCCAAGTTGCCCAAGCGGGTCTCGAACCCGCGGGCTCAGGCAATCCACTCACCTCAGCCTCCCAAAGGTGCGGTATTACAGGCTGAGCCACCAGGTTATTTAATAGGATTTTTAAAGGGAGCTTCTGTCTGTGACTCCTAGTCAGAAATTGACTAGGCAATGCAGGAGTCACAGAGAGAAGAAGCTCCCTTTAAAGATCCTATTAAATAACCTGCTTCTATATAAAAGTAAAAAAACAAAATTAAGAAAACTGTTATAACCTATTTTTTTTCCTTGGGACTCTATGTTTTAATTCATTGCTTCAGTTTTCTTACCAGGTAGACATAATGCTTTTTTACAAGGCTGTTCCTGTCTGTTTGATATTCTTCATCTCTTTCTCTATTCCCTTACCCACCTTCCTCAGCTACACACGTTCTCATCTCTTTCTGTCTTTTCAGCAGAGAATGACCATGACCTCTTGATGTCTCTCCTTTATCCATGACTCCACTCCGACTCCAGAAAGTCCTTGCTGCCCTATCATTGACAAAATGTTCCTTTCAAGCTCAATGCTGTCGTTTCCATTCAAACAAAAAGAGAATGATTCCGCCATTTTAACAAAAAGAGAAACTCTATGTGTATCAAGTACAGAGATTCCTCAAGTCAAAAGGCCTTTAAAGACAAGGGATAAATAGGCAAATATAATATTTCTTTTACATATAAGCAAAAGGTACTCCTACTTGAAGAGTTAACACAAGTTGCAAGGATAAGATAAACAATCCAAGGAACAAAAGGGCAAAGGTTGTGCCAGTCATTCTCAAAAAAGAAAAATCTAGTAACATGTATTTAGTGGTTTTAACTTCATTTTCAATCAGTGGAATGCAAATGAAAGCATGACACTTTTTTTACATATCAGACTGTCAAAGACTAAAAAGGATGATAACTCTTAGAGTTGGCAAGAATGTGATGAAGTGAGTGTGTCGTACATGACTTCTAGGAACCTACATGTGTATAGGCCTTGCCTGGGGCCTTAGAAAGGTGCTTATCAAAAACTTAAACGTATTTCTCATTTTTGAAGTAAGAACACTTCCAGGATTTTATCCTAAGGAAATAATCAGAGAAGCATGCAATGCTTTTATCTTGCCAGAGTATTCTGTGTAGTGTTATTTGACCATTTGAAAAATTGGAATCACTAACTGTATACCATTAGAAAACTAGTTTAATAAATGACAGTAAATTACAAGGATGAAAGAGAATGCTGAACAAAATTGCATTTTTAAAGACTCCTTGATTAATGAGAGAATGATCACATTACATTAAGTGAAAAGGACCCCTTTTGTGGCAGCATGGAGTGGGAGAGGCACAATGGGCTTGGAGTTAAATGACAGGTGTTTGAATTCCAGCCTTTTCACTGATTAGGGAGTTAAATTGGAAAAATTACTTAACCTTTCTGAACCTCAGTTTTCTTATTTATAAAATGAAAATAATACATTCACAGAACTGTTGCAAGTTTTAATTGAGAGAATGTATATAAAGTTCTCTGCCAAGAAACTAACATATAGAAAACATTCAATACATAAATGCTACTGACATCACTGACACCAACACTCATTAACTGATGTATACGATGTACATGAAGTCTCATTAGCATCCATATCGCTAAGTTTATGTTGTTGCACCACCTACAGGAGGTGTTGCTCACCAGGACCGTTGAGCTACCGTGTAAAGTACTCTCTCTTTTAAATAATTCTGAGAGCCCCCAAGTACACCTACATTCATTTGTCATTTATTTTTACCAGATGGCTTCTGCTACATAGTTTTTCTCAGATTTCAGTCATTATCATCTAATCATTCCTTCACTCACTCATTCATTCCTGTGTGCAAGCATTTATCAATCACCTATTAGCAGCTCTGTGCTAATCATGTTCAAATTGGTGAATACTGGAATCCTGGCCCATGCTTCCTTGGAGTTCATAATTTGCTGTGTGAAAGCAAAAACAAATGTTTATACATGAATGTGTGTGTGTGTGTGTGTATGTGTGTGTGTGTGTACCATATACATCTCGTGTATTGAATGGGCTAGGCTCTGTTGTTTGGTGATCCTAGGTTTCCTGCTCCCATGCAAGCTTGGATATTAGAAAGGCGATAGGGTGCTCGGTGGATGTAGAAGGGGCCTGTGGAAGGGTCTGGCTGAACAGCATTCGCATCTGTAAGTCTTTTCTCTCAGCCTTGCCAGATTCTATTCTTCTATTTGGACAGCAAGTCTGGGTCTTTTGGTAGTGAAGGTATCAAGAGGGCCACAGCCTTTCAACACTGAGTGAGGTCCCCAGTCCTCAACTTAATTGAATGCCCCTTCAGTTTTTACCCTATGCAGAGAATGGACCTCCAGGGTTCTGCCAGGAAAGGAAAGGACAGTTATGCAGCTGCATGAGATAAAGAAGAGGATCTCGTGCAGTGTCCTAAACACTTCTATCCAACCCCTATTTCATTCTCACCTTCACCCCAACTTCCAGAGGCATCTGGTGCCATCATTATCTGAGCCTTTGCAGGAAAGGGTGGGGGCTTCCTTCAAGCAAATATGGTTGTCTTGTCCTTCCTCAGAGAGAGCTCAGGGATCAATGTTCTCTGGTCTTCTAGATCAGTCTGCAGTCATTCTTTAACTTTTCGGCTTACAAAGTGGCTAAAGCCTTCTTTTCCCCTCTTTTGAAATTCCCTTCTGTCAGGTTAGTAGCATTTTAGGAAGGGGCAGAGTTAAATGTAGATTTTTAATCCACTATCTTTAACCAGAAGTTCAGATCTAAGGATGTTTTTAAAATTTGTTGGCAGAGGCTAAGCCAGCAAATTTCCAGAATAGGGATTTTTGTTTATTCCGTTGCATGTTTAGTTGAAGTAGATGTTCTAATGCTCTAGCACCTCCGGTGGGTCTAGAATGAAGGTTCTAGGTTCCAGTGTGCTGTAGGGGAAGAGAGGAAAGTCTCTCTTCCCCTTTTGAGCTGTACTTTCATATTAAGTAGAATATGTCTTTTGAGTTTTATTTATAGCTTTCACCATTTCCAGAGGATTCCTGAGGAATTACGGGAGGTGGGGGAGGGGTCTGAGAGGAAATCCAGGTGATTGAGAACATGACTCTGGCTGATTCTATCTGGTTCCCTTTCCCCTCAGGATTCTCCTAGGCTTATCTTCCTAGTTTCCCAGGTGTGACTAGTCCTGTTTGAATCCCAAGCGTGGACACAAACTGAGGCCGAGATTACCACTGCATTTATTTATTTAAAAGGATACTTGTATGTATGTGTAAGTGGCATTTGCACAACCATATAACCAAAAATAAATAAATAAATAAATAAAAGGCGATTTTAAAATCATTTAACCGGCCAGGCTCGGTGGCTCAGCCTGTAACCCCACGCTTTGGGAGGTCGAGGTGAGTGAATTGCCTGAGCTCATGGGTTCGAGACCCACCTGGGCAACTTGGCGAGACCTCATCTCTACAATAAATCAAAAAAATTAGCCAGGCATGGTAGCGCGTGCCTGTAATTCCAGCTACTTGGAAGGCTGAGGTGGAAGGATTGCCGGAGCCCAGCAGGTCAAGGCTGTGGTGGCCGGGAGCGGCCACTGCACTCCAGTCTGGGCAACAGAGTGAGACTTCAACTCAAAATAAATAAATAAATAAATAAATCATTTAATCAACTCCTCCATTTTACAGAAAAGCAATCTGAGGTCCACAAAGTATTTTTTTTTTCATTTATTTATTTTTCTGGAATTATAACAAAATTGATATTCCTTAAGCATAATATATTAAGAAAATAAGGAATGTCATCTCACTACCTAAGCCAGGAAAGGCAATAGGAAATGTGCACAGCTAAGTCCAACTCTCTAAGGTAAAGCTGTGAAATGGAGCCTCCACATCCTACCCGATTCCCTACATCCCTATTTTGACAACTTAAGACAAAATAGCTCACAGTTGCCCAAAGTTGAGAATTTCAGTCCACAATTATACAGAGGAACGAAGGGTTTGCTGAGCTTCATGGTTGAGGGTGTTTAGGGCTACTCAAACCCAGTCTTCTCTGAGCTCATCCAAGCACCTCAGAAGATTTCCATCCATGGTGATCTACTTACAGCAGCTATTGTTGATTCACATATGTCTATTCACATCTCTTCTCCCACAATAGCTCTAAGTTTAAGTTGGGCATTCCCCTGTGCTTACTCTCAGCCCAGGCTGGCTGGGGAGTGTATAACTCAGGCCCCCTGACCAAAGAGGCTGGTTGAGAGCTGGGCGTCACACCTCAGCTGTCATAGAGGATTACTGGGCACTTCCACTAGCAGAGGTAGAGCCAAGAAAGGAAGGGATACAGACTCCATCCCTTTATCTGATGACTTCATGTCAGCTCTGGAGCAAGCCAAACTGGAGCCCAGATGCTTCTGAGTTCTAAAGTCACATGAATGTATAAAACGTATAAATCCTTTCTTAATCTAGCATTAACGAGACAGAGTGATTCCTGTACCCTACAAACAGAAGGAATTCAAAGTGTCAAACCACTGGCACAAGCCCACATGTATACACACTCACCTCTTGAAGACAAACATTACTTTTCAGGAACAATGTAGGCTGTCTGCCCATGAAGAAAGAGGATATTTTCCTAAATGCATAATGTCCCTGAGTCTATGCCTGAAATGGGAGTAGGGGTTTACATCATGAGACAAAATGCCAACCTTCACTGTCCCTCCTCCAGCTCCTGAACTTGGTCCCAGTGCCTGCACATGTGTGGGAAATGTGGCCTCTCAAAGTAATTTTCCAGGAGACTCAACTGCTCCACCAGCAGCCTCCTAATGGCATGTCAGAGGTCTGATGCAGAGTTTTGAAATTATCACCTTTGTCCAGGATGTCTGGTCATAACCTAACCCTGGTCTCATACGTTCAAGTAAAAACACTGCAGCAGCAGAAAATGCTTATTATGCCCAGGGCCAAACAAGCCAACTGCCACTCAGTCTTAGGGTAGGGGATGGTTATACTTCTAGCAGACCAGGACACAAACATTTTCTAAAATTCTAGCATTTTAAACATCTTCAAGACCTGATATCTATCCCAAGTTTTTAAAAGAACTAACCAGAATCACTGAGGAAGGTCACACCACCCTTTGTGAGAAGTTCTAGAATCCAGACAAGCTTCTCAGGTTCAAAGTGAAGCAAAATATCTCTGAACGTTATAGACCCATTAGTCTAACTGTTCGCCCGGGAAATACTGAAGATTTATCTCAATCTACATTAGGGATTTTTTTTAAGCAGCGGCACATATTAGATAGCAGACATGGCAGAAACTCCTCAAGAATTAAACTCCAAAATGTGCATTGTCTCATTAGCTAAAACCTCCTGCCATTTGGATTAAAGAGTTGCAGTTCTTGTAGGGTTGTTTCAGCAACAGACATGGAGGGAAAACAAGTCCCAGAGTAGGTGTGTCCTCGGGATCTCTGGAGTGACATCACACAACATAAGTGGAATGTTTTAGGAATAGAATTCCCTTCTACTTATTCACACTTTTATTTTCTAAAAATATTCTCATTCAAGCATACAATATTTAGGAACATTACCACAAATTCTTAGGCGACTTTTTGTTGTTATTGTTAGTTGGAGTCTCACTCTGCTGGACAAGCTGGAGTGCAGTGACACAATCATGGCTCATCGCAGCCTCGACTTCCTGGGCTCAGGGGATCCTTTTACCTCAGCCTTCAATCCCAGCTAATTTTTTTGACTTTTTGTAGAGATGAGGTCTCCCTATGTTGTCCAGGCAGGACTTGAACCCCTAGCCTCAAGCAGTCCTCCTGTCTCAACCTCCCAAAGTGCTGAGATTATAGGCATGAGTCACTGCGCCCAGCCAAGGCTACTTTTATA